>OX419762.1:39727367-41063385 GCA_948567375.1 Lunularia cruciata | reverse complement strand
GTGGGTGGTGTCTAGTTGGTGTTGGCACTTGGTGGGATACTTGCGGTTGCGACTTGCGGTTGCAGTTGGTGGTTCGGGTTTGCTATTGCAGTTACGTGGTCACGACGGAGTTCTTTGGAGATTCCAGAGGAGTTAGCCCTGCAGTACGTAGTGGGTTTACTCGGAGTGGTGCTTGATATCAGCCTGTATCTCAGGTCCCAGTAAGGGAGGAGATTGACTCTGAGTTGGAGTTCGACACAGGAGCTGATTCAGTTGAGAGTGCACTTGGTGTGTCCGCACCGTTGTTGTGAGACATGGACGAGATTTATGGGGCCTCCAAAGGCCCTAGGCGTTACTCTGGTACAGTGGGTACCATTGAGTTGGATGACTTCATCCAGGAGTTCGATAGTTGGTGTGATCTGCAGCAGATGCGGAACCCGACTTTGTTCACACCCTTCATGGCATGGAAGGGGTTGTTTCAGCACTTGGAGGGTCCACCGATGGACGACTACCATGAGTTCAGGAGAGCTCATTTGGAGGAGATTGAGTTATGGAGACAGTATTGGTCTCCACACTATGTCTCCATCACTTCAGGTTCGGTGGCCAGGAGTAGGTCGGCTGTACCTACGAGTTCTAGCTCGAGTAGTGTTGGTGGAGCTAGTGGAGGTGCACTAGCTGGAGATGGTGCTACTACGAGTGGAGGTACCGCTGCAGGAGGTGGTGTGGTACCGGGGTTTAACCCCATGGTTGAGTTCTTCCTATGTTTGAGGCAGAACTACCAGGGAGTGCGGACTGACAAGCTGAGGAGCTTGCAGGAGTTCCAGCGGAAGGCTGGAGAGAGCCTATGCGAGGCATACACTCGCATGAGGCGGCTGATCAGTTTCACTCAGGGAGTTACTGAGGCCCAGGCAATCCAGTTTTGGTATGGGATACTAGACAGGGAGTTGCGACGTAGAGTTCGTGATGCTACGTTGTTGCAGGCTACTTCGCCCACTTTGGCAGTAGTCTTTGGTTTGGCTGAGCGTATTGAGCTCAACATGGTGGAGGAGAGAGTGGTGACAGCTGGATTTGGTAGAGAGACCTCATCCACAGTTGTGACTTCTTCTAGAGTGCAGCAGAGTGCACCACGCTCAGTTGGTTTTCGAGGACAGGGTGGACAGCCCAGATCCTATGGAGCGAGTGGAGGGCCTAGTGGAGTTAGACCCTTACCCTCATTTTTGGGTCAGCAGCAGCCAGTGAGTGGTGGTGTTGCTTGTTGGACTTGTGGTGGACCTCACCATAGGAGAGAGTGTACTCAGGGCAGCGGACCTGATACCTCTGGTGCATCACAGCCAGCACAGAGGCAGTGTGAGCATTGCCACAGATTTGGTCACACTAGTGACCGGTGTTTTGACCTACACCCGGAGTTACAGAGTGGTAGGGCTGCTATGGCAGGTAGTAGAGGAGCTCCAGTTCATGGAGGACGAGGTGGTAGAGGTGGTGGTAGAGGATCTACACCTAGTAGGGGTGTAGTACCTGCCCTTACTTCTGACACAGCTATGGCTACTCGGATTGAGCAGTTGGAGCAGAGATTGGCTAGTATGGCTATTGCTCATAGGAGATCAGATTCGGGTGCTGAGGCTTCCACCTCATATGCTGGTGATAGAGATGCTTTGGACTTCATGTGCGGAGCAGCACAGGTGGATGCATCTGCAGCAATGACTAGGAGTGCAGTACGTGCTCCAGAGCCTAGAGGAGCATCAGTGGAGTTGGACCCACAGAGAGGAGAGGTTGGGAGACAGGTCAGACTTCCCTAGTCTTTCACGCTATCTGAGGCATTGCAGACGACATCCATGGTTCCTAGACGTCCCAGTGCAGGTGTGGTAGGTGGTGATGGAGTACCTGATGGAGTACCTACTAGTCAGCCACCTGCTACTACACAGACTGAGTCTAGCATGATGTTAGGGGCGGCTCAGCTGATTATGCGGCATCCTTTATTTTCAACCAGTGACATGTTTACATTGGGAGTGGACCCAGCCCCAGTGTTCCGGTTGGCTGCCACGTTGTGTGAGAGTAGGGATGGTGCAGTTCCTACTACTAGAGCAGAGGTGGTTGGTAGTGGAGCTGACTTGGTTGAGGAGCATGGGATCCGTTCAGCGACCAGTGGTTTATGGCAGGCAGCAACGGCTAGACTGGAGGAATTGCCAGCTAGACCGGCCTTTGAGAGAGCGCGGTTTACACCTGGTGTTGTCCTATTGGATAACCAGAGGGGGATCTTTTGTTTAGTGGGACCTTCAGGGAAGGTCTATACACCACAGAGAGTCTTGTTAGACTCTGGTGCACAGCCCCTTATGTTGGGGAAGGCTGCAGTTGTTGGTCTGGAGTTACGGAAGACCGATGTGGAGAGGTGTCCATTTCAAATCCAGACATCTCTTGGTGGTGGTTCGACACAGTACATCACACGTGGAGAGCTTGTTGTCCAAGTTTAGCCTGGTCATCCGACTGATAGCTCGGTGGTGAGAGCTCAAGCTATTGCGACGATAGCTGAGTCATATGATGTGCTAGTTGGGGGAGCAGTGTTATACCCTATGGGTTTCAGTATTGACTATTGGGAGGAGACAGCCTCTTATAGACCTAGTTGGCAGTCTGGTGAGGGACGGGTATGTCGCCTACCAGTACGCTTCAGTAGTGGCAGTCTTGGCTCACTACAGTCCGGGACCATGGCAGCATCAGTTTTAGCTTTCAGCGGTGCAGTTACTTGGCTTGGTGACTTGTTGGAGGGGAACGCCCATGCAAAGGATACTCCAGTACCAGAGGAGATCACTCGGCTATGGAGTACGAGTGGGATTGTTCCATCCACCTTGGATGTTCCATTGTGGAGTTCAGAGGAGGCATTGCAGCAGCATGCGGATCAGTTGGTGCAACAGGCTTGGAGTGGAGCCTTCGTACCATCAAGGGATGAGTGTGAGGATGAGCCTCCAGAGGCGATTGCTTTGACACCTCTGGATACCACACTCATTGCTTGGCAGTATCTAGTAGAGGGGATATGTCTATTAGAGTTGTTTGGTGGGATCAGCACCGGACTAGCTGCGGTGTTACAGGCGGGTATCCAAGTACAGAGGTACTTGTATGTAGAGAGAGATGAGACTGCTAGGCGAGTCTCTCTACATCATGTGGCACACTTGGCCTATCGGTATCCGAAGTTATTACCGATGTCAGCAGTCAGAGGTTACCAGAAGGCCTTACCAGGAGACATTTCCTTACTGGGGGCGCATGACCTAGAGAGATATGGGTCTATTCACTTGGTGATTTCTGGATGGCCATGTCAGGGACATACACGTGCGGGCCGCGGTTTGGGTCTTCAGGATCCTCGTTCTGGTGTGTTTTGGGAGATGTTACGGATACTACGACATCTCCAGGTTCATCAGTCTGTTTCTCCAGCTTACCTTTTGGAGAACGTTCCATTGATGGGTGATTCTCGCACTAGAGTGGTGGCGAGTACACATCAGGTCCATTCATGGATGGGACCTGCTGTATTGTTAGATGCAGCCAGAGTGGGATCACGGGCTCATCGTCTTTGTCTTTGGTGGATGAACCTTTTACCCAGAGAGGTTCTATAGCGTAGTTATGATGGGATTCAACGACTTGACCACATCCTTGTTGATGATATCTTGGATGTTGGGCGTCAGTCTCAGACAGTGGTAGTGGCTGATAGGTCACCTATGGCAGTGGTGAACCTAGTTGGACAGCCTAGAGCTGCATTTCCCACACTCATGAGTTTCCCAAGCTCTCATGCTTTTCGAGAGGGAGGACCTGGACTTGTTTGGGACTCACAGTTACAGCAGTTGGTGGAGCCCAATGCTGATGAGAGAGAGCGGGCGATGGGTTTTCGCACCGGTATTACCGCTGTTCCAGCAGTGTCAGAGGCATCCAGGCGTCAGGTGTTAGGTCAGGCTATGGACCTGAACTGTTTGACCTGGATTGTGAGCCTTGGTTTGGCTGAGCAGCGTAGGATGCGCTTGATAGGCATCACCACTCGGACACTTGTGAGCCCTGTGCCTATCGAGACGATTCAGGCACATGCTGGGGGCGATGGACCGAGTGGACATGGTATTCTTGGGACACATCCAATAGCTACTAGGGAGAGTGGTCTACTTGGAGTCCATCCAGGTGAGCGTGGGCTACTTGGATTACACCCTTGGTCCACATGGGATGCAGCCAGAGGACGTATGGAGCTTGCAGCCAAAGTGGAGGGAGTTTTTCACACAGAGGTTGGGACCTCTAGTGGTCGGGAGCATGACACCATTGCTCCCAAGGGCCCAATGTAGCAGCCAGTCAGTACGTCTTCCACTCCTACTACAGTTACAGAGGATACTTGGGAGCCAGATCTTGGACCCAAGCTTACTGGAGAGGAAAGACGGAGGGTTTGGAGGTTCTTGAGGAGTCACACGAGTTGTTTTGCCTTTAGTATGAAGGATTTGGGTGCTCTGAAGGGACCTGGTATACGGATTGAGCTGACTAGTGACACACCAGTTTTCCGACGTCTGTATCGATATAGTGATATGGAGAGGACATTGATTCAGAGCCGGAGTAGTGACCTTTTTGAGGCTGGTTTGGTGGAGATTTCACATGGAGAGTATGCATCAACGACAGTGATGCCAGCCAAGAAGGATATGCATGGCAACTATACAAATATGCGGATGTGTGGAGATTACCGTCCTATCAACCGACAGACCAGGGCTGATTGGTATGCCATGCCTACACCGGAGGAGATTTTTGATGCGATTGGGCATGCAAAGGTCTTCAGTACTTTGGATCTTCGAGCGGGATATCATCAGTTGCCGATCAGGGAGGAGGATAAGTCCAAGATAGCATTTTGGGCTATTGATCCTCACGGCAAGGATGTGTTATATCAGTGGAGGTTCTTACCATTTGGGTTGAAGAACGCTCCTGCTGAGTTCCAGAGGGTCATGGATAGGATCCTAGCTGGATTGGATTTTGCTCGGTGCTATATTGATGACATTTTGGTTTATAGCACTACTGTGGAGGAGCATGAGAGACAGTTGTTGGAGGTGTTTGAGAGGTTGAGATCTCATGGACTCAAATTACATCTTGGGAAGTGTAGGTTCTTCCATGAGCAGGTTGAGTATTTGGGTCACACTATCTACCCCGGAGGACTTGGTGTCCAGCCGACCAAGGTGGAGGCTATTGCACGTATTCCTCGGCCTACGGATGTGAGCAGAGTGCGAGCATTCCTTGGGTTGGCAAACTTCTATCGCCGCTATGTTAGAGGATTTAGTGCCATTGCCAAGGCCTTGACGAAGCTGACCAAGCTTACACAGGAGTGGTGTTGGGGAGATGAGCAGGAGAGAGCTTTTGTAGAGCTCAAGGAGAGGTTGACATCTGCTCCTATTTTGAGGAGACCGATCAGAGGACGACCATTTCAGGTTCACACTGATTGGAGTATGTTGGGGCTTGGAGCGGTGCTCACCCAGCATGATGATGAGGAGAAGGAGTTTGTGGTGGCCTATGCTAGTCGCTCCAACAATTCAGCGGAGGCAAAGTATAGTTCATATGAGGGAGAGTGCTTGGCAGCAGTTTGGGCAGTAGCACATTTCCGATGTTACCTATTTGGTAACCCCTTCACTCTCATCACTGATCATCAGCCGCTGAAGTGGTTGATGGAGTCCGACAAGCTTTCAGGGAAGCTTGCACAATGGGCTCTGATTTTACAAGAGTATGATTTCACGGTTGTTCACAGACTTGGAGTGGTGAACCGTGATGCAGATGGGTTGAGTAGAAACCCATGTCCCAGCCAGCAGGATCAGACCGGAGCACGTTGGCATGGTGAGACAGATGAGGAGATGGTGCCAGGTTGGCATGCATCGGCCTTTCTATGTATATTTACAGAGACTTTGGTGGTATCTCTCTCAGTGCATACAGGAGGAGTTATTGAGGTCACAGATCCAGAGAGTGAAGATATTGATACAGTTCAGCGAGACATTCATGATGATGTCTTAGTGATGGACTATCTTTGCACTGGTGTTGTGGGTGGCACAATTGGGGCCAAGGAGAGAGACCGTGTTCTTCAGCAAGCCAGACGGTTCAGATTGGAGGGTAGACACCTTTTGCGTGTATGGGAGGATGGTAGAGTGCGAGTAGTACCACTTCCATCACAGAGACCACAGTTGGTCCGTCATGCTCATGAGGAGCTAGGACATTTTGGAGTAAAGCGTACATATAGCTTACTTCAGAGTCATTATTGGTGGCGCGGTATGCAGACCGAGGTACAGCAGTTTGTTGCCAGATGTATGGTTTGTGACCGAGTTAGAGCATCATTCAATGCTCCTACGCCACAGTTACACCCATTACCTATCATGGGATTGGGTTACCGTTGGAGTTTGGACTTCGCCGGACCTTTACCGCTGACTGTGAGACATCATCGGTATGTTTTGGTGATGGTGGAGCACTTCTCCAAGTGGATTGAGTTGGTGGCACTTCTTGACAAGTCTAGTGAAGGGACAGCTTACTCGTTCCTGGATCGAGTTCTTAGTCATTTTGGTGCACCAGCTGAGGTTTTGACTGATCAGGGTACAGAGTTCTTGGGAGAGTTTCAGGTCTTGTGTGACAAGGCTTTGATTGATCATCGTACTACATCCCGAGATCACCCTGAGGCAGATGGCTTAGCAGAGAGAGTGGTTCAGACGGTGAAGAGAGGATTGCAAAAGTATGGTTTGCAGAGAGGCCACTTGGGAGATTGGGATCTCCAGTTACCTTGGTTGGCCATGGGCTATCGGTTCAGCCGGCAAGCCTCCTTAGCATCCTTCTCTCCATACTTTCTACTCTATGGACGAGATCCAGATTTACCTGCAGCCATTCGTCGAGATGCTACTGTAGTTTTGGACTTGGATGACCTCGATGTATGGATGAGCGCATGTTCTCAGCGGGCAGAGATCTTTTGGAGAGTGATGCCGATGGCCTTTGAGAACTTGGCGATTGCTCAGCATAGAGATACTTTACGCTATGCTACCATTCGAGGAGGAGGTTATAGACCCTCGATCCGTCGATTTCATCCAGGTGACTATGTATATCTACAGCAGACAACACCGACGACACTTGATGTTTCTACAGGCCGCACTATCTTGAGAGTGCGCGAGGTTTTGCCATCTGGAGTCCTTTTGTTAGAAGGACGTGATGGTGTTGTTTGGAAGGATCATGTGCGCAATTGTGCGCCATGCCACCTTCCAAACATTGATGGTACTATGGACCCAAGCTTGGCACTTGTACGTGCAGGCTTGAGGTGTATGTTATGTGGCTCTTCTGGTGGAGCTGCTACTATGTTAGTGTGTGATAGCTGTTCGAGAGGATGGCATATGGCATGTATGACTCCTCCCCTCACGGTGGTTCCTCATGGACAGTGGTTATGTCCTAGATGTACTTGACCTATAGCTAGTTCATTCTTTATATGGTATAGATTGCAGACAGGCGACTAACGATGGGGCTCCATAGCACACGGCCTCCTGATCTTTGCCCATTAGAGGGTATACCATATACTTAGAGTAGATGGCTATCTAGAGTTAGAGGGACCTAACCGCCAGCTAGGGGGGCAATTGTGGCACTTTAGAGTCTATGTATGACTTATGTGTGAGTTGTGCTTTTATAGTGTATGATGTTGACAGCGATGTATGTTGTGTAGCGATGTATATACGTACGACAGCTGTCACGCCATTTGTAGTTCCACATCTAGATGCTCGGACACTGGAGTTCCAGTGATGGTAGTTAGAGTTATTCTAGCAGTTTCTCAGGGACTACTTTCCGACGGTTAGATTTTGTGTTCGGGGTATTGACTTCATGGTGGGGCCCACCGTCACTTTGCACCGTTTGCACCGTCGAGTGTGCCGTCAGCGGGACCGTTAGGGTTTCAGGGCTAGCTCAAGTCCAGGGGGTATAGTTTTGAAGTGAGCTCCAGAGAGCTCACCTCTCTGATGTTGAGCCTTCGAGTTCTTGGCTATGGTGGACAGAGGCCGGCGAGCGTCACCTGGATTCTCTATGCTTGAGTGGGTGTGGCTTGACTGTAATCAGTGCCCAGTTGTTGGCAGTTTATAGAGTGACAGATCAAGTACTGATCTGAGTTGAGTTGAGTTGAAAGTGTTAAGCAATCTGATTGATTGTGGCACTTTAGAGTCTATGTATGACTTATGTGTGAGTTGTGCTTTTATAGTGTATGATGTTGACAGCGATGTATGTTGTGTAGCGATGTATATACGCATGACATAGAGCTCTTAAGGAAAAAAAATGTAAGTAGATTAGAGTTCAAAGTGTTTTAGGGTTCTTTAAAAATATGTTGTGTAGCATTCATGCAACATGATATTTCAAGCTTTCCTTGACCATGAAAATCCCTAGACTATGGTTGCTTCCAAGGAAACTTTAAAATTTTCAACATTGCAATATCAGAGTGGGATATCATAACTTGTGCATTCTAGCTCTTGTTCAGATTTGGGAAGGCTCCTTTGGCTTTAAGATTTTATTGCATTTGCCACATCATGAGCAAAGGAGACATGATAGTGAAATTGAGACAGTTACCATAAAAAATCAGCAATAATAACTTCTAGGAGTCTATCTACATAAGGAGGAAGTAGAGTCTAAACACAAAATAATGATGGCACACCAAAAGATTACAGAGTGTAATTGAACTTGAGAAGATATTGATTATCAAAAATCTAAACTAGTCACTTAGTTATCATCATCTTCACAAACTCTTTGTAGTTAATTTGATCATCCATATCAACATCTGCCTCAGGGATCATTTCATCAACTTCATCATTGGTAAGCTTCTCTCTCAAATTAGTCATAATGTTTCAGAGTTCCATCATGTAATTTGGTGTGGCAACTTGGCGTGGTGCTTGTGAGTGGTGCTACAACCGAGTGCCCAACTATGGCACCTGGCTGCATAGCTCACCAATGGTGCCCAGCACTAGCGCCTTGGATGCCCAACCCCAAGGGTCCATGCAGCACCCCATCTTGTGGCATTTGTAGCTGCCCATCCCACCTTGTAGCACTTGTATTCCATCACCTTATTGCACCTCTAGCATCCCACTTGTGTGTTTCACTTATGTAAATCCAATTGTAAACTAAATTGGATTACAAAATTTGAAAAAAGGCAAACACTCATAAGATCTCATCACTTGAAGAGTCACCATTAACAAAATTCATAAAGAGATCTTGTCACTTGAAGGACTACCAAGGATATGATCCGTTCCATTGAGATCAAAGGGTTCAATGGATTGGCCTACAATTTTAAGGCTGCATAATCAATTATTATCCTCCTAATCTCCATTGCTATCTTGCACGTCTTAGCAAATTCAAAATTCATAGATCTTCTCTTTTCTTTGCTTTGTCTTTTTGCTCCTTGAATCTTAGCTTTTCAACTTTAGATAATCTCTCAACTTATGCTTTAGCTTTTTTGGCTTTTTCTTTACTTGTCTCAGCTTCTACTTTAGCTCTCTACTTCTCCATTTTTGCAAGTTTGATCATCTTATCTACTTCCACTTTAGCTCTATGCTTTTTTGTCTTGGACATTTTGAGAGCTTCCTTTTTTGCTAGTTTGATACTCTTACTAGCTTGCAAGGTCTCACTCTTAAATTTCCTATGACATAGAAGATCTTAAAAAAATGATGGTATGTGCTATCTTCAAATTCCCTTTAGAGACTTTCCTACTCTTGCAAGACTTACTCTCACACTCTCCTTGTTTGTCTCTTTCTTGAGCTAAAATATCCTAGGGGTGTGTTGCATTCACATATGATCTCTAGTGCACAAGCTTAGATCATCATCTTTAGTGTGCAAGCTTAGATCATCATCTCTAGTGCGCAAGCTTAGATTATTCATAAACTATGGTGTTAAAATCTACTCCTTTGGTGTTTGGCTCTCCTCCTCATCTTGCTCTATAGTGTTGTAATCTCTTTATGCGATGGAGAATGTTACAAGAGATGATTCCAAATCCTTTGTAGAAGGGACTTATTCAAATTGAGTAGTTCTTGATCTTAAAGTGTCATCTTCCTCTTTGTGTGTAATACCAAGTTCCAAGTTCCAAGTCCCAAGTCCCAAGTCCCAAGTCCTCACACTCCACTCTTATGCAATTCAACAATGGTCACATTTGCTTCTAAACCCAAGCTTCCAAATGCTGGTGGGGAAATGTTTGCTCTAGTCCTAAACATAATATCCATCTTGTGAAAGTGCAAGCAAGTATTATTAATTTATCTTCTATGGTTTTCCATCCTTGTTTAAGCTCCATGTGAGTACGACCTTCCCATGTGTTTTTGTTTGTCATATCTCGAGCCACCTTGTATGATTGATATACATTTGTCTCTTCTTCTTCTTTAATGTGATTCCATTCCATTCATTGAATCTAAACTCAAGAAAGACTACCTTGTAATTCACAAGATAAGCGGCCATTATGCCACAAAAGCAGTGGTCTTCAATATTGGCTTCTTGCATGCCCCTCATCCAATTAAAATTGATGGAAAATTCATGCATCATCCAAATAGTCCAAAATTTGTGAATAGTGATGACCAACCATTCTGAACCTACATCACTCTTGTCTATTTTCATTGTGCTCAATGAGGGAGAAGTCAAGGATGGAGTTGGGTTCTTGAACCTATGATCACTCATACGGGGAGAAAGCACATGCATGGAAGGCATTGCACACACCATTGTTAACAACTATTTGGAATTTCCTATTTGGCTTGGGAATGAGAGTGGAAAAATATCCAAAAGTGGGAGCAAAGGAGGAGAAATAGCATGAATTCAATTAGGAAATGGAAATAGGAGAAGGAGAACTAACATCCAGAAAACCCAAAACTAGAAGGGGAAGTTGACTTGCAAAGTCAGATTTGCGAGCTCCATTTCACCAACACCAAATCCAATGAGATTTCTTCAAAGTTATCACTAAGCACTAGGATAGTTCTAATTTTCCAATGGCAGCGCAAGCAAATTTCTCATAACTACAATGTTTGCACATGCACAAATTGTTCAATCTTTGCATCTTTGCATGAACATAAGGAATCTAGAATTTGAAGAATCAACACCAAAACCCATGAAACCCATGTGAACTTTACTTGTATTGTAGAGGTCATAAATGTTCAAATTTTGAAACCAAATTGGTTGAGGTCTGACTTAATCTTCCTTGTAACATTGGGTGATTTTAGCTTTTCTTTTTTACTTGGATAGGATGTGTGGCAGGTTAGTACTCTTACACACATCCGACAATTAATTGTCTCATAATTATGTCAACTAATCTAACTCTGAAACCTACACAACATCAACCTTATATTGCAATTGGAATGCACTCCAAAAAGTGCAGCTTGGCCGATAAATTCAATCTTGGACACACTAAAAAGTGTTCCTTCATGTTCATTTTTGTGATTTTCTTTTCTTATCAATGCCTTGGTAGATATTTGATGGGCTATGGTTTGGGTCCCACAAGAAAACCACAAATTCTCCATGTGAACTCCCCCAATTAAAGGTTTCAATTTTGGGAATTTACCGGAAATGTGCTCCTCCATTATACCTCCTATAGATATTTCAATAAATATAAATATATATAACTATTTCAATGGGGTTTCTGTTTTTGGGACCTCTATGTTAGCAAGGGATCAATAGGCCAAAATATAATAATGAAAAGAAGGAGACCGTGTAGAAAAAATGAAAGATGGGAAGACCCCATCAAGCCGTACAAAGGAGAGACGAAAAAGGTAAAATGGGGCTAAGCCCAATAGAATCTATATGAGAAATCTGCCCTACTGCACTGAAGATATCCGAGCTATGCAAGTCTCATAATCCACAAAAAACTGGAACATCCGAAGAAACATCACTTAACGTGATTGCTCTCCTATGGATTGCACCAACCAGTGCACTCTATAGAGCAATGGACAAATGTTGTCTCAAACATGCTACAAAGTATGAGAGTGAAAGTGGTACCCCTTGGCGCCTAACATGATAAGCTCTCGCGCACTCCTTGACAAATATGTCGAATGTCATGTCCATAGCTCCATATCACTCCAAGGCTAGAAGAACAAAGAGGTGACCTTGCTACATGCCCCTATACTTGGAGACCTTGCAACCTACTGATGCACTCCTGCCCATCCAAGGGGATGAGTAATCACTCCTTTTAAACACATTGTCTAAAATATACTACAAAGTATTAGAGTGAGAGTGGTACCCCTCGGCGCCTAACATGATAAGTTCTCGTGCACTCTTTGACAAATGTGTCGAATGCCGTGTCCATTATTCCATATAACTCCAAGGCTAGAGGAACAAAGAGGTGACCTCATTGCTTGCCTCTATACTTGGAGACCTTGCGACTTGCTACTACACTCACCACCCATCCAAGGGGATGGGTAATCACTCCCTCCGAAACAGTATCCCGCATAGGGTTTGTAACCACAATATTTGCCATTGTCACCTGATCATCTCGGCCCAAGTATAAATCTACCTTGACACGTGTCATCTAGCAAACATACAAACCTTCACTCCAAGCCAAATATCCATTTTCTCGTGCTATAGCAAACACTATGTCCCTAATAGCATCATGGATAACTATCCTATGTCTTCCAAAATAATGAGGAAACTTTTCATACTAAATCAGCAAAACTTGGTCAATATCTAATCGCCTACCAAACACAATAAGGAGGAAGTGATCTTTCATAATAAATCTACCCGATAAAACCACGAGAATACATAGTACACCATAATGACTACAAAATATAATACTGAAAAGAAGTCTTTCCAAAAAGAACTTTTTTCATAATAGATTTGTCGATGACCTACGGGTTACCAAGATACTTTGGAAACTTATTTATAAAAGGCGGAGTTTGAAAATATCACGGACTGGGCATCCTTGGAGTATTGAAACTGCTTAGAAAGACTCTAGGAAATTGACGACCGTAGACAAGTGTTAGACAGGAGAATGAGAAATGAAGTCAATCCAATCTTTCCGCAGGACATCCTGGTATCCCATTGACCTGTGGAGCATCAAAAAACGTTCTGCACGCTGAAGATTACTTCAGCCATACCAGCCCATTCGTAGACAATAATACGAGCCAATTCCACAGGTTTTGGTGTTCTCATTTTCCTGGGAACTTATCGCACTTCAGACTTGCTTTAATGAGTGCCTATCGTTGCCTTCCATTCAGCACTTTGATACATTGTCGCATCAAAGCGGTGGGAGGACTGCTTCCTTGGCCTTTGAGTTGTCCTGGAAAAGAGGCTTTGGAAGAGTAGGCTGGACAGCGTCGTTAAAGCACTCGGAAACATCTGACAGTTTAAGACCAACTTCTGAAGACGGGTCTCGAGACAGCCATTTCCGCAATTCGTTTGAGCTAACCATCAAACGAAGTCAAACACTACAAAGATGGAGTGGCCATTTGACTATACGCAGGAAGCGGTTTCTCAGGTGTCAGTAAGAACGGTCAACGAGAGGTTCTGAGCTGGTGTCTGAAACACACCAGAAAGACTTCACTTAAAAGCTTCAAATTCTGTGCATATCAAGTTGTAACTTTACTTCCTTTCAGATGCGTCACTGAAGACGAGTCACTGAAGAGCTCTTCAGTGACTCGTCAAAATAATGCGGCTTATGCAATGAATCCATCGGGTTTTCATGCAGGATACAAACCATAAGTAATTTTATAAATTGCACCGTGAGTATTCTCTTCGGCTGATTCTGTTTTATATAAAGATTTGAATGGCCTCAGTTCACAAAAATGGTTCAATCTCTAGCTCCATAGCGGAGCACGGATCTGGGATGTCGAAGCGTTCTAATACCTGCACAGAAAGGCCCCAGAAGTATTAGTCCTACCAATCTAGATTACTCAGATTTTGCCACTACGCAAAGCTCTCCAATAATTTACGATTAATCTTTTATCTGAGCTAGGCAGTTCCTGAATAGAAGCGATAAGATTTGGAAAGGTGGGGAATAGTAAAACCAGCACACCTCCGGATTAACAATTCCAAAAGTCCCGATAGAGGAACCTTGGTAAAATATATTCGCTTGCCGTCCAGTGAAGTACTCAGGTTCCTACACGCGTTTCAGCACAACCGAATCCCATTTAATACTTGTGCAAATTGGATGACTTACAGTATAGTATACAAAGATGCACCTCCTTCACATGCAAAGAAAAAGGTACTGTTCACGATGTTCTGTTAGTATATAATGTTATGGTAACACACTACAATGATATGAGTTATGGGTAATCTGGAACCTACAAGTGCGGGAGCTGAATGCTCCATGAGTGATGTGACATCAAATAGAAATTACATCGTGTAAGAGAGATGCCAAGACATAAATCTTACTTGTGAAGGTTTGATGCAGTAACCACTTGTCTCTCCGACATCACACCTTGGAACACCTACGATCTCCATGACTCTATCAACTAGACCATGAATTACCTACACGAACGATTGTGAAGAGGTCAATTTGGAACTCACAAGATCTGACGTAAAAGACAGGTGCATAGCACGTATAGTTAGCAGAATATCTCCAAGATCTCAGTTTGTAAACTGAGACGGTAAATACCGGTATTCCAAATTGACCCCTTTCTCAAAGGTATTATCTGACTTCTCTGAAAATACCGTTGCTAATACCAAAGGAAAGGGCGAGATTGCCCGTTTGAGATGATACAGTGAATCAGGTTGAGGAAGGTAAAGAAGGTCAATTCAGAATGGCAAAAATCAAGTATGTCCAAATTAACAGTAGATAAGATACTCAAACATGACAAAGAAAAGTATGCACCGAGAGCGTCATGGCACCTATGAATCTTTTAACCGATTCAGATGATAGTAGGGGCAGTTGACCACCTACTGGGTTGCATAACGAAATGTTCAACAATTGATAGATGATCAGAAGTAACGTCACAGACAAGAACTGGCGGCACTCCGACGAGTTTAACCAAAATAGTTGGCGTATGCACAGGATTAGAACTAACCTCGAAACCAGAAGTTTGATCACAGTAAAGAGCTGCAAGACGCCGGCGGTTACCAGCCCCCACATCCTTTGTGCTGTCTAGAAGCACTACATCAGATACTTCAAAGAGCTGCCAGTGCAATTGAGGTACGTAGGTCAGCACGTGATGGCGTCCAAACAATGATACCTTGGCCAAAGATTGGCTACGTGATATCGGTTCGTTCCTGTCAGCTTTTTCCAATGTTTTCTCCGATGTTACCTCTGGGTCCCTTCCTTTTCAGTCGTTCTCTCTTCTGTGGGAGGGAATCAAACGGACACCCAACTAGAGAATGCAAGAAGCTCTGGTTTCAAACCAATTCTTTTGAATACAGCTTCGACTTGATATACAACATTACCCACAGAGATCGTGATCTTCAATCAGCAAGAGTCCACAATAAGGCGTACTGAGCCTAGCTGGATATCCCTTCTACCTTAACGAGTCGAGCTGTTTTCTTATTGTGAGCCTGGCTGGATATCCCTTTTACCTTGACGGGTCGAGCTGTTTTCTTATTGTGCGCCATTGTCTTCAGCAGTCCTGGAAGAAGGCTTGTACGAACCACCTGCACCAGATAACATCAAACATATGAAAGGCTAACAATGCGGTAACAATCTCAGAATCTTTTGTGTTCAGAGAGTGAGAGCATACTTAGACTCAATTCGTACAAGCCGCATTTGTAATTCTCTGAAACAGGAGGTAGTCTGAGTTAATCAGCGCTTCAACTTTACTCGCGTTTGAACCACGTTTAAACTAGCAACTTTCAGACCAAGATAGAACATGATGGGCAAGAGGAACGATGTCTCATCAGTGTATCATAAGAAACGGCTCAACAAAAGGTGAATCGTTTCCTCATTGAGAAGCTAAAACTGGAAACCTAAAACTCTCCATAATTTTCTCCACCCATGTATAGAGGGAATGCAAAGTGCATCTTAGGAAAATGTCTCCCACAAAGCAGACCTCAAATTCAGAAGTCCGTGGGTTGCCGATAAGGACTGCCTTAGATTTGTCCTCCTCTCTGTTGACCATGTTGAAGTTCTCCATCAATGAACCTAAGATCCATGTCAAGACTTCGGTAAAGCCCGCCAAGGCTATCTGCGAGGAGCGTCAGATGATTGTTCAGATGCAATTTAGGGAGCATACCTAGAGTCAAACGACTGTTGGGAGAATGTACGGCGTCAACAAATTTGGACCTACTTCAACCATATCACATGCGAGTTCGTATCAAATGAAACGGTGGTCACCCGGCTTTTGATAAGGTAGATTCAAAGATTAAACACCATTACCAAAAGTATGATCGTACGATTCCTGACTTAGAATTATACGATAAACGGCCAGATAATTGGTATGCACCGAAATTTACTACTCACAATATTCACGTACGAGAGAACTCAACTCTAGCTACTTACGTGGTTTTCGTATTTGGTTCCATAGAAAAACATCACCCGAAATTTAGCAAGAGAAACCATTAGGTTGCGAACAAGCATTCTCTCTCTCGCTCGCTCTCTCTCTACATGCAAACTCCAAAAGATTCTTATCATACCGTTAAAGTCAAACTTATAGATCGATGACCCGTATAATGTACCTGTTCTCTGAGCAGGTCGGAGAAATGATTCAAGGCTTGCTCTTTCCCTTGAGTGTGTGACTTTGGCACAGTCCTCTTGATGTTGTTGAATCCAAAAGCAATTGCGACATCCTGTACAACCGTACACAAATGTAAGTAAGTGACCCTATCCACTTTCGTTTAGCCTTTCCCGTTATACTGCGGACTTGCAATTCATTCATGGGCATTCAATCTCAGAGACATCCCTGAAGTTACCATGTCACTTCGCAATATCTACAGGACTCAAGTAGGTGAAATTTTTAGGCAAATATATACTCGGTGCTGCTTCGTAACAGGTGGCAGCTGTAGGTAAGATGTATGGTGCACTCACTTCCATCACATCACAAGGGTGAAGCACATCACTTCTCGTTGGGGGCACATTTACCCGGATCTTGGTAGTCTCACCAGATTTCACAACCCTTGATGGTAGCTGCATCCTGTACAAATAATCACAAATCTGTTGGGACGCTAAGTCAGCCAAAAGTGAGATCTAAGTCAGTCTCAATGCGAACGTCAACTCTCACTCTTCTAATTTAAGTCACCTGTAGCTTAGCTTAGATTGGCCCCGTTCTACCTTTACACTAGTAAATTACACGAATTCGATTTGCTATGAAGCAATTGACAGCCCTTCCCACTAATTGGATGTACGTGGTTACAAAGCCTGTGGGGGTTTAGAGAAATCAAATTTACTGACCTCCATTGGTTTCAATTCTATTCCAATTGTATCGTTTATGTAAGAAACATCCACTTCAAAGTTTCGAAACGATAAATCGGGAGAAAGTGCCGATTTGCCGTCTGTTATCACTTCAACGGGCTCGACCTCGAACCTGTGGTCGCAATACTGGGAAAACATTGTAACCTTGAAAAAGGATCACAAAAACTACGTTAGGCACGCCCACTCATTACAGTGGCGACAGCCAGCTTCATGCTTCACCTCGTCTATTCATGGTTGGCCTTGACCTAACGCCAGCTTTGAAAATAACCACAACTGGAAAGCAGTTCACAATAGTAAGTAGATGCGAGAAAGGACTCCAGCTACAGCACTTCAGATGCGAAGAAGTGGAAGCACCGATATTCCACGTACGGAGATGCACCAATGCATACGTACCATTGTGTTCAAGACAATTTTGGCTTTTGTCAAATCGGTAGCTGTGCACTCGACAAATACATTCCTAGTCTTCAAAGTAATAGCTGAATGGGCGCCATTAATGATAGGAGGCAAGGAAAGTACTCTCCTGCCAAAAGGCAACATCCAGCATGAGATACCCATGCATAGTTGTATCATAACTACTTTGGCTTTGTGAAGAGGAATGCATGAAATTTACCTCTTGTTGTCATAAATAACAGGGAACACCGGTGAATCTTCGATGATGTGTAAATACTTTTTCAGCTTCATATCAGACTGCCAACCAAATGGACAGTACACAAAAAAGGCCAATCAGGTAAAAGAACCAGAGAAACAGAGACCGCACAAAAGTTACTATTCGGCAGCACAAACCAGTCTCCTGATTTATCCTTCAACCGCACCATATTGTGATGCCTAATCACTACATACCACGAGATCTTATACACTGGAGAACAAAGACAACAGCAGACGTACAAAACTGAACAACATTTAGGTACTTCAGGGTATTAGCAGAAACCTTATAGAACTCCATGAGCTCTTGGGCATTGAACTCCTTGGTCTGCAGGAGGCATCCAGAATATTCACCCTTTTAGTGGAATGGTTGCAGTTGCATGACAGATAACTGATAGTAACTACTAGCGTTCCCATCATCATGTAAGGATTTGTTACATAAACTTGACAATGAGTCCTTTTACAAGGCTCAAGACCTGTCTAACTCAAATCATACTAGCTTTCAGCACCGCTGTTAGACAGACCAAAAGCTGAAAACCGTAAGAAACTAGAGACTAAGCAAGACAATCAAACCTGCTTCAATGGAACAAATCTGATTTCCGACGGAGGGAGCGCCTGCAAGTCAAATGATAACACCGAATCACGCAAATATACCAGTAAGAGAACTTTGAAGTACGCTAAATCTGTCACCGTCAATCAACCACCTTTCCTTTGGACGTGGATGATAGAAGCACAATTCACCTGTTAGACGTTGAAAACTGTGCTAAGGGTGTCTGTATATAGATCGTCTATTTATAAAAGAACACGAGTGGAGGAACATCACGAGCTCGGATTTCTATCGCATTTGAAAGTCTGTAAAACCCGTATCGTGAACCTGGTTACACAATCACGCATGAAACCACAATTTTTCTCCTGCATACGAGGTTCCTAACTTTAAGGGACGTCGCAACTCATAAAACCGGTGCTGGCTTCTACAAGCCGCCCCAAAAACCAACATCGAAGACAGAAAACAAGGTGGTGAATTGAAAAGCATACCTCATAAGTGAAGGGGCCATCCAGCGTATCCAAATCATGAGTGCCTATAGCAACCAAAGTCCGCTTCCTGGAGACACGGACAAGAATAGTTGTTAAAAGGGCAGGACATAAGAATGCGCTGACAATGTGAGGACTTTTGACGCAGCGTAGTTTACGTGCCCTGCTAAACATCGCGCCACCTATACTTGCGTGGTAAAATGGATCTGCAAGGATTACTATATTCACAGGGTACGCCAACTTTATACGTTGAGGCTTAACCACAATACCAAGAGTGGCATCATAGTTACAACAATCCAGATGGTAACGGCAGATCAAAGTAGAATACTTTCAAGTATTTTCCTTGTATGACAAACGACATCGTCCAGTTCATTTTCTTTCTCGTCCAGCTGCATGTTAATGTACGAGACTAAAGCTGCCAAACCAGCTGAAGAGTATTTACCTGCACAAATTCTGATGCAGTTTGTCTTGTAGGTCGATGAAGCTGTTGTATCGTGCTTCATTGAAAGTAATTCCTCTCAAAACGGCACATACGACGAACGGTCGGATGAGGGACGTCTGTCACAGGTGTACAAAAAGTCACTTCCCATCCAAGTTCTCCAGGCTATATGCTAATGGGTGTTTCCTATCCCACTATTCTGAACCCATATGCCCCTGGAGAGCTTCAGCAACTCCATGTGATGAAGTGAGTCAATACCCAGAATGGACATAAAGGAAGCCATTACAGCCTTAGCACGTGGGATACTACTTAGGCCAATCGAATTCAGGTTCAGAAGAGGAAGTGCGAACATATGTTTGGAAAAGTAGAGTGACTAAACCTCATGATGACACTCAACTTGATATTAGCAGTTGACAGCAAAAACTTCCACCTTCCATCTTCACAAGGAAGGATAAGTCCTTCTCATTAACAAGAGGAACCGGAGTTCAGAGTACTGATATTCGAACTTCAATCATGCGCATCTTACCTCTGGCTTCACCGTCATTTTCTGCGTAGAACTGCTTGTCGTCGAAACACTGTACGTGGGCAGTAGCTCTTTGGCAGTAAAGATGCGCAGCCCTCGGGCAAGCCCTTCAAGACACAGAAGATCATACCTGCGAATACGGTATAAGCATTAAGTTCGCATCCGTGCAGCCTACACATACCAAGAACTTACCTCTTAATCTCGTTTGTATGTTTCAAGTCACTAAGTTTGAATCACTCGAGTGGATCAAAAACCTGTTAGCCGGGACATCAATCTTGTATATGCACTCTTCATCTCCGTCAGCTTCATCCTCATCCAAGTGCTTCTCCTTTCTAATTATCTTCCCCTCCGTTGTCTGCATGTGAGACCACTTTAGCCATACTGTGCAATCGCAAGCTTAAACTCTGCCTTGATCATACTTTCAGAGGTTCAGCTTTTCATGCTTGAGCTCCAGTTCTCGCGTATTATACAACGAGATCATTGAGTTTCGGGTTTAGAAATCAAGTTTAACAAGCTGACAAAGTTGGCTTAGTACAGTAGCTTCTAAGGAAGCAGGTAAAGCAGGGAAGGAAGACGAGGAAGTATGATCAGGAAGTACATTCAGCAGACCCAAAAGTTACAGCCGGAAGAAGGGCAAGCGGTGAGCTAATCTGTAATGGAACGAAATCGTGAAAGTACAGTCGCGATGATCCAGAGAAGTTATAACTATCACTCTGAAACTGAAAGATAGAAATCACGCCAGTCTGATTGCTATCAATGACATGCCACACCAATAATGTATATATCCGTAAGTATCTTTAAGTGTCAATGGCTAACAAATAGAGGCGTCCAAGTGTCAATTATCTTGAAGTACAAGACGAAAGTAGTAGCTGGATAAACAGGACTTTTAGTAGATTACGTCTAACAATAGGTTCAAGAAAGTGGATTATTCGCCTTTCGTTTACATGTTCCAGATAATAAACACGGCATTGCCTTTCACTGTCCAGAAAACCGTAGAAGGAGAAACAGGCACGTACCACTTCATCGAGTTCGATCCCAAAATCGAAACAAAGTTCGTCGAATTGATCATCAGCTGCATCGCACATTGCAATTCATCCGGATGTAGTACATCCTTCGAAATCTCTTGGTCTGGCTTAATATCAATACAATCCAAATATTTACAAATTCATCCGAAAAGCAGATGGAAAGAGTTTGATACGCACTGAATGTTTGTTCTAACGCTGCGAAGAGTCGATCTCGCCCGACGCTGACGGTCGGCATTGCAACTCGCTTACGTAGACCTTCTCCGCTTTCCTCGAATTGAAAGTATTCGAGCTCACACTAGGGATTACGAAGCGCTTTGCCTCAGAGGAATACAGGAGATGTCAACCGGGGCCGATGCTGATTCCATCTCCTGTTCAAACCAGGTGCCATATGAGTGCCCGGAATTACTCGCCAGCTTACTGAAACCCCGACGAACAATCCAGACAGAAGTTCCGACTTCTGCAGCCGGACGGCAGCTATCTCAGCCGGGTATAAATCATGGACTTCTGAATATAGACCACTTATTTTCTTTCTGCATGATTATTGGACATGGAAAACTTTGTCTATATACCATACATTCGACATTTTGGGATGGTCGAAAGGAGAAAGGGCGACCGCGTAGACAAAATGTAGGAAGGGGAAGACCCATCAAGCCTAACAAGGGAGAGATGAAAAAGGTAAAATGAGGCTAAGCACCGATCCGAATTTATATAAGAAATCTGCACTACTCCATCTAAAATATTAGAGTTATGCAAGTCGCATGGTATACAAACAATTGGAGCATATGTAGAAGCATCATCTAGTGTGATTACTCGGTGGATTGCACCAGCCTCTGCACTCTATAGAACAATGGACACACATAATCTAAAATATACTCCAAAGTATGAGAGTGAGAGTGGTACTCGGTGCCTAACATGATAAACTCTCGTGCATTCCTTGACAAATGTGTCAAATGTTGTGTCCATTGCTCCATATAACTCCAAGGCTAGAAGAACAAAGAAGTGACCTTGTTGCATGCACCTATACTTGGAGACCTTGCAACCTATTGCTTCACTCGCCGCCCATCCAAGGAGATGGGTAATCAATCCTTCCGAAATTGTATCCCGTGAAGATTCCGTCACCACGACATCCGCTACGGTCACCTGATTATCTTGGACCAAGTATAAGTCTGCCCTAACACGTATTGTCTGCAAAGCATACAAACGCTCTATCCAAGCCAAGTATCCACTCTCTCATGCCATAGCAAACACTATGTCCCTAATAGCATCATGGGTAGCTATCCCTTGTCCTCCAAAAAGACATTGTGTCATACGGACCGCTACTGCATCTAGTGTAGAACCACACTCACAAGTGAGTAATGAAGATGCAGATGGGTGGACCAAATCTAGGCGAAACCTCATTGTTGTAGAGAAAGTAGTTGGTGCGAGTTGGAATACCCTAATGAATGGTCAAGCTAGGATCCAAAAGCTTGCACCCTTGCCAAAGCAAGACCGAAGACGTGCTCTAATAGCCTAAGGAATGGACGAGTCAACTAAGAGAGAATGTAGCATATGTTCACACTATCGCTCCATCAAGGAAGATTGTAAACCTCTAGTCCAATCTGATGATAGTTAAGCAAAAGATGGAAAGTACTTTCATGCATGTGGGGATAAACTATCTCATGTTTGTCATAATAGCATCTAGAGAGAAAAGGATCACCCTTCCAGCTATGTCACATAAATCTCCAAAACCGGCCTATCAACAACCACAAAATGAGAGGAAAGTAGGGATGTCAAGAGAGCACAACTACCCAAAAATGCTATAAGTGTCGTCTCCTCCATAGATAGTAAGCCAACCCCTCCACACAAGATCAGCGGAGCTCTTTGTCTACATGCCAAATCCCCAATCACACACTCAAATGTCCCTAATCCAATAATATCACCCAACACTCCCATAATCCTCCTATCAAAGGCTCTTAGACGTGATAGGAAGAATGAGGAGGGGGGAATTGTACGGATGAGGTAGGACAATAGATGAGTAATACTAGAGGAGATTATACCAAATGCCATCTATTGATCTCCTAGTAATGGGAAGTTGTCCACATGGAGAACATCATCTACAAGCGCAACGTCTAAGAAGCATGTGACAAAATCCTCTGATCCTACTTGCACTCCAAGAGTGTAATACCAAGGGTTAGCCATATGATCTAGATGTGAAATTCGGTTTGGTAACTTCTAGAATGATGTTATACATGATGGTCAAAATAGATCAGATAGAAGTATCACCAAAAGAGTACTTCTACTAATAGTGCAGAAACCAAAATAGACTTGAGAACCTTAGAACCAATAGCTAGATATATGATTTAAAGGTGAGAATTGGTTTGGTAACATCTGGAAAGATGTTACACATGATGGACTAAACAGATCAGAAAGAAGTATCACCAAAAGGGGACTTCTACTAATAGAGTAGGAACCGAAATATGCCTGAAATCTTTGAAGGCAATTTCGGAGGCCTAAACGGATGAATTAGGCCCCGAAAATGTGCAGATTCCCCCCCCCCAACAAAGGCAAGGTTGGCCTTCCCTCCTCCCTGGTTTGTCTCGTCGAGAGCTTTCCAACGGTACCTTACTCATGTGATTCTGAGATTCCTATAGGAAGATTCCCTAAAAGATTCCTTCCGGTCAAAGCTCATTTGACCAACCAGATAGGACCTAGACCAGACAGGTCACTCATCCAAGTGAATAATCCAAGAGTGGAGCTTGCTGACATGTCACCTATCTGTGTCCCTAATCCTATGGTGGAGCTTCCTTGGAGGAGATCCTCTTTGTCTATATAATAAAGAGAAGGTGCTCCCTTGGAGCATCGAATGTTTGAGTGTGCAATCTATGTTTTCTCTCTTCTCTTGTCCTCGGAGTATTACAATGGTATCAGAGCGAGTGTTCTAGTCCAAGAGAGTGGATCACCCCTCTTGGAATAGCACGAACTACTGAAACTCAATAATTTGAGGTGGAGAACATAGAGTAATCGCTAGACTTAGGAAGGACTTTAGAGAGCAGATGGGATGGATGCGCCGGGGGGACAATTTCCCGCACCAAGCTTTCCATTCTCAAACCCATTCCACATCAAGGTTATGTACATCCAGCGTGAGCAGATGAGAGTATTGCTAGTTTATCACTTTGGTGCGGAATTCATGGACAGAGTGATGAACTCACCAAACCTGGTGATTCTACCTGTAGTGATATATGACAGAGAGTGGGATTTGACGATCTACATTCTACTATGATACTATGGATATGAATGTCCCAAATCCTCTCCCTTTCAACACTCAAGTAGAAATCCGTTATGTAGTGAGGCCGAAATTGATGTTTAGAGATTTTGTGGTTAGGAATTTTGGTGAGGAGTATTATCAACGAGTGATAGCTTCTGAGGTCCCAATGGTAGTTCCGATAGTTCGTGCGCCTTCCAGAGTGATTATATTGACTCTATATTGAAGTAGACGTTAGCAATTGGGTGTTGTAGGAACCATGGATCCGCAGTTGCAAGAGCTGGTGCAAGGAATGCAAAGGATGTTGAATGAATTTCGAGAGATTAAGATGACCATGGAGACATTGCAAAGTCAAGTGCAGATCCTCAGGAACGATCAAGCCATGCAAGAAGAAGAGCCGTCTCAAAACCCAGTACCTGTGACTGAAGTACTTGGAGAGGCACCCGTGCCTACGAACCCTATCAACGATGAAGCCACATTGCTACTCCGGATGAAGAAGACCTGCAACATCGAGCCTTACAAGGGGCAGCGTACGATGGGAGTTGTGGAGAATTGGATCTCCAGAATGAATCGATATTTTTGATTGTTCTCAACAGAGATCACAGAGCATGCTGCAGGCGTGTTTGCATGTGGGTACTTGACCGATAAAGCCCTCACATGGTATGATGCTTGGGAACAATCCATGCTGGCAGAGAGAAGGGAGGTCACATGGACAGCAATGCAAGAAGGACTGCTCAAGAATTTCCAATCGGTGGATTCTGTGTAGATGGCTCGAACCCGACTATGGGGATTGAGACAAAAGAATAGCGTACAAGAGTATATGGAGGCATTTCTGGATCTACAAGTTGCAATTACCAGCATGAGTCCAGTAGAGGCTCTCGACAATTTCAAACGAGGGTTGAAAGAGCGGATTCGCCAAGAAGTCATGGTGCAAAACCCTCGCACGGTATTTGAAGCTATTGCTTGTGCGTAGAGAATAGCCGGAGCATTAGGTGGAGGTGAAGGAGTAGTTCCACCTCAACATTATCGGGCAGAAATGCCACACATGGGTGGACCAGTACCGATGGAATTGGGCAACCTTTGATTCCGGGATCGAGGAGCACGGCCGCTTCAAGGAGAGCGGGGACGGGTAGAAGAACAAAGAGATGGAGTCCCACAAGGAGAAGGGAATCGAGGAGAACAATGCCGTTGTTACAATTGTGGCCGTATTGAGCACATATCTACCAATTGTTGCACTCGTTTCCCTAGAGGCCCTCGGCCTTTGTACAGGCAATCTTTGAACAACATGGAGAGGCACATTGAAGAGGAGGAGGTGGAAACCACTTTGGAAAACAAAGATCGCTAGTAAATGTACCTCGCGGCCTTACTGGCTCAATAAGGAAGCAAAGAAGCGAGGGAAGGAAGAAGAATAATGCACAAAGATCCCGAAAGGCAACCTCACAATTGATTGTCGTGAATGGAATCCTAGAAGGTAATCAAGTGAGAGTATTAATAGATCCGGGAGCAATAGAGAATTTCTTGTCTTGCTCTATTGCAATAAGCTTGGGAATGGATCTAGAGAGAGATGGAAGTGAAGAAGTAGAGTTACCAAATGGGCAAACAGAGAGGATTGAATCATTACCTAGACGGGTAACCCTCTCTGTAGGAGAATATCAAGAAGCAATTGAGTGGCGAGTGATACAGTTAGCCCGTTATGATGCAATTTTAGGCATGCCATGGATGGAGCACTACAACCCAATGGTGGATTGGAGGAAGAAAGTAGTGAGAACCCACCAATGGTCAATCATTGGGGTTAAAGAAAAATCACACAGGCAGAAACTGCCTCTATATGTTGTAGGGACGACAACTGTCTATAAGACCGATAGATGTTTTCTGGGTCTAATAAGAGAAGTCCAAAGTGCACAACTCGCTGGACAAATTCCTGAGAAATTGAAGGATGTGGTGGATGAGTTTCAAGATGTCTTTCCCGATGATCTACCCTCAGGATTACCACCTAAAAGGCGAGTAGATCACAAAATAGAGATACTCCCGGGGAAGACACCTCCTTGTAAGGCCCCATATCGCCTATCACCTCATGAGTTGGAGGAGTGTAAGACTCAAATTGAGGAGATGCTACAGAAAGGGTTCATCCAACCTAGCGTATCACCATATGGGGCCCCTATCTTGTTTGTGAAGAAGAAGGATGGTACAATGCGCATGTGCATTGACTATTGGGGTCTCAATCAGCAAACAGTGAAGAATAAATACCCCTTACCTCACATGGATGACCTGTTTGATCAACTCCATGGAGCGAGATACTTCACCAAATTGGACTTGCAGAGCGGTTACAATCAAATCCGAATTGTAGAGGAGGATGTGTACAAAACTGCCTTTTGAACCAGGTATGGCCACTTTGAGTATCTTGTGATGCCTTTTGGCCTCACCAATGCACCTGCCACTTTCATGAGCCTAATGAATGACATATTTCGTCCATACTTGGATAAGTCTGTTATCATCTTCTTGGATGATATATTAGTATATAGTAGCACGATGACAGAACACAAACAACATCTATGAGAGGTCCTCCAGATTCTAAGACAGAATCAATTGTACGCCAAAATCTCGAAGTGTGAGTTTGGCAAGTCTGAAGTAGACTACTTAGGGCATAGAGTAAGTGCAAAGGGCATTCAAGTATTGACAGATAAAATAGAGGTCATTCAAAAATGGAGTGCCCCAGAAGATCAGACTCAACTTAAGAGCTTCTTGGGGTTGACGGGATTCTATCGTAGATTTGTCAAGGACTTCTCCAAGGTTGCACAGCCTTTAACGGCACTACTTGGCAAGGGGAAGAAGTGGACATGGGGAATTGCACAAGAGTTGGCCTTTCAAGAATTGAAGGCCGCCTTGCTACATGCACCAATCTTGAAGTGGTATGACCCAAAACGTCCAATCAAGTTGGCTACGGATGCATCAGGCGTAGCAATAGGAGCAGTCCTACAACAAGAGTGGCATGACGGATGGCATCCAATTGCATATTTCTCTCGAAAGTTGTTACCGGCAAAGCACAACTACCACACCACAGAACAAGAAGAGTTGGCCATCATTCTAGCAACCAAGCATTGGAAGCACTACCTGGGCAAGAAGGCATTTGTAGTAGAGACAGACCACAAACCTCTAGTCTACCTCGAGACGCAGAAGGATATATCTTGTCGCCAAATTCGGTGGGCAGAGTGGCAACAACGCTTCAACATGACAATCACCTACGTGGAAGGTAAGAAGCAACTTGCAGAGGCATTCACCCGCATGCCAATGGCCAACAACTTGGCGGCAGAGGTTAAGATTAACCCTGAATTTTGGCAAGAGATTCTAGCTACTACAAAAACTGATCCACAGATTGTAGAAGCGCAATCGTCCAAAGGTGTCACCAGCACCCAAGGACTCACCTTTTGGGAGGGCCGATTGTGGATCCCAAATGTCCCAGAATTACGCACCACCATTCTAGCGGAATGTCATGATTCGGCCATTACAGCTCATGTCGGAGTGGACAAGACCTTGGAGGCAGTCAAGCGCCATTACTATTGGCCCAAGATGAGCAACGACGTGATGGACTATGTGCGTAGCTACCTACTTTGTCAACAGAACAAAGCTTCTAATCAAGCTCCTGCAGGGCTCCTTCAACCTCTTCCCACTCCTACCCAACGTTGGGAACAAGTGAGTATGGATCTCATCTGTGAATTACCCAAGACCACCTCAGGGTTTGACTCCATTGTGGTCTTTGTGGACCAGCTCAGCAAAATGATTCATGTACATCCTACCACCAAGGAGGTGACCGCTCCACAACTAGCTCAACTATACTTAGATGCAGTCTTTGCTCACCATGGCTTGTCTAGAGTACTCATCACCGATAGAGGCACCCAATTCACCAATTTGTTTTGGCAAACACTCTTTGGTTTCTTCAAAACCAAGTTGACCATGTCTATAGCTTACCACCCACAAACAGATGGCCAAACAGAGCGGGCTAATCGCACGATTGAAGACATGTTACACGGCTTCACCTTAGAAGAGCAAGAGAGGTGGGACACCCTACTACCGTTGGTGGAATTTGCTTACAACAATTCAGTGAATGCCTCCACCCAGGTCACTCCGTTCTTCCTCATGTATGGTGAGCATCCCTTCACACCTTCTAGCTTGATGAAGATCCGTCCAGTGACTACCAAGGTTGATGTAGTCAACACATTTGTTTCTAGAATCCAACAAGGTGTGGAGAGCGCCAAGCACAGGTTATAGATTGTGCAAAATTGACAAAAGCAGTATGTTGATGCACACCGTAGGCACATGGAGTTCAATGTTGGGGATCAAGTGTGGCTATCAACAACCAACCTCACATTAGTTGGATCTCGTAAGCTCAGACCTCGTTTTATTAGACCTTTCTCGATTCTTCGTCGCATCGGCACTGTGGCCTATCACCTTGAGCTACCACCACACATGAAGATCCATCTAGTGTTCCATGTCTCCCTATTACGCAGATATGCTCCCCGATCAGGCCAAGGTACTTCCACACAGGACATTCGTCCTTATCCGACAGTCATTGATGGCACAAAGGAATATGAAGTGGAGTGGATTCTCCAAAAGCGCATGCGTGGTACTCGCCATCCGCGGGTGGAATATCTAGTACAATGGAAAGGTTACCCCCTCTATGAAGCAACCTGGGAACCCGCTGCCAATTTGGCACATGCACTGGTGTTGGTGCAAGCATTTGAGCAGGAATTGCACAACGAGCTGTCACGCCATTTGTAGTTCCGCATCTAGATGCTCGGACACTGGAGTTCCAGTGATGGTAGTTAGAGTTATTCTAGCAGTTTCTCAAGGACTACTTTCCGACTGTTAGATTTCGTGTTCGGGGTACTGACTTCACGGTGGGGCCCACCGTCACTTTGCACCGTCGAGTGTGCCGTCAGCGGGACCGTTAGGGTTTCAGGGCTAGCTCGAGTCCAGGGGGTATAGTTTCGAAGTGAGCTCTAGAGAGCTCACTTCTCTGATGTTGAGCCTTCGAGTTCCTGGCTATGGTGGACAGAGGCCGACGAGCGTCACCTGGATTCTCTATGCTTGAGTGGGTGTGGCTTGACTATAATCAGTGCCCAGTTGTTGGCAGTTTATAGAGTGACAGATCAAGTACTGATCTGAGTTGAGTTGAGTAGAGAATGTTAAGCAATTTGATTACATCAGAGAAGTGAAGTCAGGGGGAAATCGGGTGCAGGAACGTTGAGTGTTGGTGGTATCTCCAAGCTCGGTGGATCGTGGTAGCTCGATTCAGGTTCTGTGTTTCCCTAGTGTGCAGAAGCTCGTGTAGTTGATGCAAATTTGGCAGTTAGGCGGACGGTGTGCGGAAGCGCTGGCCAAATTTCGAGCAAAGAAGGAGCAATTTTTAAGCAGTGTTGTGATTTTGAGCTCAGGAGGTGAAGGCAGGACCAATTTGCTGCGAGTTGGGCTCAGAAAGTGAAATTGAAGGTGGAGTTAGAAAGCTCTTCTCATGAAATTGTGATTTGGAAAAACCCGTTTTGTCAATTTGGCTCAAGTGGAAAGTTAGCGGGGGATTTGGCGGACATCCATCTTTAGGGTTTACGTCAGATTTTACGTCAGATTTACGTCAGATTTATGGGCCAGAATTGGAGGAGTTTCGCTGTTTGGCCAGATTTGGAGAAGTTTCGCTAGTTTGGAGAAGTTTCGCAGATTTGGAGAAGTTTCGCCAATTTTGGAGGAGGTTCGAAGTGGCAACAAGAAAGACCTCATTTGGCTGAATTTCGGCGTTTCAAGGCTTCGAGGCATAGGGCTGTGGGCTATGAGAGGCTACGAAGGCCTAGAAGGGCCAGCAAGCCAGCTTGCTGGCGTGAGGCTAGCTAGTTTAGTGTAGATCTTGGTCATTGGTTGGCAAAATCTGCCTTTCTTGCAAAATGTGCGCAACAGGGTTTGACCCCTAGATCTCTTGTTCCTAGACTGGTGCCCTAGCCAACTGGTCCACCCTCACTTGTTGTCATAGTGACTGTGCCACTGTTATCTATACACATGTAGCTTTGGCTAGGAGAGGCAGTTTGATCCCATTCTTGGTGATCCTGGTAGCTTAGGACTTAGATACGAACTACTCTTATGTCAAATGCCAAATGGTGGCAGAGTCAGTCCCGTGTTGTGTTATGAGATGGAGGATTTTCGTTTAGATTTCTTGTGATTGGATCCCCTCCATTCTCTGCTTCCTGTTTGTGCACTACGTTTGTGTGAGGTGCCTTGACTTTTGAGCGTTGGTGCTCTGGTGTGCTCTCGGTGGTGAGGCTGGAGTGATGACCAACCAGACTTTTGTTTCTCTCCGGTGAGGCAGGAAGTGATGATCTGCAGACTGTGAGAGTGCGTGTTATGATGGCAGGTTACAGGTTGCCCTTCCTCTAGTGTAGTTATCTCGGTTAGAGTTACATTAGTGGGTGGTGTCTAGTTGGTATTGGCACTTGGTGGGGCACTTGCAGTTGTGACTTGCGGTTGCAGTTGGTGGTTCGGGTTTGCTGTTGCAGTTACGTGGTCACGACGGAGTTCTTTGGAGATTCCAGAGGAGTTAGCCCTGCAGTACGCAGTGGGTTTACTCGGAGTGGTGCTTGATATCAGCCTGTATCTCAGGTCCCAGTAAGGGAAGAGATTGACTCTGAGTTGGAGTTCGACACAGGAGCTGATTCAGTTGAGAGTGCACTTGGTGTGTCCGCACCGTTGTTGTGGGACATGGACGAGATTTATGGGGCCTCCAAAGGCCCTAGGCGTTACTCTGGTACAGTGGGTACCATTGAGTTGGATGACTTCATCCAGGAGTTTGATAGTTGGTGTGATCTGCAGCAGATGCGGAACCCGACTTTGTTCACACCCTTCATGGCATGGAAGGGGTTGTTTCAGCACTTGGAGGGTCCACCGATGGACGACTACCATGAGTTTAGGAGAGCTCATTTGGAGGAGATTGAGTTATGGAGACAGTATTGGTCTCCTCACTATGTCTCCATCACTTCAGGTTCGGTGGCCAGGAGTAGGTCGGCTGTACCTACGAGTTCTAGCTCAAGTAGTGTTGGTGGAGCTAGTGGAGGTGCACTAGCTGGAGATAGTGCTACTACGAGTGGAGGTACCGCTGCAGGAGGTGGTGTGGTACCGGGGTTTAACCCCATGGTGGAGTTCTTCCTATGTTTGAGGCAGAACTACCAGGGAGTGCGGACTGACAAGCTGAGGAGCTTGCAGGAGTTCCAGCGGAAGGCTGGAGAGAGCCTACGCGAGGCATACACTCGCATGAGGCGGCTGATCAGTTTCACTCAGGGAGTTACTGAGGCCCAGGCAGTCCAGTTTTGGTATGGGATACTGGATAGGGAGTTGCGACGTAGAGTTCGTGATGCTACGTTGTTGCAGGCTACTTCGCCCACTTTGGCAGTAGTCTTTGGTTTGGCTGAGCGTATTGAGCTCAACATGGTGGAAGAGAGAGTGGTGACAGCTGGATTTGGTAGAGAGACCTCATCCACGGTTGTGACTTCTTCTAGAGTGCAGCAGAGTGCACCACGCCCAGTTGGTTTTCGAGGACAGGGTGGACAGCCCAGATCCTATGGAGCGAGTGGAGTGCCTAGTGGAGTTAGACCCTTACCCTCATTTTTGGGTCAGCAGCAGCCAGTGAGTGGTGGTGTTGCTTGTTGGACTTGTGGTGGACCTCACCATAGGAGAGAGTGTACTCAGGGCAGCGGACCTGATACCTCTGGTGCATCACAGCCAGCACAGAGGCAGTGTGAGCATTGCCACAGATTTGGTCACACTAGTGACCGGTGTTTTGACCTACACCCGGAGTTACGGAGTGGTAGGGCTGCTATGGCAGGTAGTAGAGGAGCTCCAGTTCATGGAGGACGAGGTGGTAGAGGTGGTGGTAGAGGATCTACACCTAGTAGGGGTGCAGTACCTGCCCTTACTTCTGACACAGCTATGGCTACTCGGATTGAGCAGTTGGAGCAGAGATTGGCTAGTATGGCTATTGCTCATAGGAGATCAGATTCGGGTGCTGAGGCTTCCACCTCATATGCTGGTGATAGAGATGCTTTGGACTTCATGTGCGGAGCAGCACAGGTGGATGCATCTGCAGCAGTGACTAGGAGTGCAGTACGTGCTCCAGAGCCTAGAGGAGCATCAGTGGAGTTGGACCCACAGAGAGGAGAGGTTGGGAGACAAGTCGGACTTCCCCAGTCTTTCACGCTATCTAAGGCATTGCAGACGACATCCATGGTTCCTAGACGTCCCAGTGCATGTGTGGTAGGTGGTGATGGAGTACCTACTAGTCAGCCACCTACTACTACACAGATTGAGTCTAGCATGATGTTGGAGGCGGCTTAGCTGATTATCCGACATCCTTTATTTTCAGCCAGTGACATGTTTACATTGGGAGTTGACCCAACCCCAGTGTTCCGGATGGCTGCCACATTGTGTGAGAGTAGGGATGGTGCAGTTCCTACTACTAGAGCAGAGGTGGTTGGTAGTGGAGCTGACTTGGTTGAGGAGCATGGGATCCGTTCAGCGACCAGTGGTTTATGGCAGGCAGCAGCGGCTAGACTGGAGGAGTTGCCAGCTAGACCGGCCTTTGAGAGAGCGCGGTTTACACCTGGTGTTGTCCTATTGGATAACCAGAGGGGGATCTTTCGTTTGGTAGGACCTTCAAGGAAGGTCTATACACCACAGAGAGTCTTGTTAGACTCTGGTGCGCAGCCCCTTATGTTGGGGAAGGCTGCAGTTGTTGGTCTGGAGTTACGGAAGACCGATGTGGAGAGGTGTCCATTTCAGATCCAGACATCTCTTGGTGGTGGTTCGACACAGTACATCACACGTGGAGAGCTTGTTGTCCAGGTTCAGCCTGGTCATCCGACTGATAGCTCGGTGGTGAGCGCTCAGGCTATTGCGACGATAGCTGAGTCATATGATGTGCTAGTTGGGGGAGCAGTGTTATACCCTATGGGTTTCAGTATTGACTATTGGGAGGAGACAGCCTCTTATAGACCTGGTTGGCAGTCTGGTGAGGGACGGGTATGTCGCCTACCAGTACGCTTTAGTAGTGGCAGTCTTGGCTCACTACAGTCCGGGACCATGGCAGCATCAGTTTTGGCTTTCAGCGGTGCAGTTGCTTGGCCTGGTGACTTGTTGGAGGGGAACGCCCATGCAGAGGATACTCCAGTACCAGAGGAGATCACTCGGCTATGGAGTACGAGTGGGATTGTTCCATCCACCTTGGATGTTCCATTGTGGAGTTCAGAGGAGGCATTGCAGCAGCATGCGGATCAGTTGGTGCAGCAGGCTTGGAGTGGAGCCTTCGTACCATCAAGGGATGAGTGTGAGGATGAGCCTCCAGAGGCGATTGCTTTGACACCTCTGGATACCACACTCATTGCTTGGCAGTATCCAGTAGAGGGGATATGTCTATTAGAGTTGTTTGGTGGGATCAGCACCGGACTAGCTGCGGTGTTACAGGCGGGTATCCGAGTACAGAGGTACTTGTATGTAGAGAGAGATGAGACTGCTAGGCGAGTCTCTCTACATCATGTGGCACACTTGGCCTATCGGTATCCGGAGTTATTACCGATGTCAGCAGTCAGAGGTTACCAGAAGGCCTTACCAGGAGACATTTCCTTATTGGGGGCGCATGACCTAGAGAGACATGGGCCTATTCACTTGGTGATTTTTGGATGGCCATGTCAGGGACATACACATGCGGGCCGCGGTTTGGGTCTTCAGGATCCTCGTTCTGGTGTGTTTTGGGAGATGTTGCGGATACTACGACATCTCCAAGTTCATCAGTCTGTTTCTCCAGCTTACCTTTTGGAGAACGTTCCATTGATGGGTGATTCTCGCACTAGAGTGGTGGCGAGTACACATCAGGTCCATTCTTGGATGGGACCTGCTGTATTGTTAGATGCAGCCAGAGTGGGATCACGGGCTCATCGTCTTTGTCTTTGGTAGACGAACCTTTTACCCAGAGAGGTTCTACAGCGTAGTTATGATGGGATTCAGCGACTTGACCACATCCTTGTTGATGATATCTTGGATGTTGGGCGTCAGTCTCAGACAGTGGTAGTGGCTGATAGGTCACCTATGGCAGTGGTGAACCTAGTTGGACAGCCTAGAGCTGCATTTCCCACACTCATGAGTTTCCCAAGCTCTCATGCTTTTCGAGAGGGAGGACCTGGACTTGTTTGGGACTCACAGTTACAGCAGTTGGTGGAGCCCAATGCTGATGAGAGAGAGCGGGCGATGGGTTTTTGCACCGGTATTACCGCTGTTCCAGCAGTGTCAGAGGCATCCAGGCGTCAAGTGTTAGGTCAGGCTATGGACCTGAACTGTTTGACCTGGATTGTGAGCCTTGGTTTGGCAGAGCAGCGTAGGATGTGCTTGATAGGCATCACCACTCGGACACTTGTAAGCCCTGTGCCTATCGAGACGATTCAGGCACATGCTGGGGGCGATGGACCGAGTGGACATGGTATTCTTGGGACACATCCAGTAGCTACTAGGGAGAGTGGTCTACTTGGAGTCCATCCAGGTGAGCGTGGGCTACTTGGATTACACCCTTGGTCCACATGGGATGCAGCCAGAGGACGTATGGAGCTTGCAGCCAGAGTGGAGGGAGTTTTTCACACAGAGGTTGGGACCTCTAGTGGTCGGGAGCATGACACCATTGCTCCCAAGGGCCCAGTGTAGCAGCCAGTCAATACGTCTTCCACTCCTACTACAGTTACAGAGGATACTTGGGAGCCAGATCTTGGACCCAAGCTTACTGGAGAGGAAAGACGGAGGGTTTGGAGGTTCTTGAGGAGTCACACGAGTTGTTTTGCCTTCAGTATGAAGGATTTGGGTGCTCTGAAGGGACCTGGTATACGGATTGAGCTGACTAGCGACACACCTGTTTTCCGACGTCCTTATCAATATAGTGAGATGGAGAGGACATTGATTCAGAGCCGGAGTAGTGACCTTTTTGAGGCTGGTTTGGTGGAGATTTCACATGGAGAGTATGCATCAGCGACAGTGATGCCAGCCAAGAAGGATATGCATGGCAACTATACAGATAGGCGGATGTGTGGAGATTACCGTCCTATCAACCGACAGACCAGGGCTGATCGGTATGCCATGCCTACACCGGAGGAGATTTTTGATGCGATTGGGCATGCAAAGGTCTTCAGTACTTTGGATCTTCGAGCGGGATATCATCAGTTGCCGATTAGGGAGGAAGATAAGTCCAAGACAGCATTTTGGGCTATTGATCCTCACGGCAAGGATGTGTTATATCAGTGGAGATTCTTACCATTTGGGTTGAAGAATGCTCCTGTTGAGTTCCAGAGGGTCATGGATAGGATCCTAGCTGGATTGGATTTTGCTCGGTGCTATATTGATGACATTTTGGTTTATAGCACTACTGTGGAGGAGCATGAGAGACAGTTGTTGGAGGTGTTTGAGAGGTTGAGATCTCATGGACTCAAATTACATCCTGGGAAGTGTAGGTTCTTCCATGAGCAGGTTGAGTATTTGGGTCACACTATCTACCCGAGAGGACTTGGTGTTCAGCAGACCAAGGTGGAGGCTATTGCACGTATTCCTCGGCCTACGGATGTGAGCAGAGTGCGAGCATTCCTTGGGTTGGCAAACTTCTATCGCCGCTATGTTAGAGGATTTAGTGCCATTGCCAAGGCCTTGACGAAGCTGACCAAGCTTACACAGGAGTGGTGTTGGGGAGATGAGCAGGAGAGAGCTTTTGTAGAGCTCAAGGAGAGGTTGACATCTGCTCCTATTTTGAGGAGACCGATCAAGGGACGACCATTTCAGGTTCACACTGATTGGAGTATGTTGGGGCTTGGAGCGGTGCTCACCCAGCATGATGATGAGGAGAAGGAGTTTGTGGTGGCCTATGCTAGTCGCTCCAACAATTTGAGCGGAGGCGAAGTATAGTTCATATGAGGGAGAGTGCTTGGCAGCAGTTTGGGCAGTAGCACATTTCCGATGTTACCTATTTGGTAACCCCTTCACTCTCATCACTGATCATCAGCCGCTGAAGTGGTTGATGGAGTCCGACAAGCTTTCAGGGAAGCTTGCACGATGGGCTCTGATTTTACAGGAGTATGATTTCACGGTTGTTCACAGACCTGGAGTGGTGAACCGTGATGCAGATGGGTTGAGTAGAAACCCATGTCCCAGCTAGCAGGATCAGACCGGAGCACGTTGGCATGGTGAGACAGATGAGGAGATGGTGCCAGGTTGGCATGCATCGGCCTTTCTGTGTATATTTGCAGAGACTTTGGTGGTATCTCTCTCAGCGCATACAGGAGGAGTTATTGAGGTCACAGATCCAGAGAGTGAAGATATTGGTACAGTTCAGCGAGACATTCATGATGATGTCTTAGTGATGGACTATCTTTGCACTGGTGTTGTGGGTGGCACAGTTGGGGCCAAGGAGAGAGACCATGTTCTTCAGCGAGCCAGACGGTTCAGATTGGAGGGTAGACACCTTTTGCGTGTATGGGAGGATGGTAGAGTGCGAGTAGTACCACTTCCATCACAGAGACCACAGTTGGTCCGTCATGCTCATGAGGAGCTAGGACATTTTGGAGTAAAGCATACATATAGCTTACTCCAGAGTCATTATTGGTGGCGCGGTATGCAGACCGAGGTACAGCAGTTTGTTGCCAGATGTGTGGTTTGTGACCGAGTTAGAGCATCATTCAATGCTCCTACGCCACAGTTACACCCATTACCTATCATGGGATTGGGTTACCGTTGGAGTTTGGACTTTGCTGGACCTTTACCGCTGACTGTGAGACATCATCGGTATGTTTTGGTGATGGTGGAGCACTTCTCCAAGTGGATTGAGTTGGTGGCACTTCCTGACAAGTCTAGTGAAGGGATAGCTTACTCGTTCCTGGATCGAGTTCTTAGTCATTTTGGTGCACCAGCTGAGGTTTTGACTGATCAGGGTACAGAGTTCTTGGGAGAGTTTCAGGTCTTGTGTGACAAGGCTTTGATTGATCATCGTACTACATCCCGAGATCACCTTGAGGCAGATGGCTTAGCAGAGAGAGTGGTTCAGACGGTGAAGAGAGGATTGCGAAAGTATGGTTTGCAGAGAGGCCACTTGGGAGAGTGGGATCTCCAGTTACCTTGGTTGGCCATGGGCTATCGGTTCAGCCGGCAAGCCTCCTTAGCATCCTTCTCTCCATACTTTCTACTCTATGGACGAGATCCAGATTTACCTGCAGCCATTCGTCGAGATGCTACTGTAGTTTTGGACTTGGATGACCCTGATGTATGGATGAGCGCATGTTCTCAGCGGGCAGAGATCTTTCAGAGAGTGATGCCGATGGCCTTTGAGAACTTGGCGATTGCTCAGCATAGAGATACTTTACGCTATGCTACCATTCGAGGAGGAGGTTATAGACCCTCGATCCGTCGATTTCATCCAGGCGACTATGTATATCTACAGCAGACAGCACCGACGACACTTGATGTTTCTATGGGCCGCACTATCTTGAGAGTGCGTGAGGTTTTGCCATCTGGAGTCCTTGTGTTAGAAGGACGTGATGGTGTTGTTTGGAAGGATCATGTGCACAATTGTGCGCCATGCCACCTTCCAAACATTGATGGTACTATGGACCCAAGCTTGGCACTTGTACGTGCAGGCTTGAGGTGTATGTTATGTGGCTCTTCTGGTGGAGCTGCTACTATGTTAGTGTGTGATAGCTGTTCGAGAGGATGGCATATGGCATGTATGACTCCTCCTCTCATGGTGGTTCCTCAGGGACAGTGGTTATGTCCTAGATGTACTTGACCTATAGCTAGTTCATTCTTTATATGGTATAGATTGCAGACAGGCGACTAACGATGGGGCTCCATAGCACCCGGCCTCCTGATCTTTGCCCATTAGAGGGTATACCATATACTTAGAGTAGATGGCTATCTGGAGTTAGAGGGACCTAACCGCCAGCTAGGGGGGCGATTGTGGCACTTTAGAGTCTATGTATGACTTATGTGTGAGTTGTGCTTTTATAGTGTATGATGTTGACAGCGATGTATGTTGTGTAGCGATGTATATACGCACGACAGCTGTCACGCCATTTGTAGTTCCGCATCTAGATGCTCGGACACTGGAGTTCCAGTGATGGTAGTTAGAGTTATTCTAGCAGTTTCTCAAGGACTACTTTCCGACGGTTAGATTTCATGTTCGGGGTACTGACTTCATGGTGGGGCCCACCGTCACTTTGCACCGTTCGCACCGTCGAGTGTGCCGTCAGCGGGACCGTTAGGGTTTCAGGGCTAGCTCGAGTCCAGGGGGTATAGTTTTGAAGTGAGCTCCAGAGAGCTCACTTCTCTGATGTTGAGCCTTCGAGTTCCTGGCTATGGTGGACAGAGGCCGGCGAGCATCACCTCGATTCTCTATGCTTGAGTGGGTGTGGCTTGACTGTAATCAGTGCCCAGTTGTTGGTAGTTTATAGAGTGACAGATCAAATACTGATCTGAGTTGAGTTGAGTTGAGAATGTTAAGCAATCTGATTATTGTGGCACTTTAGAGTCTATGTATGACTTATGTGTGAGTTGTGCTTTTATAGTGTATGATGTTGACAGCGATGTATGTTGTGTAGCGATGTATATACGCACGACACAAAGGAATATGAAGTGGAGCGGATTCTCCAAAAGCGCATGCGTGGTACTCGCCATCCGCGGGTGGAATATCTAGTACAATGGAAAGGTTACCCCCTCTATGAAGCAACCTGGGAACCCGCTGCCAATTTGGCACATGCACGGGTGTTGGTGCAAGCATTTGAGCAACAATTGCACAACGAGGACGTTGCATCTTAAAAGGAGGGAGGTCTATAATACCAAGGGTTAGCCATATGATCTAGATGTGAAATTCGGTTTGGTAACATCTAGAATGATGTTATACATGATGGTCAAAATAGATCAGATAGAAGTATCACCAAAAGAGTACTTCTACTAACAGTGCAGAAACCAAAATAGACTTGAGAACCTTAGAACCAATAGCTAGACATATGATTTAAAGGTGAGAATTGGTTTGGTAATATCTGGAAAGATGTTACACATGATGGACTAAACAGATCAGAAAGAGGTATCACCAAAAGGGGACTTCTACTAATAGAGTAGGAATCAAAATATGCCTGAAATCTTTGAAGGCAATTTCGGAGGCCTAAACGGATGAATTAGGCCTCAAAAATGTGCAGATTCCCCCCCCCCCAATGGAGGAAAGGCTGGCATTCCCTTCCCCCTGGTTTGTCTCATCGAGAGCTTTCCAACGGTACCTTACTCATGTGATTCTAAGATTCCTATAGGAAGATTCCCTAAAAGATTCCCTCCGATCAAAGCTCATTTGACCAACCAGATAGGACCTAGACCAGACAGGTCACACATCCAAGTAAATAATCCAAGGGTGGAGCTTGCTGACATGTCACCTATCTGTGTCCCTAATCCTATGGTGGAGCTTCCTTGGAGGAGATCCTCTTTGTCTATATAATAAAGAGAAGGTGCTCCCTTGGGGCATCGAATGTTTGAGTGTGCAATCTGTGTTTTCTCTCTTCTCTTGTCCTCGGAGTATTACAAAGAGCAAGTAGTCCATATGTAGATATGATACATCCCTTTGGAGACTCAAGGTGAGGAGTGATACTTAAAAGGGACCATGCCTTGCACTTTGATACCTTGACTTGAGCCTACTAGACGTAGCCCGCTAATCAAATAGTCAAAGGTCTGCCTAATGTGATCATAAGGCCCATGATGTGTGTATCATTTGCCAAGGAGAGAAATACATAACCTAGCATGGCCAAATTAGTAGATAAGAGATCTCTAAAGTGAGCCATGGCAAATAAGGATCCCCTTAAAGGATCTCCTTGACATGTACAAAAAATTGATTCCAAGATAGTTACTCCCTCCTATGAACAACCGTGTTGGTAGTAAATGGAAGCAAGAGAGCCATAAAAGACCACACGAAGGGAATAAGACTTGCAAAGGATCCACCAGCCTCTCTAAGCTCTCTAAAAATAGATGCCCGTAAGACACTATTAAAAGCATTCTCAACATCCACCACTTATAGGATGACCCACTCCGAGTGGAGTCCCCTAATGCCTAGAGATATAGCCTTACATCCTCCAGGTGTAGCTACTCCAAATTGATGTAGATTGAGGTGTTGTTGAAAGTGAGAATGATGCTAAAAGACAATGGTATGACTGACCAAATGCAAAAAGATCTCTCCAATAACAATTGGCCTAATCCTCCCCGTGTCCTCTCTATTGCAAGAAGTTGACTAGCACCTAACACTTGACTAACAAACATAGTAATGTCTCTTCTTGCTACTATTACAGCCACCTAAAACAACTTGGTAAAACCACTAGAAGGATCATCTGATTGAAAGCAATCTCTAAGGTGCTCATAAACCATCCCTGACAAACCTCCTAAAGAAAGGCGAGAGGTAGTGCACAATGCTTGTGCAAAAAGTGACCTATCAAGGCATAAAGGCTACTTAGGTTGATAATCTAAGACTTCTAGTGATAGTCTCTTTATTTTTAGGATGTAGTGAGCATAGAGAAGAGACAGTCTTATCATTAAGACTCGCCATAGTCAAAGGGTGTAGCGTCCATGCTACTCTACTAAACTCTCTTGCTTGACCCAATGTCCTACACCGTCGTAATTGAGTGGACTCCGTGGTATCTTGTAGCAAAACTTGTCTCGTAAAACATGTAGCCTTAATAGACTCCTCCTGAAGGGCCGCCTAATCACTCGTTCAGAATTGACAAAATCTAGCAGCCATCTCTTTATGCCCCGCATGTTCCCGTCTAGCATAACAAAGACACCATCGAGGGAGTAAGAAGAATAGGAACCATGCTAACTCATCCAAGGGATCATGTGCCAAACGATCAAGTGATAGGCAAAAAGTCAATCTAGCCTCACCATGGAGTGTACGGAATAGCCTATGGAATAGACGTGCACATGGAAAATTAATCTCAAATAACCCTAAAATGCAACCCGCTTGAGAAGCTAACCACTTCCACGACTCGATTGGTATCCTTGGAACAATCAACAAAGGGATAGAAGACACGTGCGTAATCTCGAGTGTCAGTGCTATCGATGTGGTTGCTTGCCTCACGTGGGCATCCCAAGTGGTCCAATCATAGTCCTTGTGCATCTTTCTCGCATGGGTCTTTACCCCTTGCGAGGTAAAGCGTTGATGACAGACCAAGCATGGTCTATCCCAAGCTGCTCTAGGCGGTCCACATGGGGAAATATAACCATGGCTAGCACAAGAATAAAGATAGTAACACATGATGCTCCTCTCCATATCTCCCCATACCTGCAAAACCACAACCTCACATCCCAACTCTCATAACTTTCAATTTCAATCTCCAAAATTTTAAAACTAAATTTCCATGGAACTTAATCATGAAAACCAAGAGATTAAAAATGAAAATTCCGATCACTCTCAATGTGTAATGATCACTCTGAACCCAAAAAACCTAAAAATCCTCATAACTTTTTATTCAATTCTCCGTGGTCTTCAATCTAGATACCGATGGAACCAAAATTGAAAAAATGATCAGAATCTACTATTCACTCGTGCTATATGCTAGAGAATTATCAAAAAATATAGATCTTTCCTCTCACATCTCTCACTCTCCTTCCCATCTCCACACTCTCATCTCGTCCCATTGCACTCTCCTCTCCTCGTATGGGATGGTCTTGTATACATCTTTACAAAATATTCTTGTATTTTAAATGAATAAATATTTTAAAATATATTTATATTCTAATTAAAAAAATTCTAACTTGGACTTTTGAAATTTTAAATATTTAAAACTCTAAATGGACCATCCCACTTGGATTCCTCGGATTACAGTTTAATTGAGTTCAAGATTGGCCAATAAGAGAACTAGGGTAGAATTCTCTTTTATTGATAGATCTTTAGAGGACCACCCTCCTTGTTTTCGTCAATTGTTGTGTAAAAACCAGAAATGTCCAAAACCTGGATGAACGGGTCACCCTACTCCCCGGCTGTCCTCTTAACAGTTCGCCACCTAGGGCAAATTCCTGCAGCCCACGTCGATCTGGTACATAACACAACGTATGATGAGAGTTCCCCCGTGACGCCTCTGGCTCCAGGGTTCTGTAGGTTACTGCGTGGTAGAGTCTCGCAATCCGTAACGATCAAGGTCTCAAATTTGGGGCCTTATTGTTTGGGAGGCTTTGGATTGGTGTTTTCTCTCGCTACGGGTAGTTCGGTGAGGCTCAAGAAACTCAGGTAAAGGAGCTCTACTCACCGAGACTCCACGTGGAGTCTCGGTGAGTAGAAAGACAGTGGAGAGTAAGAGGACAAGATGAAATTTGATATGCTTTGCATGCTAATTAAATGTGTGAACACTCTGCTGAAGCCGAATGGATCTCGTCACTTCCTAGTATTTTCGATATGTAGTCAAGTGCTCCAAGAAGCTTTTATCTCTCTCACGGGTTCTTGCGTTCATGGATAATGCTCCGAAGTTCAAGTAAGAGTTCAATTTCAAACCTGTTGGCAATCCTCAGCATACAGCCATTACCGCAATGGTACCTCATTACTACTCATTACCTCTATTTATTTGCACTTGACCACCGTCTTACTACCAAGCATTACACCTTGCATTTGCTTAAATTTCTTTTACCGAGCAAAATTTGTGGAACAAAATTGTTAGTCTAGGTATGGTTCGTATAATAGGAAACTGTGAAAATAAATCGGGTGATGAGGTGGAGACTACGAAGATGCTCGCTGTCCTTTCTGCTTATACGTGTCCAGGTTGTATCGTTTATTCAAGTGCTCGAGACGCTTGGGAGCTTTCCTAAAGCACAGGTTGATGGTGTTTCCAGTGTTCTGATAAATGCTGAAGTGCTTCGATTAAACTTGTGCATCCACCCTTCAAGGTACTTGAGGTTCTCAATTTAATCTGTCAAGTTTCCTTCCGATAACACCAGGCAGTGTCTACTCTGGTTACAAGAACCTTGGAGTTCAGTTGTTACTTCTTGACGGGGCTTCTCCAAACTTCCTAGAAATTGAGGCCGGACTAAGGCGCTCCAATAATACAGGTTTGTAGAACTTAGAAGATCGAGTTCGCGAGTTTGGGAGAGCGTGGAGACCCGAGAGAGAGGAAAAATACACCTTTTCCGAAAGTTCTCTAGAAGAGAGATATACATTTTCTGAAAATATTTGTGAAAGGAAAGATATACATTTATTGAAAACTCTCAAGGGGTAGACGTGAGAGAAAAGATATACATTTTTTGAAAGTTCTCTAGCATGTAGCATTCTAGTGACTAGTTGATTCATATAGCATTAGAGTGAATAATTTTATTTTTTTTATTTTTGAGTTTGGTTCCGTTGATATCTAAATTGAAAATTAAAGAAAATTGAGTATCAAATTATTAGTATTTTTAGTGTTTAGAATGAGCATTGCACATTGAGATTTGATATCTAAAATGAAAATTAAGGAAAATTGAGTATAAAATTATTAGTATTTTTAGTGTTTAGAATGAGCATTGCACATTGAGAGTGATTGGTTGAGATTTTCAATTTTTTAATTTTTTTTTCATGATTGAATTCCTTAAATTTAGTTTGAAATTTTTAGATAAAAATTAAAAGTGATGAGAATTTTTTAGTGTTTAAAGAAATTATATTTTTTCACATGAATAAAAATATAATGAATGGTGGTTTTACATGTAGGGAGAGATATAGAGAATAACATCTTATACTATTGTTGTTATTCTTGTGTTACTTATGGTTACATTTTCCCATGGAGGGTTAACAAGAGCAACTCGAGATTATATATTATGCTCAATGTGTCATTGACTCTTTACCTCTCAAAGGGTAAAGATTCATGTGTAAAATATGCACAATTTATGATTGGATCATTTGGAATGTTCTCGTAGGGCAAGTTATCACATCAAGAGCTGTGACACTCTGGATTACGTATGTTTCCTCTATCCTTTTGTTGATCATTTCAAGAATACCAATCAAGTCATAGGAGTGATTAGTTTCTCAGGCGCGTTACATTTTGGAGTTATTTAAGATTAGTTCTCCATGTCCATGTCTATTCTATAGGTTATCCCGTGTATACCATGATGAAGTTAGACAAGCTTTTTGCCTACAACTTGATTGTTTGGCATGTGATCCCTTGGAAAAGTTAACATGATTATTATTCCTTTTATTCCCTTGATGATGTAATACTCCGAGGACAAGAGAAGAGAGAAAACACAGATTGCACACTCAAACATTCGATGCCCCAAAGGAGCACCTTCTCTTTATTATATAGACAAAGAGGATCTCCTCCAAGGAAGCTCCACCATAGGATTAGGGACACAGATAGGTGACATGTCAGCAAGCTCCACCCTTGGATCACTTACTTGGATGGGTGACCTGTCTGGTCTAGGTCCTATCTGGTTGGTCAAACAAGCTTTGACCGGAGGGAATCTTTTAGGGAATCTTCCTGTAGGAATCTCAGAATCACGTAAGGTACTGTTGGAAAGCTCTCGATGAGACAAAGCAAGGGGGAGGTAAGGCCAACCTTTCCTTCGAGGGGGGGGGGAATCTGCATATTTTTGAGGCCTAATTCATCCGTTTAGGCCTCCAAAATTGCCTTCAAAGATTTTAGGCATATTTTGGTTCCTACTCTATTAGTAGAAGTCCCCTTTTGGTGATACCTCTTTCTGATCTGTTTAGTCCATCATGTGTAACATCCTTCAAGATGTTACCAAGCCAATTCTCACCTTTAAATCATATGTCTAGCTATTGGTTCTAAGGTTCTCAAGTCTATTTCGGTTTCTGCCCTATTAGTAGAAGTACTCTTTTGGTGATACTTCTATCTGATCTATTTTGGCCATCATGTATAACATCATTCTAGAAGTTACCAAACCGAATTTCACATCTAGATCATATGGCTAACCCTTGGTATTATAGACCTCCCTCCTTTTAAGACGCAACGTCCTCATTGCGCAATTGTTGCTCAAATGCTTGTACCAACACCGGTGCATGTGCCAAATTGGCAGCGGGTTCCCGGGTTGCTTCATAGAGGGGTTAACCTTTCCATTGTACTAGATATTCCACTCGCAAATGGCAAGTACCACGCATGCATTTTTGGAGAATCTGCTCCACTTCATATTCCTCTATCCCATCAATGAGTGTCGGACAAGGTCGAATGTCATGTGTGGAAGGACCTTGGCCTGATCGGGGAGCATATCTGCGTAGTAGGGAGACATGGAACACTGGATGGATCTTCATGTGTGGTGGTAGCTCAAGGTGATAGGCCACAGCGTCGATGCGACGAAGAATCGAGAAAGGCCCAATAAAACGAGGTCTAAGCTTACGAGATCCAACTAATGTGAGGTTGGTTGTTGATAGCCACACTTGATCCCCAACATTGAACTCCATGTGCCTACGGTGTGCATCAGCATACTGCTTTTGTCGATTTTGTGCAATCTGTAACCTATGCTTGGCTCTTTCCACACCTTGTTGGATTCTAGAAACAAATGTGTTGATTGCATCAACCTTGGTAGTCACTGGATGGATCTTCATCAAGCTAGAAGGTGTGAAGGGATGCTCACCATACATGAGGAAGAACAGAGTGACCTGGGTGGAGGCATTCACTAAATTGTTGTAAGCGAATTCCACCAACGGTAGTAGGGTGTCCCACCTCTCTTGCTCTTCTAAGGTGAAGCCGTGTAACATGTCTTCAATCATGCAATTAGCCCGCTCTGTTTGGCCATCTGTTTGTGGGTGGTAAGCTGTAGACATGGCCAACTTGGTTTTGAAGAAACCAAAGAGTGTTTGCCCAAACAAACTGGTGAATTGGGTGCCTCTATTAGTGATGAGTACTCTAGACAAGCCATGGTGAGCAAAGACTACATCTAAGTATAGTTGAGCTAGTTGTGGAGCGGTCACCTCCTTGGTGGTAGGGCGTACATGAATCATTTTGCTGAGCCGGTCCACAAAGACCACAATGGAGTCAAACCCTGAGGTGGTCTTGAGTAATTCACAGACAAGATCCATACTCACTTGTTCCCAACGTTGGGTAGGAGTGGAGAGAGGGTGAAGGAGCCCTGCAGGAGCTGATTAGAAGCTTTGTTCTGTTGACAAAGTAGGCAGCTACGCACATAGTCTATCACGTTGTTGCTCATCTTGGGCCAATAGTAATGGCGTTTGACTGCATCCAAGGTCTTGTCTACTCCGACATGAGCTGCAATGGCTGAATCATGACATTTCGCTAGAATGGTGGTGCGTAAGTCTTGGACATTTGGGATCCATAATCTGCCATCCTGAAAGATGAGCCCTTGGGTGCTGGTGACACCTTTGGACGATTGCGCTTCTACAATCTGTAGATCAGTTTTTGTAGCAGCTAGAATCTCTTGCCAGAATTCAGGGTTAATCTTAACCTCTGCCACCAAGTTGTTGGCCATTGGCATACGGGTGAATGCATCTACCACTTGTTTCTTACCTTCCACGTAGGTGATTGTCATGTTGAAGCGTTGTCGCCACTCTGCCCACCGAATTTGGCGACAAGATAGATCCTTCTGCGTCTCGAGGTAGACTAGAGGTTTGTGGTCTGTCTCTACTACAAATGCCTTCTCGCCCAAGTAGTGCTTCCAATGCTTGGTTGCTAGAATGATGGCCAACTCTTCTTGTTCGGTGGTGTGGTAGTTGCACTTTGCCGATAACAAATTTTGAGAGAAATATGCAATTGGATGTCATCCGTCATACCACTCTTGTTGTAGGACTGCTCCTATTGCTACGCTTGATGCATTTGTAGCCAACTTGATTGGACGTTTTGGGTCATACCATTTCAAGATTGGTGCATGCAGCAAAGCGGCCTTCAATTCTTGAAAGGCCAACTCTTGTGCAGTTCCTCATGTCCACTTCTTCCCCTTGCCAAGTAGTGCCGTTAAAGGCTGTGCAACCTTGGAGAAGTCCTTGACAAATCTACGATAGAATCCCGTCAACCCCAAGAAGCTCTTAAGTTGAGTCTGATCTTCTGGGGCACTCCATTTTTGAATGACCTCTATTTTATCTGTCAATACTTGAATGCCCTCTGCACTTACTCTATGCCCTAAGTAGTCTAGTTCAGACTTGCCAAACTCACACTTTGAGATTTTGGCGTACAATTGATTCTGTCTTAGAATCTGGAGGACCTCTCATAGATGTTGTTTGTGTTCTGTCATCGTGCTACTATATACTAAGATATCATCCAAGAAGACAATAACAGACTTATCCAAGTATGGACAAAATATGTCATTCATTAGGCTCATGAAAGTGGCAGGCGCATTGGTGAGGCCAAAAGGCATCACAAGATACTCAAAGTGGCCATACCTGGTTTGAAAGGCAGTTTTGTACACATCCTTCTCTGCAATTTGGATTTGATTATAACCGCTTCGCAAGTCCAGTTTGGTGAAGTATCTCGCTCCATGGAGTTGATCAAACAGGTCATCCATGCGAGGTAAGGGGTATTTGTTCTTCACTGTTTGCTGATTGAGACCCCGATAGTCAATGCACATGCGCATTGTACCATCCTTCTTCTTCACAAACAAGACAGGGGTCCCATATGGTGATACACTAGGTTGGATGAACCCTTTTTGTAGCATCTCCTCAATTTGAGTCTTACATTCGTCCAACTCATGAGGTGATAGGCGATATGGTGCCTTACAAGGAGGTGTCTTCCCCGGGAGTGTCTCTATTTTGTGATCTACTCGCCTTTTAGGTGGTAATCCTGAGGGTAGATCATCGGGAAAGACATCTTGAAACTCATCCACCCCATCCTTCAATTTCTCAAGAATTTGTCCAGTGAGTTGTGCACTCTGGAGTTCTCTTATTAGACCCATAAAACATCTATCGGTCTTACAGACAGTTGTTGTCCCTACGACATATAGAGGCAGTTTCTGCTTGTGTGATTTTTCTTTAACCTCAATGATTGACCATTGGTGGGTTCTCACTACTTTCTTCCTCCAATCCACCATTGGGTTGTACTGCTCCATCCATGGCATGCCTAAAATTGCATCATAACGGGCTAACTGTATCACTTGCCACTCAATTGCTTCTTGATATTCTCCTACAGAGAGGGTTACCCGTCTATGTAATGATTCAATCCTCTCTATTTGCCCATTTGGTAACTCTACTTCTTCACTTCCATCTCTCTCTAGATCCATTCCTAATCTTATTGCAACAGAGCGGGATAAGAAATTCTCTGTTGCTCCCGGATCTATTAATACTCTCACTTGATTACCTTCTAGGATTCCATTCACGACAATCAATTGTGAGGTTGCCTTTCGAGATCTTTGCGCATTATTCTTCTTCCTTCCCTCGCTTCTCTGCTTCCTTATTGAGCCAGTAAGGCCGTGAGGTACATTTATTGGCGATCTTCGTTTTCCAAAGTGGTTTCCACCTCTTCCTTTTCAATGTGCCTCTCCATGTTGTTCAAAGATTGCTTGTACGAAGGCCGAGGGCCTCTAGGGAAACGAGTGCATCAATTGGTAGATATGTGCCCAATATGGCCACAATTGTAACAACGGCATTGTTCTCCTTGAGTCCTTTCTCCTCATGGGACTCCATCTCTTTGTTCTTCTACCCGTCCTCGCTCCCCTTGAAGCGGCCGTGCTCCTTGATCCCGGAATCGAAGGTTGCCCAATTCCATCGGTACTGGTCCACCCATGTGTGGCATTTCTGCCCGATAATGTTGAGGTGGAACTACTCCTTCACCTCCACCTAATGCTCCTGCTATTCTCTGCGCACAAGCAATGGCTTCAAATACCGTGCGAGGGTTTTGCACCATGACTTCTTGGCGAATCCGCTCTTTCAACCCTTGTTTGAAATTGTCAAGAGCCTCTGCTGGACTCATGTTGGTAATTACGACTTGTAGATCCAGAAATGCCTCCACATACTCTTGTATGCTATTCTTCTCTCTCAATCCCCATAGTTGAGTTCGAGCCATCTGCACAAAATCCACCGATTGGAAATTCTTCAACAGTCCTTCTTGCATTGTTGTCCATGTGACCTCTCTTCTCTCGGCCAACATGGATCGTTCCCAAGCATCATACCATGTGAGCGCTTTATCGGTCAAGTACCCACATGCAAATACGCCTGCATCATGCTCTGTGATCTCTGTTGAGAACAATCGGAAATATTGATTCATTCTCGAGATCCAATTTTTCCACTACTCCCATCGTACGCTGCCCCTTGTAAGGCTCGATATTGTAGGTCTTCTTCATCCGGAGTAGCAATGTGGCTTCATCGTTTATAGGGTTTGTAGGCACGGGTGCCTCTCCAAGTACTTCGGTTGTAGGTACTGGGTTTTGAGATGGCTCTTCTCCTTGCATGGCTTGATTGTTCTTGAGGATCTGCACTTGACTTTGTAATGTCTCCATGGTCATCTTAATCTCTTGAAATTCATTCAGCATCCCTTGCATTCCTTGCACCAGCTCTTGCAACTGCGGATCCATGGTTCCTACAACACCCAATTGCTAACATCTACTTCAATACAGAGTCAATATAATCACTCTGGAAGGTGCACAAACTATCAAAACTACCATTGGGACCTCAGAAGCTATCACTTGTTGATAATACTCCTCACCAAAATTCCTAACCACAAAATCTCTAAACATCACTTTCGGCCTCACTACATAACGGATTTCTACTTGAGTGTGGAAAGGGAGAGGATTTGGGACATTCATATCTATATTATCATAATAGAATGTAGATCATCAAATCTCACTCTCTGTCATATATCACCATAGGTAGAATCACCGGGTTTGGTGAGTTCATCACTCTGTCCATGAATTCTGCACCAAAGTGATAAACTAGCGATACCCTCATCTGCTCATGCTGGATGTACATAACCTTGATGTGGAATGGGTTTGAAAATGGAAAGCTAGGTGCGGGAAATTGTCCCTCCGGCGCATCCATCCCATCCGCTCTCAAAAGCCCTTCCTAAGTCTAGCGATTACTCTATGTTCTCCACCTCAAATTACTCAGTTTCAGTAGTTCGTGCTATTCCAAGAGGGGTGATCTACTCTCTTGGACTAGAAACCTCGCTCTGATACCATTGTAATACTCCGAGGACAAGAGAAGAGAGAAAACACAGATTGCACACTCAAACATTCGATGCCCCAAAGGAGCACCTTCTCTTTATTATATAGACAAAGAGGATCTCCTCCAAGGAAGCTCCACCATAGGATTAGGGACACAGATAGGTGACATGTCAGCAAGCTCCACCCTTGGATCACTTACTTGGATGGGTGACCTGTCTGGTCTAGGTCCTATCTGGTTGGTCAAACAAGCTTTGACCGGAGGGAATCTTTTAGGGAATCTTCCTGTAGGAATCTCAGAATCACGTAAGGTACTGTTGGAAAGCTCTCGATGAGACAAAGCAAGGGGGAGGTAAGGCCAACCTTTCCTTCGAGGGGGGGGGGAATCTGCATATTTTTGAGGCCTAATTCATCCGTTTAGGCCTCCAAAATTGCCTTCAAAGATTTTAGGCATATTTTGGTTCTTACTCTATTAGTAGAAGTCCCCTTTTGGTGATACCTCTTTCTGATTTGTTTAGTCCATCATGTGTAACATCCTTCAAGATGTTACCAAGCCAATTCTCACCTTTAAATCATATGTCTAGCTATTGGTTCTAAGGTTCTCAAGTCTATTTCGGTTTCTGCCCTATTAGTAGAAGTACTCTTTTGGTGATACTTCTATCTGATCTATTTTGGCCATCATGTATAACATCATTCTAGAAGTTACCAAACCAAATTTCACATCTAGATCATATGGCTAACCCTTGGTATTACAGATGATGTCTTAGTTATGCTAGAGTGGACATACGGGCCATAGAGAGATGGTTGTTAGATTTTGAGCGAGAGATTGGGCCACCCTACATGAAGATTCTATTACCATTGCACGTTTTAGGAGACAAGTTTTGTCATAGGATACCTTAGTATCCACTTGATTATGACCGTGTAAAACATTGGGTCAAGTAGGAGAGCTTAGTAAAGCTGCATGAGCACTACATCTTTTGTCCATAGTTAGTCCTATTGATGAGATTATCTTTCCCTATGCTCACTACATCTTGTGACAAGAGAATGATTACCACTATAGGTCTTAGAATATCAGCTTGAGTAATCTTTATGTCTTGATAAGTCACTTTTAGAAAAAGCATTGTGCATTGCACTTTGCCTTTCCTTAGGAGACTTGTCATGGATGGTATATGAGCATGTTAGTGATTGCTTTTGAGCATGTTAGTGATTGCTTTCAAGCAAATGATCTTTCTAGTGGTTTTATTGAGTTGTTTCAAGTGGTTATAGCAATAGTGAGAGGAGATATTCCTATGTATATTAGTTGGATATTAGGTGCTAGTTAACTTCTTGAGATGGAGAAGGACACGGAGTGCATTAGACTAATTGCTGTGGGAGAGATCTCCTTGTATTTGGTCAACCATACCATTATCTTTTAGAATCATTCCCATTTTTTATAACATCTTAGTCCACATCAATTTGGAGTAGCTACACTTGGAGGATGTGAGTTATATCTCTAGGCATTAAGGCACTCCTAGATATCCATCTTGAGTGGGTAGTCTGGCATGTGGATGTTTAGAACGCTTTTAATAGAATCTCACAAGCATCCATTGCCTCCCTAAGCTCTCTAAAGATAGCTTAGGGAGGCAGGTGGATCCTTGGCAAGTCTCATTCCTTTTGCATGGTCTTTTTATAGCTCTCTTACTTCCTTTTACTACCAACATGGTTGTTCATAGGAAGATTCATCATCTTGAAGTCAATTTTGTGTACACAACAAAGAGATCTTTTAGGGGGACCTTTATATGTCATGGCTCCCTTTAGAGCTCTTTTATCTACTACTTTGGCCATGCAAAGTTGTGTATTTATCTCCTTGGCAGATGATACACACATCATGGGCCTTCTAGATCAGATCAGGTAGGCCTTTGACCACTTGACTACCAAGCTACATCTAGTAGGCTTGAGAGTCAAGGTGTCAAAGTGCAAGGCATGGTCCCCTTTAGGTATCTCTCCCTACCTTGAGCTTTTAGAGGGTGAATCATATTTATAGATAGACTACATGTTCTTGGAGTGCCATTAGGATCCAAGGATTTTGTCACACATTTCTTAGACAATGCCCTTGTAGAGGATGTTCTCCATGTGGATGACCTTCCATTACTAGGAGATCCACAAGTGGTATTTGGTATACTCTTCTCTTGCTTGTCAACCAAATTACCTCCTCTGTATAGTTCCTTTCTCCTTGACCTTCCTGTCACGTTTGAGAGCCTTTGATAGGAGGATTTTGGAAGTCTTTGTAATACTCTGAGAATAAGAAAACTCTCCAAGAAAGATACAAGAGAGGAAACATAGATTTCACACTCAATCCTCCGATGCCCCAAAGGAGCACCTTCTCTTTATTATATAGCAAAGCGGATCTTCTCAAAGGAAGTTCCACTCTTGGATCATATATATGGATTGGTGACCTTTCAACGAGTTCTATCCTTGGATTAGTTGTTTGGATGGGTGACATATCAGTCCTTGTCCTATCTAATTGGTCAAACAGGCTTGAACAAAGGGAATCTTTATAGAATCTTCTTATAGGGAGCTCCAAATTGTGTGGGTGAGGTAACATTGGAAAGCTCTCGACGAGACAAATCACAAGGGGAGAAGGTAAGCCTCCTCTTCCTTAGGGGAAATTTCTTTCTATTTTCAAGACCTAATTCATCCATTTAGGCCTCCAAAATTGACTTTAAAGTTTTCAGGCTAATTTTTGCCTCTACCTTATTAGTAAAAGTACTCTTTTGGTGACACTTTTGTATGATCTACCTAGCCCATTGTACACATCTTTTTAGATTTTACCAACCCAATTTTCACCTTTAGATAATATGTCTAATTGCTTGTATTATAGTCTTTAGTGATATTATTTGACTAGGGACATCTAAGTGTGTGATAAGGGATTTTGCACGTAGATAAACATCTCTACCAATCTAGTGTGGAAGGGCTGGCTTGCTATTTATGGAAAAGATGACACCTATAGCATTTTTGGGTAGTTGTGCTCTCTCAACATGTAATACCAATAGCTAGACATAGGAGCTAGAGATGAAATTTGGTTTGGTAACATCTAGAAGGATGTTATAAATGATGGAATAAGTAGATTAGATAGAGATATCACCAAAGGAGTACTACTGATAGGCCAAAAATTGAAACATGCTTGAAGACTTTAGAATCAATAGCTAGAGATATGATCTAGAGGTAGAATTTGGGTTGGTGACATCTAGAAGGAAGGTACACATAATGGACTAAGTAGATCAGGTAGAGGTATCACCAAAAGAGCACTTCTACTAATAGAGTGGAAACCAAAATATGCCTAAATTTGAGGTAATTTTGGAGGCCTAAATGGATGAATTTGGCCTCAAAGTTGTGCAGATGCCTCCCTCCCAATAGAGGAAAGGCTGGACTTCCTTCCCCTTGTTTTTTCTCACTAAGAGCTTTCCAATGGTACCTTACCCATGCGACTTGGAGATTCTTATAGGAAGATTCCCTAAAGATTACTTTTGGTCAAAGAAGGTTTGACCCACCAGATAGGATCAGAATTGACATGTCACCCATGCATCCAACTAATCTAAGCGTGGAACTCACTGACATATCACGTATCCATGTGCCTAATCCAAGGGTGGAGTTTTCGTGGAAAGGATCCTCTATATAATAAAGAAAAGGTGCTCCTTTGGGCACCAAAGTTTGAGTGTGAAACCTATGTTTTCTCTTTTGTGTTTCTTTGCTATCCTCGGAATATTACACAACACTCCTACTTTCCTCTCATTTTGTGGTTGTTGATAGGCCGGTTATGGAGACTTATGTGACAAAGGTGGAGGAGGAATCATTTTCTCCCTAGATGTTCTTGTACCAAATGATAGATATTCTATCTCCACGAGCACACGAGGACCTTCCATTTTTTGGTTCATTATCTTCAGATTGGACTAGAGGTTTACAATCTTCCTTGATAGAGCAACAATGTTAACATATGCTACATTCTCCCTTAGTTGATTGGTACATTCCTTAGGCTACTAGAGCACATCTTTGCTCTTGCTTTGGCTTTGGTGCAAGCTCTTGGATCCTAGCTCAACCATTCATTAGGGCATTTTGACTCGCACTAGTTACTTCTCTATGGTAATGAGGTTTTGCCTAGGTTTGGTCCACCCATTTTTGTTTTCATTACTCAACGGTTGTGTGGTGGTTCTACACTAGATGCAACAATGGTCCATATGACACAATGTTCTTTTGGAGGACAAAGGATAGCTACCCATGATGCTATAAGGGACCTAGTGTTTGCTATGACACAAAAGAGTGGATACTTGGCTTGGAGAGAGCATTTGTATCCTTTATAGATGACACATGCCAGGGCATAATTATACTTGGTCCAAGATGATCAAGTGATAGAAGCGGATGTCGTGGTTACAGACCATGGGCATGCTACAATTTTGGAAGGAGTGATTAGCCATTGCCCTCGATGGGCAGCGAGTGCAATAGTAGCTTGCAAGGTCTCTAAGTATTGGAGTATGCAACGAGGTCACTTCTTTGCTTCTCTAGCCTTGGAGTTATATGGTGCGATAGACACAACATTTGACACATTTATTAAGGAGTCCATGAGAGCTTATCATGTTAGGTGCCAGGAGTACCACTCTCACTCTCACACTTTGTAGCATATTTTAGATAGTGTGTGTCCATTGCTCTACAGAGGGTAGTGGCTGGTGCAATCCAGAGGAGAGCAATCATAGTAGGCGATGCTTGTTTGGATGCTCATGTTGTTTGTAGATTGTAAAACTTGCAAACTTGCAAATTTACCTTGGATATCTTAGGTGCAATAGGGCAGATTTCTCATATCGACTCTAATGGGGCTTAGCTCCATTTCACCTATTTTGTCTCACCCTTGTATGGCTAGATGGGGTCTTCTTATCCTTCGTGTTTTCTACACGACCGTCCTTGCTTTCAGAGTATGTGTCCCTTGGATTATTTGGTTGGTATTGTATTGTATTGGATTGGTGAAAGGAGAATGAAGAATCTATTCTATTCTGGTTTTGTTTGAAGCTAACTATACAATCCAATTTGTACTCAAAAAGGAAGAATTCTATTAACGTAGTTGCGGGGCCTCGGGTTCAAGATCTTGACCATCACTATCATTAATTTCTAAGAAGACAGCCTTTCTAGTTCTAGTCAATGCAAAATCAAATAAGAGGAATCCTATGAAACCACTTTCTAGAAAGTCTTAGAGTTTTTCTCTTTTTTGATTGTTGTATTTTGGGGAGTGGAGAGACAGGAAAAGGAAGATGAGAGCATGTACTAAATTAAATCAGAGGATTTTTATGCAATCACTTTCGAGAAGGTCTAGCATAAGTGTTTTTCTTTCAAATATTGTTCTTCTCGGAAGTAGAAATATAACAAAGTGGAAATGAAAGAGAAGAGAAGAGTGTAATCTTTTTAAAGTAATTTTTTTAAAGAGATCAAGATAATAAATAAGAGAGGGAAAAAAAACAAGAGAGATTAGATTTGGAACATATATTTTTATATTTTTAATTATATTTATATTTAAAACAAAAATATAAAAATTTTCAATTTTTGAATTAAAAAGTGATAATGAATATTGAATTAAAGAAGTCAAATTTTTGATTAAATTTTTTTATTCTTATTATTATTTTAAAAAAACGTAAAATTTTAAATTTATATAAGTTAATATTTATCTTCAAGAATTGAGAGGTGAAAATTTATGATTTTGTAATATGAGAAAATAGAGATATATATATATATATATATATATATATATAAAATTTTAATATCATTCATTATTACATCTTTTCAGTCTTTTATAACATGAAATCATTCAAAGTAATTTGAAATATATCATATTTTATGTCATATTTTAATTTGTGTAACTCAAAAATATTAAATTAATGTATGTTAAAAAGTAAGGTTGGAAAATGTTATATATCATAAATTTCATGGTTGAATTATTGTGATATAAATAATCTACATACATTTAAATGATTAATTGTGTGAATTATAATTGTATTTTCTTTGAAAATTTTAATATACATAATAAAATTTTAATTTAAAAAAAAAAATTGTAATTTTATGAATCTCAAGTAAAAAAGAAAGTTGAAAAAGAGAATTGTAACAAAATGTGCACATTAAAGCATCGCAAAAAATGTTTAACAAGATATGTTTCTTGTTTTTAATGTCATTTTCAAATTTTCTTTCATTAAATTTCAATTTCTCATTATTATCATTTATGGTGTTAGATGGTAACACATTTTGGGACCATATTCATAAAATGATTGATGATAGAGAAATCAAATCCTATTGTCTTGATGTTTATTTATAAACAATTTTGGGATTTATTGAAATCAAAATTTCATTTCATTCAAGAAATTTCAAATGAATTGTGAAATTTATTTATTTAAAAAATAAAAATTAATGATAAATTTTTAAGTCCTTGGATTCCAACCAAGATAATAAAAAAGTCTTCAAGAATTGAAAGTGTTGAAGAGAAGCACTCAAAGAAAAAGACCACAATTTGAAAAAGCAATTTACAAGTTATGGTTTGGAAACAAAAACCACAAAGTTTGAGTAGTTTTTGAGAGATTAGAATCAATTGAAACGAGGAGGTCAAATTCATATCCAAATGAACAAATTTTAATTCTAAGAGTTCTATCAATTTTTTATGGTCTATTAGTGGGGTTAGAGAGGAGACACAAAGTGATAATTATATTGGTTCAAAACATTTCATGTATGAGTCACTATTAAATCTGATTTGGTCAATTGAAGTTAGAACATTGGAAATCAAATTGTTCATGAGAAAATTATACTCAAATTTGAACTTTTGGTTGTTTCTCAAGCTCTGGTTTGAATTAGACCATAAAAATTCCAATTTATTAATGATTAGGTCTTACATTTATATGCAAAGGTTTCATATGAATTTCTCAATAAAATTAAAAATCTTGGATCAAACCTACTTTGATATATAACTTTTAAAAGTTAGTCAAATTTGAAAATTGATCCATATCTAGAATAGGATTGGATTAAACCTTCAAAATTTATAGAAGTTAAAAGAGAGACATAATCACCTATTATGCACAACTTAATTGACTCAAGGTTTATTAAGAATGAGAGTTTATCTAACAAATTCTATTGAAAATATTATGGTAAGTTTAGTGGAGTATATATACTTCCAATCACAATTGGATATCAATTTTCTATTTTTGTGATTATAATTGAAAAATTTAGAGTACTAGAGTGGTTATGAGGATTATGAATACTTAAGAACAAAAAATTTGGTGAAAAATACCAAAATTCAAAAACAAACACTCAATTAAAGGTTTCAAAATTATGGTTAAAATCACAAATTTTTTGTCAAGAGAACCATATTAGTTAGGTTGAGATTTATTTTATATCATTAGTAAAACTCATCATTGAGTTCTTGAACATCTAAATCAAAGCCATAGAAAAAAATGTGTACTCATCTAAGTCTCACATAGGATTTTCTATCAAAAGATATTAAGTTTATTTACTTGGAGTGCAAATTGGAAGAAACATTGCAATACAAATTAATAAAACTTGAAGTATAAATTGAAATCAACTTGGGTACAAAGCAAAGGCTCTAAATTTTATTTTCATCAAAATTATGAAGAATTATTGCTAAATTTCTTGTGTTTAGATCCTCTCCATGCTTGATTGTACATTCAATTGGCTTAGATTGTTGCTTGGGCATTACGTTTAGGTTCATTTTTTCTAGACGTGTCGTATATTCTACTTGGCAAGATCAAAAGTGATGACTAGTAGACTAGGAGTGTGTGCTATGAGGACATGTTAGGTTGCTTGTTGTTCCTCTATCCAATATAATGAACATTGGAAACAAGATTAAAAGGTTCCAATGATTGTGCAAATAATCAGGCTCAAAATATTAGCGTTAAGTTTAGAGACAAACTCTAATCTGTAAGCTTCTCAAGTAAGTACCTAGTGTGTTCCTAAAGAGAGATACATAAATTACAACAATTAATGAGTTTTCATACTTTGTTAATCTCAAGCATGAACTTCTCAATTCAAGATAATTATGAAAATTGTCTCTCAAATTCATGGAAAAGTTTTATTGCATTAAACCCTTTGGGAATTTTTTTCACCTAATCCATGAATGACTTCTTAATCATCATATTTGGATCCTCCAAAAATACTCTTCACTCAAATGAAGAGAAAATCTCTCCCAATTGTCTCCCATAAGCTTGGATAACCTCCTTTACATGTACACGAAGCTCTCAAATAATTGTAAGCTCAAATGTGTGTATCATCTCCCATTCAATAACCTTATTGAGATCCATTGCCCTTGACTAATACTTCAGGTATCTTGAAATTTTCTTCCCATCAAATTGGTCTAACACTCCCACAATGTATTGCAAGGCTTTAGTAGCCACTGCTTCCTTGTGTTCTACAACTTGTTATTTATAATAACATTAGCTAAACATATTATCTAGAAGTGAAAATTGGTTTGGTAATATATAGAAAGATGCTTTATATGATGGACTAAGTAGAATAGATAGGGGTATCACCAAAAGAGTACGCTTACTAATGAAGCATAAGCCGAAAATAGCTTGGAAACTTCAAAGCCAATTTTAGAGGCCTAAATGGATGAATTTAGCCTAAAAGATGTGCATCTTATGCCATGTAGAAAAGAGAAGGCTGGCCTTCACTCCCCTTATTTGTCTCGGAAAGAGCTTTCTAATGGTACCTCACCCATGCAATTTTGAGATTCCTACAAGAAGATTCCCTAAAAATTCCTTCTGGTCAAAGCTTGTTTGACCAACTAGATAGGACTAGAAGCAACATATCACCCATGCATGCAACTAATCTAAGGGTATATCTCATTGACTTGTGAATCTTTGTGTTTCTTCTTTTGGTTTTTCTCTTGAGGGTTCTCTTGTCCTCAAAACATTACATATTGCACATAAAGTGCAAATGCTTAGAACATTTGTGTTGTTGCCATATCAAGCTATAGTGTACATGCCTTTGAAGAGCTAATAGACCATTGATCCATTATACTCTTGTCTAATCTCCTTTTCATCTCCACCAACAACCCCTTTTATAACACTCCACCCCAGAAGTTTCACATTGAGTTCACCAATAGTCATACTTTGCCTTTCTCTCTTTTGTAGCACATTGGGTGCTAATTTTGAAGTTTAAAAATCAAAGTTTGTGTGTAAACTTGACACTAATATTTTGAGCCCGATTTTTTTTCCAATCACCAAAACCTTTTAATCTTTTTTTAGCATTTTTTTAATCAAATAGGGGAATAATATGCAACCTAACCTATCATCACAACATGTACTCTCAGTTGTTTGGTCATCACTTCTAGTTTTACCAAGGAGAAATACACAACATGACTAGAAAGAAAAAACCTAAGTGCAATGCCCAAATACCAATCCAAGCCAATTGAGCATACAATCAAGCATGTAAGCATAGAGAGGATCTAAATACAGTAAATTTAGCAACAAATCTTTATAATTTTGGTGGAAATGAACTTTAGAGCCCTTGCTCTATCCACAAGTTGATTTGAATCTATACTCCAAGTTTCATTTATTTGTACTTTAATATTAATCCAATTTTCACTCCAAGTAAGGAAATTCTATGTCTTTTGATCGGGAAATCTATATGAAATTAATATGAGTATAACTTTTTCCTTATGGTTTTGTTTCAAATGTTTTAGGACTCAATTGAAACCTTGTAAGATAAATTTTCCAATGATATAAAGAAAACCTAAATATAACCACTTTAGCTTTCTTGACAAGATCTCAAATTTGACCAAATTTTTGTTATTAACCCTAATTTGGAAATCCTTAATTGAGTGTTTTCTCTTGAATTTTGTCAACTTTCACCAGATTTTTGGCTCAAATGTATTCATAAGACTTATAACTACTCTAAAAACCTTTTAATAATAGTCAAAAAATGGAAGAATTGGTATTCAATTGTGATTGAAAGTAGAAATATTCCACTAAACTTACAATAGTATTATTTGTAGAGTTTGTTTCATTAGCTCTCATTCTCAATAAACCTTGAGCAAACCAAATTTACACAATAGTTGGTTGTGCATTTTTCTAAACTTTTTTAAACTTTGATTGCTTAATCTAATCCTAATTCCTAGATGAGAATCAATTCCCAAGCTAGGCTAACTTTTGAGCTCTACATACCCAAGTATACTTGATCCAAATCCTTGAATTCTTTGTTTGAGAAATTCATATGAAAGCTTTTGCATAGAGTTGTAAGACCTAACCATAATAATATTAGAAAATTTTATGCTTTGATTCAAACTAGATCTTGAGAAGGACCCAAAACCCCAAACCTGATCATAATCTTTTCCTCAATAATTTGATTTCTAGTGCTCCAACTTCAATTGATCATATCAAATTTTATATTGATTTATATGTAAAATTTCTTGAGCCTAACATAATTATCATATTTACAACACTCCAATCCCATTGAAAAATCATGAAAATATATGAAAAAACTCTCAAAATCCTCCAATTTTTTTATTTAGGTATGAATTTGATTCACTTGCTTCAATTATACTAATCTCCTTAAAAACTACTCAAATCACTTATTTTTTTCTTCAAACCATAGCCTATTAGCTTCTCTCTCTATGATCTTTGTTTCCTTGAATGTTCTTCTTTAACACACTCAATCATTGAAGAACTCTAAACTTCCACTATTGGGATCCAAGCACTTACAATTTGGTCACTTAGATTTTCTGTTTTTGACAAATATACTCCACAAATCCACTTTGAAGCTCTTGAACAAGAATTAAGTCATTCTCCTCCATAAAACACATAAATTGTTGAGTCCTATACATGCTCATAAGTAAGCACGTGAAGGATAATAGGATATGGGTTCTCTATCATCAACTCCATGAATGCTACCTTGAAATGTACCACCATCTAGCCTCATAAGTGATCATGATATAGAATCTTGAGCTTGATAAGAAAAGGATTTGAGAATAGCAGATCAAAAGCATGGGATATCTCTTGCTTAAATGCTTCCTTTGATGCTTTAACATCCATTTTCTATTATAATTCTCACTCTAAAAGTCTTCTTCCAACTCAAGACTCCTAAAACTAAAACATCTCCTATCTATTAAATATCTATCACCTATATACATCAAGCCTTCAAAGAGAACATGATCATAATTCACATGGCAAATCACTTAAATGTACATAAATTTCTCACATGGCAATAACTTAACCATGAGATTTATCATACAATCTACTCCAACTTTATGGAGATAAATCACACTAATTTACTTTTTCAAGGGCTACGCAAATCACAATACAATATCCAATTGGAGTTTAACATACTCTGGTATGCATCAATTGATCAGATAACACATTATGGTTGGAGCCATACCACCTCCTCATTTGATTGTTGAGATTGGTTATCCTCTAGTAATAGATCTTCATCTTGGAATAGAAAGAGATTAAACTCTTTATTGACTTCTTTTTTGTTTAAGCTTTCTTCTTGCTATTTAAAGAGCTTGACATGCTTGCTCGCAATTGGAGCCTTAAGTTTACTTCCATACAACTCTTGAAGAGAGTAAGTAGTATTATAAAGCACACAAACAACCACATAAGGTCCAAAGTAATGTTTGAAAATTTTATCATAGCACTATGTTTGTTATCTAGACTATTATAATGAATTAACACCCAATATCCTTCTTGAATATCTCTTGATTGTAAGCGGTGGTATTTGTCAAATATGTCTTTGTTCCCAAGGCATGCTTGCTTAAGCCTCTCAATCACTAGCTCAATATCCTTTGGCCTTTTCTCCAATTGATGAATCCAAAGTACTAGAAGCTACTACTTAGACATATGATCTTCCCAAGGTAGGTCCCTCCAAGTGAATATTTGTTTCTCAACATGCGTAATAGGTTTTTACCCATGCATCAACTCTATATGCATGTAACCAATCACCAAATTATGAGTGGTGCAATCTACAAAGTCATCTTCTTAATCTTGAACCTCATAAAAAATTGGCTCAATGTGAAGATAAAATTCTCAGTTCTAAAACACCATGATGTTGATTTTGGATATATAAGAAGATGAAGCTTTGGATCACTTTGTGAGAGGTTTGAAATCATACACCAAATTGGAAGTAACCATGAGTGAATCCAAGCATCTAGAAGAAGCCATGTAGGTTGTTGAGAAGTTTGACTCCTTGGTTACCACAAATTGGGCTTGACAATCCGCGGCTTTTGCCCGAGGAAAGGCATCAAAGTAAGCAACCACATGGGCATGCCTCCTAGACCTCCAAAAAATATGCAAACATGCCAAGCATAAGTGAAAAAGCCGGTACTAATGGAGATTGATGCCATCAACAAAGACCACTTGGTATGGCAAACCAAAAGTGGTTGCAACAAAATAGTGTTTGCTTCTATTATTTCCAAATCTGATATCATATTGTGGAATGTACACTCTAGAATAGATAATCTCAACCAATTAGCCACATGGATTTTGTGGAGCACAATGATCAAGGAAAAAATAAATTCAATATGAGATATCAAGTCAAAATTGAGAACTTGATTAGTTCCAATGAGACTGAAAGTGCAATTTGATTCACTTGCAAGGCATGATATTCCATCATGGTTGTATAATTTTGGTTGACTTTGAAAGTTCTGCATGTCCATGCAATTAGCAAAGAAATTATGCATTCATATAAAGCTAATATTAGATAACAAGTTGATGATGATGGATGGTAGAAAAGGTTTGGCATTCCAAATCTCATAACTTATTACACTTAGGTTTCGAAAGGAGTACTTTTAAGTACATGAGATTTTTAGTCACCCCCTTACATTGTAATATCATTTTAGGTCTTTTATGGCTTGAATATCATAAGTTCAATTTGATTGTGCTTGAAAACAAATTCAAGTCCATCACCAAGGTAAGAATTACAGATTAGGTTGTGTGGCATTGTTGAGTAAGACACCTAAGAATACTCAATCCCAAGTTGAGAAGTTTGTTAGTATAGCAATTATAGAGCAAGCTTTGAAGGAAGTTATCCCTATCTTTGCAATGTGGATCAAACATAATGCACAAGGGGAATTTGATGAAGATCAAAAGCTAGTGGTTGATCAAATAGTTCAAGAGTTTGTGAATGTGTTTCAAAATGATCTTGCAAAGGGGTTTTCCTTTGATCAAATTTTGCAATTCAAAATTGAGGTATTGAAAAGTAGTACTCTTGTGAGCAAACCAATCTATTGGCTCTCACTTAAGGAGTTTTAGAACTTCAAACAACATTGACCAAGTTTTGGAGAAAGATTTTATATGACATAGTATGTCTCCATGGAGCACCAATACTTTTTGTGACAAAGAAGGATGGAAGACTTCAATTCTATATTGACTATTGTGGCCTTAATAACCAAACCATAAAGAATGCATATCCCTTGTCTTGAATTGATGACTTTTTAGATCAATTAAGTGGGATCACAATACTTCTCAAATTTGGATATAAAAAGTAGCTATTGATCAATTCCCATTGATTGGAAGGATGTGCAAAAGTTTAGTTTTTGCACAAGGTATGTGCATTTTGAATGAAGAGTTTTACCTTTTGTGCTCATTGCACAAAAGGTAATACTTCAATAATTTTCATGGATCAAATGCATCAAGTGTTGGAAGGGCTATTGGATTGAAGCATGGTGGTGTTCTTGGATGATATTTTAATTTACAATAAGATGGAGGTATAACACAAGAATCATGTCTGAGAAGTCTTACAATGACTATGTAGTGGAAGTTTTACTATAAGAAACCAAAGTGTGTTTTTTGGCAAAAAGAGGTTAATTTCTTGGGTCATAAGTCTCAACATAGGGGATCAAGATGGAAGAGGAGAAAATCAAAGCCATTATCAATAGGTCTAGTCCTAAGGATGTTGTGGAAGTTCAAGTATTTAATGGATTGACAAGTTTTTACATATGGTTCATCTATTATTGTGCTCATGTGGCCGCACCATTGACCAATCTCTTAAAGAAGACATCAAACTTTGCATGGACCAAAAAGTACAAAGAAGCATTCAAGAAATTAAAACATATGGTGTCCTTTCAACCCATCCTCCAACCAAACAATTTTAATAGACCAAGGAGAGAAATAGGAGAATAAAAAACTAGAATGGAAGGTCACATGGGAATTTTTGAATGAGGGAAACTTTGAATACTTAGCATGAGCTTGGGCTTTGGTATTTACAAGAAACATACAAGGTTCTTGGAAAGTTCCCAAGGAAGCTTCATATTAGAAGCCACTTTTTCGGAATGCAAGCTAAGCCAGTTGGGAAGCTTCCAAAGAGGCTTCTTCTTAGGAGTGATCTACTTGGCATGCAAGCTAAGGTAGCCAAGAAGCTTCATAAGAAGCTCTCTCCTAGAAGCTACCAACTTGGCATACATGTTATTTGATACTTGGAAAGTAACAAGAAGTTTCCTAGATGCTTTGAGAACATTCTTAGAATTCATGGCTAATTTGCTAACTCAATTCATGGCTAATTTGCTAGGAAGAGGAACTGTCCTTACACCCCATATTAGTGATCACAATACTTGGAGAGTCACTCATGCCAATGACATTGACCTCGATCAACAATGAAGCCATATTGTTACTACAAATGAAGAAGATGTGCGGCATCAAGCCTTACAAGGGTTGTGCTCCATTATAGTTATGGATTTCAAGGATGAATTGACACCTTCAATTATTTACAAGTGAGATCAATGATCATTTTATAAGCATGTTTGCATCTAGGTACTTGATTGATAAAACCCTCACATGGTACAATGCTTAGGAACAATCATTGCTGGCAAAAGGAAGAGAGATCACTTGGACGACAATGTAAGAAGGGCTGCTCAAGAATTCCAATCTTTGGATTTTGTGCAGATGGTCCAAACTCGACTCTAGTTTGAGTTGAAGTTGAAGCAAAAGAATAATGTACAAGAGTATGTAGAGGTATTTCTTGATCTATAGGTCATGATAACCAATATGAGTCCAATAGAAGCTCTTGAAAATTTTAAATGGGGGTTAAAATAGTGAATTTTCCAAGAGATAATGGTATAAAATCCTTGCACTATTTCTGAGTTATTTCCTAACCTCAAAGAATAGCAAAGGCGCTTGGAAAGATGCCCTATTTTGGTTGACCACTTGGAAAGATGCTCCTATTGGGCTAAGATGCCCCATTTTGGTTGACCAATCCCTATGGAATTGGGCAACATTCAGTTCTAAGACCAAGGAGCACGACCACTCCAAGGAGAATGGGATGGGTTGAAGAAAGGAGAGATGGAGTCCCAAAAGGAGACAAGCTCAAGCAGAACAATAACATTATTACAATTGTGGTCGAGCTGGGCACATAGCCATCAATTGGTATGCTCATCATTTTAGAGGCTCTTGGCCTCCCTACAAGCAACCTTTGAACCACATGGAGAGATGAATTGAAGAGAAGGATACTAAAATCACATTGGAAAACAAAGATCATTAGCAAATGTACCCTATGGCTTACTAGTTGAATGGAGAAGAGTAAAAGCAAGGAGAGGAAGGGAGCAAGTGTGCAAAGGTGGAGGAAGACAAACACACAATTGTAAATTGAGTCCTAAAAGGAAATCAGACGAGAGTATTGATAGACCTTGGAGCAATAAAGAATTTCTTGTCTCATTCTGTTGCAATAAAGGTGGGGATGGAACTAGAGAAGGATGAGAATGACAAAGTAGAGTTACCAATGGTTAGATAGAGAGGATCAAATCATTACTTAAAAAGGTAGCATTCTCTATAAGAGAGTATCAAGAAGCAAATGAGTAGCAAGTGATATGGTTAGCTTGTTATGATGTGATCTTAGGCATGCCGTGGATGCATGGTCTATTGGAGAAAGAAAGTAGTGAGAACTAGCCAATGGAAGATCTTTGGGGTTAAAGAAAGATCACAAAGGAAAAATTGCCTCTCTATGTCATAGGGAACACATTTATTGGTAAAACATATAGATGTTTCATGGATATAATAAAAGAAGTCCAGAGTGCATAATTCAGTAGAAAAGTCCTTGAGAAATTGAAAGATGTGAAATGAGTTTCAACATGTCTTTTTGGATGATCTACCCTCAGGATTATCATATCACCAAAAGGAGAGTAGATCATAAAATTGACATATTTCCAGGGATCAATCAAGTATTTGAGACAATCCAAGCCATCATACAAGTATTTGAGAGTAGTGGTGACAAGCCATCCTAAATTGGTCATCTTCACACTTTGTTGTTTTGCCCAAACTATTACTGGGTGGGTGGACCAGTAACCTCTAATCCTCCCTTGCCATGTGCTTGCCCGGACATACCCTTCAGTCCTTTGCTTGATGCATTCAAACGTAGAAGTGAGATAGAAACAACCATCTTCTCAAGTAATTATTTGAATCAAACAGGCATAGGAAGGAATGGGAGCAAAAGATTGCAAAGCAAAGGGAATATGAGATTTATCCATGTTTCCAAAGTATAAGAAGCAAATCTAGATTTTGATTCCAATTTGCATGTGCACACTATTACTATATTATGTTGGGATGGCCAAGCAATAGGTAACAGGTGTTTCCTCACCAATTCCAACACCTCCGAATAAGAATAACAAAACTTTCAAATGGTGTACCATTAGGAACTATTCTAACATGCTTGACATATCAATCCGCTGGAGGGACATGATGAGATGCGAGCCCGAGGATAGGAGACTATTTATTCAAAACAGTGGAAGGATGCGGGAGGATTTTCAAACCGGATGTAAGCCGTGGTTTTCCATTACATTCTCTCATAATCCCTCTCTCACCTACATCTAGCTTAATCCGGGTGATTAGTGTAACATGGGTGGTTAGAATTAACTCGAGAGTGTATAGGTAATTAAGGCCCGCATCTTCATAATAAACTAGTCGTACTCTTCATAATAAACTAGTCGTAATGTAAAACTGAACCCCCTATGTCGATCTACTTCTTGGTACCCGGTCCAATCTATACGGGACCATTCATTATAATACTTTTATTGAATTCCGAGCTCTACCCGTATAATTCCAAATTTTTTGGAATTTGAAAACCCCGTTATATGCAGGTCAAGATGTAGAGTACTGTTAAGTCTTTCTGCCAACTTGAGGTGCCATGGGATACTGTTAAGTCCATCTCTGCTCATAAACTTGATCGATGAGGTGTAGATAAGATAAGGTAAGATAGCACGGAGAGAGCTAAGAGGGTACTTTCAGCACGGTACAGTTCCCTAAACCCTAAAAGTTCCGTCCTTCTCCAGAAAGAGAAATCTTCACCCCACCGGCCATCCAATTGAACGGGCTCAGGAGGGCAGGTACTTTGATGAGAGGCATGTCTCTACTGTATTCAGGGTGTGTGTGGCCCATTTTAGCAATAATACATAACTCCACATTCACGACTCCATCGGAACACAAATTTCAAATTTTCTAACCGGAAAGGAGAAGTCCATACCCTCGTTTATTCCAGAAGGTTTTACTGTGCCAAGGTTGAGACTGGTATGTTTAATCTTTTGAAGCTATGGTCTCTTTCTTCTTCCAATATTCCTCTTGGGTTGAACCTATCAGCTGCCTTGTTTGCACCTGCTTTGGTCGGATCTTCGGATTATATTTGTTTGGCCACAACTGGACTGTCTTGGTGCATGGAACCATCCAACATTTGCTTAGTATACCGGTGATGCTGCACATCGTCTTAATTCGTCTACTCTTACAGGCATCAACATCTCAACATTCAATCACAGATGCTCTGAATTCTAGTCTCCTTGACCCATTGAGCACTGTACAGCAGTATCTCCCATGCCAAGTTGCTGTGAAGGCCGAGAAAATTGCGTTCAATCCGTTCACAAGCAAAAGGTAGAAGTGATCCATGCCAAGGCCATTCATGATTGTCATAGTTAGTTCCTGTCCCACTGCATGTGATTGTAACGAACTCTGAAATTGGAGGGCCATATAAGTGGACCTCATGATACCAGTTACAGGAGAAAGATTACATGATGGTTCTACACGACCTCTACCGACCAGTATCTTCGTTTGCTGCGGTTTGAGAGCTCGATCGCCGAACATACTGCGGGAATCTGACAGTCCTTTTCGGTACGAGGTTTTCATGTACTCGCCTGCTCAAACAGACACGGTAGGTGGATCAAATGTCTTCCAACAATCTGGCGAAGGTGAAAGTTAGATCTCTCGCAAAAATCTGGTGGAGTGAAATTAAAATTTTGAGCGTGACTCTTCGTGCTCCGCATGCTCTTCTGCCTGTTACCACCAGTCAGATTCATGTAGACCTTACGAAACGGAACTCCAGAAAGGAACCACGTATACTCAAATCTACTCAACGAATTGACTTCAGATGTGATGTTAGCAACCCAGCTATAGTTTGTAGCTTCGTACTTGAATCTCCAGAAACGATGCAGGATTTCTGTCACATACTGTTCGTTCACCCAAAAGTTTAGAAAACAGTACAGTCAAAGTTTCCTTTGATTTGTTCCCTAGATCCTACCGCATGAATATAATACATATATTGGGGAACTAACTGCAGGATAGGAAGAATCATAGGGCCCATATGAAGTTGCCCTGGATGTGAGTCACATACATTGACTAATTGGAGAGAGTCGTCGGATATAATGATAATAAGAGTTCTTAAATTAAAGATATCATACCTATGGGCCCTACAAAATTGCTTCTGTGTGGCCCACATGAACGTTAAATCGGTGCAGCAGCAGCCGCGCAGGTGAATCTTTATTCACATGTAAAAAACATGCCAATTACAAACATGCCAACATGCCAATCTCACCCCCATGTATCTAGAGCAACAGCTACTTGAGCTGACCGCGGTTGTTGAGGTGAAAGCTACACTCGTTCAAAAGGTGGAGCTAGGCACAGGTCTGCCTTCCTTCATTCCTTCCTAACCCCACCTTGATCAGATTTCGTTCTGGCCCTAGTTATCCGGTATTGAAGCCGCTGCTTGCGGGTTTCATAAAGCTGAACTAGGACACGCTTTCAGTGATTTTTTGAAACCCCACCAGACCCGGCCATCACTGAGAACGCAACGATTCGAGTTCTCAGCATCAAGCCATGTTTGTTTTCACCGATAGTCTTAAGTTCCAAAGGAGACTTCTTTGGCTTATCAAAGAAGGATTTTTTCATGTCGGCGTTCAGCAGCTAAACAGTACAATAACCAATTTGGAGCAATGTCAAAATTCACCATAACTTCATTTTCCTTTTCCAATTTGTTGACGTAACTTTTTGATGTCGGAGGGCCCCAGCCTCTCGCAGGCATATGTGGAGATGGAGGTCCTCCTCCATCTCCAGGCCGGGTAATACATGGAATGGATGTGTATCGAACCACCGAGAGTTTGCTGCGATTGTTACAATCAGTTAAGTCAATCTATGGAAACGCGTCGTTATCTTAAGCTGGGCGCAGTAACGCGGTGTCTTCAAATGTTTCCAGAGTGCCCACTGTGCCCCCGTCCGAGGAAGGTAAACCAGCTGACCTTTCTTTTGCTTTTGTGGGAGAGGGAGAGAACACAGATAGAGACAACAAATTCGGGGAGCTTTCAATTTTAATCGGAGGAATCAACAGCATGTTTTTCTGCCGCAAGAGTCGTCAATAATTAGTTGTAGACAATTTAATTTCCCCGTGAGTCCGCACGGCATCGCTCTCTGCTGTTGTCATTCTCCACCGCGTGAAGCTCCCAACCAATAAATGCTCCATCCAAGCATAAGGAGTCAGCTCAGTGTGTGCGCTTTTGATCACATACGCTTCCTCCTATCCTTCACTTGAGTTCCCGTAGCTTTCATTAAAGACCCAGTCTGCATCTTCTTCCTATCCTTTTTGTGGTTGGATCGCACATCCTGATGTTCTGACGCGCTGGAATCAGCTGTATTCACCGAATACACACCCCCAGCCGTCACCAACAACAGTATCTCGAGGACCTTCTAGACAGACAGACAATTTTCTAGACAATTTTCTAGTCTTCATCAGCTCGTTTCAAATAATACTACTTGAAACGGGCAGTTATCTGACTATACCAGCGGTGTTAAGCCAAAGGAGTGGAGTTACGATGTTTTGATACGTCTCTCCACCAACCATTTGAGGGATATTGAGGGACAGGATATGAGAAGTAGTTGGTCGAATTGAGAAGAACTCAAGTGGTTGTTGTGTGCTTGGAAGGTTTTGAGGAGTGTATGGCGGCGGTTCTTTACCATCGAGTTGTGGGAGATTTGACAGTTGGGAAGCCTAAGTTGAAAGAGTTTCCGCAATCAGCAACGGTGCGTGAGGCACTAGAGACTCTCATCGAGAGAAATGAATTCGAATTGCCTGTCTGGAAGATGTCGAGAAGGCAAAGTGTGGAGAGGTTTGGTGTCAGCAGCCCGGAGAAGAGCGAGCGGCCCCAGACTAAAGAGGAGAGATTCATCGGCATGTTGAGCATACTTGATATTTTAGGCCATTTGTCTAGCAAGGAGAGTTTGCTGGATCCCGTTTGGGCTCTGAATGTGCCGGTTCTGGATATTGTCACACCTAATCCCGTCTTGCTCCGGCACGCTGCTCCAGGCACAAGGTTAGTGTTATTCTCCGCTCATGAAAGAGTTTGGTGTCGGTGGACACTCTGTTTTAGTTCTCACTCCATAATTGTTTCAGTTCCACCGATTCTGGTGGACAGCAAACTGTTGCCAACCACAAGGGAATCCTAATTTTCTTTGGCTTGAAAGCATCTCCCTCCGTTCTACTCCTCCCTTCAAACGCGGGAATCGCGACGCAATTGTCCCTTTAACTCTGGGGATTCTTCTCTCGCAATAATTCCGCCAATTGCTATCGTTCATAAGAACTTCGAGTGCCGTCCAAAATTAATCACTCGTAATATGGACGAGCTGGGAAGCCCTATCTTTAGATAAGCCCCGTCTCAATGTTGTAAATGATCGATCATGACAACTGATCTGTGCTTCAAACGACAGGCTTGGGAATTCAATCCTCCTTGTGACCTAAATCTACGAACTTCATGGCCCGAGCAAAAAGTTAATTGAGTCTCAATGCATTGCGGACTACTGGGCAAATGACCAATGAAATGGGGATGAACCTGGTTCCTGCATCAACTTGCTCCATTTTACCTTCTGAGCAGATGTCTCGGCTTCAAAACCGTGGACATGTTATGGCCAAAATGCAGTGAGTTTCATTAAATGATATTCTTCTTGGATTGTTGTCGTACTTTGGTCCTTGAAGCTTAAGGTCGGCCGTTGCATTTCAGCCAACGCTTTCGATGATGAACTCATGTGATTGCTCATGCACGTGCAGATTGATAGATGTCCTGGACCTTATCAAGTCAGGGACGAGTAAGCTGCTGGTTCCTCTAGGGTCCGGGTCCCAGAGGATTTCAAAACGTTTCTCGATATATCAATACAGTAGTCGGTGGCTGCCTGCTGCACAAGATTTTGACATTATTGTCTCAAAACCCGAGAAACCTTTCGGCTACTGCATTCTCACCGTAGAAGATGTTGCTAGGTTTCTTCTCGGGTGTTTAGGAGCTCTTGCTCCATTCCCGATGAGAAGGATCGACAATGTGGGCATCATCAACACGAACCCACCAATGATTTTTGGGAGCGACCCTGCAAAACATTCTCTGAAGACCAGAGAAGACGCTCCTGATATGGTACAAGCGGTAGCCGTGGTGGAAAGCTCTGACCACGCCGATGGTGTTTGTGTACCAGTTCTCATTGGAGAAATTTCTGCAATCAAGTTGAGAGATTCTGGAGTCAGAGTTGCTTTTGCTTTGGCAACACTTTCTGCCAAAGATTTTGTTGGATACGTGGAACATTTTGGAGTAAGTAAAGGATTATCCGATGATGGGAAGCTGTCGGCCGAAGGCATGTGTTCCTCGTTGACTAACTACCAGAGTACGTACCAACCTTGACCAGCATTTCAGTTGTCCTAGACACAGTTTTTTGACTAGTAGAGATGTAACAAAACTCTATGCAGCAACGCTTAGAATGTGCCGATTATACACCTCTTAAAGCAGCCGTCAAAGGAATTCGATCCTCAGAAACTTATAAATCTTGATGTATTGTTTTATGACAATTTCGTGTTTTTCCTTCGCCCATTAATTGCAGTGCACTACAGAGGCAAGAGTGACTTCCCAGGTATTTCGAGTCGAATGATGCCCTTAACTTGCCGACCTTCCAACTCAGTAGCAGCGGTCATGACGCAAATGCTGGCCTACAGAACTACTCACGTCTGGGTGACAGACGACAACGGCATATTGCTCGGGATTGTGACTTTTAAAGACATCATTGCCGCCATCTCTACCATTTCTTCTTCAGTGGAGCAGATGGTGTCGTCAATAACCGAGTCACCAGAGCTCCTCCAGGCCTACGGGTGCTTGTAACATACTTGCCCATTCTAAATTATTCAAAAATCCTAGCAAGGTACTGTTGTTACATTATCAGATTTAGTCTCCTGATTTTATCCCTTTACCTTTTATACTCTATCAGGGCACGAGCGACGCTCAGCTGTCTGAGATGAAGACAACTATGTGCCAGTGGTTGTTTTACCCTGAGTGAAGAAAGCAGCAGGATCGAGGATTGTTATACCTGGGTCCCTTATACATGGCCATATTCGTAGAAGTAAGTAGTTCATGAAGCCTGACTGACTTTCAGGTGAACTATGGTCAATTCTAGCATAACTAATGATTGAAACGTATGACGAAGGAGGAAAGATGGCACGAGAAGAGATCGTTCGTTTTTCTCTATTGCACCGATATATGTTACATTAGCATCGCAGAGGCATGACATCCTATTGAGACTGTCAATATGTTAAAAATATCCAAAACCAATTTGGTATAAAAAGGTTTTGACACCATTCTTAGCAGAGGGTTACAAAGGGCCAAGCATATTTGCTTCTAAAGAGAGTTGTCGTTGTGAATGTGAGACTGCTTTCTATTAGTTGTCTATCCCTCCTTGTAAATTGTAGCACTTCAGTACGGTCTAATCTAAGTAAGGACTGTTGAAAACTGTCCTAAATACCTCTGCACAGCATTTACAGAATACAAGGGAGCAAAAAGGTATACAAAGTAATTCTGCAAACTTCTTATTGCAAATCTAGTAGCATGAAATGAGGAATGGAATACCTGCAAACTAGTATGCAGGTTTAGTATGCAAGCTATGAATATCCTTTGGCTACAAGTCTAGCCTTGTGCCTTAAGATGTTGCAATTAGTATCAAGCTTGGTTCTATAAACCGACTTAAATTTGATTTCTTTTCTCCCTTTAGGCAATGCTTTTAGCTTCCAAGTCTTGTTCTACTTCAATGACTTGAATTCCTCATCCATGGCCTTCACACACTTAGGTGATTGTACTACATCTTGGAATTGAACAAGATTTGAATCAACATCTCCTCCTTCAATCTTAGCTGCAACAATGCAAGCATAAGATATCTTATAATAATACCACTCACCAAGTCTTTGCGGTGGTCTTCTCATTCTCTCACTTCTGTGATTTTCTTTATCTTGAGTGGTTGAAGTTGAGCTCATTCGCAAACCAGGTTCTTGATTGCACTCACCTTCTTCTTGAAGTGGACAGATAGTAGTCTCAATTGTTGATTCTTCTATAGCCTATTTTGTTGACTCCCTAGAAGCTTATGAAAACTCTACATCAACTTCTCTCTCATCAATGCTCATTCTAGCATTGGCTTGCTCTCCATCTATCTTTTGAAGAAATTTATGTCTAAGTTCAACATTTGTAACCCTTGATGATTAGGTTGTGCCTCTCTAAACATGGCATCCCTACCTTCATATATCTTGTTCTTGTTTTGATCCCACAAACTAAAGTTAATGGACTAATCCAACAAGCATGTATATAAAAGCAATGAATTCCTTTCTAGTGCATTCACCTCTTCTATCATATCATAGTTTCTTGAACTTCACTCCACATTGAGTTTTACATATGTGTGGAGTTTTTTGAAGCAAAGATAGAGTTTTTGACTTCTCTTTCAAGAAAAATACAAACCAAAAGCCACTAGTATCATCCTTAGAAAGGTGATAATATCTTGATCCTCTTATTGAGCTCACACTCATAGGACCACAAATATCATAGTGAAAAAACTCTCCAACCTTGTATTTGCCTCTATTATCACTGGATTTTGCAAAAGGTAATCTATATTGCTTTTCTAAAGCACATATATGGCAATAGAAATACTTTTGATTACAAGTTCTTTTGGTTTCAAATTGAAACACTCTACCAATCTTCCTCTCTCCATCTTCCTAATGTAAGCAAGATTGAGATGCCCAAGTCTTTGGTGCCAAAGTGCAATATCTAACTTCTGTCATTTTATTTTCTTTTATCACTTCTCACTCTTCCCATTGCTTGCAACAATAGAGTTAGCTTGGGAAATGTTACCTATCTTGGTAACTTTGATCTTAAGTCTATAGGGCTTTGAGCCACAAACACATTTCGTCACCATTGCTCCTTCTTTCTCCATGTAAGTAGCCTTCTTTTGTGTAGGTGGTTTGAATGCCTTTGTCTATTGCTTGACCGATATTGAACAAGTGAAAAACTTGTGTTTGTGCGTCTATGTTTCCCTGCTATCCTTGCAACATTACAATGGTATTAGAGTGTTCATTTCAATCCAAGAGAGTGGATCACCACTCTTAGAAGAACATGGGCCACTGAGATTGAGTAATTTTGGCATAAAAACCTACAAATAAATTGATAGGATAGGAGTGTTTTAGAAAGAGGATGGGATGGAAGCTCTTGGAGGACAATTTCCTACACCCCGCTTTCCATTTTTGAATCCATTTCACATCAAGGTCATATACATTCAGCAAGAGGAAGTGAGAGTATATCTCATTTACTATTTTGGAGCAGAGTTCATGGACATAGTGATGAATTCACCAAACCCAATGATTCTACCTATAGTTTATGATAGAGAGTGGGATTTGACAATCTACACTTTTTTGTGATGGATTTGAATGTCCCAAATCCTCTCCCTTTCAATACTCAAGTAGAGATTTGTTATGTAGTGAAACCAAAAGTGATGTTTAGAGATTTTGTGGTTAGGAATTTTGGTGAGGAATATTATCAACAAGTGATACCTTATGAGGTCCCAATGGTAGTCCCAATAGTTTGTATGCACTCCAAAGTGATCATATTAAATCTTTATTGAACTAGACAATAGCAATTGAGTGTTGCAAGAACCATGGATCTAGAGTTGCAAGAGCTGGTGCAAGGAATGCAAGGGATGTTGAACTAATTTTGAGAGATTAAGATGACCATGGAGCATTACAAAGTCAAGTGTAGAACCTCAAGAATGATTAAGCAATGCAAGAAGAAGAGTTGTCTCAAAACCTAATACCTATGATTGAAGTACTTGGAGAGGCACTTGTACCTACAAACCTGGTCAATGATGAAGCCACATTGCTACTTTGGATGAAGAAGACCTACAAAATTAAGCCTTACAAGGGGCAGTGTATGATCGGAGTAGTAGAGAATTGGATCTCAAGAATGAATTTAGAATTTTTGATTGTTCTCAAAAGAGATCATTGAGCATGCTGCATGAGTGTTTGCATGTAGGTACTTGACCGATAAAGCACTCACATGGTATGATGCTTGGGAACAATCTATGTTTGCAGAGAGAAAGGAGATCACGTGAACAACAATGCAAGAAGGATTGCTTAAGAATTTCCAGTAGGTGGATTTTGTGTAGATGGCTCAGATCCGAATATGGAGATTGAAACAAAAGAACATCGTACAAGAGTATGTGGAAGTATTTTTGGATCTACAAGTTGCAATAACCAACATGAGTCCAGTAGAGGGTCTTGATAATTTCAAATGAGGGTTGAAGGAGCAGATTTGCCATGTCATGGTACAAAATCCTTGCACATTATTTGAAGCCATTGCTTGTGCGTAGAGAATAACAAAGGTATTGGGTGGAGGTGAAGGAGTAGTTCCACCTCAACATTATTGGACAGAAATGCCACACATGGGTAAACTAGTACCAATGGAACTGGGCAACCTTTGGTTTCAGTATTGAGGAGCACAATTGCTTCAAGGAGGGAAGGGACGGGTAGAAGAACAAAGAGATGGAGTCCCATAAGGAGAAGGAACTCAAGGAGAACAACACCATTGTTACAATTGTGGATGTATTGAGCACATCTCTACTAGCTATCATGCTCGTCTCCCTAGAGGCCCTTGACCTTCATACAAGCAATCTTTGAACAACATGAAGAGTCGCACTAAAGAGGAGGAGGTTGTAATCACTTTGGGAACAAAGATCACTAGTAAATGTACCTCGTGGCCTTACTGGCTCAATAAGGAAGCAAAAAAGAAAGGGAAGGAAGAAGACAAGCGTGCAAAGGTCTCAAAAGGCAAGCTCACAATTGATTGTTGTGAATAGAGTCCTAAAAGGCAATCAAGTGAGTATTAATAGATCCCGGAGCAATAGAGAATTTCTTGTCTCACTTTGTTGCAATAAGATTGGGAATGGATCTAGAGAGAGATGAGAGCAAAGAAGTACAATTACCTAACAGGCAAACAAAGAGGAATGAATTATTACCTAGATGGGTAACACTCTCTATAAGAGAATATCACAAAGCAATTGAGTGGCAAGTGATACAATTAGCTCCTTGTGATGCAATCTTAGGCATGCCATGGATGGAGCATTACAACCTATGGTAGATTGGAGGAAGAAAGTAGTGAGAACACACCAATGGTTGATCATTGGAGTTAAAGAAAAATCACACAGGCAAGAATTGCCTCTTTATGTCTGGACAACAACTATCTGTAAGACCAATAGGTGTTTCATAGGTCTAATAAAAGAAGTCCAGAGTGCACAACTCAATGGAAAAATTCCTGAAAAATTGAAGGATGTGGTAAATGAGTTTCAAGATGTCTTTCTTGATGATCTACCTTCAAGATTACCACCAAAAAGGAGAGTAGATCATAAAATTGAGACACTCCCCAAGAAGATACCTCCTTGTAAGGCCCTATATTGCCTATCACCTCATGAGTTGGAGAAGTGTAAGACTCAAATTGAGGATATGCTGCAAAAAGGGTTCATCCAACCCAGTGTATCACCATATGGGGCTCTTGTCTTGTTTGTGAAGAAGAAGGACAGTACAATGCACATGTGCATTGACTATCGGGGTCTTAATCAACAAACAATGAAGAACAAATACCTCTTACTTGCATAAATGACTTGTTTGATCAACTCAATGGAGCTGGACACTTCACCAAATTGGGCTTGCGGAGCGGTTACAATCAAATCTGAATTGCATAGGAGGATGTGTACAAAACTGCCTTTTGAACTAAGTATGGCCACTTTGAGTATCTTGTGATGCCTTTTGACCTCACCAATGCACTTGCCACTTTCATGAGTCTAATGAATGATATATTTTGTCCATATTTAGATAAGTCTATTATCATCTTCTTGGATGACATCTTAATATACAATAGCACAATGATGGAACACAAACAACATCTACAAGAAGCCCTCTAGATCCTAAGACAAAATTGATTGTACACCAAAATCTCAAAGTGCGAGTTTGGCAAGTCTAAAGTAGACTACTTGGGGCATATAGTAACTATAGAGTGTATTCAAGTATTGATAGATAAAATAGAGGTCATTCAAAAATAGAGTGCCCCAAAAGATCAGACTCAACTCAAAACCTTCTTGGGGTTGACATAACTTTATCATCAATTTTTCAAGGACTTCTCCAAGGTTGCACAACCTTTAATGGCACTACTTGGCAAGGGGAAGAAGTGGACATGGGGAATTGCACAAGAGTTGGCCTTTCAAGAATTAAAAGCTGGCTTGCTACATGCACCAATCTTGAAGTGGTATGACCCAAAATATCCAATCAAGTTGGCTAAAGATGCATCAGCGATAGCGATAGGAGTAATCTTACAACAAGAGTGGCATGATGGATGGCATCCAATTGCATATTTCTCTCAAAAGTTGTTACCAGAAGAGTGCAACTATCATACCATAGAATGAGAAGAGTTGGCCATTGCCCTTGCAACCAAGCATTGGGAGCACTATTTGGGCAAGAAAGCATTTGTAGTAGAGATAGACCATAAACCTCTAGTCTACCTTGAGACGCAAAAAGATCTATATTAGTGCCAGATTTGATGGGCTGTAACACCCATTTGTGCATGTGTGTGGTATTGTGATATTAAGCTTGGTATTACAAGTACTTGAGAGATATTATTTATATAGAGATAAAGGATGGTTCTACATTAGTCATGATTAGCTAAAGTTAGTCATAGCTAAGATAGAGGAGACCTTACTTTAGAGGAATTGGAAAAGATGAGCACCACTATTTTGGATTCTAGTATGTTGACTTGGTATTATTCCTAGGTGTTTGGCTTTGAGGAAAGAGTTGAGAACTCTTGGACCCACAAGCCTTTTTGTTTTAGATTCTTTTATAGTCCAAGGATAGCCCATGTGAAGGAATCCTTGACTTAGTGGTTGGGTCAAGATAAGATCAAATGATTAGTGGAATATGCCCATGTGCATAGATATTCCTTTATACTTTTTGAATTTATTTGACTTTTAGCCTAGTAACTTGAGTTACTCCAATAATTAGTAACTTTGGTGTGTAACTATTTCACAACTATATAAACAAGGGTTGAGGAAGTATTCATCATCCTTTCATTTGCAACTATCTCTCTCTCATTGAGCTCTCTAGTGAACAATGTCTTGAGTCTTAGAGTGTTAGCCTTGGAAGAGTATGATGGAGTTGGGGTTCCTTGCCTTCTTAGTCCATGATGTGCTACCATTATAGCCATCAGAGGTTCATCCTAACTCAGAGACAAGCCAACTCACATTTTAGGTTCCATTGTCGGGACCTCTCTAGAAGGCAAGATAATGTTCCGTGTACAATTCTATATTAGACAAATGGAGGCTATGAGAGCTCACTTGGAGAGAACTTTAGGGGACAAGAAGGCCCAATTTATGTTAGATAATTTGGACCCATTTGTATACCTTGTAGTTCATTATGATGTCTTTGAGGTGATTTTGTACATCATGTACACTTGAGAGGATTTGGAGAGATTGTGTGAGGTGGATTGCAGATTTTGGGGATTAAGGTGATTTTGGACAAAATCTCAAGTTTAGGATCTGGCCTTGAAATTTCTACACATGATAGCTTAGGTTATCCTTAAGTAAGCACACTTGAAATTATTGTGAGAGCTGCTATGTGCACTTGGTTAGAACTTTTGAAAGTTGATATGGTAAACTGTTAATGCAACTGCATGCTCTCTAGAAAATTGTACATAGTCTACCATTTCTTCAATTTTTAGTGTATTATGGTGAAATTTTCCAAAAAAATTCAGTGCATTGTATCTTACTTGTTGACTCATAAATTAGAGAGAGATCATTTTTGAGCAGAGAGTTATAAGTTTTTAAAAGTGAGGGGGATGGTTTTAAGACCAAATCTGAAATATGTGTGATGAATAGAAAGATGCCTAGGCCAAATGGCTTGATGAAAAGATTTGAAATTTTGCAAAGAGGGACGCCCTAGAGTTGTGATCAAGTGTGAAAAATTTCAGAGGATTGTGACACAGAAATTGTGAGATTTGACTGACATTGTGAGGAAGGGTGAATTTTGCAGAGTTTAGATTTCATGCATGAGGAGTGTGAGAGCAACAAAAAGCATGTTTAAGTGTTTAGATTCATCTTGGGAACATGGAGGGTCACCAAGTGTGGAAATTGAGGCAATTTAAGATTCCCCAAGGGTTTGAGGTGATTTTAGGGGTGCGTTTGAAGGGAAGAGAGTTTATAATAGAATTTGAAAAGAGTGTTGAGAGGATCCAAAAACCTAGACCACTTGGAGGAAAGAGTGAGTCTAAGTGCTTTTTATATGGAGAGAGGGGACATATGACAAGTTCATGTATATTAAATTTTGAGAGAAAGAGATTAAGAGAAAGGAGAGGCTTACTTGACTTGGGTTTGCATGTTCGACCTTCTTCACCAAGATTGGGAGGGAGAAGATCTAAAACCAAGGAGTTGTGTGAGGTTTGTGAAGTGGAAGGACTTCCAAAAGGACATGAGTGTAGTGGAGTAAAACCACTTGTGGAAACTCTAGTGAAGGATCTTGGAGAGAGTCTAAGTACAACTACAGAAATACTACCACCTTCATCAACTAGTTCTCAAGATTAGTGATGGAGATAATCTTTTAACTTATGGATTAACTATCCATGAGAATTCAATTAATATGCACTCTAGGATTTGATGTTACTATAGAAATCTTAGAGCAACCTTAACTTTTTGTGTTCCCTAGGGTGGATTATTCTCAAATGGTGTTAGTCATATATATAGTCTATTAGTTATAGAGTGAGAGAAAAAAAAAGAGAAAAAGAAAAAAATTGAGAGAAAAAGAAGATAATGAAGGGTTAAGATGGGGAAACTTCAGTTTTCTTTGGCAAGAATGGAGAAGATGTGGAGGCCTTTGTGAGAGAATTCAAGAGATCTTTTATAGGAAAAAATGAGAGGAGGAAGAATGAGTGGGCCTCATTATTACCAGATTTCTTTGAGGATGCAACACTTACATGGTATGAGTCGGAATACCAAAAGAGAGAGAGAGGAAAGATGGAGAAGAGTCTTGGGAGAGTTTGACTTCATCACTCATTGAGAAATTTCTTCTAGATGAGAGTTATGAGAGATTGATGAGTGAGATAACCTTTCTAAAACAAGGAGATGGAGAGAAAGTGAGAGTCTATGTGGAAAGAGTGGAAAAGTTAGAGTCCAAATTTTGCGTAGTGTTGAGGAAGGGTGGGGATGATGTAGAGATTACTATGATTGGCATAAAAGCCATGTTCACCAAGAATTTTGTGGGAGGATTGAGACCACAAGTTAGAAGTGAGGTGAGATATGAGAAACCTTCTTCCAACGTTGAAGCTATCAAGATTGTAATTCGTATGGAGGGGAGTTTGGAAGAGGATGAGAGTGATTTGGTGGTGAAGGAGGTTGTGCATCCTCCTCAAGGTTACAAGTATGGTGGAACTTCTGATAATTTGGTGGCAAGGGTTGCATCACAAGTAGTAGTTACTCCAGTTCTTACACCTCCACCAAAAGATCCACTTCAAACCATCACAAAACAACTTGTAGATCTCAAGATCAATGTGGTGCAACTATGGGAGAAGAGAGAGGTGGATCAGAATTTGGGGAGAGGGCCTAGGAGTTATGGAAGTTATCCATATAGAGGAGGCTAACCAACCAACAATTTCAATGAAATAAATTTTTTGGTTGTGGAGGAAGAAGCCATATCCAAAGGAATTGCCCAAATTCCACTTACCATGGAGGAAGGGGTTATGAGGGAGCCAATAGAGGGAAAAAGGGAGGAAGTGAAACCCAAGTGGCTCGTTATTCAAACAAAGGTAAGGGGATAGCATCTATAGATGTGGTTGAGAGCAATTATGAGAAGGGAGAGTGCTCAAACTCCAAGAGTCTTAATTTGGAGCTTTTGGCACAAGAGAAGAAAAGAACTTGTTTTGCAGAGGATGTGCACTCTTCTCAAGGATTTACTCCTAGCCAAGATACTCTTATGCCTACTAGGAGCACTCGCACAAACACTTCAACACCATCAACAACAAAGATAGGAATTCTTGATCTCAAAGCAGCAATGGAACTACAATGTCTTGGAAGAAGTTGGTAGTCACAAGGCTTATATCACAATAGACCAATTGATTGCTTTGAATCCTACTTTGAGAAAGGAGCTTAGAGGTGATTTGAGTTCTACAAGAAGCAAGAGGAAGAAGAACGGAAACTTTCCAGTATCAATGGGGGTGGTGGATGCCAAACCAACACCATGGCAGACTTATGAATATGCCTCCAAGATTGATGTGGGAGTAAATGGTCATGATATCTAGGATGCATTGGTTGATGGAGGATCAACAATGAATGCCATGTCAAAAAGGTTGATGAAGAAGTTGGGTATGATACCCTCAAGATCTTCAACATTTGTGGTGAGCATGGCAAACAAGCAGCAAGTTGGACCAATAGGGGTGATGGATAAAGTGGTAGTTTTAGTTATGGGAGTTCAAAAATCTCATGACTTTCCAAGTCTTGAAGGATTCAAACTATGACTTACTTCTTAGGAGGCCATGGTAAAGAGAAGAACGCACAACTGATTGATGGCACAAAGGGTACTTGAGGATTGGGCAATTAAACCATAGAGTCATAGTCCTTGTGACTAACACCACCAACATTTCATATTTAGATACACCATCTTCTAATTATTGGGAATCAGATTCTGAAGAAGGAGCTTCAAGTGTAGACATAAGCATGGAAGAGGAGACTTCCATGAAGGACGATGAATCTGAATCTGATTTAGATGTATATCCTTTGTGTGCTATGGATTTTGCACCTAAGCCAGATGTTTTGAAGGACCGAAATAAATCACCATTGACACTTGAGGAGATAGAGAGGATGTTATCTACCCTCAAGTATGGCCCAAATGTTACTAAGGAGGAGAAGGTGAGATTTGAGAAGATTTTCCACAAGTTCATTAATGTGTTTGCTTTTTAGTTACAAGGATTTGAAGGAAGTCACCTTGGAGGAGCACAAGATAGAGGTGGAGTCACATGGAAGACCAATCTGCCAAAAGCAACGTTGCATTAGCCCACCAATATCTTTGGTTGTGAAGGAGGAGATTGATAAGCTCAAGGAGGCCGGATTTATCTTTGAGATGGAGAATTCAGAATGGGTGTCTCCAATTGTGATTGTGAAGAAAAAGAATGGCAAGCTTGGGTGTGTGTGGATTACAAGAAGCTCAACAATGTTCCCAAGAAGGAAAACTACCCATTTTCATTCATTGATGAGATCTTGGAGGAGGTTGCACATCATGAGAGGTACAATTTTGGAGATGGTTAAAGTGGAAATAACCAAATCAAGATTGCACCAGAGCATCAACAACTCACCACATTAACCACACCTTGGGGAACTTATGCTTTCAAGGTCATAACGTTTTGGCTTTGCAATGCTCCAACCACATTCAAACGGTTCATGAACAGGGTATTTGAACCTTTCATTGGGAAATTTGTAGAGACTTCATTGATGAATTTTGTGTCTATGGGAGAAAGGAAGAGAACTTTGAGCACCTAATCAAGGTCTTGCAACACTTGGATGAGGCAAATGCATCACTCAACCCAGAGAAGTGCATTTTTGGATGTGAAGAAGGTCTTATTTTGGGGTACATCATCTCCAAGGATGGAATTGCAATTGATCCTAAGAAGATGAGGAGAATCTCAAACCTTCTATTCCCTTAAAGCTTGATAAAGCTACACCAATTCTTGGGGATGGTTGGGTACTATAGGAGGTTCATCTTCTCATTTTCCAACAAGGCTTATGCATTGACCATCTACATGAAGAAGAGTGTAGATTACATGTTGATTTTGGAGGACAAGGAGACTCTCAAAGTTTTTGAGGAGCTCAAGCAATCCCTTATTGTAACTCCAATTCTTGCTAAACTTGATTGGAGTAAGCCTTTCATCCTCTACATTGATGCTTTTAATGTAGCTATAGGATGCACTCTTTGTCAATTAGACCAAGATGGGTATGATCATTCAATAGCTTATGCTAGTAGGCATATGGTTTAGCAAAAAAGAACTACTTTGTCATGGAGAGAGAAGGGTTGGCAGTGATCTTTGGTCTCAAGAAGTTTAGACACTACTTCATTGGAGGGAAAGCCACTATTGTCACAAATCACAAGGCTTTGAAGTACATCTTCAACAAGCCTAATGTGGAAAGGAGACTAGCAAGGTGGATGATACTCTTGTCTAAGTATGACTACACCATTGAGGATAGGCTAGGAAAGAAATATGCAAATGCTGATCTGTTATCTAGGGTCTATGATCATGATGGAGATGAGCCAGTGGATGATTTTTTTTCTGGATGAGGAGCTCATGACGATCTCAATCACTCAAGAGGTTCCAATGGAGTACAAGGAGATTGTGGATTTTGTGACAAGAGCTAAGTATCCAGAAGGGATGCATGCTAGGGAGAGGAAGGTCCTTGTAGCAAGATCTAGACCTTACACAATGGTGGAGGATATTCTTTTTCACCAAGGAGCAGATGGTCTACTTTGAAGAGCATTGGGTAAGGAAGAGTTGATCCTACTCATAAAGGAGTTTCATGAAGGTTTAGTATGTGGAGGGCACTTTGTAGGAAAGGTAACTACTTTCAAGATTCTAGATGTAGGTTACCATTGGAGAGGGATTTTCAAGGATTGTCTTGATTATTGCAAAATTTGTCATGTTTGTCAAGCTTTTGCTAGAAAGTCTACATCCACTCTATCACTTAGATCAATTCCATTGCTAGGACCTTTTGAGAAGTGGGGAATTGACTTTTTAGGTCCTCTCAATTAAACCACAAGGAACAATCAGTATATTCAAGTAGTTATTGATTATCTTACCAAGTGGGTTGACGCTAGACCATTGAGGGACAAGAATGAAGATGAAGTTGGTAGATTTCTTTATGAACACATTATTACTAGGTTTGGATGCCCTTTGGAGTTTATTTTTGATAGAGGAGGAGAATTTACAAGACACATTACTGTAGCCATACTACAACATTTCTCTATAACACATAGAGTAACTATATCCTATAAGCCAAATTCCAATGGCTTGGCAAAGAGAACCAATCAGACCTTGTGCATGATATTGGCCAAAGATGCAGAAATAGAGGGAGCTAAACATCATTGGGACAAGACAATTCCTGCAGTTTTGTGGGAGTATAGGACAACCATGAAGACTTCTACTGGATATTATCCATTTCAATTGGTATATGGTATTGAGTCTACCTTACCTATTTACTGTGATTTTCCTAACTTCCAGAGCATTCATAGGAGATTGAAGAAAGCACAAGAAGGTGATGTAGAGAAGTCAAGGAAGGATCAACTCATGGAATTGGAAGAGGCACAAGAAGTTGCTATGGTTTGAGTGGAGCAAGCCCAAAGGAAAAAAAAGGAGAGTTATGATAAGAAGCAAGGCAAGAAGAAGGTGAAGCTTTTCAAAGAAGGTGATTGGGTGATGTTGTTTGATTCTATTTGATTCAAGAGAGTGCAAAAGAAGTTTTTGCCTAAGTACTTTGGACCTTTCATAGTAGAGAAGGTGTGGGGCAATTATACCTATGATCTCAAGGAGTTGAGAGGAAGACACTTTGATAGGATTAACCATGATAGGTTGAAGATATATCATAGAAGGTAGAGAGACCTTCACTTTGAGAACAAAGTGAAAACTTAATCCGGGAGTAAATGTAACACCCATGTGTGCATATGTGTGGTATTAAGATATTTAGCTTGGTATTACAAGTATTTGAGAGATATTATTTATATAGAGATAAAGGATGGTTCTACATTAATCATGATTAGCTAAAGTTAGTCATAGCTAAGATAGAGGAGACCTTACTTTAGAGGAATTGGAAAAGATGAGCACCACTATTTTGGATTCTAGTGTGTGGACTTGGTATTATTCCTAGGTGTTTGGCTTTGAGGAAAGAGTTGAGAACTCTTGGGCCCACAAGCCTTTTTGTTTTGGATTCTTTTATAATCCAAGGATAGCCCATGTGAAGGAATCCTTGACTTAGTGGTTGGGTCAAGATAAGATCACATGCTTAGTAGAATATACCCATGTGCATAAATATTACTTTATAATTTTAGACTTTACTTGACTTTTAGCCTAGTAACTTGAGTTATTCCAATAATTTGTAACTTTGGTGCGTAACTATTTCACAAGTATATAACAAGGGATGAGGAAGTACTCATCATCCTTTCATTTGCAACTATCTCTCTCTCATTGAGTTCTCCAGTGAGCAATGTCTTGAGTCTTGGAATGTTAGCCTTGGAGGAGTATGATGGTGTTGGGGTTCCTTGCCTTCTTAGTCCATAGTGCGCTACCATAATAGCCATTAAAGGTTCATCCTGAGTGAGAGATAGGCCGGCTCATAGGGCAGAGTGAAGACAACTCTTCAACATGACAATCACCTATGTGGAAGGTAAGGAGCAACTTGTTGATGCATTCACTTGCATGCTGATGGTAAACAATTTGGCGATAGAGGTTAAGATTAACCCTAAATTCTAGCTTAAGATTCTAACTACTACAAAAAATGATCCACAAACCATAGGAGCGCAATCATCTAAAGGCATCACTAGCACCCAAGGACTCACCTTTCGTGATGGTAGATTATGGATCCCAAATATCCTAGAATTACGCACCACCATTCTAGCAAAATGTTATGATTTGGCCATTGCAGGTCATGTTGGAGGGGACAAGACCTTGGATTCAATCCCGTGCCATTACTATTGGCCCAAGATGAGCAACAACGTGATGGACTATGTGCACAATTGCCTACTCTGCCAACCAAACAAAGCTTCTAATCAAGCTCCTATAGGGCTCCTTCAACCTCTCTCCACTTGTACACTATGTTGGGAACAGGTGAGTATGGATCTCGTCTGTGAATTACCTAAGACCACCTTAGGGTTTGACTCCATTATGGTCTTTGTGGACCGGCTCAACAAAATGATTCATGTATGCCCTACCACCAAGGATGTGACCACTACACAACTAGCTCAATTATACTTAGATGCAGTCTTCTCTCATCATGGCTTGTCTTGAGCACTTATCACCGATAGAGACACTCAATTTGCCAATTTGTTCTGGCAATCACTCTTTGGTTTCTTCAAAACCAAGTTAGCCATGTCCACAACTTACTAGCCACAAACAAATGGAAAAGCAAAGTAGGCTAATTGCACTATTGAAGACATGATGCATGGCTTCACCTTAGAGGAGCAAGAGAGGTGGGACACTCTACTCCCATTAGTGGAACTTGCTTATAACAATTTGGTGAATGCATCCACCCATGTCACTCCGTTCTTCCTCATGTATGGTGAACATCCCTTCACACTTTCTAGCGTGATGAAGGTCCATCCGGTGTCAACGTAGTCAACACATTTATTTCTAGAATCCAACAAGGTGTGGAGAGCACCAAGCACAGATTGCAAATTGTGCAAAATTGACAAAAGTTGTATGCTAATGCACACCACACCATATGCACATGGAGTTCAATGTTGAAGATTAGGTATGGCGATCTTGTAACACCCATTTTTGCATGTGTGGTATTGTGATATTTAGCTTGGTATTACAAGTACTTGAGAGATATTATTTATATAGAGATAAAGGATAGTTCTACATTAGTCATAGCTAAGATAGAGGAGACTTTACTTTAGAGGAAGTGGAAAAGATGAGCACCACTATTTTGGATTCTAGTGTGTTGACTTGGTATTATTCCTAAGTGTTTGGCTTTGAGGAAAGAGTTGAGAACTCTTGGGCTTGTAAACCATTTTGTTTTGGATTCTTTTATAGTCCAAGGATAACACATGTGAAGGAATCCTTGACTTAGTGGTTGGGTCAAGATAAGATCACGTGCTAAGTAGAATATTCCCATGTGGATAGATATTTCTTTATACTTTTTGATTTTACTTGACTTTTAGCCTAGTAACTTGAGTTACTCTAGTAATTAGTAACTTTGGTATGTAACTATTTCACAAATATATAAAAAAGGGGTAAGGAAGTACTCATCATCCTTTCATTTGCAACTATCTCTTTCTCTCATTGAGTTCTATAGTGAGTAATGTCTTGAGTACTGGAGTGTTAACCTTGGAGGAGTATGATGGAGTTGGGGTTCCTTGCCTTCTTAGTCTATGGTGTGCTACCATTATAGCCATCAAAGATTCATCATGAGTGAGAGATAGACCGGCTTACATTTTAGGTTCCATTGTCTGGACCTCTCTAGAAGGCAAGATAATGTTCCGCGTACAATTCTATGTTAGAAAAATGGAGGGTATGAGAGCTCACTTGGAGAGAACTTTAGGGGACAAGAGGGCCCAACTTATGTTAGAGAATTTGGACCCATTTTTATAATCTATAGTTCATTATGATGTCTTTGAGGTGATTTTGTACATCTTGTACACTTAAGAGGATTTGGAGAGATTGTGTGAGGTGGATTGTAGATTTTGGAGATTAAGGAGCTTTTCGGCAAAATCTCAAGTTTTGGATCTAGACTTGAAATTTCTACACATGATAGCTTAGGTTATCCTTAAGTAAGCACACTTGCAATATTTGTTAGAGCTGCTATGCGCACTAGGCTAGAACTTTGGAAAGTTGATAGGGTAAACCACAACTTCATGGTCTCTAGAAAATTGTACAAAGTATGCCATTTCTGAAATTTTTAGTGTATTATGGTGAAACTTTCTAAGAAAATTCAGCACATTTTTAGAATTCAGCACAAATTTCTATCCTACTTGTTGACTCATAAATTAGAAAGAGATAATTTTTGAGCAGAGAGTTATAAGTTTTTAAAGTGAGGAGGGTGGCTTTAAGACCAAATCTGAAATATATGTGTTGAATAGAAAGGTGTCTAGGCCAAATTTCTTTATGAAAAAATTTGAAATTTTTCAGGGAGGAATGCACTGGAGTTGTGATCAAGTGTGAAAAATTTCAGAGGATTATGACATACAAGTTGTGGGATTTGATTGACATTGTGAGGAAGGGTCAATTTTGTAGAGTTTAGATTTCATGCATGAGGAGTGTGAGAGCAACAAAAACCATGTTTGAGTGTTTAGACTCATCTTGGGAACATGGAGGGCAACCAAGAGTGGAAATTGAGGCTATGCAAGGTTCCCCAAGGGGTTGAGGTGATTTTAGGGGTGGATTTGTGGGGAAAAGAGTTTAGAATTTGAAGAGAGTGTTGAGAGGATCCAAAAACCTAGACCACTTGGAGGAAAGAGTGAGTCTAAGTGCTTTTTATGTGGAGAGAAGAGACATAAGGCAAGTTCATGTCCATTGACTTTTAAGAGCAAGGGATTGAGAGAAAGGAGAGGGTTACTTGATTTGAAAGAGTGGAAAAGTTAGAGTCTAAATTTCACATAATATTGAGGAAGGGTGGGGATGATGTAGAGACTACTATGATTGGCATAAAAGCCATGCTCACCAAGAATTTTGTGGGAGAATTGAGACCATAAATTAGAAACAAGGTGAGATATGAGAAACCTTCTTCCAACGTTGAAGCTATCAAGATTGCAATTCGTATGGAGGAGAGTTTGGAAGGGGATGAGAGTGATTTGGTGGTGAGGGAGATTGTGCATCCTCCTCAAGGTTACAAGTATGGTGGAACTTTTGATACTTTGGTGGCAAGGGTTGCATCACAAGTAGTAGTTGCTCCAGTTCTTGCACCTCCACCAAAGGATCCACTTCATACCATCACAGAACAACTTGCAGATCTCAAGATCAATGTGGTGTAACTATCGGAGAGAAGAGAGGTGGATCAAAATGTGGGGAGAGGGCCTAGGAGTTATGGAAGTTATCCATATAGAGGAGGCTAACAAACCAACAGTTTCAATGAAATGAATTTTTTTGGTTGTGGAGGAAGAAGCCATAACCAAAGGAATTGCCCAAATTCCACTTAATATGGAGGAAGGGGTTATGAGGGAACCAATAGAGAGAACGAGGGAGGTAGTGAAACCCAAGTGGCTCCTAATTCAAACAAAGGTAAGGGGATAACATCTATAGATGTGGTTGAGAGCAAGTATGAGAAAGGAGAGTGCTCAAACTCAAAGAGTCTTAATTTGGAGCTTTTGTCACAAGAGAAGAGGAGCTCATTTTGCAAAGGATGTGCACTCTTTTTAAGGATTTACTCCTAGCCAAGATACTCCTATGCCTACTAGGAGCACTCGCACAAGCACTTCAACACCATCAACAACACAGTCTCTAAGGAAGAAGTTGGGGATGGAGGACTTCTTGATCTCAAAGCAACAATGGAACTACATTGTCTTGGAGGATGTTGGTAGTAACAAGGCTAACATCACAATGGGCCAATTGATTACTTTGAATCCTACTTTGAGAAAGAAGCTTAGAGGTGGTTTGAGTTCTACAAGTGAGAAGGTTAGCTACCCTCAAGTATGGCCCAAATGTTACCAAGGAGGAGAAGATGAGATTTGAGGAGATTTTCCGCAAGTTCATTAATGTGTTTGCTTTCAATTACAAGGATTTGAAGGAAGTCACCTTGGAGGAGCACAAGGTAGAGGTGGAGTCACATGCAAGACCAATCTGCCAAAAGCAATGTTGTTGTAGCCCACCAATATCTTTGGTTGTGAAGGAGGAGATTGATAAGCTCAACAAGGTTGGATTTATCTTTGAGGTGGAGAATTCAGAATGGGTGTCACCAATTGTGATTGTGAAGAAAAAGAATGGCAAGCTTTGGGTGTGTGTGGATTACAAGAAGCTCAACATTGATACCAAGAAGTACTACTACCAATTACCATTCATTGATGAGATATTGGAGGAGGTTGCACATCATGAGAGGTATAGTTTTGGAGATAATTATACTAGATATAACCAAATCAAGATTGCACCAAATCATCAACAACTCATCACATTAACCACACCTTGGGGAACTTATGCTTTCAAGGTCATACCTTTTTGGCTTTCCAATGCTCCAGCCACATTCCAATGGTTCATGAACAAGGTATTTGAACCTTTCATTGGGAAATTTGTGAGAGACTTCATTGATGACTATTGTGTCTATGGGAGCAAGGAAGAGCACTTTTGAGCACCTAATCAAGGTCTTGCAACGCTTGGATGAGGCAAATGCATCACTCAACCAAGAGAAGTGAATTTTTGGATGTGAAGAAGGTCTTATTTTGAGGCACATCATCTCCAAGGATGGAATGGCAATTGATCCTAAGAAGGTGAGGAAAATCTCAAACCTTCCATTCCCTTCAAGCTTGACAAAGTTATGCCAATTCTTAGGGATGGTTGGGTACTATAGGAGGTTCATCTTCTCATTTTCCAACAAGGCTTATGCATTGACCATCTACATGAAGAAGGGTGTGGATTACATGGTGATTTTAGAAGACAAGGAGGCTCTCAAAGCTTTTGAGAAGCTCAAGCAATCCCTTGTTGTAGCTCCAATTCTTGCTAAACTTGATTGGAGTAAGCCTTTCATCCTCTACACTGGTGCTTCCTATGTAGCTATAGGATGCACTCTTAGTCAATTAGACCAAGATGGGCATGATTATCCGATAGCTTATGCTAGTAGGTAAGGTTTTAACAGAGATGGTTTGAACAAAGAAGCAAAACTTTGTCATAGAGAGAGAAGGGTTGGTAGTGATCTTTGGTCTCAAGAAGTTTAGACACTACTTGATTGGAGGGAAAGCCACCATTCTCATAGATCACAAGGCTTTGGAGTACATATTCAACAAGCATAATTTGGAAGGGAGACTAGCAAGGTGGATGATACTCTTGTCTGAGTATGACTACACCATTGAGGATAGGCCAAGAAAGAAACAAGTAAATGCAGATTTGTTATCAAGGGCCTATGATCATAATGGAGATGAACGAGTGGATGATTTCTTCTTGGATGAGGAGCTCATGACAATCTCAATCACTCAAGAGGTTCCAATGGAGTACAAGGAGATTGTGGATTTTGTGGCAAGAGGTTACTATCTAGAATGGATGCATGCTAGAGAGAGGAGGGCCCTTGCAGCAAGATCTAGACCTTACACAATGGTGGAAGATATTCTTTTTCACCAAGGAGCATATGGTCTACTTTGAAGAGCAATGGGTAAGGAAGAGTCTATCCTACTCATAAAGGAGTTTAATGAAGTTTTAGTATGCAGAGGACAATTTGCAGGAAAGGTGATTGCTTTCAAGATTCTAGATGCAGGTTACTATTGGAGAGGGATTTTCAAGGATTTTCTTGATTATTTCAAAACTTGTCATGTTTGTCAAGCTTTTGCTAGAAAGTCTACGTCCACTTCACCACTTAGATCAATTCTATTGCTAGGACCTTTTGAGAAGTGGGAAATTGATTTTGTAGGTCCTCTCAATAGAACCCCAAGGAACAATTGGTACATTGTGGTTGTTATTGATTACTTTACCAAGTGGGTTGAGGCTAGACCATTGAAGGACAAGAATGAAGATGAAGTTGGTAGATTTCTATATGAATGCATTATCACTAGGTTTGGATGCCCTTTGGAGTTGGTTTCTAATGAAGGAGGAGAGTTTACAAGAAGCATCACTACAGCCATGCTACAAAATTTCTCCATCACACATAGAGTTATTACATCCTATAAGCCAAATTCCAATGGCTTGGCAAAGAGAACCAATCAGACCTTGTGCATCATGTTGGCCAGAGATGCAGAAATGGAGGGGGCTAAACATCATTGGGATAAGAGGATTTATGCGGTTTGGTAGAGATTTACCTTGTAGAGAGAGAGTTACCTCTCCATTGTACCAGATAGTCCACCCACGGATGGCGAGTACCACAAATGCATTTTTGGAGGATTCACTCCACTTCATATTCCTTCGTGCCATCAATGAGTGTCAAAAAATGTCAAATGTCTTGTGTGGAAGGACAGTGGCCCAATAGGGGAGCATATCTATGTACTAGGGAAACATGGAACATTGGATGAATCTTCATGTGTGGTGGTAGCTTGAGGTGATAAGCCATAGTGCCGACTCAATGAAGAATAACAAAGGGCCTAATAAAACAAGCTCTAAGCTTACAAGGGCCAACTAATGTAAGGTTGGTTGTAGACTGTGAGCCAGTCTGTCTATCACTCAGGATGAACCTCAGATGGCTATTATTGTAGCGCACCATGGACTAAGAAGGCAAAGAACCCCAACTCCATTATATTACTCCAAGGCTAACACTCCAAGACTCTAGACATTGCTCACTAGAATACTCAACGAGAGAGAGTTAGTTGCAAATGAAAGGATGATGAGTACTTTGTCATCCTTTGTTTATATATTTGTGAAATAGGATGATGAGTACTTCCTCACCTCTTGTTTATATATTTGTGAAATAGTTACGCACCAAAGTTACTAATTATTGGAGTAACTCAAGTTACTAGACTAAAAGGCAAATAAAGTCAAAAATTATAAAGGAATATCTATCCACATGGGCATATTCTACTAAGCATGTGATCTTATCTTGACCCAACCACTAAGATATATATATATAAAAGATTAACCATGATATCTCCTCCCAACTCCTTGACATCATAGGTGTAATTTCCACACACCTTCTCCACTATGAAAGGTCCAAAGTACTTAAACAAAAGCTTCTTTTGCACTCCAATGTTTATCATATGACTGCCAAAAATGCAATGCAGAAATGTTACATTATTCAGTTATTCCTTAGTATTATCTATATATTAGAACATGGCCTGACTATCCTAAGGTCGTAATTTATAAGGATGATATATATATATATATATATATATATATATATCATCCTTATAATCCAATATATCATATAGAGTATGATATATTGGAATATATCCTTGTTAGATTTATCGTACTTTCAGACAATTTAATCTATTGAAATCACCGACATTCACTTCAGGACGGGCAGATCGCCACTTTTTTCAACTGATCCATATAAGTCTGCAAAGCTACAAGATCACTAGCAAAATTTATGGTTCCAGTCCAAGCCGAAGTTCACGTAGAGTTCAAAATCTACTTTGTTTGAGTTTCAGAGTTGGATGTATGGCTGAAGGTTCCATCCAACTCATTAAATTTATATCGCAAAATTGCTAACATTGTCATGAAAAAAAGTTTCAATATGATTAAACTAAGTTTCCAAAGTTGCTAATCTGCTTCTGGTAAGTTTCTGATTCTCGACAGCATATTCTTAATTTTCGTATAATTCGTATCCAATCTGGTACCTGACGTGTCTTTCAGGCAACGAATTCAGAGGTCTGGTTCAAATTGAGCCAATCTAAGAGCTATACTGCGATCCTATTTCCCCATATTCATGTCCTGTATGTAACCAATATATCACGTTATACAACAGGGAGATATACGGTACTTAATACTTGAAAGGCCGTCAAGCTCACTCAGTCCGAGTCTCTAGATAACAAACTTATAAGTATGCAATTTAACAACAATTAGATGACAATAAGTTATGATGAAAACAAAAGAATGATAGGAGAGTTATATATTTGAAAATTATATCACTCACTAATTATCTTAATATCGTGCACATGATAGGTTGGATAAACTCTTCAAGTCCAACAAATCCCTAGCTACACCTGCGACTTATAATGTCAAAAGAACCTAGAACGCGTAACTTAAGAACTGACTTGATCTTGAAAACAAGATTGTAGGGTTTAAATTAAATGTATTCCTGCCAGTCAGGACGATGACAATGTAATAAATTCCCTGGAAGATTCTAAGGGACAACAATATACCCTGATCCAACTGGAAAGACCTGCTGCAGAAGTTTGGTAATTAACATATATAATGGCATATCTGCAATTAAGTCTGGTTCCTCTTGACGTATGCTTTATGGGTCCTGGTCTTGGATGAAAGACCCAAGGGGCCAGATATTCAGAATTGCACTAGCGAAGCTCAATTATTGAAGCACATACTATTCTAATTACGTGAAGTATCTTGCGAATTCGTTGGCAAACAGTTGTAATGTCGATCACTAGTCGAGTGGACTTGCGATGATGCATTGCAATAGACAATTCCTGGAAACCATCATCTGAACCTCATCCTGCATTTATCCAAATAGCAACCAGATCACGTGGTCACTCTCAACTCAATATGTGACAGTGATACCACAGTTCAGTTTGGATAGTAATCAATGCTTGTTATTATGTCATGGGTGCGAGCCAAACGTACCCTAGAAAGTCATCCCACAGAAGATCCCAGGCTCATAACTGGCGCCACTAGAATCGCCCTTATGTTTTGTTAGATACCAGCGTCCAAACTGAGCCAACATTACAAGATGCATAGAGATAGCAGATTCTGAACTCTGAGTCGTATCAAAAAGGAGAACGAAAGCTTCAGGTTGAGTCCGAGGTCAAAGTTTGGAAGTACTCATTGACAAACGAGAAATGTTCGCATCCGAGGACCTCAAATGAGAAATGATGGTAGCTTTGAAGCTTATACTGGCAAATCCAGCAGCTTAAAGACTTAGTTAAAGACAGAAATCACTGAGTCTCAAAACTACATCCGATTGGATATCCAATAAATCAAGAAATGCTGCCAATCCATCAACGTGGGTCGAAACTATATTTCCACCCACAATATGATTACTAATTTTCAGTTTATGATTATTAATTGTCTTCCACGGTCATTGCAAATTTCATCCCTTCAACCGAAGAAGTAGAAATCACCGTGGATGAAATTTGCAAGATCGATATCATGCATGCAAAAGCAGTCAGCACCAGCGATAGACGGTCGCGATTGAAATAAGCGTCTACGTCACTTAAACTAGTTTAGGCGTGTTAATCATTGTTAATGCTAATAATTGATCCAACAAAAGCACCGTCGTCTATCTACGGACACCAAGAGCTGGAGAGAGTGATGAAGTAGGAAGAGGAAGTAGGAAGCAATGAACCAGCGGGGGTAGCTGGGCTGTGGAGGATGAACGAAGACGGGTATCTACGTTGTTGTGATCGAAAATATCTATTCGAAGCTTCCGGTGTTAACAAACCGGTGCAGTCGTTGTTGGTCGTCAATCATACTGCAATCGGCTTCGATTTGGTTTCAACGAATGTCTGAACCGACACATTCAATCAGGATATGGTGGGTATCAAAACTGCGATTATCATGCAATTCGATACTAAGCCTTGCGTTACATTTCTCAACAAATTCTGCACCAAACTCTTGCAAGTCAATGAAAGATGTGATCATGAGCTCCGAGGTTTAGATCCGGTTGTAGGTGCTGATTGACTCATGTGATCACCCAATTGACTGGGAGCCGACCACCACTCGACAGAACAGTCCGGCTCCTCCTTCGCACTCATCAGAGAGCGATCCATTACAAGTATTCAATTTGGTGCTTCCAGTAGAAGGAGTAGGAATGGCACTGGTTCCTGAAATTCTCGAACTGGCTATCTCTGTGTATCTCTGATGACAGACAGCTGTCATCTGTGACGATCATGACACTGTGATTCAAATGGTTGTTCAAATAGGCATACTCTGAATTTTATGTTAGTGATTCTCCGCTTGTGAGTTGATCAGGCGTCGATCCTAAAACTCGGGTGGCGTGTGATCTCGGTGTGATTTTGTTTCTCAGACTTGTGGACTAGTTTCAATTTACAGGTATCATCAACTGGAAAAGGTGGGCAGAGAAGAAGGAAATAAATATCTCCTCGACTCAAGGCTGAGAGCAGGGGGAAGGATTTGAAATGCTGTGGTGAAGATTTGGTTTTCAAGGGCCTGAGGGCTGAGCACAATCCAGTGCAGCAAGTATGGCGGCACCAATAAGTATAGACAGGATGCCCTCGGTAGGGATAGGCAGAAGAAGTGGGAGCATGAGGGATTGGGTGAGACCGGACGATGCATTTGCAAGAGCGTCTCAGGCCAGACGAAGAGACGATGAACATGATCAAGAGGCTTTGCAATGGGCAGCTTTGGAGAAGCTGCCGACTTATGACCGGTTGAAAACCACCATCATTGAGCGTATGGCAGGAAGCAAGAAAGAGCATTTGCAGCTGGAGCTCAAAGATGTGAGTCGGCAACATAATCGATATCTTATTGAGAAGCTGTTTCAGAGAAACCCAGAAGACGATAACGAGGAGTTTCTCGCCAAATTGCGATCTCGAATTGACCGGTAGTCCTGCCTTTCCTTCATCCTTTTCCACCCTGAACAGGAATCTGCTCGTAGAATTGACATGTCAATCTCCCCTTTGAATTTGGTGTAAAGAATCTACGGTCTATTCGTCTAAGAAAGAACCAGCAAGAACGTTTCCCACGAGTTCGAGCTTCAAAACATTCAGGATTTGCTTTCTGTCGTCGATAGCCTAGATTTATGAGATCCATGGACCGTTGAATCTGGCATGTGGTAAAGAGAATAAACCTTACACGTGAGAGATAGCTGCAACCCGTGCACTTCTATCTGCATTTGAAAGTGTATCCTGAAGTTATCTTATCCATATTCGAATTGAACGCTCAGATTTTTGCATTCTACCGATTTATTCATCAATCGCTGTTAATACCCAAGGATGCTTGGCTGCTGCTGCCGTCGAATAATTCCAGCTACTAGTTGTTGCTATCAATTACTACAAAGCGGGCATTGTCTTCTGTGCGAAAAGTATCACATATTTCGTACACAGGCAGTTGGTTATATTGATACTAGAAAAATTTTATGTCTCACATCTTGGATTTAAGCTACGAATTCAGAATTCTCTTAGTTCTACGCTTCGGCAGAAAAACATATTAAGCATGTTTGATTATTGTGGTCGTTATCTGTTTCCAGAGTGGGCATTGAGCTGCCTACGATTGAAGTTCGCTACGAAAATCTTTCGATAGAAGCAGACGTTGAAATTGGTAGTCGAGCTCTTCCCTCAAACACGAATATGTTGTTGAGTATGGGTGAAGTAAGTGTCACATCTCGACCCCGCTAGGTCTATAATCTTGCCTTTGAAGTAGTCTTTGCTAAACTTTAATTTTCTCACCTGAATGAATATGTTCCTAAGTTGCTCACCTACTTGCGATGTGTGTGCAGACGATTCTCGAGGTCTTGAGAATCAGAAAGCCTAATAGACACAAGCTCATTATCATGGAAAATGTGTCAGGTATCCTCAAGCCCGGAAGGTACAGTACCGTTCTAATCGGTAGCTACTCTACGTGTGGAAGTTGAAAGTTCAAACTTAACGGTAGCTTTGTATGATTAATCTTGGTCTACGCCTTCGAAGTCGTTACAATCTCATGTAAGCGGCTACCTGTGCAGGATGACGCTTCTACTTGGTCCACCAGGTGGAGGGAAAACAAGCCTTCTCCTTGCTCTTGCTGGGCAGCTGGACAGTCAATTGAAGGTAAGACTGGGAAATCGACGCTCCTTCCAACGTTCCCATCAATTATCATCCATTTGCTAGAGCTGTGATGTCCGTCTACAGTTTCTAGGAGTTCTCAAATTGATACATGTGGGTGATGACTATAATATGTGTCTGCAGCAAACTGGAACCATAACGTACAATGGGTATAGCATGGATGAGTTCCAGCCGAGGAAGTCAGCGGCGTATGTTAGCCAGACAGATTTACATGATCCAGAATTGACCGTCAGAGAAACTCTGCAATACGCCGCTCGTTTTCAAGGAGTTGGTTCTCGATTCGGTGAGTTGCTAGATCACGCTGGCTATCGACCGATCTTTGTTCGCAGCTTCTCGGCTTCCACTGCCACTAAGCAACCACGGAGTTCATTAGAGAGTTACATATAGATAGAAAAATCAGACATAAAATGTAGTGTGTCTCTAGATCTCGAGAATAAGAGAAGTGACATAGGTTAAAATCTGGCGATGTAAATTTTAAGTACTCAGTCCTGGTAAGTTTAAGTTCTTTGACTGCACCTTTCCGTTTGAATCAGTACATGAAGTCGCTATTCATACTTCTGTGGCCCTGTTCTTTCACCAGAGCTTCTCACAGAACTTCTCAAGAGAGAAAAAGAAATGGGAATACACCCCGAGCCCGACGTCGATTTCTTTATGAAAGTACGTTGAGATCTACATGGTCGTGAATTTTATAGACTTTGTTTTCAATCGAGTGCGTAGATTCATCAATAATACATTGTAGAACCACCCGCAGGCTCTAGGGACATGTGCAAAATCCCTCAATCTAACTCTGACGTAATACTTGTGTGGTTGCAGGCGCTATCAACAGAAACCGTTTCAAACGATATGGTCACAGAATATATTATGAAGGTTGGTAGAAGACCCGTGGCTAAGATCATCCAACAGCAATAAACGAGCTAGTGTTATTTTGACTTGAATTGTAGTTTATATCCACAATCGATATGGTCTTCTTTAGAGGCTCTAGAGGTTTCAGAGGAGTTCCTTGATCTACGTTCGGCGCTGTGAATTAAGATCTGGGCTTGAACCTTACTGAATCTTTGCTGCGCAGATACTCGGCCTTGACATCTGTGCAGATACCAAGGTGGGGGATCAGATCGTGAGAGGAATCTCTGGAGGCCAGAAGAAACGAGTCACTACAGGTACATAAACAAGACCTTCTTCTTCAACTTGAAAGCTATGTAGGACAATATGGCACAATCGCTGATGGATCCATTTTGCAGGTGAGGTGCTCGTGGGGCCAAGTAAAACCCTGTTCATGGACGAAATCTCGACGGGTCTGGACAGCTCCACCACCTACCAGATCGTCAAATGCCTCGGCCAGTTTGCGCATGTGATTGAGTCCACAATATTCATTTCTCTCCTGCAGCCTGCTCCTGAGACCTTCGAGCTCTTCGATGATCTCGTCCTTCTCGCGGACGGCCAAATCGTCTACCACGGTCCCCGTGAAGACGTCCTGGAATTTATTGAATCCTGTGGCTTCCGCTGCCCTGCCAGAAAGGGTGTAGCCGACTTTCTCCAAGAGGTCCGTCCAATACCGATATCCAGCCGTCCATGATCGGATTTAAGCCTACTTGCTTTTTACTCAACTTATTATGTGAACTCTTTTGGTTTCCATGCAGGTCACTTCGCGCAAGGATCAGGAACAATACTGGGCCGATAAGTCGATACCATATCAGTTTGTGCCAGTGCGCAGTTTTCATGAAGCTTACATGAAATCCCCCGTGGGAATGAAAATGCTCGACGAACTGAAGACTCCCATGGACAAGAGCAAGAGCCACAAGGCGGCTCTTGTGTTCGAGGATTGGCTGCTGCCCAAGTGGGAACTCTTCAAGATAACCTTCGACAGAGAGATAACTCTCCTTAAACGAGGCGCATTCATCCACATCTTTAAGAGTACTCAGGTGCGGCCAACAAAATCTTCCACTTCTGGTCAGAGGTCTTAGCCGAAAGTATATACGAACCATATGAGATATATGTCCTCATGGTCAAATTTTTAGTCAATGACACTAACTTCAGAAGCCTTACTTTAAGTACAATTAAGTAGGGTATGTAGGACCTTAGATCCTATTGACAAAAAGACTTCATTTCAATCAAAGAATCTAATCGAGGAAACACACAATTATGCTATGGAATTTTCATGCAAAAATATATTAATCACTACCATAATTATCAAGCGCTTGATTATGCCACATATGACCTCTCGTGCTTACAACTTCGCAGAAGATTATCTATGAAACGGATGAAAAGGGCTACTTGCTCCATATTCAGTACGCGAGGATCCAACTTCTGCATGTGCACTGCTATTTGACGATTCTAATCATGAGGTTTTGGTATGATCAGTTGTCAATTATGGCGCTTATAGCAGTGAGTGCGTTCTTTCGGACGAGAATGCATCACAGAAATGTCGAAGACGCACAGACGATGGCGTCAGCGCTTTTCTTCAGTATAGTGACTGTCATGTTCAACGGGTTTGCTGAGATTACCGCGGTCGTAGATCGACTGCCAGTGTTCTACAAGCATCGGAACATGAAGTTCTTCCCTGCCTGGACCTTTACATTATCGACCTTAATTCTTCGAATCCCGTTCGCTATCATCGAATCCTGCGTATGGATTTTCATCACCTATTACTGCATCGGCATGGCTCCTTTTGTTGGCAGGTGGATCCATCTTGTCCCTTCTCTTGGTACGACCCAATTTCGTCTGGTTGCATTACAGCTGAGATTTAATTCAGTCTTGAAGCTCAGAACCTGAACGAACAATGTCCATTTTGTGTGCAGATTCTTTCGCCAATTACTTTTACTGATTTTGGCTCACGTCATGACATCGAGTCTGTTTCGTATGCTGGGTGGGATTACGAGAACTTTAGTCGTCGCAAACTCGGTCGGATCGTTGAGTCTGCTGTTGGTATTCGTCCTCGGTGGGTTCGTGCTTCCAAGGACGGATATCAGAGGCTGGTGGATTTGGGGATACTATTTGTCTCCCTTATCCAGTGCTCAAAATGGAATTGCTGTTAATGAATTTCTTGCTCCACAGTGGCGTAAGGTAGATCCTTTCGTCTTCGCTTCTACTTCTAAGTAGCCAGATTGATATTGTTATTTAAATCTGCATCTTCATTTGAATACTCTGGACACCACTCAGTCGATCTTTCGGGCTAAAAGATCAATCTCTTGATCTACTCAATTTATGCTTATTGAATTTTGTGTCTTATCGCAATTGATGACTATTACCCAGCCTAGTGGACTTCGGGGAGATGGTCTCACTCTGGGCAGGCGATACCTCAAGAACGCTGGCCTCTTTGCTCGAGGATTTTGGTACTATATTGCTTTGGCTGTCCTGGCCGTCGATTTTATCGTCTTCAACACTGTATTTACTTTGGCTCTCGAGTACCTCCGTGGTAGGTTGAAACAATCACTTTTGCAACTGATACGTAATCTGTGCCAGTGATACGTAGTCTGAAAGTGGACCGGTCTATTGCAAGAGGAGACTTTGAATGCTCGAACTTGAATAGATGGTTTGGATGAAAGAATTCTGGCTGGAAGTGCTCATGAAGTGCTAATTAAGTAACTCCGATGGATTGGTCACTGCAGCTCCAGGCAATAAAAATGTAGGTATGTCGCCGGAGGCCTATGCACAAAGGAATGCCAACCGAACTGGCGAGCTTGTGGCCATTGAAGGAGCTAAGTCGTCGAAGAAATCAACTTCAATTCCTCGATCCCTGAGTACCACCACAGGTCTTATCTCTACACTAGTATATTCTCAATTAGATGTAAGTTCAAGTCTCTTTTGTAAGTTTCTGAGAACAATGTAATGCATGCATGAATAATGTTAGTGTTGAGGTTCTAGGCTGAAGTAGACTGGGTTACGGATGGTCCGAATTGCAGATACAAAGAGCAAGTCCATTTTGGAGTCGACCCCGCCTGAAAGCAGTGGAGGATATGGAAGTAAAACAACAAGCACACCCGGAGAAATTCAGATGTCTCAGAAGCAGCAAGCCGAAAATGAGGCTAGTACTTCTGCAGGAGCACAAGAGCCTGAATTCACATCTAGACGTTCTATTGCAGAGCCTGGTGCTATTGTTAAGAAGGGGATGGTTTTGCCGTTCCAACCCTTGGCAATTAGCTTCAGCAACGTCAATTATTTCGTGACCATGCCTCCGGTATTTCTCCCTCATCCTCATATATCCTTTCATTTTCATTATAAACGCAGCAATTAGCAAATTAGTGAATGCTCCACAGTGGACTGATGCAAATCCTTTTGAACTTTGGGCAGCAAATGAAAGAAGCAGCCGGAGGTGCAACACAGCTCCAGCTGCTGCGAGAAATCACTGGGTCTTTTAGGCCGGGAGTTTTGACAGCTCTGATGGGAGTCACAGGAGCTGGAAAGAGCACACTCATGGACGTGCTGGCAGGGAGGAAAAATCAGGGAGTCGTTGAGGGTGACATTAGAATTTCTGGTTTCCCAAAGCATCAAGATACCTTTGCTCGAATCGCCGGCTACTGTGAGCAGAACGACATTCATTCGCCTCAAGTCACTATCAGAGAATCTCTTCTCTTCTCAGCATGGCTTCGTCTCTCCAAGGATATTGAACCCGACAAGAAAGTGGTACCTACGTTCATTTTCTCTCAACTTCTTTTCACGTTTCCTTCTCCAGAAATGTAATTGAAGGCTGAAGTCAATCCTAGGGAATCTGGAGATTAACGCTGGATTGGATTGCAGCAATTTGTGGAGGAGGTGATGGCGTTGGTGGAGCTGACGATGATTCAGGGTGCCTTAGTGGGACTGCCCGGAGAGACTGGTCTGTCCACTGAGCAGCGCAAGAGGTTGACCATAGCTGTGGAGTTGGTTGCAAACCCGTCTATTATCTTCATGGACGAGCCCACATCAGGCTTGGACGCCAGAGCTGCAGCCATCGTCATGCGGACGGTCCGAAACACTGTTGACACAGGTCGCACCGTCGTGTGCACCATTCATCAGCCCAGCATCGACAATTTCGAGTCATTTGATGAGGTTTTCCATTCACCCCCAAATTGCCAAGAAACAAAGTGCGTGCCAAATCACGATCGACCTTGTCGCATAGTTGTCTGCCAATTCTGTGTAAAGATTGCGGTTGCTTTTGTTTCTGCAGCTGCTTCTATTGAAGCGAGGTGGCCAGATGGTGTACGCGGGTCCATTGGGGAGAGAATCTCAGGCCCTTGTGGAATACTTTGAGGTGTGATTGCTTAAGCTTTCTCCAAGCGCCTCCTTTGATCATGTCACAATCTCAGAAACTGTTTTTGGTGCATGAAATATCTCTGTGGCGATCGCAATTGGTACTGATGGTTACATGCATATCCAGGCTATTCCCGGTGTCCAGAGAATTAGGGACGGACACAATCCAGCGGCTTGGATGTTGGAGGTGACCAGCCCCGGCACAGAGATCAAACTTGGTGTTGATTTTGCCGAGATTTATAGCAAATCTCCTCTCTGCGAGTAAGACTTGCCCTCGATTGCGTCGCCTGATTGCTTGTTGCGGACATGAATTGAATGTTGAATGCTAACTGCAGCTGACTTGGTTGCTTGCAGACGTCAAAAGGCCTTGGTCAACGAGCTGGCTACTCCCGCTCCGGGGTCCGAGGACCTGTACTTCCCCACGAAGTATGCTCAGCCATTTATAGTGCAGTTGTATTGGAACTTGTGGAAGAAGCATTGGACGTACTGGCGCAGTCCTGATTACAACGTGGTCAGATTCAGTATTACCTTCGTCTCTGCTCTGTTTTTCGGTACCATGTTTTGGAGAAAAGGCCACCACACGTAAGTTCTCTTCTCATTGTCCCTCTCGATAACATTTGAAGCTCTCTCCCTCAACTCAGAACAGTTTATTGAATCTGTGAAGATTGTGACTGCAGAGACAATCAGCGTACTCTCTACTCGCTCATGGGGTCAATCTACTCTTCTCAACTTTTTCTCGGAGTTCAATTCTCTTCATCGGTCCAACCACTAGTCGCGACAGAACGCACCGTCTTCTATAGAGAACGAGGTGCTGGAATGTATTCCCCAGTTCCGTACGCTGTTTCCCAGGTTCGCTATCCACACGATTCTCTGTCTTGTTTGATGCACTATTCAAGTTCAACGTTGCCTTGAATTACAACACTTAGTGGCAATATTTCTGCAGGTCGTATACATCCAACAGCTGTCGATGAAATAATTGTTGGCCTGAAGAAACCTGTCGAGTGAAGAACTGATGTGTTATCCCTTTTGTTCTACAGATGCTTATTGAGATCCCTTATGTACTCGTATCAGCAATGCTGTACGCTGTGATCACGTATACTCTGATAAACTTGCAGTGGGAGGCTGATAAGTTCTTTTGGTACCTCTACTTCTTATTTATGACGCAACTTTACTTCACATATTACGGTATCACGGCCGTGGCTGTATCCCCGAACGCCTTAGTTGCTGCTGTCACTTCTGGTTTCTTCTACAACTTATGGAATCTCTTCTCTGGTTTCCTTATCACAAAACCGGTCAGCAACCTCTCTCTCTCTCTCTCTCTCTCTCTCTCTCTCTCTCTCTCTCGCGTTACTTCCAACTACTTAGATTTTGATTAGGTTCCTCAGACTCAGATATCCATTGAATCTGATCGGTAGGTGACAGTAGTTTCTATGTTTAAATCTTTTACGCTGCGACATGAGAGACCGTGGACTGATTCATTTCACGTGATCTCCTCATATCTGTTCACGCAGAGACTCCCTGTATGGTGGAAGTGGTTCTACTGGATAAATCCAATTTCCTACACTCTGTACGGATGCATCGTGACGCAATTTGGAGACATGGACGATAAATACGTTACTCACACTGATGGAACGGTAACAACGGTGAAATACTTCGTTGAACATCACTTTGGGTACAAGAGGAGCTATTTACCTTTCATTTCACTCATGATGTTGGGCTTCATTCTTATGTTCACCGTTGTTACTATCGTGGCCATGAAATTCCTCAACTTTCAATCTCGGTGATCTCTCTTGCGGCAAGCGTTATTCTTTCGGACTAAACCAGTTGCTTTTTTAGAGACAAAGCAGTAGTAACCTTAAATCCAGCACGGAGTTTCTGTACCAAACCAGTCTCATGTGTTGATTTGGCAGAAGACGGACGATGAGAAATTTAGGACCTTCTTAAGATACCGATTCTTTTTCCTTGCTGATATTATGAAGCCTTCCATCTCCCCAAAAGGGTGATGATGATTCTCCGAAGCAGCAATGTAGATCAAATAAGCTACAATAGCTACTCTAGCTGGTAATAGCGTCACATGTGTAATGTGACAACTGCCGAGGACAATACCTGGAGTTTTGCCTCCATGGTGCTGGATAGTTGTAGAGTATCATCGGCCCTTGGTTCTTTGTCCCAAGGACAGATAATAAACACACAAGGTTTTCGACATTTGAGAATTTTTGCAGTGCACTGTAAATTTAGAACTGTACTTGTTGATTCAGTTTCAACTGGTTTCAACTAATTTTCTGGGTCAGCAATAAAACTTCCTTCAAACATACTCATCGCGCTATCTTTAACCACGACAGCAGGTTCACAACATCGATATCTCGCACTACCTCCTGCTTAATCTCCCCCTGTTCAGCTACTACCTCTAGAACTATCTTTGCCACGTTAGATCCAACTCTTAAAGATAAGTATTGGACAAGTAAAAGTGTGCATCATAGTCGTCGTTCGTCTCAATCGCTTTGCATCAGATCTTGTGAGAGTTCAGCAACCAAGATTGTAGAGGGAAACTAGTCATCATGGCTGGCTAATACAAACATATGAACATGTGATAGACAGAGTTTAAAATTCTCCGACGTGCCCTTGGCATCTTGAGCTGCACATTCATACCGGTATGGTCAAGTTTCAACTCTACTTTTCGACTAATGAACTTCAAGTTTCTGTACACCTGCAAGGTCAAGTTATATTTTACTTTGTGAACCAATCAAAACTGTTCACAACGAAGTATACCTTAAATATATCATTTTTTGCAACTACCGTGTATACTTAATTAGAAATGCTGTTCACAGTTGATGTGGTGGGAACAGATATTAATATTCTCAAACTGACAAGAATTCTAATCAAGGCGAGTGTCTAATTGCGATTAGAGTCAAATCGACGGAATGGATTATATGATGATTGACAACAACCCGAGCCTGAAAGTTCATCTTACAATGTGGCTCAGGCGAGTGTCCGGTTATAAATAGATGATTAGAGGTTGGTCAACGGAGTCAAAAGTATCAAAGAATCATACTGCTCACAATTGATCCAGCCAAAACGCTTTATCTCCAGGACTAAACCAACTACTCTAATAAGGATTTTGACATAACAATGCAATCCCTTGTAGGATCCAAAAATCAGGGGTAGTGTCTGGGTCAATGCTGAGGCTAACATTCAAGATATAGTTGGAGGATGCTCCGGTTGTGGTGAGAACTCCGGCTCTAACATGGGTTTTATATAACGGACACTGGTACTCATTTACGGGAGGCTTGTAGTTCACAATTGGAATAAAGTGCACCACGGGCAATCTTGAGTAAATTTCGCCTACAAAAGCAGGAGTAGGTGAATCTTCGTCAGACTTCTTATAACTTTCACGGATTGGAGTTCTACATCTTAGTTCTGGCAACTGTATACTGTAAGTAGGAGCGAGCTTTATATTCCAGCAGACAAAGCGGAAGTTACAAACTCGTACAAACGACAGGAATCCAATCGGTAGAGCCCGTTTGAGAAAGGACACACTTACCAGGCAAAGCTTCAACCAAGCACTTATGTTGGCGATCCCAACGTGCACCATCCAAGTAGAGGCCACTGATATACAGGCCATCTGCCGGTGCTTTCTTCACATCTACATTGTCTTCAAAGTCCATGACATTAAATCCGAAGTTGAGCGTATCGATTGGTATTTGATACTTCCTTGCATGGTTCTGCAACGCTCCAGTCATGAAGCCCTGTTGAAGCACATGGAAGGGATAAACTGCAGGTTATTCGTCCGCAGATAGTCAACTGCAGGATTCATACTTGCTTGGAGAACGTTTTGTCTGAAAGATGAGAACTTTGGATTTGTCTAACATTGGACATCAACAATGAGAAGTGTCTACGACTGTACGTATTGACGGCCATCTATCATAGATTTTACAGATTTCACATGATAATTGACAGTTATAAACTAGAGTAAGAACGGGATAGTTGCTGACATGACCAGAGAACCAACGTCCAACCGCACCGATCAATTAGTGACCAAGCCACCATTGACCTGGTCAAATGGAGACTTCGGTTCCGAAATTTATCCACAGAAGATCTCGAGCATTAGACTTCTGTACTGGGAATAACGTGTATAAATAATGCGCAGTGCAAACGCAATATGAGGACCATACGATGGAAGTCTTTCCTTGTGCGGAAAAGCACCTGGCACTTTTAAGCGTGGTCAAGCAGGTACAAGGATTCTTATAAAGTGAAGCAGAGCATATTGACATGCTACTACCTGAGGGAAAAAGAAACCAGGGAGCCAATAACAAAGTGGGTTTCCATCTTTGATCCAAACCCGCATGAACTCCATCCTTCTGTGGTAGTCAATAATCCATGATGTGAGAGGTTTCAGTGATGGGTAAGATACAGCATTCCACAATTCAGGGACTTTATTGGCGATGAAGTTGTTGAACATGGCTTCCAAATCAGACGACATGACAACTAAGCCTTTGATCGCCCGTTGGAGCTCCACCAAAGTTGCCCTCAGCATCCTGAGGAGCCGATTAAACCTTTCGGTTTCCTGGCAAACACAACCAGATCAAAGCTGCGCAGGGTGAAAATCTGTAGGGCTGACCGCTAGGAATTTCGTATAGGGGTGAAGATGGAATACTCACATACTCTGGAGGATCGTAGCATCTATCCTTCAATACAAAGCGAAACGCACAAAAGGGCACCAAAATAAGAGAAGGTCATTCTATTACCTGCTGCAAGACCACCAGTAAGGAGTTAACTTGTCCAGTGGGTCCAAATTCCGGTATGTGCTCTGTTGCTTCCTCTGGCCTTAAGGGAACAGGGAGCCCCTCTAATAGTTTGGCTGCCAACTCCAGAATGGTCTCTCCAACGTTCTTTCCAGATCCCACTGAACTAGCCTTCGGCTGTATGCTAGCGACAACACTCAAAATTTTGTTGCTTTCCTGATGTTGAAAGGTCAGATTTGCATTTTCATGCATTCCAAATAAATCTGGCCCCTCAGCCGTCGGAAATGTCTTTATGTAGTCAACGTAGCTACTATGAGGACCTTCCGGAGGGGATACATACAACCCAGTGTTTGTAAAAGTGTATGTGTCTGACAACACAGCAGGATCATAATAGAGTTTCAAGGTGCTCATAAGGCATCGTCTGTCTAGATCATCTGTTACACGTCCCCCATAATTGATTTCACCTGTGTACCGGTCAAAGGATTAGTACTAGGTTCTCACATGCCCTCTTAGAACAAGAACTCCAATTTTCAGTTTCAATGGCCCAAGCTTCGGTTGTTGATCGCCTGAAATCTGAAGTTACAGATACCTTGTACTCGGACGAGGCATTGTCTCGACATCCTCTTTTCCAGCTGATCTATCTAGCCAAACCCACTTAAAAAGCTTCATGTACAGTATTTAATACTGCTGATAAGACTAGCATCATTCTACGTGGGTTGTGAACTTGATTGTCAACTAGCATAAATTTACCTGTTACATACAGCAAAGCGGGCCAAGGTATATCAGGTTGCTCCTCCAAGAACATAAACAAGGTCTGAAGAGCACACTCGAGATCGCTACTGTTGAAGTCATACTTCACGTTCCATCCTAAAGGTCCAAATTTTCTTCGCTCTTGTATGACTGTAATGTTCAAGCTCTTTGTTACTGTATGTTGTTAAAACATAATCCCAAGCGTTCTGTTATTTTCTTAACTTCGTTCCAGTCAAGTCAGCGCAACCAAAATAGTAGACAAGGTTAGCAAGTTAGTCATGTGCAAGTAATCATCCGGAATTTAAACTGTATGAAATGTCCAGCATTAGTTACTAAAATACATTAGTTATAGACACTGGATAAATCCAGGATGAGCTTGGACAACGGATAAACTTGAACGCTTTCAATCAAGAAGTCGTTGTACGGTAATCTTGCCTGCATGAAAGAATGCAATTCCAAATACCAGTTTCTTCCAGGGATGCAATTTGGAACAGCTCTCTAAAAATTCCTCAGTTACATTCGTGTAAGACTGTAACATATTTGCTCGAACTCCCTTCGGTGGCTCATTAGTCAATTTGATGCCATTCTGCAAAACTCAAAGTCATCAGAAACTCTGAGGAGGACCTGAAACTAGCACCTACCTCGTATATTTTTTCTCAAATGGAATCCAACTACGACGATCAATAAGTGAAGGGAAACAATTTGCAAACTGTCACAGGCTTGCAGCATAAGGAGGCCATTAGAAAAGCTGTTGAGCTCCTGCGGTGATTGGGATTAGGAAAGTTACCTGGAGAACTGGGACGGGAAAGTCCTTAGATGGAAATGAAGTAAGCCATAGGCGAAAGTCGGGATGAATATCGGCTCTCTCTGGCATAAACTTCTCAATGATACGTTCCATGGGTATCATCCAGGAACTTGCTAAGTGGCAATTCTGAAGACAAACCCAGTCACCAGATTTCCTTGACTTCTGTATCAGAGTTTCTGCAACTGGCCCTTGACCTTGACCAAGAGAGATCATGTGCAGCCTGTCGCCTGCCTTTCGGTCCATTTTCTCAGCAAACCTTTGAAGCATGGCGGACGGATCTGCACCTGTTGTAAGGATGAAAATAACAGGATTTATGCAGGATGTGTCCTTGAAGATGTCTTCAAGTTGGAGGGGCACACTTCCAATGAATTTGGGACCAAGATGAACTGTTACAAATGAATTTACTCCAAACACCAACTTCTCTCCCCTCATGACCTTCAATATCAGGAGCCGTTGGAATGGAGTAGTCCTTTGCTCCCAGCCGCCGGGGAAAGTGAACAAGTGAGGTTCAGTGGATTTGAAAAATGGGACCCATTGAGCCCAGGCCTTAGTCATGTCCTGAGCTAAGTTCTTAAAAACTTCTAGAGTTTCTTCAAGCCTCCAAATCTGTATCCAGACTCTCTCTGGTATAAGGCGCTTTTCAGGATTAGCCGGAGCTCCTTCTGTCACCTTATCCGAACCTCCTAGGAGGAAAAATCTCCAGTCATCTAGATTAATTTCATTCATGGACTTCATGATAGATGTACATATGAGGAAAGAAAATGTCAACTTGTGCTCCTCAAAAAGACCACGACTTACACTTAAGTACAAAAATTCAGTCATGTAACGAATCAGTATTTGGAGTCGATCCTCAAGCACCTCTGACCTGGGGCTTACGTCTATGCATTGGTTAAATAGCTGAGCAAAGTAGGAGAGTGAGTACTGGTACATCGAGTCAATAAGAGCAAGGTCTGATATAATAAAATAGAGAATAGATCCGCGCTTGGCAACAACTCGATATTCCTCCCGAGCGGTTCTGATTTCTTTTTCTGTTATTTCTGCCTGTTTCACTCGGCTTTGAATCACTCCTGATGTCAGCTTGGAGTTATTGAGTGTGTTAATCAAGACTTCGTCGTCCAAAATATTTCCTTCACTTTCTTTCAAAAGTCGAAGAATTTTGTCTTCCAAGTCCTTCAATTGTTTCTTGTCACTGCTGATGCTTACAACCAGTCTATCGTTCTGCTCTTCCAAGTCTGCCCTTTCCTTTCGAACAACATCCCCAAGGAGTTGGTCCTCCAAACCCTTCATGGTCACCGTAAAATTTACCAGGGTGACCTTGATACACACTTCTGGAAGATAGTGAGGGTTGGAAAGTTTTGTTGTCATATATAATTTGAACCGAGGGTCGTAGTCCACATCTGTGTCTCCTAGTCTTATGAGCCAGCGACCTTTCTTCTCAAACACCTGTTCAAACCACACCAATCAGTGACTGCTACAGGAATACAAGTGCGCAAATATAGATTGTCTAAATTAGCATATCGACTTTGCAGGAACTTCTTATTTCAAGTCCTTTGTCAGGGGCTTGCCTGCTTTTGTAAAATGGGCTCTAATGCAGGATCTAGAACATCCCCAATATCTTCCAGAAGCACAGGATTTCCAATCCTAATGCTGCTTTCAATCGTTCGAAGTAAAGTGGAATCTGAAAGTCGAACCACACGGAGACCATTCTTCGCTTCCATGGCTTTTATCCAGCTATTCGCTTGTCCTTGGGGATCTATCATCAGAGGCCATCTCCTTCCCCGTGTTACTAATATTCCGTTGTCCACGGAAACGTTATCCGATGGAAGGCCCCATATATTCCACTCTCGTACCTCTACAGGTGATGCCAATATACCCCGTAGCGAGCAATCATCCGACACAGGAATCTCTTCGTCCTGTTGCATAAGAAATGACCCAGAGCTATCCAAGTCAAGAGCAATATACAATGGGAAAGGACTGGTCAGGAAGGCAAACTGGTGGAGATGCTACACGTTTCAACAACTCAGTCATCTTCTGAACAAAACACGCTCATTTTAAAATATGTAGCGGAATTGAAGAAAGAAAAAAATCTGATCCATTCCGCCATTTGGAAAAAGTCACATAAGAGTTATCTGCAGCAAATCGATTCTTAAGTCATCTCTAAAGTCTTGGCCCGCATGTGTTTCTGTGCGGACCTTGCCCCGCTAAACTGGCACATATACGCAATCTTCGCAGTTGAAATCGATATCGAATCTTTCTTCAGCAAAAACTAAACTTACTCAGATATTGCCCGACATAGATATGGGAAGGATACATGCTTATTTGCAGATATTTATCTTACATCAAACTTGACGTGAATCTCAAGTTTACCCGAAAATTCTACCTGGACTTTGATGGAAGATCATGATTGCTACATGCTGGACTATCTTCAAGGCTCTAACAGCTTCTAATAATAGTGTAAGACGTCTTGGAAAGTATTACCTTGCAGCGCTGAATCCAGCTGCTTACGAGGTCTGCTCGGTATGGACCTGAGAAAGCTCCGTAATATGAGATACAAACAGCGCATAAAAAGACGTCACCGACAAGCAGCTTCCTTTTCTCTCCGATCTCTGCAGCCGTTTCTCTCCAGCGTACCTATTTATTTCATCTTCTCTGTGAAACTTATCAAATTCAAAAGAAACTGAACTGACAACTTTAGCCCATACGTTGGTTTCGGAATCTGATCACTGGTGCCGCAAGAGATTTCATAACAAGAACTTCTCGAAATCTTAGAAACTTTACCTTTTATCTTCTCTTCAACAACTCCAGTCTTCTTTATTAGATGGTCTCACATAGGTTACGGAGATATAAGCGAGAAATTTACCGCTTCATCACCAAGAGCAGCAGTGAGCTTTCCAGCTCTGATGAGTCGATTCTCTGTGAGCAAAGCTTGGCTCTTCAGTTTGTCCATATCGGCTTGTACGATATCCAGATTTGCCTTCAGTTTTGCCACCTGTGCCTCTACATCTGCGAGTTGTTTCTGCTTTATTGCTAGAGTATCTGCAGCCAGCTTAAGGGCTGCTTCTGCCTTGTTTAGAGTTGCTTTCTTCGGTGCAACAACTTTCGCTACATCAGCGTAGACGTTCATAGCCCGAACCCACATGCACATACTGGTGGCAGCGTTACTCTGCTTTTGTACTGCTTCTGGTACAAATTGAGGATCATGGATGTATTTCTGTAGCATCTTCTGTATTTTGGGGGTGATTCCATCCTTGTTGTACTCCATGAGCCGTTTTATGAAGGTAACGTCCGCCATGATCTGCAATGTATTGGTCATTTCATGATTAAAATAACAATATTAAGTCCCACTCGAGCGATCTACTGCTCTAAAATTGGAACGAAAAGAGATCTTACCCACCTTTTTGGCACTATCCCAACCTACAGCCTCCCCGAGAAGGATGCAGACCGCTTCCATTGTTAGAAGAACTAGAGATGGTGGTTTGGCGAACGACTTCAACTCAGTGATGTCGCTCTTGTTTAGAGAGTTAAGGGCCTCCACGGCTGCATTCAGCGCCGGCATAGCTGCATCCAAATCCTTCTGAGCATCATCCTTGATCAGCTGTGTCTCAGCAGCCTGTACCTTGACTTGCTGTTCCTCGATGGCCACTGTTTCTTTCACCTGGTTCTCTGATTTCAATTAGTTTTGGGACTAATTTTTGCCATTAAGACTTCTAGATTCCCTGTATCGTATAAGTCGAAGAGCAAAAGTCAAGTTTTTGAATCTTCGAGGTATACAAGAGGCCTGCTAAGTATGCTTGTATATTTATGTGTTGTCCATTATGATGTCTCCTGACTGACCTAATGATTAATACACCGTTAAATGTGATCACAGCGGCATGCCTCGCGTTCTTCTTTACCACACGTTCTTCAAATCACATCTCTTTGTAGAACTTCCTCGAGATTGAGAAGGCAAACTTACAATGTAATCTGGATAAGCAAGATACATGTACTCGTATTAAGCAGGAGATTCTGCTAAACAGCGGGCAATGATATACACTGCTGGGTATAGACCTCCACCTTTTGAGCGGCCGCTGTCTCAAGAGATACTTCATTCAGTAGTTTGTCGGTTATCAGAGATTTTTCTGCTAAAATTGGTTGCAACTCTCCTAGTTCGATCTGCATCCAGTGTACATCATGCGGTGGTTAAATACGAGTTAGCTGCTATTGGTCCTACAAGCAAGAAATGCAACCTTGTTCGATAGAATGAATACTTGCAAACAAATAGATGGAACAATCAAAAGGGAAAGAAGTACAAGGATCAAACCATCACACGAGCTTGACAGAAAGATCTTCCAACCGGGGATGTTAAGGGTTACTTTGGTACCTTCATTGTAGCTATGAGTTCATTGGTCTCCTTGAGCTTGTTCAGACCATTTATGAACCTGTCTTGAGCAGCATAGCTTTCAATTCGCTTCTCGTTCAACAACTCCACATAAAGGTTCACACAATCAAGGTATGACTTGGGAGTAATGTAATACTTCCTCCTAAGCTCATTGAAAAACTTGGTCGCCATATCTGATACGGACGTGTGAATTGATACGCACATACTCGCGACCTTGTTCTTCACCTGGATGAAAGATACCTTGAATCAGTCATCACAGCCAGTTATCGAAGCTGCTGTTGTAGCTAATGGTGATTGATTATCACGCATTATATTGATTGGCAGGAGCCTGTTTTCTCATTATAGAAAAGGCACATGCCATATTGTAGAATGCTCACAACTTATCAATTTAGTCAATCCTGGAAGTTTGGAGTTCACATGAATGACTCACCAAATCCGTGCCCAAATCAACGGCGGCTAGGAAATGATTGCTAACAGTTAGAAGAGCTTCCTCGGGCCATTCGTCGAACCAATCGATAGTACAGCAGTTAATAAGGGATGGGAATTGGCGGCATCTCGATCTAAGAGCTTCACCAACTGGACTCATGCAAAGCACGACATGTATGAACTCTCGAGACCTGTTGATAAAGCAGTTATATAGTGAATCCTTGGTTAAGGGTATCCCGAGAGTGAGAGCATATTCTCTGATGTCCACACATAAACGATCTTTCTCATCAAGACTAAACAATCCTGGCACCTCCCCCGAGTTCAGTAAATTGTTGATGTCTTCCACAAAGCCTTCGTTAACAATCTGGGTATCCGTAAAGAGGAAAGTAATCGGTTTGCCATCAATTCCTGGGTTCTCAAATGCAAATCCAGTCAGTACATGATTTGAATCAGCCCAAAATGCAACATACGAATAAAAACTTCACGATTGAAACCCAATGAATGGTGCAATTTCAAGACGGCCTTGGTACAGTCTAGGTAAGACGCAAAGAAAAGCATTCTATAAATCTCTTTGTTTTACAAGCCCTTTAATCCAGTGAAGATAATGCTAACTTAACTTCATCCATCTTAACTTCGTCATTGCAGCTACCTGTTGGCGAGCGGTCCTTTTGAACCATATATAGTGATCATGGTTTTAAACGTATGAACGTCTTTTTGAATAAATTGATTGTCACAACAAGTTTATTCACATTAATTACAGCAGGTTGGTTATACAGCAGAAGATTCCGAAGGTTCAGTGAATGGTTTAGCACAGCACTAACCAGCGACTTTATAAATCTTCTTGAGGTCCTCCCCGAATTCTAAGTTGCTATAGCCTTTTGTAAGCTCGATTTGGAAACATGTGTACTCTGATAGAAAGCATGCAAAGCGAGTAAGACTCTGCTTTCCAGATCCTCCCACTCCCACAAGCATCGCATTTCCTCGGGGTTGCCTTAAAACACGTGTAAGCCTCGCAATGTGAGATATAGCATCTTTGAAGAACACAAGTTTCATAATTTTCGGGGTACTCATGTTGTAGTCTTCCAAGTAGTCCTTGAAAAGTTGAGAGAGCTTCGAGAAATCTGTCACCTGAAAAGTGAACGTTTTGAACTTGTGTAACTTAACTCGGGGTCCTTACATAAGCATTTGAATCATAACCTGTCTTTTGTACGTGCATTACTCACCGAGAGATTGAAAAGCTTCCGAGAAATCCGTGTTGATGTACTCCTGTGAGCAGTGGTAGTGTATCCATAAATACTTCTAACACAAGACTTCCGTTACTCCAGAAATATGTGAATAAATGAATTAGCAAGGTATGGTAACACCATTGTTGGTCCTGAGAGTTGAGCGTCTACCTCCAAAATAGTATACAATGCAAACTATATAATCCAGATCAATGAATGATATACAGTGCAACGAGATGAAATGCTTTCAATGACTAGGAATCAAATTTCTTTACCAACTGATCTCTAACGAGAGGGTATCTAACATAGGTGTTAGACTAGCATTATAATGATCTCATTTGTACATAACTAGTGTGTCGTGCTGAAATTTATGAAAACATACCTCATTTAGAGTCTTGTAACAATTACAAGATCTGTTATGGAAGCGCTAGTTAAGACCTGTTAAAATATACGCGCTGGTTAGTGTCTACGTGTCAACCTAATAGCACAGCCTTCAATCCTCTCGATGTGTGCTCCGTATCTTTGTAATCCCGACTTAGGGTTTCATTCAAGTTAATCGATTCATTCTGCTCGTTTTCCTACATGGTTTCAGAACGTAAAATCTTAGAATTCCTCACTAACTGCTAGGGGACGCCTTAGTAACGATTTTCGAAATTCTGAGATCTGATCTTATTACACATCAGTGTTTCTGGATAGCAAGAAATACTTCTTGATCCTCTGAAGAGCGTTGTTCTCTTTTCTCTCTAGATTTTGGGAGAGCGTTTCTCCAATATCCTCTTCAATCAAAGTCTTTCGACTTTCTTGAGGTTCAAAATCTTTCGACTTTCTTGAAACCTCAGTGTTCACTTCCTGTACAAGAAGTTCATCATGCCTCCTACAGCTGGTCCGAATGCCGCTGCTTCTGCTGCTGTTCCTGCTGCTTCTTTCATTCGTTTTGATACTACGTTCGTGAAGTTCAATGGAGATTTCTTCCAGTCCTGGAAGCACTGTGTCTCTCTCAAGTTGAAAGTAGCGTCACTCTTCTCAAATCAGGCCCAATGTCACTATAATGTATCTACTCAATACACTAACGACAATGAAGATGCATGAAGGTGCTAGTGTTGTTAAGCACATAGTAACCTTCCGTGATCTACTTACCCCGTTAGCAGCTGTGAATAACCCGATCAGCAAGCTATGCTCCACTTGATGAGATCTATGCCTTCAAGTTACAAGCATTTTCTGCCATCACTACAGAGCCAGAAAACCTTGAATCTTTTTGATGTTACTGCTCTTCTTCTTCAAGAAGAAATTAGCATGAAACATGAAGGTCTTGTGAAGCAAACAACTGCTCTAGCAGTTACCCAGGGCTTCACATCTTCTGCCGGAAACAAGGGCAAAGGGAAACGGAAGCACGACTCTCAAGGAGGATTTCGGGACAGAATTCTTTCAACAAACCTGGTCCGAATTCTTTCTTAGGACAGAATTCCTTCAACAGACCTGGTCAACACTCATTTTCTGGACCGGATTCTTTTCACAGGCCATCCGATCAGAATTCTTTCTCAAGACCTCCTGCAGTGGTATCTTCAAAACCCTCCATGGTCTGTTATTACTGCTCAAGGAAAGGGCATCACATCAAAGATTGCCGCCAACGTATTGCTGATACAAGGGAGAAAGGAGTCAACGATTGGTACCAGTCCAACTCTACTGCAGCAGCTCACATTTCTTTGTACAACGTTGACGTTGTTCCAAATATCACTCAAGATCAACGGTGGTACATTGATACTGCAGCTTCTCAGCACATGACAAATGGGCGCACTTGTTTCCTGGACTACAAGGAATACTTACCACCACGATGTGTTTATCTAGCAGATGGTTCCAACCTTGATGTTCTAGGCCATGCAACCGTTTCTGTCAAACTTGCTTGTTCAGGAACTCCATATATTTTAGCAGATGTTCTGCATATTCCATTGCTGAATAAGAACCTCTATTCAGCACTTTAGCTAAGTAAATTGCATGGTTCCTTTCGTCTCAAGGAAAGCAACATTCTACTTTACGATGATTTAGATAATCTGATAGCATCTTGCCCTAGACTGGAAAATTTATGGCTGCTGGGAGAGTCACTTCAGCCACCTAAAGCTACTTCGACTTATACTCCAACCAATTCAACGTCACTTCAGGCAACTGCAGTATCTACTCAAACCAATTCTGCATCTTCAGCCATTACCCCACTCTGGCATCGACGACTAGGGCAGATCAACAAACATCGCCTGCAACTCCTACATGACAACAATCTGATTGCTGGGATGGATCTCACCAGTCCTAATACATTTCCCGTTTGCTCACCTTGCCTTCATGGAAAGCAAACTAGAACTCACATTCCTCAAGAAGGAGCTACTAGAGCCAGTGTTCCACTGGTTATTGTTCACTCTGATGTTTGTGGCCCTCTTTCTCCTGCCACTTACACTGGTCACAGGTACTTTGTGGCCTTTATAGATGACTATACAATGTATACATTCTTGTACCTGCTCCAGTTCAAGCATGAAGTTTTTACTCGCTTCCAGGAGTATATCACCTATGCAGAAAGGCAACTTCATCCAGGAGTATATCACCTATGCAGAAAGGCAACTTCATCGGAAGATTTGTGTGCTGCATTCAGACAACGGTGGCGAATACAAGTCTACCGCATTCCATCTCTTTTGGAAAGAAAAAGGTATTATGCGTCAGTTCAGTACTGTATACACTCCTCACTATGTCACCCTACCCTCTACGTTGATGACTACATACTTGCTAGTAATAGTCTTTCTCTTCTCCTCTATGTGAAAGAATCTCTCATGCATAGCTTTGAGATGACCGATCTGGGAGAGATTAGTCATTGTCTTCAGCTACAAGTTAAAAGAGACAGAAGCCAAGGACAGATCAGTCTTTCTCAAGAAAGAAATTTGAGAGAATTCTGAATCGTTTTAACATGCAAGATTGTAAGTCTGCTTACAATCTTGTAGAGTCAAGGACTAGATTGAGTCTTCAAGACTGTCCTAAAAATGATAGAGAGAAAGAGAAATGATAGAGATTCCATGAAAACTATACCATATCAATCTGCAGTGCGTAGTTTAATGTGGGCTATGGTTAGCACTAGGCCTGATCTGGCTTACGCTGTCAGTTCAGTTGCTAACAACATGGCAAATCCTGGCCCTAACCATTGGCAAGCTATGAAGAGAATTTCTCGTTACATTCAAGGGACACTTTCCAAGGGTCTCATCTACAGCAGATCGAGCATTCCAACTCATGGATACTCTGCCTGTGCAACTAGGGCACACAATTATGTTAGTTGTGATAATCTCGAGTTTAGTGACTAGATACATGACTAGGCTAGATACATGATTAGACTAGATACATGATTAGGGTGAAGTGAGGGCGTAGCCTCAATTAGGGCTCTGCAAAGCAACCTGCTAGAGCTTGCTTGTGTATATATATGAGTGCTCTCTGCTCATGTTAAGGTAAGTTCTCATACAAGGATCATTCCCAGCACCTTGTACCTTGTTTAAGGTGTGTTCTATGCTGCTTCCCACTGGGGTACCTTTCATGCTGCGTGAGTGCTGCTGTGTACTATCTTTGAAGGCTCTGAGAGAGAGTGAGTTGAATATTGCTGAGTGCAATTAGGAGTGTCTACTCTGGTGAGACTAGGAAGCTGAGTGCTAGGATGTCTGATACATCAGAAGTCAAAATCATTGAGGATAGACCATCTACTTCAAAGACTAGAAGGAAAGGTTCTCATCAGGTTATGGGCCCACAATCACCATTGGGGTTGATAGGAGAACTCAGAGAACTAGAGAAACTAGGAAACACTAATTACAAAGCCTGGGCTTTGGATGTGAAGTGTATCCTAGACAGTTATGACTGTTTGGACTTGGCATTAGAAGCTCATGATATAGATGAGCTTGAGTCCAACAAGGAGGAGAGAATCAAGCATTCTACTACTAGGAGGTTTCTGCTAAGGGCTATGCAAGAGCAAGTCAGAGACCTAGTAGACACTTATGCTTGGAGTTGGGAGATCTGGCTCAAGCTCAAGAATTTTTACTCTGTTGAGAGACTTGGAAAGTTCCAGTAGGATCTGGGATGGGATGTGGAACACTAAACTTGCAGATGGTGAAGACTTTACTTTGCACTTGTCAAAGTTACAGAAGGTCTTCAAGAGTGTCAAGGAGGATGGGTGTCCCCTTACAGAGAAATATGAGATTAACCATCTCTTGAGGACTCTCCCTCCAAGCTACCAGCCTATCAAAGTAGCTCTAAAAGTTCTACCTGTTGAAGTTGTCACATGGGATTATGTGATAAACAGATTGCTAGTGTTTAGCACAGACAGAGGGACCTAGAGATGAATTTTAATGATTTGAGAGATTCTGGTCTGTTCAGTGCTTCTTCTCAGTCAAGGAGAGTCTGAAGGTGTACACAAGAAGGCCTAAACAGACGGTGGTATCTGATTCTGATACTACAGAAGAAGACTTCCAGAAGCAGACTGCAGATGCAGAATCTCTGAGTGAGATTCCTGAGATGTCAAAAGATGACATGAAACTTCTCGGCACAGAGCCAAGAAGATCACAGAGAGATAGAAAACCTATTGACAGACTTGGCTTTCTATCATAAGAGATGTTAGATGAATCTTACATCTGTCATGAAGATTGTGATCCAGACACTTTACAGCAAGCTTTGCTCAGACCAGATTCGAGTCAGTGGGAGTTGGCTATAGCAAAAGAGAAGAAGTCTCTTCAGACTAATGGTACATGGGTACTAGCTGATTTACCACCAGGAATGAAAGCAATTGGTTGTAAATGGGTTTTCAGGGTCAAACGTGGAGCTGAGAATGAGATCCTGAAGTACAAGGCAAGACTTGTTGCAAAGGGCTTCAATCAGAAAGCATCAATAGATTATTCAGAAACTTTTGCACCAGTTGCCAGGTATGGATCTATTCGCATGCTTCTAGCTCTTGCTGCAGAGAGAGATTGGGAAGTGGAGCAGTTAGATGTGAAAACAGCCTTTCTCAATGGAGATTTGAGAGAGACTATCTACATGGATGTTCCAGATGGATATACGGAAGGCAAAGGAAAAATATGCTTGCTTAAGAAGGCCTTATATGGTCTTAAGCAAGCTCCTAGAGCCTGGTATGAGAAACTAGACTCATACTTGAGAGAGCAGGATTTCAAACGAGCAGATTCTGACATGAGTGTGTATACTAGAGATGATGTATACATAGCTGTATATGTAGATGATCTACTGCTGTTGGGGAACAGTGAATCTATCAAAGGAGTGATAGATTTCTTGTGTTCTGTTTTTGAGATGACTATTCTTGGTCCTGCAAAACTCGTTTTGGGAATCAAAGTGAGCAGAGATAGAGAAGCAGGATGGATCCGAATTAGTCAACCACAGTATGTGAGATCCATACTAGCTAAGTATCAGATGACAGAGGCGAATCCTGTCTCTACACCTCTTGATCTGGGGTGGAAAGCACAACAGAATCATCGATGGGGAGATGAATCTCTGTGACAAAGTGTTGTATCAGAGTGCTCTTGGTTCTCTAATGTTTATCATGGTCTGTACAAGACCAGATATCTGCTATGCAGTGGGAGCACTAGCTAGATATACTAGCAACCCTGCACAAGTACATTGGAAAGGTATAAAGAGAGTATTCAGGTACTTAAAGGGTACTCAAGATGCGTTCTTGGAGTACAGAAAGCAAGGAAACATACTTGCTTCTACACTTGAAGCATATACAGATGCTAGTTGGGGAGATGACACAGATAAAAGTAGATCAACTAGTGGATATGTTATCATGCTTAGTGGTGGAGCAATTAGTTGGCGTAGTAAACAGCAAACATCTGTTGCACTGTCTACTACTGAGGCAGAATTTATGGTTGCCTCAAATGCTACTCAAGAAGTCATCTGGAACAGGAGACTTCTTAAGGAGTTGGGTTTTGAGCAGGAGAGTCCTACTACATTGTATTGTGACAATACAGGAAGTATAGCACTCAGCAAAAATCCTGTACATCACCCGAGGACTAAGCATATTGAGATTAGAAGAAGATTTGTAGAGGAGAAAGAGAAGGAGAATGTAGTGAAGTTAGTTTACGGTCCTACATAGGAGATGACAGCTGATGTGTTTACAAAAGCATTACCTAAAGATAAACACATAAAATGTGCTGTAGAAATGGGAATAGTCCTAAACTCTCATTAAGTGGGAGTGTTAGTTGTGATAATCTCGAGTTTGACTAGATACATGACTAGGCTAGATACCTGATTAGACTAGATACATGATTAGACTAGATACATGATTAGGCTAGATACATGATTAGGGTGAAGTGAGGGCGCAGCCTCAATTAGGGCTCTGCAAAGCAACCTGCTAGAGCTTGCTTGTGTATATATATGAGTGCTCTCTGCTCATGTTAAGGTAAGTTCTCATACAAGGATCATTCCCAGCACCTTGTACCTTGTTTAGGGTGTGTTCTATGCTGCTTCCCACTGGGGTACCTTTCATGCTGCGTGAGTGCTGCTGTGTGCTATCTTTGAAGGCTCTGAGAGAGAGTGAGTTGAATATTGCTGAGTGCAATTAGGAGTGTCTACTCTGGTGAGACTAGGAAAGCTGAGTGCTAGGATGTCTGATACATCAGAAGTCAGAATGACTGAGGATAGACCATCTACTTCAAAGACTAGAAGGAAAGGTTCTCATCAGACTAGATACATGATTAGACTAGATACATGATTAGGGTGAAGTGAGGGCGTAGCCTCAATTAGGGCTCTGCAAAGCAACCTGCTAGAGCTTGCTTGTGTATATATATGAGTGCTCTCTGCTCATGTTAAGGTAAGTTCTCATACAAGGATCATTCCCAGGACCTTGTACCTTGTTTAAGCTGTGTTCTATGCTGCTTCCCACTGGGGTACCTTTCATGCTGTGTGAGTGCTGCTGTGTACTATCTTTGAAGGCTCTGAGAGAGAGTGAGTTGAATATTGCTGAGTGCAATCAGGAGTGTCTACTCTGGTGAGACCAGAAAGCTGAGTGCTAGGATGTCTGTACATCAGAAGTCAAAATGACTGAGGATAGACCATCTACTTCAAAGACTAGAAGGAAAGGTTCTCATGGATACTCTGCCTGTGCAACTAGGGCACACAATTAAAATGATAGACCATTTAAGAATGGTTCAAAAACTCTGCCTGTGTTTTGTTAAGCTTCAGAGCCGTGCGAATAAGGAGAGAGGAAGAAGGTGCAAAAACTCCTCGGAAATAAACATGTCATTCAGTATTCTTCTTTGTAGGAAGAATACTGTGGCCACAGGAATTTTGACATGATGAGTTTGTACTCCGTCTCTGTGATACTCCACACGTAACGCATACTATATCGGCGTGGACGTATGCAAATGTCACAAATATTCATACTTCACAGCTCTTGTACATGGGTCGTGAGGTCAATTACTAATGGTATATCAAAATCCCAGCTACTATGAAATAGACCCTCTTCAACTCAGTCCCCTTCTCACCAAGGATGCTCGCTCGCTCGCTAATTTACTCTATCTTTCGTGCAACGTGGAAGTAGTATGCTGAAAGAACGCACAAGGTCACACTTGAAGTGTACCTGCTCATAACGGCGATCTTCAGCAGCATAGCCAGGTCTCAGAAAGTCTGCATACATGATGCCTTGGTCCTCGAATATCTCTTTGTGACTTTCTATAGTATCCATACTGCGCTTTAGAAGTTCATGCACTACAGTTGTAAAGTAGAGCTTGTCTTCGGCATTGATTAGCCGATCATGAAACACACGCATGCTTTCATGAATCCAGAGCGATCGCAATTGTTTCTTTGTTGCACAGTCTACAGGCTTCACCATCAGGATTCCCTGAGTCGCAATAAGATGTGGACGGACTTAGCAAGCATGTAATAGATCAATTGACTAAAATCTAAGCCAAAAAGAAAAATGTTTTTCAAATTCGGTATCGCCGCTTGTCTTCTTCATTCTCTATTTTTTCCTTCATTTTGTACTGAAATGAATTTCATTCAACATATTTGAAACAACAAAACATGCTTGACATGATTTTGTCTTTCTGTTTCAGGGTTACGAAAAGCAGCTGTTGCTCAGGCAAAGAGACCTGGAAGATCTTAGAGACGTCCCGAAGGTTGAAGGTGTAATGCGATTTCTCTGGCGTAGGTAAGAGTTCCTGACTCATCCTCATGAACACCTCAATACTGCAGTCAACTATGGGCTTCGTATAGGGTTTGCACTCAGCAGGAAAAAGAGATAGGAATCCACTCAGTATAGCCCCGAAAATGGTTCGTAAGGTCATGTCTGTTGGGGGCTGCACGCTAACCATGCTAAAATGGCGGAAAAACCGCGGTGTCACCTGCAACCAAAAGCGTTATATGAGTCCTACTATATAGACGAGAACTCTATTAATGTTCTACCTGGAACGAAAAGAAGTATGAACCTACCTCGTTCCTACCACCTCCAGGTGGACCACAAGCTGCAGCAATAGTCATATCAGCAATTTCCTTCCAGAAAAGATGCACACGATCGTAAAATCCTCTGAAGTCTTGAAATTGTCTAAGCAGCTCAATAGGTGGCTGTGCAAAGTATTTCTCCCTCATCGGCATGTTTACATCATCCACAAAGCAGACGATCTTTTTGCCAAACGGGCCCCCGAATCGATTTTTTCCCTTCTTTTCCAGCTTACTTTCAATCGCTTCCTACAGAGCCAGAGAACTCCTTTCAGAATATTGGCTGGACGTGAAAAGCGATTTAACAGAGATATGAGCAAACTGGATTTTGGTTTCACAAAGAAAAAAGAAATTCTTATCTAACTGATGAGATGAAAGGGTGAGCACCTGAGTGGCAATAGCAGTAGTTTGTGCACTGAAGTTCAGCACAATCGCCATCATATTCTTGGTTTCAGCTAATTTGTTGATAAGGTCGAGCACAATTGCACTTTTTCCTGCTCCAGATACACCGGCAAAGAGAACTGACCGTTGGAGCTCAATCTTCAGTTCAAAGAGCCACCCAAGCCTTGTTGTGTCTAAGGTTGGGACCATCAATGAGAAGAAAGAGACTCCAGGTTTGTATGTGAAGGAAGGAATGATTTCTTCCCAAGGTGAAAACGACTGATCCCTAACATTAACATAGTATTCAAACACTGTGTCCCCTCCGGGAAATGCTGCCATAGTTTCACACTCTTTACGCACAAAGTTGTCAAATTTCTCTATGCTCGTATGCTTGATATTTCCACCGACAGCCCAGACGAATGAAAAGGCGAAGATTCTGCTCAACGTAGCTGTGATCACGTCATTAAACTCACCCTGAATATTAGTTTCTCTACAAGGTTGTAGTAACCCTTGGTAGTAGAAACAAAGGGTTGTCACAATGTTGATGTTCACTGAAGGAATAGTCTCTTGCAAATTATTCCTGAGCATCTTGAGTCCCACATCCACCCACTCATTAAACAATCCCATTATGTACGTACAGCACTGGGCAGAGACAACAATGTTGATCTCTTTTGGAAGACGCTGTAACCAAGACTTCACATATGGACGCCATCCTATTTCTTCGGGTGGAACATACACCATTCCACATCGGCTTACAGTTGCAGGTGAGGCAACTGCCAAATCCTGAACTTCAAATAGAATTCTCATCGTCCCAGGATTTAGTTTTATGCGCTCTCCATTGGGTAAACAAAGGACACAGTTATCATCTAGAACAGTATTCATATTCTCAATCCAGATGGCATCCACAGGTCCGTCAAAAACAATCCATTTTCTATCCTGAGTAGTATCTGCCACAGCAGCACGGATAATGGTGCTTCCTAAACCATCTGTCCACTCGTTTGTCAGTAAATTGTACTCTCCGTAAAGTTCTCCCATTTTGATGCACTTTGGATTCAGAACATACGCATGTGTCTTCTGGAAAGCAGGATTTGGGTGGTTTCTTTCTCGCAATTTCGTCATGGCATCCTTAAGCAGCCGGTAGCAAGTGCTTTTCCCACCACCTGTAGGTCCGACAGCCATAACTCCGAATCTTACGTTCAAAGTTTCAAAAAGTTGAATAACCTTGATCACAAAAGGATCCACTAGCTGCAGCCCACCTTCTAGTATGCATTCTTCGATGGCAAGCTTGAGTTCTCCAAAATCTTGTGGTGGTATTTCAACACCTGGAAACAGATCTGTTATGATGGCCAAAAATAGGCTCACATCTTGAGCCAAAAATTTTGGTAGATTGCTATCTTTGAACGCACGAATCAATACTACATCTTCCACAAGATCCGGATTTGCTCGTTTTAGGGCTCCTGCCATGACAAGCACGGACTTGACCGCCCTCATACCGAAGTCATAGTGATCTTGCTGACTGAGCTGCTCACTGGCCAGCTTGTAAAGTTTTACCATCTTTCTGGACAAAGCTTTTGCATTTGCAAAGCCTTCAGAAAACAACATCACTTCAGCAACCAGTGCATAATCCGGAATCATCATGGATACGGGTCTGAACAGGACTTTGAGATTATCTGGTAACTCAGTTCTTCCTGCATATCCAGGGTTCATGGTGATGAATACACCGCAAGTAGCCAAGAGTTTAATTTCACGCCCCTCAAAATTGAACCGTGCGAGCCGAGCTTTGAGAGCATTTTGGATAGTTAGTAGTTGCTGAGCAACCACTGAAAGCACTTCTATGTCAATTCGATTGAACTCATCGAAACATGCCCAAGCACCACATTGTGCGAGGCCTGCAAAAAACTTGCCCATAAACTGGACAAATAAAAAACATTAGTGAAGACCATTGAACACTCGACGAGTAAATAATACCGGCAGATGTCTAAGCTAGTCTAGAGAAAACGTTTATAGAAAGAAGGAACCTAATGTCCCGTGGTAAGAGAGGTGCGAGGACCTTGAAATCCAGATTGTCACCACAGTTGAACACGACACACTGTATGCCCAAAGCTTTTCCAAGATCTTTCGTTGTTTCTGTCTTTCCTGTTCCAGCAGGGCCAGCCGGAGCACCCCCAAGTTTCAAATGCAGAGCACCAGTTAGGGTCATATAGCATCGATCTGTAAGAGGGGTGATAACAAGGCGTGGCTGTGCTCCAAGGTACTCATAAGCATATAGGAATCGCGCATTCGTTTGGCGAATAGAACTATCTTCCAGTTCATCATCCCAGTAATAGCGCAGTTGCATTTGCCATCCGAACTCAGTCGGTTTAAAAATCTTTTCCCTGAAACGTTCAGCAACAACTGTCCGAAGAAACTGTTGGTAGCACACTAAACACTAAGTACCTAATAGTGCTGAACCATAACGTACGAGATGATTAAATTTCCTTCAATTAAGACAACAATCCGTTATATATTAGTAACCCCGAGAAACTAACAGAACTTTAGGTGAGCCAATAGCTTATCGAATCAGGAGTGAAAGTACAGTAATAATCAAGATTGAGGAATTTACACCTAGTGACACAAGAAGCAAAAAAAGAAAACACACTCTGTACTCAACTCAAGTGAGACATTCAATTTCAACAAATTTTTGTCTCGGTTAACATTGTTCGGGGCATACTGTACAAGGATCCCTTAAACAAACTGAGCAAGCACGTTTCGCACGCAATTTTATTAGCTCAGGACAGTGGATGGACATTACTGAGCATTAGAAGCAGAATGTTGGAATTCCCAACAGTCTTAAGGATCTTTGGGCTTTTCCATGGCTTACTGAACAGCAAAGGCTATCTAACTGTGGATTAAAGTGCACGACAGGCTAGAATGAAATGCTTCTAAGCATCTGCGGAGAGAGCGGAAGAGGATGCGGAAGAAGGAAAGATGCAAGAGATACAAACAGTCCCCTCCCAGAATTCAACCGCAAGCTGGATAAATTGAGCATTTTTACGGGAATAACACTCAACATCTACAATGGAATTTCTATGGAAGTCATTATGCGTTCAAACGTATGTGGGGTTCCTATACGAGTTAAATCTTTTTCTTTCCTGCTGATACAAACCATGAACCTCAATTTCACAGCTCATGCATGAAGAACTTACCGGATCATATCATCTACTATATCTCTGGCGTGGACGTCGATAGTAATGAGAGCACATAGAATCTTTCTTTGGAGAGATTTCAGTTCTCCCCTGACCAGCACAGACAACGCCTCCAGCTGAGAAATACAAAGAGTCAAGGACTCCATTAGAAGTGTTTCCACACTTTTATCTCCCCCTTTGAGAGCATCTTCGATCATATTACTCCAGTATATTTGACTCGTCATAACCACCAGCTGCGCAGGATGCATCAAAGTCCATGCAGGGCGTGGTCTCTTAAGGTAATCTTGCACTGCTGCTTTCGCCAATCTGTCATGTGTCCAAGTTCCAACGTACATGTTACATAGAATTTCGAATACAATTGACGAAAGATCTTCTATCCCTGCTTAAGATTTAACGGATCTGAGAAGTTTTCCTCTTGACATGCGTACGAGCAGATGCTTATCAGTAATATTAGGGCAAAGCATTCTTATAAAAGGGGATGGCCACTACACCTTCGCAAACTGGCAACCATGTTCTGTTCAACAGCTGTCAGCCAGTTCTCAACGTTGCCTCTAGCCTTGAGATTTTTCCCTAAACTAACTCGTTCTCCTTCTCCTGATACCATCGCATATATATCAACGCTTTTAGGATCCTCTCCGAAGTCTAAACTTCGAATTCCATCTGGAGTTGGTAATTTCCAATCAAGGAGTCATCTTCAGTTAGTGAGGAGCACCCAAAAATATCCCCAGCTGAGACACACGATCAATATGTTCACTGCTACGCATAATGTGGATTGCAAAACTGAAATTATCTCGACTTCTAGTCAACAACTGGCGGACAGAGGCTGATTTTCACAGTTGAAAATTTAAACAGAATTGCGAACCAAGAACTACTGGTAATAGACAACGACGAGATATACACCAAGATCCCTGAGAGAGAACCATGAACTGAAGTAGCCATAGTACATTACCAAAGCACTTGGACATGTGAGGTTGCACAGCTTGCACGTTTCGTGTTTGAGCTAAAATCTCGAGCAGCTCGTCATTCGATAGAAAGTAAAATCGTGGGAAGGCCATCCGCTTTGTCTCCAGGTAATCTTCTAGATTTTTCTGAATTTTCTCGAGAGTTTCATTGCTTTTCTGAAAAGTTTCTAGCCAGCCAGGAGATGTGCCTGCTTGCAAAGCATTTGCTCTGCATCCAGGACCTTTCTTCAGATAGTTGATTCGCAGATGTTTAATAATATCGGGTCCATCTCTTACCCATCTAGCTCTGCTCGCTATGCACTTTTGCTGACCTCTAGTCACTTTAATTGACTTGAACCAGGAACAACCCACCGACTATGTTTCTCTTCTTCTTTTCTTCTTTTTGTCTTTGCTCGTTTCTTCTTCTTCTTACTCTTTAATTGGGCGTTCATTAGATGCAATGAAAGAACAAGGCTTCTTAAATATGGTAGCTTCGTAGACATCAATAAAATCAATGTGAGGCGCTTTGAATCTCTCTTCGTCGTGTTGTTTGTTGCCTCAGGATGTCCTCATAGCAAGGTCGTGGACTACGATGGTATTAACTACCGGTTTGTTCCAACTTCGAACTATCAAATTAATGTCGACACGAATCCAGATTTTGGATGCGAGTACACACCTATCGTGTGTGCGCTTCATGATGTCTTTAAATTGTTTGTCTACTGCAAAAAATGCCTTGCTCTCGTTCGGAAGCTGTCGTTGAATGTCAGGTGCACTGAAGATACTTTCCAGATACATCCACTGCTTCTGGCATTCACACCACTGGTCCAACACTTTGGCAAAAAGTTTGAGTTGTCCTTCCATCTTGTCCACCTCATTCTTAATCCCCGCTACATATCTAAAACAAATATAAATCGATTAAGTTACAAAATGGCTGGAAACATGTATAGTCTATGTATGTTACGGTTGACATTTCAAGCATGCAGATAAGTTTTAGAGTAGAGTCTCCTCATGCGGAAGACTACCAATTTGCAACTCCTTTATCTAACATAGACAATTTCCGCCTTCGGTAGGCTTGGTTGAAATCTTGAGACGACTCCTTTAGCAGCCGGAACCACGCTAACATGCTAAGGATTGTTCAAACTGACGATACAGCAGATACCAAATATATGATATGATAAATCGTGTAATGAGCAACAACCTTGACGAAGTTACAGTATTCATAGTGACCATGGAGTCCTCCAAGGCAGCTAGCACGTCGTCAACACCTCCAAGCACATAGACATCTTTGAATTCCTTATACTGTTTGACGATAAATTCGATTGTAGTCCACTGCATATGGTAATCACTGCAAGCATAAGTATGCTAATCGGTACCTACTAGTATATGTTCTCCTGCAGTTTAGTGAAGAATACTATTAGCGTCTTCTGCGTGGGGAGTTCTACACAAATTTTGTTGTTATATATAGGTATACGAGACCAGAAGCCGTTCTGGGAACGGGTTATCCAAAACTCATGAATTGCAACCGAATCGGTAAGCAAGATGTACATGATTCACAATGCTAGAATAGTGAGAAATCCATAATGTTGCAAACGATAGGTAAGCAAGATGTACATGATTCAAAATGCTAGAATAGTGAGAAATCCCACACTTAGGGTTTTACCAAGCATTCCCCTAGCTTCTGCTCTTGTGTATAGTTTCAGTGCTTGAAAGTTTAATTCTCTTACAAGAGTCATTCCCAGCACTTTGTATTTTGCTTCAAGTGTGCTCGACGTTACTTAGTTTCAGGTCAGGTGTGTCCTATTCTGGCTAGCTTTCAGATGTGTTCTGAACTGCTGTGTTCTATCTCTGGATGATCTGAGTTATAGTGGATTGAATCCTGCTATGTGCAGTGAGGAGTGTCTCCTCTGGTGAGACAGAGAGAGTTGAGTGCTAGGATGTCTGATACTTTAGAAGTCAGAATGATAAAGGATAGAACTTCAACTCTATTCAGAAATAACAATGTGTCTCAAGTTACGGGCACCCAGTTTGCATTATCGTTGATAGGAGAGTTGAGAGAGTTAGAGAAATTGGATGAGCATAACTATGTATCCAGTTACATCATCCATGTCCGATGAGATCATTCACGTGTACAACTATTTAAACATTGTTTTACAATAGACATTCATTCTTATAGACATATAAGAATCTGCTTGATTGAAACCTTGTTATTTCAAGTACGAATCTAGTTTCTCGTACCAAATTGTTGGCATTTGCTGAAAGCCATACAAGGCTTTCTTAAGCAAAGGTATTTTCCCATTGTCTTCAACATACTCAAATAGAACATCCATATATATCCATATAGATGGTTTCTTTAAGATTTACATTCAAAAATGCTATCTTGACATCCATCTATTCCATTTTCCAATCTCTCTCTGCAACAAGTGCTACAAGCATCCGGATAGATCCATGCCTGGCCACAGATGCAAATGTGTCTATGTAATCGATAAATATTTTTTGATTGAAACCACGGCAACAAATTTTGCTTTGTACCTCAAGTTCTCATTCTCAACTCCCTGTTTGATCTCAAACACCCATTGAATTTCCTTGTTGCTTCATGGTAAATTAGCTTGTTATAGCAAGCTCCTACTGATTCTAATCTGGTCTAAACATTAATTGTTGTAAAATTTAAGGATCTCATTGTAGATATAAATTGCAAAAACACATTTTTGTGTTTATGCAATTGACGGTTGACGGTTTCTCACAAAGAAAAAGGAATTTGTCAATAGGCATTTTCACTCTCTTTGATCTTCTTGGACTTTCTCTCATAAATTCTATGCTGAAAATGCAAGATAGTGATGAATTCACCAAGCACATGGCAAGAATTCAAAAGTACTTCAAGAAGCTTCGGGGTAATGACTAAAGGTATGAAGAGAAATATGAGATTAACCATCTCTTATATACTCTTCCTCTAAGTTGCGAACTCTGACAGTTATGTCTATTGAATCTGTGATATGGAGTTATGTGACAACTAAGCTAATAGAGTTCTGTGGAGACAAAAAAGGCCACAGGAAAGAAACAAGATGCAAATGAGCTATTGGATGTTGCTCTATTTACTGCTTCTTCAAGGACACAAAAAGAACTATGTAGAATATTGATGTACCTAGGAAGGAAACCGAATTTGGTAATAAGACTTGCTACATCTACCATGCAGAGTGTCATATTTCACTTAGTTGTCTTAAAAAGAGTAATAAGAGAGATTGAGAGGTGAAGAAAGAGGGAGAGAGATCACATCTAACAAAGAGACATAAACTTGCAAGCTCAACATACAATGCAAAGGATTACAATGACATAGAAAGTGATGAGGAAAAGTACTCAATAGAAGAGTTGGATTGGGGATTGATTGTAGAATCACAACAATACTCAAATGGTTTAGGATTGCTCTGGAATTTGGAACTACTTCTCACATTTGTTGCTATAGAGAGTTGTTCTCATCTCTTCAACTTGTAAAAGCTCCCAAAAGTGTTTATTGTTGTTTTGGGTTCTAAATCCAATTGACAAGTTTTCTATTGTCTACATGGGAGGATATGATACAAGTTTTTGTAAGAGTTATTTGGAGAATGTTCTCTACATTCTCAAATACACAAAAAAATTAATGTTAATACACCGCCTACTCGAACATGGAATGGATGTCTTGTTTTAGAACAATGGGAAACAGTGTATTCTGAAAAGTGGAATATTAATATTTGGATATGGGTTTGCAGAAGGTATGAAGATGGTAGAGGGTATGAAGTTAGATCCTATAGGAAAAACACAAGTTTTGCAATGGTCGTGCAAAAAGGAAGTTGCATAAGGCTCCTATACTCACAAAAGCCTCAAGTAGAGCTTTTGGTCTACTAGATATCATACGTTGGTTTTAGTTAATCTCTGGTTTAGCACAATCCTTATTCTTGTCTTTTGTCTTTTTGTCTAGGTACATTCCACCTTATCTAGAGATAAATGATTAGGGTTACGGTTAGGGTTGAGAAGATAAGGGATTAGAGTAAAGAAGGGCAAAGCCTCACTTATAGTTAAGCATGGCCTGTCACTAGCTTTTTCTTCTATGTTTATGTGTGTGGTTTCTGGGTTTGTTATGGTGAGTTCTCCTACAAAGATTATTCTCAACAACGCCTTGCATCTCACGAGTCCTAAGCTACTTAACATCATCTCAGGTGTATGCTATGTTATTTTAGTTTTGGGTGTTATTCATGCTGCATGAGTGAATTTCTATGATTGTACTCTCTGTGAGAACTGTAAATTTCAGAGAGCTCTAGTATTGTCGAGTGCAATCAGGTATATCTACTCTGATGAAACTAGAAGATGTGGAGTGCTAGTATGTTTGATACATCAGAGGATAGAATGATTGGCAGACCTTCTACTTCAAAAAATAGAAACAAAAGTTCTCAACATCATACATTTGGATGTATGATTGAGAAGTCTCTTAATGAAATGCTATACTATATAATTTTTGTGGATAATTACAATTGGAAGAGTTTTGTTTACTTGATGAAGAGCAAGGAAGAACTATTGCTCATCTCCTGAAGGAGCAAGGAAAAAGTTCACGAAGAAAACAGAAAAAAATGGTTTCTACAGTTTATGGAGAGTTTGAAAGGATACTTCCTTCTCAATCCTAAGACCGGACAGTTATTAGAAGTCAAGATGTTTTCTTTGATGAGCTGAGGACTTCGGGAGAAAATGATTGTGAAATATTGGAGCTAACTGATCAGTCTGATCAATCTCTCTTTCCAAGTTGCAGGGTCAATTCTTTCGATCAATCATTAGAAAATCAATCTTTACCTAAACTTGAAGATCCATCTGAAGAGTCTTTGAAGGTGTACATGAGACACTTGAGGTAGATGGTGGTTTTTGATCCTAATCCTACAAAACGAGAAAAGATCTTCAAACGATAACTCTTAGGTATAGAATCTGTGAGTGAAATTCAAGAAAAATAGAAAGATGACATGGAATATTTGAGTGAAGATTCAAGAAAATCAGAGCGAGTGAAAAACATATTTGTTTTCTTTATGAGCAACAATCATATATGATAAATATGATATCAAACGAAACTTATATCTGTAGTGAAAGAGCTGGTGATTCTGAAACTTCACGAAATGTAATATTTAGACCAAACTAGAGTCAATGGAAATCGGCTATACCAAAATAAAAGAAATTCCTCCAAGCTAACAATACATGGGTACTAGTCAATTTACTGTCGGATAGAAAAGCAATTGGTTATAAATGTGTATTTAGGGTCAAACATGGTACTGAAACAAGATCTTGAAGTCTAAAGCAAAACTTGTTAAAAAATTTCAATCAAAAAATATCTATCAATTATACAAAAACATATGACTTGGTATGGAGTTATTGAGATGGTTCTAACACTTGACATAGGACATATTGAGAAATGAAAAAATTAGATATCAAAACAAGAGCTTAGTAAGAAAAACTAGATTCATATTTGAAACAACAAGGTTTCAACAAAATAGATTTTGACATGAATAACTCTTGTAAAGAAAATATGTACATAATTGTGTGGATAATCCACTACTGCTGGGAAATTAAGAGTCTATTGGTGGAATGGTAGATTTCATATGCTTTGCTTTTAAAATGATTAGCCTTGATCCCATGAAACTTATTATGGAACTAAGGTGACAAAGACAGAAAATTTGATTGGATTCAGCTCAATCAACCCCATTACAACAGAACAAACCTTCTCTTCCTCTAGAGGCATATACAAATGCTATCTGAGCTTCTCTTACTCTAAACACATATACAAATGCTAGTTGAGGAGATAACTCTAATAACGACATATCAATTATGTAATTATACTCAGTGGATGAACAATCAGTTGGCATAGTAAATAGTAAGCATCTATTGCCCTATCGACTATTGAGGCAGAGTTCATGAAAACTTCAAATGTTACACAAGAAATCATATAGAACAAAAGACTTCTTAAAGAGATAGGATTTGAACAATTGAATACAAATTGAAAAAATTGTGATAATATAGAAACCATAGTGCTTAGTACAAATCTTGTATTTCACCCAAGGATTAAGTATATAAAAAGCAGAAGAAGGTTTGTAGAAGAGAAAGAGAAAACAAGTGTTGTAACGTTAGTTTACTATCCTACACAAGAAATGACAGCATATGTGTATGAAAGCACTGTCTAAAGAAAAACATAGGAAAAGTGTACCAAACATGAGAATTGCACTAAATTCTCAATAAAAGGGAGTGTTGGATTTAGGTAAGTTTTTGTTTAGGGCAAAGTGGGGCACAATCACACTTAGTGTTTTACCAAACGCCCCCTAGCTTTTCTCCTCTGCATATAATTGTATTCTCAATGATTGGAAAGGTAAGTCCTTTTACAAGAGTAATTCCCAACAACGTACACCTTATTTCAGGTGTGCTCTATGCTACTTAGCTTCAGTTCAGGTGTATTCTATGTTCAGTTCAGCGTATCCTATGTTGGCTAAATTTCAGATGTGTTCTGAGCTGATAAGTGAACTGCTGTGTTCTAACTCTGGATATTTGAGTGATAGTAAAATGAGTACAGTGAGGAGTGTCCATTCTGGTGAAACTAAGAGAGCTAAATGCTGGGATGTTTGATATATCAAAAGTCAAAATGCCAGAAAATAGAACTTCAACTCTAGTCAGAGATAACAATATTTCTCATACTATCGAAAGGATGAAAAGCCTAACAACTCAATGCCGAACAGAAGCAAAGCAAGATCCAGTATTGCCATCAATGACTCAACTTTATTCAGAGATAACAATATTTCTTACAGTATCGAAAGGAAGAAAAGCCTAACAACGTTTCTTAACATCGCAATGCTGAACAGAAGCAAAGCAAAGATCCAGTATTGCCATCAATGACTCGGAATTGGTAAATTGACGAGGAATTGAAAGTTAGTGGTGTCTATGTGCCACAAGGGATGAAGTTTAAACGTAAAACAGCAAAAGTGTAAGGGGTCTGGATATGAGGAGATGAGAGCAGAAGCCATTCGAGAAACGGGAGATCCGGAACTCATTAAGTGCATATGAAGTGCGAATGGAATGGCAATAGGATGAAAGCAAAACTGAATAAAAGTACACGCGATCCGGAACGCATTAACTGCATATGAAGTGCAGATGGAATGGCAATAGGATGAAAGCAAAACTAAATGAAAAATACATGCGGAACGGAGATGATGTGCAACTCCTAAATCGAATGTAAGGCCAAGCACCGATATCCTATAATTATCAGAAGGTAATCACATGTAGAGAAACTGTAAACCATCGTACAATCGACAAGCATAAAGCAACGCATGTAAAGAAATCGAGAACAACGTGTAATCAGGAACCTATAATCAGAAATGTACATTTCTGTAATCAGAAATGTACAACAACGTATAAACGTTAATCGCAAAGCAACGCATTTAACGAAGTAGTAAATCAACGTGTAAACGAAGACCGATGAGCTGGACATGAATTTCTAAGCAGTCTGAGACCAGAAGTCGGGTTAGGAACCAAGAAGTCGAAAGGCGGGTAGGAACCATGAAGCAGACAACATTTGAAGGAGCATTAGTTGAGGATGGGTGGAGTGGCAGAGGAGGAGAGCAAGGTCTTATGGCTGAGACGGAACGAAACGGTAGGGGACTGGGTATGAGAAAAAAGAGAGTAGAAACCGTTCAGAGAACGGAGGAAGCAGAGCGAAGCGTTAGGGGTCTGGATATGAGAGATGAAGCCGTTCGAGGAACGGGAGATCCGGAATTCATTAAGTGTATATGAAGTGCAGATGGACTGGCAATAAAACGAAAGCGAAACTAAATCAGAAGAACGTGCGTAAAGGAGATGAAGTGCAACTCGTCAATCGAAAGTAAAGCTAAGCACCGACATCATAAAGTTATCAGAAGAACGACATGCAGAGAAACTGTTAACCGAGGTGTAAACAAAAAGCGTTAGGGGCCTGGATTTAGTATGGAGATGAGAGCAGAAACCGTTCGAAGAACAGGAGATCCCGAACTCATTAAATGCATATGAAATGCTGGAATGTAATCATGATATGAGAGACGAGAACAGAAGCCGTTCATCGAACGGGAGATCCGGGACTCAGTAAGTGCATTATGAAATCCATGTATAATGGCAATAAAATGATCGAATTAACAGAAAAGAACTCAAGGGAACATGCGGAAAGTCGATGAAATGTAATGTGCAGAACTGAATTAGAACGGAATTAAAGCAAAGCAACTGCATCAAAAGTTGATCCGAAGCTAAAAACCCTGGAGAGAAACTTGTTAATCAGCGTGTGTAAACGGGTAATCAATGGAGAGGAATGGAAATAAAGAGCAACATGATAGATCGAAAGAAAGGTAAACACCCACGTGAGAGATGAACAGAAGATCAAAAAAACCTACATAGAACCCGTTAATCCGCATTAAAACGAGCAGGAAAGAACTCGTAGAGATATCACGAACGAATTGAATTGAATTAAAGACCCGAAGAGTAGCCGAAGGAGCCGTTCCGTGATATTGGAGTTATGATCCCCGCCCGAAGAAGGGGGATCCAGAGCTCACTAAAGTGCAAATGAAATGTGGATTATTAAATGCAAATGAAATGTAGATGGAATGACAATAAAATGAAAACAGAACTGTCTGAGATACCTGCTAAAAGTAGACGAAATCTAGATTATATAAAGCATGTATTGTCAAGTAATGTTCATATATACCTGGACAATAACCGTGCATCGATGTGGAAACGAAGAATCATCTCCTATCAAGAAATTTCGAAATAAGCAAATCTTCAACAACTGAAAACCACACTGAATGAATGGAGAACTAAATTGATTGAAACCAAACCCGGGATTTCAGGTATGAAAAAGTAGAGAGGAAATTTGCACAAGAGATGAAAAGTTGTAGATTTATACTCCCCTCCATTGTCTGAGCAAAAAAATATAAACTTTTCGGTCGAGTTGGTTTTCAACATAGGTGACATATTCTTGGAAACAGTTTAAAACTTCATGTTTGAACTTTAGGAGAGGCAGGAAAGTGTATCTTGTAAATACAAGTCATCAATAAATGTCACAAAGTATCTATAACCAGTATATACAAGTAGCAGAAGAAACATGATCACAAGCATCAGAATGTATTAGGCCCAATGGTATTGTTGCTCTTGCTCCTCCTTCTTGAGGAAATGGAATTCTAGTTTGTTTGCCTTGAAGGCAAGATGGGCAAACTGGAAGTGATGTAGGATGAATCTTATCCATCCCATCAACCAACTCTTTGTTCTTTAAGAGTAACATACTATCTTGGCTGATATGTCCCAAGCAACGATGCCATAAAGAATTGATGTCAGTCGAAGCAGAAGTAGCATTGCTCTATGTAGAAGCTGGAGCAGCTTGGGAAGCTGGAATTGACTCTTCCCGAAGCCAAAAATTGTCTAGTCTTAGACATGATGCTATCAGGTGTTGCTGGTCATCATGTAAAATACTGTTATTGTCTTTTAAAGCAAAGGTTCCATATGAGTTACTCAATTGTAATGCAGAATACAGATTCTTGCTGAGTAATGGAATATAAAGAACATCTTTGAAAGTATATTGATCCCCTGAAGAGGCTAGCTTAAGTGAAACAGTTCCCTGACCAAAAATGTTGATGTAGAACCAGCAGCTAAATAGACTTGTCTGGGTGGTAAATATTGTTCATACATCAATAAGCAAGTTCTTTGATGTGTCATATGCTGAGAAGCTGTTGTATCGACATACCATCAATTGTCTTTGATAAATGAATGAGTAACATCAACATTATACAGTGAAAGATGTGCAATAGTACTGTTTGATTGATACTGATCAGATAGTTTGAATATTTTTTCGTTTCATCAGCAATAAGTTTTCTGCAGTATTTGATGTGATGTCATTTCTTAGAACAGTAATGACAAATGATAGCAGGTCTGGAATTTTAAAATTCACTGTCGGTAGAAGGACTCCCAGAAAATTTGGACAAATTATTCTGACCAGGAAATCCTTGAAATTTGCCTTTGCTTTTGCCTTCATATCTTGAAAAGGTCTTGGTGCCTTGAGTAATTGCAAGGGCAATTGTTTGCTCTACAAGGCCTTCATGTTTCATACTTATTTCTTTTTGAAGAAGACAAGCAATAACATCAGAGAGTTTCAAATTCTGCTGGCTGCGTAAAGACTGTAGAAAAGTCTTATAATTTGTAGGCATGGACCTCCTCAAATGAAGCTTTGACTGTTGATCATTAACTGGATTGCTGGCAGCAGATAATTGAGTTAAAATGTCTCGAAAGTTTGATATATGTCGTCTAACACTGTCACCCTCTCATCTTTATGGTTGTGAGGGTGTCAAGTAAATACATAACTGTAACATCATCAGTTCCTTCATACATGGTAGTCAAATCAGTCCATACTGCATTGGCTAATGTATGTCTGCTTATTGCACTGACATATTTTGGAATCATTGCTTAATTAATAGCATCAAGTGCTACAATGTTTGATGATCCCAGGCAGCTTGATGAGTTGGAGTGGCAGGTCTCCGTTCAATCCCATTAGCAATATTAGACACCATCGATGCCTTCAGTTTGAGTGGAAAGCAATGCTTCCAAGAATGGAAGTATTTGCCATTAAATTTCACTAATGTTAAATTCAATCGAATGCGAGGAGTAGGTGTACTGATAGCTCTCCGTTCAATCCCATTAGCAATATTGAACACCATCGATGCCTTCAGTTTGAGTGAAAGCAATGCTTCCAAGAATGGAAGTATTTGCCATTAAATTTCACTAATGTTAAATCCAATCAAATGCGAGGAGTAGGGGTACTGATAGCCATAATGTAGAATATTTGAAAAAAGAGAAATCAGAGACTTCAGAGGAATAAAAGCAGTTTGATTCAGAGAGGAATGGAGACTTACTCCAAAATTCTAGAGAAGAGGAATGAATCACCCTTCAGAATGCATTGAATTCAATCTCGAGTTAATTGAGTGAAATATCGCAAAATTGGATGGGTCTCCGGAAGTAGAATTGAAAATTTTATGCTAAGGCGTCCCCAGCAAATTTGAGTAATCAATTACAGAATTGATCATCCAAGTTTTGAAATTTCAGTATTTTAATGCTCTGATACCATGAGAGAATATGCACAAGTAGATAGGATGTTCACTTGACTGTCTGTTTTAAGAAAAACTTAGAGTAGCAATGTTTGAATTCAAATTATGCCAAAAGACACACTGCCAAGGGCTATAACGCTCGGAAGAGAGGTGAGCCAAAGATCACGAAGTGACGGGGTAAAAACCCTTCACAAGGGTCAAGTCCTTTCGATTCTCTGTGAGGATTTAATCTAGTTCTATAGTGTGAATAGTAATCTGAAATATCAGATTACGAAATGTCTCATTACATATCTAGTTGCATTCACACTAGTCTAACAGACATCAAACAGACATCAAACATCAAACCCTAGGTGCTTACACGATCACAAGAACCGAGTGCTTAAATCATAAATACTTTGGGGTAGGCCATCTGCTTTCAGGAAGCAGTCGTGCCTTGTGTTATGTTCCACACAATTCCGTGAAACTCACCCTCGTCTAAACCTTCTCTTTGACTTGAAACCCCCTGACTGTGTATTCTTTTTCCTCCCTCTATATGTGTCGCTTATCCACTCTCCCAATTTCTTCACTTATCATCCTTAGAAGTAAAACTGATACGTACTCATATCGCAGTCGCAGGGCTATGTTATCAAGGGCGGCCGGTCTCCTCCACACCGAACAAATCTCTCGCTGGATCCGAGATTTGCTAATTGTAAAGTTTTGACCAAGTAAAGGATACTGGTACCTTTTGCTTCACACCGTCCATGAGATCTTCCAAGGCTGCTTCTTGTGTTGCTTCATTTGAAAGATTGGCGATTTCTGCTTTATACTCCATCACGTTGTACTCGATCAACCTTCCTAGAGTGAACTGAGCATTCCTTTCGATCTACAAAACGACCAGGTTATGAAGACTAATAAGGTAAGCTTCCACCTTCCAGACCAGCAATCATAAATGGAGGTAGGGAGAGTAAGATCATAACCGGAAACCTTTGCTTTCATAAAAAAAAAAGTGAATTAGTAGAGAACTTCTTACCTTATGGTTGATTACTAATTCGATCTTCTTCCAGTGCCTATCTCTAAGACATTTGTTCCTCATGTTTTGCATCACGGGAACTGATAATCGTAATTCGTCAACCATCTTTTTGAGCTTCTGTACCACCGGGTTAGGCAGTATCCCTCTTTCCAGCTTGACTGTGAGCTTGGCATATCTGTGAAGTAACATGAAGGTAAGATTCAGAAAAGATCCAGTTCTATGACTTACCAGGCTACTGTCTTGGCAGTTACAATGGCGTAAAACTAGACTCGGCTCGTCCAGACAAGCTCTATAAATTAGCAAGCTGCTATCTTGGCAGTGGGAATCTCTTGCTGGCGTAAAACTTTAAACAATGACAATAACTCTTAGAACCTCAACTTACTTGTTTACTACTTCTTCAACTTCTTGCGTGTCAAGACTTTCAAAATGAGTCGCTATCCATGCACCCGACTTTTCAGTTAATTCTTTCAAACCCAGCCATAAAGAAAACCGGAGATCCACTTCTTCCGCTGCTTGAATCAGGTCATCAAACCGTGACTCATCAACCTTTTACAAACAGTACAGTCAAATCAAAAGGCTACCTCTTCGGTACCTCTAAAGACAGGTCTAGGTTAAGTATCAAGTTTCTCGAACAAAAGGCTATCTAGAGAACGGTACGATGATAATATGAAATGATTCGGTAAACTACCACGGTCACTCACAGACGCTAGCAAGAGCAAGAGACAGAAAAGTAGTGAGAATAACGAGTAGAATAACTCGAGTAGGACTACTCAAAGATGAGGAAAAGCTTAAAGCCCATGATTTGAACAATAGACTGGAATTAGAACTAGGACCTAGTATATTTCAAATGAGAGCAGAAGCCTTAGCAGAACGGGGAAATCCACACCCACTGAGGGCAGAGCCACGCAATTAGCCACATGAAAATCTAAGCAACTAACCGCAGGCAAGTCCAAGCAATTAGGGATATTATCAAGCACATGGAAATCTACGCAATGCGGAGTTGATAAGCTCATACATTGCATGAGCGTTAACATTCCAACGGACAATATGAAGACCAAATGGAGCGGTTAACCAAAAGACCTAGTCTATTGAGAAAATTCTCTCCCTTACTCCCTAACTTCCAAAAAATAAACTGTGTTCAAATGAATGCTTGATGCTAAGCTTAAAGTTCAAGCATCAATCTCTTTGCCAGGGCAACCTGGAAAAGAATCTAGAGAATCAGTTCGCAGGTAAGTCGCACGAGTTAATATTACAATAAGACATCGTTTTTGCTGGTCACGTGATACTTACTTGAAACAGCTTTTGGTACATTACTATACGTTGTGCTGCAGCCTTCTGGACTATCACATCTTGATTTAGCTCAGACATGTATGCCAGCACTACTTCTTGCTCAACATCTGTGTATGGACGAGTGTTGGGTTGAATGACTACCGAGAAAAACAACCGACTAAGAATTCCTAGCGCAAAGGTAAAAGAGTACTCCTTTCAGTGGGAAAGAGTTCAAATCCAGAAATATGACGCTGAGGATATTCCCCTTGTGATCACCAACCCGAAGAAAGAAGGCTTCTTAGTCGAATTTACCAATGGGACAATCATAGACGATACTCCTTCAGTAGAGAAATGACAATTGTTGTACCTGGACTGATAGTCATGGGCGTTTGTGCGGCTTCTCGTATTGTGATGACATCCTTTCGCAGCTTGTCAACTTCTATTGCCAAGTCGGAGCTGAACTTCTTAATGTTCTCACCTTTGGTCTCCTCAGCAGTCTCCATGGCTTCTTTACAGGCTTGAAAGTCGTTGCTCATCATCAAATAGGACGCATACTCAAGGTCGGGAACAGGGATGTTGTGGTCTTTCATCAAGGCATAATGCTCGTGAATAAGGTCAAACTCAAATTCAAGTTTATCTAGCTTGGCATGGAATGCCTGCAATGCGAGTTTTATGTTAAAGAGTTGAGCAAGGTCAAATCTTGTCTGTACCATACACAATCCTACTTGAACGTATATGGTGAACACGACGTCTCGTCCTGCTTAGTAGTACTTGAATCTATCCAACTTGTGCTTGAAGCTGTCTATACGTATTGAGATTAAAACCACCATATTTATCTGAGCTTGAGCAATACCCAGTAGCAATCAAGAAAACTTTCAGACTTGAGCTCAATAGGGTGGAGATCTTAATACACCTCCGCAAAATTGGCAATGTCTACAAATTCTTCCACTGTTTTTGGCTTGACCGCCATTTTCTTCTCAGCAGCATGTATTTCATTGATGAACACCTAAATTCATCCATCCTGGTCTTTCAGACGCTGCGCATCGTGCATCCAGTCTTTTGGCTATATTGTTTGCACGCCGTAAAACCGTGACAGAAGAATGCTTGGCATCAAATTTCCTAGCAGGTCTCCGTGTGCAGATATCTAGGTGAACTGAGGAACCATGATACTCGTGGATCCCATGAACACGAAATTCTCCTTTAGGACACTTGAATATATTGTACGGTATTATCAACTATAATTAAGTATTGACCCCACCCTCAAGAATACACTCCCTGATTGTCACCGTGGTCAAAAAGTACGACACAAGGGTAGATAAACACATGAACACAACCAGCCATGGATAACATCGGGGAAGGGGAACAGAGAATTACGACAACGGGCCGCCCCGAGAACACGGGTATGGGGCGGCTAACTGTATCTAGCTACCCACAAACGGTTTCAGGTGATATAGCAACAGATTCAAAGGTTCTTCTGCTACAGTGCAATGCAAAATAATGACACGTTGCAGCAACTAGATGTATCATGACCTGTATCATACCGTGTAATGCTCATTTGCAAGTTGTGGAAGTAGCTGATATATGTTCTGCAGTGCTTGTCGAGGGAAGGGTAAAAGAGTTTCCTTCAACTTTACGTAGTTGATATGTAGTATTCCCTGTTAAAAAGAAACACAAACCAGCTAGTCAGCTTATTTACTTACTGTTTCCCCCAACATCTAAGCACAGACAATTTCTTTATATTCTTGATACTGAAAGGACTCTCAATAATGTTGATTTTCTAGCGCAAGGGCAGGAGCTAGATGTACAGGCTTGCTCGTTTGGCGGGACAAAGCAGAGAGAAAGACTCGTACAATGTCAGCACTGTTTGGTGCAGCCTCTATTTCCTGAATCTCGGTTCTGTAGCGAACAATGTCATTCTTAAACATCTCAAGATCTCTTATATGGTCCGTAATCTGGAAAACATAGAAGCAACAGCCAGTGCATTTCTGCCAGAGATTATACAAGTTCTTTATGCATACTGCAACTGAGCTTTATACTGAGAACCACAGACAGACATTCTTGACATAAAAAGAACTAACTACGGACAGCAACGAAGAATTGACAAGGCTCCCGGACTCCTTCGATATAGTTCCCGAATCAGGACTAGGCTAAAATTATCCAAATCAAAAGTTCATAACCTGCTGCTTTGAGTTTTAGCATATAGGTTACAAAGCATGCTTTACTTACCTTCAACACGGTTGGCAATTTTCATTCAGTGATAATTATTAAATATCCCTATCTGTCCTTCTCAATGATTCTCTCTCTATAATCACTTGGTTGTTTCCATCTCGCTGTGATAGTATTTCGAAGGATGAACAATGCAAGACAGGAAGCGTTTGTGTCAACCATCGGAGCCAGTTCATGTTCAAGGCAGACACACTGACATCTAAAAAGATGGATAGTACTGACCTCATCTCGCATAGTTTGCTTGGTGATGAATTTGCTCTTGATAGCAGTATCCACGTAGGGCTTAAACGTAACCTTATTCTTGTCTGCGTCCTATAAATCGACGAATGAGCAGTGAGTAATCACTTTAATTCTTGAAAACATTTGGGTACAGTTCAAACTAACAAGCATCAACTGAAAGATCCAAATGTCCCTGAATCTGATTCGATGAACCTCTTTGTTGGTTTAATCAATAGAGAGGTAATGGAGCTCTTGTTTCCATTAATGTTTGTTGGGATTAAAGGACAAAAGAAACATGGAAACAAATATTGTCCAGCAATTCATTTAGTACTTTACTGACTGGCAGAGAACAGGATGTTTGTGCATATAATATGTGGACAGTCGGTGTACCTTGTAAGCAAGTGAGATAGAGACTTTGATTGAAGCGATGAGTCCCCCAAATTGAGCTTCTCCAATCAGATCTAGATAGGTTGCAAGATTTTCAATCCCTCCATCTCCTTTGTCTACCACTCCATCTAACACTGGATGATAGAGGAGTCTTCTAAGAGATCGTATGACATCCATCATCCCTTTGGTCCAGATCTCAATCTAAGAGTTGGACAAGTGCAATAGGTACTGTGGAATGGTCAGTCCCAAAAGGTTAATCAACTACTGTAAGCATGCACATATAAATGACATATGACATATAAATATATATAAATAAATTCTAGACATATGAATACAAATTGATAGAAGATCTGCCTCTTCACATGAACGTAAAGATCAACACTTATCGAGCAAATGAATAAAATTTGAAAGGTTTAACATCTAGATGATTTCAACAAGGCCACAGAACCACAATCTAACTACAGGAGTGATCAAGCTACGCAGCTAGGTTAATATACTTGCAGTTCATCACATGCCACAGCTTTACGACGACAAGCTCAGAAAAAGCTGATGAACCGTGCAAGTTACACGGAAAAGTAATTTAGCTAAGAAATAACAGAGGAGAATAGCACATGAGAAGAGAACTCTTCTGTAGTTTAAGCGTGTTCACAAGGCACCTATAGGGCACCAAGAGCAGAGAAACAAAGCCAACTCAATATCCTCACCTGTTTCTCACAAGTTTCTGTTTCTGTGAATCATTCTTTGATCCTACTGTAAAATAATATTCATCAAGAAATATCATGAATTGGTAGATATCTGTAAAACGTTCATAACGCAACATGGAGTTCTAAATTTAGCCTCAGCAACCGTGCATCCTTGATCTGTTACCAGCTTTACATGGGCCTCAAATACCTAGGTTGGTAGTTTCAACCTATAGAACAGAAAGACCGTGGTGAGGGCGACAGCGACGGTCGTGACCTCTAACTGTTCCACTCCCATTACAGCTTTGGCACAAGCATAGTAATAAGGGCAGGTTAGCATAGGATAATTGTTAGGTTAAGAATGGGAACTTATACCAAATACTGAGATTTCATAAATGACTGTTTTCCAAGTCTGGACTCGAACCCCCATGAACATAATGGTCACCAGAAGAGGAGAGAGGTAGCTGCTTAGAGCAGACGGGTACTTTCTGGACACTTTCAAGTAAAGACATAGACACAGACATACATTTTTCTCGAATTCTGAGAAAGACGGCAGTAGCACCAGGTGGTCGTCAACCATTGAAAGGTCTAGCTCGAATACTTGAGCGCGAGCAAGCTTTTCCTCTGTCTCACTTTTCATCAGCATAGTTGACGTTGTCTTTTCGCCAACAGTCAAACGTCTCGACATTGAAGCTCTTTTACTTGCCCTCCTCTTCTCATCCTCCTTTTCTTTCTCTTTCTCCTCTGAGGAGGGAGTTTTCTTTTCTTCAGATTCAGGTGCTGGCTTTATAGATAATCGCGTTTCTGGAGGTGGAGCAGGTCTATGAGCTACACGATGTAGAAGGTCTCTGAAAGTGCTCGAGAGGACTTCCCTGAGAGCATCAGAGATGAGGTAATCAGTGAGCCTCACACAATTTTGTAGCCGACATTGCTCAGACCTTTTGGCAGCTGCAATCAAGTATCTGTAGCGTTCTTGAGATTCTTTCTCTTCCGAATCTCTTTCTTTTTGAGCCTTCCACCTGGCAGCTACGCCTGAGAACTTCCCCCTTTTAGTTGTTTCTTTTCCATTCTCACTATTGATAGCTTCCTTCTTTGCATCATCTTGTGGTTCGTCTTTGCGGCGTCCCAACAAATCCTCCTCCAGCTTAGCCAAAGCTCTGATACAGGCCTCGCGTAGAGCTTCAACTGCCCCATTTGTCAACTGGATGACCGCATTCAGAATGCACCAGAAAAATGGTCAAAGAGAGGTAGAGCTATTGGAAAGCTAAATCACAGCAGAGTGCAGGAGTTAGATCCAAAAATGTGATATGATATACGAGGGATAACGATAATCAGTGATAGAATAGGGAAAAGGTACATTCCTGTGAAGAAAAACAACAACAGCTTGAAGGCCTCAAGTGGAACGTCAACTGCCTCACAAGTCGACAGAGAATCAAAACCAATCCAACTGAAAAAGATATTAAAGTGTTGAGAGTCTACTGGCTCACATTCAACCTGCAGTAGTTATACCAACGACGTCCAGTGAAACAGCAGTCCAGATGTATAGGGTAGGGGAATATACAATGAAATCTCAAGAAGTCAAAATTAATCACTTAGGATGAAAGGATGAGATGACACACGAATATCCGTCCATGTTGAAACAGTGGGCTCAAGGTATTGTCAGGTGCTACAGATGGAGTTTAAAGAAATGACTTGCAGGTTGAAGGTATAAATGAAATTCAATGAGGGGCATTAGGATTCGACAAGAAGACGACAAAGCTCAAAGTCTGCAAAGAAACTGGTGCGCGTATGTTTTAATAAAAGGAAGACTGAAGACTCTTACAGACCCTAAAGAACCAATCAAGATCGTGCATAACTGAAAAACATTCCAAAACTGAAATCAGGAAAGGAAGAGAAAGCAGTTACACGCTACTTTTGTTTTCCTATATTCACTTTCTTTGCCAATACAATTGCCATGGTTTCCAATCAAGCAAATTTACCTCCAAGAAAATCTTGGCATTCTCCATTCTTCTGCTTTCCTGAGCGGCCATGAACTTATCCAGGGTATACAACTCACCCGTGTCAAGTTGGAGGAATCTCACTGTCCACAAATCGACGCACATCTGCAGAAAATACTGAAAGTAATTCAAAACTAGGAGAAAAAGTAAGAATCAAGAATTTAGTAACCAGATCTTGAGCAAAAATACCTTCAAATCTGCGCAGTACAGCCTTATTTATGAGGTTCTAATTCTTTTAAAAGGGTCTGCTTCTTACCATTCGGATCTGCAGAAGAACAGTTGCAAATATGACGTTGCAAGTAAAGAGTAGCTTCAGCAGTTGTTCCACTGAGATCTTCTTCTTCTTGTGCCTAACATGGTGCTTCCAAGTTTTCCAGCTCTTCCAATATTTGTACTGCAGATTAAAGTCAGGTAAGTATCTTATGACGAGGAAACGCAACACTTAATGGTACGCAGCACTTCTGTGCTACATGTTTGGCCAGAAGCGTGAAAGTGCATTCTTCTCAACTCGTTGGAGAAGTTCATGAGTTATGTACCTGACGGAACACATTGAGATTGATGATGCATTTGTAGGAAAGGTACCCTCTTTCCCACTGTTCCAAGGGTGTGAATTCTGTACATGCACGACCTATTAGAACCCGAAGTGTACACAGTAACGCGATGTAAACCAATGTTCGTGCAGAATAACTTAAAGTGCTGAAGTGTGCATACCTGCGTCCATATCTCGAAACAATGTCACCCCTTGACTGCTTACAGTGTAATAATATGGACTGTTTATCTGACCGTAGGTCACTATTTCCAGTTCATAAGGATCAAATTCTGGCGTTTTTGGAACTCTGGGAGGCTGCAGATATATGAATTCCATAGTTTGCGGCTGACGCTTGAGTAGACCTGAGCGCCTCGCACAAAAAAACTCCAACTGATTTATGAACCCACAGAGGAATTGTGAAGAACGTGCAGATCAAGCATAGTTCCATACGTGTTCTCAATTTCTCAGATTTCTACCATCAGATCTACTATAATGCGTTTGTGTCCAGCATTTAGGACTTCCACGGTCGACACAACCCGGATGCTTCGCGAGCCAACTAAACAGTATCTAGACATGCAAATAATAACTGGAGCACACCGCTTTCAGTCAAGCACTTGCGAGCCACTTGAGCAACCTGATCATATGGATGTCTTATTCGAGTGAAGTCATCATCCTGCCGAGTACTTCTTCTGAGAAGTACGAAATGCGAACATCCAAGCTTATGAGCAGAATTGACACACGGAAGGACACTCAGGAAGGCTCCTCTTCAGCAAAACTACAGCGGTAAGAAAGTCTTTCTTCAAATCCAGTCTAGATATAGCTCAAAACTGCAAGCTGATGAGTAACCATTGTCGTCTGGAAAGAAAGTCGTACCTCCATGGTTGGAACTTCACTTACAAACACTAGACTGAATGCTATCCCCATACAATTATAAGTACTTCACTGTACTTCCGATCTCTTTGGAAGAGTACAATACCTAGAAATGGCATCCATTCATAATCAGGCGCTTTTTGCTTCGCCGCAAGAGCAAATTTTCCTCGCTTCCGTTTCCAATTCTCATGACTGCTGGGAGTAGTTTTCCTACTTGATGACGAATCTGGACGTTTCCGTTGGGACGTAGAACGACCTCGTGAAATCGAAGCTCCCGGTGTCTCCGGTTTCCAGTCTTCTTGGACATCCTGCATGTGCTGATCTATTACACTGATCGGCAGTGGCGGGACTGCATAACGAGGGCTACAAAACTGTTCACCATGGGAGGTTGCCATATTTTTGTCTGCAGTTTCAGATGATGTACGTCTTGTAGACACAGGTGTTATCCTTACGGTGCTCGTACTTGTTGATGGCTTCTCAGCGATACTAAAAGCTCTCGTCAAATGAGAAGTGCTCAAACTGTCGGACGAAGGTGTGTATGACATTTTGGCTTTCTTGTGCTTGGAATAACTCTGGTGCTGGTTCAAGTACATCCTAGCCGCCAAGGCCTTAGTCGGTAAGGCCAGGTCATCATTCCCTTCTTTGTTTGAGTTGTTTGGCTCCATATTGCAAACTCTAGACGAGTCAGGCGGAATAAATTGAGAGGATCATGGAATTAAAAGCGTCCCGTGCCTATTCAGAATGGTGAATCAGGACCCGCATCTAGAGTGCTGCTCTTCCATTTTAGAAAGGTATTCGTGCGGGCAGTGGCTGCCGCTCAAGGTTCTCTGGAGAAAAGTCAGGTATTTCCCTCGACGCACTCGTCACAGGCTCAGATTTAACATTTCTTGGGACAGGATGTATTCTTTCGCTCGTTTCTCCAACGTATAGTTGCAAAGAGAAAGCCATGACTCCGGATTTCAGCTGCGCGGAAAGTACTCATGAAAAAGTTGAGTGTCGAAAAATTTGGCTGTACTGTTGTGAGATCAAACCGTTCCTGAGAGTTGCAGCTCGCCGGATATAAGAGTCCACATGTGCATATCCTCTGGCACTCCACAATTTTTCAAGGTAGCCAGTGTGGTTGGTGAAACGGTTGTAGAAAATGCTCAATCCAAGCGACTCTACCTACATCTTCATGAATGCGTTTGGATTCTACTCACGAGCATTTGGTTAACGTGGAAGTGGAGCTAGGCGTGATAGCTCCACTTTGCCGCGAATGCTTCAAACGTCCTACTTTCACTTTCTCATCTGTCCTTCCATTCCTCATGTTTTTCCCCAGTCTAAGACTGGCAGAGACATCGGAGATCCTTACTTCCGTCCCCCCGGGGCGAGAGAAGGAACAAAGGATATGGGAGCCAGTTCTGATAGCAACCTTCACAAACTTGGACGAGTAAAAACTACCAATACTTAGTGCCTGCAGAGCACACGCATGTGTTACCACACCCACAGAAGAGTTTCCTTTTGAAGAGATGAGTTGTCGTGATCAATTTTCCAAACTTGTAAAACGTTTCTATCGAATTCGTCAAACCCGTTTGACAGTTGGCGGTGTTTGGCATTGTCGATCTTGGTCTAAGACGGTTCATTTCAAGCAACAGTCCTGTCGACACACTACTAGAGACCGACTTTTCACCTATGAGAACGATTACGGTCCGCCACAAGACTCAAGCAAGACGCAAGCAGTAGAGTTTCTCGTCCTGCACACCAGAAACACTTGATGTATTCACTCGCATAATCAGTATCCCAAGTACTAGTGTGTTCGGATCACATGATAATTCAGCGTCGTCCCAAAAAGCAGCACTTCAAGGGCTACGAGTTGCTGAAACGAACTCATCTATATCTAATCGACTCTTGCTGCTCAGAATCAGCAATTGTCCCTCAATCGACACAATATGAAATCCTATATTGTGCGCCATGCGAATTGCCACAACGCTGATGAGAGTGCCGTGAATTTTCGACAGCATCGTTTGTTGCTGAAGTTGAGCACGTCGAGTGTAAATCGCCCACGAGACTGCTCTACTTTTCTCGACTCTCCTTAAGATACCACGTCTAAACTAATCCATATCCAAGAATCTTGTTCGCGCTTTCACGACAATCAATCTCCCTCCTGCTGTCCTCTTCTCTACCTTGCTCGCTCGTAGCTTCTTTGCGTTCTTTCCACCTGTCGCAGTCAGTAGACGTTCGGTTATTACGTCTACTGTCTGTTTCTTCCCTCCTTTCGGTCGTCCTGTAAGCGTTGCGTTGCACGACTACTAAATTGGTTACGTACTCTTTTCTCATCAAGATTAGCCTTCAAGTACTCGGGCAAGGCTTGCTCTTTGAGCATCAATATTTACTGCTGCATGGCAAATGATTGAGGTCAAATTCTAGATTAGAATCTACCAGTAATCGATTTCTTTCTTGAAGCAGGGATTTCTGGGACTTATTGTGTCATTGCCACTCCTTTCAAAAGCAACGAGTGGTCTGAAGTTGGATACCATGTTGAGTTCTCTCTAGTGTAACTTCGGTATTTTGCTGGATGTACCTAAATAGTTCTCTTTCAAAGGTCTATTTCAATCTGTGCTTTGACAAAATGTCTTGACGTACTAATATTAACAAGTCATAGACATCAAATGACAAAATGATTGACGTACACTCTACACCTGTAGAAAGGTTCTCAGCAACAAGAAGGTTTGGAAATCAAGCATAGAGCAACTACACGGAGCCATGAAATTTAATTCCGTTTGTTGCAAAATTATCTGATTTCCGATCTATTGGAAGATCGTACTTGTACATACGGTGCAATGGATTTGGTGGTTAAGCTCGTCTCCTTTTTGTCAAGAGATGTTCTCTCTCGTCGTTCAGATTCTTCTCGTTTAGATACGAGATGCTTCCGGTGTATGATCTGCTTTTCTAATATCCCCCTTCGACTTAGCCTGGTTCTTCATGCAAGATCAAACAAACAATCACCACGAAGATATACAAATGAGACGAGCTTATCGACAAATGAATTTCTGTGATCGTAAAGGATCTTTTTAGTGTTTAAGGGAGGTTGATGCTCAGTTTTATCTAACGAAGGTTACCAATAAAGGAAAGGCATTCCTTCGGCGCTCCTGTGCGTCATGTTCTTACAAATACAAGAACATGTGCTTACAGCCCCTTGTAACTGTAAAACACGACCCGAGAATACTGGAAGGGCAAGCACAGTAAAGAAAGCAGGGATTGAAATGCTACAGGTCCGTGAAATACGCACTGACAATATCCAGCAGAAACACCCTGAAGGGAGGCCACCATTCTGATTTTCTTCTTGAAAGAGCGACACACTGAGATTGACAGAGCGATTTCTTCCATGAAATCGCTCGAAGCGGAAGAGCCTTGGGAACTCAAGTTTCCAAATTCAGAGAGAAAGAGATTGCTGTTCTTCCGTTGTTTCCCAGAACAGCATGTAGCATCGTCCAGTCCTCGCAGTTGATGATCGCGAAATGAGGATGTTTCATGATTTCTAGAGCAATTGGTGAAACTTAGGTTTTGTCAAGATTTGTGCACAAGTCCTTTAGAATCTCACAAAATGGCGATGGAAGCGAATGTCATGCAGCAAAGGGTTGGTCGTCTTGGTGAAAAGGTCAATTATGCACGGAAGGAGAAAGTTATGCCTGTCTTATCTCCACGAGTAAGCCCCTTCACTCTACAGATGTTTGATGACGGAACGAGATACTTGGGCAGTCAAATGGACGATGTGATGGTAATCAACAGGGCTCGATTACACCTCTACTTGGTACACTAAATGCTGTGATTTTGAGTCCTTGTCTGCAGGCACGTCAGGCACATGATTGGATCTGGGAGGAGATAAAGAACCCGGACATATTTGGTCTCAAACCACCAAGAAGATGGAGTATAGCTGGACCACCGTTGTACGTGCCGTTTACTAGAGATGAAGGTCACTTTGCGCTTGGGAACCTGTGTACGCTTGCGCGTCTACACATGATACCGGAGCTCAGGCGATTGCAGTGCTGGTATCTTCCCAAGCTTCCTAAGATCGTGCATCCTGTGTTCTACCATCCGCCAGTTCCGAGGGTAAGCAGGTTATCTGTCCTTGCTGGTTGAGACCTGACTCGGGAACCGTTCAATTCATCAATGTAGTAGTCGAACATGCCATGGTCTTCAGGAGCTGGTTAGATCTACAATTAATTAAGAGGGTTTTAACGTCGACATACGGTCGATTCACGCTACACCACAGCGGGGAAGGGTTTGTGTGTGATCAGCACCTTAGATGCAGCATCTTTGCCATCGACTAGTTGTAGAAATAACCAGAGTTTTATTATCGAAAGAAATAGGCGACCGCGTAGGAAAACCGAAGGATGGGAAGGAGTTTTATTATCTGGTAATGCACGTTTAAATGTCAACTCAAGCTCTACATGCTCTCACCATCCAAGCGTCCGGTGTCAAATAGCTTTTGACGCAAAAGATATATACAGCAGAGCACTGCTGATTACTTCTCTGATAGTGAGTACTTGTATTGGATACATCAGAGAAGAAGGGCACATACAATATGGTCAAGGCCGCAGATGTGGGAACAGGCAGAAAAGTTGGGACGCTGGGATTTATGTGCGCAGACGGACGTATCTTCGGAGGTGGAGGCGAGATTAGCGGCGAAGTATGACTCTCTTCTTCTGATTGGAAGAATTCCTTAACCAGCCTGAACCCTTCTCAATGGAAATGAACTTGAACATTAACCACACCGTCATGCTCCATTAACTGTCAAGATAGCAGAATGAAGGTCTTTAATATGGTCCTAAATCCTCGCAACATATGCACCTTGGTCCCTTTCAAGATCCACTACTCTTCTCTACTTCTTCTTACCAACTGAAAGTGGCCGCACCTTTACTTCCTGACCGCACCTGGTTTGGTATGATGAACATCAAGCGTCTTCCACGACAAGAACAACACCCAGCGATTCTATAGAAGACACAAAGACGATATTGAGGTTTGGAGAGAGGAATATCGCAAATACTGGTACCGGCGAGAAACGCCGGCAAAAGTGCAGCTTTATAGCAACTTGCGGTAATTTACTCTTTGCAGAACTAAACTGCACCTTCAGATCTGAACCTTATAATGTAGACCCTCCATACTTTTCAAGCCAACCTCAATTGCAGTGATTGCTGAGGATGACTTTTAGCGCATCCATTCGTGATGCCTTCTGCTCCAGGTACATATAAGCGTAACTCGTGTGACTCGCGAAGTCTAAATCGGGTAGAAAGTCTGTTTGCACATGAATATCTGAAGGCAGACACTTACAAAACACAATGCAAGAGCATTTCTCAAGGGTAAAGTAGAAGTGCTAAACTTGTAGGTCCAGTAATGAGAGGTCATGTACCAGATTCACAGGGCTTTGGTTTGTGTTTGCAGGTCAAGGAGGTGGGATCTTGAGGAACTACGTAAGTTAGATCAGTGGGAGGTCGTTAAAACGTCGGATCCCCAATCGCTGCACAATTCAGATTTTGTCCCAACATCAGCAGAGCCGTCCGAAGGTGGCGACGACTTTGACCACGGGGACAACCTGAGTACAGACGACTGGCTCGGAAGTTAATAGGAACATACATGAGTCCTGTGAACAGTCGCTCTAAGCGATCGCATGGAAAATCATGCTGCCAGATTTGAGCTATTATAGTGAAGTTAGGCAATTTGATTTCCATAATTTGAACCCCCATGATATCTCACAAAAGTACCTCAAGTCTTCAAGAGCGAAGTAGATGACAGAAAGCTCATATGCCACATCTCAAAGACTACTTTTCAAGTGTAATGTTGATTTTACTCGCCTTTTATAAAGACGTAGACTTATCCTTTTTGAAGTAATGTCCTCGGTCTATACACACCTTTCCCATCAACTGCACAAACTAATAAAAGAGATCCACCAACAGGCAACTAAGCTGGGATGGATTGTGACGGAGGCAGTTCAACGTGAAAACCAACAAACGATGCACAGGAGCAGTAGACTTGTAAGACAAGAAGAAATAGGAAGCGAACACTCAGAACCGTAAATTTCAGGAAACAAGCCACGCCCTTAGTCTGGCACGACGTAGACAAAACAACGGCACCTTATGGAAACAAGAACTGATGAGAATGAATTTCCAAGTTGCGATAGTATTGAGTTGGTGGATAAAATACGAACTCATCTATCTTGCTTTAGGAGTGTAAAGGTCCAAAAGTCCGTGTTAAGCTTCCCTGCGAGGCAAAAGTTGAAAAGAATTTACGTGGAGTGTAGAAGCCAGTATCCAAGAACTCCCAAGACGCGATGTAAACAGACCTGAACGCAGAACTTGCAGAAAGCAAGTTTCTGAGGATAACTTCTATGTTTCAATTATAGTCCGGAACAAGTAAAGCCATTCCTTGAATGAACGCTCTCAACATCTGCTCCACACGTCGAGTAACACTGCAAATCAACACTATTTCGAGCACACTCCACGGTTGTGACACATGACGATCTCAAATTCACCTTAACGACATTAAATTAGACTGGAACTACAATCCCAGGCTAATGTATTGCTCCAACTGCAACGGAGTTGCGTACTAACTCAATTGCCAAAACGCTAGATCTACATTGCAAGTTCTTGGCTGCTCAAAGCTACTTCACAAATGATTTGCAAGAAGTTGTCTTGCTGTAGTCCATCTGTAGGAAAGATTTACAGCTAATTACTCATATGTAAACAAGGACGATGGTGGGCGGCATCAGCAAAACATGATCATGTTTTGTGATGATGATGTACAGTAACTTTCTCCTCTCCTCAAGGTATATGAAAGAATTTACTTGTGGGTGGATCACATACAACAACTCAAATTATACCTGCCAAAAATGAAATGCCATCCCTTCCCACTTCACAGCAAAGTCACGGCTCAGTTCCGGTCACAGATGACCTCCATAACAGTTGCTTCATTGCTTATCGGAAACAACAGCTGAGACTTGACCTCTGCATTGATTACGAAGAAGGCTAGTAAGAAATGACATTTTGCGGTGAAAGCACTTTGAACTATTACCCTCTATATTAGTGGTAAACATACTCCTGCAGGTCTGCTCTGAACAAACAATTTACTTGTCTACACTTGTCTACCCTTAGCATAGGTTAGGGTACACCACTGGAGGACTTTTGTAATCCTGTCGCACTAATGTTCACCTTTTCACATGATCAAGAATAAGAAGCCTCGGTCCTGGTGGAATTCGAACATCTCTGAGGGCACTGCACAATATCCACAAGAGATGCTTAGTGATCAGAACCATAACTATCATGGGAAGGACGAATTCCGTCAAAAACACAAAACTTCCGGGTACCAGCAAGGAGATATCCAGAGGAAGTTCTTTTGAGTAACACAGATAATAGCATGCTGTTAAGACGAAACCAGCAAATGTTTACAAGACAAGTATATGGCAAGAATACCTACTTGTCATTCAATAGTGGAAGCGTCGAGTCAGTAAGCATGCCCTTCTTGAAATTCTTCTCATATTTTTGAAGTCCCAAGCTATAAAGCATGGTTCTTGCTTGAGAATAGAGTTTATCTTCACCAGGAGGTTGACTATAAGTCTTGCCAATCTATCCATAACACGAACAATTGATAATTCAGATCCCAGTTTACAGATAAATAATGTAACGGCAGCAATTCAAAACCCAAAAGTAATGGCAATGACAAGAAAAAACTTGTACCAAACGACGAATAGCATGATATATAGGTATACGAGAACAGATGCCGTTCTGGGAACAGGTTATCCAGAACTCATGAGGTGCAAATGATAGATAAGCAAGATGTACATAATTGACAATGCTAGAATAGTGAGAAATCCATAAGGTAGCATGCATCAAATGTAACTTGAAGAAGGCATAATTGAAACAAATTGAGAATAACATATGGCTAACAGACTAATAAACCACCATGAAATCGAGAACTCTATGCAAACAACAGCGAGAAATAGGTACTGCTACGTAAATGACTGCCAGTAAGCAGTGCATGAACGATAAAAATAAAAAACGTGGGATGGAGTCGGGTAGGAACACTGTATACACCAGAGGTCCCATGAATCAGGCAAAGAGGGAATTAGCTGGGGAATGGAGGAGTGGAACAATTCGAGAGCTATAGGATGGTGTGGCTGCAGAAACCTGTCGAAGTGTAACAGGGTAACGAGAGCGCAGCGAAAAGGGACAGGATATAAAGTATATCGCAACAAGCGCTATGGACGCTTGAGTCCTGAGACGCTAAACAGCAAAGGGGAAGCAGATGGCGGCCATAGTAAATCTTCACGAAAACACCTGCGACTTCATCAGTGCCTCGTGCAGTGCCGAAGTAGCTGAGCCATTGTCAGTACCCCTCATACCGAGTTTCTGCTCGAAAACTCATGAGTGCCAAGGCAAACTCGGTTGCTCCCCTAAAGTGCCGCTCAAAAGGAATGGGAATGTCAAAATGAACAGAGGTGGAAGTGTGGAAAGCAAGGGCAAGCAAAAGTGCAGGCACACACTTAAGCGCTGAAGTCTTAGCCGCATAATGAGGATCAGTCCAGAAAGAAAAGAATCCACATGAGAAAGATGAGGGAAGAAATCGAGGCATACCTGATAGATCCCTGAAATCACAAACATTCATTAGTAGAGAGAAAGTCCAGGACACAACAATGAGAAAGAGTCAAGCAGAGGTTCGCTAGTGAGACGAGAGTGGAGCAAGAAAACTTCAGCGCTGCACGGGAAGGGAATGAGTCAACTGAAGTGGGAAAAGCAGAGGTGAAGTGAATGAAGGTGAAGGTGAAGGTGAAGCATACAGTATATATATGAATTCAGAAGTCAAGGACTCCCAAACAACAGTATGGTATACAGGCCTCCGGGAATAGCATGATATATAGGTATATGAGAACAGATGCCGTTCTGGGAACGGGTTATCCAGAACTCATGAGGTGCACATGATGAATAGCATGATATATTGGTATACGAGAACAGAAGCCGTTCCCAGAACAGAAGCCGTTCTGGGAACGGGTTATCCAGAACTCATTTTAGTGTAAATGATCGGTAACCAAAATGTACTAGATTCACAATGCTAGTATAGTGAGAAATCCACAATGTAGAATGCATCGAATGTAACTTGAAGCAAACGCATAATTGAAACAAATTGACAGTAACATATGGCTAACAGACTAGTAAACCATCATGAAATCGAGAACTCTATGCAAACGACTGCGAGAAATAGGTAACACAATGTAAAAGACTGCCAGTAAGCAGTGCGTGTACAATAAAAATAAAAAACGTGGGCTGTAGTCTAGTAGGAACACTGTATACACCAGAGGTCCTATGAATCAGGCAAAGAGCGAAGGATAAATAATAAGGAGGGAATTAGCTGGGGAATGGAACAATGTAAGAGCTATAGGATAGTGTGGCTGCAGAAACCTGTCGACGTGTAACAGGGTAATGAGAGCGAAGCGAAAAAGGACAGGATATAAAGTATATCGCAACAAGCGCTATGGACGCTTGAGTCCTGAGACGCTAAACAGCAAAGGGAAGCAGAAGATGGCCATAGTAAACCTTCATGAAAACACCTGCGACTTCATCAGTGCCTCACGCAGTGCCGAAGTAGCTGAGCAATTGTCAGTACCCCTCATACCGAGTTTCTGCTCGAAAAATCATGAGTGCCAAGGTAAACTCGGTTGCTCCCCTAAAGTGCCGCTCAAAAGTAATGGGAAATGTCAAAAAGAACAGGGGTGGAAATGTGGAAAGCAAGGGCAAGCAAAAGTGCAGGCGTGCACTTCATGATATATATATTGAGCATGATATATATTGAGAGATGAGGAAAGAAGCCGTTCAACGAACGAGGGATCCAGAACTCATTGAATGCAAATGAGATGCATGATATGTAGTAACGTACACAAAAAATGTGCAAGACGAAATTAGTATAAAACAGGGGAAAGGAGATGAAATGGAAACAACTGATCGAATGTAAGCAGAAGTAAAAGCCATCTAGAAACAATTAAAGAGCAACACTTGTACACCACTAGCATGCATCGAATAAACGGTAACAGATAAACAGCGCATGTAGAGAAGAAAAAGGAAAGAAAAAAAAAAAAAAAAAAACTCAACAGCAAAAAACGACCTAACGAGCCAGACGAGAAAGCTTTCGTTAATCTGACTTCGGGAATCGTGTAGAAGCCATGAAATCGACAATCGAGTCAGGCAGATCAAGAACGGAGAAGTAGAGCGCAGTGTTAGAGAACTGGATAGAGTATATCGCAACATGTGCTATGGACAGATGAGTCCTAAAACACTAAAGCAGCTGAAGGAAGCAGAAGGCGGTCATAGTAAGCCTCCCCGGAAGCCTGGATGACTTCATCAGTGCCAAACGTAGTGCAGACGTAGCTGGGCGAATGTCAGTACCTCTTGAACTGAGTTTCTGTTCGAAAGCTCATGAGTGCCAAGGCATGATATTTAGGACATGACAGCAGGAGCCGTTTGAAGAACGGGGGATCCAGAACTGAACAAGTGCATAAGAAATGTAAACATGATAATGAGCAAATCGAGATGAGTAATAAAGCCAAGGCATGATATATATAGGTATATGAGAACAGAAGCCGTTCTGGGAACAGGTTATCCGGAACTCATAAAATGCAAATGATTGGTAGGCAAGATGTACATGATTCACAAAGCTAGAGTAGTGATAAATCCATAAGGCAGAATGCATCGAATGTAACCTGAAGCAAAGGCATAATTGAAACAAATTGAGAATAACAGTTGGCCAGCAAGTAAACAACGTGAAATCAAGAACATCTATGCAAACCACTGCGAGAATAGGAAACGTTATGTAATAGACTGCCAGTAAGCAGTGCGTGAACAATGAAAATGAAAAACGTGGGCTGGAGTCAGGTAGGAACACTGTAGACATGAGAGGTTGAACCAGGAATCAAGCAAAGCGAAGGAAAGTTAATAGGGAGGGAATTAGCTGGGGAATGGAGGAGTGGAACAATGCGAGAGCTATTGTATGGTGTGGCTGCAGAGACATGTTGAAGTGTGACAGGGTAACGAGGGTGAAGCGAAAGAGGACAGGATATAAGTATATTGCAACAAGCACTATGAATGCTTGAGTCCTGAGACACTAAACAGCAAAGGGAAGCAGAAGGCGGCAATAGTAAACCTTCATGAAAACACCTGCGACTTCATCAGTGCCTCACGTAGTGCTGAAGTAGCTGAGCAATTGTCAGTACCCCTCATACCGAGTTTCTGCTCAAAAACTCACAAGTGCCAAGGCAGACTCGTTGCTCCCCTAAAGTGCCGCTCATAAGTAGTGGGAATGTAGAAAAAAACAGAAGAACAGAAATGGGAGTGTGGAAAGCAAGGGCAAGCAGAAGTGCAGGCACATAAATAAGGGCAGGAGTCTCAGCCGCATGATGAAGATCAGGCAAGAAAGAAAAGAATCCACATGAGTAAGAGGAGGGAAGAAATAGAGACATACCTGATGGATCCCTGAAATCACAAACATTCATTAGTAGAGAGAAAATCCAAGACACAGCAATGAGAAATTGTCAAGAAGAGGTTAGTTAGTGATGCAAGAGGGGAGCAAGAAACATCAGCGCTGCACACGAAGGGATGAGTCAACTCAAACAGGAAAAGCAAAAGCGAAGTGTTAAAAGGAAAGAACAGAGAAGCAAGGAAAATCCTGAAAGGACCTAGAGCATCACAGGAAAGGGCAAAGAAAAGAGGCAAAATCTGTCTCGGATGAAGTGATGGACAAGGTGGGGCCCGGGGGGTGTCCATAAGCAAAAGCCCACATGTCATAAGCAAACTTTCAAAGACCACATGGCAGAAAACCAAAACCGTATGTGAATGAAAATAGTGGTAGACAGTATTAATTCAAGTTCAGAAGTCAAGTAGAACTCCCGTACAACAATATGGTATGCAAGCCTATGGGAAAAACTATTGGTGGGCTCGAACATGAACTCCCTGCCTGGCAGAAAGAACAGATGTTCTTAAATCTCTATAGATACTAAGCCCATGGTAACCATGGATACTTTTTTCCATTTGTAAGGCAGCAAAAATTTTTCTAGATCAGGTGAAGGGAGTAATTTCAGAGACAAGGCTATTTGTAAGTTTCATACAAGCTGAAAGGTATGACTTTTTGGAATTACATATTCATCTATATCTAACACACTCTGATTGTATAATCCCTAATTTACATTTGAAGGAAATGTCTGAAAGAACATGAGGGAGAGAGATTGTCTTGATGTGACCAAAGTTAGAAGTGTTTTGCCTATTGAGAAACATTGTTTCTGTTTTTAAGCCATCTATATTTGGAGTCAAGTGTAGAGGTCTCAACAAGCAACACAGTTCCCCTATTCAGAGTGAACCTGTAATGGAAAATAGATCTGATGAGAGTAGACAGCCTTGTTTTGAGATCATGGAGGTGGATCTTTGTATAAAGGGTGATGAAATCAAGACTTTGAAAAAGAACTTTCTCCAGGGTGGCAGGAGTCTTCTGCAAACCAGAGTCTGGGGGAGTAGAGGATCTTGTCTTGCGTAATCTTTGCACCTTCTCAAGTAAAACGGGAACTCTACAAGAGTCATCCAAGATCCGGCTAGAGTCGACCATCAGCCCCACGCGTAAGAATTCATTCCTCTGAAGGTCTTTTGCAGAAGGTATCAGTGCTTTGAAGAAGGAGCTTAGCCAGCGAGAAAGTTCAGAAAAGGAAGTAGAGTATCCTGCAGCAATGAACCTAGGAACAACAAGAGACTTATGGAATTTCCAAGCACAGCAGAAGTAGGGGAGTTTCTCGGAATCCTTGGAAGTGCGAAATCCCTGAGAGGTATTGAAACTGTGGTGAGTAAGTAAGAGCTGGGTTTGAGGAATCCATGGGTGTTTATAGGTAGCCGAGGGAGAATGAAGCTCATTGAGTAAAGTTTGAATGTAAAATTGTCTACAAACAAATACAAAATTGTTAGGACACTTGTACATATAAGTAACAATGAAATGGGACTTGCAACGAGCAAGAAGTTTTCTATCATGAGGAGAAAGGAAGATCGGATCTACAGCATTGAAATTGTCTGAAATGGGAGGGAGATTCAGTAAAAGTTTTAACTTTTTGTAAAAAGATGACTTTCCATTGGTCAAAAGTACCTTTGGTGCCCAGTGTAGCTTCATAAGAAAGAGCAAAGTTGCGAATGCAAGTTTGGATAGCAATGAAAGTAGAGGGGGGAGAGGTGGGCAAATACCAAACTTGGTTCCTCTGGAGAAGAGAAGTGATATGTTGGAGGAAGGTAAAATCTGAAGCAAAACTGTAATGACATGTCCATGTTACAGGTTAATGAAACCTGGATGGTGAAGACAACTGCATGGAGGAGGAGAAGAAAAGTTTGATAACTTCCATGATAGTGAGACAAAGTTAAAGTGTAAACAACCTAGAGTTTTCCCAAACTTAGAAGCAACAATGGGGATGGTACATGGAGTACCTGGAGGTAAAGCCTGTAAGACTTCTTGGTCCTGCAGCAGAGATTATATGCGAGCTTTGTCTATCTCCTTAGAGGTAAAAGGCATGATATATTAGTATACGAGAACAGAAGCCGTTCTGGGAACGGATTATCCAGAACTCATGAAGTGCAAATGATCAATAAGCAATATGGACATGAATCACAATGCTAGAGTAGTGTTAAAGCCCTAAGGTAGAATGCATCGAATGTAACCTGCAGCAAAAGCATAAAAGGCATGATATATTGGTAAATCAGAGCAGAAGCCGTTCTGGGAACGGGTTATCCAGAACTCATGAAGTGCACATATTCGATAAACAACATTTACTTGAATTACAGTGCTAGTGTAGTATGAAAGCTTTAGTGTAAAATGCATCAAAAATAACCTGCAGCAAAAGTATAGGTGCAAAAAAGTAACCTGTAGCAAAGGCATAAGTGCAAGAAATTGAGAAACACCGTACTGCTAATGGACAATAACGAACTTGAAATTGAGAGCAGCAAGGCCAACGTGAGCGTGGGTTAGAAAGCTTGATGTAAGAGTTCACCAGTAAAAAATAATGAAGTCAGAGAGCAGCAATGCAACCAAAAGCGAGAGGCATAGGAAACGTGCTATGTGCTGTAAGAGCCCGCCAGGATGCAGTGCGTGGATGAAGCAAGAGGAATAGGAAACTTGCTATAAGAGCCCACCAGGATACAGTGCGCAGATGAAGATAAGAACGTGGGATGGAGTGGGGGAGGAACACAGGAAACAGTAGAGAGCGAGGCAGGAAGCAGTCAGAGAGCGAAGGGAAAAGACTAGGGAGTGAAATAGTACAGGAATGTGTGGATGTAGCAGGCATTTCGCGAAGGATATGGCTGCAGAAACGGGTAGAAATGTAAGAGTGTAACTATAGCGGAGCGTAAGAGGACAGGATAAAGTATATCACTCCCAGCGCTATGGACACTGGAGTCCGGATACGCGAAACAATAAGGCACAACAACACGAAAAAGGCATGATATATAGGTATACGAGAATGGAAGCTGTTCTGGGAACGGGTTATCCAGAACTCATGAAGTGCAAATGAGCGATAAACAATATGTACATGATACTCAACACTAGGAATATGAAACCCCGAGGGTAGAATGCACGGAAGGTAAGCGACACGCAAGACTAGAGTAGGATGAAATCCCGAAGTTAGAATGCATCGAAGGTAACCTCCAGCAATGGCATAATCGAAATAAACATATTGAAACACCAGCATATCTATATGAGAAACATCATCGAATGAAACGCGAAATAACTGTCACATGGAAACCGTTAGATAGCAACTCGTATAGTTGAGATGCAGCCTGCAAAGAAACGGAGACAGTACTCCCACATAAGTAGAAAAATAAAGACCCCAGGAAGAAACAGACAGCTGAAAAGGATGGAGATGAACTGGTGGCAAGAGACAAGTAATAGTCGGTAAATATCGCGGGTCAAGGAAGAGCTGAGTCAGGAAACAATAATCGGAGAAGGTGGATGAGACAGAGCACAGGAAGGATAAATCACTCAGAGAACGAGGGAAGACGAGCAAAGCATCCAAGGACATGGATACCGATATATCACAGCAAGCGCTATGGACGCCTGCGTCCAGAGAAGCCAAACAGCTGAGGGAAGCAGAAGACGGCCATAGTATGGGCATGATATATATTCAGACATGAGAGCAGAAGCCATTCAAAAAACAGGGGATCCAGAACTCATTACGCACAAATGGTGTGCATATGAAATGTAAACATGATGTGTGTAAATCAAAATGAGAAATGAAACCCTAAATAAGGTAAAGAATCTAACAGATTAAATGCGAGGTTAAGCACATACTAAGTATCACTATATCCTGATCAACAGTAGAGAACAGATATACATCAGCTATAAGTAAAGCATGTAGTGAAATAAACAAGCTGTAATTGACGACCCACAAGTCAAAACTAAACCATTCAAGAGAACTGAAATTGACAGACTGTACAGAACACATGTAAGGGAACCATGAAGCAAAACAACAAATGTGAGTTGGAGCAAAGGGGAAGAGTGGATGGAGAGGCTGAGAAGGAGCAAAGCATCAAAGGACTGGATAGAGTATATCACCACAAGCACTATGGCCGCTAGAGTCCTGAGACACTAAACAAACTGAGGGAAGCAGAAGGCGGCCATAGTAAACCTTCACTAAAACACATGCAATTTCATCAGTGCCAAGGCATGATATATATTGGTATACGAGAACAGAAGCCATTCTGGGAATGGGTTATCCAGAACTCATGAAGTGCAAATGATCGATAAGCAATATGTACATGAATCACAATGCTAGAGTAGTGTGAAATCCCTAAGGTAGAATGCATCGAATGTAACCTGCAGCAAAAGCATAATTGGAACAAATTGAGAATAACTGATGGCCAACGGACTAATAAAGAACATGAAATCAAGAGCATCTATGCAAATGATAGCAAGAAATAGGAAACGTGATGTAAGAGCCCGCCAGTAAGCAGTGTATGAACAAAGATGAAGAACGTGGGCTGGAGTCTGGGTAGGAACACTGCAGACACAGGAAGGCGAAGCAGGAAGCAGTCAAAGAGCGAAGGGAAAAGACTAGGGAGGGAATTAGTTGGGGAATGTAGGAGTGGAACAAAACAAGAGTTCTCAGATGATGTGGCTGCAAAAATGGGTCAAAGTGTAAAAGGGTAACGAGAGCGAAGCATAAGAGGACAGGATATAAAGAATATCACAACCAGTGCTATGGACGCTGGAGTCCTGAGATGCTAAACAGCTAAGGGAAGCAGAAGGCGGCCATAATAAACCTCCACGAAAACACCTGCGACTTCATCAGTGCCTCACGCAGTGCCGAAGTAGCTGAGCAATTGTCAGTACCCCCTTGTGCTGAGTTTCTGCTCGAAAACTCATGAGTGCCAAGGCAAACTCGGTTGCTCCCCTAAAGTGCTGCATATGTAGTGGGAATGTCAAAAGAACAAAAGAACCGAAATGGAAATGTGGAAATAAAGGGCAAGCAGAAGTGTAGGTACAGAAATGAGCGCAGGAGTCTCAGCCGCATAATGAGTATCAGGCAAGAAAGAAAAGAATCCACATGATTAAGAGGAGGGAAGAAGACGAGACATACCTGATCGATCCCTGAAATCACAAACATGCATTAGTAGAGAGAAAATCCAGGACACAACAAAGAGAAAAAATCAAGCAAAGGTGCACAAGTGATACAAGGGGGGAGCAAGAAACATCAGCGCTACACAGGAAGGGACTAGGCAACTCAAAAAGGAGAAACAAAGGCGAACAGAGAAGCAAATAAAAGCACCGAAAAGAGTGAGGGCATCTCGCGGAAGGACAAAGCATGGAGGCAAAATCAGCCTCTTATGAAGTGAAGGACTAGGTGGGCCCACGTGTCCATAAGCAGAGGCTCCGTGTCCATAAGCAAATGATCAAAGTCCACATGGCAAATAGTGGTAGGCAGAGTATATGTATCACTTCAGGAGTCACGAAATGGTATACGAGTTTAAGGGAAAAACTACTGGTGGGCTCGAGCATGAGCTCCCCACCTGGCAAAAAGAACAGATGTTCTCAAATCTCTATAGATACTAAGCCCATGATAACCATGGATATTGTTTTCTTTTTGTAAGATAGAGCGAAATTCTTCGCGGAGGGAAAGGGAAAGTATGCTTAAGGTTCAGTGTAGAGATTGATCTGGAAAAGGTATGTCCGTGCAGAGAGGTCCCCATTTGTGCCAATGGAAGAGGGAAGGTGTAGGTGAAAGAGGGATGGGTAAAGCTATAAATCCCATGACGGGTCGTCTTGATGTGCCACGAGGTGAGTCACCGAGAAAAGCCTAACGTAGGTGGAACAGTGACCAAGAACCAGAAGTCTGACGTGGACGGAGGTGAGTCAGCATGGTCCGGAGGCAGAACAGTGACCATGAACAGTAAGGCTGATGTGGATGGAGGTGAGTCAGCATGGTACGAGAAACGAGGATAAAATGAAGGCATGATATATATGTGCAGCAAGAGTGGGTAAGGATCCCCACAACCAGCGTTGAGGTAGCAAGCAAGAATGGCATGTTATAGGAAAATAAGGACAGAAGCGGTTCCTCGAACGGGAGATCCAGAACTCATTGGATGCAAATGAGATGCATGATATGGAATATATACAAAACATGTGCAAGTCGAAATTAGTATAGAACCTGGAAAGGAGATGAAATGGATACAACTTATCGAATGTAAGCAGAAGTAAACGCAACCTAGAAACATCTAAGGAGCAACACCCGTAAACAAGTAGCATGCATCATATAAACGTTACCAGATAAACAGCAAATGTATAAAAATGACACAATGGGGAATTGACGACCAAACGAGCCAGACGAGAAAGATTCAGTTAAACTGAAGTCGGGAATTGAGTAGAAGCCTTGAATTCGAAAGTCGTGGAAGATCCGTGAGACAGGCAGATCAGTATGCAAACAAAGAGAGTAGAAGCCGGAGATAGTTGGAGTGGGGCGCGGTGTGAGAGACAACAGTACGTAGTTATGGCTGAGACAGATTGCAACTAAAACTGTTTGGGTACTAAGAAAGAAGAGTGGGAATCACAACAATAACTGGTATGGGTACGAAGAAAGACACGTGGAAATCTTTCAGAGAAGGGGGGAAGTAATTCTAAGCGTTAGAGGACCGGTTAGAGTATATCGCAGCATGTGCTATGAACACATGAATCCTAAAACACCAAAAACACTGAAGGAAGCAGAAGGCGGTCATAGTAAACCTCCTTGAAAGCACGTGCAACTTCATCAGTGCCAAACGCAGTGCCGAAGTAGCTGAGAGAATGTCAGTACCCTTGAACCGAGTTCTGTTCAAAAGCTCATGAGTGCCAAAGCAAACTCGGTTGCTTCCCAAAGTGCTGCTTCAAGCAGTAACGTCTCTATTGAAAATGTTAGCAAAAGTGAAGGCTGAAAATTAAATGTGGACCCGCAATGTCAACTGTAACGTATCCCGGATTACTAGGAACTGGAATGAAGGAGTAGAATCAAGGGAAGAGTAGTAGAGTCAGAAATTTGAAAACTGGAGAAGGCTAACGAGGCAAGGAAAAAATTGTCTGACTGTGAGTGGGAAAAGGAAACGAAACGTACCTCGTCAAAACATGAAAGAGAAACCGTGATTAGCCGAGAGGCAAGCATCACGTAGTAAAGGACAGTAACTAATACAATTCTACAGAACAGGCTGGTAAAAGGTAATCAGCTAGCGCACAGATTGAGACAATGGACCGATGGAAGTAGCGGGTAGTAACTAGCGAGGAGAGTAAGAGCAGAGAGCAAGACTGCAAGAACACTCACCAAAGAGGGGGAAGGGGCATGAATGGTATGACATATTTAAGTGTACGAACTGTTGCTAAGAAACGTCTGTACCTTGTAGATCCCACCCTGAATCAAAGCGAAGAAGATGCCGGTGCTAAGGGCATTTCCGACAACATTCGCACCACCAACTCCACTCACCGCAGTAAAAACTGCTCCTGATCCGAAAGCGGCCACCATGCTGCATAAAACCGTCCCACCGACTGCCCAAAGTAAGAAATAATCAACTTTATGGATATAGCTATTGCTAGCTGAGACGAGTAGCCTACAAGGCAGTATTTCTTCCTCCATACCACTATGTTTACAATCAATTGTCCACTTGATATCCAGCATCTAAGGTAGCTCTAGACTTCAAGTTTGCACCTCGCCCATCACGGGATGTAGATTCAAACATTATGCCAAGGATGCACAGCCCAATGTTATTTGCTGATGGAAGAAAGACTCAAAAACTCGCCTTTCTCACACAATCACATGATACAGGTCCCAGTTTCTAGTTACCTTTCCTCACCCAGTAAATATGTCCAGGCTGTTCTTGCGATAAAATCATGATAAAATCATGATAAAATTGGCAGTTGTATACAGCGAATAACAAAGACAATAGTAGAGGGTAGTCGTGCAGAAGCATGTACAAGGTGAACACGGATTTGGTCCACATAGTGTTTCACAGGAATATTGCTTCATACATATGTATATGACAATTCCTAGAAGAAAACGAAAAGAGAAACTGTCAGTGGATATTATAAGCAGCTAAAATACACCAGAGACTACCTGGTCTGAATATCTTCAACTCCACCTCGTAAACGCTTCATCGCACAAGTGATTCCGGCATTTACGCCCGTCATCACGGCAAAGTTACGGGCTTGCATCATGGGACCCCCTGTGAAAGCCTGCATCATAATCGTAAGACTCACCTAGAGAACCTTACTTAATAATCAAGAATCAATTGAATATTTATCAACGAAGAAAATCAGAGAAGAAATATTCTAGAGTTCTCGAATCCTATGACCTTTGATCGGAAGTGAATTTTTGAGCAACACACGGTCACGCCAAAGTTTGGAAACCCTAAGGTTGTCCACGAAATTCAACGAGATGATTTGGACTTGGTTGCTAAAACCGACTGACATCAAATCGACGTGTTCTAGACCACATAGTCACCGGGTAATCACAATCATATACATTTCCAAAAATATAATTCCTTGAGGAGAACAACCGAGAATCCACATACTTTTGCTTGTTGCAAAGACGAAACAGCTTGTGGACTCAATCCAGGTGAAGCCGCCGGAATACCGGCAGCCATATCTTGAGTGAATGATCCCATAAGGGCACCAATAGCTCCACCCTGAACTGCACTTCCTGCTGTCACCGCCGCAACTTCTACAGCGAATGGTTGTTTCTTCAGCCATGTCTGCACCTTGATTTCCACTTCTTTCATCTTCGCCTGCACTTGCTGGACGGGACCGCCCCCTCCAGGCATCCCTACTCTCGTCTGCTGTTGTGTAGTACTCATCTCGAAAATCGGATTCTCTCTCTCCCTCAAAAACCCCTTGAGAAATCCACAACGCACCAGCAGGCCTTCCGTTCTTCCTTCTGTGTGTGAACGACCGCTCAACAGTCAGACCAAGCATGGGTCCTTAGATCCTCCATAGCCACCAGCCAAGCCAGAGAGAAGGCTGGGGTGACAAACCATACCCTTCGGACGGACGGACGGACGGACGGACGGACTGAACTGAGGCGATTACCTACGTCGCAATCCACTTGTTCGCCCAATCCCCTGCACACGTCTTGTTTCCTCGGGATACCATAGTTTAGGGTCTAAACCTCAGCGGCCAGGGTGACTCAGGTTAAGTTGTGATTGAGTTAAACTTTTAATTTAAAAATCCATATCGTAAGGCTTCGTTGGGAGAAATTTATTCATTGCTATGGCGACATGCTTGAAGATCACCTTGACTATACTATCCTATATCATCAGCGCATATGGTCTACGCTGATTAGCAAATTAGCAATTAGCAAATTTCAATATTATTATTCTTATTATATTTGGGTTTACTTTGGATTGTACAATTGTACTATTAGTATGGCTAATTAATTGTGTAGTATATATATAGATAAAAGGAAAACGTAAAATCTCATAGCTAACGCTTGTTCTCATCATCCTTGGTATTATTAAGTCTGGCAGGCTAAAGGAAATCTATAGGTTTGTGTACATACCCCGTGGTGACTCCTTTTACTCTAATGCAATGTAAATTTGTGTTGCACTATGTAAAGAGTTAACTTAGGTCTTGAGTAACTCGAGTTAGTTTGATTGTGGTTAGTTAAACTAGTGTTGGTCTACTATATAAGAGAGTTGGTAAAAGCTCTATGGGACATATTAATCTCATTATAAGTAAAGCTATTAGTATGTTCTCGGTGTATGTAGCCTCAATGAGGTGAACCACGTATTTTCTTATGTTGACCATGGTGCATGCATTTCCTATGTATTACTAGATTGGATCTTAAAATAATATTAGAGCGGTGTTTGGAGGCATCATACATATGCCACGGTTTCCACCATTTTCCATCAAACAGCTTGGTTGGACAAATTAATCATCTATGGTGGTGCTAAAGATGGAGTTGTGCTGCTTTAGTGGTGCAAAAATATACCCCAAAAAACATACCAAATTCATCCAAAGTGATTCTCAACTCTTGACATAATTCAAGTATATCCAATTTTCACAAGAGGAAAAATGCATTGGCACACAAATTTTGTTGCAGTTCTTTGACAGCTTGTTTCAAGAGCATAACAAGCTTTTGGACACCACCAAGTCTCAAAATTTCTCGATGGATGCTCCAACAATGATGGGGAAAATTGTTGAGGACTAGTAGAGTGTTAAATTGCATTAATAGACTTTTAATTGATAGAAGAGCTACAAGACAAAGCAATGTAGAGCCATTCAACTCTTTGGCTCTTGAAAGTTTTTGGACCGGTGGAGCTCTCGATCATAGAGCATGGTACGAAATTGAAGAGGGGATGCTTGTGGCAACATAACAAGTGCAAGATTGGAGGCTTCAATGTCAATTTGCTTATCTAAGGGTGGAATTTGACGAGATGGAGTTGGTGCAGTGATGGTGAAGAATTTCTTGTTCATTGACAATTTGGAAGAGGAGTAACATCTAAACATCTATTTTTTCTTAATTAGCAAGGAATTATTTCCTTTCAAGAAATTCCCTAATCATAACAATGCAAGCACTACTTCCATAACTATTTGAAACTAGTGAAGCTATGCTAGATTGCTCTTTATAGAAAGGTGCATAAGAAGGATCTTACATCCAAGATCATGAAAAGAAAAAGAAGAACTACACACAAGCCTTACTTGAGGTCTATTTTTAGAGCTTCTTTGGAGGTTATATAGAAGAATCAATTAGAGAAGATGGGAATTTATGTTGTTGCTCATGAAGCTATTCTTCATGAAAACAAGGAGAGGGTCAAGAAGACTAAAGATGACAAGAAGGCAAAGAAGGAAGCTCTTGTGAAGACGTCAAAGAGAAGTGGTAAACCTACAACAACCAAGGTAGTAGCTCCTAAAGCCAAAAGTGGAGGTCCTAGTGGTAAGCATTGAGTAACCATTACAAAGTAAAGAGAGCCAAGATTGATCAAGACACAGACTTATATACTCCTTGGTAATTTTGAGTGACCATCAATAGGATATCATGTTCATATCCCGTAATTATGAGTGTGCAATTACATAGAAGAATAGAGTTTTGACGGTTTTATTAAGTTTCAAAGGTTTTCCAAGAGCAAGTGTCCAATTTTATGTCACATTAGTCTTCTCTTCCATCGGATCAAATTTCTTGTTCTAGAAGCATCTCTAGTCTAGAACCTAGAACAAAAGGATTGCAAAAGATTGGACATTCCTACAAGCAAAGACTTGTCCAATTGGGTGTATTGGGTGAGTTCAAGTGTTTTTGTGTCCCCTACATCATCAACAATACTTGTTTAATCCGTGAAACCAACCACCTAGAGGTCATTATTTGTTTATGTGCTTACTACAAACAATATGTGGAGAGATTCTAGAGTTTTTTTCATATCTGCTAGTTTTGGGAATAGGTAAGGGAGGAGAAGAAGCACAACAATAGTAGCTAGAGCAAGACTTGAGGAGGCCTTGCTCTTTCTACACGATTTAAAAATAGTTCTCTTGAGTCATTTGTCATTGTTGATAGGATCCAATCCTTTAGGAGTGCAAGTCTATCAAGAAGAGGAGAATGGTTGACCAACACTTTGGAGTTGTATTGGACTTCTCCTCCAACAGTAATTATGAATTCAAGGGAGCAATAAACAATAGCTACCAAGAGCCACTTTTGCTACCTATCACCATCAAGCGAGCATTGGAGGCTACAACAAGAAGCTGAATTTGGCATTCTTTATTCAAGCTAAGAAGAAGGAAGTTTCAAGAATGTGTGAGGGATGGCCAAGTAGTAGGGTATCAAATCTATGAACTTTTTAACTTTTCAATGGTCATATTGAAACTGATTTGATAGGCATAATGGATTGGTGCTTATTCTTTCTGGCAAGAGTTGTGGCACAATTTGGAATTCCAAGAGAATGAGAGCTACTGCAATTAGTGTTATGCTCACTTATCAAGGGAGCTAGCTAGACCAAAAGGAGCAAATTTACAAAGCCAAGTGGTGTAATTACAATGACACAAGGCTTCCATTGAGTGCATTATTTTACACCTCAAGACTATTGATATAGATCTAACAAAACTCTTCTAGAGAACACTTACTTTTTTACTTTTACTTTACTTTTCTAGATGGGGCAAAGTGGTAGTCATGAAGATTGGAGGTGCCAAATTTGGCATTTCCAAGTATGATGGACACTCTGATTATCTCCTATGTGAGCGTCAAGTGAAAGGCATGCTCAAGGCCAACAATTTTGGGAAATTGCTAAGACCCAAGACCAATTTGGTGTCAAAGGATGATTGGAACAACATGCAAGAGATAGTTGTATACAAAATGGTTTTACATATGCAACCACATGTAATAAATTAGTTGGGTGAGTTCAAGGACTGCATTACTCTTTTTGATGAGCTACAATAGAAGCACCATCAAAAAGAGTTATCAAATTGCCTCTACATGTACTTGAAGTTATTAAGCTTCAAGATGAAGGACAATGGGACCAGGATACAAGATCATATCAATGCCTTGAATGATCTTGTTGTGGACTTGCAAAATCTTGGAGAGGACCTGAGTGACGAGAGAAAGGCTCTCTACTTATTAGTTTCTCTCCCTACATCCTACCAATCCTTGTCACAAGTGGTACTATATTGTAATAGGAAGACCATCACCTACAATGAGGTGATGAGTGCTTTATTAATAGATGATCTTCAACAAAATATGATGTTACCTTCTAAACCCTTGCCTACTTTTGGAAAAATGTTGAACCTGAATTTGTGGAAGGACTCAAAGTGGACAAATGATGGAGAGAAGAAATCTAAGACTAGATCTTGGTCTAAGAAGAGATCCCAAGACCATAAGACCGTGCTTTGTTGGAAGTGTGGCAAAGTTGTCCACCTGAAGGAAGAGTGTTTTGGCAAAGCAAGTGAGCCTTCTTTAGCCAATGTGGCAAAAGACAACAAGGAAGAAGAAGATGAAAACTTGCTTGATGACGACTCTGCTCTATGACACTAATAGTATGCTCTTTGTACTTCATCTCAACAAACAAGAGATGAATGGATTCTAGATTGTGCTTGTTCATACCATATGTGTTATAGAAGAGAGTTCTTTAGATCTTACTCAATACAAAATGCTTTAGTTTTGATGAGGAATGATCACCCTTGTCAAATTGTAGGTATTGGATCTATTAAGATTTGTAATGTTTTGAGGATAGTAGAGAAACACAAAAGAGAAAGCACAAGTTCACACTCAAACTCCTATGCCCCAAAGGAGCACCTTGCTTTATTATATAGCAAAGTAAAGACACTCAATGAAAGCATAACCCTTGTGTAAAAGACCAAAACCGAGGAGAGAAATAGGAGAATGGAAGTTCACATTAGAACACTTGAATGTGGGAAAACTCAGATTGCCTAGCATGAACTTCGGCTTTGGTATTTATAGGTAGCAGACAAGGCCCTTGAGAAGCTTCTCAAGAAGCTTCTTGAGCCACTTTCTTAGAGTGCAATCCAAGTTAACCAAGAAGCTTCTCAAGAAGCTTCCTTCTAGAAGCTACCTGCTTGGGGTGCAAGTTAACTAGTCGGGAAGCTTCCCAAGAAGCTTCCTAGATGCTTTTGGAATATTCAAGGCTAATTTGGCTTATTCTCTACTTCATTAGCCTTACTAAATACGTCACTAAACTCCATATTGTTACATATTCCCCCACCGCTAGTTCGTGATGTCCTCGTCGCCATTGAAGCTTCAAACTCCTGGATGGCCATCTGTGCATTCTAGAGGTGAGAAAGAGGTTCCCATGTGGCATCATGAAGGGGATACCTTTTCCAAAGGACCTTGTACTCCGTATGTTGGCAGCGTCCTCGTTGGATGTGGCAACGTGTAAGGATACGATCAACTTTGTACTCCTCATGATCATCGACAAGGATAGGGAGAGGAGGAGGTTGGACTCAAGAGGAGAAGGAAGAGGGGTTAGGAACAAAGAGTTTCAATTTGGAAACATGAAAGACATGATGGATGTGCATATGAGAAGGCACAGCAAGTTGATAAGCAACAGGAGAGACAATTTGGGTGATATCAAAAGGTCCTATCTAATTAGGAACAAGTTTACAAACTTGGGTATCAAGTGTGTGGGGTAGATTACTAGAGGATAGCATAACTTTATCACCAACTTCAAAGGAGAGATCATGACGATGATGGTCTGAATATTATTTTTGACAATTTTGAGAAACAAGGAGGTGAGATTTGGCTTGTTGGAGAGATTTAGAGATGGTGGTCAAGAAGTTTGAAGTATGGGAGACTTAAGACGGAGAAGGAGCAAGAAGAGAATATAGAACAAGCAGATCTTGGCCAAAATTGAGAAAGAAAGGAGAGAATCTAGTGCTTGCCTGTTTAGAATTTTTGTATGCAAACTCCATAGCTGTAAGACATCATCCCAATTGGTATGGTGAATGTTGAGGAAGGCATGAAGCATATCTTCCAAGGTGTGATTTGCACATTCAGTTTGTACATCAGTTTGAGGATGATAGGTTGTGGACAAAGCAAGCTTGGTGCCAAGTATCTGGAAAAGGGCTTGCCAAAACTTTCTGGTGAAGCGAGGAACATGGTCGGAGATGAGTACACATGGCATCCCATGATGTTTGAATACATTATCAAAGTAGAGTTGTACCAAGGTTGGAGCATCCACAATATCAACCGTTGGTGCCAAATGGATTTGCTTATTAAGCTTATCCATAAACACCACAATTGCTATGTGACCTTGTTGTGTCTTGGGCAAGGAGGTGTTGAGATCTAAGCTCACATGCTTCCAACGAGTAGTTGGAATGGGAAGTGGCTGAAGGAGTCCACTCAACTTTTTATTACTGGCCTTGTTGCATTGACAACTCTCACACGATTTGAAAAACTCCCAAACATCTTGTGTCATGTTGGGCTACCACCATTGACATTGGAGGGTACCCAAGGTCTTGTCTACCCCCATGTGACCAGCTATTGGTAAATTATGGGCTTCTTGAAGGCACACAAGTCGAAGATCACCTTTGGCTGGCACATAGATCTGGTTCGCATGGAATAGAAGGCCTTCCTTGAAGGAGAAGGTGTTGTACTCCTTGTCACCTACTATTAGACAACCATATACCATTTGGAAGAATGGATCTTTTTGTAGAGCTGACCAAAACTCGTTATGGACCTTGGGGTCAATTGACATCGTCATAATTGTTGTCGTGATGAGAGGAAGAGACTTCAAATCAGGTCATCATGATAAAGCCTCAAGGATGACATGGAACTGACTTGGTTTGTACTCAAGTTTGATGTCAAACAATTGGAGTTGCTCTTCCCATTGCTGATGTCAACTCTTCATGTGTTCCAAGTGTAAGGTCTACAACAATGGCTTGTGATCAATTTGCATGATCACTTGTTTCCCTAAGAGATAATGCCTCCATACCTTGGTAGCATATACCATTGCAAGTTGTTCCTGATCTCAAGTAGAGTAATTTCTTTCAGCTGTATTTAGTCGGCAAGACACAAAGGCAATGGGATGTAGTCCATCTGGGAATTCTTATTGCAAGACAACTCCATTGTAAAGTTAGAAGCATCAAAATCAACCACACACAAGGTGGTTGAGGATCACATGGTTCAAGAATGGGTCTTGAAGACACCATATGATTTAACTTTTGGAATGCTTCATCATGCTTGGTGGTCCACTAGAAGCTCAAATTCTTTCCCAAGAGGTCAATTAATGAGCATAGTAGTGGATGAACCATTGGTAAAAACTGGCAAATCCATTGAATACACATACTTTTGTAGCATCCTTTAGGGTAGGCCAATCAGTAATGGCCTTGATTTTCTCTTCTTCTATCTTGATCCCCTCTGATGAGATCTTATGACCCAAGAAGGTAACCTCCTTCTACCAAAAGGCACACTTTGACTTCTTGTAGTAAAAATTCCATTATTGTAGTCATATTAGGACTTCTTGCACATGATTCATGTGTTATGTCTTTGTCTCGCTATAGATTAAGATATCATCCAAGAACACCACTATGGACTGATCCAATAGTCCATCCAACACCCAATGCATCTATTCCATGAAGACTGTTGGAGCATTAATGAGTCCAAAAGGTAGAAATCTACACTCAAAATGCCCATACCTTGTGCAAAAGGTAGTCTTTTGCACATCCTTTCTATCAATAGGGATTTGCCAATAGCCGCGCTACAAAGATCCAACTTGGAAAAGTAGCGTGCTCCACTTAGTTGATCAAGCAAGTCGTTGATCCAAGGCAAGGGATATGCATTCTTCATATTTTGCTTATTGAGCCCATGGTAATCAATATAGAAACAAAGTCCTCCATCCTTCTTTGGAACAAATAGCGCCGGTGCTCCCCAAGGAGAGGTACTATGTTGTATGAAGTCTTCTCCAAAAACTTTGTAAGTGTTGTTCACAACTCCTCCAACTCCTTTGGTGAGAGTCGATAGATCGGTCTACTCACTAGAGTACTTCCTACCAATAACTTGATCTTGAAGGGCATACTTTGATTGGAAGGTAATCCCTTTGGCAGATCATCCAGAAACACATCCGCAAACTCCTAAACTATCCAATCAACCATTGCTTGATGAGGCTCTTGGCACCCCCCCCCCAATTGTTCTTGTGCAATTAGCTTGATCCACACCGCAAATACAAACTTATCTTCCTCCAAAGCTTGCTCTATGGCTGCTTTGCTAACAAACTTGACAAACTTTCCAAGGACTCATCTCTCTTCCAAGCTTGCTCCATGGTTGCCTTCTTGGCAAACTTCCCATCTTGGGACTCATCTTCCTTCAAGGTTTGCTCTATGGCTACCTTCCCAACAAACTCCTCATCTTGAGACTGACTATTCTTGGGTGCCTTACTTAGAGGTGCTAGGCAACCTAATAGGAAATTCCTACCTTGGTGTTGTACTTGAATTTGTTGTTGGGTCCAATCAAATTGAGCCTTATGACGTTCAAGCTAAGGTAGACCTAGAATGATATCATAGTGTAGAGGTGCCACTACAAACCTCATACACTCCAAATACTCCTTCCCAATCTTGAAGGTAACAGGATGCGAGGTACGGAATGCAAAACCCTTTCTACCATCCACCATCATCAATCTACCTCCAATTATTGGCTTGATAGGAATACCCAATTCCTTTGCCACTTGCATTGACATGCAATTCTATGAACTTCCGGAATCAACTAAAATCATACAACCTAGATTAGTATTGTACCTTGCAAGTGAAGCAAACTTGCATAGGTTGAGCTTTCAATCCCATTGGAACTAATCAAGCTCCTAGTAGGTGGCTTGAGATCTCCTATTGGGATTCCTTGTTTCTTTGATCATTCCGCTCCACAATCTCCACCTGGGCAACTTGTCAAGGTCGCTCATTCTTAAGTGGACATTCAACAATGCAATGCCCCAATTGGTGACAATAAAAACAGCCACCATTTTGTTGCAATTTCTCTCTATCTATAGTGCCAAGTGGTCTTTGTTGAATGGCATCAATCTCCATTGGTGCTGGCTCCTCCACTCATGTGTAGTGTGTTAGTAGGCTCTGTGGAGGTCAAGGTCAAGACCAAGTTGTTGCCACCAAGGAATCAAAATGTTTGTCCAACCGCATGGCTTCCTCCAAGTGTTATGGCTCTTGTATGGCTACCTCTAATCTGGTTCTTGCCTTCAAGCCCCTCACAAATCGATCCAAAGTTTCACCTTCCAATATATCTAGAATTTGCATGATGGTGTTTTGGAACTACGTGATGTAACTTCTTACAGAACCAATCTGTTTTAACTCTGCCAACTTATCTTGTGCAGCTCGTGTGGCATTTATAGGTTGGAATTGACTAATTATTGCACTCTTGAATTCTGCCCATGTCAAGATTGGTGCAAAAATTTGTCGTTCAGCGCGCTCCACTCAAAATCTCCACCATAGCTTTGCTACTCCATCCAATTGGCTATAAGCCAAGATAATCTGTTTTTTGCTCATCTTTTAGATTGGTTGCTTCAAAATAACATTCACAATCAAACACAAATTTCTCCACTGCACATGGGAGATTCTTGCCTTCAAATACCTTGGGTTTAGGGAATCTGATCCAATCTTCTCCTTCTTGAATTGGTACTCTCTCCACATGCTCTTGTCATCAAAGATCTTGTTCATCCAACAATCGAGTAAGGTACTCAATTTGTTGTTGCATAGCAAGGATAACATCAAGTATTGCCACCATGGTTGCTACTCTATCACACCACCCCTAATCTATCTAATTTATTAACACATGGAAATAGCACATCCACCGTTCTCCATAAGTTACAATTGGAAGTACCAAGGGTTCCTCAAATATGGTGATCATATGCAGAAAATCTTGTCCAAAGTCTGAGGTGATGAACTATGTGAAATGATGCTTGGGTAGTACTTGGATGCAAAAATCCCAATGGTTTGGTGGAAGTGGATTTGGTGGTCCATAAATTCCATCCATCCCATTCCTACTTTGATACCAATGTAAAAGACCAAAACCAAGGAGAGAAATAGGAGAATGGAAGTTCACATTGGGACGCTTGAATGTGAGAAAACTCTGAATGCCTAGCATGAGCTTCGGCTTTGGTATTTATAGGTAGCATACAAGGCCCTTGAGAAGCTGCTCAAGAAGCTTTCTTGAGCCGCTTTCTTAGAATGCAAGCCAAGTTAACCAAGAAGCTTCTCAAGAAGCTTCCTTTTAGAAACCGCCTACTTGGCATGCAAGCTAAACTAGTTAGAAGCTTCCTTCTAGAAGCTACCTGCTTTGGGTGCAAGTTAACTAAATGCTTTTGGAATATTCATGGCTAATTTGGCTTATTCTCTACTTCATTAGCCTTACTAACTACGTCACTAAACTCCATATTGTTATACGTTGGATCAGATATATGGATTGGTGACATGTCATTGGTCTCCACCCTCAAATTAGACACATGCATGGATGACATGGCGGATCTGGCCCTATCTGGTTGGTCAAACTAATGTTGACCAAAGGGAACCTTTAGAGGATCTTATACAAATCTCAAAATTGCATCAATGAGGTACCATTGGAAAGTTGTTGATGAGACAAAAAGAGGGAGGGAAGGCCAAATTTTTCTATTTTAGGGGAGGACTGTGCACATTTTTAGGCCTAATTCATCCGTCTAGGCCTTCAAAATTACCTCTAAAGATTTCAAGTATATTTCAATTTCTGCTCTATTAGTAGAAGTACACTTTTGGTGATACCTATTTCTGATCTATTTAGTCCATCATGTGTAACATCCTTTCAATTGTTACCAAACCAAATTTTGCATCTAGATCCTAAGTTTAGCTATTGGTTCTAAGGTTTTCAAGCTTGTTCTGGTTTCTACCCTATTAGTAGAAGTACTCATTTGGTGATACCTATATTTGATATTTTTAGTCCATCATGTATAACATCATTCCAGATGTTACCAAACCAAATTCCACTTCTAGATAATATGTTTAGCTATTGGTATTACAAGATTCAAATGTTTGATAGTCTTGTGCACACATTGATTAATGTTAGGCATATCCTTGACATGTGCAAGAACTTGATATCTCTTGGCATGTCAGACACAAATGGTCATCAATGGGATGTAGTTGATGGTGTACTTCAAGTCATGGCTAGGAGAAAAGTCATCTTGAAAAGACATAAGCACACAAATTTATATATGCTAGAGTGCAACATTCTTTGTAGAGAAGCTCATGTTACTAGATCTCATTATACTATTGACTAATTGTGGCATTTAAGGGGAGGTCACATTAGTGAGAAGAGCATGTCTATTCTTTGCAAGAAACGGTTTATTTCTATAATATGGTCTTGTAATTTAGAATTTTGTGAGCATTGTGTACTAGGGAAGTAGCATCAGATTGCTTTTGGTGTTGGAACTCATAGTTCCAAAGAGATTCTTGATTATATACATAGTGATTTCTGAGGCCCATCCCCTACTCCCTCATATTTTAGAATGTTATACTATGTATCTTTCATTGATGATTATTTGAGGTTTATATGAATTTAATTACTTCTGAGGCCCATCCCCTACTCCCTCATATTTTAGAATGTTATACCATGTATCTTTCATTGATGATTATTTGAGGTTTATATGAATTTAATTACTACATCAAAAGGCTAAGGTCTTTGACACTTTCAAGAAGTGGAAAGCCCAAGTTGAGACATAAATTAGTGAGAAAGTGAGATTTCTACCATCAAATAATGGTGGGGAATACACTTTTAGAGAATTTGAGATGTATTTTCAACAAGAGGAGATAACTCAACATCTCACTACAATATACACTCCACAACAAAATGGTGTTGGTTGTTGAGTGGCTCAATCAAACACTATTGGAGCAGATGAGAAGTATGTTGAGCCAATCAGGTTTATCACATGCATTATGGGCTGAAGCTATCAACAATGTAGCTTATTTGCTAAATATTTTTCCTTCTAGTGCGCTTAATTACATGATATTGTTTGACATGAGGAATGAACGGCCTATAGATTAAAATCATTTAATAGTCTTTAGATGTAATGCATACTCTCTCATACCCAATGAAAGTATGTCTAAGTTGGATCTTACTTCCAAGAAATGTGCTTTTCTTAGCTACCATAGTGGTGTGAAAAGGTTATAGGTTGTGGGATCCCCTCACCTTTAAATTGATTGTCAATAGAGATGTTTCATTCAATGAGTCTAGATCATCAATTAAGGTGGAGAAAGCTCAAGCTTCTCATACTGACAAGGGAACTTCTCCTCTAAATATTGTTGAGGGGGAGATTAATTATGATTGTTTTCATAATGAGGCACAAGGAGGTGCTCCCACAAAGGAGCAAGTTCTCTAAATTGAGGAATTACAAGAGCATGAGGAGATTGGTAAACCTTGACACATGCCATCACATGAAGATCAAGCAAAGTTATCAACAAGCAGGATGTTTGGATGCTCTATTTGTGCTCCTACAAATTTGGAAAATGTGCTAATTCAACATAATTAGGAGACAAGGATATATTTTTTGATGATGGTGATGGTATGGCCTTGATCTTGGAAGAAGTGGAACCTTCTTCATAATGAGGATCAAGCTTTGATGGACTATGAGCCAGCTTATCTCTCACTAAAGAACCTTTGATGGCTATTATGGTAGCGCACCATGGACTAAGAAGGCAAGGAATCTTAACTCCATCATACTCCTCCAAGGCTAACACTCCAAGATTCAAACCATTGCTCACTAGAGAACTCAATGAGAAAGAGATAGTTGCAAATAAAATAATGATGAGTACCTCCTCAACCCTATTTTATACACTTGTGAAATAGTTATATACCAAATTTACTAATTACTAGAGTAACTCAATTTACTAGGCTAAAAGTCAAATAAATTATAAAGTCCAAAGGAATATCTATACTCATGGGAATATTGTCCTAAGGATGTGGTCTTATATTGACCCAACCACTGAGTCAAGGATTCTTTTACATATGCTATCCTTGGACTATAGAATAATCCAAAGCAAAATGGCTTGTGGGTCCAAGAGTTCTCAACTCTTTCCTCAAATCCAAACACATAAGAATAATACCAAGTCAATACACTAGAATCCAAAATAGTGGTGCTCATCTTTTCCATTTCTTCTAAATTAAGGACTTCTCTATCTTAGATATGACTAACTTTAGCTAATCATGATTAATGTAGAATCATCTTTTTTTCTATATAAATAAGATCTCTCAAGAACTTATAATACCAAACTAAATATCACAATAACACATACATGCACAAATTGGTGTTAAAGGACAAACTTGAGTGGAATGTAGTGATGTAGAGGGAGATGCAATCAGTGATTAAAAACAAGACTTGGAAGTTAGTGAAGCTTCCAAAACATCAACAACTAGTGGATAGTAAGTGGGTCTATAAACTGAAAGACAACCCCATTGATAGAGAAAAGAAGATCTATAAGGTCAGGTTGGTGGCCAAGGGATTCACACAAGAAAAAGGTGTGGATTACAATGAGGTCTACTCTCTTATTGCTAAGTATGCCACTATTTTCTTATTGTGTGTACTTGTGACTTTTTTTGGTCTTATCTTAGATCAAATGGATATTATCATTACTTTCTTCTATGGCAATTTAGATGTGGTGATCTTCATGAGACAACCTAAGGGCTTTGTGAAGAAAATCCAAGAGAATATGGTTTTTAGGTTCTTAAAATCGTTACATGGATTGAAGCAAACCCATAGAGTAGAACAAGTGATTTCATGATTTCATGAGGTCACAAGGACTTAAACAGAGTGTGTTTGATCCTTGTGTATACATGTGAAAAGGTAATGAAGTATTTGGCTTCATTATTCTGATACTCCATGTAGATGACATGCTTATTGCAAGTAGAAATTGATTTGATGTTGATAAGCTCAAAGCTCTCTTGAGTTCTAAGTTTAGAATGAAAGATCTTGGTATAACAAGGGGGGTTTTACGGATGGAGATCCAAAGAAACTTGGAGGATGAGAAGTTGTTAACTCAAGGGAAGTATGATAGAAAGGTACTTGCAAGATTTAACATGGAGAATTGCAAGGTTGTGAGTACTCCTTTAGCTCCTCACTTCAAGCTTTCATCAGCTCTTTGTCCAACATATGCCATGGAGAAAGGTTTGATGTCCAAGATCCCTTACGACAAGGTAGTGAGAAGTCTCATGTTTTTGATGATTTGCACTAGGCGTGACATTGCTCTAGCTATATGTAAGACCAGAAGATACATGTCAAATCCAAAGTGGATACATTGGGAAGTTGTGAAGTGGATCCTGAAATATCTCAAGGGTATGTTGGATTTCGGCCTTGTGTTTGATACTAATCAAACAATGTCAAATCACTTACTGGCTATGTAGATGCTAACTAGGGACAAGATCTAGATGGGAGAAAATCTATGAATTGGTATGTGCTCACACTTAGAGGTGGATGCATAAGTTGGAGATCTACATTGCAAAAGTGCATAGCTAACTCTATTACAAAAGTTGAGTATGTAGTGGTAATTGAAGTAGAGAAGGAAGCAATTTGGTTGGACAGGCTTATCACAAAGATGGGATTGATACATGATCTTGTGAATCTTCATTGTGATACCCAAAGTGCTTTACATATAGCTATAAATCAGGGAATGGATAGTAGAATGAAGCAAATTGATATCAAGTATAATTTTCTTGCATAGGTTGTGTTTGACAAAATGATTGAGCTAGTCAAGATTGACGGTAAACTCTATCTTACTGATGCTTTTATCAAAATGATTTCTTGGAGAGTTTTTTGAGACATTGTGCCCAATTTTAGGTGTTGCATATTGGCACAAGTAGATTAGACCAGAAATTATCTTATCTCTATATACATGATTTTACTTTATCCAGTTTAGGCTACGGCCTAGTTCTAGTGAACTCTACTTTATAGAGGAACTATGTTAGGTTTCGTTCTAGGACTTCTCATAGAGTATTCGTATAGGTTATAGAGGTTAAGGACCCCAAGACATGAGTCAAGGGGGAGATTGTTAAGATTTAACTCAGGTCTTGAGTAACTCAAGTTAGTTTGATTATGGTTAGTTAGACTAGGGTTATACTACTATATAAGAGAGTTGGTAGAAGCTCTTTGTGATACATTAGTCTCATTATTAGTAAAGCTATTGGTGTGTTCCCATGGCCTTAGCCTCAATGAGGTAACCCACATATTTTCTTATGTCTACCATGGTGCATGTATTTCTTGTGTATTACTAAATTGGACCTTCAAACTTCTCCTAATTCTATTGTTAGATTATTTTTCAAGATAGTATTCATTGTCTCCTTGAATTTATTAAAAAAATATTAATCTCACTCCCATCCTCTGACTTTCCCCTATATTTATCTCCCATTGATGCCACATATTTATTGGAAATTGATTCAAAGTCCATGGTAATCCTTGGGCTTGGGCTTTCCTATACATCCCATTTTCCATCAATGCATGGAGATAGACCACCCTCTCATTAATGAGGATCTAGGGATCTACTCAAAATCAAATCCAAAATCCATGTTTATAAATATGATATTTTAGTTCCTATAAATGTACCTAATTAAATAGATGGAAATATAAAGCCCAAAATCCACACCATATATTCTACTTGTTGAACACATGTCAAATTGTAGCTAATTAAATCAATGCATTCAAAGGTGTTGCCCATATCCACAATCTATGAATTGTGCTTTCTCATAGATCCTACCTTCCTTTGATAATATAAATCACAATCAAAATCACTTTATAAAGGAGAGGTGTGGTAGAAAGAAAGGATTAAGGAAGGAGTACAAGAGACAATAGGAGAAAGAGAACAACATGTAATAGAAAAGACTTGATGCACTGGTTCACAAGAATATTTCTTTTATTCATATGACTTTCCTAAAGCATCATTGTGGAGGTTTCTCAAAAATGGCTTCCAATTCCATGCATTCAAACGTAGGTTGCAGTTTGGGTTTGAATTTGATGATCCAAGTGTCATGCAAACAGAAAAATTTACCAATCAAAGTCATGGGAGAAAGGCAACCACATAGAACATGAAGGTTGGGAAGGTTTCAATTTGGGTTTTAATTTGATGATCCAAGTTGCATGCAAACATAAACATTTACCAATCAAAGTCATGGGAGAAAGGCAACCACATAGAACATGAAGGATGGGGAGGTTTCAATTTGGGTTTTAATTTGATGATCTAAGTTGCATGCAAACATAAACATTTACAAATCAAAGTCATGGAAGAAAGGCAACCATGTAGAACATGAATTATGGGAAGGCCCCATCAAGTTGTACAAGGGAGGGATAAAAGTGGTAAAATAGGGCTAGGATCCAATATTATTGATATGAGAAATCTGCCCTACTGCACCTAAGATATCCAAGCTATCCAAGTTGTAAGGTCTACAAACTACAAGAGCATCCAAAGAAGCATCACCTATTGTGATTGCTCTCTTATGGATTGCACCATCCAATGCTCTCTACAGAGAATTGGACATATGTTGTCTAAAATATGCTACAAAGTATGAGAGTGAGAGTGGTACCCCTTGACATCTAATATGATAAGCTCCCATGCAATCCTAGACAAATATATCAATTGCTATGTCAATTGCTCTATATAACAAAGAGATGACCTTGCTACATACTCTTATATTTGGAGACATTGCATGTTGTTGCTCTGCTTGCTACCCATTTAGGAAGATGGGTGATCACTCCTTCCAAAATTGCATCAAACATAGGATCTATAACCACAACATCCGCCACTAGCACTTGATCATCTTGGACCAAATATAAGTCTGCTCTGACATGTGTCATCTACAAGGCAAACAAATGCTCCCTCAATTCGATGGTAATGAAGCAAAGGATTGAAGGTCCTCTTGTGCACATGAAATGGACCATCTCTTGTTTGCTATAATAACACTTGGAGAGAAAAGGATCCTTTGTCTACATATGTCTCCAAAGTTGGCCTATAAGCAACCACAAAATGGGAGGAAAGTAAGGGTGCCAAGAAAGCACAACTACCCAAAAACACTAAAGATATCATCTATTCTATTGATAATAAGCCTTTATGCATGAGATTTGTAGAGATGTTTGTCTACATGCCAAATACCTCATCACACAAAAATTCCACTAATTTGATGATATCACCAAAGACTCTCATAATCCTCCTAACACTACCACTCAAACATGATAGGAAAGTCAAGGAAAGGAGAAACTTGCAGAGAAGGTAAGTTGGTTCATGGGTAATACTAGAGGAGAGTATACCAAATTTCATCTATGAATCTCTTGGTAGAGGAAGGTCATCCACATGGAGAATATCTTCTACAAGTGCAATGTCTAAGAAGCATGTGACAAAATCCTTGGATCCTATTGGTACTCCAAGAACATGTAGTCCATGTGTAGATGTGACATGCCACTCTAGAAGCTCAATGTGAGGAAGGGTACCAAAAAGGAGCCATGATTTGCACTTTGACACTTTGACTCTCAAGCCTACAAGATGTAGCTTGATCAAAGCCCTACCTAATCTGATTTATGGGGTCCATAATGTGTAAATCATTGCCAAGGAGGGAAATACACAACTTTGCATGGCCAAAGTAGTAGATAGGAGAGTTTTGAAGTGAGCCATGGCAAAAAAAGGCCACCCTAAAGGATCTTCTTGTTGTGTTCTAATAATTGATTCCAAGACAATGATTCCTTCCTATGATCAACCATGTTTGTAGTAAAGGGAAGAAAATTCCTTGGATAGGAGTCCACTTTGATTTCCTTTGACATGATGTGGAAGGTGTTAGCAATGTGCTTTTGAAATGATTGCACTCTTATTCAACCATGTGTAGGAAGTTGGCCATTTGTATATATGGGATATATATACCATGGAAGCTTCCAACTTCATGTAGTATGAAACATCAAACATTGCATGCAACAACCAAGTATGTTGGTAGTTGCGTTGTTTTATTTGAATGGACCTTGAGCAATGGAACTCTTAGGTTGTTTCAAAATAAACAAGATCTTCAAGGTCCATCATGTAGAAAATTCACTATTTTGCTCATGTGGAATAGATGCAATCAAAATCTTGACATGAATGTTGCATTAGATGTGTGAGGTTTGCTTCAACTTCTTGTTTCATTTACCTTCTATGTTACCTCTAACACTTGTAGGTTCACTGTTGTCTTTAACCAATGCCAATTTTGGACAACCCCGCATGGTTATTCCACTACAAAAGATTCCATAAGATATTGCACTTATGAAGGATGGACTCAAATCATATCCTTGAGTTTTAAATTAGAATAGTTCTGAAATTAAGAATTTTTAGTTTTAAATTCCAATCAAGTATGGCTTTAAGTTCCACAAACCAGAACATTATATGTTAGGTACATACACATTTACCAAGTATGTGTCCACCATATGAACCACCCATCCATCTGTTCCTCTCTCTGAATATACTTTGCACGGTATAGGAATGCAAAGAATGACTAACTACTACCTACATCAATCATCCTTGATCCTTATGTAGATGGCAAGATTTATAAATTGACTAGAGTGAACTCCATGCATCATGTTGGTAGAAAGAATCCATAAACACATTAGGGCATTTCAGAAATCGATTTGATAGATGTAAGGTGATGAAATGTTAATAATTGAAACCCACAATAAGAGTGTAATGGATAATTAGTGCAAGATGTGTTCATTTATAAAAATCAAGGAAGTTGTTATAGATGTTTAGGTGTGCCATATCAAAATAAATGTTAGTCAAAAGAGGTAACATGGCTTATTGATCCAATTGCCACACTTTTTGGAAAGTGATTTGTGAGAATTTTTGGCAGATGCTCCAAACATGCTTCCCTCCTTGGAACTATTTGAACTAGATTCAACTATTGGTGTAGATTTCATTGGTGTGCTAATACTTCTATTACATGTTAATAAACTAAGCAATTGGTTTAGTACTTTTGAATTGTGGTGGTTATTTTTAATAAATTAGTCCAGCAAAGGAGATCAAGAGTTATGGAAAAGTATCCTTGCCACTTGGCAGTAACCAATAAAATGATTGATGGTCAATAGATTTTACCCCAAAAAGGCATCAAAATTTATGCAATGGGAGATCAAGTATCTAATTGCATTGCAGGTTTACATTTGGATTTAGAACCAAGACCTTTAGACTCAAATTTAATTTTCACAATCAATATAGTCATTAAGGAAGTTTGGAGAATTGTTGAGGATGGTATCTTCCATGCTATGCTAAGCAAAGAAAAGGAGGACAAATGAATCTGGATAGTAACACATTATTATGGCCAATTTTTGATTATTTGGAAGACCTTGATCATTTTTCATAAATTCATGGTAGGAATTGCAAAAAGCACATTCAAAAGTCATTATTTTATTTTCATGTCCAAATTTTGTGTTCAAGAATGCAAAGGTTTTCTAATTCTTTAAAAATTGATAGCTTGTACAAGAAATGACTGAGGTATGAAAAATCATACAAAGAAGCATGGGAGTTAAAAACAAGTTGACTAAAGAAGGGCTCATCAAAAAGGAAGATGGCAAAGGATGGAGAACCATAAATGAAAAATTGAATAGGATTTACCCACATTTTGTAAGAATGGAAGCCATGTTTGGGAATAGAGCTAATATTACTCCACCTACTATGGTAAGTTTGGGAGATTTAAATCCCAATTCAAGCAAAGTTGAGGCCGACGGAATTCCAAAATGTAAAGAAACCATCTTTACAACCTCTCAATTCCCAACTCCTCCAAAGGTGGTGCACCCTAACTCATATCCCTAGTTTGTTGCAAACATCCAAGAGGTGGAAAGTTTAGCTAGTGTTTACATGGAGGGCTTGGAGAATGGAATTTTAGCAGGCACACCCAAGGAGTCACAATTTGTTGCACCAATATAGGAGTCAATTTTTATAACACCACCTCCATTAGCTTCTATAGGGGATGGATCAAATAGTGCTTTCTTGGACAACAAAGGGAAACATAATACAAAGAAGGAGAAAAGATGTAACATATGTAAGTAAGGTGTCTAGAATGTCACCAAGTATGTCATTGTCTCAAGATTTGGCAAAAATCACCATGTTGAAGGTAGACACTATAGAATCTAGGGAGAGGTTACAACTAGTTGAACTAGAAGCCACTAACATGAAGAAAAGAAAGATGAAATTGATGAAAATCAAAGCTTAGCATTTTAGATTAGAGACCGGGAAGACAAAAGTTGAGATTGAGAAGAAATTGAGTGCTCATAAAAGGAAAGCTAGGGCAGACAAACATTGGTTCAAGGAGATGAGTCTTGAGTCAGAGCATACTTATGAAATCAAAATGAGTCTCTTGTAATGAGGAAAATCTCCCAAGGAAATAAGTCAATATTTCAACATTCCAAATCAAGTTCATAAAGAAATCAAGCCTTTTTCTACACCTTATAGTCCCAAGCCAAAAAATCTTATTCCAAATTCATACTCTAGTAACAACAAATATGATACAACCATGAAAGGCAATTCCATGTAACTAGAGTAATTTTAGAATTAAAGATGATGTTTGACTATTGTGTAATCCAACGTGTAATGATTGTTGGTAAGTGTATTGTGCTTAAATGCATGAGATTTGAGATTTTTGTATAAGTGCTAGAGATTTTTAAAACAAGGATTGACAATAATCCTTATCAAAATCCAAAGAGTCTAAAAAACCACTCCAAAAAGACACTTGATGCTTGAAGCTAAATAGAATAGCCACTTGGAGACACCCATCAGTGCCTAAATAAGCCAACTAAACCTTCTATTGCCCCCAACCAATCTCCAAAATGGTGTGCATTGGCATTTGTTAATGCTCCATCAACAAAAGATGTTGGCTTACACCCAACCGAGAATATGAAAGGTGCTTGATAGCCCCCAATGATGCCTATTGGATATGGAAGGTGCATGATGGAAATTGAAGGCACCAAGTGGCACCCAAGCATAGTGAATAAATTTCATGTGAGCTAAAAGATTTGCATTCACATGATATGAGGTATAAGAATGCAGCAAAGTGAAAATGGAAATAAATATAGAATCATAAAATGATACATGTGATGTGTATAAATTTATAGTCAGTAAGGCTAGTCCTTATGCTAGAGGAGAAGGAAGTGAAGAAGATGAGGGAGATGAAACATGGAGTCTATGTGCAACTACATCCTCAAGTCTACACTGGTATACATCATGTTGAATCCTAAATGGACTCAATGATCACCAAGGATGCCACTTGCTCTCATCAAAGAATTGGTGAATGATACCACTAGCTAGAAGGTCATATGGATCACTATTATAAGAACTCAGTCTACTAGATGTCCACTCCTCTATGGCCCAACTAAAAGCAAGCTAAACATTATCTATCCAAAATTATCATCAAGGGGTCAAATGACCAAGTGTATGATGATCTGTTAGTCTGCAAGGACAGAAGTAGGGAGGATAGTTTGCACAATGTGGTTGGTTCTATAGTAAGAGAGTGCATAACTATCTAAGATCAAAAGATCTTAAAGAGGTAACCTAATGAAGTGAGATGATCATAAGATCTAGCTCTAAGTCCTCTGAATGTATCTCTATAGACATCTACAAAACACAAACAGGCCATGTGCCAAGACTTGTTTTGAACTCCCTTTAGGAGCTTTGACCATTACCACATGCTCCGTAGCAATGACTAAACTCCATCAAGCAACTCCATCAAGTATAATATCTATCCACAAGATAACCTCAAAGTGCAACAAACAAAATTAAATGAAATGGCTAGTACCAAGATGTGCTACCCACCCTACAAACCCCAATGGTGTGTGAGGGCACCAACCATGCCTAATGGTCAAGCTCTCCTACACACCATAATTAGTGCTACCATGATGCCAAACAAGAAACATCCACAACAATAATCTTCTTTCATAGGAATCTTGGGAGGAGAATACATGGAATATACTCTCTTGAAAGATGAAGCCTCTCTCTAAACTTAGTTTGAGCCTTTTGAGTCACCACATTGCAAAATAAGAAATGGTAGGCAAAATTTTGGGTCTCTTGAAACACAACACTACATGGAAATACATGGGTGACATCTATTTGGATCTCCATCTCCTATGAGGGCAAAATGCGGGGCTTGCAAGCAATCACACAGAATCTTGGTCCAAGATAAGCATACAAGCTCCACTTGAGCTAGACTACTCTCTCCTCTATTTGAACATGCACATTATCACATCTCTCCATAGCAAATGCTAACTCTTGTGCATGATTTTGTAATTGGACCCTATAACCCTCAAACATGGCAACAACACCTAGGACATCCAAGTCCAAGCAAGCCAACCTCTACTCTCTCTCAATCTCATAGCTAGTAAAGGTTAGATACATCTACTCCTTTGCATCAAGAGTATCCTCTTGCTTACAAAGGTGTCTCTTTCTCTCAAACAATTGTGTATATTGCTCCTTTAAGCTCTCCAATCCACTCTCACATTGAAACACTAATTTCTCTTGCTCCTCTAAACTCTCTAATCTACTTTCAGGCTCAACCACTAATCTATCTTGCTCCTCTAAACTCTCTAATTAACTTTCACCCTCAACCACTAGTCTATCTTGCTCCCCTAAACTCTCTAGTATACTCTCACATTCAAGCACTAATCTCTCTTGCTCCTCTAAGCTCTCCATTCTACTCTCACGCTCAAGCACTAATCTTTGTTGCTCCTCTAAACTCTCTCGGCTTCTCTCCTACTCAACAACAAGTTTGTCTTGCTCCTCAACCACTTAGACACAATCATCTAATACATTCTCTATGTCAACAAAACAAGAGGATGAAGGGGCTCTTTGATGCAAGGGAGAGGTGCACTCTCTAGGGATGGAGAGGAAGAAGGAGCTCTCTCAAAGGATGAAGATGTACAAGGAACCCTCTCAAGATAACTATCACTACCCAACCTCACTATTGGTAAGACATGTATCTCAATACAAAGCTATTGAACACTTGTTCATAATACATAACATATAATCATCCATCAAGTAAAACTCACTGTCCATTAAGTAAATGTGAAAGTTCATTAATTAAATTAACTTATTTATTAACTTTGGTAATGGTGTATACAATAAATACTTTGTATTTTTTCCAATAAAGAAAACATAAAAAATATTCCAAAACTCAATACACCAAAACATCACTAATCAATCACTCAACATCCTCTATATCATCACCACCCTCTCCCACTCAATGAGAACACTTCCTCCTCAAGAATGTGACCTCTCTCCGCAAAGAGTTGAGTGAGTATCTGCCTAGGGATAATCTTTCAAGGATAAGAGACCTTAAGAGAAAAACATAGGAGAAGAAACACAAGCTTCACACTCAATCCTCCGATACCCCAAAGAAGTACCTTGATTGTATTATATAGCAAAGGGGACTCCCCTAAATGAAGCTCCACCCTTGGATCAGATACATAGATTGGTGATATGTTAGCAAGCTCTACCCTTAGATTAGTTATATGCATGGATGACATGTTAATTCTGATCCTATCTGGTTGGACAAACCATCTTTGACTAAATAGAATCTTTAAAGAATCTTCTTGTAGGAATTTCCAAATCACATGGATGAGGTACCATTGGAAAGCTCTCCATGAGACAAGCTTGAGGGGAGGGAAGGTCAACTCTCTCTTGATTGAAAGGGATTTGAGGCCTAATTCATCCATTTAGGCCTCCAAAATTGACTCCGAAGTTTTTTTGGCTATTCTTGGTTCTTGCCCTATTAGTAGAAGTACTCTTTTTGTGACACCTCTACCTGATCTACCTAGCCCATCATACCTAACATCCTTCTAGGTGTTACCAAGTCAATTTTCACCGCTAGATGATACATCTAGTTATTGGTATTACAAATTTCTCTCCTTTGTCGTGCGTATATACATTCGCTACACAACATACATCGCTGTCAACATCATACACTATAAAAGCACAACTCACACATAAGTCATACATAGACTCTAAAGTGCCACAATAATCAGATTGCTTAACACTCTCAACTCAACTCAACTCAGATCAGTACTTGATCTGTCACTCTATAAACTGCCAACAACTGGGCACTGATTACAGTCAAGCCACACCCACTCAAGCATAGAGAATCCAGGTGACGCTCGCCGGCCTCTGTCCACCATAGCCAGGAACTTGAAGGCTCAACATCAAAAAAGTGAGCTCTCTGGAGCTCACTTCGAAACTATACCCCCTGGACTCGAGCTAGCCCTGAAACCCTAACGGTCCCGCTGACGGCACACTCGATGGTGCGAATGGTGCAAAGTGACGGTGGGCCCCACAGTGAAGTCAGTACCCCAAACATGAAATCTAACCGTCGGAAAGTAGTCCCTAAGAAACTGCTAGAATAACTCTAACTACCATCACTGGAACTCCAGTGTCCGAGCATCTAGATGCGGAACTACAAATGGCGTGACAACTGTCGTGCGTATATACATCGCTACACAACATACATCGCTGTCAACATCATACACTATAAAAGCACAACTCACACATAAGTCATACATAGACTCTAAAGTGCCACAATTGCCCCCCTAGCTGGCGGTTAGGTTCCTCTAACTCCAGATAGCCATCTACTCTAAGTATATGGTATACCCTCTAATGGGCAAAGATCAAGAGGCCGGGTGCTATGGAGCCCCATCGTTAGTCGCCTATCTGCAATCTATACCATATAAAGAATGAACTAGCTATAGGTCAAGTACATCTAGGACATAACCACTGTCCCTGAGGAACCACCGTGAGGGGAGGAGTCATACATGCCATATGCCATCCTCTCGAACAGCTATCACACACTAACATAGTAGCAGCTCCACCAGAAGAGCCACATAACATGCACCTCAAGCCTGCACGTACAAGTGCCAAGCTTGGGTCCATAGTACCATCAATGTTTGGAAGGTGGCATGGCGCACAATTGCGCACATGATCCTTCCAAACAACACCATCACGTCCTTCTAACACAAGGACTCCAGATGGCAAAACCTCACGCACTCTCAAGATAGTGCGGCCTGTAGAAACATCAAGTGTCGTCGGTGCTGTCTGCTGTAGATATACATAGTCGCATGGATGAAATCGACGGATCGAGGGTCTATAACCTCCTCCTCGAATGGTAGCATAGCGTAAAGTATCTCTATGCTGAGCAATCGCCAAGTTCTCAAAGGCCATTGGCATCACTCTCCGAAAGATCTCTGCCCGCTGAGAACATGCGCTCATCCATACATTGGGGTCATCCAAGTCCAAAACTACAATAGCATCTCGACAAATGGCTGCAGGTAAATCTGGATCTCGTCCATATTGTAGAAAGTATGGAGAGAAGGATGCTAAGGAGGCTTGCCGGCTGAACCGATAGCCCATGGCCAACCAAGGTAACTGGAGATCCCAATCTCCCAAGTGGCCTCTCTGCAAACCATACTTTTGCAATCCTCTCTTCACCGTCTGAACCACTCTCTCTGCTAAGCCATCTGCCTCAGGGTGATCTCGGGATGTAGTACGATGATCAATCAAAGCCTTGTCACACAAGACCTGAAACTCTCCCAAGAACTCTGTACCCTGATCAGTCAAAACCTCAGCTGGTGCACCAAAATGACTAAGAACTCGATCCAGGAACGAGTAAGCTGTCCCTTCACTAGACTTGTCAGGAAGTGCCAACAACTCAATCCACTTGGAGAAGTGCTCCACCATCACCAAAACATACCGATGATGTCTCACAGTCAGCGGTAAAGGTCCGGCGAAGTCCAAACTCCAACGGTAACCCAATCCCATGATAGGTAATGGGTGTAACTGTGGCGTAGGAGCATTGAATGATGCTCTAACTCGGTCACAAACCACACATCTGGCAACAAACTGCTGTACCTCGGTCTGCATACCGCGCCACCAATAATGACTCTGGAGTAAGCTATAGGTACGCTTTACTCCAAAATGTCCTAGCTCCTCATGAGCATGACGGACCAACTGTGGTCTCTGTGATAGAAGTGGTACTACTCGCACTCTACCATCCTCCCATACACGCAAAAGGTGTCTACCCTCCAATCTGAACCGTCTAGCTCGCTGAAGAACACGGTCTCTCTCCTTGGCCCCAACTGTGCCACCCACAACACCAGTGCAAAGATAGTCCATCACTAAGACATCATCATGAATGTCTCGCTGAACTGTACCAATATCTTCACTCTCTGGATCTGTGACCTCAATAACTCCTCCTGTATGCGCTGAGAGAGATACCACCAAAGTCTCTGCAAATATACACAGAAAGGCCGATGCATGCCAACCTGGCACCATCTCCTCATCTGTCTCACCATGCCAACATGCTCCGGTCTGATCCTGCTGGCTGGGACATGGGTTTCTACTCAAACCATCTGCATCACAGTTCACCACTCCAGGTCTGTGAACAACCGTGAAATCATACTCCTGTAAAATCAAAGCCCATCATGCAAGCTTCCCTGAAAGCTTGTCGGACTCCATCAACCACTTCAGCGGCTGATGATCAGTGATGAGAGTGAAGGGGTTACCAAATAGGTAACATCGGAAATGTGCTACTGCCCAAACTGCTACCAAGCACTCTCCCTCATATGAACTATACTTCACCTCCGCTGAATTGTTGGAGCGACTAGCATAGGCCACCACAAACTCCTTCTCCTCATCATCATGCTGGGTGAGCACCGCTCCAAGCCCCAACATACTCCAATCAGTGTGAACCTGAAATGGTCGTCCTCTGATCGGTCTCCTCAAAATAGGAGCAGATGTCAACCTCTCCTTGAGCTCTACAAAAGCTCTCTCCTGCTCATCTCCCCAACACCACTCCTGTGTAAGCTTGGTCAGCTTCGTCAAGGCCTTGGCAATGGCACTAAATCCTCTAACATAGCGGCGATAGAAGTTCGCCAACCCAAGGAATGCTCGCACTCTGCTCACATCCGTAGGCCGAGGAATACGTGCAATAGCCTCCACCTTGGTCTGCTGAACACCAAGTCCTCCGGGGTAGATAGTGTGACCCAAATACTCAACCTGCTCATGGAAGAACCTACACTTCCCAGGATGTAATTTGAGTCCATGAGATCTCAACCTCTCAAACACCTCCAACAACTGTCTCTCATGCTCCTCCACAGTAGTGCTATACACCAAAATGTCATTTATATAGCACCGAGCAAAATCTAGTCCAGCTAGGATCCTATCCATGACCCTCTGGAACTCAGCGGGAGCGTTCTTTAACCCAAATGGTAAGAACCTCCACTGATATAACACATCCTTGCCGTGAGGATCAATAGCCCAAAATGCTGTCTTGGACTTATCCTCCTCCCTGATCGGCAACTGATGATATCCCGCTCAAAGATCCAAAGTACTGAAGACCTTTGCATGCCCAATCGCATCAAAAATCTCCTCCGGTGTAGGCATGGCATACCGATCAGCCCTGGTCTGTCGGTTGATAGGACGGTAATCTCCACACATCCGCCTATCTGTATAGTTGCCATGCATATCCTTCTTGGCTGGCATCACTGTCGCTGATGCATACTCTCCATGTGAAATCTCCACCAAACCAGCCTCAAAAAGGTCACTACTCCGGCTCTGAATCAATATCCTCTCCATATCACTATATCGATAAGGACGTCAGAAAACTGGTGTGTCGCTAGTCAGCTCAATCCGTATACCAGGTCCCTTCAGAGCACCCAAATCCTTCATACTGAAGGCAAAACAACTCGTGTGACTCCTCAAGAACCTCCAAACCCTCCGTCTTTCCTCTCCAGTAAGCTTGGGTCCAAGATCTGGCTCCCAAGTATCCTCTGTAACTGTAGTAGGAGTGGAAGACGTACTGACTGGCTGCTACACTGGGCCCTTGGGAGCAATGGTGTCATGCTCCCGACCACTAGAGGTCCCAACCTCTGTGTGAAAAACTCCATCCACTCTGGCTGCAAGCTCCATACGTCCTCTGGCTGCATCCCAGGTGGACCAAGGGTGTAATCCAAGTAGCCCACGCTCACCTGGATGGACTCCAAGTAGACCACTCTCCCTAGTAGCTACTAGATGTGTCCCAAGAATACCATGTCCACTCGGTCCATCGCCCCCAGCATGTGCCTGAATCGTCTCGATAGGCACAGGGCTCACAAGTGTCCGAGTGGTGATGCCTATCAAGTGCATCCTACGCTGCTCTGCCAAACCAAGGCTCACAATCCAGGTCAAACAGTTCAGGTCCATAGCCTGACCTAACACCTGACGCCTAGATGCCTCTGACACTGCTGGAACAGCGGTAATACCGGTGCGAAAACCCATCGCCCGCTCTCTCTCATCAGCATTGGGCTCCACCAACTGCTGTAACTGTGAGTCCCAAACAAGTCCAGGTCCTCCCTCTCAAAAAGCATGAGAGCCTGGGAAACTCATGAGTGTGGGAAATGCAGCTCTAGGCTGTCCAACTAGGTTCACCACTGCCATAGGTGACCTATCAGCCACTACCACTGTCTGAGACTGACGTCCAGCATCCAAGATATCATCAACAAGGATGTGGTCAAGTCGCTGAATCCCATCATAACTACGCTGTAGAACCTCTCTGGGTAAAAGGTTCGTCCACCAAAGACGAAGACGATGAGCCCATAATCCCACTCTGGCTGCATCTAACAATACAGCAAGTCCCATCCAAGAATGGACCTAATGTGTACTCGCCACCACTCTAGTGCGAGAATCACCCATCAATGGAACGTTCTCCAAAAGGTAAGCTGGAGAAATAGACTGATGAACCTGGAGATGTCGTAGTATCTGTAACATCTCCCAAAACACACCAGAACGAGGATCCTGAAGACCCAAACCGCGGCCCGCACGTGTATGTCCCTGACATGGCCATCCAGAAATCACCAAGTGAATAGGCCCATGTCTCTCTAGGTCATGCGCCCCCAATAAGGAAATGTCTCCTGGTAAGGCCTTCTGGTAACCTCTGACTGCTGACATCGGTAATAACTCCGGATACCAATAGGCCAAGTGTGCCATATGATGTAGAGAGACTCGCCTAGCAATCTCATCTCTCTCTACATACAAGTACCTCTGTACTCGGATACCCGCCTGTAACACCGCAGCTAGTCCGGTGCTGATCCCACCAAACAACTCCAATAGGCATATCCCCTCTACTGGATACTGCCAAGCAATGAGTGTGGTATCCAGAGGTGTCAAAGCAATCGCCTCTGGAGGCTCATCCTCACACTCATCCCCTGATGGTACGAAGGCTCCACTCCAAGCCTACTGCACCACCTGATCTGCATGCTGCTGTAATGCCTCCTCTGAACTCCACAATGGAACATCCAAGGTGGATGGAACAATCCACCTCGTACTCCATAGCCGAGTGATCTCCTCTGGTACTGGAGTATCCTCTGCATGGGCGTTCCCCTCCAACAAGTCACCAGGCCAAGTAATTGCACCACTGAAAGCCAAAACTGATGTTGCCATGGTCCCGGACTGTAGTGAGCCAAGACTGCCACTACTGAAACGTACTGGTAGGCGACATACCCGTCCCTCACCAGACTGCCAACCAGGTCTATAAGAGGCTGTCTCCTCCCAATAGTCAATACTGAAACGCATAGGGTATAACACTGCTCCCCCAACTAGCACATCATAGGACTCAGCTATCGTCGCAATAGCCTGAGCTCTCACCATTGAGCTATCAGTCGGATGACCAGGCTGAACCTGGACAACAAGCTCTCCACGTGTAATGTACTGTGTCGAACCACCACCAAGAGATGTCTAGATCTGAAATGGACACCTCTCCACATCGGTCTTCCGTAACTCCAGACCAACAACTGCAGCCTTCCCCAACATAAGGGGCTGTGCACCAGAGTCTAACAAGACTCTCTGTGGTGTATAGACCTTCCCTGAAGGTCCCACTAAACGAAAGATCCCCCTCTGGTTATCCAATAGGACAACACCAGGTGTAAACCGCGCTCTCTCAAAGGCCGGTCTAGCTGGCAACTCCTCCAGTCTAGCCGCTGCTGCCTGCCATAAACCACTGGTCGCTGAACGGATCCCATGCTCCTCAACCAAGTCAGCTCCACTACCAACCACCTCTGCTCTAGTAGTAGGAACCGCACCATCCCTACTCTCACACAACGTGGCAGCCAACCGGAACACTGGGGCTGGGTCAACTCCCAATGTAAACATGTCACTGGCTGAAAATAAAGGATGCCGCATAATCAGCTGAGCCGCCCCCAACATCATGCTAGACTCAGTCTGTGTAGTAGCAGGTGGCTGACTAGCAGGTACTCCATCATGTACTCCATCACCACCTACCACACCTACACTGGGACGTCTAGGAACCATGGATGTCATCTGCAATGCCTCAGATAGCGTGAAAGACTGGGGAAGTCTGACCTGTCACCCAACCTCTCCTCTCTGTGGGTCCAACTCCACTGATGCTCCTCTAGGCTCTGGAGCACGTACTGCACTCCTAGTCACTGCTGCAGATGCATCCACCTGTGCTGCTCCGCACATGAAGTCCAAAGCATCTCTATCACCAGCATATGAGGTGGAAGCCTCAGCACCCAAATCTGATCTCCTCTGAGCAATAGCCATACTAGCCAATCTCTGCTCCAACTGCTCAATCCGAGTAGCCATAGCTGTGTCAGAAGTAAGGGCAGGTACTGCACCCCTACTAGGTGTAGATCCTCTACTACCACCTCTACCACCTCGTCCTCCATGAACTGGAGCTCCTCTACTACCTGCCATAGCAGCCCTACCACTCCGTAACTCCGGGTGTAGGTCAAAACACCGGTCACTAGTGTGACCAAATCTGTGGCAATGCTCACACTGCCTCTGTGCTGGCTGTGATGCACCAGAGGTATCAGGTCTGCTGCCCTGAGTACACTCTCTCCTATGGTGAGGTCCACCACAAGTCCAACAAGCAATATCACCACTCACTGGCTGCTGCTGACCCAAAAATGAGGGTAAGGGTCTAACTCCACTAGGCCCTCCACTCGCTCCATAGGATCTGGGCTATCCACCCTGTCCTCGAAAACCAACTGGGCGTGGTGCACTCTGCTGCACTCTAGAAGAAGTCACAACCGTGGATGAGGTCTCTCTACCAAATCCAGCTGTCACCACTCTCTCCTCCACCACGTTGAGCTCAATACGCTCAGCCAAACCAAAGACTACTGCCAAAGTGGGCAAAGTAGCCTGCAACAACGTAGCATCACGAACTCTACGTCGCAACTCCCTGTCCAGTATCCCATACCAAAACTGGACTGCCTAGGCCTCAGTAACTCCCTGAGTGAAACTGATCAGCCGCCTCATGCGAGTATATGCCTCGCGTAGGCTCTCTCCAGCCTTCCGCTGGAACTCCTGCAAGCTCCTCAGCTTGTCAATCCGCACTCCTTGGTAGTTCTGCCTCAAACATAGGAAGAACTCAACCATGGGGTTAAACCCCGGTACCACACCACCTCCTGCAGCGGTACCTCCACTCGTAGTAGCACTATCTCCAGCTAGCGCACCTCCACTAGCTCCACCAACACTACTCGAGCTAGAACTCGTAGGTACAGCCGACCTACTCCTGGCCACCAAACCTGAAGTGATGGAGACATAGTGTGGAGACCAATACTGTCTCCATAACTCAATCTCCTCCAAATGAGCTCTCCTGAACTCATGGTAGTCGTCCATCAGTGGACCCTCCAAGTGCTGAAACAACCCCTTCCATGCCATGAAGGGTGTGAACAAAGTCGGGTTCCGCATCTGCTGCAGATCACACCAACTATCAAACTCCTGGATGAAATCATCCAACTCAATAGTACCCACTGTACCAGAGTAACGCCTAGGGCCTTTGGAGGCCCCATAAATCTCGTCCATGTCCCACAACAACGGTGCGGACACACCAAGTGCACTCTCAACTGAATCAGCTCCTGTGTCAAACTCCAACTCAGAGTCAATCTCCTCCCTCACTGGGACTTGAGATACAGGCTGATACCGAGCACCACTCCGAGTAAACCCACTGCGTACTGCAGGGCTAACTCCTCTGGAATCTCCAAAGAACTCTGTCGTGACCACGTAACTGCAATAGCAAACCCAAACCACCAATTGCAACCGCAAGTCGCAACCGCAAGTATCCCACCAAGTGCCAATACCACCGCGTGCCAACACCAACTAAAACACCACCCACTAATGTAACTCTAACCGAGATAACTACACTAGGGGAAGGGCAACCTGTAACCTGCCATCATAACACGCACTCTCACGGTCTGCAGGTCATCACTTCCTGCCTCACCGGAGAGAAACAAAGGTAGTCTGACTGGTCATCACTCCAGCCTCACCACCGAGAGCACACCAGAGCACCAACGCTCAAAAGTCAAGGCACCTCACACAAACGTGGTGCACAAACAGGAAGCAGAGAATGGAGGGGATCCAATCACAAGAAATCTAAACGAAAACCCTCCATCTCATAACACAACACGGGACTGACTCTACCACCATTTGGCATTTGACATAAGAGTAGTTTGTATCTAAGTCCTAAGTTACCAGGATCACCAAGAATGGGATCAAACTGCCTCTCCTAGCCAAAGCTACATGTGTATAAATAACAGTGGCACAATCACTATGACAACAAGTGAAGGTGGACCAGTTGGCTAGGGCACCAGTCTAGGAACAAGAGATCTAGGAGTCAAACCCTATTGCGCACAATCTAGCAAGAAAGGCAGATTTTGCCAACCAATGACCAAGATCTACACTAAACTAGCTAGCCTCACGCCAGCAAGCTGGCTTGCTGGCCCTTCTAGGCCTTCGTAGCCTCTCATAGCCCACAGCCCTATGCCTCGAAGCCTCGAAACGCCGAAATTCAACCAAATGAGGCCTTTCTTGTTGCCACTTCGAACCTCCTCCAAAATTGGCGAAACTTCTCCAAATCTGCGAAACTCCTCCAAACTAGCGGAACTTCTCCAAATCTGGCCAAACAGCGAAACTCCTCCAATTCTGGCCCAAAATCTAACGTAAATCTGACGTAAAATCTGACGTAAACCCTAAAGATGGATGTCTGCCAAATCCCCCGCTAACTTTCCACTCGAGCCAAATTGACAAAACGGGTTTTTCCAAATCACAATTTCATGAGAAGAGCTTTCCAACTCCACCTTCAATTTCACTTTCTGAGCCCAACTCGCAGCAAATTGGTCCTGCCTTCACCTCCTGAGCTCAAAATCACAACACTGCTCAAAAATTGCTCCTTCTTTGCTCAAAATTTGGCCAGCGCTTCCGCACACCGTCCGCCTAACTGCCAAATTTGCATCAACTACACGAGCTTCTGCACACTAGGGAAACATAGAACCTGAATCGAGCTACCACGATCCACCGAGCTTGGAGATACCACCAACACTCAACATTCCTGCACCCAATTTCCCCCTGACTTCACTTCTCTGATGTAATCAGATTGCTTAACACTCTCAACTCAACTCAACTCAGATCAGTACTTGATCTGTCACTCTATAAACTGCCAACAACTGGGCACTGATTACAGTCAAGCCACACCCACTCAAGCATAGAGAATCCAGGTGACGCTCGCCGGCCTCTGTCCACCATAGCCAGGAACTCGAAGGCTCAACATCAGAGAAGTGAGCTCTCTGGAGCTCACTTCGAAACTATACCCCCTGGACTCGAGCTAGCCCTGAAACCCTAACGGTCCCGCTGACGGCACACTCGACGGTGCGAACGGTGCAAAGTGACGGTGGGCCCCACCGTGAAGTTAGTACTCCGAACATGAAATCTAACCGTCGGAAAGTAGTCCCTGAGAAACTGCTAGAATAACTCTAACTACCATCACTGGAACTCTAGTGTCCGAGCATCTAGATGCGGAACTACAAATGGCGTGACACCTTTTAAGATGTAACGTCCTTGTTATGAAGCTATTTCTCAAAAGAGTTCACCAACATTGGTGCATTGGTCAAGTTGGCAGTTGGCTCCCATGTTGCCTCATACAATAGGTGTTCCTTCCAATGTACAATATATTCTACATGCAAATGGCAAGTACCAAAAATGCATTTTTGGAGAATGCATTTGACTTCATATTCCTCCATGTCATCAATGAGTGTTGGACAAGGTTGAATTTCTTGTATGGAAGAAAAGTGTGGTGGTCAAAGTGCATATTTGTGTAATAAGGACACATTGAATACTTGATGGATCTTCATGTGTGGCGGTAGCTCTCCAAGTGATAAGCCATTGCTCCAATTCAACAAAGGATAAGAAAAGGCCCAACAAAATGAGGTTTGAGCTTACAAGAGCCAACTAATGTGAGGTTGGTTGTTGATATCTAGACTTGATCCCCAATATTGAACTCCAAGTGCACCCAATATTGTCAATTTTGGGTGATCTACAACCTATTTTTGGCATTCTCCACTCCTTGTTGGATTTTAGAAACAAAAGTGTTGATTGCATCCATCTTGGTAATCACCAAGTGGGTCTTCATCAAGCCCAAAGGTATGAAAGGATGCTCTTCGTACATGAAAAAAAATGGTGTGGCTTGTGTGGATGCATTCATTGAATTGTTGTACATAAATTCCACCATTGGGAGTAAGGTGTCCCACCTTTCTTGCTCCTCTAGGATGAAGCTCTGGAACATGTTTTCAATAGTACAACTAGCCCAATGTATTTTTCCATTGGTTTGTGGATGGTAAGTAGTGGACATGGCCAATTTGGTTTTGAAGAAGTCAAAGAGTGTTCTCCAAAACAAATTGGTCAATTGTATGCCTCTATCAATGATGAGCACTCAAGAAAACCCATGGTAAGAAAAGAATGTATACTAAGTATAATTGAGCTAATTGTGGAGTGGTCAAGTCCTTGGTGGTAGCATGCATATGAATCAATTTGTTGAGTCGATCAACAAAAACTATGATGGAGTCAAACCCAGAGGAGGTCTTGGGCAATTCACAAACTAGATCCATGCTTACCTATTCCAATCATTGTGTAGGATTAGGAAGTAGTCACACACAAGCTTGATTAAAAGCTTTATTCTATTGAAAAAATAGGTAAATTTGAACATAATCTATCACATCATTGCTCATCTTGGGCCAATAATAATAGTATTTTGCTACATCCAAAGTCTTGTCCACACCAACGTGACCTGCAATGGCAAAATCATGACATTTTGCTTGGATGGTGGTTCTAATGTTTGGGTCATCCAGGATCCATAACCTACTATCACAAAAGTGAGTCCTTGGGTACTAGTGATGCCATTTGATAATTGAGCTCCTATAATCTATGGATCAATTTTTGTAGTAGCAAGAATTGTTGGCCAAAATTAGGGGTTCATCTTGACCTCTAATACTAGATTTTTTGCCATAAGCATTCAGGCAACTACATCTACCAATTGCTTCTTGCCTTCTACATATGTGATTGTCATGTTGAACCTTTATCTCCACTCCACCCACCAAATCTATTGTTGATTTAGATATTTCTATGTCTTGAGGTAGACTAAAGGTTTGTGGTCTATCTCCACTAAAAATACCTTCTTGCCAAGATAGTACTTCCAATTCTTGGTTGCAAAAACAATGCCCAACTCTTCTTGTTTGGTAGTGTGATAGTTGGATTTTTCCGGGAATAGATTTTGAGAGAAATATGCAATTGGGGGCCATCCATCATGCTTCTCTTTTTGAAAGACTTCTCCTATTGTTATGCTTGATGCATCCATAACCAACTTGATTGGCCATTTTAGGTCATACCATTTCAAGATTGGTGCATGTAGTAATGCATCTTTCAATTCCTAAAAGGCCAATTCTTGTGCGGTTCTCCACATCTATTTCTTCCCCTTTCTAAGTAGTGTTGTCAGAGGTTTGCAACCTTGGAGAGGAGTCCTTGAAAAATCAACAATAGAACCTCATCAATCCTAAGAAACTCTTGAGTTGAGACTGGTCCTCTAGAGCACTCTATCTCTGAATGAACTTTTTATCTATTAGCACTTGGATACCTTCTACACTTACTTTATGCCCCAAAATTCTACTTCAAACTTGCCAAACTCACACTTTGAGATATTGACATACAACTGATTCTGTCATAGAATCTGGAGGACTTCTCGCATATATTGCTTTTGTTTCATCATTGTCCTACTATAAACAAGGATGTCATCTAGGAAAATAAAAACCTGGATGAAATATGTCATTCATCAAACTCATGAAAGTGGCTAGTGCATTAGTGATGCAAAACAACATCACCAAGTACTCAAAGTGGTCAACCTTGTTTGAAAGGCAATTTTTTGGACCTCTCCCTCCGCAATCTAGATTTGATTGTAACTGCTCCATAGGTCAAGTTTGGTGAAGTGTCTTGCCTTGTTGATCAAATAGGTCATCTATGTCAAGTAAGGGGTATTTTTTTCTTCACCATTTGTTGATTTAGACCCTCCATCGTCAATGCACATGTGCATTGTACCATCTTTTTCTTCACAAACAATACCAAAGCCATATATGGTGATACATTGGGTAAACCTTTTTATAGCATATCCTCAATTTGAGCCTTATACTCCTCCAACTCATGAGGTGATAGATGATATGGGGCCTAACAAGGAGGTGTCTTCTCACAAATTATCTTGATTTTGTGATCTACTCTCCTTTTGGTAGAAATCCTAAGGGTAGGTCATCTGGGAAGACATCTTGAAACTCATTGACCACATCTTTCAATTTCTTAAGAACTTTTCCATTGAGTTGTGCACTTTTGACTTCTCTTATTAGGCCCATGAAACATCTATTTGTCTTATAGATAATTGTTGTCCTTTTGACGTAAAGAGGTATTTCTTGCTTGTGTGCTCTCTCTTTAACTCCACTGATCTTTCATTGGCAAGTTCTTATTGCTTTCTTCCTCCAATTGACCCTAAGGTTTTAGTGCTTCATCTGCAATATATCTAAGATTGCAATTCATCTGCGATATATCTAAGATTGCATCATAACAAGCTAACCTATCACTTGCCATTCAATTTCTTCTTGATACTCTCCAACACAAAATGCTACCTTTTCAAGGAACAATTCAATCCTCTTTGTCTGCCCATCAGGTAATTCTACTTCTTCATTCTCATCCTTCTTTGGATCTATCCCCAACCTTATTGCAATAGAGCGAGTCTTCTTTGTTGCTTGAAGGTCTATCAACACTCTCACTTGATTTCCCTCTAGGATTCCTTTTATGATAATCAATTGTGAGTTTGTCTTCCTCACTCTCTATGTACTTATCCCCTTTCTTTCCCCACTTTTTTGCTTCTCCATTGATCAAGTAAAGCCATGAGGTACTTTTACTAGTGATCTTTGTTTTTTGATATGATTTTTGCCTCTTCCTCTTCAATTCATCTCTCCATGTTGTTCAAAGATCACTTGTATGAAGGCCAAGGGCCTCTAAGAAATTGAGTACAATAATTGATTACTAGGTGCCACAATTGTAACAACAATATTGTTTTGCTCGAGTCTCTTCTCCTTGTAGCACATTCATCTCTTCTTCCTTCAAGTTGTCCTTGTTCTCCTTTGAGCAATTGTGCTCCTTGTTCTTGGAACCAAATGTTGCCCAATTCCATAGGGACTGGTCCATCAAATTGTTGTGTTTTGGCCCAATAATTTTGATTCAAGACTACTCCTTCATCTCCTTCAAACGCCCTAATATTCTTTGAGCACAAGCAATGGCTTCAAAAATCATGCAAGGGTTTTGTACCATTACTTCTTGGTGAATTAGCTCCTTTAACCCTTGTTTGAAATTATCCAAAACTTTTGTTGGACTCATGTTAGTTATTGTGACCTATAGATCAAGGAATGCCTCCAACATACTCTTGTACACTATTCTTCTACTTCAACTCCCATAGTTAGGTGCGGGCCATCTACACAAAATCCACAGATTGGAAGTTCTTTAGTAACCCTTCTTGCATGGCCGTCCAAGTGACCTTTCTTCCTTCTACCAACATTGATCATTTACAAGCATCATACCATATGAGGGCTTTATCAATCAAGTACTCACATGCAACCATGCATACAAAATGATTGGTGATTTCAATGATGAACAATCAAAATTATTGATTCATTCTTGAAATCCAATTCTTCCTCTACTCCCATGGACCGTTATCCCTTGTAAGGCTTAGTATTGCATGTCCTGTGAGCCGGCCTGTCTCTCACTAAGGATGAACCTCTGATGGCTATTATGGTAGCGCACCATGGACTAAGAAGGCAAGGAACCCCAACTCCATCATACTCCTCCAAGGCTAACACTCCAAGACTCAAGACATTGCTCACTAGAGAACTCAATGAGAGAGAGATAGTTGCAAATGAAAGGATGATGAGTACCTCCTCACTCCTTGTTTATATACTTGTGAAATAGTTACGTACCAAAGTTACTAATTACCGTAGTAACTCAAGTTACTAGACTAAAAGTCAAGTAAAGTCAAAAAGTAGAAAGGAATATCCATTCACATGGGCATATTCCCCTAAGCATGTGGTCTTATCTTGACCCAACCACTAAAGCAAGGATTCCTTCACATGGGCTATCCTTGGACTAAAGAAGAATCCAAAACAAAAAGGCTTGCGGGCCCAAGAGTTCTCAACTCTTTCCCCAAAGCCAAACACCTAGGAATAATACCAAGTCAACACACTAAAATCCAAAATAGTGGTGCTCATCTTTTCTACTTCCTCTAAAGTAAGGTCCCATCTATCTTAGCTATGACTAACTTTAGCTAACCATGACTAATATAGAACCATCCTTTATCTCTATATAAATAATATCTCTTAAGTACTTGTAATACCAAGCTAAATATCACAATACCACACACATGCACAAATGGGTGTTACATTTACCCCCGGACTAAGTTTTCACTTTGTCCTCAAAGTGAAGGTCTCTCTACCTTCTATGGTACATCTTCAACTTATCATGGTTAATCCTATCAAAGTGTCTTCCTCCCAACTCCTTGAGATCATAAGTGTAATTTCCCCACACCTTCTCTACTATGAAAGGTCCAAAGTACTTAGGCAAAAACTTCTTTTGTACTCTCTTGAATCGAATGGAATCAAACAACATTACCCAATCACCTTCTTTGAAAGGCTCCACCTTCTTCTTGCCTTGCCTCTTGTCATAGCTCTCCTTTTGTTTCCTTTGGGCTTGCTCCACTCGAACCATAGCAACTGCTCTTGCCTCTTCCAACTCCATGAGTTGATCCTTCCTTGACTTCTCTGCATCACTTCCTTGTGCTTTCTTCAATCTCCTATGAATGCTTTGGAAGGTAGGAAGATCAAAGTGAATAGGTAAGGTAGACTCAATACCATACACCAATTGGAATGGAGAATATCCAGTGGAAGTCTTCATGGTTGTCCTATACTCCCACAAAACTGCATGAATCCTCTTGTCCCAATGATGTTTAGCCCCCTCCATTTCTGCATCTTTGGCCAACATCATGCACAAGGTCTGATTGGTTCTCTCTGCCAAGCCATTGGAATTTGGCTTATAGGATGTAGTTACTCTATGTGTGATAGAGAAATGTCGTAGCATGGCTGTAGTAATGCTTCCTGTAAACTCTCCTCCTCTATCAGAAACCAACTCCAAAGGGCATCCAAACCTAGTGATAATGCGTTCATAAAGAAATCTACCCACTTCATCTTCATTCTTGTCCCTCAATGGTCTAGCCTCAACCCACTTGGTAAGGTAATCAGTAACTACCACAATGTACCGATTGTTCCTTGGGGTTCTATTGAGAGGTCCTACAAAATCAATTCCCCACTTCTCAAAGGGTCCTAGCAATGGAATTGATCTAAGTGGTGGAGTGGATGTAGACTTTCTAGCAAAAGCTTGACAAACATGACAAGTTTTGCAATAATCAAGACAATCCTTGAAAATCCCTCTCCAATGGTAACCTGCATCTAGAATCTTGAAAGCAGTCACCTTTCCTGCAAAGTGTCCTCCACATACTAAACCTTCATGAAACTCCTTTATGAGTAGGATAGACTCTTCCTTACCCACTGCTCTTCGAAGTAGACCATCTGCTCCTTGGTGAAAAAGAATATCATCCACCATTGTGTAAGGTCTAGATCTTGCTGCAAGGGCCTTCCTCTCCCTAGCATGCATCCCTTCTGGATAGTTACCTCTTGTCACAAAATCCACAATCTCCTTGTACTCCATTGGAACCTCTTGAGTGACTGAGATTGTCATGAGCTCCTCATCCGGGAAGGAATCATCTACTGGCTCATCTCCATCATGATCATAGGCTCTAGATAACAAATCAGCATTTGCATGTTTCTTTCCTGGCCTATCCTCAATTGTGTAGTCATACTCAGACAAGAGAATCATCCACCTTGCTAGTCTCCCTTCAACATTAGGCTTGTTGAAGATGTACTTCAAAGCCTTGTGATCCGTGACAATTGTGGCTTTCCCTCCAATCAAGTAGTGTCTAAACTTCTTGAGACCAAAGATCACTGCCAACCCTTCTCTCTCTGTGACAGAGTAGTTCTTCTCTGCTGAAACCATCTGCCTACTAGCATAAGCTATTGGATGATCATGCCCATCTTGGTCTAATTGACTAAGAGTGCATCCTATAGCTACATTAGAAGCATCAGTGTAGAGGATGAAAGGCTTACTCCAATCAGGTTTAGCAAGAATTGGAGCTACAACAAGGGATTGCTTGAGCTCCTCAAAAGCTTTGAGAGCCTCCTTGTCTTCCAAAATCACCATGTAATCTACACCCTTCTTCATGTAGATGGTCAATGCATAAGCCTTGTTGGAAAATGAGAAGATGAACCTCCTATAGTACCCAACCATTCCCAAGAATTGGCGTAACTTTGTCAAGCTTGAAGGGAATGGAAGGTCTGAGATTTTCCTCACCTTCTCAGGATCAACTGCTATTCCATCCTTGGAGATGATGTGCCCCAAAAGTAGACCTTCTTCACATCCAAAAATGCACTTCTCTGGGTTGAGTGATGCATTTGCCTCATCCAAGCGTTGCAAGACTTTGATTAGGTGCTCAAAGTGCTCCTCCTTGCTCCCATAGACACAAAAGTCATCAATGAAATCTCTCACAAATTTCCCAATGAAAGGTTCAAATACCTTGTTCATGAACCGTTGGAATGTGGCTGGAGCATTGCAAAGCCCAAAAGGCATGACCTTGAAAGCGTAAGTTCCCCAAGGTGTGGTGAATGTGGTGAGTTGTTGATGCTCTGGTGCAATCTTTATTTGGTTATATCCACTATAACCATCTCCAAAACTGTACCTCTCATGACCTGCAACCTCCTCCAAGATCTCATCAATGAATGGCAATGGGTAGTAGTCCTTCTTGGTAACAGCATTAAGCTTCTTGTAATCCACACATACCCGAAGCTTGCCATTCTTTTTCTTCACAATGACAATTGGAGACACCCATTCTGAATTCTCCACCTCAAAGATAAATCCAGCCTCCTTGAGCTTATCAATCTCCTCCTTCACAACCAAAGATATTGGTGGGCTAATGCGACGTTGCTTTTGGCGGATTGGTCTTGCATGTGACTCCACCTCTATCTTGTGCTCCTCCAAGGTGACTTCCTTCAAATCCTTGTAACTAAAAGCAAACACATGGATGAACTTGCGGAAAATCTCCTCAAATCTCACCTTCTCCTCCTTGGTAACATTTGGGCCATACTTGAGGGTAGATAACCTTCTCTCTACCTCCTCAAGTGTCAATGGTGATTTATCTGGGTCCTTCAAAACCTCTGGCTTAGGTGCAAAATCCATAGCACACAAAGGATACACATCTGAATCAGATTCAGATTCATCCTCCTCCGTGGAAGTCTCCTCTTCCATGCTTGTGTCCACACCTGAAGCTCCTCCTTCAAAATCAGATTCCCAATAATCAGAAGATGGGGTATCTGAATGTGAAGTGTTGGTGGTGTTAGTCACAGGAACAGTGACTCTATGGTTTGATGGCCCAATCCTTAAGTACCCTTTGTGCCATCGATCAGTTGTGCGTGCTGCTCTCAACCATGGCCTCCCAAGAAGTAAGTCATAGCTTGAATCCTTCAAGACTTGGAAAGTCATGAGATTTTGAACTCCCATAACTGAAACTACCACCTTATCCATCACTCCTACTGGTCGAACTTGTTGCTTGTTTGCCATGCTCACCACAAATGTTGAAGCTCTTGAGGGTATCATACCCAACTTCTTCATCAACCTTTCTGACATGGCATTCACTGCTGATCCTCCATCAACCAATGCATCCTTGATGTTGTGACCATTCACTCTCACATCAATCTTGGAGGCATATTCACAAGCTTCCCATGGTGCTGGCTTGGCATCCACCACCCCCATTGATATTGGAACTTTTGCCTTCTTCTTCTTCTTGCTCCTTGTAGAACTCAAACCACCTCTAAGCTCCTTTCTCAAGGTAGGGTTCAAAGCAATTAATTGGCCCACTGTGATGTTAGCCTTGTGACTACCAACATCCTCCAACACATTGTAGTTCCATTGTTGCTTGGAGATCAAGAAGTCCTCCATCCCCAACTTCTTCCTTGGAGTCTTTGTTGTTGATGGTGTTGAGGTGCGAGTGCTCCTAGTAGACATAGGAGTATCCTTGCTTGAAGTAAATCCTTGAGAAGAGTGAACATCCTCTGCAAAACGAGCTCTCTTCTTCTCTTGTGCCAAAAGCTCCAAATTAGGACCCTTGGAGTTTGAGCACTCTCCCTTCTCATACTTGCTCTCAACCACATCTATGGATGCTATCCCCTTACCTTTGTTGGGATTAGGAGCCACTTGGGTTTCACTACCTCCCTCTTTCCCTCTATTGGCTCCCTCATAACCCCTTCCTCCATGGTAAGTGGAATTTGGGCAATTCCTTTGGATATGGCCTCTTCCTCCACAACCAAAACAATTTCTATCATTGAAATTGTTGGCTGGTTGGCCTCCTCTATATGGATAGTTTCCATAACTCCTAGGTCCTCTCCCTACATTCTGATCCACCTCTCTCTTCTCCCATAGTTGCACCACATTGATCTTGAGATCCGCAAGTTGTTCTGTGATGGTTTGGAGTGGATCTTTTGGTGGAGGTGCAAGAATTGGAGCAACTACTACTTGTGGTGCAACCCTTGTCACCAAAGTATCAGAAGTTCCACCATACTTGTAGCCTTGAGGAGGATGCACAACCTCCTTCACCACCAAATCACTCTCATCCCCTTCCAAACTCTCCTCCATACGAATTGCGATCTTGATAGCTTCAACCTTGGAAGAAGGTTTCTCATATCTCACCTTGCTTCTAATTTGTGGTCTCAATCCTCCCACAAAATTCTTGGTGAGCATGGCCCCTATGCCAATCATTGTAGTCTCCACATCATCCCCACCCTTCCTCAACACTATGCGAAATCTGGACTCCAACTTTTCCACTCTTTCCACATAGACCCTCACTTTCTCTCCATCTCCTTGCTTGAGAAATGTAACCTCACTCATCAATCTCTCATAACTCTCATCAGGAAGAAAGTTCTCAATGAGTGCTGAAGTCAAAGTCTCCCAAGACTCCTCTTCCCCCTCTCTCCTCTCTCTCTTTTGGTATTCTGACTCATACCATGTAAGTGCTGCATCCTCAAAGAAATCTGGTAATAATGAGGCCCACTCATTCTTCCTCCTCTCATTGTTTCCTATGCAAGCTCTCTTGAAGTCTCTCACAAAGGCCTCCACATCTTCTCCATCCTTGCCAAAGAAAACCGGAAGTTTCCCCATCTTAACCCCTCACTATCTTTCTTTTCTCTTAATTTTTTTTTTCTCTTTTCTTTTCTCTCACTCTATTACTAATAGAGTATATACATGACTAACACCATCTGAGAATAATCCACTCTAGGGAACACAAAAGGTTCAGGTTGCTCCAAGATTTCTATAGCAACATCAAATCCTAGAGTGCATATTAATCTAACTCTCATGGATAGTTTATCCATAAGTTGAAAGATTATCTCCATCACTAATCTTGAGAACTAGCTGATGAAGGTGGTAGTATTTCTGTAGCTGTACTAAGACTCTCTCCAAGATCCTTCACCAAAGTTTCCAAAAGTGCTTTTACTCCACTACACTCATGTCCTTTTGGAAGTCCTTCAACTCCACAAACCTCACACAACTCCTTGGTCTTAGATCTTCTCCCTCCCAATCTTGGTGAAGAAGGTCCAACATGCAAACCCAAGTCAAGTAAGCCTCTCCTTTCCCTCAATCTCTTGCTCTCAAAGGTTAATGGACATGAACTTGCCTTATGTCCTTTCTCTCCACATAGAAAGCACTTAGACTCACTCTTTCCTCCAAGTGGTGTAGGTTTTTGGATCCTCTCAACACTCTCTTCAAATTCTATTGTAAACTCTCTTTTCCTCAAATCCACCCCTACAATCACCTCAAACCCTTGGGGAACCTTGCATAATCTCAATTTCCACTCTTGATGACCCTCCATGTTCCCAAAGATGAATCTAAACACTCAAACATGCTTTTTGTTGATCTCAAACTTCTCATGCATGAGATCTCCACTCTGCAGAATTGACCCTTCCTCACAATGTCACTCAAATCTCCCAACGAATATGTCACAGTCCTCTGAAATTTTCCACACTTGATCACAACTCCAGGGCGTCCCTCCCTGCAAAATTTTAGATCTTTTCATTGAGCCATTTGGCCTAGACACCTTTCTATTCAGCACCCATATTTCAGATTTGGTCTGAAAACCACCCCCCTCACTTCAAAAACTCATAACGCACTGCGCAAAAATGATCTCTCTCTAATTTTTGTGGCACCAGGTAGGATACAATGCACCGAATTTTCTTGGAAATTTTCAAGACAATTCACTAAACATTGAAGAAATGGCAGACTCTGTACAATTTTCCAGAGAGCATGCAGTTGCGGGAGCACTTTACCCTATCAACTTTCAAAAATTCTAGCCCAGTGCGCATAGAAGCTCTCTCAATAATTTCAAGTGTGCTAACTGAAAGATAACCCAAGCTATCATGTGTAGAAATCTCAAGTCCAGATCTCAAACTTGAGATTTTGCCCAAAATCACCTTAATCCCCAAAATCTGCAATCCACCTCACACAATCTCTCCAATTCCTCTCATGTGTACAAGATGTACAAAATCACCTCAAAGACATCATAATGAACTACAAGGTATACAAATGGATCTTGGTTCTCTAACATAAGTTCAGCCCTCTCCTCTCCTAATGTTCTCTCCAAGTGAGCTCTCATAGCCTCCTTCTGCCTAATGTAGAATTGGACGCGGAACATTATCTTGCCTTCTAGAGAGGTCCCGGCAACGGAACCAAAAATGTGAGCCGGCCTGTCTCTCACTAAGGATGAACCTCTGATGGCTATTATGGTAGCGCACCATGGACTAAGAAGGCAAGGAACCCCAACTCCATCATACTCCTCCAAGGCTAACACTCCAAGACTCAAGACATTGCTCACTAGAGAACTCAATGAGAGAGAGATAGTTGCAAATGAAAGGATGATGAGTACCTCCTCACTCCTTGTTTATATACTTGTGAAATAGTTACGTACCAAAGTTACTAATTACCGTAGTAACTCAAGTTACTAGACTAAAAGTCAAGTAAAGTCAAAAAGTAGAAAGGAATATCCATTCACATGGGCATATTCCCCTAAGCATGTGGTCTTATCTTGACCCAACCACTAAAGCAAGGATTCCTTCACATGGGCTATCCTTGGACTAAAGAAGAATCCAAAACAAAAAGGCTTGCGGGCCCAAGAGTTCTCAACTCTTTCCCCAAAGCCAAACACCTAGGAATAATACCAAGTCAACACACTAAAATCCAAAATAGTGGTGCTCATCTTTTCTACTTCCTCTAAAGTAAGGTCCCATCTATCTTAGCTATGACTAACTTTAGCTAACCATGACTAATATAGAACCATCCTTTATCTCTATATAAATAATATCTCTTAAGTACTTGTAATACCAAGCTAAATATCACAATACCACACACATGCACAAATGGGTGTTACAGTCCTCTTCATCCGTAATAACAAGGTAGCTTCATTGTGGACCAAGGTCAATGTCATTGGCATGAGTGACTCTCCATGTACTTCAATCATTGGTATTGGATTTTGGGACTACTCCCCTTTGTGCATTACCTTATCATTCTTGAAGGTACATACTTGACTCTATAGTGCCTCCATGGTCATCTTGATCTTTTGAAACTCATTCAACATCCCCTGCATTCCTTGGATCAACTCTTGTGACTACGGATCCATGGTTCCTACACAACAACTGCTCAATCAATAAATCCAACTCAATAGAGTGTTAATCCAATCACTTGAGAAGGAGAACATAGTATTGGGACCACCATTGGAACTTCAAATGATATCACTCATTGATAATATTCCTCACCAAAATTATGGACTACAAAATCCCTAAACATTACTTTGGTCTAACCACATAACAGATTTCTACTGGAGTGTTAAAAGAGAGAGGATTTGTTATATTCAAATCCATCACAAAAAAAATTATATTTTCAAGTCCCACTCCCTATCATAGATCACCATAGGCAAAATCATCAAGTTTGGTGAATTCATCACTATATCCATGAACTTTGCTCCAAAATGGAAAACAAGATATACTATCACTTGCTCATGTTGGATGTACATAACCTTGATATGGAATGGATTCAAGAACAAAAAGTGAGATTTTTTCCTAGATATTGTCCTCCCAAAACCACCATCCCATCCTCTCTCTAACACTCTTCTAATCTATTGATTGTGCTACTATTTCTCTGCTAAAAAATTACTCAGTCTCAATAGCCCATGTTCTTCCAAGAGTGATGATCCACTCTCTTGGATTGAAACACTTGATCTGATACCATTATAATCTTCCAAGTATAAGAGAAATAAAACAAAAGAAACACAAGCTTCACACTCAATCCTATGATGCCCCAAAGGAGCACCTTGATTGTATTATATAGCAAAGAGGACTCCCATAAAGGAAGCTCCACCCTTGGATAAGATACATGGATTGATAATATGTCAACAAGCTCTACTCTTAGATAAGTTGCATGCATGGATGACATGTTGGTTCTGATCCTATCTGGTTGGCCAAACCATCTTTGACCAAAGGGAATCTTTAGGAATCTTCTTGTATGAATCTCCAAATCATATAGGTGAGGTATTGTTGGAGCCAAATTGCATGGGTGAGGTACCATTGGAAAGCTCTTAATGAGACAAACCTGAGGGGAGGGAAGGCTAACATTTCCTCCATTGGGGGGAATCTACATATTTTTGAAATTGACTCGTAAGTTTTTAGGCTATTCTTTGCTCATGTCCTACTAGTAGAAGTACTTTCTCTATGACATCTTTATCTAATCTACTTAGCCCATCATACCTAACATCCTTATAGATATTACCAAGTCATTTTTCACCTCTAGATGATATATCTAACTATTGATATTTCACTAGGGAAGGTGATTCTAAACTAGTGCCCACAAGGTTGTCTCAACTGACTTTGCAAACTTCCCACCTCCATGATAATGGCTTGAAATGCTAACTCACCCAATTGTAATCCTCCACACCAAAACTCCTTAGCTTTGTTTTGGTGTTAAGAACCAAATGCCCATGTACAATCTTGGGCCAAATTTTTTGTGCCACAAGTGCATCCATCTAGAAAAGACAACCTTGAATGCAAGATACACACATTGTCTTGCCAAATACCTCTTTGCAACCCTATCTCTCTATTGAAACCAATCTTAAATATTTGTGTAAGGAATTGTCCTCCTCTTTGGTATCCTTCCTCTTGGCATTGCAAGTACATCTCAAATTACATTAACTGTCAATTGAAATGGCCTCCATTTAATAGTCCCTTTAAAAGAGTTCATGCGGTCTTGGGACAAGAGTGCTTTCAAACAAACAAGGGACCAAGTACACAATAGAATTCATTGGCCGCCGCCTAGTGATGCTCCTAAATAGGAAAAATCCACCATCTATAAGGCAGCAAACACAAGGTACCTCTCTCTAATGTGGTGGAACATGACAATAATGCCCAAAGCTATGACATAACAAGAATTGGGTTTATGGTATTTAGGTCAATATCACGCAATGCATGAAGATATTAGGCTATGAGTACAAGGATTGATCAGCATTAGGATGATGCTTGCCAATGTTGTGAGATAGTGAAAGGTGCCAAAAGGTGTTGGGTTTAGGCTTTAAGGGCAGGTGGCATGGAGCAATGCTTCTCGATGTTGTGGAGCCAGTCTATCAACAATGGATTGGTGCTAGGCAATGCTCGTAGGTATTGATGATATAAATTTGAAGCATCAACCAAAATTCACAAATGCTAAAAAATGGGAAAATAACTAGAAAGAAAAGAGTATGTGATATAAAAAATACCTCTAGATGGAGGTGGTATAACCCAAGGGTTTTTTTCAAGCCAAGAACATCCATATCAACCTTTGTGATTCTAGCAACAATAAACTGAACCTAATATGTATCCATCCAAGACCATTTTATGAAGGCTTTTGGGTGCTGAATTGTGTGAAATGAAATTAACCAATCTGCTTCTTGAGTATTATTCATATCCTCATCATCAATAATTTTCTCATTACCCCAAATATCTGCCATGCTAGGTACTTTTTGTTTCAAACTCAACTCAAAACCAAAATGTGTTGGTTTTTGGTTTTTGTTGCACTCTCTTTTAAAACTAAACCTCCATCCAGACACTCACAAAACTAAACCCCTCCCACCCACTCCTAGATAATTATCCTTGCATGTCCTTCTTGCTCTCAATGCTTTTCTCCAAAGTGTGCTCTCTTGCAAAGCTTTCTCTCCTCTGAATTAGGCTCTCCTACAAAGCTTTCTCTCCTCCAAATTGCGCTCTCCTAAGAGATTTCCTCTCTCAATTGTCTTCTCCTCTCTCCTTTTCTTTCTCTTGCAATCCTTCCCAAATGGCACTCTCTTTTGAAAATCCCAAATTGCACTCACTTTGTTGGTGAAATACTCTCTTATTGTGAGTTTATGCAAAATGGTGACTTTTGCAAGAACATGGAGTTTATATAGAGACCTACACTAAGTCTCATAAATCTATATTTCTTGGGAAAAATTTCCAAATTCACAACTCAAAAAATCAAAAAATCAAATTGAGCATCAACCAATGCAAACATGCAACACATCGTCATACATACTATTCTAATGGTTGCCTTAGGAATGGGTGCCAATTGGTGCCTTCCAAAGCCATGTGCATCCACCGGTGCCATCCAAGACCTTTTGACATCATCCACATATCCAATGCCTTCCTACAACACCCACATCGAGCATCAATCGGTGCTAACCACCCACCTAACATCTTTTGGTGCCACCATATCAGAATGTTGCTAGAGCATCCACACCAAGCATCAATTGATGCCAATGGTGCCAATTGGTGCTAAACTTAGACTTAAGGGTTTATGATTCATGAAAAAGGTCAAAATAAGTTCCTACGATCCTAAATTCTAAACAAAATAGATTCATGCAAAAGAACAAGACTAGTGCTTAACATTCTTTAAAGGATATTATATCATGAAGCATAAGAGATAGACTTTGTGCTTATCATTCAAAAATAGATGTTTGTATTACTAAGAAACATGTTACTATTCAGTTTCCTCAAGATGATGCGCAAGGCATTGTTGCATCAACCTTGACCTATTTTCCTCTCTACTAAGCTCTATTTGAATCAGAGCAATTTCTATATCTACTTGAGTTTCCTTTGTAAATCTCCCATTATCTTCTAACTAAACATGTGACCTATTGGTACAAAGGTTATGAAAAATAAAACAAATTGAAACCCACTTTAACAAATATGCATTTCTACTATTATCTTTACATTGCAATCTCAACTCCAAAGCAAATGCCATCTAGCTATCAATCCCTATACAATGCTCATTTATCACACTCGCCTTTGCCAAAAAATTGTTGAACTTTTGTTTGTCTTTCCATTGGGTATGCTTGAAGAGGAGGACTAGGTGATGCATGGATACATAACAAGAATCACCTAAAAGATATTCTTTGGCCTCGAAATTGTAGCATCTCCTTCTTTGGTTCAAATCACTCCATAATGATGACTATTTTAGACAGGTCATGTTGTGACATGACCCTGCTATTCTTGCAAATAAAAAATCAAAACTTGAAGCTGCACAACATCTAATCAATTGCAAACAACTTGAATTAAAAAGAAGAATTGCATATTTAACAATCTGAACACTTACTTCTTGTAAAATGTATAATTCATCTTTTATCATCACAAATCACTTAGTAGTTATGGAATAAGAGTCCTTCTTGTTGGGATATATTTCTTCATCCATCATAGGTTGAGTTGCCAAAGGAAATAGTGTTCCATCTACCAAACCTACACAACCATGGAAACCTTTCTATGCAAAAACTATAAACATTCTCCTTCTCTCATTATGCTTGGGTCATGCCACTTGACTCCTCCTAATGCTTAATATGGTTGTCATGAATTTTTCTATGAAGGCAATGATTGAACCAACACTAATGCCTCACATCTTCAACCCTCTTGCAATACAAGCTCCATTATTGTGATTCCCAAATCTATCAATAGCAAGAGTTACTAGGATCCACACTAGTGTTTGCTTCCACTTGTAGTTCTTTTGAAATACTCCATGATCCTTTATAAGATCAACGAATGTTCAAAATGAATCAATGTCCATTCTAGTTAGTTGGCGGAATGCCTTCACATCTAGGCCTCTAAAATATTTGACTACAAATTCCCTACTACAAGGAGATGTAACTCTTGGTTCTAAGTACCTATGGGAATGTGCATACTCCTACTCATTAAGCAATAGTTCTAGCATATTTGAATCTCCCTCTTCATCTTCAGATTCACCAAACTCTATCTCTAAATTTAATTGGATAATCCGTTGTATACACTTCCTAATGTTTATGGTGATTTCTCCACATGTGCTAACTCTCGGCATGCTCTATTCATTTATTCTTGATTCTAGTGTAACTTTGAAATAGTCAAATCATTCTATGTGTCATTCTAAACTCTCCTCAACATTGGATCAAGCAAAAAATTAGACATCCAAGAAAAGCTAGCACTCATATTATTGTGGAGAGAGAAATAAGTATGGAGACCTTGAGCTAAGAAATCAATAAATCAAGAAAATCAAGCTCACTAGAATCATACTTGCCAAAAAAGTACACCACCAAAAAATCATTGGATTTCCACTCGACCTACTTCACAAAAAAAAAAGAGCAGGTTCAAAGAAATTGAAGGAAATTGAATGCTATTCAAAAGATTCCTTGCAAGAGAGAGCTTGAGCAAAAAATTGAAGAAAAATGAAGAGTTCAACTCACACTCTCAAGAGAGAGTACCACTCTCAAAAGAGAGAGTGCTCAAGCTAAGAAATTGAGATAAATGGATTGCTCTGCAATGGATTCCCTCACGACCCTTCTCTATTGCTATCAATTCCTCTCAAACCATTTATCACCTAGATTCAAATCAAATTAGGCACTCCTTTAACCCTAAAATGTAATTAATGCTTTACAATGTGCCAATATACAATTTCATATACTTTTTCCTATGAACCATCTAGTATGGAGTTTGCTAAAAATAAGGAACTTGGACAGAAGTTTGTAGTGGACAGAAGTGTAGTCCTTTCACCCGAACCACATATCAATATCTCATAGACTTCATAAATACAATTAAGAAAATATACAACTTTGTAACTTTATTTCTGAAACCCCTTATTATGTACATGTCTAATTCACATCCCAAGGCCCTTCCATCTTCTCCGTAAGCAATACAAACGAGATATCTACATTACTACTATATAGGTATCTACACTACTATAGTAAGCTCTAGGGTAAACATGGAGTATCATGTGCCAATACAAAGATGACATGGTTTAAAAAGTTTTGATTTACTTTTCCTTTGCTTTACGTGCATGTTAACCCCAATATATTAGTACGGGGAGTTTACCTGAAAAGTGGATAGTGCACTTGGCCATCTTGTTGTAGACAAAAGACAATTGCTGAAAATCTAAGTGATCACGGTCAAATGCTCCCTTGTTGAAACAATTTCAACCAAAGTCTATCCTTAATTTTAATCTATCATATTCTTCATCTATAAGAATTGGAAACTCGAGGGTTAAGGATGGCACTAGCAACCCTAAACCTTTCTCCTCGGTAAAAGATCAATGTACTTTTTGGTCACTACACATCATCGTTTTAGTCATTGCACATTGGCTTTCCACTGTTTGGTGCAGCCAATTTCTTTGTGTATTAAGCCCCATGCATCAATATATTACTCTTGAGGCTACCTTAAATGTGTGAACTGCACTTGGATGACATGTACCTACACTAGTAGGGCAACAATATTCTTTTAAAGGTAAGTAAGATAACTTGTTGTTCATCCTTTGAGAGCATATGTCCTCTTGAATTCCTTGCAAGTGCAATCATACAGATATTAATACTGAAATTGATAATATTGTTATGGGACGATATATACTTCCTAAATAATAAAAAGATGCTTATAAACTGAGTTTGAAATTGATTGAAATAAATTCATATTGTAGTTGATGAGAAATTGTTTCTAGAAATTTGCTTCAAATAATTGACAAATAACTTGATAATTGAACAACAAAGCAACATGTGAATATACCAAAATGATTTCAATTCAACAAAATTTTATGATCATCTCTGTACGCTCTATAACATGTTATAGAAACATAATAAAAAATAATTTTAGTTTTGATGTAGAATTCTGGGACAAACTAAGTAAATACCCCTATTACAATACATTCATGAAAAAGTGGATCTATACTATAAATTAATGGATCCATACAATAATATACGAGAGCAATCTTTGAAAGACTTAACGATTCTGGTATAGATTGACAAATTGACTCAATTGGCTCAATGGATCCATACAATAGTATAGGAGAGCAATTTTTGAAAAACTTAACTAATCTGGTATAGATCGACAAATTGACTCAATTGGCAAGTAACTTCTGGCATATTAGTAGGTAAAGAATTTGTGTTTGAGTTGATATCAATATTTTCTTGTTTCAAAGTGTCATGTGTGTAGCGTACCATCCATTGTCGGGAGTGCCATGTGAAGGATTCAATGGGGACCAGTTAATTCATTTTGCCAGCTTAGTTTCAACTATGTGTAGATTTGTAGTCTAATTAAACAACTTAGTCTCAACTATGTATAGTCTTGTAGTCTAAGTAAACATCTTGTTCAGAGTGAGAGTGAAGTCAATCATCTGCTCAAATTTTGTTCCAAAAAAATATTTAACATCATGGGATTTCCATGGCAATCGTTCTAGTATAGATCCAGTAGACATACTTTGTAACGCATTCGGAAGTGACCATAAGCAACGACGCATAGCATGTGACTGTGAGCAGTATATTTTCAAGTATTCTATTAATCACCCCCTTTTCAGGCATTTTTATTAATCTCCCATTCCGCATATCATAATAATAATACGAAATGGACCTCTCCACCCATACTTATACCGTGAAATATACCAATAAAACCGTTCACTACTTCTGAGTTCGGGCCAAGAAGGTAACTCGAAAACGGTCAAGTCTTGAGTATGACAATCCTTTCGCAGCAAAATTAACACAATAAGTAACAGTTTCTCCGTCTGGCTCGAGATACAGTTCGGATACTAAGGCCTAAACTCCCTCTTAGATAGTTCGGGAGTGTCCTGTTCCAAAGACAGTTCGGGTACTACGAACTACACTACCTCTTAGTTCGGGAATGACAGACGGAGATGATACATAACACTATTCATACTAGTTTACTCCCGTGCATGATGCACAGGGCCAAAAGCACCAGTGAAACTATACATAGTCCCGCCCCCCGCCCCGACCTTTTGTCCCTCTCTCCAACAACAATTCCTCCAACACAATTCCGTCCGTCGTTCCCTCCCCCTATCCGTTGTCCCGTCCCTTAAAGTTGTTTTATCCGTTGTATCGTGTCTCTAAACATAGTTTCGTCCGTGGTCTCCATCCGATATCCCGTCCCCCGCCCCCTAGGTACCTACCCTAGTAGTAAGCGACAATCACCTCTTAAAAGGTAAGAAGGATTAATATAGGTTCTTATCTAGGACGGTAGGCGACAATTACCTTTTCAGCCCACAGCATTCTCGCGTTTACTCACCATGAACTATTTAAGTCAGTGAATCGACCACGACAAGTAAGAACACTGCTGAGCGTATTGTAACAGCGGCGACACGTAGGAAAACAAGAAGGATGGAAAGATCCCACAGGCCGTAAAATGGGGCTAAGTCCAATGATGAGTAGCCACATTCAAAGAGTACAAACTGTAGGTCGTTCAAAAAGTTGATCCAACCACTGCGCGACCTTCTCCAATTTTCGAGTGGCAACAAGGAAGTGCGAATTATACTATGCTCTTTGCCGAGTTCAATCATGTTAGGAGCTCGTAGCAAGCGGAATTTGAGTAGAATAACCCTTGGAGACGTGAACTTGAGAGCTTGGAGACATCCCACAATGTCCCGGTGTGCGTCGTTCTTACCCAACATTTACCCACATTTAGGAAACATTCGTCGCGAATAATGTTGCTTCCGGAAGGAGGAAATGAACGCCAACCAAGGGCTAAGACTCTTGTCTTAGCCCATGGGAACGACACCGGAGAGTAGAATAAGTGTGCATAGATCCTGCTTCAGACCAGCGTGTGACAAGCCACTTGGACTAGGGTTAGCGGGGCTATGAATGACAGTTAAATGTGAAAGATACCACTCAAGAGTATGTATCATGACTGGGACGACAAGCAACCGGACGTAAACTAACTAACAGGGATGACTACATGTTTTGTTTAGTTGTTTTGCTTTAACTCGTCAACTATACTTCAGAAGATGAGAACTAGTAGCAATTTTCCAACATAGACAAATCGAGTTGTGGAATAGAGAACCCGCTAAATTTTCGCAGCTCCAACCACGTCTGTACTGGACGAGACTAATATTTCAATGTAGTAAAGTAGATTCCTCAGACCTGTTTGTTACATTAAGTGGTAAGCGAAGCATGCATTTTGGTTACGTTGTTTGCCTGCAGACAGATGAGTACATGTGTAACCAGGTTAATTAGCGAAGCCTAAAATCGGGTATTCATATGTATCTGGTATAGACAGGGTAAAGACTGAACGCTACGGTTCTTAGCACTTTCACACACGACATTTGGTGTAATAGTAGATATAACATGTCGTACGTCGTGAAAAGTCTTGATACCTGTGATGACTTACACTTGCCCGTTTGGTCCAAGCCGACAGATGTGGACTAGGCATGAAGGGACTCTCAGAGCACAGAGACACAGGCAGAGATGGACAGGTATATTCGAGAAGAGCGACAGCACCTTGCTAAGAGTGGAAACCAACTGCTTCGTGGGAAACCATACACATGCTACGTAACAGGCACTATGCAAGGTGCGACCCTACAAGCTGCAGCACATGTCAACTGGAGATTGGCGATGACCGCTTACCTGGATTTGGAATGCTCCTGTTCGGCATCTCATCCCTAACACACGGAGCTAGCTTTGGAATGAATTCAAGCAGCTCAATGCGGAGTCACCGTATGCAATTCTGTGAGGTCCCCCTAAAGAGAGTGTAGCTTGTTAGTGTCTCAAACCTGCAACTTTGCATGCTCATAACGAACATAGATCTGGAGAAACCAAATACTTGACTCGCAACAGCGACAAATATGAGCTACATGAGAAGGTCGCTACAAGTAGATGATCAAATGGCCCTGGACAATTCAGATATACTTGAGAGCATGCTCAATCCCTCACCAAATCACGACAATTGACAAATCAGCTAACACTAAACAGTTCACCGACGGTAAGCCAAATTCACAGCGTCAATTTGTCACAACTGTTAACACGACCTTCAGATAACTATCACGTGATCGCTCTATAGACGTTTGAAATTCCTAACACGACAGATTGCAGATATGGTAGTTAGACATGCAGACTTGTCACGTGAAACGGATTCAGGTAGTACAATCATCAGAGATACTTGTGCACCAGAAGACTTCGTTGAAATAGGGAACACCAATGAGAGAAGACATTTAAGGTATTCCAGATCTGAATCTACTTTCAACAGGTAACAGACTTGTTCCGCTGTACAGACGGGACTCGAGGTGGAAGAATAAATCCCAATGTCCATTAATGCAGATACTCCCTGCAACAAAATCCGTTTCGCAGAACCTGGCCTTCACTATACTCATGACAGGATTGGAACTGTATGAATTTGCCCACTCTCACTCAGAAGTCACCTTGTCCCAGCCTGCACCCAAGCTTGTGTTGCTCGCCAGGGCGGGGGCAGGCAGATGGAGTACAAAAAATGTCTAATCTAAAGAAGACATTCTACTCAATTGAAATCCTGTGCGCCACACTATCCTTGGTTGCTCAGTAAAAGAAGCCCAAAACCTTTCCTCCAACGTTCTTCCGTCGTGCTTCGTCGTGGTCGATAATACCAGCTGACGTTGTTAACACGATGTAACCAAACTGCAAGAGAAACCCAAAGGTGTTAGCGCTCCATGGTTTTCTATAAAGCGTCACATATAGCATTTAGTGCCAGCGAAAGCGGCCCTTTGATGGCATGCACCTCCTTCATTCGACAAGGTGGAACTTTAATTGAAGTAGACAACTTAAGTTTCCATGAGGACACATAAGTAGCTGGGAACGATCGGAGAGTGTTTTAGATGCAAACTATGCATTCCTGGTTCATTTAGAAGAGGAAGTTGATAAGAAGTAGCCGATGGAGGAGGACAATAATGCTAGAGGAAGTCAATTCGTGTTGCTGAAATTCCAGGGGTTCTGCTCACCGGAAGAGCGGAATCCAGTAACAGTCTGCACACTAGTCTACTACGAAGACTCAAATTAAGCTAGATGGGATGGCAGCAATTAACACCAAAGAGTTGAACGAGTTGGAAAACTTTTAAATAGTGAACGGGAAGAGAAAAACCTGACGGGAGGGAAGGAGTCTAGCAGTCCAATCCTCGAGCTCGCTAACGCCAATGTTGTAGCGAGGACTGATGACCCCACACTTATTTAACCTTCCGTTGAGTTCGACAACGATCTTTCCAGCTCTGTGATCGTCTACGAGCTCGAACTCTCCAATGTAACCTACGAAGAAATGGAATCCATGAGCAAACTGGAAAGTAGAGCGAAGTATGACCTAGGATCATCCAGCTATTGCTCGTTCCAAATTTCGGTCCGGCGAAACTTAACAGTTGGCCTGCAACCCCAAGAAGAATTCAATAATCAAAGAGAAGAAGGCTGGAGCGTTGAGAGGATCGTGAAAGTACCATGTTTCTGCATGACGGACAGAAACTTGATGACCACTTTGGAAGATGGCTTGATAAGCACCTGGCGCTTTCCCCGCTTCTCAGCATTAAACATGTTCTTCAGGGCATCGTTCAGAACACTGATCCTCACCATTGTGCCTGAGGTGCCGTACCTGCGGGAAGCAAATGTGTAGAATATCTAAGCCGGTGCACTTCGATTACACCAAAACAGCGAGTCTCTCAAGCTTCGGGATTCCGGACGGTCGCCAAGAACTAGTAGCCTTTCCAAAATTACGAAATTAATATTATCCTCAAATCTGCCATCGAAGAATCACGAATGATTTACATTATACCTGAGTAGGAGGGATGTGAGCTGGGATTGAAGCAGGAGCTGGCCGCGAGGATCACAGCGTAAGCTTCGAAGTACGAAAGGAACGACACAGAAGTTGTTAGGGCTAATATCTCCTTCCCAGTTAGGGTTTCGCATTCACATCAAGTGCGGCACCTTCGTAAAAGCCTCCCGGCAATTTTCCGGATTTCCATATTCAAAGTTTGCAGAGAATGCAGAGACCAAAAGAGCTTATGATATAAGTTAATGATCCCACTTTCATGTAGATATGAAAGTGAGATCTCAACCAATCACCATGCACCCTGCGAAATTCTATGAAGAGAGTTTTAGTTCAATTTGGGAATATCCAAGATAATGACTCTGGCTGAGTTATCCTTATAGTAATGTATCTTCAAACACGACAGAGCTAAAACCAAATAGAATATCTACTTGATCTGCAGTAGAATCTGAATCTAGAAGAGGGATTCATACTTGATAGATATATTCTAATTATGCTCGTGGTCCAACTGCCACTTCGGTTATTACTTATTTCAAGTCTACACTTGGAAATATAAGATATAAAGCTTTAGTATAGACGAAGTTATTTGCAGTTTGACTAGATTTACTAGAATATTTAAAAAATCTTGAAATATAGAATTTGCAGTTGAAGTAGATTTACTTTCCTCCACATTAATGACACTATAGTAAGGTCATCGGATAAAAGCAGACTTTGCTTGGCCGTTTCATATTCTCTCTTAACTTTCAGTTGTTTCCCCTAGTGTAGATACGAAATGAACTCAAAACCACAGGTGTTTCCATCCAACATATTGATAAGTTCTAGGGAATTTTCTATACTCTACCAAAAGTGCATATCGAGAATCATACATGATGTCTAATATTCCAGCTAGATACAGAATTATATTTTCAGTGGATTAGATTTCTGCTTATTGAAGTTAGTACTTAAATTCCATATCAATTCAAAAAATTTTAAAACATAGATACTTTTATTGCTCTTTATTATTCTTAAATTTGATACTAAATTGTATAGTCAGAACTCTTTTATCGTTAATCCCTCGTAGTCAAGTACAAGAACTTCTAAGGAAATCTCCATGACCGTTCAATGCAAGAGTCAAGTACAAGAACTTCTAAGGAAATCTCCATGACTGTTCAATGCAAGTCTTTGGAGGCTTGAATAGAGTGAATCATCTAGACCGGAGAAAGTGTTAGAATATACTTGCATTGCAAAAAACATAAAATCACAACGAGTGCAATCATGTATACATAGTACATGTATCCGCTGATAATTTTGCTCGACAAGTGTTTCGGGGTTTTACAGTTAATAAGAGATAGAGATATATATAGCATTATTGAATCTAAAACTTTGGTGAATATCATCACGAAGCCTTCTATACAGCGTATTTGTCCTAAATACAAAAATCTTGCAAACTTTACCATTCAGTTTCTATCCCGTTTCAATACTTCTTCAATCGGGAAAGCGACCGCGTAGAATACCAAGAAAGATGATGACCCCATCAAGCCGTACAAGGAAGAGACGCAAGGGGTCAAATGGGGCTAAGCCCACACTTGGAAAATGGAACACGACCGCGTGTGGAAACAAGGAGGAAGGGAAGACAATTCGAAAATTGATGTATGCCTTTTTATAAAATCTCGATATGAGTTGCTTGATTCTGCAACGTTGTCTTCTATTCATAATCTTATCATAATCAATCCATCATGATCAAGTGCAAGAACTTCATCTGTGAAATAGTGGCCGAATATGTACTTATCATTGTCGCGACCTGAGGGCACGGCAACATCGGCTTTATAAAATGTTGACATAATGCAAGGTTTGGTTAGCTCTATAAGTGGAACGTTTGGTTAATTAACATGGTAATGGACTGATCATTAATAAAGCATGTCAATATTTATTCAATTGCTTGGTTTCGAAGCTCAATACAGGGCCCTGACTGACTTCTTTACTTCATTGAACCCCTTAGACTCGTTATAAAATTAAGAACATTTAACCGTCTACATTCATTTTTTAGAATACAAAATATAGATGAATGAATGATGAGCTTTGGTAAGAGATTAATATTATACTGGTTTCTTCATGCACGTTTAAGGAAAAGAATTATATAATATGTATTAAACTGTGGAAATATTATAAACAAATGGTAAATTTTGAAAATGAAACATTATTGTAGAGTAATTCATTTGTATGAAGGTTATTTATTTCAAAATATTCAGATCTTATAAACTCTTGAGATTTCAAAATCAAGTAAGAACTCAAACCAACCTAAGCAATTTCTGACTAACTAGTGCGTAACTAAAAGACCACTAAACAGTTATCAAGACCGATAAATAGATCCCCCTAAAGTTACAATAGCATCAATTAGGCTATGGTACCAAGAAGGGACGTTCGGGAGAGGAGAGGGAGAGATGTGAGAGGAAAGATCCATACTTTATGAGGACTCTCTTGCATATAGCACTCGAGTTGATAGTCAATTCTATTCATTTTGTTGTTTTTTTTCCATCCATGGTACCTAGATCGAAGGTTATGGAGAATTGAAAGAAAGTTATAAGGAATTTTTAGATTTCAAAGTGATCATTACACTTATGAGTGATGGGTCGGTAATTTTCAGTTCTAATCTCTTTGTTTTCATGATTAAGTTCCATGGAAATTTTGACTAAAAATTTTGGAGATAGAAATTGAAAGTTATGAGACTTTATAGTTTAATGTTATTTAAGACGAGTATTCCATGTCTACATCTATTCCATAGGCTACATGTAATACTCTGAGGACAAGAAAAGAGAGAAAACATAGATTTCACACTCAATCATTCGATGCTCCAAAGGAGCACCTTCTCTTTATTATATAGACCTAGAGGATCTACTCCAAGTAAGCTCCACCATATGATTAGGCACACAGATAGGTGACATTTCAGCAAGCTCCACCCTTGGATTACTTACTTGGATGGTGACATGTCGGTCAAGGTTCCATCTGGTTGGTCAAACAAGCTTTGATCAGAGGGAATCTTTTAGGGAATCTTCTTGTAGGAATCTCAGAATCACGTGTGTAAGGTACCATTGGAAAGCTGTCAACAAGACAAACCAAGGGGGGAAGGAAGGCCAGCCTGTTGTCCATTGAAAGGGGGGACAAATGTGCACATTTTTGAGGCCTAATTTATCGGTTTAGCCCTCCAAAATTGCCTTCAAAGATTTCAGGCATTTTTTGATTCCCACTCTATTAGTAGAAGTCTCCTTTTGGTGATACCTCTTTCTTATCTGTTTAGTCCATCATGTGTAACATCCTTCTAGATGTTACCAAACTAATTCTCACCTTTAAATTATATGTCTAGATATTGATTCTAAGGTCTTCAAGTTTATTTTGGTTTTTGCCCTATTAGTGGAAGTACTCTTTTGGTGATACTTCTATCTGATCTATTTTTACCATCATGTATAACATCATTCCAGATGTTACAAAACCAAATTTCACATCTAGATCATATGGCTAGCTCTAGGTATTATAGAACTCCCTCCTTTTAAGATGCAACGTCCTCGTTGTGCAATTGTTGCTCAAACGCTTGCACCAACACCGGTGCATGTGTCAAATTGGCAATGGGCTCCTAGGTTGTTTCATAGAGGAGGTAACCTTTCCATTGTACTAGATAGTCCACCCGCGGATGGCGAGTACCACATATGCATTTTTGGAGAATACGATCCACTTCATATTCCTCCATGCCATCAATGAGTGTTGGACAAGGTTGAATGTCTTGTGTGGAATGACACTGGCCTGATTGGGAAACATATCTACGTAGAAGGGAAACATGGAACATTGGATGGATCTTTATGTGTGGTGGTAGCTCAAGGTGATAAGCCACAGCGCCGACTCAATGAAGAATTGAGAAAGACCCAATAAAACAAGGTCTGAGCTTATGAGGTCCAACTAATGTGAGGTTGGTTGTCGATAGCCACACTTGATCCCCAACATTGAACTCCATGTGCATACAATGTGCATCAGCATATTGCTTCTATTGATTTTGTGCAATCTATAATCTGTGCTTGGCACCTTCCACACCTTGTTGGATTCTAAAAACAAATGTGTTGACTGCATCAACCTTGGTAGCCACCGGACGGATCTTCATCAAGCTAGAAGGTATGCTCATCATACATGAGAAAGAATGGAGTGACCTAGGTGGATGCATTCACTGAATTTGTTGTAAGCAAATTCCACCAACGAGAGTAGAGTGTCCCACCTCTCTTGCTCTTCTAAGGTAAAGCCACGTAACATATCTTCAATCATGCAATTAGCACGCTCTGTCTGTCCATCTATTTGTGGGTGGTAAGTTGTGTACATGGCCAACTTGGTTTTGAAGAAACCAAAGAGTGTTTTCCAAAACAAACTGGTGAATTGAGTGCCTCTATCGGGGATGAGTACTCAAGAGAAGACTACATCTAAGTATAATTGAGCTAGTTGTGGAGTGGTCACATCCTTGGTGGTAGGGCATACATGAATCATTTTGCTGAGTCGGTCAACAAAGACCATGATAGAGTCAAACCTTGAGCTGGTCTTGGGTAATTCACAGACAAGATCCATACTCACTTGCTTCCAACGTTAGGTAGGAGTGGGGAGAGGTTGAAGGAGCACTGTAGGAGCTAGATTAAAAGCTTTGTTTTGTTGACAAAGTAGGCAACTGCACATGTAGTCCATCACGTCATTGCTCATCTTGGGCCAATAGTGATGGCGTTAGACTACATCCAAGGTCTTGTCCACTCCGACATGACTTGCAATAGCCAAATCATGACATTTTGCTAGAATGGTGGTGCATAATTTTGGGACATTTAGGATCCATAATCTACCATCACAAAAGGTGAGTCCTTGGGTGTTGGTGATACCTCTAGATGATTGCACTTCTACAATCTATAGACCAATTTTTGTAGTAGCCAAAAAGTTTGGCCAAAATTTGGGGTTAATCTTAACCTCTATCACCAAGTTGTTTGCCATTGGCATGCATGTGAATGCATCTGCAAGTTGCTTCTTACCTTCCATGTAGGTGATTGTCATGTTGAAGCGTTGTTGCCACTCTACCCACCAAATTTGGCAACGAGATAGATCCTTTTGCATCTTGAGGTTTGTGGTTGTCTCTACTACAAATGTTATCTCGCCCAGATAGTGCTTCCAATGCTTGGTTGCAAGCACAATGGCCAGCTCTTCTCATTCTATGGTGTGGTAGTTGCGCTCTACCGGTAACAAATTTTGAGAGAAATATGCAATTGGATGCCATCCATCATGCCACTCTAATTGTAGGACTCCTCCTATTGTTATGCTTGATGCATCTATAGCCAACTTGATTGGATATTTTGGGTCATACATTCAATAGAATCCCATCAACCCCAAGAAGCTCTTGAGTTGAGTCTAATCTTCTATGGCACTCCATTTTTGAATGAACTCAATTTTATCCATCAAAATTTGAATTCCCTCTACATTTACTCTATGCCCCAAGTAGTCTACTTCAAACTTGCCAAACTTGCACTTTGAGATTTTGGCGTACAATCAATTTTGTCTTAAAATTTGGAGGACTTCTTGTAGATGTTGTTTGTGTTCTATCATTGTGCTATTGTATACTAAGATATTGTCCAAGAAGATGATAACAAACTTATCCAAGTATGGACTAGATATGTCATTCATTAGACTCATGAAAGTGGTAGGTGCATTGGTGAGGCCAAAAGGCATCACAAGATACTCAAAGTGGCCATACCTAGTTCAAAAGGCAGTTTTGTACACATACTCCTTTGCAATTTAGATTTGTTTGTAAATGCTTCACAAGTGCAATTTGGTGAAATATCTTACTCCATGGAGTTGATCAAACAAGTCATCCATGCAAGGTTCTTCATTGTTTGTTGATTGAGACCCTGATAGTCAATGCACATGTGCATTATACCATCCTTCTTCTTCACAAACAAGATAGGAGCCCCATATAGAGATACACTAGGTTGGATGAACCTTTTTTGTAGCATCTCCTCAATTTGAGTCTTATACTCCTCCAACTCATGAGGTGATAGGCAATATGGGGCCTTACAAGGAGGTGTCTTCCACAAGAGTGTCTCAATTTTATGATCTACTCTCCTTTTTGATGGTAATCTTGAGAATAGATCATCGGGAAAGACATCTTGAAACTCATCCACCACATCCTTCAATTTCTTAGGAATTTGTCTATCAAGTTGTGCACTCTGGACTTCTCTAATTAGACCCATGAAACATCTATTGGTCTTATAGATAGTTGTCATCCCCATGACATGTAGAGGCAATTCTTGCCTATATGATTTTTCTTTAACCCCAATGATTGACCATTGGTGGGTTCTCACTACTTTCTTCCTCCAATCTACCATAGGGTTGTAATGCTCTATCCATGACATGCATAAGATTGCATCATAACGGGCTAATTGTATCACTTGCCACTCAATTGCTTCTTGTATTCTCCTACAAAGAGTGTTAACTGTCTTTGTAATGATTTGATCCTCTCTATTTGCCCATTTGGTAACTTTACTTCTTCACTCTCATCTCTCTCTAGATCCATTCCCAATCTTATCGCAACAGAGCGAGACAAGAAATTCTCTATCGATCCCCAATCTATTAATACTCTCACTTGATTGCCTTCTAGGACTCTATTCACTACAATCAATTGTGAGGTTGCCTTTCGGGATCTTTGTGTGTTTGTCTTCTTCCTTCCCTCACTTCTCTGCTTCCTGATTGAGACAGTAAGGTTGTGAGGTGCATTTACTAGCAATCTTTATTTTTTGAAGTGATTTCCGCCTTCTCATCTTTGATGCGCCTCTCTATGTTGTTCAAAGATCACCTATATGAAGGCCGAGGGCCTCTAGGGAAAAGAGCATGATAGTTGGTAGATATGTGCCCAATACGGCCACAATTGTAACAACGGCGTTGTTCTCCTGAAGTTCCTTCTCCTCGTGGGACTCCATCTCTTTGTTCTTCTACTCATCCACGCTCCCCTTGAATCGGTCATGCTCCTTGATCTCAAAATCAAAGGTTACCCAATTCCATTGGTATTGATACACCCATGTGTGGCATTTCTGCCCGATAATGTTGAGGTGGAACTACTCCTTCACCTCCACCCAATGCTTTGGCTATTCTCTACACACAAGCAATGGCTTCAAATACCGTGCAAGGATTTTGCACCATAACTTCTAAAATCCAAAAGGATCCAAAAATGCTAAAAATCCTTAGATCCAAAATGCCTCACATACTCTTGTACATTGTTCTTCTGTCTCAATCCCCATAGTCAGATTTGAGTCATCTACACGGAATCCACCAATTGGAAATTCTTTAGCAATCCTTCTTGCATTCTTGTCTACATGACCTCCCTTCTCTTTGCCAACATGGATTGTTCCCAAGCATCATACCATGTGAGGGATTTATTATTCAAGTACCCACATGCAAACACGCTTGCAGCATGCTCCGTGATCTTTGTTGAGAACAATCAAAAATATTGATTCATTCTCCAGATCCAATTTTCCACTACTCCCATCGTATGCTGCCCCTTGTTAGGCTCGATGTTGCAGGTCTTCTTCAACTGGAGTAGCAATGTGGCTTCATCACTAATAGGGTTTGTAGGCACGGGTGCCTCTCCAAGTACTTCAATTGTAGGTACTGGGTTTTGAAACGGCTCTTCTTCTTGCAATACTTGAGGATCTACACTTGACTTTGTTCTTGAGGATCTGCACTTGACTTTGTAAAGTCTCCATGGTCATCTTAATCTCTTGAAATTCATTCAACATCCCTTGCATTCCTTGCACCAGCTCTTGGAATTATGAATCCATGGTTCATGCAACACTCAATTGCTAATGTTTATGTCAATACAATGTCAATATGATCACTCTAGAAGGCGTACAAACTATCAAAACTACCATTGGGACCTCAGAAGCTATCACTCGTCGATAATACTCCTCACCAAAATTCCTAACCACAAAATGTCTAAACATCACTTTTGGTCTAACTACATAACGGATTTCTACTTGAGTGTTGAAAGGGAGAGGATTTGGGACATTCACATCTATATCATCATAATAGAATGTAGATTGTCAAATCCCACTCTCGGTCATATATCACCACAGGTAGAATCACCGGTTTGGTGAGTTCATCACCATGTCCATGAATTCTGCACCAAAGTGATAAACTAGCGATATCGTCATTTTCTCACACTGGATGTACATAACCTTGATGTAGAAAGGATTTGAGAATAGAAAGCTAGGTGCGGGAAATTGTCCTCCCGGTGCATCCATCCCATCCGCTCTCTAAGGTCCTTCCTAAGTCTAGCAATTACTCTATGTTCTCCACTTCAAATTACTCAATTTTAGTAGTTTGTGCTCTTCTAAGAGGGATGATATACTCTCTTGGACTAAAAAATTTGCTCTGATACCATTGTAATACTTTGAGGACAAAAGAAGAGAGAAAATACAAATTTCATACTCCATCATTTGATGCCCTAAAAGAGCACCTTCTCTTTATTATATAGACCAAGAGGATTTCCTCCAAGGAAGCTCCACCATAGGATTAGGCACATAGATAGGTGACATTTCAGCAAGCTCCACCCTTAGATTACTTACTTGGATGGGTGACTTGTTGGTCCAGGTCCTATCTAGTTGGTCAAACAAGCTTTGACAGGAGGGAATCTTTTAGGGAATCTTCTTGTAGGAACCTCAATCATGTGGGTAAGGTACCATTGGAAAGCTCTCAACAAGACAAACCAGGGGGAAGGAAGGCTAGCCTTTTCCTCCATTGGGGGGGTTATTAATATTTTTGAGGCCTAATTCATCCATTTAGGCCTCCAAAATTGCCTTCAAAGATTTTAGGCATATTTAGATTCCTACTCTATGAGTAGAAGTTCCCTTTTGGTGATACCTCTTTTTGATCTATTTATTCCATCATGTGTAGCATCCTTCTAGATGTTACCAAACTAATTCTCACTTTTAAATCATATGCCTAGCTATTGATTCTAAGGTCTTCAAGTTTATTTTAGTTTTTGCCCTATTTGTAGAAGTACTCTTTTGGTGATACTTCTATCTGATCTATTTTGACCATCATTTTGAATAACATCATTCTAGATGTTACCAAACCAAATTTCACATCTAGATCATATGGCTAGCTCTTGGTATCACACTACTCCGCACACTCTATGATGAGGCTGGACAGGTTTTTTGCCTACCACTTGATTGTTTGGCACATGATCCCTTGGATGAGTTAGCATGGTTCCTATTCCTCTTACTCCCTTGATGGTATCTTTTTTGTGCTAGAAGTGGATGTGTGGGGCATAAAGAGGTGGCTTCTAGATTTCATCAATTTTGAGTGAGGGATTGGGCAACCCTTCAGGAGGAGTCTGTTAAGGCCACACATTTTAGGAGACAAGTTTTGCCATAGGATACCATAGAGTCCACTCAATTACGACGGTGTAGGACATTGGGTCATATAGGAGAGTATAATAGAGCAGCATAAGCACTACACCCTTTGTCTATGGCTAGTCCTATTGATGAGACTATCTCTTCCTTGTGCTCACTACATCCTATGTCATTAGAGGGACTACCACTAGAGGTCTTAAATTATCAACATGAGTAGCTTTTATGTCTTGATAGGTCATTTTTTGCACAAGAAATGTGCATTGCCCCTTGCCTTTCCTCAAGAGGCTTGTTAGGGATGGATTATAAGCACCTTAGAGATTTCTTTCTAGCAAATGATCCTTCTAGTAATTTTACCGAGTTGTTTTAGGTGGTTGCAGTAATAGCAAGAGGAGACATTCCCATGTTTGTTAGTATGGTGTTAGATGCTAATCAACTTCTTGTGATGGAGAAGGACATGATGTCGTACATTTCTTTTCTCTCTCTAGGAACACATAGGGTGACTAGTTGTGGAGACTATAGATTAGAGGCTATAGGCAAACCCGTAATTACTTGTCTAAACACACGTGTTACCTACCACTAGAACCCTCTTCTCTCGTAACTAGTATTTTTGCTATTGGGAAGGGTAATGATGTGCAACCTAACCTGTCATCAAAACACACACTCATGGTCTACCAGTTATCACCTCTAGAATTACCAAGGAGAAATACACAATACTCTAGAAGGAAATAACCTAAGTGCAATGCCCACACACCAATCCAAACCCATTGGGCTTACAAACACGCATACAAGCACAAAGAGGATCCAATCACAAGAATATGGCAACAACTCTTTATGCTTTTTGTCAAAAAATAGCTTCAAAGCCTTCTTACTCTATCTCATTTCAACCTGTACTCCAAGCCTCCTCAAGTCTCAACTTCAAATCTCAACAATTTTCTACTCCAAGTTGATAATTCTTGTGTATTCTTGATGTGGAAAACTCTACGCATCTCATATAACCATAACTTGTTCTACGTAGCTTGGATTCAAGAGTTCTATAATTCAATGGAAAGCTTGTGAGCTAAGTTTTCTAATGACATCAAATAGGCCTCAATCAGATCAGTAAAGCTCCTTTGAGGAGCTCTCAAATTTGGCCAGATGTTTCATAACTTTCACCCTAATTTCAAAATCCCTATTTTAGGGCTTTGCCCCTAGTTGTTGCCAACTTTCTCCTGATTTCTAAATAAGATGTACACTTGATCCTCACAAAATAATTTAGAAATCTGAACTCTCAATCATAATAACAAAAGTGAGAGAATTGACATTCAATTAGGATTGAAGAAAGAAGTGCTCCTCCAAACTTATGATAATCTTTTTAGTAAAACTTGTTGCATCAGATCTCACTCTCTATGAGTCCAAAGCCAACTAAATTTTGCACAATAGTTGTTTGTGCTCTTGTTCAAGTCTTTGCAAAGTTTTGTGGCCTAGTACAACCCCAATCCCTAGATGTGGATCAGTTCTTGAGCTGGGCTAACTTGTGAGCACTACAAACCCAAGTATACTTGATCCAAGACCCTGATTTCTCTATTTGAAGAATTCACATGAAATCTTGACAAAGAGGTGCAAATCCTACCCACCAAGAACATTGGAATTTTTCATAAGGTAACTTGAACCACAACTTAGGGAGTGACCAAAACTCCAAATCTGATCATTCGCTATTCTCCAACACCTTACATCTCAAAAGCTTCAACTTCAATCAATCAGCTTTAACTCAAAACTAACCCAAAATTGGAATTTCTTGCACTCAATATTGTAAGCACTTTGTCAACTCTCCAATCCCACTAAAAAATAGTGAAAATGTCTTAAGAAGCTCTCTCAATTGCGTACTTTGTGCTCCTAAGTAGGAATTCTATCCCCCCTTGATTCAAACAATAATGTCCTTGCTAGAATCAATTGGTATTGTGTGATTTCTATCTTTAGATTGTAGCCTCTCATCTCTTCTTTCCAACCATGGTCTTTGCTCCTCAAATGCCCTCCCAAAACTCCTTTGATGTCAAAAAACTCTTGAGTCCTCTCTTGGGACCCAATCTCTTGCACATTTGTCCTTTAGTCTTTTTACTTTTTGACAGATGGACCCCTCAACTCCACCTTGAAGCTTATAAGCAAAAATTGAGGAATTCCTCAACTATAGAAGCACATATATTTTCAAGTCCCACACATGCTCATAAGTAAGCACTTGAAAGACAATAGAATCTGGGTTTCCCATCACCAACTCCACAAATACCGCCCCAAAATGTGTCACCAACCAATCTCATAAGTCTTCACAGTGCAAAATCTGAACCTTGATGAGAAAAGGATTTGGGAGTGGCAGATTGGGAGAATGGGACATCTTATGCTTGAATGCTTCCTTTGATGTTTTACCACTTGCACACTGCTACAACTTGACTCCTAGCGTCCTCCTCCCCCTTGAGACTTCTTGACTAAAACACCCCCGGTCTCTCCACTCGCCCTCATCTACATTCATCAAAACCCTCAAATATGATAAGATTATAACCCACATGGTCAATCACATACATGTACATAGATTGCTCACATGGCAACATCTCATCCATTGGATCTAGCATACAACCTACCCTACTAATGTGGAGATAAACTATGATAAGTCACTTTTTTCTGGGCTATGCAAACCACAACATGACAATGGGAGGCATTAGATTGATTGCTATTGGATAGAGCTTTTTGCATTTGGTCAATCTTACCATTGTCTTTCAACATCATTCTCACTTTAGATAACACTTCAGTCTATATTAATTTGGAGTAGCTACACCTAGAGGGTGTGAGGCTATATCTTTAGGCATTTGGGCACTCCCAAATATCCATCTGGAGTGGGTAGTCCTACATGTGGATGTTGAGAACACTTTTAATAGCATCTCACTTGCATCCATTTTTAGAGAGCTAAGGGAGGCTAATGGATCCTTGGTGAGTCTTATTCCTTTTGTGTGGTCTTTTTATGGCTCTCTTGCTTCCCTTTACTACCAACACTGTTGTTCACATAAGAGTCACCATCTTGGAGTCAATTGTGGGTACACATTAGGGAGATCCTTTAGGGGGACCCTTATTTTTTGTGGCTCACTTTAGAGCTCTCCTATCTACTACTTTGGCCATGCCAGGTTGTGTATTTCTCTCCTTGGTAGATGATACACACATTGTGGGCCCTATAGATCAGATTAGGCAGGCCTTTGACCACTTGACTGCCAAGCTACACCTAGTAGACTTGAAAGTCAAGGTGTCAAAGTGTAGGGCATGGTCCCCATTAGGTATTCCTTCACACCTTGAGCTTCTAAAGGGGTGTATCACATCTACATATGGACTATGTATTCTTGGAGTGCTAGTAGGATTCAAGGATTTTGGCACATGCTTCTAGGACGTTGCCCTTACAGAGGATGTTCTCCATGTAGATGACATTCTATTACTAAGAGATTCACAAATGGCATTTAGTATACTCTCCTCTAGTATTTCTTGTCAACCGTCCTACCTCATCCATACAATTCCTCCTTCCTTGTCCTTCATATCACATTTGAGAGCCTTTGATAGGAGGATTATGGGAGTCTTTGGTGATATTATTGGACCATGGACATTTGAGTGTGTGATAAGGGATTTAGCACATAGATAGATGGCTCAGCCAATCTTGTGTGGAGGGTTTGGCTTGTTATCTATAGAGGAGATTGCACCTATAGCATTTTTTGGTAGTTGGGCTCTCTCAGTATCCTACTTTCTTCTCATCTTGTGGTTGTTGATGGGTTGGTCTTGGAGACTTATGTGATAGAGGTGGAGGGGGGATCCTTTTCTCTCTAGATGTTATTGCAGCAAGCAAGAGATAGTCTATTCCCATGGGCACAAGTGGACTTTCCATCTTTTTCTTCACTATTGTCAGCTTGGACTAAAGGTTTACAATCTTCCTTGATGGAGCAATAGTATATGCATACGTTCTCTCTTAGTTGACTACATTCTCTCTTAGCTCGCTACATTCTCTTAGTTGACTTGTCCATTCCTCATGCTACTAGAGCACATCTTTGCTCTTGCTCTAGCAAGAGTACATGCTCTTGGATCCTAGCTCAACCATTGTAATACTCCAAGGACAAGAGAAGAGAGAAAACACAGATTTCACACTCAATATTCCGATGCCCCAAAGGAGCACCTTCTCTTTATTATATAGACAAGGAGGATCTCCTCCAAGGAAGCTCCACCATAGGATTAGGCACACAGATAGGTGACATTTCAGCAAGCTCCACCCTTGGATTACTTACTTGGATGGGTGACATGTTGGTCTTGGTCCTATCTAGTTGGTCAAACAAGCTTTGACCAGAGTGAATCTTTTAGGGAATCTTCCTGTAGGAACCTCAGAATCACATGGGTGAGGTACCATTGGAAAGCTCTTGATGAGATAAAGCAGGGGGAGGGAAGGCTATCCTCTCCTTTGTTGGGGGAGGGAGGAGTGGTATGCACATTTTTGAGGCCTAATTCATCCGTTTAGGCCTCCAAAATTGCTCCGTTTAGGCCTCCAAAATTGCCTTCAAAGATTTCAGGCATATTTTGGTTCCTACTCTATAAGTAGAAGTCCCCTTTTGGTGCCACATCTTTCTGATATGTTAAGTCCATCATGTGTTACATCCTTTCAGATGTTACCAAACCAATTCTCACCTTTAAATCATAACTATTGGTTCTCAAGTTTTCAAGTCTATTTTGGTTTTTGCCTTATTAGTAGAAGTACTATTTTGGTGCTAATTCTATCTGATCTATTTTGACCATCATGTAATAAATCATTCCAAATGTTACAAAACCAATTTTCACATCTAGATCATATGGCTAGCTCTTGGTATTACATATATTCCACAACTAAGCACTTAATATGTTTTATAACAGAACAATGCAAAGTACAAAAATACATATGTCCTTGACATGGCTATGTAAAATTCCCCTTGTGAATGGTGCCATGTCTCTTGAGATCCTACATTCCCAACAAGGAAATTTCTAATAGTAATGTCTTTTGGTAGCACTTGATTGCCAATATTTGTTATAGATTAGGATATTGATATACTAAGTGTCTCACATGATGTAGAGAGACCAGTCTAGCAATCTCATTTCTTTCCACATACAAGTACCTTTGAACTTGTATGCTTACTTGCACTACCATAGTTCAATGTTGCTCCTACACATACAAGTACCTCTCAACTTATATAGTTACTTGCAATACTATAATTAGTTTAATTTTGATCTACGCCAAGCTTGTTGTAACAACCTATTTGCATGATGTTGCACCTCCTTACCATAACTCCAAAATAGAATACCTAAAGTGGATAAAAAAACCTTTACTTACACTCCAAATCCAAGTAATCTCCTTTGGTACTAGAGTAGCTTATTCATGTGCAAGTAGCTCATTAGGCAAAGAAATACAACCACTAAATGTTAACACTATTTCATGGTCCTTGATTGAAATGAGTTACGATGGCAAATAATACGTCATGAAATACTAGATGACATACTTCTTCCTCACCCAACTGCCCAACCTGGACTCTAGGGAAGCTATCTCCTCCTAATAACTCATGTTAAATCCCATGGAGTACAATATTGCTCCATCAACTAATACATCATATGACTCTACCACTCTCATAATGGAGTGGCTCTAATCAAAAAATTTGTAAGTAAGATGAGTAGTATAACTATGTATAATGAGCTCTTCATACATGATTACTATGTGGAACCACCTCTCAAAGATATGTACATCTTAACAGACACCTCTCACAATCGGTCTTCCATAGTTGAGGACCAAGAAACATAGCATACCTGTAAATAACAGGTTAAGCTCTAAAGTCTAATAAGACTCTCTATATGGTCTATAGAAATTTCTTGAAGGTCCAAAATATTGAAAATCCCTCTGTAATTCTCCAATAAAATAACATAATAAAGTATCATAATTTTCTCAACAAAAATTCTATCAAGTGGTTCCTACAACCTAGTAGTATTTGCTTGTCATAAGTCATTTTTAGCCAAATAGGTCCATATTTCTTAACCAAGCAAGTTGCACTATCAACCATTTCAACACTAGCATCAAGAACCATACCATCCTTTTTGCCCATTAAGTATGGTAGCCAATCTGAACATTAGAGTTGGGTCAACTCCAAGTATGGACATATTGGTGGCTAAGTACAAAAGAGAGCACATAATAGACTAAGTCACTCCAACATGGTGTTAAAATAAGTTTTAATAGAAGAAGAGGTTGAAAATTATTCAGTCCATCTTGCATTCTATTTCAATCTACTAGAATATATTTCAATTTATGTTTGAGTTTATTATCACAATGAAGTCTTTTGAAAATTTCAAAGAGGAATTTGCTATAGCAAACAATGTATTCATTTAAAGTTGCACATATTCATACAAAGTTACAAAACCAATGTCGTGTATTTCAATAAGCAAAAAAACTTATTACAAATTTTATTTTGATGTTTTTTTTACTTGTTTAGAAGTTCATATTATGAGACTATTTCTTTTAAAGATATAGTCAAAATCTATGGTGATTTCAAAGGCACTTGGTGCTATGAGTATAGTGGATACTATTGAGTTGGATGATTCTCATCCCAAAATTTAGTTGGTGGTGTTTTATAAAATATAAGGATCATAAATTTGTTCACACTTTTCATTGCATAGATTGTGTTAACACGTAAAAGATATAGTGATTGATGATTACAACATGTTTAGTGAGAAAATTTAGTGAAAAGTGACATATGGAGACAATCTTGGTCTCCTAACTATATCTTTATCATCTAAGGCAGAGTTTTAAGATGTGGAAAAATAGTACCAATTATCTATAGTGCTAGAAGCATTGGTGCATCTTGTGGTAGTGGCTTAGTTAGAGGTTGTGCTACTGCAAGTAGAGGTACTACTATAGGAAGGGATGTAGCATTGGTTTAACCTCATTGCAAATTTCTTCTTATAATCCACTCAGTCATTATGAAGAAACACTTCTTGAGATATAAAAAAAATCTTGTAGCGCAATATGGCTTAAATCTATACCAAAGAAAATGAAGATGATCTTCTCTTTGACCAAAAATCATCTATGAAAACTTCTACAAATCTCCAAAGATATTATTTAAAGATAACTACCATCATTCTCTTGAAAGTTTTAGGTGCACTAAACAAAAAAAATGGCATTGGGTTGTTTTCATAGGTGCTTCAATTGATAGTGGAGGTGGTTTTTCCCTTGTCTTCTTTCCAAATCAAAACTTGGTTGTACCCAAAGAGCCCATCGAGAAACTATAGTACGCATGCCTTCCAACTTGATCTAGAATTGCATTTGTGAATTGCAATAGATGATGATCCTCCTTTGTAGTTACATTTACCTTTTGAAAAACCTAACACAATTTGATCTTCCTAATCTTTTTCTTGGGCACAACTACAAAAGGAGAGACCCATTCATTATTAAGCATAGAAAAAATAGTTTCAACCCAAAGGTACTCATCTCTCTCATCTTTTTCTAGCAATGAGTACTTTAGATTAAGTTGGTATTTTCTTGGGCAAATAAGAACTACACTTTCTACCAAATCAATCTAATTCTCATTAAAATCTCTTGCAATTCTAGGCATTTGTTTGATTTTCCATGCAAAGATGTCATGATGCTCCTAAAACAAGCCCATGCCTTTTGTTCTCCTTCAAAGAGATTTTCTTGGATATCTTTCAACATTTTCTTCAACCCTTACTGCCTCTTGACAACTTTTTGGATTGATAATGTCTTCTACATGACCAACATGACTTATCCCTATTAGGGTTGAGTGCTCATCTTAATATTTGGATCTGTCATTCACTTTGTCTTTTTTGACTTTGTAACACTCCAAGTAGTTGACAACATCTTCTTTGAGGTGCACTCTAAAGAATCATCCATATAATCTTCCTTCAAAGAGAGTGCATATCTAAGATGAGAGATCTTCTTCCAATATATTATAACCACTCTTTGATCAATTGCTTTAGGATCTTGGAATTTGAGCTGAAGTTGGTACCAATCTACATTTTACTTGGGGCTCTATACTTGGTCTTTTTATAAGTAATGGGTAAGTATTTACTTGGGCTTTATACTTGATTTTTCTATTAGTAATCGGTAACCAATTTTAGTTACAAGGCAAAGAATGATGTAGTTCAGCCGAATGGTACTCCAATAGAAGTCAAGATGTTAGAAATTAATCCCAAAGCTTTGTTCTGTGTCTGACTTGCAAATCTCAAGATTTGAGGAGTAGGATCAAAGTGGTGTATCCAAAATTTTGAATTGTTTCCTATATCATTACATTAACTCCTAATCCAAGGTCTATAGGGATTGACTTGATTACACATCTTGCTATCCCTAATTCTTCTTTTATAGAACATAAATCTTCTAATTTTATGCCATAAATAGCAAGGAGATCTTTCTACTTTTTTTACTCTTTTGGTCCAAAGAAAGAGATACCTCTCAAGAAGATGTTTCTTGTGCACATTTCTTTGCTGATTGGATATCAACTTGGTTTACCTCCAAATTGGGCAATCCTTCTCCTCTAGATTGAAGATTTTCATCTTTCCCTAATTCTTCTAGAGTCATTAGTGTCTATCTTCACAAAAACCAGGTGTTTTTGGAGCACAACTATTTTTGGAGTAGGTGGTTGAAATACATTTGCTACACGATGGCTAAGTGTCTTGTAAGCATGTAGAAACTTTGCTTCCTACATTTAAGACAATTTAGGGACTAGCGGCCTTGAACTCCATAGTTGTAACAAGTGCTTAGGATTTCATTGTACCTAGATGCTATGACTCTTTTTGAGGTTCATTGCTTGCATATTCTCTTAACACATACTTGGAATAGTAAGTAGAGGAATTGAATTAGCACTAAGTACTTCATGTATTAAAGAAACTTACCCATCTTCCACCACATGATACTCCTTATCTTCTTATTCAAGATCCTATTCTACTTGATGCATTGAGAACAAAGGAAGCATTGATAAAAGTTCCATGTTAGGATGTCTTGGCTTACCACAAGTACTAGATATTTAATCAAGTATACAAGGGTGGTTTTTCTTTCCTTTAGTCTAGCCAATTGCCCTTTGAAATTGGTGAACTCCTTGATGAGTTCTTCTAAATTCATACCCAACTATATAGAGGTCTTTGGAGTTGTAGCCTTTTCTACGTTTGACTAGTCCTCTTATCTCTCCTATTCCTTCTGTTATTTGGTCAAAGATGAAGATGTATTGGATGACTCCAAAGACAAAGGAGGCCTTTGGATCAATCTCTTCTAAGTTCTCTTTGACTTTCATCCTTTGTGCTGCTATCTTGAGGGATTTAATCTAGCTTACTTGTATATTCTATAGAATTTGCCACTTTTTCTTGATATCTCTTTGGCAAATATCTAAAGTTCAACTAGTAGTTCACATAGGAACCTTGCTATTGCTTGCACATCCAAATATCCAAAGGTGGCACCACTCTTGGGCACCTTAATCAAAAGGCTTGGGAATCTTTTGCATAATCCTTCAAGTTCTCATTTGTTCTTCTTTCTAGATTATTAAATGTGATGAAAATATTTGCCTTATAGTCTAGCTTTCAAAACCATTTTAGGAAGTGACTCTTGATTGTTGTCTAGTCCATCACTTTGTAGGATTTTGACTTATGTGAGTGTACCAATTCTTAGCTTTGTGGAGGTAAGATGGTTGGAATTATTCCCAAATAACCCAAAAAAGTGCTCAAAGTAGAATAAGAATGCATCCTAAGGTTTCTCCCTTGAAAATTTTAATGTTGAAGCCCACTCTATCTAATGGCATAAAGATATGAGGAACCTAGACCTTGTTGCAGCAAATGGCTTCCTAAACACACCATGTCATCCTATTTGGATTATCAAGTTTGAAGTGGTATGGACCTTCTTCTCAACCATTTCTTGATGGTAAAACATGTCTTGTAACACCCATTTTTGCATGTGTGTGGTGTTGTGATATTTAGCTTAGTATTACAAGTACTTTCATTTGCAACTCATCATCCTTTCGTTTGCAACTATCTCTCTCTCATTGAGTTCTCTAGTGAGCAATGTCTTGAGTATTGGAGTGTTAGCCTTGGAGGAGTATGATGGAGTTGGGGTTCCTTGCCTTCTTAGTCCATGGTGGGCTAGCATAATAGCCATCAGAGGTTCATCATGAGTGAGAGACAGGTTGTGGTGCCCACATTTTTTGTTTTTTTAAAATAAAGCTGAAGAAGTGTATAGAGAGGTCGGATTGCGCCTAGTTGGTCGAAGAAGACGACAAAAACTGTCTTCGGGGTGAAACCCGAAGTAAAGTGGCCTCGGGTCATAAGGCGAAGTACTCTGAAATGCCGTGTCAGCAAACGATACGAAGTAAATTGTCTTCGGATCGGGAAGGGGAGCTCAACCCGAGGCAAAGACAGTCTAACAACCTTTCATCGGGGCGAGAAACTCAAGAAGGGGCGGTTTCAAAATTGGCGGCTCATACGCGTGAAGGTGAGGCGACAGTAACGGGTGCATGCAGGAGGTGTGATTTCTCGGTAGAAACTCGAAGTGACGGAAGACGAAGAAGTGCAACGCTATAAAAATCGAGACTGCAACGACGAAATGTCGAGCAATTTTCCTTCGCCGCTGAGGAGTCGTCTTGCAGGTGATCGGGGAAAGGGAAATAGAGTTGGACTTGTGTTAGTGCACAAGGGGGAAGTTGAGAGAGAGAAATCGAGAGACCGAAAGAAAGCAGAAGAGATGGGAGGAGGGAAGAAGAACTCCGAATTTGCAGTGAGAAATCATGCAATTTGGAGATTAGATGTAGTAGCAAGGATCGAAGTCTTGAGCCGACTTCGGATCACCTTTCTGGCATGTAATTGGAACATAAGCTTTCCAGGATTCATGACAGAAATCATCGAGAGTAAATGTCTCGATGGTCCCGAGGACGAAGGGAAGAGAGGAAATCCGGCTCGCTGGACAGAGTCGGATTGGAGACTCGTACTCGGGAAGGAGGCAGGCTCGGAGCAGGGGGCCACGTTCTTGGGGAAAGGGGAGATAGCCCAAGAAACTCAGGAGGTGAGAGATGCCTTCTCGTCGAAGAGAACGAAGAATGGGTACAAGGTAGAAAGTTACAAAGACCCTGTCAAGAGAGGAATTGTGAGTGCTTTGATGGCAATCCTGAAGCCGGAGAGAACTACCTATGTGATGAAACACCAAGCGGTGTTCTTTCACAAATTGTTTGCAGGAGAACCAATTAATTGGGCACGGTGTTTTTACGGGAGAACGAGGCAGATGGTGTGGAATCTGCGGGATAAGTCCCCCCCCACATTATATTGTGCCGTTTGCAGCGCATTTCTATCTCGGGCTCAATTTGTTGAACTCGGCGGAGCGGAATCGGATGGTGTCGCACTTTCATCCGGATGTGCAAAAGGAAGTCGATGCGGAGGAGCAGCAATACATTCTTCAAATCCGGAGCGCAGACGATTACTACTCGAAGACGGGGAAGAACGTGGAGGTCGTTGAAAGTACCCCGACGAAGAAGAGAACTCGGCAAGCAGACGCCGAAGAAAACAAGAAACCTCAGAAGGTGCAGAGAAATAACCCAAGGCAAGGAATGGTGGTGATCGAGTTGGAAGATGAAGACTCAGAAGGCGAAGCCGAGCTCAAGACGGAGGACTCGGAACGTGAGGAGGAACCTGAGCTGACACTGCAGAGTGGAGATACAAGCAGTGATAGTGAAGTTGGTGGAGAAATGACCTCGGCACCAACGCCTGAAGAATACGAAGAAGAAATTCAAGCCGAGGTAAAAGCCAAAGACAATGCAGCGCTGGAAGACGAAGTACCGGTGCTCAAGGAGAAGAAGATCGTAGTACAGCAAGGAATTCGCTCAAGACGTAAGGCGAAGGGGGAAGCGGGACCGAGTAGAGTGACAGAAGAAGTAGAAGGAAGCTCGGGCAGTGAAGCATCAATTCCGATACGAAGACTGCAGAGAAGAAGGCAAGTATCGGATGAACACGAAGTACAAAGAGAAGTAGCCGCACGAGAAGAAGTGATCCCGAGTGATGGAGTGGGGTACCTGCGGGAAGTGGTGTGTCCGTTGTTGGTAAAGTTAGAACATAAGAAGAAGGAGATGCAGTCCACATGTCCGGAGGTAAAAACTGTATTGCAGGTGTTGGCAAGATTAGAAGAAGAAAACTCGGAGTTGAAGAAGAGTATGACCCGAGGTGAGAAGGAGAGAGAAGTACTGCAATTGGAGGCAGTGGAGAGAAGTCAGGTAATCGAAGACCTGAGGAGAGAATTGAGCTATCGAGAAGATCTTGCGAGGAAGAGTGACATCGCAAGGGAGAGACACGTAGCGGAGCATGAAATCTTGAAGCAGCAATTTGCTGATTCAAGAGTAGAGCTCATCCATGCTATGGCGAGAGTAGCATCGAAGGATCAAGAGCTCGATCGAGTGATGGGAGTATTGTCGTGCGTATATACATCACTACACAACATACATCGCTGTCAACATCATACACTATAAAAGCACAACTCACACATAAGTCATACATAGACTCTAAAGTGCCACAATAATCAGATTGCTTAACATTCTCAACTCAACTCAACTCAGATCAGTACTTGATCTGTCACTCTATAAACTGCCAACAACTGGGCACTGATTACAGTCAAGCCACACCCACTCAAGCGTAGAGAATCCAGGTGACGCTCGCCGGCCTCTGTCCACCATAGCCAGGAACTCGAAGGCTCAACATCAGAGAAGTGAGCTCTCTGGAGCTCAGTTCAAAACTATACCCCCTGGACTCGAGCTAGCCCTGAAACCCTAACGGTCCCGCTGACGGCACACTCGACGGTGCAAACGGTGCAAAGTGACGGTGGGCCCCACCGTGAAGTCAGTACCCCAAACACGAAATCTAACCGTCGAAAAGTAGTCCCTGAGAAACAGCTAGAATAACTCTAACTACCATCACTGGAACTCCAGTGTCCGAGCATCTAGATGCGGAACTACAAATGGCGTGACAGCTGTCGTGCGTATATACATCGCTACACAACGTACATCGCTGTCAACATCATACACTATAAAAGCACAACTCACACATAAGTCATACATAGACTCTAAAGTGCCACAATCGCCCCCCTAGCTGGCGGTTAGGTCCCTCTAACTCCAGATAGCCATCTACTCTAAGTATATGGTATACCCTCTAATGGGCAAAGATCAGGAGGCCGGGTGCTATGGAGCCCCATCGTTAGTCGCCTGTCTGCAATCTATACCATATAAAGAATGAACTAGCTATAGGTCAAGTACATCTAGGACATAACCACTGTCCCTGAGGAACCACCGTGAGGGGAGGAGTCATACATGCCATATGCCATCCTCTCGAACAGCTATCACACACTAACATAGTAGCATCTCCACCAGAAGAGCCACATAACATACAGCTCAAGCCTGCACGTACAAGTGCCAAGCTTGGGTCCATAGTACCATCAATGTTTGGGAGGTGGCATGGCGCACAATTGCGCACATGATCCTTCCAAACAACACCATCACGTCCTTCTAACACAAGGACTCCAGATGGCAAAACCTCGCGCACTCTCAAGATAGTGCGGCCTGTAGAAACATCAAGTGTCGTCGGTGCTGTCTGCTGTAGATATACATAGTCGCCTGGATGAAATCGACGGATCGAGGGTCTATAACCTCCTCCTCGAATGGTAGCATAGCGTAAAGTATCTCTATGCTGAGCAATCGCCAAGTTCTTGAAGGCCATCGGCATCACTCTCCAAAAGATCTCTGCCCGCTGAGAACATGCGCTCATCCATACATCGGGGTCATCCAAGTCCAAAACTATAGTAGCATCTCGACAAATGGCTGTAGGTAAATCTGGATCTCGTCCATAGAGTAGAAAGTATGGAGAGAAGGATGCTAAGGAGGCTTGCCGGCTGAACCGATAGCCCATGGCCAACCAAGGTAACTGGAGATCCCAATCTCCCAAGTGGCCTCTCTGCAAACCATACTTTTGCAATCCTCTCTTCACCATCTGAACCACTCTCTCTGCTAAGCCATCTGCCTCAGGGTGATCTCGGGATGTAGTACAATGATCAATCAAAGCCTTGTCACACAAGACCTGAAACTCTCCCAAGAACTCTGTACCCTGATCAGTCAAAACCTCAGCTGGTGCACCAAAATGACTAAGAACTCGATCCAGGAACGAGTAAGCTGTCCCTTCACTAGACTTGTCAGGAAGTGCCACCAACTCAATCCACTTGGAGAGGTGCTCCACCATCACCAAAACATACCGATGATGTCTCACAGTCAGCGGTAAAGGTCCGGCGAAGTCCAAACTCCAACGGTAACCCAATCCCATGATAGGTAATGGGTGTAACTGTGGCGTAGGAGCATTGAATGATGCTCTAACTCGGTCACAAACCACACATCTGGCAACAAACTGCTGTACCTTGGTCTGCATACCGCGCCACCAATAATGACTCTGGAGTAAGCTATATGTACGCTTTACTCCAAAATGTCCTAGCTCCTCATGAGCATGACGGACCAACTGTGGTCTCTGTGATGGAAGTGGTACTACTCACACTCTACCATCCTCCCATACACGCAAAAGGTGTCTACCCTCCAATCTGAACCGTCTGGCTCGCTGAAGAACACGGTCTCTCTCCTTGGCCCCAACTGTGCTGTAACACCCATTTGTGCATGTGTGTGGTATTGTGATATTTAGCTTGGTATTACAAGTACTTAAGAGATATTATTTGTATAGAGATAAAGGATGGTTCTATATTAGTCATGGTTAGCTAAAGTTAGTCATAGCTAAGATAGATGGGACCTTACTTTAGAGGAAGTAGAAAAGATGAGCACCACTATTTTGGATTTTAGTGTGTTGACTTGGTATTATTCCTAGGTGTTTGGCTTTGGGGAAAGAGTTGAGAACTCTTGGGCCCGCAAGCCTTTTTGTTTTGGATTCTTCTTTAGTCCAAGGATAGCCCATGTGAAGGAATCCTTGCTTTAGTGGTTGGGTCAAGATAAGGGGAATATGCCCATGTGAATGGATATTCCTTTCTACTTTTTGACTTTACTTGACTTTTAGTCTAGTAACTTGAGTTACTACGGTAATTAGTAACTTTGGTACGTAACTATTTCACAAGTATATAAACAAGGAGTGAGGAGGTACTCATCATCCTTTCATTTGCAACTATCTCTCTCTCATTGAGTTCTCTAGTGAGCAATGTCTTGAGTCTTGGAGTGTTAGCCTTGGAGGAGTATGATGGAGTTGGGGTTCCTTGCCTTCTTAGTCCATGGTGCGCTACCATAATAGCCATCAGAGGTTCATCCTGAGTGAGAGACAGGCCGGCTCACATTTTTGGTTCCGTTGCCGGGACCTCTCTAGAAGGCAAGATAATGTTCCGCGTCCAATTCTACATTAGGCAGAAGGAGGCTATGAGAGCTCACTTGGAGAGAACATTAGGAGAGGAGAGGGCTGAACTTATGTTAGAGAACCAAGATCCATTTGTATACCCTGTAGTTCATTATGATGTCTTTGAGGTGATTTTGTACATCTTGTACACATGAGAGGAATTGGAGAGAGTGTGTGAGGTGGATTGCAGATTTTGGGGATTAAGGTGATTTTGGGCAAAATCTCAAGTTTGAGATCTGGACTTGAGATTTCTACACATGATAGCTTGGGTTATCTTTCAGTTAGCACACTTGAAATTATTGAGAGAGCTTCTATGCGCACTGGGCTAGAATTTTTGAAAGTTGATAGGGTAAAGTGCTCCCGCAACTGCATGCTCTCTGGAAAATTGTACAGAGTCTGCCATTTCTTCAATTTCTAGTGAATTGTCCTGAAAATTTCCAAGAACATTCAGTGCATTGTATCCTACCTAGTGCCACAAAAATTAGAGAGAGATCATTTTTGCGCAGTGCGTTATGAGTTTTTAAAGTGAGGGGGGTGGTTTTCAGACCAAATCTGAAATATGGGTGCTGAATAGAAAGGTGTCTAGGCCAAATGGCTCGATGAAAAGATCTAAAATTTTGCAGGGAGGGACGCCCTAGAGTTGTGATCAAGTGTGGAAAATTTCAGAGGACTGTGACATATTCGTTGGGAAATTTGAGTGACATTGTGAGGAAGGGTCAATTCTGCAGAGTGGAGATCTCATGCATGAGAAGTTTGAGATCAACAAAAAGCATGTTTGAGTGTTTAGATTCATCTTTGGGAACATGGAGGGTCATCAAGAGTGGAAATTGAGATTATGCAAGGTTCCCCAAGGGTTTGAGGTGATTGTAGGGGTGGATTTGAGGAAAAGAGAGTTTACAATAGAATTTGAAGAGAGTGTTGAGAGGATCCAAAAACCTACACCACTTGGAGGAAAGAGTGAGTCTAAGTGCTTTCTATGTGGAGAGAAGGGACATAAGGCAAGTTCATGTCCATTAACCTTTGAGAGCAAGAGATTGAGGGAAAGGAGAGGCTTACTTGACTTGGGTTTGCATGTTGGACCTTCTTCACCAAGATTGGGAGGGAGAAGATCTAAGACCAAGGAGTTGTGTGAGGTTTGTGGAGTTGAAGGACTTCCAAAAGGACATGAGTGTAGTGGAGTAAAAGCACTTTTGGAAACTTTGGTGAAGGATCTTGGAGAGAGTCTTAGTACAGCTACAGAAATACTACCACCTTCATCAGCTAGTTCTCAAGATTAGTGATGGAGATAATCTTTCAACTTATGGATAAACTATCCATGAGAGTTAGATTAATATGCACTCTAGGATTTGATGTTGCTATAGAAATCTTGGAGCAACCTGAACCTTTTGTGTTCCCTAGAGTGGATTATTCTCAGATGGTGTTAGTCATGTATATACTCTATTAGTAATAGAGTGAGAGAAAAGAAAAGAGAAAAAAAAAATTAAGAGAAAAGAAAGATAGTGAGGGGTTAAGATGGGGAAACTTCCGGTTTTCTTTGGCAAGGATGGAGAAGATGTGGAGGCCTTTGTGAGAGACTTCAAGAGAGCTTGCATAGGAAACAATGAGAGGAGGAAGAATGAGTGGGCCTCATTATTACCAGATTTCTTTGAGGATGCAGCACTTACATGGTATGAGTCAGAATACCAAAAGAGAGAGAGGAGAGAGGGGGAAGAGGAGTCTTGGGAGACTTTGACTTCAGCACTCATTGAGAACTTTCTTCCTGATGAGAGTTATGAGAGATTGATGAGTGAGGTTACATTTCTCAAGCAAGGAGATGGAGAGAAAGTGAGGGTCTATGTGGAAAGAGTGGAAAAGTTGGAGTCCAGATTTCGCATAGTGTTGAGGAAGGGTGGGGATGATGTGGAGACTACAATGATTGGCATAGGGGCCATGCTCACCAAGAATTTTGTGGGAGGATTGAGACCACAAATTAGAAGCAAGGTGAGATATGAGAAACCTTCTTCCAAGGTTGAAGCTATCAAGATCGCAATTCGTATGGAGGAGAGTTTGGAAGGGGATGAGAGTGATTTGGTGGTGAAGGAGGTTGTGCATCCTCCTCAAGGCTACAAGTATGGTGGAACTTCTGATACTTTGGTGACAAGGGTTGCACCACAAGTAGTAGTTGCTCCAATTCTTGCACCTCCACCAAAAGATCCACTCCAAACCATCACAGAACAACTTGCGGATCTCAAGATCAATGTGGTGCAACTATGGGAGAAGAGAGAGGTGGATCAGAATGTAGGGAGAGGACCTAGGAGTTATGGAAACTATCCATATAGAGGAGGCCAACCAGCCAACAATTTCAATGATAGAAATTGTTTTGGTTGTGGAGGAAGAGGCCATATCCAAAGGAATTGCCCAAATTCCACTTACCATGGAGGAAGGGGTTATGAGGGAGCCAATAGAGGGAAAGAGGGAGGTAGTGAAACCCAAGTGGCTCCTAATCCCAACAAAGGTAAGGGGATAGCATCCATAGATGTGGTTGAGAGCAAGTATGAGAAGGGAGAGTGCTCAAACTCCAAGGGTCCTAATTTGGAGCTTTTGGCACAAGAAAAGAAGAGAGCTCGTTTTGCAGAGGATGTTCACTCTTCTCAAGGATTTACTTCAAGCAAGGATACTCCTATGTCTACTAGGAGCACTCGCACCTCAACACCATCAACAACAAAGACTCCAAGGAAGAAGTTGGGGATGGAGGACTTCTTGATCTCCAAGCAACAATGGAACTACAATGTGTTGGAGGATGTTGGTAGTCACAAGGCTAACATCATAGTGGGCCAATTAATTGCTTTGAACCCTACCTTGAGAAAGGAGCTTAGAGGTGGTTTGAGTTCTACAAGGAGCAAGAAGAAGAAGAAGGCAAAAGTTCCAATATCAATGGGGGTGGTGGATGCCAAGCCAGCACCATGGGAAGCTTGTGAATATGCCTCCAAGATTGATGTGAGAGTGAATGGTCACAACATCAAGGATGCATTGGTTGATGGAGGATCAGCAGTGAATGCCATGTCAGAAAGGTTGATGAAGAAGTTGGGTATGATACCCTCAAGAGCTTCAACATTTGTGGTGAGCATGGCAAACAAGCAACAAGTTCGACCAGTAGGAGTGATGGATAAGGTGGTAGTTTCAGTTATGGGAGTTCAAAATCTCATGACTTTCCAAGTCTTGAAGGATTCAAGCTATGACTTACTTCTTGGGAGGCCATGGTTGAGAGCAGCACGCACAACTGATCGATGGCACAAAGGGTACTTGAGGATTGGGCCATCAAACCATAGAGTCACTGTTCTTGTGACTAACACCACCAACACTTCACATTCAGATACCCCATCTTCTAATTATTGGGAATCAGATTCTGAAGAAGGAGCTTCAGGTGTGGACACAAGCATGGAAGAGGAGACTTCCACGGAGGAAGATGAATCTGAATCTGATTCAGATGTGTATCCCTTGTGTGCTATGGATTTTGCACCTAAGCCAGAGGTTTTGAAGGACCCAGATAAATCACCATTGACACTTGAGGAGGTAGAGAGAAGGTTATCTACCCTCAAGTATGGCCTAAATGTTACCAAGGAGGAGAAGGTGAGATTTGAGGAGATTTTCCGCAAGTTCATCCATGTGTTTGCTTTTAGTTACAAGGATTTGAAGGAAGTCACCTTGGAGGAGCACAAGATAGAGGTGGAGTCACATGCAAGACCAATCCGCCAAAAGCAACGTCGCATTAGCCCACCAATATCTTTGGTTGTGAAGGAGGAGATTGATAAGCTCAAGGAGGCTGGATTTATCTTTGAGGTGGAGAATTCAGAATGGGTGTCTCCAATTGTCATTGTGAAGAAAAAGAATGGCAAGCTTCGGGTATGTGTGGATTACAAGAAGCTTAATGCTGTTACCAAGAAGGACTACTACCCATTGCCATTCATTGATGAGATCTTGGAGGAGGTTGCAGGTCATGAGAGGTACAGTTTTGGAGATGGTTATAGTGGATATAACCAAATAAAGATTGCACCAGAGCATCAACAACTCACCACATTCACCACACCTTGGGGAACTTACGCTTTCAAGGTCATGCCTTTTGGGCTTTGCAATGCTCCAGCCACATTCCAACGGTTCATGAACAAGGTATTTGAACCTTTCATTGGGAAATTTGTGAGAGATTTCATTGATGACTTTTGTGTCTATGGGAGCAAGGAGGAGCACTTTGAGCACCTAATCAAAGTCTTGCAACGCTTGGATGAGGCAAATGCATCACTCAACCCAGAGAAGTGCATTTTTGGATGTGAAGAAGGTCTACTTTTGGGGCATATCATCTCCAAGGATGGAATAGCAGTTGATCCTGAGAAGGTGAGGAAAATCTCAGACCTTCCATTCCCTTCAAGCTTGACAAAGTTACGCCAATTCTTGGGAATGGTTGGGTACTATAGGAGGTTCATCTTCTCATTTTCCAACAAGGCTTATGCATTGACCATCTACATGAAGAAGGGTGTAGATTACATGGTGATTTTGGAAGACAAGGAGGCTCTCAAAGCTTTTGAGGAGCTCAAGCAATCCCTTGTTGTAGCTCCAATTCTTGCTAAACCTGATTGGAGTAAGCCTTTCATCCTCTACACTGATGCTTCTAATGTAGCTATAGGATGCACTCTTAGTCAATTAGACCAAGATGGGCATGATCATCCAATAGCTTATGCTAGTAGGCAGATGGTTTCAGCAGAGAAGAACTACTCTGTCACAGAGAGAGAAGGGTTGGCAGTGATCTTTGGTCTCAAGAAGTTTAGACACTACTTGATTGGAGGGAAAGCCACAATTGTCACGGATCACAAGGCTTTGAAGTACATCTTCAACAAGCCTAATGTTGAAGGGAGACTAGCAAGGTGGATGATACTCTTGTCTGAGTATGACTACACAATTAAGGATAGGCCAGGAAAGAAACATGCAAATGCTGATTTGTTATCTAGAGCCTATGATCATGATGGAGATGAGCCAGTAGATGATTCCTTCCCGGATGAGGAGCTCATGACAATCTCAGTCACTCAAGAGGTTCCAATGGAGTACAAGGAGATTGTGGATTTTGTGACAAGAGGTAACTATCCAGAAGGGATGCATGCTAGGGAGAGGAAGGCCCTTGCAGCAAGATCTAGACCTTACACAATGGTGGATGATATTCTTTTTCACCAAGGAGCAGATGGTCTACTTCGAAGAGCAGTGGGTAAGGAAGAGTCTATCCTACTCATAAAGGAGTTTCATGAAGGTTTAGTATGTGGAGGACACTTTGCAGGAAAGGTGACTGCTTTCAAGATTCTAGATGCAGGTTACCATTGGAGAGGGATTTTCAAGGATTGTCTTGATTATTGCAAAACTTGTCATGTTTGTCAAGCTTTTGCTAGAAAGTCTACATCCACTCCACCACTTAGATCAATTCCATTGCTAGGACCCTTTGAGAAGTGGGGAATTGATTTTGTAGGACCTCTCAATAGAACCCCAAGGAACAATCGGTACATTGTGGTAGTTACTGATTACCTTACCAAGTGGGTTGAGGCTAGACCATTGAGGGACAAGAATGAAGATGAAGTGGGTAGATTTCTTTATGAACGCATTATCACTAGGTTTGGATGCCCTTTGGAGTTGGTTTCTGATAGAGGAGGAGAGTTTACAGGAAGCATTACTACAGCCATGCTACGACATTTCTCTATCACACATAGAGTAACTACATCCTATAAGCCAAATTCCAATGGCTTGGCAGAGAGAACCAATCAGACCTTGTGCATGATGTTGGCCAAAGATGCAGAAATGGAGGGGGCTAAACATCATTGGGACAAGAGGATTCATGCAGTTTTGTGGGAGTATAGGACAACCATGAAGACTTCCACTGGATATTCTCCATTCCAATTGGTGTATGGTATTGAGTCTACCTTACCTATTCACTTTGATCTTCCTACCTTCCAAAGCATTCATAGGAGATTGAAGAAAGCACAAGGAAGTGATGCAGGGAAGTCAAGGAAGGATCAACTCATGGAGTTGGAAGAGGCAAGAGCAGTTGCTATGGTTCGAGTGGAGCAAGCCCAAAGGAAACAAAAGGAGAGCTATGACAAGAGGCAAGGCAAGAAGAAGGTGGAGCCTTTCAAAGAAGGTGATTGGGTAATGTTGTTTGATTCCATTCGATTCAAGAGAGTGCAAAAGAAGTTTTTGCCTAAGTACTTTGGACCTTTCATAGTAGAGAAGGTGTGGGGCAATTACACCTATGATCTCAAGGAGTTGGGAGGAAGACACTTTGATAGGATTAACCATGATAAGTTGAAGATGTACCATAGAAGGTAGAGAGACCTTCACTTTGAGGACAAAGTGAAAACTTAGTCCGGGGGTAAATGTAACACCCATTTGTGCATGTGTGTGGTATTGTGATATTTAGCTTGGTATTACAAGTACTTAAGAGATATTATTTATATAGAGATAAAGGATGGTTCTATATTAGTCATGGTTAGCTAAAGTTAGTCATAGCTAAGATAGATGGGACCTTACTTTAGAGGAAGTAGAAAAGATGAGCACCACTATTTTGGATTTTAGTGTGTTGACTTGGTATTATTCCTAGGTGTTTGGCTTTGGGGAAAGAGTTGAGAACTCTTGGGCCCGCAAGCCTTTTTGTTTTGGATTCTTCTTTAGTCCAAGGATAGCCCATGTGAAGGAATCCTTGCTTTAGTGGTTGGGTCAAGATAAGGGGAATATGCCCATGTGAATGGATATTCCTTTCTACTTTTTGACTTTACTTGACTTTTAGTCTAGTAACTTGAGTTACTACGGTAATTAGTAACTTTGGTACGTAACTATTTCACAAGTATATAAACAAGGAGTGAGGAGGTACTCATCATCCTTTCATTTGCAACTATCTCTCTCTCATTGAGTTCTCTAGTGAGCAATGTCTTGAGTCTTGGAGTGTTAGCCTTGGAGGAGTATGATGGAGTTGGGGTTCCTTGCCTTCTTAGTCCATGGTGCGCTACCATAATAGCCATCAGAGGTTCATCCTGAGTGAGAGACAGGCCGGCTCACAGTGCCACCCACAACACCAATGCGAAGATAGTCCATCACTAAGACATCATCATGAATGTCTCGCTGAACTGTACCAATATCTTCACTCTCTGGATCTGTGACCTCAATAACTCCTCCTGTATGCGCTGAGAGAGATACCACCAAAGTCTCTGCAAATATACACAGAAAGGCCGATGCATGCCAACCAGGCACCATCTCCTCATCTGTCTCACCATGCCAACGTGCTCCGGTCTGATCCTGCTGGCTGGGACATGGGTTTCTACTCAACCCATCTGCATCACGGTTCACCACTCCAGGTCTGTGAACAACCGTGAAATCATACTCCTGTAAAATCAAAGCCCATCGTGCAAGCTTCCCTAAAAGCTTGTCGGACTCCATCAACCACTTCAGCGGCTGATGATCAGTGATGAGAGTGAAGGGGTTACCAAATAGGTAACATCGGAAATGTGCTACTGCCCAAACTGCTGCCAAGCACTCTCCCTCATATGAACTATACTTCGCCTCCGCTGAATTGTTGGAGCGACTAGCATAGGCCACCACAAACTCCTTCTCCTCATCATCATGTTGGGTGAGCACCGCTCCAAGCCCCAACATACTCCAATCAGTGTGAACCTGAAATGGTCGTCCCCTGATCGGTCTCCTCAAAATAGGAGCAGATGTCAACCTCTCCTTGAGCTCTACAAAAGCTCTCTCCTGCTCATCTCCCCAACACCACTCCTGTGTAAGCTTGGTCAGCTTCGTCAAGGCCTTGGCAATGGCACTAAATCCTCTAACATAGCGGCGATAGAAGTTCGCCAACCCAAGGAATGCTCGCACTCTGCTCACATCCGTAGGCCGAGGAATACGTGCAATAGCCTCCACCTTGGTCTGCTGAACACCAAGTCCTCCGGGGTAGATAGTGTGACCCAAATACTCAACCTGCTCGTGGAAGAACCTACACTTCCCAGGATGTAGTTTGAGTCCATGAGATCTCAACCTCTCAAACACCTCCAACAATTGTCGCTCATGCTCCTCCACAGTAGTGCTATACACCAAAATGTCATCAATATAGCACCGAGCAAAATCCAGTCCAGCTAGGATCCTATCCATGACCCTCTGGAACTCAGTAGGAGCATTCTTCAACCCAAATGGTAAGAATCTCCATTGATATAACACATCCTTACCGTGAGGATCAATAGCCCAAAATGCTGTCTTGGACTTATCTTCCTCCCTGATCAGCAACTGATGATATCCCGCTCGAAGATCCAAAGTACTGAAGACCTTTGCATGCCCAATCGCATCAAAAATCTCCTCCGGTGTAGGCATGGCATACCGATCAGCCCTGGTCTGTCGGTTGATAGGACGGTAATCTCCACACATCCGCCTATCTGTATAGTTGCCATGCATATCCTTCTTGGCTGGCATCACTGTCGCTGATGCATACTCTCCATGTGAAATCTCCACCAAACCAGCCTCAAAAAGGTCACTACTCCGGCTCTGAATCAATGTCCTCTCCATCTCACTATATCGATAAGGACGTCGGAAAACAGGTGTGTCGCTAGTCAGCTCAATCCGTATACCAGGTCCTTTCAGAGCACCCAAATCCTTCATACTGAAGGCAAAACAACTCGTGTGACTCCTCAAGAACCTCCAAACCCTCCGTCTTTCCTCTCCAGTAAGCTTGGGTCCAAGATCTGGCTCCCAAGTATCCTCTGTAACTGTAGTAGGAGTGGAAGACGTACTGACTGGCTGCTACACTCGGCCCTTGGGAGCAATGGTGTCATGCTCCCGACCACTAGAGGTCCCAACCTCTGTGTGAAAAACTCCCTCCACTCTGGCTGCAAGCTCCATACGTCCTCAAGCTGCATCCCAGGTGGACCAAGGGTGTAATCCAAGTAGCCCACGCTCACCTGGATGGACTCCAAGTAGACCACTCTCCCTAGTAGCTACTGGATGTGTCCCAAGAATACCATGTCCACTCAGTCCATCGCCCCCAGCATGTGCCTGAATCGTCTCGATAGGCACAAGGCTCACAAGTGTCCGAGTGGTGATGCCTATCAAGCGCATCCTACGCTGCTCTGCCAAACCAAGGCTCACAATCCAGGTCAAACAGTTCAGGTCCATAGCCTGACCTAACACCTGACGCCTGGATGCCTCTGACACTGCTGGAATAGCGGTAATACCGGTGCGAAAACCCATCGCCCGCTCTCTCTCATCAGCATTGGGCTCCACCAACTGCTGTAATTGTGAGTCCCAAACAAGTCCAGGTCCTCCCTCTCGAAAAGCATGAGAGCCTGGGAAACTCATGAGTGTGGGAAATGCAGCTCTAGGCTGTCCAACTAGGTTCACCACTGCCATAGGTGACCTATCAGCCACTACCACTGACTGAGACTGACGTCCAGCATCCAAGATATCATCAACAAGAATGTGGTCTAGTCGCTGAATCCCATCATAACTACGCTGTAGAACCTCTCTGGGTAAAAGGTTCGTCCACCAAAGACGAAGACAATGAGCCCGTGATCCCACTCTGGCTGCATCTAACAATACAGCAGGTCCCATCCAAGAATGGACCTGATGTGTACTCGCCACCACTCTAGTGCGAGAATCACCCATCAATGGAACGTTCTCCAAAAGGTAAGCTGGAGAAACAGACTGATGAACCTGGAGATGTCGTAGTATCCGTAACATCTCCCAAAACACACCAGAACGAGGATCCTGAAGACCCAAACCACGGCCCGCACGTGTATGTCCCTGACATGGCCATCCAGAAATCACCAAGTGAACAGGCCCATGTCTCTCTAGGTCATGCGCCCCTAATAAGGAAATGTCTCCTGGTAAGGCCTTCTGGTAACCTCTGACTGTTGACATCGGTAATAACTCCGGATACCGATAGGCCAAGTGTGCCACATGATGTAGAGAGACTCGCCTAGCAGTCTCATCTCTCTCTACATACAAGTACCTCTGTACTCAGATACCCGCCTGTAACACCGTAGCTAGTCCGGTGCTGATCCCACCAAACAACTCTAATAGACATATCCCCTCTACTGGATACTGCCAAGCAATGAGTGTGGTATCCAGAGGTGTCAAAGCAATCGCCTCTGGAGGCTCATCCTCACACTCATCCCCTGATGGTACGAAGGCTCCACTCCAAGCCTGCTGCACCAACTGATCTGCATGCTACTGCAATGCCTCCTCTGAACTCCACAATGGAACATCCAAGGTGGATGGAACAATCCCACTCGTACTCCATAGCCGAGTGATCTCCTCTGGTACTGGAGTATCCTCTGCATGGGCGTTCCCCTCCAACAAGTCACCAGGCCAAGTAACTGCACCGCTAAAAGCCAAAACTGATGCTGCCATGGTACTGGACTGTAGTGAGCCAAGACTGCCACTACTAAAGCGTATTGGTAGGCGACATACCCGTCCCTCACCAGACTGCCAACCAGGTCTATAAGAGGCTGTCTCCTCCCAATAGTCAATACTGAAACCCATAGGGTATAACATTGCTCCCCCAACTAGCACATCATATGACTCAGCTATCGTCGCAATAGCCTGAGCTCTCACCACTGAGCTATCAGTCGGATGACCAGGCTGAACCTGGACAACAAGCTTCCCATGTGTGATGTACTGTGTCGAACCACCACCAAGAGATGTCTGGATCTGAAATGGACACCTCTCCACATCGGTCTTCCGTAACTCCAGACCAACAACTGCAGCCTTCCCCAACATAAGGGGCTGCGCACCAGAGTCTAACAAGACTCTTTGTGGTGTATAGACCTTCCCTAAAGGTCCCACTAAACAAAAGATCCCCCTCTAGTTATCCAATAGGACAACACCAGGTGTAAACCGCGCTCTCTCAAAGGCCGGTCTAGCTGGCAACTCCTCCAGTCTAGCCGCTGCTGCCTGCCATAAACCACTGGTCGCTGAACGGATCCCATGCTCCTCAACCAAGTCAAATCCACTACCAACCACCTCTGCTCTAGTAGTAGGAACCGCACCATCCCTACTCTCACACAACGTGGCAGCCAACCGGAACACTGGGGCTGGGTCCACTCCCAATGTAAACATGTCACTGGCTGAAAATAAAGGATGCCGCATAATCAGCTGAGCCGCCCCCAACATCATGCTAGACTCAGTCTGTGTAGTAGCAGGTGGCTGACTAGCAGGTACTCCATCAGGTACTCCATCACCACCTACCACACCTGCACTGGGACGTCTAGGAACCATGGATGTCGTCTGCAATGCCTCAGATAGCGTGAAAGACTGGGGAAGTCTGACCTATCTCCCAACCTCTCCTCTCTGTGGGTCCAACTCCACTGATGCTCCTCTAGGCTCTGGAGCACGTACTGCACTCCTAGTCACTGCTGCAGATGCATCCACCTGTGCTGCTCCGCACATGAAGTCCAAAGCATCTCTATCACCAGCATATGAGGTAGAAGCCTCAGCACCCGAATCTCATCTCCTCTGAGCAATAGCCATACTAGCCAATCTCTGCTCCAACTGCTCAATCCGAGTAGCCATAGCTGTGTCAGAAGTAAGGGCAGGTACTACACCCCTACTAGGTGTAGATCCTCTACCACCACCTCTACCACCTCGTCCTCCATGAACTGGAGCTCCTCTACTACCTGTCATAGCAGCCCTACCACTCCGTAACTCCGGGTGTAGGTCAAAACACCGGTCACTAGTATGACCAAATCTATGGCAATGCTCACACTGCCTCTGTGCTGGCTGTGATGCACCAGAGGTATCAGGTCCGCTGCCCTGAGTACACTCTTTCCTATGGTGAGGTCCACCACAAGTCCAACAAGCAACACCACCACTCACTGGCTGCTGCTGACCCGAAAATGAGGGTAAGGGTCTAACTCCACTAGGCCCTCCACTCGCTCCATAGGATCTGGGCTGTCCACCCTATCCTCGAAAACCAACTGGGCGTGGTGCACTCTGCTGCACTCTAGAAGAAGTCACAACCATGGATGAGGTCTCTCTACCAAATCCAGCTGTCACCACTCTCTCCTCCACCATGTTGAGCTCAATACGCTCAGCCAAACCAAAGACTACTGCCAAAGTGGGCGAAGTAGCCTGCAACAACGTAGCATCACGAACTCTACGTCGCAACTCCCTGTCTAGTATCCCATACCAAAACTGGACTGCCTGGGCCTCAGTAACTCCCTGAGTGAAACTGATCAGCCGCCTCATGCGAGTGTATGCCTCGCGTAGGCTCTCTCCAGCCTTCCGCTGGAACTCCTGCAAGCTCCTCAGCTTGTCAGTCCGCACTCCCTGGTAGTTCTGCCTCAAACATAGGAAGAACTCCACCATGGGGTTAAACCCCAGTACCACACCACCTCCTGCAGCGGTACCTCCACTCGTAGTAGCACTATCTCTAGCTAGTGCACCTCCACTAGCTCCACCAACACTACTCGAGCTAGAACTCGTAGGTACAGCCGACCTACTCCTGGCCACCGAACCTGAAGTGATGGAGACATAGTGTGGAGACCAATACTGTCTCCATAACTCAATCTCCTCCAAATGAGCTCTCCTGAACTCATGGTAGTCGTCCATCGGTGGACCCTCCAAGTGCTGAAACAACCCCTTCCATGCCATGAAGGGTGTGAACAAAGTCGGGTTCCGCATCTGCTGCAGATCACACCAACTATCAAACTCCTGGATGAAGTCATCCAACTCAATGGTACCCATTGTACCAGAGTAACGCCTAGGGCCTTTGGAGGCCCCATAAATCTTGTCCATGTCCCACAACAACGGTGCGGACACACCAAGTGCACTCTCAACTGAATCAGCTCTTGTGTCGAACTCCAAATCAGAGTCAATCTCCTCCCTCACTGGGACCTGAGATATAGGCTGATACCGAGCACCACTCCGAGTAAACCCACTGCGTACTGTAGCGCTAACTCCTCTGGAATCTCCAAAGAACTCCGTCGTGACCATGTAACTGCAACAGCAAACCCGAACCACCAACTGCAACCGCAAGTCGCAATTGCAAGTACCCCACCAAGTGCCAACACCGCCACGTGCCAACACTAACTAAACACTACCCACTAATGTAACTCTAACCGAGATAACTACACTAGGGGAAGGGCAACCTGTAACCTGCCATCATAACACGCACTCTCACGGTCTGCAGGTCATCACTTCCTGCCTCACCGGAGAGAAACAAAGGTAGTCTGACTGGTCATCACTCCAGCCTCACCACCGAGAGCACACCAGAGCACCAACGCTCAAAAGTCAAGGCACCTCACACAAACGTGGTGCACAAACAAGAAGCAGAGAATGGAGGGGATCCAATCACAAGAAATCTAAACAAAAACCCTCCATCTCATAACACAACACGGGACTGACTCTGCCACCATTTGGCATTTGACATAAGAGTAGTTCGTATCTAAGTCCTAAGCTACCAGGATCACCAAGAATGGGATCAAACTGCCTCTCCTAGCCAAAGCTACATGTGTATAGATAACAATGGCACAGTCACTATGACAACAAGTGAGGGTGGACCAGTTGGCTAGGGCACCAGTCTAGGAACAAGAGATCTAGGGGTCAAACCCTGTTGCGCACAATCTAGCAAGAAAGGCAGATTTTGCCAACCAATGACCAAGATCTACACTAAACTAGCTAGCCTCACGCCAGCAAGCTGGCTTGCTGGCCCTTCTGGCCCTTCTAGGCCTTCGTAGCCTCTCATAGCCCACAGCCCTATGCCTCAAAACGCCAAAATTCAGACAAATGAGGCCTTTCTTGTTGCCACTTCGAACCTCCTCCAAAATTTGTGAAACTCCTCCAAACTAGCGGAACTTCTCCAAATCTGGCCAAACAGCGAAACTCCTCCAATTCTGGCCCAAAATCTAACGTAAATCTGACGTAAAATCTGATGTAAACCCTAAAGATGGATGTCCGCCAAATCCCCCGCTAACTTTCCACTCGAGCCAAATTGACAAAACGGGTTTTTCCAAATCACAATTTCATGAGAAGAGCTTTCCAACTCCACCTTCAATTTCACTTTCTGAGCCCAACTCGCAGCAAATTGGTCTTGCCTTCACCTCCTGAGCTCAAAATCACAACACTGCTCAAAAATTGCTCCTTCTTTGCTCAAAATTTGGCCAGCGCTTCCGCACACCGTCCGCCTAACCGCCAAATTTGCATCAACTACACGAGCTTCTGCACACTAGGGAAACATAGAACCTGAATCGAGCTACCACGATCCACCGAGCTTGGAGATACCACCAACACTGAACATTCCTGCACCAAATTTCCCCCTGACTTCACTTCTTTGATGTAATCAGATTGCTTAACATTCTCAACTCAACTCAACTCAGATCAGTACTTGATCTGTCACTCTATAAACTGCCAACAACTGGGCACTGATTCCAGTCAAGCCACACCCACTCAAGCATAGAGAATCCAGGTGACGCTCGCCGGCCTCTGTCCACCATAGCCAGGAACTCGAAGGCTCAACATCAGAGAAGTGAGCTCTTTGGAGCTCACTTTGAAACTATACCCCCTGGACTCGAGCTAGCCCTGAAACCCTAACGGTCCCGCTGACGGCACACTTGACGGTGCAAACGGTGCAAAGTGATGGTGGGCCCCACCGTGAAGTCAGTACCCCGAACACAAAATCTAACCGTCGGAAAGTAGTCCCTAAGAAACAGCTAGAATAACTCTAACTACCATCACTGGAACTCCAGTGTCCGAGCATCTAGATGCGGAACTACAAATGGCGTGACAGTATGGAGGAGAAGAAGCAACTTTGGCAGCGAGAGTTGGCTGCGAGATATGGAGAAGAAGAGAGATTACGAGACTTACTTCGTAATTAGGAAGAAAAGGTTGCACAAAAGGAGAAAGAGAAGGACGCGGTGAAGGCCGAATTCGAAGAGGAGTTGGCGATGTACAGAGAGGAATGGCTTGCAGATCGGGAACGAGAAAGGAAGACAAGATTAGAGCCATTGCAGGAAATAGTCCTCAGAGTAAATGCGATGCTAAGTACAGAGGCCAGCGTTCAAATTGAAGAAACGCGTCTGCACGAGTTGAAGTTGTTAGTGCAGGAGACGAGGCGGAGGCAAGCGAAAGATACAGATCTAAATGCTTTGTTGATTAAGTTGAGAACTCGTGTAGATAGGAAGATCTTAGAAGTAGAAGACAATATTGCCATTAGATTAGACTTAGTAAGAATAGAGTTAGAAAAGCTTCGGCAGGATGTTAAAGCAAAACCCGACGTAGATAACATCGGGATCCAAATGTCTTCGGAGTTGGTCTCAGGAATAGTAGAGAAGAGTGGGTCGAAAGATGAAGAGTTAGATAGATTACCTATTAGTACAATTTCAGATCAGGAAAGAGAATTGTTAAATCTGGTAGAAGAAGTAGAAGATATGAAACCCGAGGAAAATGCAGTAGGAAGTAAGATTACTTCGGGTTTGGGTTTGAAAGTCGAGGAAGAAGTAGACATCGGATCGGATTAGTAACCGATTTGAGATTTGAAGGGGCAGATATGAAGAGGTGCATTGTCATTTTGGATCTGCAGGTTAGAACAGTTGTTGTAGAACGGTATAGTTGTTAGAACTGTCGATTGCTTCACTATTTAAGAGTGGCATTCGCAGGAAATTGTTGTTCAGTGCTCATTATTTCTGAGAATAGATAAAGCGAAGTGCTGTGAAGCAGTGCTCGTCGCTTGAGCTTGATTCCGAGTATCAACTTTGTAATTGTGTTTGTGAATGTTTGGAGAAATTCGAAGTGCAAGTCAGAGTGCTTGTTGGATGTTGGATTCCATAGCCTTGATCTTCATTCTGTGTGTTTGATCCTGAGTGAAGTGCAATCGAAGCAATGCCTTGACAGATCTGAGAGGAATTGTAGTGTTGGTAGTATTCTGCATTTGTGAGTGCAGTGCGAAGTTGATGTGAAGCAATTTTGATCGAGGAAGTTGTGCCTTCAGTGGAAGGGTGGAACACAATTGTGAGGCGAAGTCGTTTTGCAGTGAAGTGCCGTTTTTGGGAGAGCCTGAATCATCACAAATCAAGATTGTTTGGAAATAATTGATGGAGTTGTGATTTTGGAGTGTGAATTTGTGACAAGACTGCGAGTCAGTGCTTGTTACTCTCTTCTGGGTGTGGTTTCTACCTGAGAGACTAAAGAAGAACTCAAGAAGAACTGAAATTGTTACTTTGCTTCGTATTTGGACATTTCTGACTCGTATCTCTGCGGGAACGAACTTTACTTACCCAATTACCGCAAAAGTGATATTTGCCGGGTTGTCACACAGGCCGGCTCACAGTCCTTCCAAGCAAGGTCCTTATTTGAAGGTCTACACACCACATGAAGTTTTTAATTAACCTTCATTCTGCTCAAAGGGGTGTAGGCAGGCTTTTGGTGATTTAGGATGCACACACATAGCTCAAACTTGAGCACATAGATTTACACCACTACTCCCAAAAATGAGATTGAGTTAAGGCATACAAGTGCAGGTGTTGGACCTTGTCCAAAGCTTCCATAGATGTCACTAGGACTTCCCTTGAACTCCCTTCCCAAAGGTACTAAGGTATCCATATTTAGGAGTTAATGGAGTTTGCAACATGGTTTCCATTTTGTAGGGTCAATGGATTTGGTTGCTCAGGTCTAACTATCTCTGCCCTTATGAAAATAGAGTGATTATCTAGAGTAGATGGAGCCCCAAGCTAGCTTTCAATGGCTATTGATGTGAGGTCATCTTGCACTCTACTTGCTTGGCTAGCTAGCAACTTATTTCTCCTCCTTGATATAAGCTTAATAATCTATCATTGCTTTGGTCCTCTTACCCTTACACTCTTGATCTTCATTGGTAGGTCTAGATCATCTAGTATAAAATGGCTCATAACTTCTCTCCATTAATTTTGTAAGGTCCAACTATTATTTCCTCTACTGATTTTGGAACTAAAGATACAATTGTTATTATTATTGTTATGTTGCATTCATCATCTCATCTACACAATATGCATGTCACTTGCAAAACTTGGCTCAAAAGTTATTACAACCCTCTACAAACTCCCTATCTCTCTTAGACTTTAACTTATAGGATCGAATTGCCTTTTGGTTGAGATACAATTGTGGTTCTCAAAAACATGGAGCACACTATCTCTATCATGGACTTGTGGTGCTTCCTTGAATCAGATCCCAATTGTGAACAAAGAGTTACAAAAGGAAACCTTTACCCTACTTCCTTGTTGTTTCCTCCCAATATTTCTCAAACTTTGTGGGATGGTGTTAGGTTCAATTGACTTTGCAACCCTATCATTTCCCCTTCTCTCTCTTGCACCCAATTCTCTAGTTGTTAACAAATGGCATTAGAAAGGATTCCCAATCCTTGCCTTGACAATATCCACTTGCTCTAAGATCAAGTGCTCAAAAAAGGAGTGAGGAAAAAGATGTAGCATTGAACTAGCCAAGGTGTGGAATTTTGGACTATAGACTACCCAACACAAGATTGCATGGGATCAATACTCCCAATCAGCAATTTTGGATGTTTGGGAAGGAAATGCTGGTTTTTAACAAGAGTTGCATTGATTTGGTTCCCATTGGGTTGGTAGGTTCTTACTAAAAATTGCCTTGTTACCAAAGTTGTTCCTATGATCTTATTGGGTTAAGAATATGGACAATAATGTAGTGGATCCTCTGTAATTGCTTCACTCAATCTAGCCTCCAAGCTAGAAAGGATAGTACTTGACCACTTAAACCATTTTAAAAAATAATGATTGACCAGGCAAATGACCCACAAAATGTTACATCTACACAATCCAACTACAAGCTACAAAAGAGGTTCATTAATAGAAAATGCACATGCATTAATAATATCATACAAATGTCCATAGGAAGATGAGTATAAAATTTTGAATGGTATCCTATCCTTATTCCTAATCAAGTGTAAGCACTACTCATCCATCATTACCTCTTTGATGATCTACCACACTATTTCCTTGAATTTCTAAGGTGGGTAAGTTGAATCCTAGATCTAATAACCATATACTTACCAAATAGCATCAAGGTTACTCTTTAGCTTAAATATCTTATCATAGCATAGATGGGTTTGGCCATGTTCTATTAATGATGTTGAGTTGGTCGCAAGGTGGACTTACCCTTGGCACTTTAAGTAGGGAAGTACAACCAAAATGGCCAAAAATAATGAGAACCCATCTATCATATTCATGGATACCTAAAGACAAACTCGATAGAGAAGGGAATTGTCATAGTTGACCCTCCTTCTTTCTACTAAGTGTGACTCCTAAGCTTAATTGAGCATAATTGTAAGCTATTAAGGACAACCTAACCCTACTCAATATTGTGCTAATTAGGTAAGGTATATAAGCACTCTCTTTTGGGTGTCTACCCATTAACAATAGGGTTGACACTTGGCATTAACTACTAATGATGAAATCTGAGCTCTATATCTATGTATTGCATAATTGCAAGAGCTATATATATAGTGATTATAACTAATTTCTCTCTAGCATTTGCATAAGCACAAGGTAAGTCCTTTACTAACTTTGTTGCCTAATGCAAATTACAAAGAGTTCCTTGCATCCTATTTATGGGGTCTTGACTTCATAGCCACCATTTCCTCTATACTAGCTTTAATTGATTAAGGATTCGTTCCCTTGTTAGGACTAGGTAGGGCACTACTTTTGTGCTTTGGTTTCCAAAGTGACTCTAAGATTGGTGAGATAAAGGATTAACTTTCTTCTTATCATAGATTGTATCCTCCTTCACATCTACAGACTTACTCAAAATAGCAAACTCCTTGTCTACTTCTAGAATTCTTCTTTTAATCTCATCCATTTAGGTGGTAAGCATCTTTCCTCATGGTGGAGGTATGTAATGAGCTTCTTCCTCTCTTCTTTGGTTAGTAGATTGATATCCATATAAAAATGTATGGCAAAGGGGGCTAAAGACATAGCTCCTCTATCTTCCTTCAATTCTCAAATCATAGATTGGATGTGCTTATAGAACATGAATGCCCAATTTGTTGTTGCTCCTTCATATGCATGGTCAAAGAAGATTGCTTGGTTGATTGTGAGGTAGGTAGTCCTCTCTGGTTAAAATATCCTCATAAGCATAGAAACTATTGCTCCTTTGGCTAGGTCTTTATAATTATAGCCCACCAATTGTTGTTGGGGTTTCTTTGCTATACAAAGGAATTGATTATTCATGAGTTGACTTTGTCATCCATATCCTCAAACTAAGTATCTAATGTGAGATCTTCCAAAGGTCTGTCTTACTCCAAGGACCATTCTCCAATATTCTACAATCCATTCTCTTGGATTCCACCTCAAATTTTGACTCTCTTGGATTCTACTCCTCATCTCTTGAATCACTATAGGTGAGCTAAAATTCCAATTCAAGAGCAAGAAGGTTAGAAGGTGAGATTAAATCCTTATTCAAGAGCAAGAAGGTTACATGCTTGCTTCTAAGGACCTTGCTCTTGACAAAAAAACTCATTTGTCTACCATTAGGTAGTGGAGGATTACTATATAGAATCTCCTCACTACTCTTTGTCCTCTCACCATAATAATTGTCAAAGAAATTAACTAGCATGAAGGTTGGCTACTCTAAAGAATGCTAAAGTCTCTACTATCTCTTTGAGTTACACTCAAAAGCATTCCATGCCAAAGACTGACTAGCTTGCAAGAAAGTGCTCACATAAGAAAGAATTACTTGCCACTACTCTCAGTTTTAAAATCAAGGATATTCAACCAATGGTCCTTCAAATAGGTGCATAGTCCTTATCCACATGTGAGAACTCCTTGGTGGTCTTTAATGGTTCTTTGCAATGGTTCTTTACTCTACATGGCGATAGACTTTGAATTTGTACTATGGCATGGAGTTCCAAAACCCTTTGGCAAAGAGTCTTTGTAACTTCCCTCTTTGGTTCATTCTATTTTTGTACCTGTTCAAGTTTTTGTACCCTCCTATTTTGTACACTTTTCATGTAAGGTGATGGGTCCAAAGAATCCTGAAATACAAAGGTTGCTCCTTTTGAATATGAAATGAATAGCTCTCATATTTATAAAAAGAACCAGAAAACAAAAATTTTGAAATTAAAAAAAATATGGATACCATACCACTCTTTATACACTTATCAAAGTTACCATAGAAATTGGTTTGATAACTTGGCAAGATCTTCAATTTACCTAAATAATTCTAGGTAAAAACTCTTAGGTATATAGGGCTTCACATGAGTTCTTGTCTTTACATGAGTCCTAAACCCTAAACCCTGAAACTCAGAGAACTCCTAAGCATATTCTTTAGGAATCTATTATCTTTTCTCATTCCAAATTTAAAAAATATTATAAGGTTAACTAATATCTAACTAACTGGACTACCTTGATTACAACGGGTCACCTAACTTGGTCAAGTTAATAGGATTCTTACAAATTATTAGTAAACTTAGCTAGTTATAATCAATGGAATGCCAAAATAGCACTACTAAAGACTTCTATTCTCTAATAAGATATTAGAAAGCAAGATATGCTCTAAAGTTTAAAATGCCATCTCATTACAAGCAACTTCATATTTTTTTGTAGTTGTCCTCAATTTGGCAAAGCATATGAGATGGCAATGATATTTGTGGTTCCCATATTTTATTTTATTTTAAGTTTTAAAGAAGAAGTGGGTTGGTAAAGCCATAGGAGTGCTAATTGGGGAAGAAATATGAAGAATCGTGTGTTTGGCATAATTGAAGTTGACCTCGGGTCAGATCCAAAGGACTCAGGTTGGACAAGATGAAACACAAAGACGAGTACTTTGTATCAAGTAGTGTGACCTGATCCAAAGATCTTGTAGCAATCTTCTTTGGGTTCCGCCAACAAGAAAGTATGTGGGAACAAAGTGACTACCTTGAGACCAAGATGTTCTTGAGAGTGACAAGAAACAAATTCATAGAATTGGTGATTGATGCTTAGAAGCAATTGAAGAATGACAGAGAACTATAAAATTGAGATTTCCATGAGGAAGCACTGCAATGTCTAGATGCTATTGTGTCCCTATTCAGAGTCAACCCAAAGGAATGTAGATTTTGAATATGCAAGAGGAGTGGGTTAGAATCTCGGGTTTGATCTTTCATAAGCGGAGAGTGACGAAGCACATGATGGCCTAAAAGTGAGTAAGCAGAGTGCGGTGAGGGGTCTTGCAATGCATAAGTTGGATGTTTTGGTGAGGGCCAAGGTCTTATCCAGACTTTGTATCACCTTTCTGGCCTAGAATTGAAATTTTGGCTTTCTAAGTTTCATGGTAGAGATTGCCGTGAGTGATTGCAAAGATGGGCCTAAGCATGAAGGGAAGAGAGGAAATCTGGCTCAATGGACTAAGTCGGATTGGAGATTAGTCTTGGGTAGAGAAGCAAGAGAGGTAGGGAGTACCACCTTTGATCAAAAGTGTGATGTGTCGGAAGAAATTGCCAAGGTTAGGAATTATTTTAATTGACTATGCATTGAGAATTGGTATAAGGTGGATAGTTATAGAGACCCAGTGCAAATAGGGATCGTGAGTACAATGGTGGCTACGTTTAAGCCATAGCAAACCACCTATATCATGATGCAATATGCAATATTCTTTCACTAGATGTTTGTAGGAGAAGTGGTAGATTGGGCAAAGTGTTTGCACCAGTGTGTGGGGCAGATGATTACAGGTTGGTGAATAGATATACAACCACACTAATTTTTACCATTTGCATCTCACTTCTACTTTGGGCTGAATCTATTGACTTTGAAGGAGAGACGTAGAATGTTGTCTCACTTTCTGGATCTGTGCAAGGAAGTGGATGCGGATGAACAATGTTACATGGAGTGGGTTTGTGAAGGGGATGAGTATTACATGAAGAGTGGTAAGGAGACGATAGTATTAGTAGATATCTCCATGCCCAAAAATCAAAGTAGACCTAAAGGACAAATTGCATCAAGACAGCCGCAAAAGATACAAAAGCCTAATCCAAAGCTAGTGTTGGTGGAGGTGAAAGAGTCAACTTTGGAGTAGGAATCAAAAGGAGAAACCAAGTCAAAGGGAGAAGCCTCATGAGGAGAAGAAGAGTTCACACTACTGAGTGAGGATTCAGGCAGTGGCAGTGAAGGAGAAGCTGAAGTCCAGCAATCAAGGGGAAGGGTCGTGGAAGCAAAGACACCAAGTTTGGAAATTTCAACAGTCAAGCATGAGCGTGAGAAGGAAGAAGAGGTTGTCTTGGTATGTCCAAGAGGTGCCAAGGGAAAGAGAATTTCTCAAGTTGTCACCGTTGGGCCAAGTAAGGTTACTGTCAAGAAGGAAGAGAGCTTGGATGAAGAAACTTTGAAGATAGGAAGATCACATCTTTGGGGTAAGGTACCAGTCAAAGAGTTACCTGCCAAGTGCAAAGATGACAAAGACAACAATAGGAAGTGTGATGGAGTTGAGTATCTTTCAAAGGTTCTGTGTTTGCTATTGGTGTTTTTGTAGCAAAAGAAGGTGGAGATGGCGAGTGCTAATTTGGATGTGAAGGATGAATTAGCAGTTGTGGCAAAGTGGAGTGCGGAGACCTCATTTTTGAGAAGCAAGCTATGAAGAGAAGCAATGGAAACCAAAGAACTTCAGGTGGAGGCAGTTCTTTGGAGCAAAAACTCAGAAGTGATGAGAGATGACTTCGTGAAATGTAGAGAGGAAGTAAAGGAGAAGACAATGTTGGTCAAAGTATTGAAGAGTGAAATTGATGATGCACAAGTGGAGGTGAAACATTCAAAGGCAAGTGCAGCAATGATAACGTAGGAGTTGGAGAGTATGAGGAAGAAAGTGGCAGATAAGGACCAAGCTTGGCAGCGGGAGTTGATGAAGCATAGTTAGGAGGAAGAATGATTGCAATGATTGTTGAGAGGAGTGGAATATCACTTGTGTTGAATAAACAAGAGAAGGAAGCAACGAAGGTTGAGTTTGAGGACAAGTTGATGATGTATTGCAATGAGCTAGAAGACGAGAGAAAGAAAGAGAAAGTAGAGCCGATTGCAGAGTTGGATGCAATGGAAGCAAGGGTTGAGGGTGTTGCTCAATACCAAAGTTGAAGGAAAGTTGGAAGAAGCAAGACTACACTAGTTGAAGTTGTTGGGTGCAAGAGACAAGGAAGAGGAAGGCAAAGGACACGAAGTTGAATTATCTTCTAATTTTCTTGTGAGATCATGTAGATAGGAAGATGTTAGAGGTAGGAGACAATGTTTGTCTCAGATTAGATCTTGTTAGATCAGACTTGGATAGACTTTGGAGTGAGATAAAGTTAGAGAAGAAGTCCAAAGTAGTAGAAGTAGGAGTGCAAGTGTCATTAGGTGAGTTACCTGAGACAATAGAAAGGAATGGATCAGCAAATAATGATGTAGATAGAGTAGATAGGAGTGCAATTATAGTTTGTAATGAAGAGATAGTCAAAATAGAAGATTTAGGAGTAGAATTAGAGATACTTGAAGAAGGAGAAGTGATAGGAGGATCATCAGGTTTGGAAGCTCAAGTAGAAGTAGTGTAATACCAAGAGCTAGCCATATGATCTAGATGTGAAATTTGTTTTGGTAACATCTAGAATGATGTTATACAAGATGGTAAGAATAGATCAATTAGAAGTATCACCAAAAGAGTACTTCTACTAATAGTGTAGAAACCAAAATAGACTTGAAAACCTTAGAATCAATAGCTAGACATATGATTTAAAGGTGAGAATTGGTTTGGTAATTGGATGGATGTTATACATGATGGACTAAACAGATCAGAAAGAGGCATCACCAAAAGGAGACTTCTACTAATAGAGTAGGAACTATAATATGCCTGAAATCTTTGAAGGTAATCTTGGAGGCCTAAATGGATGAATTAGGCCTCAAAAGAGTACAGATTCCCCCCTCCCAATAGAGGAAAGGTTGGCCTTCCCTCCCCCTACTTTGTATTGTCAAGAGCTTTCCTATAGGAATCTCAGAATCACATGGGTGATTTTGAGATTCCTACAAGAAGATTCCCTAAAAGATTCCTTCCAGTCAAAGCTTGTTTGACCAACCAGATAGGACCAAGACCAACATGTCACCCATCCAAGTAAGTAATCCAAGAGTGGAGCTTGCTGACATGTCACCTATATGTGTGCCTAATCCTATGGTGGAGCTTCCTTGGAGGAGATCCTCTTTGTCTATATAATAAAGAGAAAGTGCTCCTTTGGAGCATCGTATGATTGAGTGTGAAATCTGTGTTTTCTCTCTTCTCTTGTCCTCGGAGTATACAAGTAGACATCGGATCAAATTAGTAATAGATTTGATATATGAAGAGGTAGATATGAAGAGGTGCATTATCAATTTGGATCTGTAGGTTAGTAAAGTTGTTAGGGAATTGTATAGCTATTAGTAATTTTCAAAGCTTTATTATTTGAAGGAGGCAATTGTAATGTTATGTTGTTTAGCATTTGTAATTTTGAAGATAGATAAAGCAAAGTGTTGGGTTCTTAGTGCTTGTTGCTTGAGCTTAATTCCAAGTATCAATCTTGTGTTTGTGTTTGTGAGTGTGTGGAGAAATTTGAAGTGCAAGCGAATGTGCTAGTTGGATGTTGGATTTTGTAGTGATGATTTTCATTCTGTGTGTTTGATCTTGAGTGAAGTGCAATCAAAGCAATGCTTTGACAAATCAGAGAGGAATTGTAGTGTTGGTAGTATTTTGCAATTGTGAGTGCAGTGTAGGGTTGATGCAAAGCAATTTTGATTGAGGAAGTTTTGCCTTTAGTAAAGGGTGGAACACAATTCTGAGGCAAAGTTGTTTTTTAGTGAAGTCGCCATCTTCAGAAAAATCTGAATCATCATAATCAAAGTTTGTTTAGAAAGATTGGATAGTATTGTGATTATGGAGTGATAATTGTGACGAGACCATGATCAATGCTTGTTACTCCCTTCTAGGTGTAGCTTCTACTCAAGAAGAACTAATTTGGTTACATTGCTTTGTATTTGAACATTCTAACTAGTATCTTTGCGGGAACAGACTTTACTTACCTGATTACTACAAAAATGATATTTGCTGGGTTGTCACAACATTAATATTTGATATAAAAATCTTATCTATATAAATTAATTTTGATATAGAAGAGAAAAATATACCATGCTAGCTTAAGAGAGTAAAGTGTCAAACCTTAATATCACAAAGCAAATAAGTACCTAAAGTGAAAAATGTTAAAGAAGGTTATTATTCTTAGTTCTGGACAACACAACACCATCTCTCTTTTAATAGATGTAAATTTAAGATCCAAACATCTCTTTTGAGGGTCATACAAAAAATATCATGTTTGAGGATTGTTTAGATTGTAATTGTGTAGATTCAGATTTGCATCACATTGATAGTTCTATGATAAGAGCCAATGTCATTGTAATAGAACTTCATTATTATGATTTAGTTTGTAGATTTTTGTTGTAATCCACTAAAAACTTTTCCACTACATGAAGCAATATGAGAACCTTTACTAATCTAGATGATGCACTTTTAGTAGTTGCATAGTTAAGTTATTACACAAAAGCATTATGACCTAAAAATGAGGATTTATAACCATCTTTGATTTGTCAAAATGAAAATTTGAGCATCCATGTACTTGAAATATTGGCCACTAACGTTTTTGAGTATAAATTGTAGATTAAGTTAAGCATAAACTTCTAAGGATAGTCAAAAATGACATTTAAGTGAAATTAAGTATATAATTCCAAGTGCATTGAAAGAACTTATGAATGAAGTTAAGGTTTGATTTGTGTGTGAGATGGGTTTGTCTTATATGCTATATAATCATTCTACATTAAGGATGATAATAATTGGCCTTTAGGTAGAATTTCAATATATACATTAATCCCTAGGGGCATCTTACCTTTGGAGTTCATTTAAGAGAAGTCCTTTCATATGTTCAAGCTACAAATTTAAGTAAGAGACCATTACAATTATCAATATAGATCTTGATTTAAGTCAATAAATAATCCACTCTAAAAACCATTTCTTCTATTGTGCTTAATCTATAGTTGCTAAGTTTGCAAGCTTGTCCATCCATCATCATTGCATTACTTGGCTACAATATTGAGGCTTCTTATTTATAGGTTGAGCAACCTCATATCTTTTTATTATCATTAGTATATTGAGCATATTTTTCCTATTATAGATAATGTTACATTTTATTGTCTGGCAAAGGTAACTCATGATACTCTTATCATGTCATTAACCAAAATCTTGACAGGAAAATATATAGATTGCGAGCAATATAAAACTAAGATGAATCCCAATTTGAGATTTTTCCCATGAGTTATAAGCACCAAAATCACACCAATGATCATTTTTAACTTTACAAGTATAAGAGTAATCATCATTCTCTACTTCTTAATTCTAAATCTTTGAAGGCAAAAGGTATTCTTAATACTTTGAAACTTTTGTGGATTGTGGCTTGACTTCCCATCCTAATCTGCCTATTGGAAACCAAGATACTTCAAGAACCATATTTATATAATGGAAAGTATAAGAAATATTTGCAAGCATACCAACTTTTTCCATGTCAAAGAAGCTAGAAGTTTCATGCCACAAAAAGAATTGGATTCTAAAAAGAAGATAATTCTTGATGTACTTTATAAACTAACCTACTTTTTTGTAATAATATGAATATATCTAGATTTAGATTGTATTTTAGATATCCTACTCTATGAAATAAACTATATACACATTATTAATTAAATCTACCATACATATACAACATGAAAAAACTTATATATATCAAGAATAGTTTCCATGCATAAGTAATCAAACCTACAAGAGTGTGCTATATTATGCAAGAATACAAGTTAAAATTTATCAAAAGAGAAATATGGGGAGTTCCTAGAAGAATGCAACAAGGAAGAACATGCTCATTGAAGGACAAGATAATTTTTATTTTGAATGGAATGCATTGTCTTGGATATGGAAGGAGGTTGCATTTTGAGTGCACTTAAGACACTTCTATATCTCTTTGTGCATTAGGTTTCATTTAGGCATATCAAGACTTAGTAACATCCCTATGGTGAAATAATTTAAGGCAAAATGAAAAATTTTCAAGGAGACAAAGGCTTGCATCTACATTGTTATTATTAAGTAGATGATTTTTGCAATTTTATTTTATTTCTAGAATGATAAAGATTTCCAATCATGTTGATGTTATATAAGCTTTTACAAATTTGGCCTAATTTAAGTTTTTTTCCTCAAAAGAGCCTCATCAAGGCTCACTCAACTACCTTGTGGAATTAAGAGTAAAAGTGAAAGCAAAGAGTACCTACATGAATTCTTGGTAGCACCTCAACAATGGACCAACACAATATGCAAGAGGAGCAACACATAGAATGGACCTTTACTATGGATCTTGTTTTAGAAAAAAACCACATAAGAGATAGGTACACATAACATAATAAGTTAGTCCCATAGATATATTAGCTTTCAAATTTTAACATCCTAGGATGCACATTAGTCATTAGAGGAATTTTGGTGAGTTTGAGGTAGTGCTAAGTTTACAAATAACTAAGTTAGGGATATCTTTAACTAAGTAAGGATTGCTAAATAAGAGAAAGGATCCAATAGTTTGTTGTTGGACACTTGATGAGACCTCATAGTGAATTTGAAATTATATTACTTTAGAGTTGGATCCTTTAGAAACCCATACTTAAATTTAAATTAGATTGCATTAAAGTGAAATCTCTTGGAGAATTTTATATGAGAGTATATGAATATATATAATTGCTTATTGTGTGGTCATCTTCCCCTACTCTTGGAATATACAATGGAGGACATAAATTCCATTTATTTTTATGTGTATTGCATCAAAATTCTCAAAAATAGCACATTTTTTAAGTAACATACAATTGCATATTCATTGGACACATAGTATGTTCTTTGTTTCTATTGTATTCATATTTTTATGAAGAAATCTAAAACAAGATATATAAAAAAGTAAAGGTGGTAATATAAGACTTTCTTTTTATTGTGTCTAGAGAACACTGGTCCTCTTAAAGAGAGTATAGTAAAGTAGGACTTCCAGCTTAGACTTTGCATGGTTAAATTGACATGGCATACATGAGGTCAAAAACACTAATTAGTTGTACCAAGATAGGTTATGTTTGGTAGTACAAGTAGATAAAGTTAGGTTGATTTGACTTCCCATTAGAATATATTTTAAGTTTTAATTATGAGAAGATCTTTGATTCATAGAAATATGCTTGGAAGTTTCTAAATGGAGGTATATGAGGCTAAAAACCCATATGATGGCCTATTGACCAGATATTCCTTACCTAGGATAATTTACTATACTGATTTCACCAAGTTATATAAGGCACTTATTGTTGCAATTTTGGTGAGTATATAAGGAGAGGCATAAGAGGTGAAAGGAATCCATTCCTGAGAGACCTAATAGTATGGAGTGAGGGAGGGATATGAGGCCGTGTGAGAACTACTTATATTTTCTAAGTAAAGAGTGACATTTTCTATTTGGGAGTGCAATTACTATAGTGTTATTGTGAAGGATCTCTAACTCTCTAAAGGACCCATTTTTTGAGTACAACAAAATGATCTTTTATAATGACATTTGTGAATTATTCCCTTAGAAGCCATTTTAGCGGAGCTTTGACATAAGAGAGGGAACAAGTGAACTAAAGAGAGAATGAGAGAATTTTTTTAGGGAAAAATGCAAGTTTTCTTATTGAGTTGTTGTATTTGATTGTGCTCAATATCAACACATGGGTCCCTAAAATGTTCTCTACTCATAATTGTCCAAAGTTGAGTAACTTAGCATAGGAAAAGTGTTGCTATTTTTTATACAAGGTTTACAATTTTCTTCATTTTCCACCATTTTCCTTGAATATTTAGGAGATATATACTAGCAAGGTTTGTTACTTGGTGCCAGAATATCAATAAAAAATATAAATTTTGCACATGAATAAACAAAGATTATTTTTCTAAATTGAAATCTAGGTAAAGGGAGGACTTTAATTAGTTTTTCAGATTGGTTTGATCAAATAAAGGTTTGTAAGCATGGATTATAGATTGTAAAAACATGTTCTCTTAACTTTAACAATCTAGAGTTGAAAGGAAAGAGAGCCATGAGCTTTGAAAGTTGCAAGGGATTTTGAGTTTTTTGGGAGAGTTTTTATCTTGTAAAACAAGTATAAATTATAAGAGTGATGGAAATGAATGAAGAGTGGATTCTGAAGTTGTAAAACGTTCTGACTGGTTATAAGGTAATCATTTTCATCAAATTCAGAAGAGTGAGTTCAAAACAGAGATGGAGCACATAAATGTACAGACCTTAGTGAAAATTTATTCAACTTTGCAAAAATTTCTACTTAAGTGTTACAACTATGGGGAGGAGGGTCACAAAGGTCAACCTTTTACATCTAAATATAAGAAGATCCAAGAGATGTGAGGTAAATTAACCTTGGATTGCTTAAGAGACTCTCCACCCAAGTAGAGGACATAAAGAAAGAGTTGATCTTGTACCCAAATTGTGGACTTTAAGGAGTTCACAAGAGATTTGGGGATAATAGAGTGGTAGCTATTCTTTAGTATTTGGTGGAGAACTTTGGAGTTAACTTAGTGCCTCTCCTAAGAAGGTGTCTTGAGCCACAAAAAACCACAAAAATTAGCTATGGAGATTTTTTGTACAATGATGGAGGAAGAGAGGATGAGGATTAAATTGATAGTCATATTAGAAGAGATGGCAATCCTAGATATATTTGCTTCATCTTTCCCTTTTCTGTTGGATTTGGTTGACTTCTATAGAAGGGACCTAAATCTCTTTGTGCTCTATTAAAGGGATTTCTTCTTGATTAACATCAGATTTGAGAGAAATAATTTATTATCTTTTGATGAGAAGTACTTGGATCTAAAAACAAGGAGGCACTTGAACCATAATTTTCATCCATAAAAAGTAACTTGGAAGAAATTAAATGTTTTTTTGAATTGAAAGCTTGAAAAATAAGGATCTTGAAATTATAGATATAAAAGAGGAAGAACCTTGAAGATAGTCATATTACTATCTGCAATATAATGGAGGATATTATTATTTTCCTAAGTGAAGGGTGGTGAAGATATAGAAATATTTATGAGGGATTTCAAAATAGCTTACATTGGAAACAAGGAAAAGAGAAAGGAAGAATAGGGTGTTTTCTTGCTTGACTTCTTTGAAGACTTAGCCTTGAAATGGCATGAAGAAAGGCAAGAAGAATAGGATCTACTAATAAAGACCCTTGGGAGAGTTAAAAAACAGATTTTTTTGAGAGCTATGAGAGACTCATGAATCAAATGTATTATCTAAGACCAAAAGAGGGAAAGAAAGTGATTATCTTTACACATAAAATTAACAAGTTGGAGGAAAGTTTCAACATAAACTCAAGAAAAAGTTGGGGTGAAGTGGAGAATGTCATAGTGAGGATAAATTAATATTTACCAATACTATTTATGGTAATATTGAGACTACAAATAGACCCAAAGTGAGGTTAGAGAAGCTATCCTCAAAGGTTGAAGCTATCAACATTGCAATTTGTACAAAGTAGAGTTTGGAAGGAGATGAGTTAGATTTGGTTGCTAGTACAAATATACTAGTTTCTCCTAAAAATACTTTCCTTGAGATCTTATTAAAGTGGTTTTACCATGGCTCCTACTCCATAAATTAAAAAATATAGAGAAAAATTAAGGGTAATTACATAAAAATAATAGACATGAAGGATCAATATGGTGCAATTATGAGAAAAAAAAACCATAATATTGGAGGAGATATTAGGAGGTCTAGCAATTACCCACTAAGGAAAAATAAAGCTCAAGAGAAACCTGAAATTATTGAATGCACTTGCTTAATGTGTGGAAGTAATACTCATTTTATAAGGTTTTGCCAAGCTCCAAATTATGGAAGTAGAGAGAGAAAGCTTAATGAATAAAACAGAAAAATGAGCCTAATGCATGAAATGGAGGAGTTCTACCATCTCAAAACAACAACAAGGGTTTTGGTTCAATTGAGGATGTTTGTTGTGAAGCACTCGGGAGAAAGGATAATACTTATACTACAAGTGAAAGAAGAGAGCTAGATTTGCAAATGATTTTAAGGACTATTTGAGTTCAAGCACTAGATCAAGTGGAGTTTCTAGTAACATCAAGGAAGAAGATTGGGATGAGTGATTCTTTTATATAGCCACTCAACACATATATGATATGGTGGATGATATTGGGAATCAAGGAACCAATATCACATAAGTGTAATTGATTTCCTTGAACCTATCATGTAGAAGGAAGCTAAGGGGAGGATACATTTCAAAGAGTAACAAGAAGAAGAATGGAAAGTCAACTACATAGGTTGGTATGGTGGATGTCATAGCACAAGATTCTTGCAATAAAGCATCTAAAATTAAAATGAGCTTGAATAGACACATCCTTAAAAATCTTAAGGATGTATCTATTGATGCAAGTAGATGGAATTTAGCATCAAATGAAAAACTTTAATACTTGGTGAAGAAGTTGTCTTAATGGGTATTTTTGATATCTATATTTTTCTTCTTTTTTATTATGTTGTTGTAGGGAGCAGTCTGTCATGTGTATATACATCGCTACACAACATACATCGCTGTCAACATCATACACTATAAAAACACAACCCACACATAAGTCATACATAGACTCTAAAGTGCCACAATAATCAGATTGCTTAACACTCTCAACTCAACTCAACTCAGATCAGTACTTGATCTGTCACTCTATAAACTGCCAACAACTAGGCATTGATTACAGTCAAGCCACACCCAGTCAAGCATAGAGAATCCAGGTGACACTTGCCGGCCTCTGTCCACCATAGCCAGGAACTCAAAGGCTCAACATCAGAGAAGTGAGCTCTCTGGAGCTCACTTCGAAACTAAACCCCCTGGACTCGAGCTAGCACTAGAACCCTAACGGTCCCGCTGACGGCACACTTGACGGTGCAAATGGTGCAAAGTGACGGTGGGCCCTACCGTGAAGTCAGTACCCCGAACACCAAATCAGACTGTCGAAAAGTAGTCCCTGAGAAACTACTAGAATAACTCTAACTACTATCACTGGAACTCCAGTGTCCAAGCAGCTAGATGCGGAACTACAAATGGTGTGATAGTTGTCGTGCGTATATACATTGCTACACAACATACATCACTGTCAACATCATACACTATAGAAGCACAACTCACACATAAGTCATACATAGACTCTAAAGTGCCACAATCGCCCCCCTAGCTGGCGGTTAGGTCCCTCTAACTCCAGATAGCCATCTACTCTAAGTATATGGTATACCCTCTAATGGGCAAAGATCAAGAGGCTGGGTGCTATGGAGCCCCATCGTTAGTCGCCTGTCTGCAATCTATATCGTATGAAGAATGAACTAGCTATAGGTCAAGTACATCTAGGACATAACCACTGTCCTTGAGGAACCACCATGAGGGGAGGAGTCATACATGCCGTATGCCATCCTCTCGAACAGCTATCACACACTAACATAGTAGCAGCTCCACCAAAAGAGCCACATAACATACACCTCAAGCCTGCACGTACAAGTGCCAAGCTTGGGTCCATAGTACCATCAATGTTTAGGAGGTGGCATGGCGCACAATTGCGCACATGATCCTTCCAAACAACACCATCATGTCCTTCTAACACAAGGACTCTAGATGGCAAAACCTCGCGTACTCTCAAGATAGTGCGGCCTATAGAAACATCAAGTGTCGTCGGTGTTGTCTACTGTAGATATACATAGTTGCCTGGATGAAATCAACGAATCAAGGGTCTATAACCTCCTCCTCAAATGGTAGCATAGCATAAAGTATCTCTATGCTGAGCAATTGCCAAGTTCTCAAAGGCCATTGGCATCACTCTCCAAAAGATCTCTGCTCGTTGAGAACATGCGCTCATCCATACATCGGGGTCATCCAAGTCCAAAACTACAGTAGCATCTCGACGAATGACTGCAGGTAAATCTAGATCTCGTCCATAGAGTAGAAAGTATGGAGAGAAGGATGCTAAGGAGGCTTGCCGGCTAAATCGATAGCCCATGGCCAACCAAGGTAATTGGAGATCCCAATCTCCCAAGTGGCCTCATGGTACAATGATCAATCAAAGCCTTGTCACACAAGAACTGAAACTCCACCAAGAACTCTGTACCCTGATCAGTCAAAACCTCAGCTTGTGCACCAAAATGACTAAGAACTCGATCTAGGAACAAGTAAGTTGTCCCTTCACTAGACTTGTCAGGAAGTACCACCAACTCAATCCACTTGGAGAAGTGCTCCACCATCACCAAAACATACCGATGATGTCTCACAGTCAACGGTAAAGGTCCAGCAAAGTCCAAACTCCAATGGTAACCCAATCCCATGATAGGTAATGGGTGTAATTGTGGCATAGGAGCATTGAATGATGCTCTAACTTGGTCACAAACCACACATCTGGCAACAAACTATTGTACCTCAGTCTGCATACCGCGCCACCAATAATGACTCTGGAGTAAGCTATATGTACGCTTTACTCCAAAATGTCCTAGCTCCTCATGAGCATGACGGACCAACTGTGGTCTCTGTGCTGGAAGTGGTACTACTTGCACTCTACCATCTTCCCATACATGCAAAAGGTGTCTACCCTCCAATCTGAACCGTCTGGCTTGCTGAAGAACACGGTCTCTCTCCTTGGCCCCAACTGTGCCACCCACAACACCAGTGCAAAGATAGTCCATCACTAAGATATCATCATGAATGTCTTGCTGAACTGTACCGATATCTTCACTCTCTGGATCTGTGACCTTAATAACTCCTCCTGTATGCGGTGAGAAAGATACCACCAAAGCCTCTGCAAATATACACAGAAAGGCCGATGCATGCCAACCTGGCACCATCTCCTCATCTGTCTCACCATGCCAACGTGCTCCGGTCTGATCCTGCTGGCTGGGACATGGGTTTCTACTCAACCCATCTGCATCATGGTTCACCACTCCAGGTCTGTGAACAACCATGAAATCATACTCCTATAAAATCAGAGCCCATCGTGCAAGCTTCCCTGAAAGCTTGTCGGACTCCATCAACCACTTCAGCGGCTGATGATCAGTGATGAGAGTGAAAGGGTTACCAAATAGGTAACATCGGAAATATGCTACTGCCCAAATTGCTGCCAAGCACTCTCCCTCATATGAACTATACTTTGCCTCCGCTGAATTTTTGGAGCGACTAGCATAGGCCACCACAAACTCCTTCCCCTCATCATCATGTTGGGTGAGCACCGCTCCAAGCCCCAACATACTCCAATCAGTGTGAACCTGAAATGGTCGTCCCCTGATCGGTCTCCTCAAAATAGGAGCAGATGTCAACCTCTCCTTGAGCTCTACAAAAGCTCTCTCCTGCTCATCTCCCCAACACCACTCCTGTGTAAGCTTGGTCAGCTTTGTCAAGGCCTTGGCAATGGCATGAAATCCTCTAACATAGCGGCGATAGAAGTATGCTAACCCAAGGAATGCTCACACTTTGCTCACATCCGTAGGCCGAGGAATACGTGCAATAGCCTCCACCTTGGTCTGCTGGACACCAAGTCCTCCGGGGTAGATAGTGTGACCCAAATACTCAACCTGCTCGTGTAAGAACCTACACTTCCCAGGATGTAATTTGAGTCTATGAGATCTCAACCTCTCAAACACCTCCAACAACTGTCTCTCATGCTCCTCCACAGTAGTGCTATAAACCAAAATATCATCAATATAGCACCGAGCAAAATCCAATCCAGCTAGGATCCTATCCACGACCCTTTGGAACTCAGCAAGAGCGTTCTTTAACCCAAATGGTAAGAACCTCCACTGATATAACACATCCTTGCCATGAGGATCAATAGCCCAAAATGCTGTCTTGGACTTATCCTCCTCCCTGATCGGCAACTGATGATATCCCGCTCAAAGATCCAAAGTACTGAAGACCTTTGCATGCCCAATTGCATCAAAAATCTCCTCTTGTGTAAGCATGGCATACCAATCAGCCCTGGTCTGTCTGTTGATAGGACGGTAATCTCCACACATCCACCTATCTGTATAGTTGCCATGCATATCCTTCTTGGCTGGCATCCTGTCGCTAATGCATACTCTCCATATGAAATCTCCACCAAACCAGCCTCAAAAAGGTCACTACTCTAGCTCTGAATCAATTTCCTCTCCATATCACTATATCAATAAGGATGTCAGAAAACTGGTGTGTCGCTAGTCAGCTCAATCCGTATACCAGGTCCCTTCAGAGCACCCAAATCCTTCATACTGAAGGCAAAACAACTCGTGTGACTCCTCAAGAACCTCCAAACCCTCCGTCTTTCCTCTCTAGTAAGCTTGGGTCCAAGATCTGGCTCCCAAGTATCCTTTGTAATTGTAGTAAGAGTGGAAGACGTATTGATTGACTACTACACTAGGCCCTTGGGAGCAATAGTGTCATGATCCCAACCACTAGAGGTCCCAACCTTAGTGTGAAAAACTCCCTCCACTCTGGCTGCAAGCTCCACATGTCCTCTGGCTGCATCCCATGTGGACCAAGGGTGTAATCCAAGTAGCCCACGCTCACCTGGATGGACTCCAAGTAGACCACTCTCCCTAGTAGCTACTGGATATGTCCCAAGAATACCATGTCCACTCGGTCTATCGCCCCCAGCATGTGCCTGAATCGTCTCGATAGGCACAGGGCTCACAAGTGTCCAAGTGGTGATGCCTATCAAGCGCATCCTACACTGCTTTGCCAAGCCAAGGCTCACAATCCAGGTCAAACAGTGCAGGTCCATAGCCTGACCTAACACGTGATGCCTGGATGCCTCTGACACAACTGGAACAGCGGTAATACCGGTGCAAAAACCCATCGCCCGCTCTCTCTCATCAGCGTTGGGCTCCACCAACTGCTGTAATTGTGAGTCCCAAACAAGTCTAGGTCCTCCCTCTCAAAAAGCATGGGAGCCTAGGAAACTCATGAGTGTGGGAAATGCAGCTCTAGACTGTCCAACTAGGTTCACCATTGCCATAGGTGACCTATCAGCCACTACCATTGTCTGAGACTGACGCCCAACATCCAAGATATCATCAACAAGAATGTGGTCCAATCACTGAATCCCATCATAAGCACGTTGTAGAACCTCTCTGGGTAAGAGGTTTGTCCACCAAAGACAAAGACGATGAGCCTGTGATCCCACTCTGGCTGCATCTAACAATACAGCAGGTCCCATCCATGAATGGACCTGATGTGTCCTGTGAGCCGGCCTGTCTCTCACTCAGGATGAACCTCTGATGGCTATTATGGTAGCGCACCATGGACTAAGAAGGCAAGGAACCCCAACTCCATCATACTCCTCCAAGGCTAACACTCCAAGACTCAAGACATTGCTCACTAGAGAACTCAATGAGAGAGAGATAGTTGCAAATGAAAAGATGATGAGTACCTCCTCACCCCTTGTTTATATACTTGTGAAATAGTTACGTACCAAAGTTACTAATTACCGTAGTAACTCAAGTTACTAGACTAAAAGTCAAGTAAAGTCAAAAAGTAGAAAGGAATATCCATTCACATGGGCATATTCCCCTTATCTTGACCCAACCACTAAAGCAAGGATTCCTTCACATGGGCTATCCTTGGACTAAAGAAGAATCCAAAACAAAAAGGCTTGCGGGCCCAAGAGTTCTCAACTCTTTCCCCAAAGCCAAACACCTAGGAATAATACCAAGTCAACACACTAAAATCCAAAATAGTGGTGCTCATCTTTTCTACTTCCTCTAAAATAAGGTCCCATCTATCTTAGCTATGACTAACTTTAGCTAACCATGACTAATATAGAACCATCCTTTATCTCTATATAAATAATATCTCTTAAGTACTTGTAATACCAAGCTAAATATCACAATACCACACACATGCACAAATGGGTGTTACATTTACCCCCGGACTAAGTTTTCACTTTATCCTCAAAGTGAAGGTCTCTCTACCTTCTATGGTACATCTTCAACTTATCATGGTTAATCCTATCAAAGTATCTTCCTCCCAACTCCTTGAGATCATAGGTGTAATTGCCCCACACCTTCTCCACTATGAAAGGTCCAAAGTACTTAGGCAAAAACTTCTTTTGCACTCTCTTGAATCGAATGGAATCAAACAACATTACCCAATCACCTTCTTTGAAAGGCTCCACCTTCTTCTTGTCTTGCCTCTTATCATAGCTCTCCTTTTGTTTCCTTTGGGCTTGCTCCACTCGAACCATAGCAACTGCTCTTGCCTCTTCCAACTCCATGAGTTGATCCTTCCTTGACTTCTCTGCATCACCTCCTTGTGCTTTCTTCAATCTCCTATGAATGCTTTGGAAGGTAGGAAGATCAAAGTGAATAGGTAAGGTAGACTCAATACCATACACCAATTGAAATGGAGAATATCCAGTGGAAGTTTCCATGGTTGTCCTATACTCCCACAAAACTGCATGAATCCTCTTGTCCCAATGATGTTTAGCCCCCTCCATTTCTGCATCTTTGGCCAACATCATGCACAAGGTCTGATTGGTTCTCTCTGCCAAGCCATTGGAATTTGGCTTATAGGATGTAGTTACTCTATGTGTGATAGAGAAATGTTGTAGCATGGCTGTAGTAATGCTTCCTGTAAACTCTCCTCCTCTATCAGAAACCAACTCCAAAGGGCATCCAAACCTAGTGATAATGCGTTCATAAAGAAATCTACCCACTTCATCTTCATTCTTGTCCCTCAATGGTCTAGCCTCAACCCACTTGGTAAGGTAATCAGTAACTACCACAATGTATCGATTGTTCCTTGGGGTTCTATTGAGAGGACCTACAAAATCAATTCCCCACTTCTCAAAAGGTCCTAGCAATGGAATTGATCTAAGTGGTGGAGTGGATGTAGACTTTCTAGCAAAAGCTTGACAAACATGACAAGTTTTGCAATAATCAAGACAATCCTTGAAAATCCCTCTCCAATGGTAACCTGCATCTAGAATCTTGAAAGCAGTCACCTTTCCTGCAAAGTGTCCTCCACATACTAAACCTTCATGAAACTCCTTTATGAGTAGGATAGACTCTTCCTTACCCACTGCTCTTCGAAGTAGACCATCTGCTCCTTGGTGAAAAAGAATATCCTCCACCATTGTGTAAGGTCTAGATCTTGCTGCAAGGGCCTTCCTCTCCCTAGCATGCATCCCTTCTGGATAGTTACCTTTTGTCACAAAATCCACAATCTCCTTGTACTCCATTGGAACCTCTTGAGTGACTGAGATTGTCATGAGCTCCTCATCCGGGAAGGAATCATCCACTGGCTCATCTCCATCATGATCATAGGCTCTAGATAATAAATCAGCATTTGCATGTTTCTTTCCTGGCCTATCTTCAATGGTGTAGTCATACTCAGACAAGAGTATCATCCACCTTGCTAGTCTCCCTTCAACATTAGGCTTGTTGAAGATGTACTTCAAAGCCTTGTGATCCATGACAATGGTGGCTTTCCCTCCCATCAAGTAGTGTCTAAACTTCTTGAGACCAAAGATCACTGCCAACCCTTCTCTCTCCGTGACAGAGTAGTTCTTCTCTGCTGAAACCATCTGCCTACTAGCATAAGCTATTGGATGATCATGCCCATCTTGGTCTAATTGACTAAGAGTGCATCCTCTAGCTACATTAGAAGCATCAATGTAGAGGATGAAAGGTTTACTCCAATCAGGTTTAGCAAGAATTGGAGCTACAACAAGGGATTGCTTGAGCTCCTCAAAAGCTTTGAGAGCCTCCTTGTCTTCCAAAATCACCATGTAATCTACACCCTTCTTCATGTAGATGGTCAATGCATAAGCCTTGTTGGAAAATGAGAAGATGAACCTCCTATAGTACCCAACCATCCCCAAGAATTGGCGTAACTTTGTCAAGCTTGAAGGGAATGGAAGGTCTGAGATTTTCCTCACCTTCTCAGGATCAACTGCTATTCCATCCTTGGAGATGATATGCCCCAAAAGTAGACCTTCTTCACATCCAAAAATGCACTTCTCTGGGTTGAGTGATGCATTTGCCTCATCCAAGCGTTGCAAGACTTTGATTAGGTGCTCAAAGTGCTCCTCCTTGCTCCCATAGACACAAAAGTCATCAATGAAATCTCTCACAAATTTCCCAATGAAAGGTTCAAATACCTTGTTCATGAACCGTTGGAATGTGGCTGGAGCATTGCAAAGCCCAAAAGGCATGACCTTGAAAGCGTAAGTTCCCCAAGGTGTGGTGAATGTGGTGAGTTGTTGATGCTCTGGTGCAATCTTGATTTAGTTATATCCACTATAACCATCTCCAAAACTGTACCTCTCATGACCTGCAACCTCCTCCAAGATCTCATCAATGAATGGCAATGGGTAGTAGTCCTTCTTGGTAACAGCATTGAGTTTCTTGTAATCCACACATACCCGAAGCTTGCCATTCTTTTTCTTCACAATGACAATTGGAGACACCCATTCTGAATTCTCCACCTCAAAGATAAATCTAGCCTCCTTGAGCTTATCAATCTATTCCTTCACAACCAAAGATATTGGTGGGCTAATGCGACGTTGCTTTTGGCGGATTGGTCTTGCATGTGACTCCACCTCTATCTTGTGCTCCTCCAAGGTGACTTCCTTCAAATCCTTGTAACTAAAAGCAAACACATGGATGAACTTGCGGAAAATCTCCTCAAATCTCACCTTCTCCTCCTTGGTAACATTTGGGCCATACTTGAGGGTAGATAACCTTCTCTCTACCTCCTCAAGTGTCAATGGTGATTTATCTGGTTCCTTCAAAACCTCTGGCTTAGGTGAAAAGTCCATAGCACACAAGGGATACACATCTGAATCAGATTCAGATTCATCCTCCTCCGTGGAAGTCTCCTCTTCCATGCTTGTGTCCACACCTGAAGCTCCTTCTTCAGAATCTGATTCCCAATAATCAGAAGATGGTGTATCTGAATGTGAAGTGTTGGTGGTGTTAGTCACAGGAACAGTGACTCTATGGTTTGATGGTCCAATCCTCAAGTACCCTTTGTGCCATCGATCAGTTGTGCGTGCTGCTCTCAACCATGGCCTCCCAAGAAGTAAGTCATAGCTTGAATCCTTCAAGACTTGGAAAGTCATGAGATTTTGAACTCCCATAACTGAAACTACCTCCTTATCCATCACCCCTACTAGTCGAACTTGTTGCTTGTTTGCCATGCTCACCACAAATGTTGAAGGTCTTGAGGGTATCATACCTAACTTCTTCATCAACCTTTCTGACATGGCATTCACTGCTGATCCTCCATCAACCAATGCATCCTTGATGTTGTGACCATTCACTCTCACATCAATCTTGGAGGCATATTCACAAGCTTCCCATGGTGCTGGCTTGGCATCCACCACCCCCATTGATACTGGAACTTTTGCCTTCTTCTTCTTCTTGCTCCTTGTAGAACTCAAACCACCTCTAAGCTCCTTTCTCAAGGTAGGGTTCAAAGCAATTAATTGGCCCACGGTGATGTTAGCCTTGTGACTACCAACATCCTCCAACACATTGTAGTTCCATTGTTGCTTTGAGATCAAGAAGTCCTCCATCCCCAACTTCTTCCTTGGAGTCTTTGTTGTTGATGGTGTTGAGGTGCGAGTGCTCCTAGTAGACATAGGAGTATCCTTGCTTGAAGTAAATCCTTGAGAAGAGTGAACATCCTCTGCAAAACGAGCTCTCTTCTTCTCTTGTGCCAAAAGCTCCAAATTAAGACCCTTGGAGTTTGAGCACTCTCCCTTCTCATACTTGCTCTCAACCACATCTATGGATGCTATCCCCTTACCTTTGTTGGGATTAGGAGCCACTTGGGTTTCACTACCTCCCTCTTTCCCTCTATTGGCTCCCTCATAACCTCTTCCTCCATGGTAAGTGGAATTTGGGCAATTCCTTTGGATATGGCCTCTTCCTCCACAACCAAAACAATTTCTATCATTGAAATTTTTGGCTGGTTGGCCTCCTCTATATGGATAGTTTCCATAACTCCTAGGCCCTCTCCCTACATTCTGATCCACCTCTCTCTTCTCCCATAGTTGCACCATATTGATCTTGAGATCCGCAAGTTGTTCTGTGATGGTTTGAAGTGGATCTTTTGGTGGAGGTGCAAGAACTGGAGCAACTACTACTTGTGGTGCAACCCTTGTCACCAAAGTATCAGAAGTTCCACCATACTTGTAGCCTTGAGGAGGATGCACAACCTCCTTCACCACCAAATCACTCTCATCCCCTTCCAAACTCTCCTCCATACGAATTGCGATCTTGATAGCTTCAACCTTGGAAGAAGGTTTCTCATATCTCACCTTGCTTCTAATTTGTGGTCTCAATCCTCCCACAAAATTCTTGGTGAGCATGGCCCCTATGCCAATCATTGTAGTCTCCACATCATCCCCACCCTTCCTCAACACTATGCAAAATCTGGACTCCAACTTTTCCACTCTTTCCACATAGACCCTCACTTTCTCTCCATCTCCTTGCTTGAGAAATGTAACCTCACTCATCAATCTCTCATAACTCTCATCAGGAAGAAAGTTCTCAATGAGTGCTGAAGTCAAAGTCTCCCAAGACTCCTCTTCCCCCTCTCTCCTCTCTCTCTTTTGGTATTCTGACTCATACCATGTAAGTGCTGCATCCTCAAAGAAATCTGGTAATAATGAGGCCCACTCATTCTTCCTCCTCTCATTGTTTCCTATGCAAGCTCTCTTGAAGTCTCTCACAAAGGCCTCCACATCTTCTCCATCCTTGCCAAAGAAAACCGGAAGTTTCCCCATCTTAACCCCTCACTATCTTTCTTTTCTCTCAAATTCTTTTTCTCTTTTCTTTTCTCTCACTCTATTACTAATAGAGTATATACATGACTAACACCATCTGAGAATAATCCACTCTAGGGAACACAAAAGGTTCAGGTTGCTCCAAGATTTCTATAGCAACATCAAATCCTAGAGTGCATATTAATCTAACTCTCATGGATAGTTTATCCATAAGTTGAAAGATTATCTCCATCACTAATCTTGAGAACTAGCTGATGAAGGTGGTAGTATTTCTGTAGCTGTACTAAGACTCTCTCCAAGATCCTTCACCAAAGTTTCCAAAAGTGCTTTTACTCCACTACACTCATGTCCTTTTGGAAGTCCTTCAACTCCACAAACCTCACACAACTCCTTGGTCTTAGATCTTCTCCCTCCCAATCTTGGTGAACAAGGTCCAACATGCAAACCCAAGTCAAGTAAGCCTCTCCTTTCCCTCAATCTCTTGCTCTCAAAGGTCAATGGACATGAACTTGCCTTATGTCCCTTCTCTCCACATAGAAAGCACTTAGACTCACTCTTTCCTCCAAGTGGTGTAGGTTTTTGGATCCTCTCAACACTCTCTTCAAATTCTATTGTAAACTCTCTTTTCCTCAAATCCACCCCTACAATCACCTCAAACCCTTGGGGAACCTTGCATAATCTCAATTTCCACTCTTGATGACCATCCATGTTCCCCAAGATGAATCTAAACACTCAAACATGCTTTTTGTTGATCTCAAACTTCTCATGCATGAGATCTCCACTCTGCAGAATTGACCCTTCCTCACAATGTCACTCAAATCTCCCAACCAATATGTCACAGTCCTCTGAAATGTTCCACACTTAATCAAAACTCCAGGGCATCCCTCCCTGCAAAATTTCAGATCTTTTCATTGAGCCATTTGGCCTAGACACCTTTCTATTCAGCACCCATATTTCAGATTTGGTCTGAAAACCACCCCCCCTCTTTTCAAAAACTCATAACACCCTGCGCAAAAATGATCTCTCTCTAATTTTTATAGCAACAGGTAGGATGCAATGCACTGAATTTTTTTGGAAATTTTCAAGACAATTCACTAAAAATTGAAGAAATGGCAGACTCTGTACAATTTTCCAGAGAGCATGCAGTTGCGGGACCACTTTACCCTATCAACTTTCAAAAATTCTAGCCCAGTGCGCATAGAAGCTCTCTCAATAATTTCAAGTGTGCTAACTGAAAGATAACCCAAGCTATCATGTGTAGAAATCTCAAGTCCAGATCTCAAACTTGAGATTCTGCCCAAAATCACCTTAATCCCCAAAATCTGCAATCCACCTCACACAATCTCTCCAATTCCTCTCATGTGTACAAGATGTAAAAAATCACCTCAAAGACATCATAATGAACTACAGGGTATACAAATGGATCTTGGTTCTCTAACATAAGTTCAGCCCTCTCCTCTCCTAATGTTCTCTCCAAGTGAGCTCTCATAGCCTCCTTCTGCCTAATGTAGAATTGGACACGGAACATTATCTTGCCTTCTAGAGAGGTCCCGGCAACGGAACAAAAATGTGAGCCGGCCTGTCTCTCACTCAGGATGAACCTCTGATGGCTATTATGGTAGCGCACCATGGACTAAGAAGGCAAGGAACCCCAACTCCATCATACTCCTCCAAGGCTAACACTCCAAGACTCAAGACATTGCTCACTAGAGAACTCAATGAGAGAGAGATAGTTGCAAATGAAAAGATGATGAGTACCTCCTCACCCCTTGTTTATATACTTGTGAAATAGTTACGTACCAAAGTTACTAATTACCGTAGTAACTCAAGTTACTAGACTAAAAGTCAAGTAAAGTCAAAAAGTAGAAAGGAATATCCATTCACATGGGCATATTCCCCTTATCTTGACCCAACCACTAAAGCAAGGATTCCTTCACATGGGCTATCCTTGGACTAAAGAAGAATCCAAAACAAAAAGGCTTGCGGGCCCAAGAGTTCTCAACTCTTTCCCCAAAGCCAAACACCTAGGAATAATACCAAGTCAACACACTAAAATCCAAAATAGTGGTGCTCATCTTTTCTACTTCCTCTAAAATAAGGTCCCATCTATCTTAGCTATGACTAACTTTAGCTAACCATGACTAATATAGAACCATCCTTTATCTCTATATAAATAATATCTCTTAAGTACTTGTAATACCAAGCTAAATATCACAATACCACACACATGCAAAATGGGTGTTACAGTACTCGCCACCACTCTAGTGTGAGAATCACCCATCAATGGAACGTTCTCCAAAAGGTAAGTTGGAGAAACAGACTGATGAACCTGGAGATGTCGTAGTATCCATAACGTCTCCCAAAACACACCAAAATGAGGATCTTGAAGACCCAAACCGCGGCCCACATGTGTATGTCCTTGACATGGCCATCCAGAAATCACCAAGTGAATAGGCCCATGTCTCTCTAGGTCATGTGCCCCTAGTAAGGAAATGTCTCCTAGTAAGGCCTTCTGGTAACCTTTGACTGCTGACATCGGTAATAACTCCGGATACTGATAGGCCAAGTGTGCCACATGATGTAGAGAGACTCACCTAGCAGTCTCATCTCTCTCTACATACAAGTACCTCTGTACTTGTATACACGCCTGTAACACCGCAACTAGTTTGGTGCTGATCCCACCAAACAACTCCAATAGGCATATCCCCTCTACTGGATATTGCCAAGCAATGAGTGTGGTATCCAGAGGTGTCAAAGAAATTGCCTCTGAAGGCTCATCCTCACACTCATCCCCTGATGGTACGAAGGCTCCACTCCAAGCCTGCTGCACCAACTGATCTGCATGCTGCTGCAATGCCTCCTCTGAACTCCACAATGGAACATCCAAGGTGGATGGAACAATCCCACTCATACTCCAAAGCCGAGTGATCTCCTCTGGTACTGGAGTATCCTTTGCATGGGCATTCCCCTCCAACAAGTCACCAAGCCAAGTAACTGCACCGCTGAAAGCCAAAACTGATGCTGCCATGGTCCCGGACTGTAGTGAGCCAAGACTGCCACTACTGAAGCGTACAAGTAGGCAACATATCCGTCCCTCACCAGACTGCCAACCAGGTCTATAAGAGGCTATCTCCTCCCAATAATCAATGCTGAAACCCATAGGGTATAACACTGCTCCCCCAACTAGCACATCATATGACTCATCTATCGTCACAATAGCCTGAGCTCTCACCACCGAGCTATCAGTCGGATGACCAGGCTGAACCTGGACAACAAGCTTCCCACGTGTGATGTACTGTGTCGAACCACCACCAAGAGATGTCTAGATCTGAAACGGACACCTCTCCACATCGGTCTTCCGTAACTCCAGACCGACAACTGCAACCTTCCCCAACATAAGGGGCTGCGCACCAGAGTCTAACAAGATTCTCTTTGGTGTATAGACCTTCCCTGAAGGTCCCACCAAACAAAAAATCCCCCTTTGGTTATCCAATAGGACAACACCAGGTGTAAACCGCGCTCTCTCAAAGGCTGGTCTAGCTGGCAACTCATCCAGTCTAGCCGCTGCTGCCTGCCCTAAACCACTGGTCGCTAAATGGATCCCATGCTCCTCAACCAAGTCAGCTCCACTACCAACCACCTCTGCTCTAGTAGTAGGAACTGCACCATCCCTACTCTCACACAACGTGGCAGCAAACCGGAACATTGGGCCTGGGTCAACTCCCAATGTAAACATGTCATTGGTTGAAAACAAAGGATGCCGCATAATCAGCTGAGCCGCCCCCAACATCATGCTAGACTCAGTCTGTGTAGTAGCAGGTGGCTGACTAGTAGGTAGTCCATCATGTACTCCATCACCACCTATCACACCTGCACTGGGACGTCTAGGAACCATGGATGTCGTCTGCAATGCCTCAAATAGCGTGAAAGACTGGGGAAGTCTGACCTATCTTCCAACCTCTCCTCTCTGTGGGTCCAACTCCACTGATGCTCCTTTAGGCTCTGGAGCACGTACTGCACTCCTAGTCACTGCTGCCGATGTATTCACTTGTGCTGCTCCGTACATGAAGTCCAAAGCATCTCTATCACTAGCATATGAGGTGGAAGCCTTAGCACCCGAATCTGATCTCCTCTGAGCAATAGCCATACTAGCCAATCTCTGCTCCAACTGCTCAATCCAAGTAGCCATAGTTGTGTCAAAAGTAAGGGTAGGTATTGTACCTCTACTAGGTGTAGATCCTCTACCACCACCTCTACCACCTTGTCCTCCATGAACTGGAGCTCCTCTACTACCTACCATAGCAGCCCTACCACTCCGTAACTCTGGGTGTAGGTCAAAACACCGGTCACTAGTGTGCTCAAATCTGTGGCAATGCTCACACTGCCTCTGTGCTGGCTGTGATGCACCCAAGGTATCAGGTCCACTGCCCTGAGTACACTCTCTCCTATGGTGAGGTCCACCACAAGTCCAACAAGCAACACCACTAGTCACTGGCTGCTGCTGACCCAAAAATGAGGGTAGGGTCTAACTCCACTAGGCCCTCCACTCGCTCCATAGGATCTGGGCTGTCCACCCTGTCCTCAAAAACCAATTGGGCGTGGTGCACTCTGCTGCACTCTAAAAGAAGTCACAGTTGTGGATGAGGTCTCTCTACTAAATCCAGATGTCACCACTCTCTCCTCCACCATATTGAGCTCAATACGCTCAGCCAAACCAAAAACTACTGCCAAAGTGGGCGAAGTAGCCTGCAACAATGTAGCATCACGAACTCTACGTCGCAACTCCCTATCCAGTATCCCATACCAAAACTGGACTGCCTGGGCCTCAGTAACTCCCTAAGTGAAACTGATCAGCCGCCTCATGCGAGTGTATGCCTCACGTAGGCTCTCTCCAGCCTTCCGCTGGAACTCCTGCAAGCTCCTCAGCTTGTCAATCCGCACTCCCTAGTAGTTTTGCCTCAAACACAGGAAGAACTCCACCATGGGGTTAAACCCCGGTACTACACCACCTCCTGCAGTGGTACCTCCACTCATAGTAGCACTATCTCCAGCTAGTGCACCTCCACTAGCTCCACCAACACTACTCGAGCTAGAACTCATGGGTACAGCCGATCTACTCCTGGCCACCGAGCCTGAAGTGATGGAGACATAGTGTGGAGACCAATACTGTCTCCATAACTCAATCTCCTCCAAATGAGCTCTCTTGAACTCATGGTAGTCATCCATTGGCGGACCCTCCAGATGATGAAACAACCCCTTCCATTCCAAGAAGGGTGTGAACAAAGTCGGGTTCCGCATCTGCTGCAGATCACACCAACTATCAAACTCTTGGATGAAGTCATCCAACTCAATGGTACCCACTGTACCAGAGTAACACCTAGGGCCTTTGGAGGCCCCATAAATCTCATCCATGTCCCACAACAACAGTGCGGACACACCAAGTGCACTCTCAACTGAATCAGCTCCTGTGTCAAACTCCAACTCAGAGTCAATCTCCTCCCTCATTGGGACCTGAGATACAGGCTGATACCGAGCACCACTTCAAGTAAACCCATTGCATACTGCAGGGCTAACTCCTCTAGAATCTCCAAAGAACTCCGTCATGACCACGTAACTACAACAGCAAACCCGAACCACCAACTGCAACCGCAAGTGCCCCACCAAGTGCCAACACCACCACGTGCCAATACTAACTAAGCACCACCCACTAATGTGACTCTAACCAAGATAACTACACTAGGAGAAGGGCAACCTGTAACTTGCCATCATAACACGCACTCTCACGGTTTGCAGGTCATCACTTCCTGCCTCACTGGAGAGAAACAAAGGTAGTCTGATTGGTCATCACTCTAGCCTCATCACCGAGAGCACACCAGAGCACCAACGCTCAAAAGTCAAGGCACCTCACACAAACATGGTGCACAAATAGGAAGCAAAGAATGGAGGGGATCCAATCACAAGAAATCTAAACAAAAACCATCCATCTCATAACACAACATGGGACTGACTCTGCCACCATTTGGCATTTGACATAAGAGCAATTCGTATCTAAGTCCTAAGCTACCAGGATCACCAAGAATGGGATCAAACTGCCTCTCCTAGCCAAAGCTACATGTGTATAGATAACAGTGGCATAGTCACTATGACAACAAGTGAGGGTGGACCAGTTGGCTAGGGCACCAGTCTAGGAACAAGAGATCTAGGAATCAAACCCTATTGCGCACAATCTAGCAGGAAAGGCAGATTTTGCCAACTAGTGACTAAGATCTACTCTAAACTAGCTAGCCTCACACTAGCAAGCTGGCTTCTAGGCCTTCGTAGCCTCTCATAGCCCACAGCCCTATGCCTCGAAGCCTCTAAACGCCGAGATTCAGCCAAATGAGGCATTTCTTGTTGCCACTTTGAACCTCCTCCAAAATTGGCGAAACTTCTCCAAATCTGCAAAAGTCCTCCAAACTAGCGAAACTCCTCCAAATCTGGCCAAACAACAAAAACTCCTCCAAATCTGGCCCAAAATCTGATGTAAAATCTGATGTAAACCCTAAAGATGGATGTCCGCCAAATCCCCTGCTAACTTTCCACTCGAGCCAAATTCACAAAACGGGTTTTTCCAAAACACAAATTCATGAAAAGAGCTTCTCAACTCCACCTTCAATTTGACTTTCTGAGCCCAACTCACAGCAAATTGGTCCTGCCTTCACCTCTTGAGCTCAAAATTACAACATTGCTTGAAAATTGCTCCTTCTTTGCTCAAAATTTGGCCAACGCTTCCGCACACCGTCCGCCTAACTGCCAAATTTGCATCACTTGAACGAGCTTCTGCACACTAGGGAAACACAGAACTTGCATCAAGCTACCACGATCCACCGAGCTTGGAGATACCACCAACACTCAACGTTCCTGCACCCGATTTCCCCCTGACTTCACTTCTCTGATGTAATCAGATTGCTTAATACTCTCAACTCAACTCAACTCAGATCAGTACTTGATCTCTCACTCTATAAACTGCCAACAACTAGGCATTGATTACAGTCAAGCCACACCCACTCAAGCATAGAGAATCCAAGTGACGCTCGCCGGCCTCTGTCCACCATAGCCAAGAACTCGGAGGCTCAACATCAGAGAAGTGAGCTCTCTAGAGCTCACTTCAAAACTATACCCCCCTAGACTTGAGCTAGCACTGGAACCCTAACGGTCCCACTGACGGCACACTCGACGGTGTGAACGGTGCAAAGTGACGGTGGGCCCCACCGTGAAGTCAGTACCCCAAACACCAAATCAGATTGTCGGAAAGTAGTCCCTGAGAAACTACTAGAATAACTCTAACTACTATCACTGGAACTCCAGTGTCCAAGCAGCTAGATGCGGAACTACAAATGGCGTGACAAGTCCTACAAAGTTTGATCTAAAAGTACTTTTTTAGTGTCTCTTCTAGATCATTCAAGAAATGTACTCCACTTTCATTGACCAAACTTAACTGACATCCACAATGAGAAATCACATTTCATAAGAAAAACTCAATTATTGTTTCTACATAACCCCTTTGAGTAGCCTTTACTTCAACCATCTTCATAGCATGATGCAAATTAGTATGTGTATTTTTTGAGTGGTCTTTATGGGGGTTTTATTGGCTCTGTAAAATGTATTCCCCATTTTTCAAAAGGTGCTCAAGTCAAAATGGGTCTCAATGGCCATAGAGCTATAGGAGTATGTGTTCCAATCCACTAACAAGAATCACACTACTTATTGTATTTGCATATATCCTTGTACATGATTGGCCACTATAGCCTTTTTCCAAAATCTTCCTCACTATATTTATCAAGGCATGATGTTCTCTTGAAGCCTTGACATATAAGGATTGTATCATCAATCCTTTTTCCTAGGATTCTAGACAATGTTGAAGAACCTTATCTTTCCCATCTTGAAAATGATGTTGCCTTTTAGTTGGTATAGTCTCAAGCTATGTATGAGCAGTTCTCTTTGCACAAGATCTTTTCCTTTAGACACTACAAAGTGCAAGGATACATGTACTCTACCAAAATTACAAGTTCCTCCTTGACTCAAAGATGTTAAACAATTCATTTTCAAGAAAATCATCATTTAGTCTTTGGCTTGGTCATTGATCTTCAACCAAGACAAGAAATCCCTACTTGTGTGAGAGCTCTCAGACAAATAAGCTAAATCAATATAACCTTTGACAAAATTTTATTATTGGTCTACATGGAAGACAAATTCAGATCCTAATAAGTGGTGATAGAACTTATTGCAAGCATATATAATCCTCATAGCTTTTAATTATTTACTATAATATTTTCTCTCAACATTAGACAATTGCTTATTGGTATAATACAGATTGTAGTCTTTCTTGTTATCATCCTTATGTGTTAACACTCATCCTATTGCCATTGAAGATGTCTACATACACATAAAATGTGCACTCCTAGTCATGTGCTCTCATAAAGATACTTCCACCAAGATAGTCTCCAAAGTGACAAAGGCTTCTTCTTGCTTCTTTGTCATATATTGTAAAAGATAGAGGAGAGAAATAGTAGAATGGAATATCAAAATGGAAGGTCACATTGAAACTCTTAATACTTAGCATAAGATTTGGTTGTGGTATTTATAGGGAAGGTAAGTACAAGACTCCCTAGAAGCTTTTAAGGAATGTTCCTTCCAAAAAGCACACTTCATGGAGTGCAAGTCAAGCTAGATGTCTACTTGGCATACATGCTAAGATAGCCATTTAACTTGGCATATAAGTTACTCAAACCTTGAGAAGTTTATAGAATTTTCTCACCAAGAAGATTCCTAGATGCTTCTAGGACATCCTACAAAGAGTCTTCATAGATGCTTCCACAACATTCTTAACACTCTTAGATTTTGTTAGTTTTACCCTTTTTTGCTATTTTTAACTGATTTTGCTAACTCATTAGCTGCTACTAACTCTTCTACAAACTTCATATTACAAATATTCTTCTAACATCTTTAGAAAAGTTATAAGTGATGCTGAAAAAATTGCATAGTAAGAAATGAATCTTTGGTAGAACCCTACATGGCCTCATAAAGCACAAAGTTCTCTTAGGTTCTTTGAAGCTTCAAGGGGTTGCATAATATTGACCTTCTCCACGTCCACTTGAATGTTGTAATGTTTTGAGGAAAAGAGAAAACACAAGAGAAGAAACACAAGCAAAACACAAGAGAAGAAACACAAGCAAAACACAAGAGAAGAAACACAAGCACAACACAAGGTTTTATTCTTGAATACTGCAATGCTCCAAAGGAGCACCTTGTCTTTATTGTATAGCAAAGAGTATCTAAGCAAAGGGAGATACATCCTTGGATCAAATACATGGATTGGTGACATGTTAGTGAGCTCCTCCTTGTTTGGCTGCATGGATTGGTGAGATGTTGATCCTTGTCCTTTTTGGTTGGTCAAACAAGTTTGATCAGTGAGGAATCTTTGGAAAATCTTCTTGTAGAAAGCTAAGAATAGCATAAGTGAGGTACCATTGGAAAGATCTTGGTAAGAAGAAAAAAGGGAGGAGAAGGCAATGCCTATGACCTTGAAGGGAATGGAAAAATTTCAATTTTTGAAGCCTAATTCATTTATTTAGGCATCCAAAATTGGCTTTGAAGGTTTTAGTGTGTTTTTGATCTCAACCCTATTAATGATTAATGGAAGTGCTCTTTTGGTGACACCTTTATCTGATCTACTTAAAACCATCATATATAACATCCATAAGATATTACCGAGCTAATTTACACCTCTAGATAATTTGTCTAGCTAATGGTATTACAAATACCTATACTTGATACTTGATGTTTATGTAGGATTCCCTTCATCATGACAGAAACTTCTTTGGGTGAAAGGATAATCTTGTAGCTTGAGAATTGTGGTACCCACATTTTTTGTTCTTCTATGTTTAGTAGTGTTTAAGAGACGAAGTAAGCACAGAAAGTCAAATTGCGGATAAAGAATGGACGGAAGTAACTTCGGAGGAAAGCCAAAGAAGCTGACATCGGATCCGATGATGGAGGTACTCGCAAGAGGAGTACACCAAAAAAAGTCCAAAGATCACCGTCTTTGGGTTGGAAGACGTAGGAAAGACAAAGACTGTTTAACAACCTCTGTATGTGGCAAGAAAGTACATTTCAAGAAATGGCGGGGACAGAAGAATCATGTCTTGATAGTGACCGCAGGTGCACGTAGAAGAGAGAAATTCACTGACAAAATCAACTGAAGAATGACTGCAATTTGGGGCAATATAAAATTGTGATTGCGTAGAGGGAAGTTGAATACTCTGAGTAAATTTCCAATTCCTTTGAGTAGTCGTCCTGCAATAATGCGTGTCCGGAAGCCCATCGAGAGTGAGATTTTCCGGAACCCTGAGGGAGTTAGAGTATCTCGTCCAGGAGAGGGTCTTATTTTCCAACATCGTAGAATGAGAGAACAAATCATGGCAAAGAAGGTGGCCAACACACTGGCGGTGAGAGGTTTTGCAATTTGAAGGGTAGATGTAGTGGCAAGAATTGAAGTCTTGGTTAGACTTTGTATTACCTTTTTAGCATGGAACTTGAACTTCAGTTTCTCGGGAGTGCTGGCAGAGATTGCTGCTAGTAATTGTGAGGAGGGTCCCAAGGTGGAAGGGAAGAGAGGCAATTTGGCTCGATGGACTGAGTCGGATTGGAAGTTGGTATTGGGAAGAGAAGCCAGAGAACCAACAGGGATCACCTTCTATCAGAAGTGTGATGCTGTAGAGGAGACGGTGGAAATCCAAAATTTGTTCTTTGCTCCAAGAACCACAAATGGCTACAAGGTGGAGTCCTACCGGGACCCAATCCGAAGAAGTATTGTGGGGGCAATGATGGCCATGTTCAAGCCAGAACTACCTACGTGAACATGCAGCAAGCCGTATTTTTCCATCAGATGTTTGCATGAGTTCTCGTGAATTGGGCAAAGTACTTTCACCACCAAACAAGGCAGATGGTGGTGAATTGGAGAATGGGCTCACCACCGCATTACTTTGCACTGTTCGCAGCTCACTTCTACTTTGGGCTGAATTTACTATCCAAAGACGAGCGTAATTGTATGGTGTCTCATATGCATCCCGATTTGAGACGAGAAGCAGACGATGAGGAGCGCCAATATATGCTACATCTTTGAGCAAATGACAAATACTTTGTGAGGACAGGATAGTGGAAAGTTGAAGATATTACCAGTCTGAAGATGAAGAAGCACAACAAACCCGAAGAAGCAAGGTCACCGCCCAAGCAAAGGAAGACTCAATGGCTGATGTTGAAGACGGCAAAGATCGTAAAAGAGGCATCATCAGGATCGGAGTCTAGAGAAGAGACTGAGTCGCAAGAAGAGGACTCGGAAGAAGAGGAGCTCACCTTGAAAAGTGAGGAGTCTGGGAGCAATAGCGATGGAGAGCCAGAGGTCCAGCAATCAGCAACCGTAAGTGAGGCTTGTTAGACAATGATAGCAAACAAGTCAAGAGTAGAAGAAGAAGCAGAGAATCCCGCGGAGCCAAGTTCAAGAGGCCAAGACGAAGGAAGTGCTGACACAATGAAGATACAAAGATAGCGACTTCGGATGAAGGAGCCGATGACGGAAAAGAAGACTCCAGATGAAGATGGCGATGAAGAGGAAGAGCATTTCAATGGGATATCCTATCTAACAAAGGTGGTAACACCACTGCTGGAATTGTTGAAGGAGCATTGAAGAGTAATTCCCCAAGATTGCAAGAAGGGGATGAAAGAATTACAGATGGTGAAGTATCTGGTAAGTGAAGTGAAGGAGCTGTATGAACAACAAGTCCGAAGAAGCGCGGAAGTGGAAGAACTTTGGAGGGAGGAATGCTTGGTGAAGAAAACACTCACCCTGCTATAAGGAAGTTGTGTAGAGAAGGAGAAGGAATTGCAAAGGCGAGCCGGAGAATTCAAGGAACAAACGATGTGGCTCAATAAGATGAAGGAAGAAGTGAGTGATGTGCGCATCAAGAATGTTCATTTGAAGGTGATGAACATCGTAATGGAGCAGGAATTGGATAGTTTGAAGAAGAGTGCAGCGGGGAAGGATCAAGCATGGCAGAGGGAGTTAGCAGCCAGGCAAGAGGAAGAAGAACGACTACAAGAGCTAGTCAGAAGTGTTGAGTTATAGAGTACACAATATGCAAAGGAGAAGAAGATGCTTGCTGTGGAGTACGAAGATGAGCTGAAGATGTATCGTGAAGAATTGAAGGTAGAGCGCTCTCGAGGATATGAATCAGAATCAGTAGGGGAAGTTGCAGGAAAGTTAAGAGTGATTTTAAGCACGGAGATTGAAGGGAGATTGGAGAAAGCTCGCCTACATGAGTTGAAATTACTTGTGCAGGAGACTCGGAAGCAAAAAGCCAAGGATGTAGACATGAACACATTGCTGATTCGATTAAGAGAGCGTGTAGATTGGAAGATGTTAGAGGTAGAGAATAATGTTAGTCTTAGACAAGATTTAGTTAATTTGGAATTAGAGAAGATTCGGAAGAGTGTGACAGTGGATATGAAACCCAATGTCACAGACGTAGGAGTACAAGTGTCATCGGACTTGATGATTGACACATTAGAGAAGAGTGGGTCAGGAGATAGAGCGTTAGATAAGTCACTCCTTAGAGCAATTATAGTTCCTAGTGAAGAAGTTGCAGAATTAGTAAAGGATTTGGTAGAATCAGCTATACCCGAAGAAGGAGAAATAGTAAGAAGATCATTGGGTTTGGAAGCCAATGATGAGGTAGACATCGGATCGGTGTAAGTACTAATTTTGAGATAGGAAGAGGCAGATATGAAGAGATAGATTGTCCCTTAGGATTTGCAGGTAGGAACGGATGTTAGGATGTGGTGCCTAGGTTGGCGAGTCTGCCGTTTGCTTTAGTATTTAAGTGGAGCATTTGCAGTACAATGTTATTCAATATTCATATTTCTGAAGATAGATAAAGCGAAGTGTTGTTCTCAGTACTCATCGCTTAAGCTTAATTCCGATTGTCAATTTTGTGTTTGTGTTTGTGAGTGTGTGGAGAATTCTGAAGAGCAAGTCAGTGTGTTTGTGGATGTTGGAATCTACAACCTTGATCTTCATTTTGTGTGTTTGATCCTGAGTGAAGTGCATTGGAGCAATGCCTTGACAGATCTGAGAGGAATTGTAGTGATGGTAGTATTTTGCATTTGTGAGTGTAGTACAAAGTTGATGTGAAGCAATTTCGATCGAGAAAGTTGTGCCTTTAGTGGAGGGGTGGAACACAATTTTGAGGTGAAATTGGTCTTCACAGTGAAGTGCCATCTTTGGGAGAATCTGAATCATCACAATCAAGAGTTGTTTGGACAGAATTTGCTATGTTGTGATTATGTGTGTGTGTATTCGTGACAAGTTGTCAAGATTGTGAGCTTGTTACTCTCTTCTGGGTGTAGTTTCTACTTGAGAGATTAAAGAAGAAACCAAGACAACCTACAATTGTGACTTTTGTCTTCGTATTCGACCAATTCTGGATAGTATCTCTGCAAGAACAAACTCTACTGACCCGATTACCACAAAAGTGATATTTGCCGAGTTGTCACAAGAATGCTCAAAAATTGGCCAAAGGAAAGTGAGATGATATTTTCTTTGTCCATAATCCAAAAATTTCATCTCTTAATACTTCTACAAACTTCTAAAGGTAATCTTTAAAAATGGATATTAGCATTCTTTGTAAAGTTGTAGGTGTATTACATAAATTGAAGGGCATTTGATTTTAGGCATAAGTACCCTGATCTATACTAAAGGTATTTTCCTCTTGAATTGAAACTTGGTTCTACCATGAGAACTCATCTAAGAAATGGAAACTTGGTTTGACAATGAGAAGCCATCTAGAAATTATAGCAAGGATGTCATACAACTTGATCTAAAATGGCATTTGTGAATGGTGGCAAATGATGGTCCTGTGTTAAAGCTTCGATCAACTTCCAAGGATCTTGACATACTCATATCTTCCTTAATTTCCTCTTATGTACAACTACAATGGGGGAATCAGATTCACTTCTCAATATGGGAAAAATGGTACTAGATCAAAGATCCTTATTTATCTTATCCTTTACCAAAAATGAGTATTTTTGGGTTGAATCAATATTACCTTTGACAAATTGGAACTGCATCTTCCTCAAAGTGAATTCAATGCTCACCAAATTGCATGGGAATTCCAAACCTTTGTTCAAATTTCCAAACAAAGATGTCTTGATACTCCTAAAAGATGCAAAATATTCTTTGCACTTGTTCAATGAGACTTGCTTGGATATTTTTAGTATTTTTCTTCAATTGTGATCACTCTTGATAATCAGATGGGTTGAAAATCCCTTCCACATGAGCACAAGTTATGTGGAAGGGATTGTCAATACTGAATGCTCCTCTTGGTCTTAATTAACTTAGAATCTTATGAGTTGTTTTGTAAATAATCTTCCATATACTCGTCTCCTAAGGAAATATTTTCTCCAAGATGAAGGACTTTCTACCAACACAATGCAAACATCCTCTAATATGTTGCTTTAGGATCTTAGAATTGGAGCTTATGCTTATACCAATCCACATTTATTCAAGCTCCATATAACCAAGGTCTATCAATAAAGGAAAAACAATCTTTGTGATTGGATGGAGAGCAATATATTTTGGATGAAAATGTACTTCACTTATTGTAGTCAAGTGTTAGATAATAATCCAAAGGTCTCCTCCAAATTTGATATGCAAATCTGAAGATCCAAGGTGTGGGCTCAAACTTAGTGTATCCAAGCTGATGCAAGCTGATCCAAGTCTTCTCTATCATTGCATTGACTCTTGATCCAAACTCTATGCAAACAGACTTAATTAGACAACCTGCTATCTCTACTTCTACTTGAGTTGAACCCAAATCTTCTTATTCTGTTCGGAAAATAGCAAGGAGATCCTCTTGCTTCTTTTCTATTTCTGCCTAAGGGCCATTGCTAACTGATGCTTGTACATTTTTATGTCCTCCCACAGCTGCTTAATATTTACATCTACCTTGAGGATGCCATATATGCCACATTGTGTCACCTCTAGTAAACTTGTAACTCTTATCCTTTTTGTCTAGATCTTGCTCTCATCTTCTAGAAGAGGATTCTTTTGAATAGGATTCTTCCAAGAAGGACTCTCTCATGATAAAGACTTTGTAGTTATATTCAGTTCTCTTTTAAGTATGGTAATAGTATGGATTCCTTTGCAATGTAACTACTAGGTTGTGCTCTCCTAATTTCTTCAGTCAATAAGTCCTAGAATTCTCTTCTGATGTACATCCAAAACTACAGAGCCATATCTTTTGAATGTTCTTGTTGCTTTGATTCTTCTACATTCACGAGCATCTTACTCTTTTCTTTGGCTTGAAACTTCTTAGTCTTTGATTTTCTAGTAGCTTTCTTTGTTTCTTAGCAAAACCTCCTTTTGTTTATTCTATTTAGTTCTTTAGTCCAAAGAAAAAGATGATTCCAAAGAAGAGGTTTCCTTTGCAAGTTTCTTCCCTGAGCAAGTATCAACTTGGTTCACCTCTAAATTGGGCCATCCTTCTCCCTCCTCTATAAGGTCATCATCTTCAATTAACTCTTCCAAAGTAACACAATGTACATTAGCATCTATATTTGTAGTTGCAGGTGTTGGTGCAAATTGTATCAATGGCTTAGGTGTAGGTGGTTGAGGACAGTTTGCTACAACATGTCTAATCAACTGTTAGTTTGAATGGATTGATATATAACAAATTTATTTCCAAGGCTCTAGAGAATTTAAAGACTAGTGCACTAAAGCTTCACAATTATAGCATATACCTAGAATCATATTTTTCCTTAAGGGTATGATTCTTTGTTGGGATTCATTGCTTGCAAATTCCCTTGGCACATACTTGGGAATAATGAAAAGGACTTGGAGTATTAAAAAACCTACTCATCTTCTTCCACAAAATATCATGAACTTCCCATTCTTTACAATGTACTAAGTAAGTTGGTTGTGTGATTAAACATTCAATATAAGTATGTTTTGAATTACCAAAAGGCATGCACTAGATGTTTTTTTAGTGTATGAGGGTGGTCTTTGTCTTTCTTTAGCTCCAACTACCTATAGTTTGAAATTGGTGAATCCCTTGATGAGTTCTTCCAACTTTGTACTCAATTGACCAAAGGTCTTTGGAGTTGTAACAACCTTTTGTCTTTGAGTAATCCTCTTTTCTTTTCTTTAGTCCTTCTCTTCTTCAAAGAAAGGAGATATATTGGAGAATCCCAAAGAAGAAGAAGAAGATATTTGTGCTGATATCCTCTTCACTCTTTGTGAACTTCTCCCTAAATACTATTTCCTTGAAGGATTGAAACAAGCAAACTCATACAATTCTTCCAGTTTCATCACCTTACCAACCATATCATACTCCCATTCCTTGCCAATTTTATAGGTAGTTCTCTTAGGAACCATGCCACTACCTGAGCATCCAAATACCATAGGGTAACTCTTCCTTGTGTCAGCCTTCTCAAAGGATTAAAAACCTCTGTCTTTAGTCTTGCAAACTTCCATTTTTTTGCATTCTAGACTATTTGGAGTGGCAAAGGCATTTGGGTCATAGTCTAGTTCTTGGAACCTTTCTAGAAATTGACTCCTAATTGTTGGCTCGTCCACCACATTAGTAGGATTTTGACTTGTATGCATGTACCCATTTCTAGCTTTCTTCCTTTACAAACTTGGAAATATTCAAAGCTTGTCATGATTTGACTCCTTTTTATTGGCTATCATGATTGTCTCAAATTTTTTCAGGAAGATATATGGATCTCCTCTTCATCTTGGCCTTAAAAATTTTGGTAGCTTTGATGAGTGAAAGGTTCTAGATTAGCTATTAGGGAAACTACAACAAACAAATGAAATATAGAGATTGATCTTGTAGAAGAAAGTCGAAAAAAATTAGAATCAAGTGCAAGGTTAGAAAAACCATCCCCTAAGTTTATATCTTAGAGAGATTGGTCTTGATACAAATCTCTAGCATTCTTGAAGGTATTGCTTAACTCTTGGTCTGCAAAAGAAGGTTCATTTCTCAGTTTTGGTTCTCTAGAGAAGAGTTCTTATGGTATTATAATAATACACTAATCACCCAATTGTAGTATTTTGATGTAAAATAGTTTGTTCAAATGAGAATAAAGTTATAAATTGAGAGATACTAAGGTAAATGTCATGGATCAGTCCTTCATTCTTAATTCTTTCATTTTCTAGGTAGAAATTACTTCCAAAAGAAGGTGATGTCACCCACATAAATGCATCAAAAAAATTTGGAGAGATAAAACTGATTTACTCTCAAAATAAATCCAATTAATTCTTAAAAGTGATGCTTCAATTCATTGACTATCTCCTACAAGAGACTTTCCTTCAACTTGTGTTCCATAGATCTTGCACTAAACCTTAAAGGCTGGTGCTTCAACTCCAAAGGTATGATTTTGGTCCAAAGGGCTAATGTCTTAAGTAGCAAAGGCCATAGTTTGCTTCAAATGTGAGAACTCCTTCTCCAAATGTCTACTACTTTTTCCTTAGGGGAGAACACTTCAAGGAACTAAGTCATTCACCAAAGTTAGGATTTTCTTGTACAATTCACAATCCTAAGAATTTATATCTTTTTATGTATTTTCAACACTACAAACATTCTCTAGTTGTCAAGGCAATGCTTCCAAACACTTGCTTTTTCTCCCAAGTATCAAACTAACAAGGAGCAAAGAAATTCTATTGCAAAGATTCAACTGAAAGATAAAATGACTAAGGCATGCACTTGCACAAGGATCATAGAAAATGATGAAGAGGCCAAATTCTTTCACTTAATAACCATTTAATTGAACACAATGCACTTCATTCTTTTTGCTTAAATACTTGGCCATTTGGAAATAAAAATAATACCTAAACAACAAAGTGAAAAGATATGTTTGAATTTGTATCTCCTAAGTAAACATCCCTCTGAAAAAGGTGATGATTGAATCCAAAGGCTTTGAAGTCCTTCCTCAAGCTAACTTCTTTAACTCCTAACTTCTCTCAACTACTCCTTTGAGAAACCTATTTAATTTTTCTCATGGATCTTGCAAAGTGTTCTTCAAGTAGTCCCTAGTCTTTGTGGTCTTCCTTTGCATTTTCTTTAAAAATTCACCAACGCTTCTTCCCATTCCTTCCCACTACTCCAAAGCTTCTTAAGTAATTTGATCTCATCATTTATCATCCTAATTATATCCTATAAATCCATCTATGAATATCTATTATCTCCTACACAAATTTACTACACTATCCTTTGGACCTAACCATGCCTCTACATCTGCACTCCTAGTTCTTTTTGCTTCATGTTTGCTCTATTCTCTAAAATGACCAGCTTTTGAATTGGTTCCAAATTCTACAACTTCAAGTTGAGCCACACTATTTGAAATCTTGTAAAGTTTCTCAAATGCACCCTTTAATTTCTTTGCTACCTCTTTGATCCTCATTATCTTTGCCTTTTATGATGCTACCCAAATTTGTTCTTCCTTTTCCTTTGCCTTTTGTAACATCTGACTCTTAACAATGTAATTGGATAGCTCCTTTCTTAGTTTAGCTATGGTCAAATCTTATGCATTCTATCTAGCATCTTTCTCATTTCTAACAATTGCTATTTCTTCAGGTTGGGAATCCAACTTAGCCATCAAAAGGCCATTTTCCACCTTTTGATTATTTAGCTCTTTCTTCATTGACCACACCAAAGCCTTGTCTTCTTCCTTCTCTTGCTTCTCTCCTTCTAACTCTTATAGTTTTGGAATCTTGATCTACCACTCCTACAAAGTATGATGCATCCACCTTGGTAGCTCCCTTGCAGTCTCAACTCAAGACTATTTATACTCCTCCAAGATATCTATCAAATACTCCACAATGGGAACCACGTCAATTGTCAAAGTGCTTTAGAGTGATTGGTTCTCAAGAAAAGGTTATTTTGATATTGATGGTTCTTGGTCACCTTTGGATTTAGTGAGTGTTGCCCTGATTTTCCAAAGCATTTTCCTCATCTTTGACTTCCTCGTTGACTCTAGGTTCTCTTCTCTAGCTTCCTTTGGATTCTTAGTTAGCACAACCTCATCAAGGAACAATCTTTTTAGGTCCAAATATCCAAAGTGTTGGTCCATGTCTGCATTGTTCATTCATTGGTGATGTAAGATGATTAAGATTTCCTTCACACATCAAATGCTTACCTTTATATATTTGTACCTAGATGCAATAGTAGATGAAAATTTATGTATAACATCTAATGAGTCCTTTGCCTATCTTCCTTCCTTGCTTTCTTCTTTGAATGGGATGTCATAGCCTTTGGCAATTTTGTTGCTTTCCTTTTTCAAGATTAATTTGGCCTTTGGCTATGCCAACTACTTCTCATTTCAGATCCACCCTACACTTTTTTTCTTCCACTTGAAATTTAGCATCTATCTTTTGAATATTCCTTATTGTGGCAGTCTATTCTGTTTTGATTTTTAAGTAATTCTCATCCAATTCATGGCTAGGGAATTCCTCCTTCTCAACTTCTTCTAACACTACCAAGCCTATATGAAAGTGGATGACAAAAGGTACTAGAAAATGAGGTCTCTTTTCTCCTAGGACTTGGTACATTTGGTTGGTCTGCTAATAGAAGATCATTGCACTATCTAGCTCTTTGCCTTTAAACACACATTCAAAGAACAAGACTTGGTTAACTACCACATAAGTCATCTGACTTGGCTTGAATATCCTAAGCAAATTGAGATAAACACACACATTATAGATCATAATATTAGCTAATTCTGTATCCATTCTTTGCATCTTTTGGACAGTAAAAAAATGCACCACTTTATATACCAATTTCTTGGCGTTGAAAAATTGAGTATCCAATCTCAATCCATTCTCCACCCATGTAAATTTCCCTAACACTTATTTTCATTATTGACATGTTCACTAGTATGGATTTCCTCTCAAGCACAATTGCTCTTGGTAGCTACCTCCTTGATTTTGTACCTTGTCATTATGCATGAGTAAAACCAATTTCTCACTAAGAACATCAATAACCCTTTGCTCTCCAAGGACTCTCTTCTAGCATTCATTGTGACAACCTAGCAAGTATCACTTTTGTGGCAATAAGTAAGTAATCATTTGTTCCCATAAAGATACAAGTCAAAAATGATCAAACACAAAGTAAAATGTCACAAACAGTTCTTCTTTGTTGCCTCTTTAATCTCTTGGGTAGAAACCACATCCAAAAGAGAGTAACAAGCACTCAATTGCAGACTTGTCACAAATAAAAAATACCCATTATCACAATTCTTGAACTCCTTTCCAAATTGATACTAATTGTGATGATCTAGTTCTCCCAAAGAAGGCTACTTCACCACAAAATGACTTTGCCTTGGAATTGTGTTCCACTCTTCTACTAAAGGCACAATTCCTTAATCAAAATTGCTTTGTATCAATCCAGAACTATGATCACAAATGTAGAATACTACAAACACTACAATTCCTCATAGATTTGTCAAGGTATTTCCTCAATTGCTATCTACTAAGGATCAAATACACAAAATGAAATTAGACCTATTGAATACAACATTTAACACACTCCAACTGCAATTCAAACTTCTCCAAACACTCACAAACACATACAAAAGATTAATACTTGGAATTAAGCTAAAATGACAAGCACTAAGTTACAAAAATTTGCTTTACTCATTTTCAAAACAAAATTTCTGAATAAAAATACACTACAAATGCTCCTTTAAAATATTCCAAGTTCTAATAGTTATTTAATTGCCTTAATTGCTTCAATTGCTACGTTACCGACCTATAAATCGAAAATGACGTTCCACTTCTTCATATATACCTCTTCAAATCTTGAGACTATTACTTATTTGATCCAATGTCTACTTCTACTTTTGCTTTTACACCCAATGTAACTACAATTGCACCCTCTACTTCAAGTTCATCTACTACCTTACAACTTCTTCTATCACATCTTCAATCTAAATTGCAACTAATCTAGTTATTGTTTCCTTCTCTTCTCTAACTTCTTTAGTGAACTTGGATAACTCACTTGAAGACACTTGCACTCCTACCTCAACTTCTTTGCATTGGTTTTCTTCCTTCACACTATTGCAAAGTTTATCTAACTAAATCTAATTTGAAACTCATACCTTCTACTACTTCTAACATCATTCTATCTACTCTCTCTCTCAAAAAAATCAAAAGATTATTAATTCATTGTCCTTGGCCTTTCTCTTCCTCATCTCTTGCACTAAGAACTTCAATTTGTGCAGTCTTGCTTCCCTCCAACTTCACTTTTGTCTCTTTACTCATCATTGCCTTCATCCTCCCGATGATCTCTCCTATTGATTCCAATATATACACATGAGTTCTCTCCACCTTCAACTCCTTATAATACATCTAGAATTTATGTGCATACTCAGCCTTCAAATTTATCTTCATACTCAGCCTTCTGTGCCTTCTTCTTCTCTATATATTGAGCAATTTGAGCTTCTGCACTTCTTACCAAATCTTGTAATCCTTACTCTTCTTAATTTCTACTTGTCAACTCTCTTTGCCATGCTTGATCTTTTTCCAATGCACTTAATCTTAAGCTCTCCAACTCTTGCTCCATTATTACTATGATGCCCTACAAATGTATCACTTTAAGTCACACTTCATCAAATTTTCTCTTCAACTTCTCAAATGCTGCCCTCTGACTCTTCACTCTTTGGCTTGACATTCAAGATCTCTCTTGCACTTTTCAAAATTCTCCTACAAGTTATCTAAAGTCTTCTTTTGAAGTATTACATCCATTGGGAGTTCTTTGGCTTCCTCTTCTCTTCAGGTTAACTTCTCCTTTAACTCCAAAGCTTCTTTGCTTAAATACTTCAACACCTACAACTCATCCTTCAACTTCAAATGATCTTTCTACATCTTCTCCTTCTTCTTTTTCAAATGCAATAACAAAGGACAGACAATTTTCAACAAATACTCTACTCCATTAAACTCTTTCACCTTGTCCTTGTCATCTTTTTACTCAGCTTTGATAGGCAAGTCCTCCCTTGATGCCTTGCTCAGAAGTCATGATCTTTGCATCTTCACATTGATTTCTTTCAAGTTGTCTTCTTCTTTCTTCACTCGGATTGGTCTAGCAATTGCAATATGTAGTCCTCTCTTTGACCTCGTTTCCCTTTGGAACACCAACCTCTGCTCTTCTTCCATGTCCACCATAGGTTATTCCAAACATGGGGCATCTCCTCCTTTCATATGATCAATCACCTCATGGAACTCCTCATCCTTCTTTTTAGCCACTTTGTCCACCGACTGCTTAACTTTGGGTTCTCCTTCACTCCCACTACTTGACTCTCTACTATGCAACATGAGCTCATCTTCTTCCTCTTTTAAGTCTTCTCCCTTGGAATCAACCTTAACTTCAGATTCTGTCCAAATTGCAGGATTCCTCATTACAGGTGAGGAACTCTTCCTATTGACCTTCTTTGGCATCATGCACTAAAAAACTCTAGGTCTTGGGAACATTGTTCCATCTCTTGGATGGATGATTCTAACTCCCTCAAGTCTTTGGAAAATTAAACTCTTGTTTGGCCTTGTGGCTTGCATTTCTTTGGGAAATTTTTTGAGAGGAACAAGATATTTTGTTGACATTTTGGATTTCCTTTGACAAAGCCTCAACCTTATAGTGTTACAATGTATGGTCATTCTTTAGTTGATCTTTACTTGCTACTCATGCATTTTTCATGTGTTACTATTGTCACTCTCAACTTTATCCTTCTCACAACTCAGTCATTTTCTTGATTGTACCTTCTTGACTTGTGTGACCCAAAGAATAGTTATTAGAATTTCTTTGGATCTGGTTGAGCACCCAAATACAAAGTAACCTTACTTCAAGTCTACCACCTTATAAGTCTGATCCAATTCCTTCTTCCTTTGACATGAAGTTGACTTCTTTGGGTCTACTCTAAACACACAATTCTCCTCTTTTCTTCTTCATTGGGTTGCAATTTGGCTTCAACAATACACTTCTTCTTTAAAACTCATAAAAATGAAAAATTTGGATACCACATGCATCTCCAAAGTATTGTCCTCAAATATTTCAGGTTCAAAGTTTTTGGTTGCTCGTAATGATGTCCTCTCATAATCTGGTTATGAGTCATTGACTTGACGAAGGTGGAGGGAGTTCTCTTGAGTCTGAGTTTTCCTTTTGGTCTAAATTCTGCACTCTACTTCAATCACACGAGCGCCCATTAATCCAAAAATTAATTACACAAAGGTATAAAGCAAAGTAGACTTGAGTTTGGACAGGTCTTTTAATATACTCATTCTTATGTATGGGCTTCACATGTATGGGTGGTTGGCTAGTGTTCATCTCTTATTCCCACCTTCTTGATTAACAATAAATAAAGTTTATGTATTAGCTCTTCCTTACTAGTTTCTATTTTCCCAAGATTAGTCTCCCCATATACTATGTATTTTCTTGCAATCATGTAGCACACAAATGTTAAACTATTATGCCACTAGCCAACTATACTTGGTTTGCACATGTTAGCTTGATGTCTTTTTTATCTCATTGTGAAAACTTTTCAACCTCTCAAAAGTGCTCTAGCTTTTGAATAAGATAATCTAGTCCTTTGGTCTTCCACTAAAGACCTTTAGGTCAACCTATCTTCTCTTCCTTTTGGGTTTAAACCAAAAGGTTATGCTATCTTCTCAAACCTTTGCAATAGAATCCAAAGGTCAAACTACTTCTTTTAGCCTCATTTCATTATCAAATGATAGTAAAATGCTCAAAATTTGACAAGTTTAAAGTTTCCAAGTACAACAAGTACCAATGGTGAGTAACCTTTGATTTCTTCAAAAAATGAGGAAAAATAAAATAAAATTTGTGCAGTTTTCTCCTTGATAAATGCATGAGAATCCCCTTTCTTCAACTTCTTTGTATCTAAATCTAAATCTTTATGGGATTGAGGAGAAGTAGAAAACTCAGGTTGAGTCTGGACAAACTATACAAGGATTTTATTGAAACCAAACTCTCCTTTATGCAAGGATAGGTGCCAAAGGACTATGAGCCGGCCTGTCTCTCACTCAGGATGAACCTCTGATGGCTACTATGGTAGCGCACAATGGACTAAGAAGGCAAGGAACCCGAACTCCATCATACTCCTCCAAGGCTAACATTCCAAGACTCAAGACATTGCTCACTAGAGAACTCAATGAGAGAGAAATAGTTGCAAAATGAAAGGATGATGAGTACCTCCTCACCCCTTGTTTATATACCTGTGAAATAGTTACATACCAAAGTTACTAATTATCGTAGTAACTCAAGTTACTAGACTAAAAGTCAAGTAAAGTCAAAAAGTAGAAAGGAATATCTATTCACATGGGCATATTCCCCTAAGCATGTGGTCTTATCTTGACCCAACCACTAAGTCAAGGATTCCTTCACATGGGTTATCCTTGGACTAAAGAAGAATCCAAAACAAAAAGGCTTGTGGGCCCAAGAGTTCTCAACTCTTTCCTCAAAGCCAAACACCTAGGAATAATACCAAGTCAACACACTAAAGTCCAAAATAGTGGTGCTCATCTTTTCTACTTCCTCTAAAGTAAGGTCCCCTCTATCTTAGCTATGACTTACTTTAGCTAACCATGACTAATATAGAACCATCCTTTATCTCTATATAAATAATATCTCTTAAGTACCTGTAATACCAAGCTAAATATCACAATACCACACACATGCACAAATGGGTGTTACAGGACCAATTAGTATCTATCATTATTTTCCTTTCAAGGTTATGAACTTATTCTTGAGATTTTTGTGGTTGTATTGCACACCATTCAACTTTGCATTTCTGATTCCTCTAGATAGCTCTTAGATCACAAGGTATAAAGAACAAGGAAGGTTATAACTATAGTCATGGAATTAAATACCAAGAGATCTTCAAATGTGTTGGAAGATCTCTTGGTATTTGATTCCATGGTTATAGTCATTGCCTTCCTTGTTCTTCATACCTAACCACTCCAAATAATGTATCCGCAATAACGGTTCCAAAAATATATATGACACCCTTGTGTCACATACTTTGCAATTAATAAGTAAAAAGGAACTTGTATACAAAGAGATATGGTTTGAAGATGGTTAGATTTGGAGAGAAGTATCACTAACATTACTATGTATTATCTCCTATTTAACCTCTTAGGTAGAATCCACTCCTAAAAGAGTGTAGAGTCACCAATTGTAGTGCACTATGACAAAAGAAAATCCAAATTCACTTTCATGTAAGCTAAGTTCCAACTTTGTCTTGAAGGTGATAATCCAATCACTCCAAAGAGGCTAGGTAACCTCTTTGGAGTACAAAGGATACAACTACAAAGGTTCTTTGCATTGCCAATAAATCTTTACTTTTTGATTCCATTGGACTTTCAACACTAGAGCTCACTTAAGACCCATAAAAGCATTGTTCCATTCCTTTCAAAAATACTAGGGACCCTAGACCCTAGCCACAAGTACTTGTGACCACACACACTCAATATCTTGAGTTCCTTTTATGAAGCTCCTCACCACAACTCACCAAAGAATAATTGCAAATGCTTGGAATTCAGCAACAAAGATCTTTTGGCTCTTTCACTTTACTCATTTAAATAGAGTGAATGGATATTTACAATATTTAAAAAAACCATAAAATAGCTTGTCCTTCTCCTAACCTTAGAAATATAATAATTGTAGAAATGTAAACATCTACCAAAATAACACTTCTTGCATATAGTCTATACACTCAAAATTTAATTATTCTATCTTATCCTAATCTGCTTATCTATATATTAACTAACACATGTCCTTGGAAAGTTCTTTAATTCTCTCCAAAGAAACTCTATTTTGTAATCTTTGGACTGCTACTCCAGAGATTATCCAACTAGGAAGAAATGTAAAACTTTGAATCCTCTTTAATGAAGGATTCTTTACACTACATTGATGTGAAGAACTACCTTTGCCTACTACCTTTGGTGATTTTCTCTTATAGTTTCTTGCATGTGGTCCTTTCCTCATGTTCTTTTCTAATATCCTCTTGCAAGGCTTCAAGCTTAAGGGTGGTTCCCCACTTGCATTCTTCTTAGATAACTTCTTGAGTTGCATTTTGTAACAACCTAACAAACACTAAAGTGGAGTATTACGGTGAATAAGAGATCATTCCCATGAGGATACATGTAGATGAATATTAATTAAAATGCACATATGAGTCCTTTATTGTTTATTATTTTACCTCTTGGGAAAAGACAAACAAGGACAATACCGCCAAAAAGGCAAATTATGGAAATAACAAACAAAATAATCACTTACACTACAATATGTTATTCCAATGTATTCTAAGAAGTAATGGTTTAGAGGTGCTCCTCTTCTCCAAAGGTCTCCAAAAGATTCTGCAAAGATAAGTGTCCTACTCTTCTAAATATGAGGGGTGGGGTCTTCCAAAGACCACCCCCTCTTCAAAAGGTGCTTATTTTTTAGATATCCTTGCTTCTTCCAAAGAATATTTGTCAGCAATATACCAAAGTTAGTGTTCAGCCCCTTCCAAAGAGAGAATCTTCCTTGAAGTCACTGTCCTACCCTTTCAAAGGCATTTTCTTCATCAAAGCTAATGTCTTACCCTCCCAAAGGCATTGTCTTTAGCAAACTACAATGTTCTACCTCTTTGCAAGGCACTACCTTTGCATGAAAATTGAATTGCTACACTTTGGAGCCACTATCTTCCTAAAATAATGTCCTACTATTTGGAAGGCATTGTCTTCCCTTAAACACAATGTTATCTCTTTGAAAGTGCACTTTCTTCAAGATATCAAAGGATCTTTGTAATAGTGTAATACTCCAAGCACAAGAGAAGAGAGAAAACACATATTTCACACTCAATCATTCGATGCCCCAAAGGAGCACATTCTCTTTATTATATAGACCAAGAGGATTTCCTCCTAGGAAGCTTCACCATAGGATTAGGCACACAGATAGGTGACATGTCAGCAAGCTCCACCCTTGGATTACTTACTTGGATGGGTGATATGTTGGTCCAGGTCATCAAAATAGAATGTAGATTGTCAAATCCCACTCTATATCATATATCACCACAGGTATAATCATTGGGTTTGGTGAGTTCATCACCCTATCCATGAATTTTGCACCAAAGTGATAAACTAGTGATACCCTCATTTGCTCACACTGAATGTACATAACCTTGATGTGGAATGGATTCAAGAATGGAAAGCTAGGTGTGGGAAATTGTCCTCCAAGTGCATCTGCTCTTTAAGGTGACCTGAAGAAAATGCATATTTTTGAGGCCTAATTCATCCATTTAGGCCTCCAAAATTAACTTCAAAGATCAAGCATATTTCAGCTCCTACTCTACTAGTAGAAGTCTCCTTTTGGTGATACCTCTTTCTGATCTGTTTATTCCATCATGTGTAACATCCTTCAAGATGTTACCAAACTAATTCTCACCTTTAAATCATATGTCTAGCTATTGATTTTAAGGTCTTCAAGTCTATTTCAGTTTTTGCTCTATTAGTAGAAGTACTCTTTTGGTGATACTCTTATTTGATCTGTTTTGACCATCATGTATAACATCATTCCATATGTTACTAAACCAATGATCTAGCTAGCTCTTGGTATTACATATAGTCTATTCATTCAATCTTCACACTAGGGTTACTTACAACGCTATAGCTCACAAGCCATCAAGGTTGTGCATCAAGTGATTGCACCAAAGCTAGTGATCACAAACTCAAATTCTTGCAACATTTATTGATCTTCACCCAAAGTGCAAACACAAAGCAAGAATCTTCATGAGAGTTTGAGCAAAAGCAATGAGAGTAATTAAGCTCTTCCACTTAATTCACCACTCATGACTAGACAATGTAGCACTTTGAATGATGTGCTTAAATAACTACAAACACTCAAAAATAAGAACTACCAAACTAACAAAACAACAAATAGCCACTACTAGAACACCTCATTGTCAATAATGGCCACTATTGGGTGCAGCTCTAGGAGGCTACAAAGAGGGTATGGCTGATATAACATGCTGCTCCATTACTTCATCAACTAGCTTTAAGGTCTCTGGTGCTTCTTTGAACTTCTCCTCTAGCTCTAATGTCTCTTATACCTCATCAAAATGCATTTTAACAAAAAGCAATATCATCCGCATGCTCTCTCTTAACTCTCTAGACTTCCTCTCTATCCTTGTCCTAAGTCTTAAGGTGATTGACTCTAAGGTTTATCACCAAGCTGCTCCATGAGTTTCCAATCTGCTAGTTGGAGCTCATGTACTTTTTTTGCGGTGGTAGTGTTCTCCAAAAATTCCACCATCATCTCCTTTGTAATGCCATGCACTCTCCTCAATAATTTTTGGTGCTTGTCTTCCCTTAACCTCTTTACTATCAATATCACATTCACTTCACCATCTTGAAGAGTCTTGGTTGGCATAGAAGTAGGAGCTACAACTCAGAGCTAGAGCTTCTCTCACTTTTCCTTGTTCATATAGACTAAAGCAATCAAGAGTTCTTTGTGCACCACCTTCAAGCTCTTCATCATTTCCTGGTACTCAATGATATGAAGGCTCATCTCCCTCTACTAGGCAATGGCTGATTGTTTATGATTCACCTTTTAGATGGATACCAATGCTTGGTCAATCCTCAATTGTCTTGCATGTGCTTTGAATTGCAAGATCCCCTTCTTGGATTTCTTTGACAACCAACTTCCAAAGATTCACTCCTATCTTTTAAAGAGTCTCAAATTGACTCTTCTCCAAATGGTTCTAATCTTCAGTCCACTCCAATATGACCTATAACACCCATTTGTGCATGTTAGTGGTATTGTGATATTAAGCTTTGTATTACAAGTACTTGAGAGATATTATTTTTATAGAGATAAAGGATGGTTCTACATTAGTCATGATTAGGTAGAGTTAGTCATAGCTAAGATAGACCAGACCTTACTTTAGAGGAAGTGAAAAAGATGAACACCACTATTTTGGATTCTAGTGTGTTGACTTGGTATTATTCTTAGGTGTTTGGCTTTGAGGAAAGAGTTGAGAACTCTTGGGCCTGCAAGCCTTTTTGTTTTAGATTCTTCTATAGTCCAATGACAGCACATGTGAAGGAATCCTTGACTTAGTGGTTGTGTCAAGATAAGATCACATGCAAGTGGAATATGCCCATGTGAATGGATATTCCTTTCTACTTTTTGACTTTACTTGACTTTTAGTCTAGTAACTTGAGTTACTATGGTAATTATTAACTTTGGTACATAACTATTTCACAAGTATATAAACAAGGGGTGAGGAGGTACTCATCATCCTTTCATTTGCAACTATCTCTCTCTCATTGAGTTCTCTAGTGAGCAATGTCTTTAGTCTTGGAGTGTTAGCCTTGGAGGAGTATAATGGAGTTGGGGTTCCTTGCCTTCATAGTCCATGGTAAGCTTCCATAATAGCCATCAGGGTTTCATCCTGAGTGAGAGACAAGCTGGCTCACATTTTTGGTTCCGTTGCCGGGACCTCTCTAGAAGGCAAGATAATGTTCCGCGTTCAATTTTACATTAGGCAGAAGGAGGCTATGAGAGCTCACTTGGAGAGAACATTGGGAGAGGAGAGGGCTGAACTGATGTTTTAGAACCAAGATCCATTTTTATACACTGTAGTTCATTATGATGTATTTGAAGTGATTTTGTACATCTTGTACACATGAGCGGATTTGGAGAGATTGTGTGAGGTGAATTGCAGATTTTGGGGATTAAGGTGATTTTGGGCAAAATCTCAAGTTTGAGATCTGAACTTGAAATTTCTACAGATGAGAGCTTGGGTTGTCTTTCAGTTATCACACTTAGAATTATTATGAGACTTATTATGCGCATTGGGCTAGAATTTTTGAAAGTTGATAGGGTGAACTGCTCACGCAACTGCATGCTCTCTAGAAAATTGTATGGAGTCTACCATTTCTTCAATTTTCAATGGATTATTATGAAATTTTTTGAAAAAATTGATTATGTTATATTCTACCTGCTGACTAAAAAATTAGAAAGAAATCATTCTTGAGCAAGAGTTCTGAGTTTTTGAAGTGAAGGGGGTGGTTTTCACACCAAATCTGAAATATGTGTGCTAAATAGAAAGGTGTCTAGGCCAAATGGCTCAATGAAAAGATTTGAAATTTTGCAAGGAGGGACACCCTAGAGTTTTGATCAAGTGTAAAAATTTCAGAGGATTTTCACATACAAATTGAGAGATTTGAGTGAAATTGTGAGGAAAGGTCAATTCTACAGAGTTGAGACCTCATGCATGAGGAGTTTGAGATCAACAAAAAGCATGTTTGAGTGTTTAGATTCATCTTGGGAACATGGAGGGTCATCAAGAGTAGAAATTGAGACTTGCAAGGTTCCCAAAGGGTTTGAGGTGATTGTAGGGGTGGATTTGAGGAAAAGAGAGTTTCCAATAAAATTTGAAGAGAGTGTTGAGAGGATCCAAAAACCTATGCCACTTGGAGGAAAGAGTGAGTCTAAGTGCTTTCTATGTGGAGAGAAGGGACATAAGGTAAGTTCATGTTCATTTACCTTTGAGAGCAAGAGATTGAGGGAAAGGAGAGGCTCACTTGACTTGGGTTTGCATGTTGGACCTTCTTCACCAAGATTGGGAGGGAGAAGATCTAAGACCAAGGAGTTGTGTGAGGTTTGTCAAGTGGAAGGACTTCCAAAAGAACATGAGTGTAGTGGAGTAAAAGCACTTTTGGAGACTTTGGTGAAGGATCTTAGAAAGAGTATTAGTACAGCTACAGAAATACTACCACCTTCATCAGCTAGCTCTCAAGATTAGTGATGGAGATAATCTTTCAACTTATGGATAAACTATCCATGAGAGTTAGATTAATATGCACTCTAGGATTTGATGTTGCTATAGAAATCTTGGAGCAACCAGAAACTTCTTTTTTTCCTAGAGTGGATTATTCTCATATGGTGTTAGTCATAAATATAATCTATTATTTATAGAGTGAGAGAAAAGAAAAAAAAATTTGAGAGAAAAGAAAGATAGTGAGGGATTAAGATGGGGAACTTCCAATTTTCTTTGGCAAGGATGGAAAAGATGTGGAGGACTTTGTGAGAGACTTCAAGAGAGCTTGCATAGGAAACAATGAGAGGAGGAAGAATGAGTGGGCCTCATTATTACCAGATTTCTTTAAGGATGCAACACTTGCATGGTATGAGTTAGAATACCAAAAGAGAGAGAGGAGAGATAGGGAAGAAGAGTCTTGGGAGACTTTTACTTCAGCACTCACTAAAAAATTCTTCCAGATGAGAGTTATGAGAGATTGATGAGTGATGTTACCTTTCTCAAACAAGGAGATGGAGAGAAAGTGAGAGTCTATGTGGAAAGAGTGGAAAATTTAGAGTCCAGATTTTGCATAGTGTTGAGGAAGTGTGTGGATGATATGGAGACTACTATGATTGGCATAGGGGGCAATGCTCACCAAGAATTTTGTGGGCAGGTTGAGACCACAAATTAGAAGCAAGGTGAGATATGAGAAACCTTCTTCCAAGGTTGAAGCTATCAAGATAGCAATTTGTATGGAGGAGAGCTTGGAAGGGGATGAGAGTGTTTTGGTGGTGAAGAAGGTTGTGCATCCTCCTCAAGGCTACAAGTATGGTAGAACTTTTGATACTTTGGTGGCAAGGGTTGCACCACAAGTATTAGTGCTCCAATTCTTGCACCTCTACTAAAGGATCCACTTCAAACCATCACAGAACAACTTGCAGATCTCAAAATCAATCTGGTGCAACTACGGGAGAAGAGAGAGGTGGATCAAAATATACGGAGAGGGCATAAAAGTTATGGAAAATATCCATATAGAGGAGGCTAACTAGCCAACAATTTCAATGATAGAAATTGTTTTGGTTATGGAGGAAGAGGCCATATCCAAAGGAATTACCCAAATTCCACTTACCATGGAATAAGAGGTTATGAGGGAGCCAATAGAGGGAAAGACGGAGGTAGTGAAAACCAAGTGGCTCCTAATACAAACAAAAGTAAGGGGATAGCATCCATAGATGTGAATAGTCACAACATCAACGATGCATTGGTTGATGGAAGATCAGTAGTAAATGCCATGTCAGAAAGGTTGATGAAGAAGTTGGGTATGATACCCTCAAGACCTTCAACATTTTTGGTGAGCATGGAAAACAAGCAACAAGTTCCACCAGTAGGGGTGATGGATAAGGTGGTAGTTTCAATTATGGGAGTTCTTACTACTAAACCTACTTCTTGGGAGGCCATGGGTTGAGAGTAGCCCGCACAACTGATTGATGGCACAAAGGGTACTTGAGGATTGGGCCATCAAACCATAGAGTCACAGTTCCTGTGACTAACACCACCAACACTTCACATTCAGATACACCATTGTTTGATTATTGGGAATCAGATTTTGAAGAAGGAGATTTAGGTGTGGACACAAGCATGGAAGAGGAGACTTCCACGGAGGAGGATGGATCTGAATCTGATTTAGATGTGTATCCTTTGTGTGCTATGGATTTTTCACCTAAGCCAGAGGTTTTGAAGGACCCATATAAATCACCATTGACACTTGAGGAGGTAGAGAGAAGGTTATCTATCCTCAAGTATGGTCCAAATGTTACCAAGGAGGAGAAGGTGAGATTTGAGGAGATTTTCCGCAAGTTCATCCATGTGTTTGCTTTTAGTTACAAGGATTTGAAGGAGGTCACCTTGGAGGAGCACAAGATAGAGGTGCACAAGATAGAGGTGGAGTCACATGCAAGACCAATCCGCAAAAAGCAGCATCGCATTAGCCCACCAATATCTTTGGTTGTGAAAGAGGAGATTGATAAGCTCAAGGAGGCTGGATTTATCTTTGAGATAGAGAATTCAAAATGGGTGTCTCCAATTGTCATTGTGAAGAAAAAGAATGGCAAGCTTTGGGTATGTGTGGATTACAAGAAGCTCAATGCTATTACAAAGAAAGACTACTACCCATTGCCATTCATTGATGAGATCTTGGAAGAGGTTGCAGGTCAAGAGAGGTACAGTTTTGGAGATGGCTATAGTGGATATAACCAAATCAAGATTGCACCAGAGCATCAAAAACTCACCACGTTCACCACACCTTGTGGGCTTTCAAGGTCATGCCTTTTGGGCTTTACAATGCTCCAGCCACATTCCAATGGTTCATGAACAAGGTATTTGAACCTTTCATTGGGAAATTTGTGAGAGACTTCATTGAAGACTTTTGTGTCTATGGGAGCAAGGAGAAGCACTTTGAGCACCTAATCAAGGTCTTGCAAGGCTTGGATGAGGAAAATGCATCACTCAACCTAGAGAAGTGCATTTTTGGATGTGAAGAAGGTCTTCTTTAGGGGCACATCATCTCCAAGGATGGAATAGTAGTTGATCCTAAGAAGGTGAGGAAAATCTCAGACCTTCCATTCCCTTCAAGCTTGACAAAGTTACACCAATTCTTGGGGATGGTTGGGTACTATAGGAGGTTCATCTTCTCATTTTCCAACAAGGCTTATGCATTGACTATCTACATGAAGAAAAGTGTAGATTACATGGTGATTTTGGAGGACAAGGAGGCTCTCAAAGCTTTTGAGGAGCTCAAGCAATCCCTTGTTGTAGCTCCAATTCTTGCTGCACCTGATTGGAATAAGCCTTTCATCCTCTACACTAATGCTTCTAATGTAGCTATAGGATGCTCTCTTAGTCAATTAGACCAAGATGGGCATGATTATCCAATAGCTTATGCTAGTAGGCAGATGGTTTCAGTAGAAAAGAAGTACTCTGTCACGGAGAGAGAAGGGTTGGCAGTGATCTTTGGTCTCAAGAAGTTTAGACACTACTTGATTGGAGGGAAAGCCACCATTGTCACAGATCACAAGGCTTTGAAGGATATCTTCAACAAGCCTAATATTGAAGGGAGAATAGCAAGGTGGATGATACTCTTGTCTGAGTATGACTACACCATTGAGGGTAGGCTAGGAAAGAAACATGCAAATGCTGATTTGTTATCTAGAGCCTATGATCATGATGGAGATGATCTAGTGGATGATTCCTTCCCAGATGAGGAGCTCATGAAAATCTCAATCACTCAAGAGGTTCTAATGGAGTACAAGGAGATTGTGGATTTTGTGACAAGAGGTAACTATCTAGAAGGGATGCATGCTAGGGGAAGGCCCTTGCAGCAATCTAGACCTTACACAATGGTGAAGGATATTCTTTTTCACCAAGGAGCAGATGGTCTACTTTAAAGAGCAGTGGGTAAGGAAGAGTCTATCCTACTTATAAAGGAGTTTCATGAAGGTTTGGTGTGTGGAGGACACTTTTCAGGAAAGGTGACTGCTTTCAAGATTCTAGATGCAAGATTACCATTAGAGAGGGATTTTCAAGGATTGTCTTGATTATTGCAAAACTTGTCATGTTTGTCAAGCTTTTGCTAAAAAATCTACATCACTCCACCACTTAGATCAATTCCATTGCTAGGACCTTTTATGAAGTGTAGAATTGATTCTATAGGTCCTCTCAATAGAACCTCAAGGAACAATTGATACATTGTGGTAGTAACTGATTACCTTACCAAGTGGGTTGAGGCTAGACCATTGAGGGACAAGAATGAAGATGAAGTTGGTAGATTTCTTTATGAACGCATTATCATTAGATTTGGATGCTCTTTGGAGTTGGTTTTAGATAGAGGAGAAGAGTTTACAAGAAGCATTACTACAGCTATGCTACGACATTTCTCTATCACACATAGAGTAACTACATCCTATAAGCCAAATTCCAATGGCTTGGCAGAGAGAACCAATCAGACCTTGTGCATGATGTTGGCCAAAGATGCAGAAATGGAGGGGGCTAAACATCATTGGGACAAGAGGATTCATGCAATTTTGTGGGAGTATAGGACAACCATGAAGACTTCCACGGGATATTCTCCATTTCAATTGCTATATGGTATTGAGTCTACCCTATCTATTCACTTTGATTTTCCTACCTTCCAAAGCATTCATAGGAGATTGAAGAAAGCACAAGGAGGTGATGCATAGAAGTCAACGAAGGAACAACTCATGGAATTAGAAGAGGCAAGAGCAGTTGCTATGCTTCAGGTAGAGCAAGCCCAAAGGAAACAAAAGGAGAGCTATGACAAGAAGCAAGGCAAGAAGAAGGTGGAGCCTTTCAAAGAAGGTGATTGGGTAATGTTGTTTGATTCTATTTGATTCAAGAGAGTGCAAAAGAAGTTTTTGCCTAAGTACTTTGGACCTTTCATAGTGGAGAAGGTGTGGGGCAATTACACCTATGATCTCAAGGAGTAGGGAGGAAGACACTTTGATAGGATTAACCATGATAACTTGAAGATATATCATAGAAGGTAGAGAGACCTTCACTTTGAGGACAAAGTAAAAACTTACTCCGGAGGTAGATGTAACACTCATTTGTGCATGTGTGTGGTATTGTGATATTTAGCTTTGTATCACAAATACTTGAGATATATTATTTATATAGAGATAAAGGATGGTTCTACATTAGTCATGATTAGCTATTGTTAGTCATAGCTAAGATAGACGGGACCTTACTTTAGAGGAGGTAGAAAAGATGAGTACAACTATTTTAGATTCTAGTGTGTTAACTTGGTATTTATCCTTAGGTGTTTGGCTTTGAGGAAAGAGTTAAGAACTCTTGGACCCGCAAGCCTTTTTGTTTTGGATTCTTCTATAGTCCAAGGACAACACATGTGAAAGAATCCTTGACTTAGTGGTTGGGTCAAGATAAGATCACATGCTAGTGGAATATGCCCATGTGAATGGATATTCCTTTATACTTTTTGACTTAACTTGACTTTTAGTCTAGTAACTTGAGTTACTACGGTAATTATTAACTTTGGTATGTAACTTTTTCACAAGTATATAAAAAAGGGGTGAAGAGGTACTCATCATCCTTTCATTTGCAAATTTATGCTCTCATTGAGTTCTCTCTAGTGAGCAATGTCTTTAGTCTTGGAGTGTTAGCCTTGGAGGAGTATAATGGAGTTGGGGTTCCTTGCCTTCATAGTCCATGGTAAGCTTCCATAATACCCATAAGAGGTTCATCCTGAGTGAGATACAGGCCAACTCACATACCATCTTAGACTTAATCAAAACCTCTTGCAAAGGCTTTTCAACAATGTGAAGAACTCCAAAATAAGACTTGTGATGATGAGGATGTGGTCCACCAACTCTACTCTCCTTCACATGTAGAACAAAAACTTCAAATGCCTATAAGTTTTGCTACATAGGGCTAAACTTTGAAATTTTACAACATTGGAATGCTCTTCCTTACAACATTGGAAGCCCTAACAAAGGCTCTTCCAAGAAGATTAGTATCACACCATTTAGACATGTTATCAAAAGATATTGCACCCAAAGTATGCATAGCCAAATTCCTTCTTCATCTTGCAAATAAGTCTCTTCCTAAGATCATGTATCCTTTTTTGAACAACTAAAACATCATCTTGCAAAGATGCTTCTATTTATCTTCATTGGAACAAGTTAAATTTCACTTCATGAAGATGCTAATTTTGTGAAGATTAGTAGTATCTTCCAAAGAACCATATCTTCACCCAAAATAAAATTTGATGGGATTTCTTCCTTAAAGGCCAGAATTCCACTGTTCTCTCAACTTATCAATGTGATTATCCTTGGTTTGAATTTCCACTTCTAATACATCTTTCTTTGGTTTGCTTGTAGTTTGGATGGAAGTTAGTTCCTCCCACAACTTTTGAATCTCTTGATCTTGACTTTTCCTATTGTCTTCCAATGAGGCCTTCTCCCTCTTCAAAATTTTTGCATCTTGTTGTTGGGTGTTCCTTCTCTTACATTCTTCCTTGTATAAGTTTTATACCTTCTTTATGTCTTCTTTATCCTTTTCCATCTTTGCTTTCACCACATACTTTGTCGTATGCATGCACTTTACTAATGAATGCAGTCCATTGCATTGGGCTATTCCTATTTTGTGGTACCCACATTTTTTGTTTTTTTTCAAAATGGAGAAGAAGAAGTGTATAGAGAAGTCGGATTGCATTTGTATGGCCGAAGAAGGCGAAGAAAAGAGTCTTTGGGATGAAACCCAAGGTAAAGTAGCTTCGGTTCATAAGGCAAAGTACTCGGACTTGCCTTGTCAGCATACAACCCAAAGTAAGGAGTCTTCGTATCGGGAGGAGCTCAACCCAAGGCAAAGACAGTGTAACAACCTTTCTTTGGGGCAAGAAATTCAAGAAGGGACCATTCAAAACCGGTGGCCATACGTGTGATAAACAATTGACAGTGACAGGCGCATGCAAGAGGTGTGATTTCTTGGTAGAAACTTGAATTGAAGAGAGACAAAGAAGGCGCAACTCTATAAAAATCGGGCTAACGATGAAGCAATGTTGAGCAATTTTCCTTTGCCTTTGAGGATTCGTCCTATAGGTGATCGTAGGAAGGGAAGTAGAGTTGAAGACGCGCTAGTGTGTAGAGGAGAATTCAAGAGAGTGAAAGCGAGAGACAATGAGAAAGTAGGAGAGATGGGAGGAGGAAAGAAGAACTCCAAATTTGCATTGAGAAATCATGCAATTTGGAGGTTAGATGTGATTGCAAGAATCGAAGTCTTGAGCCAACTTCGGATCACATTCTCGGCATGGAACTGGAATGTAAGTTTTCTAGGTTTCATGATTGAGATAATCGAGAGTAAGTGTCTCGATGGCCCCAAGGAAGAGGGGAAGAGAGGAAATCTGGCTCGCTGGATAGAGTCGGATTGGAGATTAGTGCTTGGGAGAGAGGCAAGCATGGAGCAGGGTGCCACATTCTAGGGGAAGGGAGAAGTAGCAAAAGAAACCCAAGAAGTGAGAGATGCCTTCTCTTCAAAGAGAATAAAGAATGGGTATAAGGTCAAGAGTTACAAAGATCCAGTGAAGCAAGGGATTGTGAGTGCTCTCATGGCAATCTTGAAGCCGGAGAGGACGACTTATGTGATGAAACACCAAGCGGTGTTCTTCCATAAGATGTTTGTAGGAGAACCTATCAATTGGGTGAGGTGCTTCCATGGGAGGATGAGATAGATGTATGGAATTTGCGGGATAAGTCACCTCCACACTACATTGTGCAGTTTGCAGCATATTTCTACCTCGGGTTGATTTTGCTCAATTCGGGGAAGCGCAGTAGAATGGTGTCTCACTTCCATCCCGACTTGAGAAGAGAAGTTGACACGGAGGAGCAACAATACATTCTTCAAATCCGAAGCACAGATGAGTACTATGCAAAGACGGGCAAGAGTGTGGAGATAGAAGTGAGTACTCCAAAGTCGAAGAAGCGGAATTGACAAGGAGAAGCCAAAGATGTAGAGAAGACAAGAGCTCAGAAGGCCAGGAGAGGAAACCCGAGGAGAGGCATGGTGGTGATTGCGTCAGAAGAGGAAGACTCGGAAGGCGAAGCCAAGTGCAAGTCCAAAGACTCAAAACACGCGGAAGAACCGGAGCTCACGCTGCAAAGTGGAGATATGAGTAGCGATAGTGATGAAGGTGAAGAGATGACATCGGTACTTGCTGCTGCTGAAGAAGAAGAAGAAGTTTGGGTGGAGCTCAAAGAAGAAAATAATGCAAAGTTGGAGGACTAGGTACCCAAGCCAGAGGAGAAGAAGTTTACAATCCAAAGGAGAGTTTGGTCGAGACGCAAGGCGAAGTGTGAGGCGGGTCTGAGGCAAGAGAAGAGGCAAATGCTAGCTCGGGAAGTGAAGTGTCTATTCCGATACAAAGACTGCAGAGAAGGCAACATGTATCGGGTGAAGAAGAGGTAAGGAAGGAGATTTCTACATAAGAGGAAGTAGTTGCGAGTGATGGAGTGGAGTACCTACAAGAAATTGTGTGCCCATTGTTGGTGAAGTTGGAGCACAAGAAGAAGGAGATGCAGTCGGTATGTTCGGAGGTGAAGACTGTGTTGCAAGTTTTGGCGAGATTGGAAGAAGAGAACTCGGAGTTGAAGAAGAGTATAACCCGAGGTGAGGAGGAAAGGGAAGTATTGCAAGGGAAGGCAGTAGTACAGAATCAAATTATTGAGGACTTGAAGAGAGAAGCGAGGTATCGAGAAGAACTTGTGAAGAAGAGTGACATAGCAAGGGAAAGACAAGTAGCAGAGTACAAAATCTTGAAGCAACAATTTGCTTATTCAAGACTAGAAATTATCCATGCTATGACGAGGGTAGCAAAGAAGGAACAAGAGCTTGATAGAGTGATGGAGAGTGTAGAAGAGAAGAGGCAATTGTGGCAGCGGGAGTTGATAGTAAGATACAAGGAAGAAGAGCAATTACGAGAGTTACTTTGTAAACAAGAGGAGAAGATTGAGCAAAAGCAGAAGGAGAAAGAAACTATGAAAGCTGAGAGTTCAAGGTAGAGTTGGCAATGTACAAGGAAGATTGGCTTGCAGATTGGGAGTGTGAAAGGAAGATGAGATTGGAGCCATTGAAGGAGATCATAATCAGGATGAATGCAATGTTGAGTACAGAAGCCAATGTTCATATTGAAGAGACAAGGCTGCACGAGTTGAAGTTGTTGGTACAGGAGAGGAGGAGGAGACATGCAAAGGATACATACTTGAATGCTCTATTAATTAGTCTCAAAACTCGGGTAGATAGAAAGATATTGGAAGTCAAAGACAATATCACGATTAGATTAGATCTAGTGAAGTTAGAGATAGATAAACTTTGGAAAGATGTTAGAGCCAAACCCGAAGAAGATGAAGTAGGAGTGCAGATGACTTCGGAGTTACTTGGAGACATTAGAGAAGAATGGGTCAGCAAATAAGGAGTTAGATAGATTACCCACTAGTGAAATGTCAGATCAAGAAAGAGAATTGTTAGATCTGGTAGAAGATGTAGGAATTAGGAAACCCAAGGACAGAGTAGTAGGAAGTACAGTTACTTTGGGTTTGGGTTTGAAAGCAGAGGAAGAAGTAAACATTGGATCGGATTAGTAACCAATTTGAGATTTATATAGGCAGATATGAAGAGGTGCATTGTCATTTCAGATTTGTAGGTTTGTAGAGTCATTAGGAAGAGGTGCATTAGGAAGATAATTGTTGATTGCTTCACTATTTAAGAGTGGCATTTGTAGTCTCATGTTGTTCAGTGCTCATTATTTTTGAGAATAGATAAAGTGAAGTGTTGTGAAGTAGTGCTCATTGCTTAAGCTTGATTCCGAGTATCAACTTTGCAATTGTGTTTGTGAGTGTGTGGAGAAATTCAAAGTGCAAGTCAATGTGCTTGTTGGATGTTGGATTCCGCAGCCTTGATCTTCATTTTGTGTGTTTGATCCTGAGTGAAGTGCAATCGGAGCAATGCCTTGACAGATCTGAGAGGAATTGTAGTGTTGGTAGTATTCTGCATTTGTGAGTGCAGTGTGAAGTTGATGTGAAGCAATTTTGATTGAGGAAGTTGTGCCTTTAGTGGAGGGATGGAACACAATTCTGAGGTGAAGTCATTTTGTAGCGAAGTGCCATTTTTGAGAAAGCTTGAATCATCACAATCAAGATTGTTTGGAAAGAATTGGTGAAGTTGTAATTAAGGAGTGCTAATTTGTGACAAGACTGCAAATCAATGCTTGTTACTCTCTTCTAGGTGTGGTTTCTACCTGAGAGATTAAAGACGCAACCAAGAAGAACTACATGTTACTTTTTGACTTCATATTTGGACATTTTTGACTCATATCTCCGCGGGAACAAACTTCACTTACCCGATTACCGCAAAAGTGATATTTTCTAGGTTGTCACATATATGAACTAAGGAAGAATTATCTACAAAAACCAAAGAGTTGGTCCAATTGATTTTAATATGAAGTCTACCCTCCACTACAAGCGGCACCAAAATTGCTTCCACAAAGGAAATTTTTTTCTCCTTCTTCTTGGTATGGTGCATGAGTTCTCCCTACTTTGCCTTCCACATCCACCAAGTCTTCATCTTGAGATTCTTCACTAGGTCCTACTTGAGCTGAACTTGCAATTTCTTATGGCCAAAGATCTTCTTGTTCTTTTACTACTACTTCTTCTTCATTTCTTTGTACTTCTTTTGAAGTAATTGACTCAACTTTTGCTTGATTGTCTCCTTCCTCCTCCTAATTTGACTTAGTTCATTGCAAAAAAGTTCTTTTTTTACAATGTCATATTTGGTTTCTCTTTCAGCAAAAGATGAAGACCTTTTTGCTTCTTTCTCATCACACAAGAAACCTCTACCACTTGAGGATTTCCCAGTGCTCCCATTGCTCATTTAGCAATACTTGGGGATTGAAGAATCAGCTCAAGGATCTTCCTCTTACTTTTCTTTACTCTAGCCATAATTGGTATTGAGGTAATTTAATTGCAAAGAGATTGAAAACTAGAGAATTATCACTCACACATCTTTAAAAAAAGTTACTACAAAAATATATTGGCAGAAGTGAAAAAATTATCAATTACCAATTGATTTTATTACTGGGGATTCTTCTATTATATTTCTCTTTTGGTAAGAAATCACTCTCCATACATGCAAAATCTCTTAATGGTCCCATCAACATTTGGCATAGTTCTTTATCCCTACTAGCATTGTATAGTCACTAATTTTACAAATATTCAATTGAAAAGATTCTTTGTACTTGTACTTTTTGTTTGTACTTTGCTTAAGAAGTTAAGCTTAGAGCATTCTCTAGAGAAAGCTCTAGGATTAACTTCTTAATACCTATCCCTTTAAAACATGCACCAAGATGAATTCCATAAAATATTAACAAAAGAGGTTTCTTCACCTAAACATGAAACTATTTTGTTCTTTTCTAATAAAGAAAAATATGACAAAATTACAAATTATGCAAAAAGGTGTGCACCACACATACCCAAAAATTAACTAGGCTATATTCTTTGAGCACATCTTTGAGGTGCATAATATTAATTGGGCAAGCATGTTTCACCATTACATGTGGAAGATATGTAATGTATTTTCCAAGAATGGATTGCATTATCTAGTACTATTTTCCATTCTCCTTTTTTTGCTTAGATGGTGTTTTCAATTAAGGAAGATAAAGTAGTCTTTAGGAGCCATTTTATTTTTGAAGCTATTAAGATATTCAGCTTGGAAGTAGGGAAGTGTTGGTTAGAATTAAGAAAGTTGATACTCATTTTGCACAAGAAAAAGTGTTCATTGTGTGAAAAGAGCTAAGATGACCAAGGAAGCCCATAGCTAAGCATATGCTTTTGAGAGAAGGAGATTTCTAGAGAAAACTCTTGGGAGAACACTTGGTTGAGTTAACAAGCAGCCAAGGACATCAAAGATAGGGAAGAACATGAAATCTTAATAGTTCACTGCTTGTAATCCAAAACATCTTAATGAAAAAGCACAAAGAGTGAACAAGAAGAGGAAATCCTAAAAATTTCTCAATCTATAGATCTAAGTAGGATATTGAGATGCTTGATCCAAGTTCTTTTGTTGTGCAACACATTGAGCAAAAACAAAAAGAAGGTATTGAGGTACAAAGTAGTGAGGAGGAGCTTTGGAAAGACAAAGAATGTGAAGTTGTGCATATTGAAGTAAAATTGCCAAAGGAGTACTTGGAGTCAATTTTCTACAATACTTAGGAGGATAATAGTCAAGGAGAGGCATGAGTCCTGGTGATATATTTTAGTTCAATAATATGTGATTAAATTATATTTTTAAAATAAGAATATGTAGAGGATAAATTTTTGAGTTTTGAGTTGAAAGAATTGAAGTAAATCAAGCACCAACTTCTTCAAGGAAGTCCAAAGAATAAGCGTGAGGAGATAACAATAGAATTCATTGATAGAATATATAATGCATCAAAGTAGAAACAAGAGAAAGTTTTAACTTTTAACTTTTAGATCTATTAGGTAGGTTAGAGTTTATTGGAGACCATTTCACCAAGAAACAAATCTTACAAGTGGTTCTAGACATTATGGTTTAGAATGGTTACCTTACAGTTGTTACAAGGTATAAAATTAATGATAATTGATTTTGTAGCACACCTTTGAAGTGCATTAAATATTGAAGTTGTGCATTCAAAGTGCTTTTTTGTGAGATTCCTTCCTCTTTGTGTTGCACAAGTACTAGTGAATTGAATTGAAGTTATTGTATGCATTTTGTGTTTGATTTTGGGTGTTTATAGTAGACTCTCACAAGTAATGGCTTGACAAAGCTCTTGAGTATTGTAATGTTCAGGAAAGCCAAAGAATGTGCATACAAAGATAGATCCGTTAGACAAAGTCTTCTTTGAGAGAACATATGCCATTAGAGAAGAGTATACTATTTATTTTGCTCCAAAGACCACAACTTTCTTGTTAAGAATGGATTGATACTTTTATTATTATTATTATTATTATTATTATTATTATTAGGATTTGAATTATTTTCTATGTGTGATTGTAAGTGTTTTTTTGTATTTCTTATGTAATGCACCTTCTTGGAGAGATTACACTCTTCAAGGATTGGTTTTTGCCCAAGAGGTCAAATAAGTAGTAGTAAAGAACTACATTATGGCTTTTTTATTTGAATCTAACCACTTTATAGCTATATCTTTGTGTTAATGACCTATTTTGTATCAAATTTCTAAAAAATTTATAATTGTTGAGTTGTTTCATAAGTTGAGGCCAAAGATCTTAATGGATTCTGTAGTTAGTAGGGCTGACAAGCAAAAGGTTATACCTTTGGGAATAATAGATACAGCTATTCTCAAATATCTTTCTAAGTGCTAAGAGTTCAAGTTATGAACTTCTATTTTGAAGGCCTTAGTTGAGAGAAGTTTGAACCATTGATATATGACACACAATATATCTGAAGGTAGGCCACAAGAACCATGTAGTCAAGGAAACTTTATCAATTCCAACAAAGAGATATTTGATTTGATAACATAAAGTGATAGATCTCCTATCTAAACTTCAAGATACCCAGGATCCAAAAAAATCCTTGAAAGAACAAAGAATAAGGAAAAGGATTTCCACTCTCAAATATAGTTAGAATTTTACCATGAAGAAAAGATTTGAGAAAAACTTCAAATTTATCCATGTATGTAACTTTAACTATAAAAATTTAAAGGAAGATTTGAAGCAAGTAACCTTGTAGGAGCATTGTATTGAGTTGAAGGAGAAAGCTAAACTTATTCATCAAAAGCAATGGAGGTTTGTTCATGGATAGCAATTGTTGTCAAGGAGGAGATTGTGAAGCTTAATAAGAAAAGCTTGATCTTTGAGATGAAAATTAAGAATGGATCTCTGAAAATGAAGAAGAAGAGTGGGAAGTTGAGGATGTGTGTTGATTATAAAAGGCTCAATTGAATAAAAAAAGAAGGATTACTATCCTCAAGACTTCATTGATAATATCTTGGAAAATGTTACATGCCATGAATAAAACAACTTTGGAGATTGTTATAGTGATTAAACCAGAATCAACATTGCTCCAAAGTACCAATAATACAAAACCTAACTACATCCTTAGGGTTTGTTTGTCTTTTGAGTAATTGTCTTTAGTCTTTGTAATGGTACAACTTTTCAAAGGTTCATGAGCAAGATTTGTAGACATGGATATTTTAGGAAAGATTGCATTCATTATCTTTGTGTTTATGTGAGTAAAGAAGAGCACTTTGATCACCTTGTCAAAGTGTTACAAAGGTTAGATGAAGCTTATTATCTATTAAACAAATGAAATATTAGATTGGATGTATATATTTCTATTAGGAAAAATAGTGTTTAAGGAAGAGTTGGAGTTGGAGTTGGAATTGGAGTTGGAGTTAGTTGGAGATCTAAAGAAGGAAACAAAAGATATTAGAATTACAATTTACTACCAACTTGTCAAATTTTAGATGATTTTTAGATATAGTAGAGTATTTTTGGAAGTTAATCCTCTTTTTTTCAAATAATCCTCATATTTTGATATTTTTATATAAGAAAATAAGTGGATTTTGCACTTATCTTTGGGTTGGTTTGGCAGCCTATAAGGAGTGGAAGAAATGTTTTACTACTATGCTATTTTATCTAAGCTTGATTAGAAGAAACCTTTCATCATCATAAATATGCATCCAATATAATAGTTTGGTGTACTTCTTAGCCAAAATGATAATAAAGGTTATGATCATTACATTGCTTATGCTAGTAGGCATATGGTTCTTGTAGAGAATAATAACTTGGTAGTAGAGAGGGAGGGTTAATTAGTGATCTTTATGCTAGTAGACATATGGTTCTTGTAGAGAATAAAAACTTAGCAGGGAAGAGAGAGGGTTATGTAGTGATATTTTCTTTGAGGAATTTTAGGTATTTTTTGGTGGGAGGCAAGTTCATTAGTTTCATGGATCACAAGACTGTTGCATACCTAGCTAGACTGGGTGATAAATAATTAGCCATAAGTAGGATCAAATGGGAAATTATTTTTTACTTTGTAGTAATTATTGCATCTTGGTAATACCCTCCTATTGTTATGCATGAAGTAGGAAGCAAGTTAGTATCTTATATTATCCTTAACCTTAGTAGCAATCAATTGAAGAACCATTGCCAAGTTCCAATGGAGTTTTGAACCCATACATAGCCAACCTGACCTAACTAAGTCCAAAACTCAACCCAAAACCAAGAGGCCAAGGAAGCACCAACCTCACTAAGGAAAGGACCAACCAAACAAGGTATTTGGGCAATAAAGATCACCCCACACGTATAGAGGGTTCTAAGATCTCAAGGAATGGACCAGAATAAGAAGAGAATTCACCTAGATAGAATTGGGAGACATTGTATGTTTGGGTAGAAACCCAATACACCCATTCAATGGGATTTTAAAGGAGAGACTTGGAGAACATTTGGGAGTAAATTTTTTTAAAAATTTACCTAGGCCAAGGCTAAACTTTATCCACTCAATTTGAATGGAAGGTCAAGAAAATCATAGATTATACAAATTTATATATCAAGAAGTGGTGAAGCAATAATAGGATTGAGCAATTTACCAACATAAGAACAATGGCTAGAAATGTGAAATAGCCACAAGTAGGAGAAAAGCACAACTAAAGGTGTGGAAATTTTAGTATTGAATGAGTTTGAAGAAGATAGATGTGAGAAATTGAGCATTGAATATAATGAGAGTAGAAGCAATAATATGCGACATCCTAGCAGAGTATCATAGTACATAATTGAGTGAATACCTTGTAGGAGAACATATAAAGGGTAGAATTCATTATAGTTGGACACTCTACATAATAAAATTCCTAAAGAAGTAATTGTGAAAGAAGCACTCAAGGTTGGCAAATTGATAGGTAAGCACTTCAAACTTATATTCAAGCATAAATTCAAGTCATAAGATAAAATAGGGAGAGAACTGGAAGAGAATAAGGAACATGGAGCATGCCAAAATGTGGTCAATATTGAAATAAATTACAATTAGGCTTGATGGGAATAAGTTTAGAAGTTTGAATTGCCCAATTTTTTGTAGAATTAGTGTAATACTTGAAGGACAAGAGAAGAGAGAAAACACAGATTACACACTCAACTTTCGGTGCCCCAAAGGAGCACCTTCTCTTTATTATATAGACAAAGAGGATCTACTCCAAGGAAGCTCCACCATAGGATTGGGCACACATATAGGTGACATGTCAGCAAGCTCCACCCTTGGATTAACTTACTTGGATGGGTCTAGATCCTATCTGGTTGGTCAAACAAGCTTTGACTAGAGGGAATCTTGTAGGGAATCTTTCTATAGGAGTCTTAGAATCACATAAGGTACCATTGGAAAGCTCTTGATGAGAAAAACCAAGGGGAGGGAAGGCCAGCCTCTCCTCCGCTTGAGGGGAGGAAAATTGCACATTTTTGAGGCCTAATTCATCCATTTAGGCCTCCAAAATTGCCTTCAAAGATTTTAGGCATATTTTGATTCCTACTCTATTAATAGAAGTCCAATTTTGGTGATACTTCTTTCTGATCTGTTTAGTCCATCATGTGTAACATCATTCCAGATGTTACCAAACCAATTCTCACCTTTAAATCATATATCTAGCTATTGGTTCTAAGGTTCTCAAGTCTATTTTGGTTTCTGCTCTATTTGTAAAAGTACTCTTTTAGTGATACTTCTATTTGATCGATTTTGACCATCATGTATAACATCATTCTAGCTGTTACCAAACCAAATTTCACATCTATATCATATGGCTAGCTCTTGGTATTACAATTAGTTATACTTGCCCAAATTGATTATTTGAAGGAAGAAAAGTGCCTAAAGGACCAAATTACTGAAAGGTAGAGATACTACTTATCATGAATTGAGTTTAACATGAAGGAGATATCAAATTACTTGACCATGGAAAGTTTTCTAAATACCCTACCTCATAAAAAAACTATTTGCACAATTGTTTAATAGGGAGTTTGAGGTAAAGGCATTTCTAATGGAAGGAAATATAATTATAATCAAAATCAAGAACATTTAGAAGCTCAACTACCCTAGTACATTTGTTTTTATATTGTTCAAATAAAGAGGTACTGCTCAGTTTTATCTCAAGATAATAGGAAGGAATCAAAAGAAGCACACTATTATAATAGAAAGAGGGAGATTGCATCACCATTTGAGTGAATTAAGAAGTTAGAAGGGACACTTGATTAAGTGGACATTGGAATGATCACAACGAAGAAGGATAGTGAATAAAATTATAAGTAATCGGGAGAGGAAGAAGTCATTATAGAAGAACTAAGGAACTAGGTCCACAAGGCACCAACCCATGTGCAAGGTAGAAAACCAACAAGCCAGAATGGTGAAGCCTTGTATTACTCCTAAATTGCCATTGAAGAGACTGATCCTTGGCATGCACACTAGAATAGATGAACAAGAAGAGTTAAGGGTGGACTTAAGAACCTTGGGGTGTGAGTGATTGCTTGATGTACCCTAGGGTTTTAGAACATAATCCATTGTTATTGAGTTAGTAAAAAGTGAGATTCCTAAGAAGATGGATCCTTCAAAATTAGGATATCCTTAAAGATGGATCTCTAGTGCATTTTAGATACCTATCAATTGAGAGATATGAGAGAAGGTTACCTCTAGAGGAGAGATATTCCATGAGGTGACATAGGAAGCCTTCAAGAATGATCAATTCAATCCAAGGGTAGGGTTCACCTTCAAATCAACTATCAATCCATAGGTAAGAACAATTTTGAGTTCTTATTACCAATTCTTATCCTCCACCTAGACCACCCCAACCATATTAGTAAAATGTGAGCAAAAATAATAGTGAATGCTTTGATTGGGACAAGATTGGTGGATTTAGAGTGATCATTGCATGAGAGTATCCAAAAACTTGCATAGAGCAATACTTAGTCTAACAAGTATGCTCAATTATGACCATTCATCTACTATGTCTATAGTTAACACATTTGTTTATGATCAAATAATGAGAGGAGTAGAACAAACACAAAGAAGCCTCTAATGAGACAAACTGCAATGTTTCAAGGACAAGAAAAACCCCAAGAGAAACACAAGAGAAAAAATACAATGTTTAATTGCTCAATATTTTGATGCTCCAATAAAGCATCCTATCTTTATTATATTGCAAAGAGGATCCACTTAGAGGGAGCTACACCCTTAGATTAGATACATGGACTGGTGGCATGTCAGCAAGCTACACCCTTGTATTAGTTATATGGATTGGTGATATGTCAATCCTTGTTCTATTTAGTTGGTCAAACAAGTTTGACCAAAGGGAATCCTTGGGGAATCTTCTTGTAGGAAGCTCAGAATAGCATGGGTGAGGTACCATTGTAAAGATCTTGATGAGACAAAAAAGAGGGGAGAAGGGAACACTTCTTTGTCAAGGAGGAGGAATTCCAATTTTTTAGGCTTAATTCTTTTCTTTGGACTCTAAAATTAGATCTAAAGTTTTTTGGGTATTTTTTACCTTTGCCCTATTAGTGGAAGTCCTCTTTTGGTGATACCTTTATTTGAACTACTAAGATAATCATGTATAACATCCCTAAAGATTACCAAACCAATTTTCACCTTTAGAAAATTTGTCTAGCTAATTCTCTTACACAAATGGAACTCTATTAGAAATAAAGGGTGGGGTGCCCAATAATTTGGGTGGAAAGAGAAGGACTAGAGAGCTGGATATTGATGATAGCCTACATCAAGACCCAGGTTGTATGGAATAGAATTTGGGTAGCTCTCTAAACCATACTATTATTGCCAAAGGGAATTACATGGGAGTGATATCCCAAACCTTACACTCCTTTGGGAGTATTCAATAATCACTTGATCAATTGCACACCTAATACAAGAACAAGACAATGGTGATTGGTAAGGTGTAATTACTAGTTAAAGAGGAAGCTAAAGATTACCTTAACTCACCTAAGTTAGTAGCAATTAGCTCTCATGCACAAGGCAACGGGGTATTTTTTAAGGATCAATCCCAAATTGATACACAAGGCCAAGTGTTGGGATGAGAGGCATGAGTGTAGGAATCTAGGAGATGCAAAGAAGGAAGACACCTATAAATCTACCTACATGAAAAGGATTTGGGTCATCCATCATTAGTTTAGAGGTAATACTCTCCCAAATAGCAACTCCAACAAGGAAAATTGAGCCAAGAGCGGGCAAACCAAGCAACTTACTATCTAAGCCTACAAAGGAAGAGAACACTCCATGGTTCCCTTTAGGAAGCTTACTTCATGCAAACAAATAAAAAATGGAGGTGGTCTTAGAACAGCTAATTTCCTTTGAATTCCCTTGGTCAAGAGAGGTCACATTGGTGTAGAAATCAAAGATCTTGGGTTGGAGATAACTTAACACAAACCATCCCAATACCCTCTACAGAAGATATTGCTACAAAGAGAATTGATTCAATCCAATCAACCCAAGTGGAGGAAGAGAAATGGGAGGAGATTTTAGACCTTGTTGAAGGATTGGCTAAAGAATCCTTATTACTAACCCCAACCACTTGATTACCTTGAAGGAAGAAGCACAAGATGTAGAGATAGCTAATGGCAAGTAGGCAAGCCATAGGACAAGTTGCAATGAAGGTAACTACCATGAAAGACACAATATCTTAATTGGTAGGTAGGAGTGACCCCAGAAGTAGTGATTAGTTAGCTCAACCTATCCTAAACTTGGGTTTATAATTATGCACTTTTCTTAATCACCCATTATGTAAATTAGATACAAAAGATCATGTTGTAAACACATGAGGAAGATTGGATGGTGAGGATGACTTCCAAAGGAGCTAATCATAGATGATAGCACCACAAGAGCTAGCTCATCACTTAGCCTAAGTAATTATGCATCCATATGCCTAAGTATGGAGTGGTGGATGATCCTTAACCAAAATTGGTTGACCATCAATAAGAGTAGGAATGTGTTTAGTATTAGAGCCTATCAAGGCTCTCAACTAAAATTATCTTGTCCTTACATGATTTAGAAAAGATGGGATCTTTGCTTTTGACATTGATTAGATCTCTTTATTCCAAGTAGCAAGGATAGGCCTACCTAGCATGCAAGTCATTAAATCAACAATTGAAGAGGGAGTAGACCAATAGTCTGATAAGGTACTTAAGCTAGGAGAAGTCCTAGCATCCTTTGGCTAGTATGTGGTTGGACAAGAGCTAAAACAATACAAAAGCTATTGAAGTTATCTCCAATCTGATGGACCAAACAAAGATTTTTTGTTAAGCTTAGGTTCACCATAAACTTTTTTTGAAAAAGTATAGGGTTTGTACTTCTTCTATATGCATTAGTGTGTGCATATTCTCTATTTTCTATTCTCTTTTATTGTGATTTTTTTTTATTGCATTAATATTGTTGAGTGCAAGAATTGGGATTGCCTAGTAGGTGTAAAGTTTGCCAGTTTTAGTTGATCCACATTGACAACTCTATCATCTAGTAATTGCTGAATGGTGGTGGAGCAAGTGCCTTGCAAGGTTCCCATTGTGATTACTTTGCAAGTTTTTCATCTAGTGAACTCTTGAGGGAAGATCCAATGATGGATCAGAGTTTAGTTACTTCAAGTCACCAATCCAACTTGGATCTAGAACTAAAGAAGACCCTAGAGAATCCATCTAGCTACCAAATGGGATAGCAAGCATCAGGCAATCTTGTGTTAGGCATTTTGCCATCCAAGCATCCTCCAAGCCAAAGTCTACTCCTAGTCAATGTGAGTACCAAATGACATTTGGTGTTTTGTAAGCAGATCCAATGGATGATTATATGATAGCTTTAATGCACAATGCATTTGATATTTATAATCTTGTCTTGTGATTTGCATGGATAGATTTGAGTGCAAGAACTTGTTTTACCTAGTAGGTATATGGTCTGCCAATTATAGTTGACCCAAATTGACAACTCTATCATCTAGAAATTTTTGGATGCTGGTGGAACAAGCACCGTGTAAGGTTTCCATTGTGATTACTTTGCAAGTATGCAGTTCAATGAACTCTTGAGAGAAGACTCGGAGGTAGATTGGAGTTAGCTCACTTTTGGGTTATACTAAGTCACCAACCCACTTGGGGTCCAACATTGGAGAGCATTCTAGAGAATCTATTTGCTTGTCAAATGGGACAACAAGAACTAGGCAAGCATATGTTAATCATTTTGGCATCTAAGCATCCTCCACCTCAGCCAATTGCATTCAACTTGTCTTTTGGTACTTATTTCCAAACTTGATTGCCCTTACCACTTGCGGTTGCTCCTCAAGTAGCAATATATTCCTTCATGATGAGAAATAGGGTGTGGGTAAAATGGTTTAGAGTTGAGTGGTATGAGACAAGTGGGATATGGAATCAATTGAACCTATCCTTGATTCACTAGGATTGAGTACGGTTTTGGAAACATCTTAAGAGAGTGATAGATAGGTGAGTTTAAAGCCATCTCATATGAGAGTGAGAAGAGGAGTTGAGGATAAGTTGGTCTGATTTTTGAGCCAAGGTCTCCAAATGATGTGCATATGATGTGGTTGGGATGATGAGTGCAACTTAGATTAGATCATTCCTTACTCTTAGGATTTTTGTGTGTTGTATCTTTGAACCAAGGAGGACATGTTGGAGTTTTTGACCAATGTGTCTTAGGTGATTCGGGCTTGTTAGTGAAGGTCATGAATATAAGAGTATGAGGACTAGAGTGGGGATAGGTCCACTGATTCAATTCAAGGAGGAGAAACTAGGTGCCATGTAGCCAAGCAGGTGGAAGGCAAAAGGAACTCACATGGATAGTTGTTGAAAGCTAGATCACATTGTAGTTGTGCTCTAGGCAATTAGGAGGTCACATCACGTTTGTAAGGAAGGACATAGTTTAATCTGAGTAACAGATCCAATTAAATCTTGGTGAGCAAGGCTCTCAAGGCCACACCATAAAACAACAAACTCTAGGATTTGGGATGATTCATATTGTAACTTGTGTATGTCATAGTAGCAAAACCTATGAGAAGGGAGTTCATGGGAAGAAATGGTGACACTTGTGCATGGTCCATGAGTAGTTTGGAACTTGTACATATAGGCCTTAACTCAGCACTATTTTGGGAATTCACATGCATTTAGTGAGTAGATGTAGGGGGTTGGTCTCAAGACATTGTAAGCCTATCTAGGCCCCTTGAAGCACAAGATAGGTTAATCAAAGTCTCCCTACAGTCATACATCTTTCAAGAATCTCCTTGCTTAGAATCTTCCCTTTGAGAATCTAGTGCTAAGTCAACATTGGGTTTGTTGACCCCAATCTGTTCTAGGATACATGATGCATAAGTCCCTTGTGTCTTTATGCTAACTAATAGATTGAACTCTAGAATTAAAATAATGAAGGGATTGACCTTGGGATGCATACTTATCCTACCTTGAGTACTTTTTTGAGTTAGTTGAGTGTAATATTCCAAGGATAGGAAAACTCCCAAGCAATACACAAGAGAGGAAACACAAAGCTTCAACACTCAATACTCTGATGCTCCAAAGGTGCACCTTGTCTTTATTATGTAGCAAAGAAGATCCCCTCAAAGGAAGCTCCACCCTTGGATCAGATACATGGACTGGTGAAATGTCAATGAGCTCCACCATTAGATTAGTTGCATGTGTGAGTGATGCATTGGTCCTTGTCTTATCTGATTGGTCAAACAAATTTGACCAAAGGGTATCTTTAGGGAATCTTCTTGTTGGAAGTTCAATATTTCTTGAGTGAGGTACCATTGCAAAGTCTCAATGGGAAAAATAATGGGGAGGAGAAATACTTACAAGACACGGGTGAGAATTTTTCCATATTTGAGGTCTAATTCATTTGTTTAGGCTTCCAAAATTAGCTTTGAAGATGTTAGGGTATTTTTAGTTCCTACCCTATTAGTGAAAGTACTTTTTTGGTGACACCTCTATTTGATCTACTTAGTCCATCATATATAATATTCTTCCAAATGTTGCCAAGCTAATTTTCACCTCTAGATAATATGTTTGGTTACATGTATTACAAACCTCCTCCTTTTAAGACACAACATCCCCATTTTGAAGTTGTTGCTCAAGAGATTGCACTAACACCGATGCATGGATCAAGTTGGTTGTTAACTCCCATGTTGCCTTATACAATGGATATCCTTTCCAATGTACAAGATATTCTACACACGGTTGGCGGGTACCACAAATGCATCTTTTGAGTTCAACTTCATATTCCTCCATGTCATCAATGGGTGTTGAACAAGGTCTAACTTCTTGTATGGAAGGGAAGTGGGGCGGTTGGAATCCATATTTTTCTAGTAAGGAAACATGAAACACTAGATGGATCTTCATGTGTGGTGGTAGCTCAAGGTGATAGGCCACTATGCCAATTTGACCAAGGATAGGAAAAGGCTCAATAAAACAAGGTCTGAGCTAACAAGGGCCAACTAATGTGAGGTTAGTTATGGATATCTAGACTTGATCCCCAAAATTTAACCCCATGTGTTGGTGATATGCATCTACATATTGCTTCTATCAATTTTGGGTGATATGCAACATGTTCCTGACATTCTCCACACCTTGTTGGATTCTAGAAACAAAAGTTTTGACAATGTCAACACTCTCTATGCATGAGGAAGAATGGTGTGACCTATATGGATACATTCATTGAATTGTTGTAGGTAAATTCCACTAGTGGAAGCAAGATGTCTCACTTCTCTTGCTCATCTAAGATGAAGCTCTAAAGCATGTCGTCAATAGTGCAATTAGTCTTCTTTGTGTCCATCAAATTGTGGATGGTAAGCCATGGACATGGCCAGTTTGGTTTTGAAGGTGTCCAAGAGTGTTGTCCAAAATAAACTAGTGAATTGAGTGTCTTTATTGGTGATGAGCACGCAAGCCAAGCCATGGTGATAAAAGCATGTAGCTAAGTACAATTGAGCTAATTGTAGAGTAATCATATCCTTGGTGGTAGGACACACCTAAATCATTTTGCTGAGTTGAATGACAACGACTAAGATGGAGTCAAACCCTAAGGTGATCTTGGGCAATTCATAAACCAAATCCATGCTTACTTATTCTCAACATTGTGTAGGTGTAGGGAATGGGTTGAAGGAGTCTTGCATGAGCAAGATTAGAAGCTTTATTTTTTTGACAAAGTAGGCAGCTTTGAACATACTCTATCATATTATTGCTCATCTTGGACCAATAGTAATGATGTTTGATTACATCTAAGGTCTTGTCTACTCCAATGTGACATGCAATGCCGGAATCATGGCATTCTACTATGATGGTGGTTCTTATGTCGATGGTATCTGGAATCCATAACTTGCCATCATAAAAGGTGAGTCTTGTGGCATTGGTTACACCTTTGGATGATTGAACTCTTACATTTTGTGGGTCAATTTTTGTAGTAACAAGAATCCTTTGCCAAAATTTTGGGTCTATATTGACCTCTACCACTAATTGTTTCCCATAGGCATCTAGGTGAATGCATCTACAAGTTGCTTCTTGGCTTCCATATATTTGATTGTCATGTTAAACCATTATCTACACTCTACTCTCAAATCTATCAATGAGATACATCTTCTCATCTCTCAAGGTAGACTAGAGATTTATGGTTTGTCTCTACTACAAATACCTTCTTGAAAAGATAGTGCTTCCAATGCTTGGTTGTAAGGACAATGTCCAACTCTTCTTGTTTGGTGGTATGATAGTTGCATTCTTTTGTAATAGCTTTTGAGAGAAATATGCAATTAGGTGCCATTTTTCATTCCATTCTTGTTATAGGATTTCTATTATTGCAATGCTTGATGCATTTATAGTCAACTTGATTGGACTTTTTGGATCATACCATTTCAAGATTTGTGCATGTAGTAATGTGTCTTTCAATTCTTGAAAGCCCAACTCTTGTGCATTTCACCACATCCATTTCTTCCTTTTTCCAAGTAGTGCTAATAGAGATTGTGTGACCTTAGAGGAGTCCTTGACAAATCAACAATAGAACTTCATCAATCCCAAGAAAATTTTTAGTTGAGTTTGATCTTCTAGAGCATCCCATTTCTGAATGACCTTTGTTTTATCTATTAATACTTTGATACGTTTTGCACTTACTCTATGCTCCAAGTAGTCTACTTTAGACTTGCCAAACTTGCACTTTGAGATTTTGGCATACAATTGATTTTGTAATAGAATTAGGAGGATTTCTAGTGTAGGTGTTGCTTGTGCTCTATCATTATCCTCTTTTAGACTAAGATGTTATATAGAAAAATGAGAACAAATTTATCCAAGTATGGACAAAAATGTAATTCATCAAGCTCATGGAAGTGGCTGGCAAGTTTGTGAGTCCAAACAACATCATGAGGTACTCAAAATGACTATATCTTGTTCAAAAGTTAGTTTTGTGCATGTCTTCCTCCAAAATCTTGATTTGGTTAGTACGGCTCCATAGATCAAGTTTGGTGAAGTGCTTTGCCTTATTGAGTTGATCAAATAGGTCATCCATGCAAGGTAATGGGTACCCTTCCTTTATTATTTGTTGATTTAGTTCTTGATAGTTAATGCACATGTGCATTATCCCGTCCTTTTTCTATCTAGTTATTTTATTATTTATTTTATTTTGTTGTTTATTATTTATTTATCCTATCCTTTTATTCCCTTTTCTTGTCTTTTTCCATAGATCAAATTTGGTGAAGTGCTTTGCTCTATTGAGTTGATCAAATAGGTCATCCATGCAAGGTAATGGGTACTTTTCCTTTATCATTTTTTGATTTAGTTCTTGATAATTAATGCACATGTGCATTATCCCATCCTCCACAAATAAGACAAGAGCCTCATGTGATGATACATTGGGTTGGATAAACCGTTTTTGTATCATATCCTTGATTTGAGCCTTGCACTCCTCCAACTCATGAGTTGGAAGTAGATATGGGGTCTTACAAGGAGGTGTCTTCCCAAGAAGTATCTTGATTTTATGATCTACTCTTCTTTTTGGTAGTAATCCTAAGGGAAAGTCATCCCAAAAGATATCTTAAAACTCATTGACTACATCTTTCAATTTCTAAGGAATTTGTCTATTGAGTTATGCACTCTGGACTTCTCTTATTAGACCCATGAAACATCTATTTGTCTTACTAATAGATGTTGTCCATATGACATAGAGAGGTAGCTCTTGCCTTTTTAATCTTTCTTTAGCTCCAAAGATCTTTCATTGGCTAGTTCTCACTACTTTCTTTCTCCAATCAACCATGGGTTTGTTGTACTCCACCCATGGCATGCCTAAGATTGCATCAATGAGCTAACCGTCTCACTTGCCACTCAATTTCTTCCTAATACTCTCCTATAGTGAGTACTACCTTTCTAGGTAATGATTCAATCCTCACTATTTGACTATTAGGTAACTTTACTTCATCATTCTACTCCTCTAGTTCCATCCCAAACCTTATTGCAATACATGAGACAAAATTATCTATTGCTCCAAGGTATATCAATACTCTCACTTGATTGCCTTCTAGGGCTCCATTTACAATCATCACTTGTGCATTTTTCTTCCTCCACCTTTGCACACTTGTCCTCTTCCTCTCCCTCTTTTACTCTTCTCAATTGAGCTAATAAGGACATGATGTACATTTATTGGTAATCTTTGTTTTCCAATGTGATATTAGCATCTTCTCCATTTTTTTCAAAGTTTCTCTATATGGAGGCCAAGGGCATCCATATAGGTGACCTCTAGGAAGATGAATACTACAATTGATGATTATGTGCCCAACTCGGCTACAATTGTAACAATGTCATTGTTCTTCTCAAGCCCCTTCCCCTTGTGGGACTCCATCTCTCTTTTCTTTGACATGTCCAAGAAAAGAGTTTGCTCCTTGGAGCAATCATGCTCCTTGGTCTCAAAACCAAATGTTGCCCAATTCCATAAGAACGGGTACACCAAAGTGCGGTTTTTTAGCCCAATAATTTTGAGCCAAGACTACTCTTTCACCTCTTCCATGTGCCCCTAATATTCTTTTAGGCACACACAATAGCTTCAAAATAGTACAAGGATTTTGTACCATTACCTCTTGGAAATTTTTCTCTTTTAACCCACGTTTGAAATTGTCACGAGCTTCTACTAGATTCATATCAATAATCATAATGTGTAGATTAAGAAATACACTCACTTACTCTTATATGTTGTTCTTCTTCTTCAACTTCTATAGTTGAGTTTGGGCTATTTGCATAGAATCCACAAATTAGAATTTCTTTAGCAACACTTTTTGCATTAGCGTCCAAATGATCTTTCTTTTTCTGCCAACATTGATCATTCCCAAGCATCATACCATGTGAGTGCTTTATTGATCAAGTACCCACATGCAAATATGTTTGCAGAATGGTTGGTGATCTCAATTATGAATATCAAAAGTATCAATTCATTCTTGAAATCCAATTTTATGCTACTCCCAAGGAACAATGTCCTTTTATGACTTGATGTTGTACATCTTCTTCATTTTTAGTAATAATGTAGCTTCATTTTTTTACCAAGATTAGTGTCATTGGCATGAGTGACTCTCTAGGTACTTCAATCTTTTGTATGGGTTTTGGGATGGTTTCCCTTCTTACATTGCCTGATTGTTCCTGGATATACATACTTGACTTTGCAATGCCTCTAGTCACCTTGATCTCCCAAAACTTGATCAAAATCCCCTACATTCCTTGCATCATGGTAATGCTAGTAGATAGATATATTATCTAGAGGTGGAAATTGGCTTGGTAACATGTATGTCATGACATTTGTAGTGTTGCATCTAAATTGATCGGTGTAATATCAAGAGCTAAGCCATATGATCTAGATGTGAAATTTGGTTTGATAACATCTGGAATGATGTTATATATAATGGTAAAAATATATTAGATAGAAGTATCACCAAAAGGGTACTTCTACAAATAGGGCAAAAATTGAAATAAACTTGAAAACCTTAGAACCAATAGCTAGACATATGATTTAAGGGTGAGAATTGGTTTGGTAACATCTGGAAGGATGTTACACATGATGGACTAAATCGATCAAAAAGAGGTATCACCAAAAGGGGAATTCTACTAATAGAGTAGGAACCAAAATATGCTTGAAATCTTTGAATGCAATTTTGGAGGCCTAAACTGATGAATTAGGCCTCAAAAATGTGCAAATCTCCCCCCCCCCCCAACAAAGGATAGGATGGCTTTACCTCCCCCTTGCTTTCTCTTGTTGAGAGCTTTCCAACAGTACCTCACACACATGATTTTGAGATTCCTACATGAAGATTTCCTAAAAGATTCCCTCTGGTCAAAGCTTGTTTGACCAACCAGATAGGACCAGGACTGACATGTCACCCATCCAAGTAAGTAATCCAAGATTGGAGCTTGCTAACATGTCACCTATCTATGTGCCTAATCCTAGGGTGGAGCTGTGAGCCAGCCTGTCTCTCACTTAGGATGAACCTCTGATGGACTAAGAAGGCAAGGAACCCCATCTCTATCATACTCCTCCAAGGCTAACACTCCAATACTCAAGACATTGCTCACTAGAGAACTCAATGAGAGAGAGATAGTTACAAATGAAAGGATGATAAGTACATCATCACCCCTTGTTTATATACTTGTGAAATAGTTACATACCAAAGTTACTAATTACCACAGTAACTCAAGTTACTAGACTAAAAGTCAAGTAAAGTCAAAAAGTAGAAAGGAATATCCATTCACATGGGCATATTCCACTAGCATGTGATCTTATCTTGACCCAACCACTAAGTCAAGAATTTCTTCACATGGGCTATCTTTGGACTATAGAAGAATCCAAAACAAAAAGGCTTGCGGGCCCAAGAGTTCTCAACTCTTTCTTCAAAGCCAAACACCTAAGAATAATACTAAGTAAACACACTAGAATCCAAAATAGTGGTGCTCATCTTTTTCACTTCCTCTAAAGTAAGGTCCCCTCTATCTTAGCTATGACTAACTTTTGCTAATCATGACTAATGTAGAACCATCTTTTATCTCTATATAAATAATATCTCTCAAGTACTTGTAATGCCAAGCTAAATATCACCAAATAGAGTTCCTGGCTATGGGGGACAAAGGTCGACAAGCGTCACCTAGACTCTCTTAGCTAAAGTGGGTGTGGCTTGACTGTAATCAGTGCCCAATTGTTGGCTGTTTATAGAGTGATAGATCAAATATTGATCTGAATTAAGTTGATTCAAGAGTTGTAAACGATCTGATTACATCAGAGAAGTGAAGTTAGGGGGAAATTGGGTGTAGGAATTGAGATTGTTGGTGGTATCTCCAAGCCTTACTGATCTTTGATAACTCGATTGGGGCTCAGGTTTTCCCTAATGTGTAGAAGCTCATTCAATTGATGTAGATTTGGTAGTGAGATAGATGGTGTATGAAAGCAATGGCTAAATTTTGAGCAAAGAGAAGCAATTTTGAGCAGTGGTTGTGATTTTGAGCTCAAGAGGTGAAAGCATGACCAATTTGTTGTGAGTTGGGCTAAGAAAGTGAAATTGAAGGTAGAGTTGTGAACCCACTCTTGTGAATTTATGATTTGGAGAAACCCATTTTTTCAATTTGGCTCGAGTAAAGAGTTAGTGGAGGATTTGGTGGTCAGCCAAATTTAGAGTTTACATCAAATTTTGGCCAGATTTGGAGGAGGTTTGAAGTGGCCTCATTTGAAAGAAAGATGAAGAAAGACCTCATTTGGCTAAATTTTGGCATTTAGAGGCTTTGAGGCATAGGGTTGTGGGCTATGAGATGCTACAAAGGTCTAGAAGGGCCAACTTGTTGGCGTGAGATTAGCTAGTTTAGAGTAGATCTTGGTCATTGTTTGGCAAAATCTGCCTATCTTGCTAGATTGTACGTAACCCCTAGATCTCTTGTTCCTAAACTAGTGCCCTAGCCAACTAGTCTATCCTCACTTGTTGTCCTTGTGATTGTGCCACTGTCATCTATACACTTGTAGCTTTGGCTAGGAGAGGCAATTTGATCCTAGTCTTGGTGATCCTAGTAGCTTAGGATGTAGATATGAACTTTCCTTATATCAAATGCCAAATGGTGGTAGAGTCAGTCTTTTGTTGCTTTATGAGATGGAGGGTTTTTGTTTAGATTTCTTGTGATTGGACCCCTTCCATTCTCTACTTCCAGTTTGTGCACCACATTTGTGTGAGGTGCCATGAATTTTGAGTATTGATGCTCTGGTTTGCTCTCAATAGTGAGGCTGGAGTGTTGACCAGTCAGGCTACCTTTGTTTCTCTCTGGTGAGGCAGGAAGTGATGACTTGTAGACCATGAGAATGCATGTTGTGATGGTAGGTTATAGGTTGTCATTTCCCCTAGTGTAGTTATCTTAGTTAGAGTAACATTAGTAGGTGGTGTTCCATGGGTATTGGCACTTGGTGGTGCTCAGTTGATGTTGGCACTTGGTGGGGTACTTGCGGTTGTAGTTGTGGTTACTTTGTCGTGATGGAGTTCTTTGGGGATTCTAGATGATTAAGCCCTGTAGTATGCAATGGGTTTACTCAAAGTGGCGTTTTGTATCAAAGGTCCTAGTGAGGAAAGAGAATGACTCTGAGTTTGAGTTCAACACATGAGTTGATTTAGTTGAGAGTGCACTTGGCGTGTCCTGTAACACCCATTTGTGCATGTGTGTGGTATTGTGATATTTAGCTTGGTATTACAAGTACTTAAGAGATATTATTTATATAGAGATAAAGGATGGTTCTATATTAGTCATGGTTAGCTAAAGTAAGTCATAGCTAAGATAGAGGGGACCTTACTTTAGAGGAAGTAGAAAAGATGAGCACCACTATTTTGGATTTTAGTGTGTTGACTTGGTATTATTCCTAGGTGTTTGGCTTTGAAGAAAGAGTTGAGAACTCTTGGGCCCGCAAGCCTTTTTGTTTTGGATTCTTCTTTAGTCCAAGGATAGCCCATGTGAAGGAATCCTTGACTTAGTGGTTGGGTCAAGATAAGACCACATGTTTAGGGGAATATGCCCAAGTGAATGGATAATCCTTTCTACCTTTTGACTTTACTTGACTTTTAGTCTAGTAACTTGAGTTACTACGGCAATTAGTAACTTTGGTACGTAACTATTTCACAAGTATATAAAAAAGGGGTGAGGAGGTACTCATCATCCTTTCATTTGCAACTATCTCTCTCTCTCTCATTGAGTTCTCTAGTGAGCAATGTCTTGAGTCTTGGAGTGTTAGCCTTAAAGGAGAATGATGGAGATGGGGTTCCTTGCCTTCTTAGTCCATGGTGCGCTACCATAATAGCCATCAGAGGTTCATCCATAGTGAGAGACAGGCCGGCTCATAGTCCCCACCGTTGTTGTGGGACATGGACTAGATTTATGGGGCCTCCAAAGGCCCTAGGCATTACTCTAGTATAATGGGTACCATTGAGTTGGATGACTTCATCTAGGAGTTTGATAGTTGGTGTGATCTGCAACAGATACGAAACCCGACTTTGTTTACACCTATCATGGCATAGAAGGGGTTGTTTTAGCATTTGGAGGATCTGCCAATAGAGAACTACCATGAGTTCAAGAGAGCTCATTTGGAGGAGATTGAGTTATGGAGACAATATTGGTCTCCAAACTATATGTCTATCACTTCACGCTTGGTTGCCAGGAGTAGATTGGTTGTACCCATGAGTTCTAGCTCGAGTAGTGTTTGTGGAGCTAGTGGAAGTGCACTAGTTGGAGATATTGCTACCACAAGTGGAGGTACCACTATAGGAGGTGGTGTGGTACCAGGGTTTAACCCCATGGTGGAGTTCTTCTAGTGTTTGAGGCAAAACTACCAAGGAATGTGAATTGACAAGCTAAGGAGCTTGTAGGAGTTCCAACGGAAGGCTTGAGAGTGCTTATGCAAGGCATACACTTGCATGAGGCGGCTGATCAGTTTCACTCAGGGAGTTACTAAGGCCCAAGCAATCTAGTTTTGGTATGGGATACTAGACAAGGAGTTGCAACATAGAGTTTATGATGCTATGTTGTTATAGGCTACTTTGCCTACTTAAGCAGTGGTCTTTGGTTTGGCTGAGCATATTGAGCTCAACATGGTGGAGGAGAGAGTGGTGACATCTGGATTTGGTAGGGAGACCTCATTCACAATTGTGACTTCTTCTAGAGTGCAACAAAGTGCACCACGCTTAATTGGTTTTTGAGGACAGGGTAGACAACCTAGATCCTCTAGAGCAAGTGAAAGGCCTATTGTAGTTAGACCCTTACCTTCATTTTTGGGTCAATAGTAGCCAATGAGTAGTGGTGTTGGTTGTTGGACTTATGGTGGACCTCACCATAAGAGAGAGTGTACTCAAGGCAGCAGACTTGATACTTTTGGTGCATCACCGCCAGCACAAAGACTATAAGCATTGTCAGAAATTTGGTCACACTAGTGATCGGTGCTTTGATCTACACTTGTAGTTACGGAGCGGTAGTAGAGGAGCTCTAATTTATGGAGGCCAAGGTGGTAGAGGTGGTGTTAAAGGGTCTACACCAAGTAGGAGTGCAGTATTGTGAGTCTACTTGTCTCTCACTCAAGACGAATCTCTGATGGCTATTATGGTAGCGCACCATGGACTAAGAAGGCAAGGAATCCTAACTCCATCATACTACTCCAAGGCTAACACTCCAATACTCAAGACATTACTCACTAGAGAACTCAATGAGAGAGAGATAGTTGCAAATGAAAGGATGATGAGTACCTCCTTACCCCTTGTTTATATACTTGTGAAATAGTTATGCATCAAAGTTACTAATTACCACAATTACTCAAGTTACTAGGCTAAAAGTCAAGTAAAAGTCAAAAAGCATAAAGGAATATCCATTCACATGTGCATATTCCACTAGCATGTGATCTTATCTTGACCCAACCACTAAGTCAAGGATTCTTTCACATGGGCTATCCTTGGACTATAGAAGAATCCAACATAAAAAGGCTTCAGGGCCCAAGAGTTCTCAACTCTTTCCTCAAAGCCAAACACCTAGGAATAATACAAGTCAACACATTAGAATCCAAAATAGTGATGCTTATCTTTTCTACTTCCTCTAAAGTAAGGTCCACTCTATCTTAGCTATGACTAACTCTAGCTAATCATGACAAATGTAGAACCATCCTTTTTCTCTATAAAATAATATCTTTTAAGTACTTGTAATACCAAGCTAAATATCACAATACCACATGCATGCACAAAAGGGTGTTAAAGTACCTACCCTTACTTCTGATACAACTATGGCTACTCGGATTGAGCAGTAGGAGCAAAGATTGGCTAGCATGGCCATTGGTTAGAGGAGATCAGATTTGGGTGCTGAGGCTTCTACCTCATATGCTGGTGATAGAGATGCTTTGGACTTCATGTGTGGGGCAGCACAGGTGGATGCATTTGCTATAGTGACTAGGAGTGCAGTTCATGCTCATGAGCCTAGAGGAGCATCAATGTAGTTGGACCTACAAAGAGGAGAGGTTGGGAGACAAGTTAGACTTCCCCAATCTTTCATGTTATCTAAGACATTGCAGACAACATCCATGGCTCCTAGATGTCTTAGTGCATGTGTGGTAGGTGGTTATGGAGTGTATAATAGACTACCTACTAGTCAGCCACCTGCTACTACACAAACTAAGTCTAGCATGATGTTGGGAGCGGCTCAGCTGATTATGCGGTGCCCTTTGTTTTCAGCAAGTGACATATTTACATTGGGAGTTGACCCAACCCCAATGTCCGGGTTGGCTGCCATGCTTTGTGAGAGTAGGGATGATGCAGTTCCTACTACTAGAGCAGAGGTGGTTGATAGTGGAGCTAACTTGGTTGAGGAGCATGGTATCCATTCAACAACCAGTGGTTTATGGCAGGTTAGCAGCGGCTAGACTAGAAGAGTTGCCAGCTAGACCGGCCTTTGAGAGGGCATGGTTCACACCTGATGTTTTCCTATTGGATAACCAGGTGGGGATTCTTTGTTTGAAGGGACCTTAAAGGAATGTCTATACACCACAGAGAGTCTTGTTAGACTCTAGTGTGCAACCCTTTATGTTGGGGAAGGCTACAATACTCGATCTGGAGTTATAGAAGATTGATGTGGAGAGGTGTCCATTTTAGATCCAAACATCTCTAGGTGATGGTTTGACACAATACATCACATGTGTGGTGCTTGTTGTCCAAGTTCAACCTAGTCATCTGACTGATAGCTCGGTGGTGAGATTTGTGTAATATGCATTTGTGTAGTGTGTGGTATTGTGATATTTAGCTTGGTATTACAAGTACTTGAGAGATATTATTTATATAGAGATAAAGGATGGTTCTACATTAGTCATGATTAGCTAAATTTATTCATAGCTAAGATAGAGGGGACCTTACTTTAGAGGAAGTGGAAAAGATGAGCACCACTATTTTGGATTTTAGTGTGTTGACTTGGTATTATTCCTAGGTGTTTGGCTTTGAAGAAAGAGTTGAGAACTCTTGGGCATGCAAGCCTTTTTGTTTTAGATTCTTCTATAGTCCAAGGATAGCCCATGTGAAGGAATCCTTGACTTAGTGGTTGGGTCAAGATAAGATCACATGCTTAGAGCAATATGCCCAAGTGAATGGATATTCTTTTCTACTTTTTGACTTTACTTGACTTTTAGTCTAGTAACTTGAGTTACTCCAGTAATTAGTAACTTTGGTACGTAACTATTTCACAAGTATATAAAAAAGGGGTGAGGAGGTACTCATCATCCTTTCATTTGCAACTATCTCTCTCTCTCTCATTCAGTTCTCTAGTGAGCAATGTCTTGAGTCTTGGAGTGTTAGCCTTGGAGGAGAATGATGGAGATGGGGTTCCTTGCCTTCTTAGTCCTTGGTGCGCTACCATAATAGCCATCAAAGGTTCATCCTGAGTGAGAGACAGGCCGGCTTATAGCTTAGGCTATTGCGACAATAGCTGAGTCATATGATGTGCTAGTTGAGGGAGCATTGTTATATACCATGGGTTTCAACATTGACTATTGGGAGGAGACAACCTCCTATAGACTAGGTTGGTAGTTTGGTGAGGGACGGGTATGTCATCTACCTATATGCTTTAGTAGTGGCAGTATTGGCTCACTACAATGCAAAACCATGGCAACATCAATGTCAGCTTTCAATGGTGTAGTTACTTGGCCTAGTGACTTGTTGGATAGGAATGCCCATGTAGAGGATACTTCAATACCAGAGGAGATCACTTGGATTTGGAGTACAAGTGGGATTGTTCCATCTACCTTGGATGTTCCTTTGTGGAGTTTGAAGGAAGCATTGCAGTAGCATGTAGATCAGTTTGTGCAGCAGGCTTGGAGTGGAGCCTTTGTACCACCAGTAGATGAGTGTGAGGATGAGCCTCTAGAGTCACTTACCTTGATACCTCTGGATACCACACTCACTGCTTGGTAGTATCCAGTAGAGGGAGTATATCTATTGGATATGTTTGGTGGGATTAGCACCAGACTAGCTATGATATTACATGCAGGTATGCAAGTATAGAGGTACTTGTATGTGGAGAGAGATGAGATTTCTGGGTGAGTCTCTCTACATCATGTGGTATACTTGGCCTACCAATATCCTGAGTTATTACCAATGTTAGCAATCAAAGGTTACCAAAAGGCCATACCAACAAACATTTCCTTATTGGGGGATCACAATCTAGAGCAACATGGGCTTGTTCATTTGGTGATTTCTAGATGGCCATGTCAAGGACATACACGTGTTGGCTGAGGTTTGGGTCTTTGGGATCCTTGTTTTGGTGTGTTTTGGGAGATGTTACAAATACTACAACATCTCTAGGTTCATCAATCCATTTCTCTAGCTTACATTTTGGAGAATGTTCCTTTGAAGAGTGATTCTTGTACCCAAGTGGTGGCAAGTACACATCAGGTCCATTCTTGGATAGGACTTGCTATATTGTTAGATGCAGCCAGAGTAGGATCACGGGCTCATCATCTTCATCTTTGGTAGAGAAGAGAGAGTGGGAAATGGGTTTTTGCATTGGTATTATTGCTATTCTAGTAGTGTCAGAGGCATCTAGGCGTCAAGTGTTAGGTCAGGCTATGGACTTGAACTATTTGACCTAGATTGTGAGCCGGGCTTGGCAAAGCAGCATAGAATGCACTTGATAGGCATCACCACTCAAACACTTGTAAGCCCTATGCCTATCAAGACGATTCAAGCACATGCTGGGAGTGATAGACCAAGTGGACATAGTATTTTTGAGACACAGCCAGTAGCTACTAGGAAGAGTGGTCTACTTGGAGTCCATCCAAGTGAGCATGTGTGGCACCCACATTTTTTGTTTTTTTAAAATAGAGAAGAAGAAGTGTATAGAGAAGTCAGATTGCGCTTGTAACAATATACAGCTTAGCAACAAAGTCAGTCAGGCTCACAAAGTAGCACATAAGACAAATTAGCTTAGAATATTCCGGAAGTATCTAGCTTAGCGGTTAGCTTAGGAGGTTAGCTTAGCTTGCACCTTAAGTAAGTAGCTTCTAGAAGGAAGCTTCTAGAAGCTTCCAACTAGCTTAGCTTGCACGCCAAGTAGGCGGCTTCTAGAAGAAAGCTTCTTGAGAAGCTTCCTAGTTAACTTGGCTTGCACTCTAAGAAAGCGGCTTGAGGAAGCTTCTTGAGAAGCTTCTCAAGGGCCTTGTATGCTACCTATAAATACCAAAGCCAAAGCTCATGCTAGGCATTCGGATTTTTCCCTCATTCAAGTGTCCCAATGTGAGTTTCCATTCTCCTATTTCTCTCCTCGGTTTTGGTCTTTTACATTGGTATCAAAGCATGAATGGGATAGATGGAATTTATGGACCACCAAATCCACTTCCGCCAAACCATTGGGACTTTCTTGTCAAAATATTACCAAAGCATCATTTCACACAATTCATCACCTCACGCTTTGGGTAGGATTTTCTACATATGATCACCGTGTCAAAGGAACCCTTGATACTTCTAGTTCTAACTTATGGAGAATAGTGGATGTGTTGTATTTATGTGTTAATCAACTAGATAAATTGAGGGTAGTGGAATAGAGTAGTAGCAATGGCGGCAATACCGGATGTTATCCTTGCAATGCAACAACAAATTGAGCATCTTACTCAATTGTTGGATGAACAAGACCAGCAAAGACAAGAACAAATAGACAAAGCGCCAGTTCGAGATGGAGAAGATTGCATTTGATTTCCAAAACCTAAGGTGTTTGAAGGTGAGAATCTTCCAAGCACAGTGGAGAATTTTGTGTTTGACTGTGAATGTTACTTTGAAGCCACCAATCTTCAAGACAAGTGGAAACAAATTCTCTTGGCTTCTAGCCAGTTGGATGGCGTGGCAAAAATTTGGTGGCGATTTTGAGTAGAAAGAGCTGAACAACAAATTGTTACACCAATTTTGACATGGGCAGAATTCAAGGATACAATACTTGGTTGATTTCAGACTATAAATGCCACCCGAGCTGCACAAGATAAATTGGTGGAGTTGAGGCAGATTGGTTCAATGAGAAGCTACATCACACAATTTCAAAATATCATCATGCAAATTCCAGATATCCAAGAAGGTGAAGTTTTGGATCAATTTGTGCGAGGATTGAAGTCACGAACCAGATTGGAGGTGACAATGCAAGAGCCATAGAATGTAGAAGAAGCCATGAAATTGGCTAAGCGTTTTGATTCCTTAGTTGCGACAACTTGGTCTCGACCTCGACCTACACAAAACCTACTAGTACCACGAGTGGAAGAACAGGTACCAATGGAGATTGATACTATCCAATGAAGACCACTTGGCATAGCAGATAGAGAAAGATTACGACAAAATGGAGGTTGTTTTTATTGTTGCCAGTTGGGGCATTGCATTGCTGAATGTCCACTCAAGAATGGATGACCTTGACAAGTTGCCCAAGTGGAGGTTGTGGAGCAGAATGATCAAGGAAACAAGGAATCCCAGTAGGAGATTTTGAGCCGCCTATTGGGAGCTTGATTAGTTCCAATGGGATTGAAGGCTCGACCTATGCAAGTCTACTTCACTTGCAAGGTATGATATCTAATTAGGGTTGTAGGATTTTAGTTGATTCTGGAAGTTCAAAGAATTGCATGTCTATGCAAGTAGCAAAGGAATTGGGTATTCCTATCAAGCCAGTGATTGGAAGTAGTTTGATGATGGCGGATGGTAGAAAAGGTTCTGCATTCCGCACCTCACATCCTGTTACCTTCAAGATTGGGAAGGAGTATTTGGAGTGTATGAGGTTTGTAGTGACACCTCTACACTAGGATATCATTCTGGTTCTACCTTGGCTTGAACGTCATAAGGTTCAATTTGATTGGACCCGACGTCAAATTCAAGTACAACACCAAGGTAGGAATTTCCGATTAGGTTGTCTGGTACCTCTAAGTAAGACACCTAAGAATAGTCAATCCCAAGATGAGAAGTTTTTTGAGAAGGTAGCCATAGAGCAAATCTGGAAGGGAGATGAGTCCCAAGATGGGAAGTTTGCCAAGAAGGCAACCATGGAGCAAGCTTGGAAGAGAGATGAGTCCCTAGAAGGGAACTTTGTTAATGAAGCAGCCATAGAGCAAGCTTTAGAGGAAGATAAGTCTGTATTCACGGTGTGGATCAAGGCGATTGCACAAGAACAATCTGAGGAGGGCCTAGTGCCGCATCAAGCAACGGTTGATCGGATAGTTCAGGAGTTTGCAAATGTGTTTCCGGATAATCTACCAAAGGGATTACCCTCTGATCAAGGTATGCCCTTCAAGATTGAGTTATTGCTAGGGAGTACTCCAGTGAGTAGACCAATCTATCGGCTCTCACCAAAGGAGTTGGAGGAGTTGCGAACAACACTTACAGAGTTGTTGGAGAAGGACTTCATACGACATAGTACCTCTCCGTGGGGAGCACCGGTACTATTTGTTCCAAAGAAGGATGGAGGACTTGTTTCTGTATTGATTACCGTGGGCTCAATAAGCAAACTGTGAAGAATGTATATCCCTTGCCTCGGATTGATGACCTGCTTGATCAATTAAGTGGAGCACGCTACTTTTCCAAGCTAGATCTTTGTAGCGGCTATTGGCAAATTCCTATTGAAGGAGAGGACGTGCAAAAGACTGCCTTTTGCACAAGGTATGGACATTTTGAGTGGAGAGTTCTACCTTTCGGACTCACTAATGCTCCAACAGTCTTCATGGATTAGATGCATTGGGTGTTGGAGGGACTATTGGATCAGTCCGTGGTAGTGTTCTTAGATGATATCTTAATCTATAGTAGGATAGAGGCAGAACACAGGAATCATGTGCGAGAAGTCCTAAGACGACTACAACAGTGGAAATTCTACTGCAAGAAGTCAAAGTGTGCTTTTTGGCAGAAGGAGGTTACCTTCTTGGGTCATAAGATCTCATCAAAGGGGATCAAGATGGAAGAAGAGAAGATCAAGGCCATTACTAATTGGCCTACTCCAAAGGATGCTACCAAAGTACGAGCATTCAATGGATTGGCCAGTTTTTACCGACGGTTCATCCACTATTATGCTCACGTGGCCGCACCATTGACTGACCTCTTGGGAAAGAACTCGAGCTTCCAATGGACCACCAAGCATGAAGAAGCATTCCAGAAGTAAAAGCATATGGTGTCTTCAAGACCCATTCCTCAACCATATGATCCTCAACTACCTTGTGTGGTTGATTTTGATGCTTCTAACTTTGCAATTGGAGCTGTGTTGCAACAAGAATTTCTAGATGGACTACATCCTATTGCCTTTGTGTCTCACCGACTAAATACAGCTAAAAGAAATTACTCTGCTTGAGATCATGAACAACTTGCAATGGTATATGCCACCAAGGTATGGAGGCATTATCTCTTGGGGAAACATGTGATCATGCAAACTGATCACAAGCCATTGTTGCAGACCTTACACCTAGAGCACATGAAGAGTTGACATCATCGATGGGAAGAGCAACTCCAATTGTTTGACATCAAACTTGAGTACAAACTAGGTTGGTTCCATGTCATCCTTGATGCTCTATCACGATGACCTGATTTGAAGTATCTTCCTCTCATTGCGGCAGCAATTACGACGGTGTCAATTGATCCCAAGATTCATAACGAGTTTAGGTTAGCTCTACACCAAGATCCCTTCTTCCAAATGGTACATGGTTGGCTCACAACAGATGACAAGGAGTACAACACCTTCTCCTTCAAGGAAGGCCTTCTATTCCATGCGGACCGGATCTATGTTCCAGCCAAAGGTGATCTTTGACTTGTGTGCCTTCAAGAAGCCCATGATTTACCCATTGCTGGTCACATGGGTGTGGACAAGACCTTGGGCACCCTCCAACGTCAATGGTGGTGGCCCAACATGACACGGGATGTTCAAGAATTTGTCCAATCATGTGAGAGTTGCCAACGTAACAAGGCCAACAACCAGAAGCCAGGTGGACTCCTTCAACCGCTTGCCGTTTCATCAGCTCGTTGGGAGCATGTGAGCTTGGATCTCATCACATCCTTGCCAAAGACAAAACAAGGACACACCGCCATCATGGTGTTTGTGGATAAGCTTAGTAAGCAAATCCACTTGACACCAACCTGTGATACTGTGGATGCTCCAACCTTAGTGCAAATCTACTTTGACAATGTCTTCAAGCATCATGGAATGCCATGCGTCCTCATCTCTGACCGTGATCCTCGCTTTACCGGGAAGTTTTGGCAAGCACTCTTTCAGATACTCGACACCAAGCTTGCTTTTTCCACGGCCTATCATCCTCAAACTGATGGACAAACCAAACGTGCAAATCGTACATTAGAGGATATGTTGCATGCCTTTGTCAATGTCTACCATACCAATTGGGATGAATGTCTTACCGCTGCCAAATTTGCCTACAACAATTCCAAATAGGCAAGCACCGGATTCTCTCCTTTCTTTCTCAATTTTGGCCAAGATCTGCTTGTTCCAGATTCTCTTCTTGCTCCCCCTCCATCTTAGGTTCCTCATACTTCCACATTCTTGACCACTATATCCCAATCTCTCCAACAAGCCAAGTCTCACCTCCTTGTTGCTCAAAATCGCCAAAAACAATATGCGGACCACCATCGTCGAGATCTCACCTTTGAAGTCGGTGATAAAGTCATGCTATCCTCTAGTAACCTCCCTCTCCCACTTGATACCCAAGTTTGTAAACTTGCCCCTAATTGGATAGGACCCTTTGATATCACCCAAATTGTCTCTTCTGTTGCTTATCATGTTGCCTTGCCTTGTCACATGCATATCCATCCTGTCTTTCATGTTTCCAAGTTGAAACCCTTTGTTCCTAACCCCTCTTCCTTTCCTCTTGAGTCCAACCTCCCCCTCTTCCTATCCCTATCAATGGTCATGAGGAGTACAAATTTGATCGTATCCTTGCGCGTTGCCACATTCAATGAGGCAGTTGCCAACATACGGAGTACAAGGTCCTTTGGAAAGGGTATCCCCTTCATGATGCCACTGGGAACCTCTTTCTCACCTCCACAATGCACAGACGGCCATCCAGGAATTCGAAGCTTCACTGGCAACGAGGACATCACCAACTAGCGGCGGGGGAATATGTAACAATATGGAATTTAGCGACAAAGTCAGTTAGGCTCACGAAGTAGCACATAAGACAAATTAGCCTAGAATATTCCGGAAGTATCTAGGAAGCTTCTTAGGAAGCTTCCCGGTTAGCTTAGCTTGCACCTTAAGTAAGTAGCTTCTAGAAGGAAGCTTCTAGAAGCTTCCAACTAGCTTAGCTTGCACGCCAAGTAGGCGGCTTCTAGAAGAAAGCTTCTTGAGAAGCTTCCTAGTTAACTTGGCTTGCACTCTAAGAAAGCGGCTTGAGGAAGCTTCTCAAGGGCCTTGTATGCTACCTATAAATACCAAAGCCAAAGCTCATGCTAGGCATTCGGAGTTTTCCCTCATTCAAGTGTCCCAATGTGAGTTTCCATTCTCCTATTTCTCTCCTTGGTTTTGGTCTTTTACAGAGCTTATATGGCTAAAGAAGGCAAAGAAAAGAGTCTTCGGGATGAAACCCAAGGTAAAGTGACTTTGGGTCATAAGGAAAAGTACTCGGATATGCCATGTCAGCATACAACCCAAAGTAAGGAGTCTTTGTATTGGGGGGAACTCAACCCAAGGCGAAGATAGTGTAACAACCTTTCGTCGGGGCAAGAAATTCAAGAAGGGACTGTTCAAAACCGGCGGCCCATACGTGTGAAGTACAATTGACAGTGACAGGTACATGCAAGAGGTGTGATTTCTTGGTAGAAACTTGAATTGAAGAGAGACAAAGAAAGCGCAACTCTATAAAAATTGGGCTAACAACGAAGCAATGTCAAGCAATTTTCCTTTGCCGTTGAGAAGTCGTCCTGTAGCTGATCGTGGGAAGTGAAATAGACTTGAAGACATGCTAGTGTAGAGGGGAATTCCAGAGAGTGAAACCAAGAGACAATGAGAAAGCATGAGAGATGGGAAGAGGAAAGAAGAACTCCAAATTTGCAGTGAGGAATCATACAATTTGGAGGTTAGATGTGATCGCAAGAATTGAAGTTTTGAGCCGACTTCGGATCACTTTCTTGGCATGGAACTGGAATGTCAGTTTTCCAGGTTTCATGACGGAGATAATCGAGAGTAAGTGTCTCAATGGCCCCAAGGAAGAGGGGAAGAGAGGAAATCCGGCTTGTTGGATAGAGTCGGATTGGAGATTAGTGCTCGGGAGAGAGGCAGGTACGGAGCAAGGTGCACATTGTTGGGTAAGGGAGAAGTAGCAGAAGAGACTCAAGAAGTGAGGGATGCTTTTTCTTTGAAGAGAACAAAGAATGGGTATAAGGTTGAGAGTTACAAGGATCCAGTGAAGAGAGCGATCGTGAGTGCTCTCATGGCAATCTTGAAGCCGGAGAGAACGACTTATGTGATGAAACACCAAGCGGTGTTCTTCCATAAGCTGTTTGTAGGAGAACCTATCAATTGGGCGAGGTGCTTCCATGGGAGGACAAGACAGATGGTGTGGAATTTGTGGGATAAGTTGCCTCCACACTACATTGTGCCGTTTGCAGCACATTTCTACCTCGGGTTGAATTTGCTCAATTTGGCGGAGCAAAACAGAATGGTATCTCACTTCCATCCCACCTTGAGAAGAGAAGTCAACGTGGAGGAACAGTAGTACATTCTTCAAATCCGAAGCACGGATGAGTACTATAAGAAGATGGGTAAGAGCGTGGAGATAGAAGTGAGTATTCCAAAGTTGAAGAAGCCGAGTAGGCATGGAGAAGCCGAAGACAAGACAAGACCTCAAAAACTTAGGAGAGGAAACCCGAGGAGAGGCATGGTGGTAATCACGTCAGAAGACGAAGACTCGGAAGGCAAAGCCAAGTGCAAGTCCAAAAACTCAGAAGGCGAGGAAGAACCGAAGCTCATGCTGCAAAGTGGAGATATGAGCAGCGATAATGATGAAGGTGGAGAGATGACGTCGGTACCAACTGCTGCTGCTGTGGAAGAAGAAGAGGTTTGGGTGGAGCTCGAAGAAGAAGATAATGCTGAACAAGATATATCTTGGAGGACAAGATACCCGAGCCTAAGGAGAAGAAGTTCACAATTCAAAGAGGAGTTTGTTCAAGACGTAAGGTGAAGTGTGAAGCGGGTCCGAGTAAGGCAAAGGAAGAAGCAAATGCTAGCTCGAGAAGTGAGGCGTTGATTCTGATACGAAGACTGCAGAGAAGAAGGCGAGTATTGGGTGAAGAAGAAGTAAGGAAGGAGATTGCTACGCAAGAGGAAGTAGTTGCGAGCAATGGAGTGGAGTACCTATGGGAGATTGTGTGTCCGTTGTTGGTGAAGTTGGAGCACAAGAAGAAGGAGATGCAGTTGACATGTTCGGAAGTGAAGACTATCTTGCAGGTATAAGTGAGATTAGAAGAAGAAAACTCGGAGTTGAAGAAGAGTACAACCCGAGGCAAGGAGGAAAGGGAAGTACTACGAGGGGAGGCAATAGTATAGAATCAAGTGATTGAAGATTTGAAGAGAGAAGTGATGTATCGCAAGGAACTTGCTAAGAAGAGTGACATAGCAAGGGAAAGACAAGTAGCATAGTATGAAATCTTGAAGCAGCAGTTTGCTTATTCTAGATTAGAAATTATCCATGCTATAGCAAGGGTAGCAGCAAAGGAACAAGACGATAGAGTGATTGAGAGTGTAGAAGAGAAGAAGCAACTGTGGTAGCGGGAGTTGGCAATAAGATATCGAGAAGAAGAGAGATTATGAGAGTTACTTTGTAATCAAGAGGAGAAGATTGAGCAAAAGGAGAAGGAGAAAGAAATGGTGAAAGCTGAGTTTGAGGCAGAATTGGGGATGTACAGAGCCAATTGGCTTGCAGATCGGGAACGTGAAAGAAAGATGAGATTGGAGCCATTGAATGAGATTGTCATCAGAATGAATGCAATGTTAAGTACAGAGGCCAGTATTCGGATTGAAGAGATGAGGCTGCACAAGTTGAAGTTGTTGGTGTAAGAGACAAGGAGGATACAGGCAAAAGACATAGATTTGAACGCACTATTAATTAGTCTCAAGACTCGTGTAGATAAGAAGATATTAGAAGTAGAAGACAATATCGCGATTAGACTAGACTTAGTGAAATTGGAGATAGATAAACTTCGGAAAGACGTTAGAGCCAAACCCAAAGTAGATGAAGTAGGAGTACAGATGTCTTTGGAGTTACCACTAGAGACAATAGAGAAGAGTGGGTTTGGAGATAAGGAGTTAGATAGATTACCCACTAGTGAAATGTCAGATCAAGAAAGAGAATTGTTGGATCTGGTAGAAGATGTAGGAGATATGAAACCCGAGGACAGAGCAGTAGGAAGTACAATTACTTTGGGTTTGGGTTTGAAAGCCGAGGATGAAGTTGACATTGGATCAGATTAGTAACTGATTTGAGGTTTGTATAAGCAAATATGAAGAGGTGCATTGTCATTTCAGATCTACAAGTTTGTAGAGTCATTAGGAAAAGGTGCATTAGGAAGATAATTGCTGATTGCTTCACTATTTAAGAGTGGCATTTGTAGTTAGATGTTGTTCAGTGCTCATTATTTTTGAGAATAGATAAAGCAAAGTGATGTGAAGCATTGCTCGTTGCTTGAGCTTGATTCCAAGTATCAACTTTGTGTTTGTAATTGTGAGTGTGTGGAGAAATTTGAAGTGCAAGTCAGTGTGCTTGTTGGATGTTGGATTCCACAGCCTTGGTCTTCATTCTGTGTGTTTTATCCTGAGTGAAGTGCAATCGGAGCAATGCCTTGACAGTCTGAGAGGAATTGTAGTGTTGGTAGTATTCTGCATTTGTGAGTGTAGTGCAAAGTTGATGTGAAGCAATTTTGATCAAGGAAGTTGTGCCTTCAGTGGAGGGGTGGAACACAATTCTGAAGCAAAGTAGTTTTGCAGTGAAGTGCTGTTTTTGGGAGAGCCTAAATCATCACAATCAAGATTGTTTGGAAAGATTTGATGGAGTTGTGATTATGGAGTGATAATTTGTGACAAGACTGCGAATCAATGCTTGTTACTCTCTTCTGGGTGTGGTTTCTACCTGAGAGATTAAAGATGCAACCAAGAAGAACTACATTGTTACTATTTGACTTTGTATTTGACCAATTCTGACTCGTATCTCTACGGGAACAAACTTTACTTACCCAATTACCGCAAAAGTGATATTTTTTGGGTTGTCATAGCGTGTGCTACTTGGATTACACCCTTGGTCCACTTGGGATGCAGCTAGAGGAGATGTGGAGCTTGCAACCAGAGTGGAGGGGGGATTTCACATAGAGGTTGGGACCTCTAGTGGTCAGGAGCATGACACTATTGCTCCTAAGGGTCAAGTGTAGCAGCCAGTCAATATATCTTCTATTCTTGCGATAGTTACAAAGGATACTTGGGAGCCAGATCTTGGATCCAAGCTTACTCAAGAGGAAAGACAAAGAGTTTGGAGGTTCTTGAGGAGCTACACAAGTTGTTTTGCCTTTAGTATGAAGGATTTGGGTGCTCTGAAGGGACTTGGTATTTGGATTGAGTTGACTAGCGATACACTAATTTTCCAATGTCCTTATCAATATAGTGATATGGAGAGGATATTGATTCAGAGCTAGAGTAGTGAACTTTTTGAGGTTGGTTTGGTGGAGATTTCACATAAAGAGTATGCATCAGCAACAGTGATGCCAAACAAGAAGGATATGCATGGCAACTACATAGATAGGCAGATGTGTAGAGATTACCGTCCTATCAACCAATAGACCAGGGCTGATTGGTATGTTATGCCTACACTGGAGGAGATTTTTGATATGATTGTGCATGCAAAGGTCTTTAGTACTTTGGGTCTTCAAGTAGGACATCATCAATTGCTGATCAAGGAGGAGGATAAGTCCAAGATAGCATTTTGGGCTATTGATCCTCACGATAAGGATGTGTTATATCAGTGGATTTTCTTACCGTTTGAGTTAAAGAACGCTCTTGTTGAGCTCCAAAAGGTCATGGATAGGATCCTAGTTGGATTGCATTTTACTCGGTGCTATTTTGATGACATTTTGGTCTATAGCACTATTATGGAGGAGCTTGAGAGACAATTGTTGGAGGTGTTTGAGAGGTTGAGATCTCATGGACTCAAATTACATCCTAGGAAGTGTAGGTTCTTCCATGGCAGGTTGTGTATTTGGGTCACACTATCTATCCCAGAGGACATGGTGTTCAACAGACCAAGCTGGAGGCTATTGCATGTATTCCTTGACCTACGGATGTGAGCAAAGTGCAAACATTCCTTAGGTTGGCCATCTTCTATCACCGCTATGTTAGAGGATTTAGTGCCTTTGCCAAGGCCTTGACAAAGCTAACCAAGCTTACACAGGAGTGGTGTTGGGGAGATGAGCAAGAGAGAGCTTTTGTAGAGCTCAAGGAGAGGTTGACATCTTCTCTTATTTTGAGGAGACCAATCAGAGGACAACCATTAAAGTTCATACTGATTGGAGTATGTTGGGGCTTAGAGTAGTGCTCACCCAACATGATGATGAGAGGAAGGAGTTTGTGGTGACCTATGCTAGACGCTCCAACAACTCAGCAAAGGTGAAGTATAGTTCATATAAGAGAGAGTGCTTAGCAACAGTTTGGGTAGTAGCACATTTCCAATGTTACCTATTTGGTAACCCCTTCACTCTCATCATTGATCATCAGCCGCTGAAGTGGTTGATGGAGTCCAACAAGCTTTTAGGGAAGCTTGCACGATGGGCTTTGATCTTACAAGAGTATGATTTCACAATTGTTCACATACCTAGAGTAGTGAACCGTGATGCAGATGGGTTGAGGAGAAACCCATGTCCCAATTAGTAGGATCAAACTGGAGCATGTTGATATGGTGAGACGGTTGAGGAGATAGTGCCAGGTTGGCATGCATATGCCTTCCTTTGTATATTTTTTGAGGCTTTGGTGGTATCTCTCTCAGCGCATATAGGAGTTATTGAGGTCACAAATCCAAAGAGTGAAGATATTGGTATAATTGAGCAAGACATTCATGGTGATGTCTTAGTGATGGACTATCTTTGCACTGGTCTTGTGGGTGGCATAGTTAGGGCCAATGAGAGAGATTGTGTCCTTCAGCGAGCCAGACAATTCAGATTGGAGGGCAGACATGTTTTGCGTGCATAGGAAGATGGTAGAGTGCAAGTAGTACCACTTCCATCTTAGAGACCATAGTTGGTCCATCATGCTCATGAGGAGCTAGGACATTTTAGAGTAAAGCATACATATAGCTTACTCCAGAGTCATTATTGGTATGTAGACCAAGGTATAATAGTTTGTTGCCAGATGTGTGGTATGTGACCAAGTTAGAGCATCATTCAATGCTCTTACGCCTTAATTACACCCATTACTTATCATGGGATTGGGTTACCATTAGAGTTTGGACTTTGTTGGACCTTTACCGCTAACTATGAGACATCATTGGTATGTTTTGGTGATGGTGAAGTACTTCTCCAAGTGGATTGAGTTGGTGGTATTTCTTGACAAGTTCAGTGAAGGGACGGCTTACTCGTTCCTAGACCGGATTCTTAGTCATTTTGGTGCACTAGATGGGGTTTTGACTGATTAGGGTATAAAGTTCTTGGGAGAGTTTCAGATCTTGTGTGATAATGCTTTGATTGATCATTGTACTACCTCCCAAGATCACCTTGAGGCAGATGGCTTAGCAAAAAGAGTGGTCCAGACGGTGAAGAGAGGATTGCAAAAGTATGGTTTGTAGAGAGGCCACTTGGGAGATTAGGATCTTCAATTACCTTGGTTGGCCATGGGCTATTGGTTCAGCCGATAAGCCTCCTTAGTATCCTTCTCTTCTTACTTTCTACTCTATGGACAAGATCCAGATTTACCTATAGCCATTTGTCAAGATGCTATTGTAGTTTTGGACTTGGATGATCCAAATGTATGGATGAGTGCATGTTCTAAGCAAGCAAAGATCTTTCAGAGAGTGATGCCAATGGCCTTTGAGAACTTGGTGATTGCTCAACATAGAGATACCTTACCCTATGCTACTATTTGAGGAGGAGGTTATAGACCCTCAATCCGTCGATTTCATCCAAGAAATTATGTATATCTACAGCAGACAACACCAACAACACTTGATGTTTCAACAAGCCACACTATCTTGAGAGTACGTGAAGTTTTGCCATCTGGAGTCTTTGTGTTGGAAGGATGTGATGGTGTTGTTTGGAAGGATCACATGCACAATTGTGCGCCATGCCACCTCTTAAACATTGATGGTATTATGGACCCAAGTTTGGCACTTGTATGTGTAGGCTTGAGGTGTATGTTATGTGGCTCTTTTGGTGGAGCTGCTACTATGTTAGTGTGTGATAGCTAATTGAGAGGATGGCATATGGCATGTATGACTCCTCCTCTCACGGTGGTTCCTCAAGGACAATGGTTATGTCCTAGATATAATTGACCTATAGGAAGTTCATTCTTTATATGGTATAGATTGCAGACAAGTGACTAACAATGGGGCTCCATAGCACTTGGTCTTTTGATCTTTGCCCATCATAAGGTATACTATATACTTAGAGTGGATGGCTATCTAGAGTTAGAGAGACCTAACCGTCAGCTAGGGGGGCAATTGTAGCACTTTAGAGTCTATGTATGACTTATGTGTGAGTTGTAATTCTATAGTGTATAATGTTGACAGTGATGTATGTTGTGTAACGATGTATATACACACGATTGTTGTCATACCATTTGTAGTATTGCATCTAGATTGCTCAAACATTGGAGTTGCAATGATAGTAGTTAGAAGTATTTTAGCAATTTCCCATGGACTACTTTCCGATGGTAAGATTTGTGTTTGGGGTATTGACTTCATAGTGGGGCCCACCATCACTTTGCACTGTTTGTACCATCAAGTGTGCCATCAGTGGGACCATTAGGGTTTCAGACCTAGCTCAATCCATGGGTATACTTTTGAAGTGCAACTCCAGAGGACTCACTTCTTTGATGTTGAGCCTTTGAGTTCTTGGCTATGGTGGACAGAGGTCAATAAGTGTCACCTAGATTCTCTTAGCTAGAGTGGGTGTGGGTTGATTGTAATCAGTGCCCAATTGTTGGCAATTTATAGAGTGACAGATCAAGTACTGATCTGAGTTAAGTTGATTTGAGAGTTGTAAATGATTTGATTATTGTGGCACTTTAGAGTATATGTATGACTTATGTGTGAGTTGTGCTTCTATAGTGTATGATGTTGACAGCGATATATGTTGTGTAGTGATGTATATGCACGACATGTAGAAGGATGTTATATATGATGGATTGAGTAGATTGGATAGAGGTGTCACAAAAAGAGTACTTCCACTAATAGAGCATGACCCAAAAATGCCCTGAAAACTTCAAAGTCAATTTTGGAAGCCTTAATAGATGAATTAGGCCTAAAAAATAGAGAGACCCTTCTCCACGGAAGAAAAGGCTAGCCTTCTCTTCCACTATTTATCTCATCAAGAGCTTTCCAATGGTACTTCACCCATGTAATTTTAAGCTTTTCATAGGAAGATTCACTAAACATTCTCTTTGGTCAAACCTATTTGACCAGCTGAATAAGACAAGGACCAACATATCACTCACCATACAGCTAATCTGAAGATGGAGCTTGCTAACATGTCACCAATCCATGTATCTGATCCAAGGGTAGCACTTCCTTTGAGAGGATCCTCTTTGCTATATAATAAAGAGAAGATGCTCTTTTGGTGCATTGGAGTATTGAATGTGAAAATTTGTGTTTCTTCTCTTGTATTTCTCTTGGGGGTTCTCATGTCCTTGGATTATTATAATTAAATCTTACAATTGCATCTTCATGATTCATACACATGGAAAACACTCAATTGCTACTTCTTACTTCAATAGGATTAATATGATCACTCAAGAAAGGCACAGACTATTGGTACTACCATTAGGACCTCAAAGGCTATCACTCATTGATAATATTCCTCAACAAAATTATGGACTAAAAATCCCTAAACATCACTTTTGGTCTAACCACATAACGGATTTCTACTTGCGTGTTGAAAAGGAAAGAATTTGGTATATTTAAATCCATTGCATCATAACAAAATATAGATTGTCAAATCCTACTTTCTATCATATATCACCATATGTAGAATCAACAAGTTTGGTGAATTCATCACTATATCCATGAACTCTACTCCAAAATGATAAACAAGATAAACTCTTACTTGCTTGCATTAGATGTACATAATCTTGATATGGAATGGGTTCAAAAACATAGTGAGGGAAATTTTCCTCTAAGTGGATCTATCTCATCCTTTCTCTAAACCACCAACCCCAATCTATCAATTGTACTATGTTTTCTCCCTTCAAAATTGCTCAGTCTCACTAGCATATGTTCTTCCAAGAGGGATGATCCACTCTCTTAAATTACAACACCTATTCTGATACCATTGAAATATTCCAAGGATAGGAGTACAACCAAGAGAAACACAAGAGAAGAAACACAAAGCTTCAATACTCAATACTATGATGCCCCAAGGGAGCACCTTGTCATTATTATATATCAAAGAAGATCCCTTCAAAAGAAGTTCCACCCTTGGACCAAATATATGGATTGTGACATGTCAATGAGCTCTACCCTTAGATTAGTTCATGGATGGATGAGAAGTCAATCCTTGTCCTATCTGGTTGGTCAAACAAGTTTGACTAAAGAGAATCTTGTCGCAAGAAGCTTAGAATTACATGGGTGAGGTACCATTAGGAATCTCTTGATGAGATGAATATGAGTGAGAAGCTTTGTCTCCTAAAGGTGAAATTATTTTTCATTTTCAATGCCCAATTCAATTTTTTATGCCTCTAAAATTGGCTATGAAGTTTTCATGGTGTTTTTGGCTCCTGCTCTATCAGTGAAAATACTCTTTTGGTGACACCTCTATCCAATCTACTTATTCTATCATATATAACATCTTTCCATATGTTACGAGCCAATTTTCACTTCTAGATAATATGTCTAGCTAATGATATTATGTTGAGGATACTTTCAATAACCTAACCTACACAAAGACTTTGAAGTATATCTTCAACAAGCCAAATTTAGAAATGAGGATTTATTAGTAAGATACTCTTGTCAAAGTATTGATGACACAATTTGTAATTGTCCAAGAAAGAAACATACAAATGAAGATATGTTATCTTGAGCATATGATGATGAAGAAGAAGAATATATCAATGCTTCATTTCTTGAAGAGGATCTATTGACAATCTACTTTAAGTGGATGAGTATAAGGAGAGTTGGGACTTTGTCTTAGAAAGAAAATTTCCAAAAGCTATGTGCACAAAAGAGAGGAATACTTAAGCACAAATGAGTAAACCTTATAACATTGTAAAGAACATCTTATTTCACTAAGGTGTTTGGGTTGCTTTTAGATTTCAATGTCCAAAGAGTAGTTAGTCAAGCTTAAAAAGGAGTTCCATTTGAAATAATTATGGAGGTCATTTTTTAAGACAATATTAACCTTCAAGATTTTGGATGCAAACTTTCATTAGATAAGTATTTTCAAAGATTACCTTGACTTCTACAAGACTTATGATGTTTGCCATATATTTGCAAAGAAATAAAGTATGTATGCTAAATTATTGGTGTAGTTGTGCTAATATCTTTTGAGAAGTGAGGTATTGACTTTGTATAGCCTTTTAACAAGACCCCATATAAAATATTTAACATTGTGGTGACTATAGATTACGTGACAAAGTAGGTGGAAGTAACACCTTTGAAATCTATCAATGAATCTCAAGTTCAAAGACTTTTATAAAAGAGGAACATCATATGCTTGGTTATCCTCTAGAAACTATATCAAATCAAGAAGGAAATTCTTTTTGGGAGCATGAGCATTGCTAAGTATGACTACTTTACAATCAAGCACAAGGATATTTGAGAGTTGGAGCATGAATGAGAGTTTCCTTATTGAATTTTTATCTTTGATGATGAATGATACCAACATGTTCCTCCTTTTAGCATATGGTGCATACTTATCACTAGAGGTATACCTTGGGTGAGAAATATGCCTAGATCATTTTTTTTGCAAGATTGGCAATATTAGGAACAAAGGGGTGGATTATGTAAAGAAAAAACTTGGAATAGTTTGGATAAGGTTCTAAGATTTAATGATATAATTAGAATGTATTTTAGACAAGACAAGTTGAACTAAAACCCAAAGATTCTCCTTTGATAAATTTGCATGGTTTTAATATTTTGTATATTCAAGGTTTTTCTTTTTTGGACCCAAGGAGATTTCCCTTTGTATTATTCATCAATAATCAAAACACTCTTTGATTACTTTGGTTTCCTTAAGTCTCACTTTATGTATGCTTGAGTTGTCCTTAAGTTTCCTCAAGTGTTCTTCTGTATCCTCAAGTCCTGTTTATTGCTTTTTGTGTTGCATTTGATATGGAAGTAGTCAACATACCTTCAATGTATATGAATGAATACAATGTCTTTGTTCCCAAGTAACTAAGTAGACACACCTATTAAGATTGCATTCTTTAGCCATCTCAACAAGACTCATTGAACTATTAGTTTATATTTTGTTATGACCAACCTTAAAAAGTGCTTGTTGAAGTTAGTTTTAGAGTCCTTTTCATTTTAAATACATATGGTAACTTCAGCAAGCCTTAGTTCAATGGTTGGATCTTTTTGTACTAAAAGAAGTTTTAGTTAGTTTAATGCTCATCATATCATATAGTATTTATAACTACACTTACTTTCTACAAAGTAGCATCCGTGGTGGTAGTAACTAGCTTGATAATAGAAGTAAATTGGATAAGGAGTGCAATTTCATCTTTTCTTGTAGAGTTCAGAAACATACTACCCATACAACAACAAAAATTCCCTGAAAAACATAAGGAATCACGAAAAAAAATTGGTTAAAGATCACATGAATACAACTACCACTACTTATTTATTATTGCATGTAAAATTGAATCTTACCACAAAGAAGTTTATAACAAAAGAAGAACAAGATGGAGTATTGTTAGGTTTTGTGAATGGACTTATTTAAAGACACCTAATAAAAGAGATGTACAAAGTCCCTACTTTGACTCATACATTCTAGGTGTCTTAGTCAATTATAATTTAAATCTCACTTGAGAACCAGACTCATTCCTATTTGTGAATAATGTATGTTATTGGTTAAAAGATACACATAACGGGCCATGATGTGGTATGTACAAGATTTGAAATTTATTTTCATATGTTTTGTATCCTTAATTATATCCACGGCTTCTAATAATAACAATAATAAAGTTATAAGAAATAAGTTAGATCATCCATCAAGTAATGATTAGGATGTCTACCTTAACCATAGTTACAAAGATGGACTATTTGGTAGAATCATGAGAATTTTATGTTTGGTATCATTAGGAAAATGAGACCATAATTAATAAGTGTATGGAAAAGTTAGTAAGAATTAAAAGAAAATCTCATAAGCATCAAAATTTTATTTTAGAAACTTGACAAATACATTTTAAGAAAAATATTATGTTGTACTCTTACTCATTATTTTTTGAATGATAGTCTCTTAGCTATGCATAAAAGTCTGCTTTTTGTACTTTACAAGCTTGATATTACGTTGAATCTACACATATTATATATATAGCACATGTCAATGTCAATGCTCTGATTCTGTGCCCAAGTTGGTACTAAAGTTCAAAAATACCACTTATATAGATGATTCTATTTTGATTACCTCTCAATCACATGACTTAGGAAAGACCTTTGTTATAGTCTAATATCTTGGATAATCAAGGTATAATAAAACTCACACTAGTGTTCAAGTTGTGCATGGATTTTTTTTAGATCAAACTAATATTTAACATGTATCATTTTTCATAAAAGCAACCTTTTGGTTTAATATTAAGTATAGTTTAAGGTTTGGGCCTAACAAGTCCAAGTTGTGTATCAAGTTTGTGACTTATATTTACTGTACATATTGATCCCTTGGATCAACTCAAAGAATTGCTAAGGTTAGGTTTTGGTTCTAAGACACCTTAAGTACCCTTATTTTCATAAATGAATATTGTCTTTTTGAAACCCTATACTATTTTGTTGTACCTACCTAAATTCAACTTGGAGTGGTTCTCATATGAAAACTGGGCTTGCTTGAAAGGTCTGTACAATTATTTTCCATTTTTCAACAACAAGTGGGATCTTGAGTTATAAGCCATAAATTGTTTTGGCTTGCAAAGTATTCCTTTGTTTGCTCAAGTATTGTATATGATCTAGTTCTATTCTACCTCAACACATCCTTTACCTTTTGTTTCTTGGCAAATGATAGCCTTGTAGCACCATACCTCAATGGACAGAAAGTAAACTAAACACTTCACAAACTAACACAAATTTTTTTTTCTTGTATCATAATCATCCAGGGCAAAGACTCACAAGCACTAACTAATATGTAAACCTATGTTTATAATGATAAGGTTCTCATTTTTCTTCTTTTTATACATAATTAAGCCAATGGTCGGTAGCCACGAATCGTGATGGTACACAGAGAGATTTTGTTTGACCTCAATGAAGTATAGGTAATTGCACTATTAGGTGAGAGGTTTATTATAATACTATGACACCAAATTGTTAAGAAACTCTACTTCTAGTCATGATTGACTTGCTTATATGACCAGCAAGAAATAAGAATAGAACCAACCTCAGAATCTATTGAGCTTGTAGAGTAATTTATTGCTAAAATCAAAATGAGTTAGTATTGTTGAGTGATAAGCATGCTTATATAAGTTTTGTATGTGTATGCAATGCAATACTGTGACAATCATTTGACCTACCAACTACAAGCTTCTATGTATAGCTTAGAGAAAATTTGAACAAACAAGTTCTTTAATAGTAGCTCAAGCTTAATTTTTGAATCTTATATAATTTTTGGTTGACTTTTCACTTTCAATGATTTTCCTTATTTTATTTGAATCAAAAAAATATTTGTTGATGCAATCACTACTTTCTTAGTCATCTTAACTTGGTTAGAGTTCTACAAGTCCTCCGAGTCCCATAGGACAAGTTGGTGGTCCCTTAAATCGTTATGATGAGGTGAGAATCTTCTAAGTCCTTATGATGGGAGGATGGTTCTTTAAGTCGTTGTGAAGGATTGACGCTCTTTGGAGCTTATAAACTTTTAGTAATTTAAGGTAGTCCAAAGAAAAACTATCCTCTTATATATGACCAATTTGGTGTTTCTTGATATTTTCTTTTGGATATAAAGTAATGGTAAATTGATTTCCAAAGGACTAAATCACATCTCTTCCAAGAAGTCCCAATAGTGGTTCGTTTGTTGCATCATCTACGCAGGAATGATGCTACATATATTAAGTATCTAGGACATACAACTTTGTTATCCTTTTCATTTAATTATCTTAACTTAGTTGTAGACTTAAGTATCTAAGGACTCATCTTATCCATGAGATGCCATTCTGATCTGAAGTGCTAAATTTCTTAAGAACGAAAATGCTATCAAGGGTTATCAAGAACCTCGTATCTTACTCTTATCAACACAGATTAGATTAACCCATGCAACTCAATCTAAGATGGCCCAAGTCTCATAATTTAAATGTTATTGCTAAATTTTATATTTAATCCCTCTCAAATATTGCAAGTTACACTTATATGAGACAAAACAGTTATCTTTAGAGACATAGCTACTGGTAAACCTCTTTGTTTTGGAGTTATAATTTTGATACCATTTATGGGTAAACTTAAACTTAGTTCCGTAAGGTACAATTCAAGTGTTTTTTCCATTATTGGGTCAGATGTGCTTTCGGTTTGGAAAAGGAACTCTGATTAACACTTTAGGGTGTAGAATAAGAAAATCAATTCCTGAACCATATAAAAGTTTAGTTCTCTTTTCACTTGAGAACTTGAAGCATGTAGTTCATTTGCTCATAACTTTACTTCAAAGGTGGATCTACCAAAAGTTTATACTTGATCCCAAGGCCAAAAATGTAGTAATACCTAACTATTTTGGCATACATCCATCCAGAAAATTTAAGAACAACAGATGCACTTAACAAGCACTTTTTACATATGTAAAATTATAAGAATATAAGATAATAAGATAATATATGAGACGAAATGTCAGCTTGAGATTACATAACAAGACAATACTAGACATGACTCGACAAGACAAAACACAAACACCATTCCATCATAGAATAACGGAAGGAAACTTGCAGCTGAGTTCAAGCTTTGTAGTCGTCTTTTAGAGTAAATGAAAAACATGGATATAAAATACACGTTGTGAGAGGGAAAGGGCGTAATAGACGTTGGCCCAAAAAACAAGAGAGAAGTGGAAATATATTGATAGATTTGTATCTTGAGGAAGAGAATCCAATGTTCCAGATTTAAAGATGCATGTGTGTTACGCTAGATATCCGTCTACACTTAAGGGACTCTCACGTGACAAACGTGAGAGTATGCGAGTTGCACGATTTGATAATATGCACTATGATGATGTATTTACTAAGGTAAAATACCTGTCGGTGTAATATCACCTCAAGATTCCTATGTTTTCCACAACTATGGAGTTAGTGTTAGGTGATAATACTGGGACAGATGCATCCTATTATATTTGCTGAATGTGGTTCCATCTTGGGCAGTGTATAAGTAGAGCTTTCATAGTAAAGAGTCTAGCTTTTGGCTTGCTCTTTTCTGATAAGTATGGACAGCGTAACATGATTCACGTATAATCCACCAAAAGTCTATTATATTAATATTTGAAGGCCAATTTAATTTGAGGATAACTAGTAACATGATTCACTAATAACAGACCAACAATCTATCAAAGTAATATTTTAAAACCAATTAAACACAAATTTTGGGATAAGTAGTTTTTAATTGTTCGTTAAAAGCTCATTAGAACATTGAAAAAACTGTTTGCTATTCACATTTTGACACCATGCTTCTCATTTTGTTAGAAAATCCATGCAATTTATAGGAGAGTAATCACACTAAATGATGCTTATTTGGATGTTCACTTGAATTTCATAGCTCTGATATCTTAGGTGCAATCGATGCTTCTTCTTAGGATGTTCCAATAAAATTTAGACCATAAGATTTTCATAGCTCGAATATCTGAGGTGCGGTAGTGCAGATTCCTCTGCCAAAACTATTGGGGCTTAGCCCCATTTTACCCCTTTGTCTTGTCCTTGCACCGCGTGACGGGTCTTCCCATCCTTCTTGCTTTCACGCGCGGTCGCGATACACTTTTGTTAGAAAATAACCCATATATGAATCAATGGTGCTCGGAATTAGTAAAAAGAATATCTCAAGCACATGCACAAGATTAGCACAAATAGAAATATACAGTTCTAGAGAAACAAAAACAAAAATTATTCTAGAAAACAAATGTATTCTGAAAAGAAGATCATAACTGAATCTTGACAAAATAAAGCAGATTTTTAAAAGATTGAGATGTACATATAAGTATAAGATTTTATTTGCTCTACATAAGTATGTACACATGGTATATACTCGTATAACAAAGCACTTTATAAGCAGGAGAATCTGCTTCATGTGATTTGCACATTCTAACAAAACTCTCTATGAGGCTGTATGTTACTGCCGGTAACTACATCGATGTACCTGTCGTGTAATGTTACACCACGAATCTTTTGTTGTCCACAATGATGGTGCTCGTGTTATGTGATAATAGTGTCTTGGCTAGATAAGAGTGTCGTCCTCAACTACAGTATCAGAAGAAGACGACCGCGTAAGAAAAACGAAGGATGGGAAGACCCCATCAAGTCGTACAAGGGAGAGAAAAAAAAAGAAGGTAACATGGGGCTAAGCCCCATAAGGGATTCATAGATTTCCTTTTGAAATCTATGGTATCAATTCTATGTGCAACTTTGGGTTTTGGTCAGAACATTTCAGTTGATAGTTTGTACTTGTCGGTGGAACCTGGCCAGCAAAACCTTCAAATATCTTTAAATAAGTGAATGTGGATTGTTACATAAATTTCAATAAACGAATGTATTCATTTTGAATACATTCGTTTATTGAAATTTGTAAGACAACTTTGATATATTTTAAGTTGAATTTGTAATGAAAATTTTCCATCTCTATATATTGATGTAAAAATAGTAAGTTCAAATAGTTCTGGATTTATAATGTGGGTATCGTTATATATAAAAACAGGAATGAAGGTTTTGGTGAATCAATTATAAAAATCAATCAATATACAAATTCATAATCTTTAGAGTATACATGAGAATAATTTGCTAAATATTGAATTAATATTAAATCGTTGAAAATTATATATGAAATAGTCCAAAAATAGTCCAAAAATTATTAGAAAAATACATAGTCATTACATTGATGTATGCCATACATGAACATAATTTTTATATATTAGAAAATATAAAATATAATAAAATTATTATATATAATTTAAGATGATTCATATTAAAATTTAAAATTTATTTATTTAATAATTTTAAATTTTAAAATTTTATTTACTATTTAACCTCTTCATTCACCTTTAGCAGTGAATTTTAAGTTACTTCAAGTAATTTAAAGTTACAAATTTGAGTAATTTATAGTTACAAATTTGAAAAAGCCTTTAGCAGTGAATATTAAACATAGAAATAATCACTGGTCAATGTTGATTAAATTAAAAAAATTCAATCTAGATACTGGATAAAATTTAAAATATATTAAATCATAACTCGTGGACCCATATTTGTTTCCAAATTAGACGTTCTAATATAAGGATCAAGGTGTCTAGACCCTTTGCTAATGACTACAAATAAAAATGATTGCTGTGATCAAAATCGGCAAGCGAATGCTGTCAAATATTTTCACTCACATCAGAGAATAATACAAGGCTTGCATACGAAATAGAAACTCCAAAGATTATACAAATGCCGTAGTCCAAAAGCCATTATGCTCCACAGACATTCACATGAAGTCACATACAAATGAAGTTTGGTATGCAACACAAAATTAGAGAGCAAGACGGAATAGAATATATATAACGAGTATAAGCTATAGACGACGAGAGGACGCTCTGTCTCATACTTTCGGTCACACCAGAAATGCTCGAATGAAAAAGGAATGTTCCTTCAGTAAATTTGACATTAGCTAGTTCATCGTTGAAAAACTTATTCTCCAGTGGCAAACATAGACATGTTTGTGATTTAAATTTTTAAAAAATTTATAATTATTTTAGTAGCTGAAAAGAACTATACTATACAAAGCACGAGGTTTTAAATGTCGACATAAACAAAAGACAAATGAGTGGTTTTTCGTGCCGATATTGGTATCATTTGTCAATGGAGAATTCTGAGTTTGCAAGAAGATAATCGATGAATTATTTTAGATATTATAATTGCTATCTTCGTGCAGTTCAATTACAAATCATTTAAGTTTAGCTGACAAAGGATTGGGAAGGGATTTCACAGAATTGGAAGGGGATCATCCCTTCTATTCACACTTACTCTCATTAACTGTTTACTTATTTTCATACATTTGTCTTCTTTGCCCTAAACCCTAAACTTCATCCTGGCCTTCCCTATTTTTCTCTTCATATACTTAAATCAATTTTGTTCTTGATCATATTCTTAACCCCACACCGTTTCCATTCTGTATCCTCCAACGTGTCGTAGTCAGGTTTTAATATTCCACAGTGAGTGGCATCACAATACTCATTCCTCGCAACAATAACAGAAATGAACCGCGAGTCATGAAACCAGGATAGAATTCCTACATTTTTAATTATAGGTGACTTCAGAATCTGAGAGCCCACCCACTTCCCAGGAAAACCTCTCGTTTTCTGGACTGTACCTCCTCGCGTGGTTAAAAGTTGGCTGCCCCGTACTTAGAAGCGGAGAGGGGAAATGTGTGTGGACAAAAGGAGCATTTGAGAGGCTCATAGGCTGCAAACTTTTGGGAGCACTGTTGATTTGGAAACAAAATGCGTTAATCTGGAAGGTGACCCGGTGGATCTTAGAAGACTCGGTCGTCGTATATATGGCCGGGTAAGAGCAAGCCGGCGAGACTTGGATGGGATTTACAGCCAATTCCGCGCTTGATACCGTGAAAAGCAAGTCCTCGCTTCCAAACCATGACACTGTCATGTTATTATCGTAAATTAAGTCATGACTTAGTGCGACGAATTAAGTCGTCGCTTCAGAAGGAGATGATTCTCGGACGTACAGTAGGACGATTGCGATAGTTGTGTGCGAAGGAACAAGGAAACTGTAAGCTAATCCAAAGTTAACTTATCCTTCTGTGCTGGAGATCGTCATATGCTGGTATAATGCCATCGTTGCCGGTGCGATCATGTGGACCAACTTCTGACTTCACGATGAAGTCGATGGTGCAATGCTGCTCATATCTGGATTTGCGTTCAACCTACATCGACCTTGCGAGCAGGAAAACAACGTAATGCCGGGCTTGCACCGATTTGCTTTGCGACGGAATCGCCAGCGCGGAAAGCACCTGCGCCGGGTGGGTTCAGCCAAAGACCGGCGAGACTCGAGATGGGATCTGCCGTACAAAGTCAGAAGAAATGCTCGTGGGTAAATTTTCCAGGAGGGGAATATTTACCCCGAGGCCTAAGATTTGGTTCGGTTTTGTAGATGCTGCAGACTGGCAAAGATCGTGGAAAATTGTATTTGGCTAGAGACCATGGGATCGGATAGAAACTCAGCAGTTTGTCGCCATGTTTGGCAGATTCCTCTGTTGGTTTTTGTGTGGCTGTCGGTACTGCAGTGAAGTCGTTTGTCCGGGGAATCTCAGTTTGGACCGCTACTTCACACCAGCCTCCCCACTTTCGGTGAACAGCAAAAGTTTCTCTCCCAAGGACAGCCTTACTGCCGTAAACGACCGGTTTGGCACGTCCGATGGAGAATGTTTGACAGGATGCGGAGTCCGCATTGGGACCTTCCACCCGGGCCGAGGGACTCGGACTGGCCCAAGCTGGTTTGAAATGTGTCCAGTCCTTGGAGCGGGTTGGAGTGTGTCCCCGCGAAGGGTTAAGAAAGGCAAAGCGCAGATCAACAAAGACAGAGTTTGTCACGGGAGTGGAATCGTTTTGAGGTATGGACTTCTGTCGCAAGGACAAGGGAAGAAAAAGGTCTTTGGCCGTACGATGGGAATCGGACGGGCATAGCTGGGGGGAATCGCGCGCCTGGAAACGGACGAGCGGAAGAAGTGTCGAGGATTTATGAGAGAAAGACGTCGAGATTGCGTTGACGGCCATCTGGGGGTGGTAATGCTGGCTTGTACTACGTTGGCGTACAGTGTGGCAGGAAAATCGCAGGTCTGGGCGGGCGGGGGACTGGCTGTTGTGTGAGAGCAGATGAAAGGAAGAGCGAGGAGGGAGAGAGTTCGGGGCCTCTGGAGAGTTTAGGAAGCCGAAGATGAGATTAGAGAGGAGCAAGGGAAGGAAAAGTTTGCAAATGTGGAACATCGACGGAGCAAGTCCTCTTAAGAGTCAATGCTACGCTGCTCGTGCATAGGAGCTCATGGATGGTTTGGTCGGGCTGCTGCACAGATTTTGGATTGACTACAACTGATGGAGCAGATCACGTTCCTGAGCTCGATCACGTGAGGAGAATCTGATATTTCCCTTGTCTCCTCTGTTGGGGAGAGGAGCAGCAGCAGCACTAGTTCATAACTTGAAGTGAGAATATGAGCTTTACAGGAGTTCTCCTTGAACTGCTTTTGCATCGACAACCCCGTCCATCCGCTGGCCACCAGCTACCGTGGTCTGGAAGTAGAATAAGGTTGAGTGTCCCGGGCGCTTGGACCTGATAGACATCTCTTATTACTTCTCCTTCCCTTGCATCAATCCTCCTCGCTCTTCCGGAGGGCCTTGTCTAGATAGAGTTAATTTTATTTTATTTTCCCCCTGTTTTCTTTCCTGCGACCAGTGTCTTGGCGCTCATCCTCATCCGGTCGGAGGTGGAGCTACTTGTAATTTATTGGAAGGAACTGAGTTTTGGAAGGCCTGTGATTTCGATTGTCTCGGCGTCCGGTTCTCAGAGGTACGACACTTCCCTCTAGGCGGATCTCATCTCGTTCTCCTTCCTTGGAGACAATCAATAGTGAGGAATGCGATCGTGCAAGCTCATTTCGCGAGGAGCTACTCATTTGTTTGTGAAGTGTTGTCTGGATTTTTGTCCTCCCTTAAATTGCGGCATACCTGGAGTTACTAGATTCCTGAGAGCTTGGCGTTTGGAATATTTCAATCCCTGGGGAATGGAGATGCACAGCACACAACCAATTGGAGATCATTCCGGCTCGAACATTGGAGATCGTTAGGAAGACTAGTACCAGGAACTTATTTATGCAAGGAGGTTGAGGCTGTAGTAAGAAGCTGCTCTGGGGATCAATGCGAGTTTCAAAGGTCCGTCGAGTCACTAATGCGTTTCTATGGTTCGTGCACTCCGAAGCACAAAAACTGCCTCGGTGCATGTATTGCATTTTATGATTTGAGCTGAATTGTTAGATGCGTCTGAGGAGCAGAAATGAGCTGTGAGAATGAGGCGTCGTCCAGACACGGGTTCTGAAGCTCTAGTAGAATTCCGTCAAAGTTCGGCTTACTTCCGCGCGCGGAGCGCATTTCAGTCCTCAACATCTTTTTATCTCTGTACAGGATTACTCTGTCGCGTTTGCCTTAGTACGTCCTATTAGGTCGAAGAAAAGTGACCAGCACAGCAATGATCGTAGTTCAGAACTAAAGGATTTCCATTGCACATATGTAAAGAATATCGAAAAGAGTTCTGCTGATGGCCTTACGCCGGCAGACTGTACATGAGCTGGCTAGTGAGAGGGAAGAGCATACTTGCGGTTGACTGGATGCGTCTGCCGGCCGGCTGTGTCTTATTCTCAATTGCAAGTATTTAGGGAGTTTAGACTTGCGCTCAAGCATCAACTTGTGATTGTGTGGAGACATTGCAGGAAATTCCTAAAAGTTGCAACCTAAATTCCTGATCCAGGACCTAAGGGAGCCTGGGACACGCTCAGTAAAGAATATTCTCGGAATCATATTACCATCCTTGAGCAGGGCTCATCGAGTGATCAATCAGACGACTCATTTTGGTCCTCCAGAGAGTGCAAATCTTACCTGGAAACTTAGACAGGTTTGCTCGGGCATGGTCGCGTGATTTGCGATATTGTATAATCTGTACCTTCCAGATTTATCCGGGCCCTGGCGGATAGGTACACTGATCTAGCGTGCCGAGCGAACCTGTCTGAGGGAGAGTTTAAGAAATGCTCCGCTCTGTGCTTTGCACAAATCAGGGTCGAAGCGAGTCGAGTATGGTATTTACTAATAGCAGGACTTGAACGAAGCCGATGGGAGACAATACCTCAGGTTCGCTACCTTTTAAAGTGTAATGTGCATGCAAATTGGTGACTGAAGTGGATGATATCACGAAACAAGATACCTTACGATGTGCGATATGTCGCGCGGAGATAATCCAGTTTTCTTCTTGATTGGTTAATCGTCTTAAGCTGAATCCTCAGTTTTAAAGTTTCTGTACCTGGCACGCTTCTGGCATGAGTCTCGATTCACTCTCCATTCACTCAAATCTGTTGAACTCTGAGCTTAGGCGATCCATCATAGGCTGCCGACCAACAGTTTTAGACGCCCATGGCTGGTTACAGGATCAAGGCTCCCAATTATCCTCCAAGGATGATTGGTCATCGCGGCGCTTGTGTTCAGTTTCCTTCCTTGCCGACGCAGTTTGCTCAGTCATGTTTGGCTTTCTTCTTCTACAATTCAGTATCATGGCCCATTTGGACGACTTTACCCTATGGATTCTCCTGTGAGCTTTGTGTTGTCATTGAGGACAGAGAGGTCAAGTGCAATCATGAGTTAATTTTATGAACCGAAATCACACCTCTTCCTTCTTTTGTGGTCCGCTAATAGGTGTTTTTCCTTCGGGATATGTTGATGCAGGGTTGCTTCCAACCTACGCAGCTCGCGCAATACTTTCACAAGGTTACCTCCCGTTCATAGTCGTCTTGGGCCTTTGTAATCTCCACCTTTCGACTCCTTGTACATACCGGCCTCCAGAGCTTCCTGGTCTTCTAAGCGTGAAGTTTTGGGGGACACTGTCTCGCTCGTACGGTGTTTTTGTGTGTGTCCTTTTGGCCGTATTCATCTCTAGCCCATATTTAGTAGTCCTTCCGTCCCTATTTGGCCGCCGATTACCTCATTCTTGCTGGTTTGTCAGTACGCTTCTTCCGTACTCCCTCTCATCGCGGGTATTTCCACAGTATGTGTGTATTCACTCACCGCCTGGAAGAATGTGAAAATGTAGACAGATGAATCGGCATCCGTTATATATAGAGTTGATGTTGGAAGAGACTTCAGATTCTGAAAATGTCTATGTTTCTCATTCAAAGTCCTGATAAAGATATTTTTAGTGCTGCCGATCTCCAATGGAAAGACGATGTTGCCTACATTCCAAGCAATCGAATCTTACAGTTCATCACCGGCGAAGAGTTAGGTTCTGGTACTGCCCCGACAAAATTCAAAATCAGGAGTTCCCGCACCCGGAAACCTGGGTCTCTGCCAATACATCGAATTCGGTCGCAGTGTTGGCTTAAGTACACAAGGTGTGTATTGTTCGGCATATTATTGATATTAGGGCCTTGCCTAGAACTGCAGAAACATATACGCCGTTATTTCTAACCCGGAGGACCTCTTGGTGTTGATTGGGATCAAGTGTTCGTATATGTCGCTAGCGTCTGAAACAGTTTCCTAAGAGAAATCTGAAAACTTAGATATTAGGTCCTTTCATAGGTCTATGGATGCAGGAGGTCCTAACTAGTTTGTTGCGCTAAGAGTGGCGTCCTATGTCAGAGTGTGTTCATGAACAAGTCACTTTTCCAGTACTTGCAGCCAATTTTCATTTTATTGGAACTTAATGGAACATGCAGCCAATTGTAGAACATTGAAAGGTCAACTTGAAAACTTTGGTTTCAGTAAGTCAAGTTCTTCATATGGTTGGGCTATGAGTAGTCATTACGTCACATTCTCAAACTCATAACTGTTGCTTTACTATCTTGCTGTTTGAGACCACGACAGGTATTGGTGTACTTATGGGCCACATGACAATCGGAGCAAGAAGTCCCAGGTGCAAAGTAAAGCATCCGCTTCTGCCGATGGCCAAGAACGGAAGCGACGTCGGTCAGCATGTGCAAGGGGGGAGGACTCTGCTCGGGGATGCTTGTGTCACTTCAATGTGAAGATAATGTACTTGTGGCCAGATATTACTCAGATACACTACGTCCATAGATCTCACACAGATGTGTCTGGTTGTATCTGTCATGGAACACTCGACCCCAGTGCAATCGGATCCCGAGCGCAATTTGCGCCCAAGCTTTCTACGGACATGAGAAGGTGGGTTCTTCATCAGCTATACAAGAATGTGTCACCGAAGCAAATATTACAAGAGCACAAACTGGTCATACAGGAGAGGCAGTCTAAGAATAAGGACCATGTTCCCGTGAGAGACGATTTTCTGAACAAACATGACGTTCTGAACATCTCCAAACGCTTGGCGGAAGATACGTTTCAACATGATGTCTCCGAAGCAGAAGGAGTTAAGACGTGGATCCAGCGGCACCCTGAGCTTGTTCTGTTTTATCAGGAGGGAAACTCAAGCAGCAACTTATCTTTCATTCTCGCTATCCAAACCCCTTGGCAAGAGGAGAAGATGATAACATTGGGGCATCAGAACGTCGTGGCTTGTGATGCAACTTATGGGACTGACAAGTTTGCAGTAAGTAATCCTAATATTTCAATCTCTTCAGTTTAGTATCATGGTCCATATGTTTTGTATTGTCAAACTTGCTTTATCATATTGCCAACATCCGCCAGTCGCCTTGTTGTGTTCGCAGTTTTCTTTCTATACCCTACTGGTGTTTGATGCTCATCAGCATGCTATTCCTGTAGCATGGATTATGACTTCAAGTTCGAAGGCTGTGGACATAGAGATTTGGTTGCGATGCCTCAAAGAGAAAATGAATGAGAAACTTGTGGGATGGAGACCCAGCTGTTTCGTGATAGATGAACCCACCTCGGATGTGAACTCAATCAGGTATTGTCAAAGTGCTTGTTTCCAATTACCTGAATAACTGACGAAAACATTGACTTGATGTGTTAAGTCAAACTTGACATTTTGTTCTCGTTTCTTGGCTTATGTAGGAACGTTTTTGATGTTCCGGTGTTTCTATCTCTGTGGTACCTGCGGAGATGTTGGTCCAAGAATCTTTTTAAAAGAGTGCAATGTTGGAATGCACGAGCTTTGATGTTTCGTAAGCTGGGCGAGATTATGTATTTAAGTAATGCGCAATCCTTGTCGTTGTGCAATATGGAGACGCATGCCTTGAAGCAGGTGGACATGTTCTTGGAATGCTTCAGCCATGAAAGTGCATTTATCTCGTACTTTCAAGAAACTTGGCTTCCAAAGATAGGTATGTTGCACCGCAATGTAATCCTTTGTCTCTATTCTTTCTGAGTTGACTTGCTTTTATTCAATGTCATGTAAAGCAAGTCCTTCGGGGTTAGATTGTAAGGGGCTGGAACTTTGGTTTTAAGTCTTTATCTCGACAGGTTACAGAGTTTGTGCGTAAGATTCATTTAATTGTATGGCACATTCCAGATTTTTATGTTCACAAATTGAAACTTCTACCCAAGCGAGTTTGAGTATGGTAGTTGTGGTGTATGCTAGTAACTTATGCCGGTCGTAGAAAACCAATCTTGCAGTGGCTCGTGTGCATGAGTATGTTCTACAATAATTTCTTGTGTGTGTAGTTCTGTAGGCGAAGATTCTATGTCGATCCATCCCCAAATACTTGCTTGTATGATATTTATCATCTGGCCAATCCGTTTTCAGGTGTGTGGATCAAGGCAGCACAAAATCTTGCGCATACGAATCAAGATATAAATTGTGCTATTGAAACATACCACTGGAACTTCAAGGCCCGCCTTCGTCAAGAGGCAAAAACTCTTGAAGGGAGACGGATCGATTGGTTCATTCACAAACTTGTGAAAGATGTCGACTCGCACTTTTGGTACATGGACTTCAGCAAGCGGTGGGGTTTATCCACTGCTGAAGACCTAACCTCCGAGTCAACCGTCTTGCAAGCGGCTAGCATACCTGATTCTAATGTATCAGTTCCCCTTGAGCACGAGAAAGTTGCTGCTACAGTCATTAGCACCAAAGACCCCAGTATCCGTTATACTGTGTATAATCCGGATACTGAGTGGGCATGTTGCGACTGTGAGTGGGCTCAACGTGGGAACATGTGCAAACATCAGGTATCAGTCTTCTCCTCCTGCGAACCTTCCTGCATAGAATCTAGCCGGAAACGTCCCTTCATTGTGTTAGTTGGTTTTTGAAGTTCTTTCTACCGTGTGGCACATGCAGGTGAAACTTTTAATCATGAAGGGAGTTATTGGGGCGAGAGCAGTGCAGACCTATGGCTCAAGAATGGGTGCACAGCAAGGAGTGCTGAACTGTTTGTTTCTGGATCATGATAAACCGGTCAAGGAACACGTTTCGCTACCTACATCTACCTCTAATTCAACACCTTGTGAGTTGGATCTTGAAGATGATGATCAAGACGACAATGGTCTAGTAGTTGAGACCAGAGTTGATGATGAGGATATTCAGAGAAGGGAGGATTCAGGAACTTGTATTGTGAGTTACCCTCGCTTCGAGGATGTTTTTCATGCATTGGCTGATGTCGTCGGTGATATCGACAATGTGATGCTCGCTGGTCATGCAGCGAACATTCTTCTACATGCTGCACACCGGATTTCGGAGCTGAAAGCCAGTTCATCGCCAGAAATTGGTAATCATGGCGCGACACCCTTCACAAGGTTACTTGATGATGGTTTTGGAAGTTCCATGGCACGAGCCAAGCCAATGATGGAACAGATGCTGGTCAAGAAGCTGAAAACATGTTGGGGAAGACAAGACTTTGAAATGCAACCTAGGATGGAGTCTGAAGAGACATTGGTGCAATCAGTACCTAAAGGAATGGAGTTTTTCAGGCATCTGAGAGCAGATAGATGCACTGGAGAAAGTCGAACTTGAGCATCGGTGGACTCAGCTTTACTCGGGCCTTGTCCTTACGCCAAGAGCGAGGCATATGGTTGTGCAGGCAGAGAACTCAATGGGTATTTATATCAAATATCTAGCAGTTTCCTGAGGCATGACTTAAGCCTTGGGATCGACTGAACTGCTTATGTATGGTTCTGCAATCGGTGCAATCCTACTGATATTCGAGTTACATGTTAGATATCATTAAGTTGCGCAACACTTCTGCGATTTTGCTGTAGTATGGATTGAGACTTGAAAGACTAACTCTACATTTTATCAAGAGTCTACGCTACGTGATTGCCCACGGAGGTTTCTATTCCGTGTGTTTTGTAGTATCTTATGCCTGATAGCACTCACTTGGACACAGGACACTAGCACATGCTATTGTTGTGTGTAGTATGCACTCCAATGAAGAGAAAGAAGAATCAATTATATTTGTTACTTAATTTCTGACCTCTGGCATTTACGTTCATGCTGACCTCCTGAACTTGCCGCAACGACTTTTCCGTCTTGTTTGTTTCCCTTTCAAAGTACACGACCTCCCACGACCCTATGTACACCATTAACTCTAGATTCTTGGGACGACCAGCTGTCTTTCATGATCCTAATCAATGTTGTAGTACTGAGATCTCGCAAATAAACGTGAAAACGTGATGACGATAAAGATCGGAACTGTGCGCCAAGAGGAAACGCATAAAGTACTTTTAGTCCTCTTAAAACAGAGCTTTATACCTCGTTTGTTCAGGAATAGCTTTCGCTTTGTGGATTCTTCCAGCTAATAATTTGACAGATAGCAAGAACGATGTTCGTTTTGCTGCTTTTAAAGTGTCTCCGTGATCAAAACTTCAATTTGTGCTTTTGAACTTATGAGAAGAAGAACTAAGGAAACAGCAAAACTAACCGATTTTTCAAACACAGTGGAAGACGTAAAGTAACTTTTTGGCCATTCTTTGTATTGTCGATCTCTATGATGAATGATCTGTTTAGCCGGCAGGGAAACCCACACCGCTGATGCTAAACTTTTTGTCCTTTATCCTGCAGGTAACATACATGCTAGTTCCGCATTCGACATTGACTCACATGCCCACATGCTCCACCCACCCACACGCACGCACTCTTGACAGTTAATCAAACTGTTGGCTGAAGGTATAAAATATTGAGGAAGTTGTTTGTTCAGACTTCCATTCCTCGACCTAACCTGGTACTCGCTCTCATGTCCACCACTGGAACCCCACCTTTCAGATAGTAGAAAGCAGTAAGTTATGAGTATAGATGGAAGTCCTCTCCGATTGGACCACAACAGATTTCTGTATGATGTTTCCATGGTAGGGGACTATGACTACATAGCAATTCACATAACAATTCACACTATCACGAAAAAAAAGTAAAAACCCATCTTCACATTGACTTATTTGTGGAATGGTCAAAGGTCTTTGGAGAGGAAGCGAAGGACTTTTGACGATGCCGCAGAAAAGTCAATGTTTTTACTTTTATCGCGATAGTGTCAATTGCTGTGTCGTTGTAGTCCCTTACCATAGAAACATCATTCAGAAATCTACCTGCTGTCCGTGTTTAAGAAAGCTCAAAGAGACAATGATTGGACTTCCAGTCCGTGCATAAATGAGACGTTCTTAGGATGAGGATACATACACTTTCTAGATATAAAGTAGCAAGGTTTTGGTTTAGTTGGCAAGGGGGTGTAAGATGTGTGGAGGCTCAATCTGAAGTGAACGACTACTTCAGTGCTCTGATTACGACTCTCCGACTAGTATACATACATCATTTCTCCGATGGATTCCTGCAAGGTATGGGTTGAAATTGTTGCGCAAGTGAAATTTCATTCGCTTGCATTATTCAATGTGATAATACATAAAACGTGAAAATCTTTATGGCCAGAATCTTGCAGATCTGAAAGGAAAGAAAGGAATAATTGAAATCAGGATCTTCAGAAGATATTTCTGTAAAAGATAATCGACAGTTTGAGCTAAAAGGCGATATTCAACCGGGAGATAGTCACTCTTTTCACAGGGTCATGAATTGTCACATACGGTGTGAGCTCATGCAACTTTGATATTGGCAGTAAAAGCTATCAGTTTGGAGTTGACTCACGTGAGCTTTAGACAGAGATAACTACAAATATCTACTATTGCTGGTGATTGTATTTCATTCCGCGTCTGCTACTCCTGCCACAATCTTGTTCCAGGATGCCGATATTTTGCATCGCTCTTGTCTTTTAACGACAACAATAAATTTTGAAACCATTCTATACGCTAGCTGGTCTTGACAATGACAGTCCATATCCATATGGTGCCAGAAAACTAACCTATTGGCACTCTACAGGACTAAAGCACTCATCCAAACTACCTTAATTCTACCCATGGTTAGCATGAGTGTATCAACCAATAACCAGATGAATCGATGAAGCGTAACTGTTCTCGATCACTACTACATTGAATAAATATAGCTATCCACGTACACATGTGAGGATTTGAATGATATTTATGTATTAAAGTCTTCCTTTATTGAAATATCACACTGCATTTATTTTACAGATAAAATTTGGAGTCTAGATCGCCGATATTTCTCAAGTTGTATAAAGAAGCTGCACCTAAAATTTTCATATAATGTTTAGGATATGCAGCTAGAAATCAATTAATCGAAATGCCTAATTTAAATAGTTGATTATATAAGGGTTAATATTATTCATCCCGACTATCTACAGGGATATATGATGCTTCTATGAAAATTGTAGCAGAATCTCGTTTATATCTCTTATGCAATGCAATAAGGTTTTCTCCACAAGCTTCAACTATTTTCTTATTACATTGACGTCACTTCACGAATGAAAGATCTTGTGTAACTATTACCTAAGAGGATGAGGTCTTCTTAAACATGCCTTGTTTAATGGTTTGATGTCTTTAACGGGATTGGAGTATTTTGAAAGCTTTATACAAGATTTTGTCTATATAATATACTATATCACAAAAGATTCCAAGAACAGTATACATAAATATAATACAAATAAGTTACTTGATAACATTGCAATTATAGACCAATATACCATTCAACATTTGATATCAAATTCATAGTTATTATCACTTAATGTTTGGTATCTTAGCTAATTTGCTAAGATAGGATAGTAAATAGTTGGGTGTAAGATTGATCATAGAGATAAATTAAGCATAGACGGTTAAAGGAGCAACATTTGTTTGAGATGATGATAGTTTCCAAGTTTTCACTACGGTTATTTTTTGGTTACGCATGATATCTTCTACCCATGTAACGTAATTTTTTATGTGGATTTGCCATGCTGAAAGGTAGATTTGGTATAGAATTTGAGTTATAGTAGATAATTTTGGAGCAAATTTTGTAGAGTAAAAAAGAGTTCTAATTGTAAATCTATATTTTATTTAGGTTAAAAAGTTTGCAGGACGTTAATTAATTTCTAATTGCCATCGGAGTTCAGCTAGAGTCAAATTAGGTAATCTAAAATAATAAAATCAAAGAATTTGAGTAAAATTAATAGATTGGATGCAATTAAGATGTTGAATTAGGAGTGGTTTAGAGTGTTAGAAGCCAACTAGATAGAGTTAAGGATTTGGAGGTTATCAAATTGACTTAAAGATCTAGAGGTTCAAAGCAATTGCAAGTAAATTAAAGAGTTAAGGATTAAGAGGTTAAAGATTTATTTTTCGTTTTACATCAAGCATATAATTGGATATCAGAAATTTGATATATGGGTACAATGTAGAAATTGACTTGATATATGGATTTTGTGGTTTTGGATGTGATCTTGATGGTTGATTTGAGATTGTAAGGTTGTTCAAGAAAAAACTAGAAGCACCTCTAATGAAGTTAAGAAGGATTTGTAGGTTATAAACTTGATTTTGTTGGATTTTTTGGTGTTACATTAGAGGATGTAAACTGATGAGGTAAAACTGATTTTGAAATTTAACAATATTGATCTGATTTCAAAGGTCTACTTTGTTGTGGATATGGGCCAGAAATTCTACAATTGATGTCTACTATGAAGCTTTATACTTTAGGTTGTTAGAAAGTGAGAAAGTGAGCTTTATGACTTTAGGTCATTCACAAAAAAAATGCAAGTTTTTAAAAGGTTTTAAAATTTTAAATACTCTTGGTTGAGGTTGTAAACTTGATTTTGTCTTCAATTTGGATCTGAAGTACATAATTTTAATGAATCAAAGAAATTTTTATGACATCAAGAAATATCAAAACTTGGTTTGATTTATAAATTTATGTCTTGGTTATAGTATGTTTATAACTTTAAGTAACATTGTCTATACAAAGCTTTAAATCTTTGGGTTCTTTTTGCTAAAATAAACTTTACTCTTATAGTCAAATGTTATAACTATAAATTCCATGGCTAGACTACAATTTATCAATTTGTATCACTTTGCTCATAATCATTCTCATGTTGGCTAAAACAAACTTTACAAGTTTAGATCTCAAGAAAAGATGAGTACATGGTTGAAGAAGCTAATTTAACTTTAGCTTTTTGTAGGGGTCTTTACAACTTTAAGTTTTCATAAAAGTTGTATCAAGATGTTGGCTTAACTAACTTTATGACTTTAGGTTTCTAGCTAGCATGAGGCTTTAATATTTGGCTCAAGTAGAGTTTATAACTTAAGGTTACTTTGGCTAAATTAGGTTTCACAACTTCAAGTCTCTTGCTTACCTAGAATTTGGCTAGATAAGTTATGTTGATTTTTAACATAAGGTTCACATCTTTAGGTTGTACTTGGCAAGTAATTGTCAAAAATAGTTAAGCTTTACAAACAAGATTCATCTTTTGTTAAACTAAGCTTTACAACCTCATATCTAGTAAGTGAAACTTTATATCTGTAGTTCTACTGAACAAAGTTTTATTAGTTGGTCTGAGTTCTTAATACTATATCTTTCTAGGTGGATGTTTGTTAACACTAGACTTAATGAATTTAGGTCTTCCTTGATGAGTGTTTATTGTCTTAAGGTATGCAATGTACACATCTATATAGGTGTAAGCCTAGCAAGAAGGTCAAATGTGTTAGGTGTTAACTCAAGTCTTGAGTAACTCTAGTTAGTTAGACTAGGGTGGACTGTTATATAAGAAAGATGGTATAAGCTCTGTGGGACACATTAATCTTATTTTTCAATAAAGCTACCAGTGTGTTCCCATGGATGTAGCTTCAATGAGATGAACCATGTTGTTTCTTATGTCAACCATGGTGCATGCATTTTTCATGTATTACTAAACTGGACCAACAAATGGAATCAGAGCAAATTAGTTGACAATGACAAGAGATGCATCTAAAATCTTGGTGAGAATGATTGGGTCTTGTGGGGTGTTGTAGTCCTTAGGCACTCAATTTATATCCAGTTAATACATGTTGATTTGAGTGATCCTAGCAAGTTCTTAGCCTTGGGAAAATAATGCTAAGAGCGTAGCAAAAAATGCTTTGGATAGTCTTGTCAGAAGGTTGCAAAGGAGTCCTTTAGTGTGTTTTGTTAGTTCTTTGTGAATGATCACAATCCATCAAAGAGAAGAGCCAAAAAATTGGGAAGCTAGAAATTTGTTAAAGGAAGGAGCTAAAGCAGCTCAATTAGGACTATATCATGAAGAGAATTTGCTTGCTAGCAAGTGTCTAGGCAGCTTGATTAGCTATGATTGGGATGTCTAATATACTTAAGTGAAGAATGGCAATTAAGAATCTATGATTTACTGATTTTTTGTGGCACTCTAGAATCAATGCACAAATTGGAAGAACTTACTTCTAGCTTTCACTTGTGAAGCACTCCATAAAAGCATCCATTTTATAGGGACAATATCTACAATGTTCACAACAAAGAGTCTCTATGCTCTTAAAGAAGGAAGTTAGAGTGCTAATTGCATGATAAAAGACATCTGGTCTGACCAACAAAAATTGGGACTGATGCTTCTCAAGTACTTCTCAACTATTCACTGCAGACCACCTTGTCCGTGCTTGACCTGACCAAAGTAGCAATTGAATTGCTTCCTGCCCATATTGGGAGACAACCATAGAAGGAGAAGAAGCAAGAAGGCTCAAGAAAGAGAGAGTCTTTCATTTTTTGTACTCCCTCTTTCCATCATCTCCAAGTTTCTTAGGCCGCTACCCCTATTCTAGAGTCTAGATGTTGAGCAAATAAGTGCATTTTTGTTGGGTGTAGTATTGTATGGGTGTAGTAGCTATGAAGAATTATGGAGACCTTAGGGGAAGGAAGGAAGGGTCATGGGCAAGGCAAGGTAGCGCAAAAAAGATTGTTTAGGCTGGTTTGGACTGAGTAGTTGGAGTTGTCACCCTGTTGGACGTCAAAGGGTGTGGTTGTGGTAAGTGTATTTGCAAGGAAGATAGGATAGGGTTTTGTAGGGATAAGATCTGGTGATGGAATTGATTAAGCATGATGGAGACCATGATGAGTATTGATTGGGACCATCAGTCATGGTAGATACCAAAATTGAGCAGGTGAGATGGGAAGGCTCAAACAAAGAGCAAGGTCTTGTAATCTCTACAAATCTTATGTGAAGGAGAGGAAGTGGAGGAAATTTATGTTGCTACCTTGACCTATTAGGGTTTTCATACTGGCCATGTGTTTTGCAAAGAATCTGCAAGATTATGCTTGTAGTAAATAAGAGTCCATTTAGCTGAGGACTATATAGAATGTGTTAGAAGGTGTAGATTATGTACTTGATTAGCATATTTTCCTTCAATAGGGAAAGTGACTGCTAAGGGAGAGGTTTCTGTACAATATTTTTTGTTTAGATAGAAATTAGCCTTCTTTAGTGGAGTCCATAGTAGAGTTGGAAAGCCAGATAATCCTATGGCTATGATACAATGCTTTAGATGCAACTCAATCACCTCAGTACTCTACCCCAAGGTTCTCTTCGAGCATTCAAAGTCTGGCTCTTAAAGAAATTCCTGCTTGTCCACCTCTAACTATCAGGCAAAAGGGCTGAGTTGCATATCCTAGCTTTAGCTTTTGGTCTCATTTGAGACTTTCATTACTTTTTCTCCTTCCAAGCCTTCTACTCGTTCTGGTCAACTATAATCACCATCCCTTTGGAGTTGCATACAATTTAATAGATGGCAGTCATAAAGACTAGAGGTGCCAAATTTGACATTGCCAAGTAAGATGGATGCTCAGATTAACTCTTATGGGAGCATCAAGTGAAAGGCATGCTCAAGGCCAATGGTTTGGGGAACTTGCTGAGACCCAAGACCAATTTGGTATTAGAGGATGCTTGGAACAACATGCAAGAGATAGCTGTACACACAATGTTTTTACATCTACAGCCACTGGTCACAAAGCAATTGGATGAGTACAAGGATTGCATTACTCTTTTTGATAAGCTACAACAAAAGTACCATCATAAAGAGTTATCATATCGTATCTACATATCCTTAAAGCTGATGAGCTTCAAAGATGAAGGACAATGGGACCAAGATACATGATCACATCAATGCCTTCAATGATCTTGTTTTCTACTTGTAGAATCTTGAGGAGGACTTGAGTGATGAGAGAAAGGCACTCCACCTGTTGAGTTCTATTCTTATGTCCTAATTGGTCCTTGTTACGATTGTTACTACATCATGATAGGAAAGTCATCACCTATGATGAGGTGGTGAGTGCTCTATTAACAGATGATCTTCAACAAAAGATGATGTTACCTTCTCAACACTTGACTCCTTCACGAATAGTGTTGAATGTGAATCATGGAAGGACTCAAAAGTAGATAGATGGTGGGGAGAAAAGATATAAGACTAGACCTTGGTCTACAGGAAGATCCCAAGATTGTAAGACCATGCTTTGTTTGAAGTATGGCAAAGCTGACTACCTCAAGAGAGATTATCATGGAAAAGTAGTCAAGCCTTCTTCAGCAAATGTGGCAAAAGACAATAAGGAAGAAGAAGAGGACAACTCGCTTGATGATGACTATGCTCTATGATGCCAACAATATGCCCTTTGCACTTCATTTCAACAAAGGAGAGATGAATGGATTTTAGATTGTGCTTGTTCAAACCATTTTTGTTATAGAAGAGAGTTCTTTAGTTTTCACTCGATATCAAATGGTTTAGTTTTGATGGAGAATGATCACCCCGGTCAAATTATAGGCATTAGATTTGTTAAGATCCAAATGTTTGATGGTCTTGTGTGCACATTGACTAATGTTAGGCATATCTGTGACATGAGGAAGAACTTGATATCTCTTGGCGTGTTAGACATAAATGGTCATCAATGAGAAGTAGTTGATGGTGTACTTTGAGTCATGGCTAGGGGAAAAGTCATCTTGAAGAGAAATGAGCACAAGAATCTATATGCACTAGAAGGCAACATTGTTTGCAAAGAATCTCATGCTGCTAAATCTCATGATATGATTGACTACTTGTGTCATTCAAGGCTAGGTCACATTAGTGAGAAGAGCATGTCTATTCTTTCCAAGAAATGCTTTTTATTTCTACACTATGATCTAGTAGTTTAGAATTCTGTGAGCATTGTGTACTAAGGAAGTAGCATTGGACTGCTTTTGGCATTGGAACTCATTGTTCCAAAGAAATTCTTGATTATATACACAGTGATGTGTGGGACCTATCCTTTACTCCCTCACATTTTGGAAAGCTATACTATATATCTTTCATTGATGATTATTCAAGGTTTGTATGGATTTATTTCCTACATTAGAAATCTGAGATCTTTGTCACTTTTGAGAAGTGGAAAGCCCAAGCTGAGACTCAGACTGGTAAGAACCTGAGATTTCTATGATCAAATCATGGCAGGAATACTATTTTGGAGAATTTGAGGTGTATTATCAACAAGATGATATAACTTGCAATCTCAATATAGTATATACTCTATAGTAGAATGATGTTGTTGAGCGGCTCAATCAAACACTATTGGAGTGGATGAGAAGTATGTTAAGCCAATCAGGTTTATCACATGCATTTTGGGTTGAATTTGTCAACACTACAACTTATTTGATAAATCTTTCTCCTTCTAGTGAGATTAATTACATGACATCATTTGAGCCAAGGCACAAATGGCCTGCAGATTACAATCATTTATTAGCCTTTGGATTTCATGCATATCCTCTCATACCCAAGGAAAGTAGATCTAAGATGGATCTTATTCCCAAGAAATGTGTTTTTCTTAGCTACCAAAGTGGTGTGAAGAGTTACAGGTTGTGGGATACCCTCACCTATAAATTGATTGTTAGTAAAGATGTTTTGTTCAATGAGTCTAGATCATTGACCAACAAGGAGAAAGCTCAAGCTCCTCATATTGACAAAGGAAAATCTACTCTACATATTTTTGAGGATGAGATTAATTATGATGGTTTTCATGATGAGGCACAAGGAGCAAGTTCCACAAATTAAGGAATTACAAGAGTGTGAGGAGATTGGTGAACCTCAACACATGTCAACACATGAAGATCAAGTGCAGTCATCAACAAGGAGGACGTTTTGACACTCTATTTGTGCTCTTGAGTGATTTGGAGAATGGGCGGATTCAACATAGTTAGGAGATGAGGATATCTCTCTTGATGATGATGATGGTATGGCTTTGATCTTGGAAGAAGTGGAACCTTCTTCATATCATGAGGCTCTAGCTTCAATGGACAAGCTTGAGTGGAATGCAGTAATGAAAAGAGAGATGCAATCATTGATTGACATCAAGACTTGGGAGTTAGTGAAGCTTCCAAAACATCAACAATTGGTGGACAATAAGTGGGTCTACAAATTGAAAGATAGCCCCACTGATGGAGAAAAGAAGATCTACAAGGTCAGGTTGGTTGCCAAGGGATTCATACCAGGAAAAAGTGTGGATTACAATGAGGTCTACTCTCTAGTTGTTAAGTATGCCATTATTTGCTTATTGTGTGTACTTGTGACTTTCTTTGGTCTTATCTTAGATCAAATGGATGTTGTCATTGCTTTCCTCTATGGGAATTTAGATGTAGTGATCTTCATGAGACAGCCTATGGGCTTTGTGAAGAAAATCCAAGAGGATATGGTTCGTAGGTTGTTAAAATCCTTGTATGGATTAAAGCAAGCCCCTAGACAGTGGAACAAATGGTTCGATGATTTCATGAGGTCACAAGGATTTAAATGGAGTGTGTTTGATCCTTTTGTATACATGAAAAAGGTGAGTAATGAAGACTTTGGCTTCATTATTTTGGTACTCTATGTGGATGATATGCTTATTGCAGCTAGGAACAGATCTCATGTTGATAAGCTCAAAGCTCTCTTGAATTTTGAGTTTAGAATGAAAGACCTTGGTATAGCAAGGAGGATTTTGAGGATATAGATCCAAAGAAACTTGGAGGATGGAGAGCTATGGTTAACTGAAGGGAAGTATTATAGAAAGGTACTTGCAAGATTTAACATGGAGAATTGCAAGGCTATGAGAACTCCTTTAGCTCCTCACTTCAAGCTTTCATTAGCTCTTTGTCCAATAGATGCCGTGGAGAAAGGTTTGGTGTCCAAGATCCCCTACAGCAAGGCAATGGGAAGTCTCATGTTTTTGATGATTTGCACTAGGTTTGACATTGCTCTAGCTATGGGCAAGACTAGTAGATACATGTCAAATCCAAGGAGGATACATTGGGAAGCTATGAAGTGGATCCTTAGATATCTCAAGGGTACATTGGATTTTGGCCATGTGTTTGATGGTAAATCCTACAATGCCAAATCACTTATTGGCTATGAAGATGCAGACTATGGACAAGATCTAGATGAGAGGAAATCTACAATTGGGTATGTGTTCACACTTAGGGCTGGATGCATAAGTTGGAGATCTACATTGCAGAAGTGCATAGCTCAGTCTACTACAAAAGCTGAGTATGTAGTAGCAATGGAAGCAACAAAGGAAGTGATCTAGTTGGATAGGTTTATCTTAGAGATGGGATTGATACATGATATGTGAATCATCATTATGATAGCCAGAGTGCTTTATATCTAGCTATGAATCAAGTAATCGACAATAGAGTGAAGCACATTGACATCAAGTACCATTTTCTTAGACAGGTTGTGTATGAAAAAATGATTGAACTAGTCAAGATTAATGATAAACTCAATTCTGTTGATGCTTCTACCAAAGTGATTTCTTTGGAGAGTTTTTTGAGACATTGTGTCAAACTGCAAGTGTTGCATATGGGCACAAGTAGAGTAGAATAGCAGTTGTGTTATCTCTATATGTGATTTTACTCTATCTTTTTTAGGCTACAACTTAGTTCTAGTTAACTCTCGTTTACAGAGGACCTATGTTAGCCTTCCTTCTTGGACTTCCCATAGGGTAATCATATAGGTTATAGAGGTTAAGGACCCCAAGACATTAGTCAAGAGGGAGATTGTTAGGAGTTAACTTAGGTGTTGAGTAACTTTGGTTAGTTAGACTAGGGCCGGCCTTCTATATAAGAGAGCTAATAGAAGCTTTGAGGGATACATTTGTCTCATTTTTCAGTAAAGCCACTGGTGTGTTCCTATGGATGTAGCCTCAATGAGGTGAACCATGTAGTTTCTTGTGTCAACCATGGTGCATGCTTGTCTCGTGTATTACTAAATTGGAACAAAAAATGCACATCTTATAATTTTTTAAATATAAGAGTGGATAGAATTTCACATTATTAGTATACAATGATGGATAATTTTGGTTATAAGATTATTGTTTAGATTACTTCTTGTTGTGTCTTCTTAAGTCTTTATTTCTTGTTTGTGCCTTTGGTGATAAATCTATAGTAATAATGAATTAAGTGAGACAAGAGTGATTATTTATGAATTTCATATACATGTTCTCATAGTAATTTGTAGGTTTCTCTTCTTCTTAGTTTACTTGTCTTGATTTTTTGTACTTGTATGGTATTAGACGATGAAAGATTATGATTGGATTACCATGGACTTGCTAGGTAGTCATTTAGTATTATGTTTAGGTGTGTTGTCACTTGTAGTCTTTGGAGATTCCTAGGAGAATTTTCTATGAAATGAAGTAAAATACTTATTAGTAAGCATCTAGTATCTTGATAATAATAGCAATTGATTTTAATTCCATATTGAAATTCAACTCAAGTGAAAACTTATATAATGTTGTAACTTGAGTTAGATTTCAATATGGAATTGATATCAATGTCTTTTATTATCAAGGTATTAGATAATTATACAATATTACAAAGGATTATAATACATAGATAAGATCTATGTGAGGCTCTACATACTACTTTAACATAATGGATATCATTGAGCTCAATAATTTCATTTAATTTTATGATATTGATTCAACTCACTAATAATTAGAGAGTTTTTGGTGTTATAATAAACACAATTTTTATATGAATCATCTACTATATTTATTCCTTGAATGGACTCTAAGACTCAACTAAATATTTTTTATTTTTACAATAATCTTTTTCCATTTTCTCCTCACATAATCCAAAGTTGGTTGTAAATCTAAAAAGGTATGTTATTAAGAAGAGATTATAGTTTTATCTACTAAATTTTATTAATTTAATCCAAATTAATTTATTAATAATAATTAATTCAATCCAAAGTTGGTTATAAATCTCAAAAGGTTTGTTGTTAAGAAGAGCTTATAATTCTATCTACTAAAATTTATTAATTTATTAGTATTTATTGTTTTATAATAAAACCAAAAACATATCAAGCCTACAGTTTAATAAATAAAGCCGAAAAATTCAAGCCTAAAGTTTCAAAAATAAAGCCAAAAACACTATATAATTTCATAAGAAGAAAATAAATATATATATATATATATATATATATATATATATATTCCTAAATGCATATTTATTCACTTTATATTGGACCTTACCTTAAGCACCTTAGTTTGAAATCATTGAAGCATTAAAGTAATTGCAAAATAAACATGCAATCCAATAGAGAAGACACAAATGTAATTGCTCACTTTTCAATTAGAAGCAATATCCACTAAAGAACATACAATGTTCAATTTCTCTTTGGATCTTATATCCTGTAGTACACAAGGGTCCAAATGAGATATGGACAAAACCTTCAAATCTAGATATAGCACCTTTACTAAAATAATGTTAAACTTGACCTTCAACAAATCCCACTCTTCTTAGAACCACCTCCCCCCCCCCCCCCCCCCGCCGCCCCCGCAGCCCCCGCATAAGAGCTATAAGAAGTTGGTCAGTAAAGCCTATCAAGAGGACTCAAAGAGATGGTTACAAGATATCTCAAGAAAGAAAACCTCAAGAGTTAATCTTTGCAATTTCAGAATATATTAGATCCCATATACAAGAAGCATCATCCATATATGATTGAAAATTTAGGAAAAAGTTGACACCCTAAGACCATCTTGTTTCCATACTAATTGATCTCATAAGCAAAGCATAATGTGCAATCAATAGGTCTTATAATTTACAACAAATTTGGGATCATACAACTACTTGATTGCGTAGATTCCTACAAGGTACTACTGAGTTTCATTCTCAAAGTGATATGAGCACTCAGCAAGTCGTATATTCTAAGCATTTGTTTTATTCATGATCTACACACATGGAGACTATAGACTTTGTTACAAGAGGCAACTATTTAAATGAGATGCATTCTAAGGAGAGGAAGACCATTTTAGCAAGATCTAGATATTATATAATGGTGGAAGATAATTCTTCACCAAAGATCAAATAGTCTACTTTGAAGAGAAATGAAACTCTTTCATGAGTTGGATAAGAGTTTATCTCAATCAAGAGTGCCTTTATTGATAGCTTGGTATATAGAGGTTGCTTTACAAGAAAGTGGACATCTAGCATCTAGGGTGTTTTTAACACACATTTAGGTGTTTTAATAATAGAAACCATAGATACTTATGGGTGACATTGGTTTTCCCATAGATTTCCTATAAAATAAGTAATAGGTGATGAATGCCTGAAGAGCATTTGGTTATCATCTGGTTACCTAATTAATATTACAATTTAAATCCCAAAGATGACTTTGGGTTATATTGAATAGATAATCTGACAAATTGAAACAAAATTGATAGGGGAAAAGGAAATACCAGTGATACATATAAACACAAGAAAGCTTCAACAATACTTTCATAAAGAGTATTGTTGGTTTCACAAGCCTTTTTGGTGTAGATCTTTCTATAATCCAAAGATAGAGCATATAAAAAAAATCCTTGAATTAGTTTTTTGATCAAAATAAGACCAAATGCTTATGGGATTATTCTTTTAATTTTAGATATTACTTTAGAATTTAGACTTTAGATGAACATTTACCTAATAAATTGAGTCACTCTAGTAATTGGTAAATTTTGTGTGTAATAATTTCACAAGTATTCCAAAGATAAGGAGGTTCTCATCATCCTTTTATTTGCAACTATCCATTTCACATTGAGTTCTATAGTAAGCAAAGGCTTTAAACTTGGAGGGGGTTTGGAATTTAAGTCTTAGAGGAGTGTCATGAAATTTGGTTTCCCACCTTCTTTTCCATAGTGTGATCCTATGCCATTAGAGGTTTATTGAGTGAAATCAAGCCCACTTATACTTTTGGTTCTATTGCCAAGACCTCTCTTGAAGGCAAGAGAATGTTTTGCATGCAATTCTATGTTAGATAAAAGGAGGCTATAAGAGATCCTTAGAGGTAATATAAGGAGAATAGAGAGCTCAAATTATAAAAAGCAAACCTAGACTTATTTGTATGCCCTAACGGTCAATATAATGTTTTTATGATGATATATCTTGTACACATGAGAAGAATTTTGAGAGATTGCATGAGGTAGATCATAGGTTTGGAGATCAAAGTGATTTTGGAGGTAATTCAAGTTTGAGACAAGGACTTCAAATATTTCATAGGTGATAGATTAGTTTCTATTCCAGTTGGGACACTTACAATTATAGTGAGAGTTGCTCTTGTCATGTAGCTAGACTTTTAAGAAGTTGATATGGTAAATTGCCTCCAAAAACTACATGTTATTTAGGATTTTGTATAAAGTTCAATATTTCTTCAATTTGAACTTGATTGCCTTGAAATTTTCAAGATAATGTAATGATAGAAAAATAAATTTTGAGCTAAGAAAATATGGGGAAAAATTCTCATAGAGTAAGTTGTGAATTTCTAAAATGAAGGGAGTGATTTTTAGGACAAATTTGAGAAGATGTGTGTTGAATAGAGAGGTACTCAAGCCAAAATGGCTATATGAATAGGGCTGAAATGGAAAAGAGGATGCCCTGAAGTGCTACTTATGTGTGAAATTTTTAAAGGAGTGGGAATTACCATATAAGAGCAATGACTAATATTGTGAGTAGAGGTCCATTTCTAGAGGGTTGATCAGTTCTAATACATGAGAGGTTTGAGAATGACTGAAAGGTTGGATATTAAGAATCATCTTTGGAGCATGAAAGGCCATCAAGAGTGGAATTTAGGTTTTATAAGGTTTACCATGGGGTTGAGGTAGCAATAGTCGTTAATTTGAAGAAAACAAAGTTTAGAATAAAAATTGAAGAATGTTGAGAGGACTCAATAATCTTCTCCAACCAAAGGAATTTTGATCCTAAAAGATTTTTATATAGGGCAAATCAGGCCAATTCATCTTTATTGAGCTTGGAAAGTAAGATATTAAGGAGCAAAAGAGGCTTCCTTGACTTAGATTTTCATGTTGGATCTTCTTTACCAAGATTAGGAGAAAGGAATTTAGGACCAAGGAACTATATATGGTTTGTGGAGTAGAGGTACTTCCAAAGGACCATGGGTATAGTAGAGTAGTAGCACTTTTAGATACCTTGGTGAGATTCTTAGAACCACCATAAGGAAATTACCTTCATTTGATTGGTCTCACGATTAATATCTGAAATAATATTTTAGTTGATGGATAAACTATCTATGAGTGTTTGGTATATTAATTTTGGGAGTTGATCATGTGGTAGAAGTCTTGGAGAAATCCAAAATTTATGTATTATCTAAGGTTGAATTTTCTTGAATGGAGTTAGTTATGTTTGTACTTTATTAATTATAAGGTGAGAGGAAAAAAAGAGAAGTGAAAGATAGTGAGAGATTAAGATTGAAAAAATTCCAAGTATTTTTTTGAAAGGAGCAAGAAGATATGAATGCCTTTTGAGAGACTTCAAGAGGGATTTTATAGGTGAAAATGAGAGAAGAAAGAAAAACTAGTCTCATTATAACTTGATTTCTTTGAAGATGTAGCTCTTATGTGGTATGAGTCATAATATAAGAAAAAATAGAGGATCACTAAGAGGAGTCTTGGGAGAGTTTGAGTATCATATTTCTTGCGAGTTGTATTTTTTATGGAATTTATAAGAGATTGATGGGTAAGATTACCTTCTTAACCAATTAAATGGAGAAAATATATGGGAATATATTATGCTAACCTAGTATGAACCAAAAAGTGGTATAATAATAAGAAACAAATCATTCTCTTGTAGATATAGGTCAAAATTGGCTAAATTTGAAGATAAGTTTCATGGTTGGCAATGCATTATTGTTACCTATTTATCCTCTTAGGCAAGAATCTCTCCTCAATAAGGGTAGTGTTACCAATTGTGGTGCACTATGGCAAATGGAAAATTAAAGGATCACTTTCATTAAGGTTAAGTTCCAACTATTTCCTAAAGGTGATGATTCAATCAACTCCAAAGGGGTTGCTTCACTACAAAGGCATTCAACTCAAAAAAAATTTATACTCTTCCTAGAAGGTATTATACCAAAGGTACTTTGCATTAATAATTAAACTTTGCTTTTTTGATTAAGTTGCACTTTCAACACTATCGTTCATTGTTGATCTATCAAGGCATTGCTTTGCTACTTCAGAACACTAAGAGATCCTCAACCCTAATCTCAATGAAAAATAATCATTTCCACTCAAGCCCTTGGAGCCTACTACAAATTTTCTCACCAATACTCACCAAAGGCATACAATCAATAATTTGAATTTGAGCAAAAGCAACAAAAGGATTTTAGTCCTTTTACTTAATTCATGGTCAAAGGACTGAATTACACTTAGTTGAAACCTTAAATAGTTTTTTCCTACTCTAAGCCAAATAAATTTAATGGTTGATGTATTCCAAAGATTATCTTAGCTCATTATCATAATACATTGATATCCTATCTCCTTGCCTAAAAGTTAATTAGGCGCTTTAAATGTGTTAAGAAAGGTATCTATTCTTCTTGAACTACATCTTACAATTTTTCTCCCTTTGGACTTACTGCTCTAAAGGTTCTACAACCATGAATTTTTATAACTACAATGTCTTTGTACTACTTCCTACTAGATTTATCCAAATAAAGATAAAATATGTCATTCATTAAACTCATGAAAGTGGCTAGAGCATTGCTGAGGCCAAACGGAATCATTAGGTACACGAAGTGACCATACCTTGTTTGAAAGGCCCTTTTGTGTATACCTTTCTTTTTAATCTTGATTTGGTTGTAATTGCTCCATAGATAAAGTTTGGTGAAGTGCTTTGCCCCATTGAGTTGATCAAATAGGTCATCCATGCAAGGTAATGGGTATTTTTACTTCACCGTTTGTTGATTTAGTCCTTAGTAGTCAATGCACATGCATATTGTCCCATCCTTCTTCATCATAAAACATACAAGATGATGGTTGGATAAACCTTTTATGCAACATATCCTCAATTTGAGCCTTACACTCCTCCAACTCATAAGGTGATGGTTGATATGGGGCCTTACAAGGAGGTGTCTTCTCAAGAAGTGTCTCAATTTTATGATCTACTCTCCTTTTTGGTGAATCTTGAGGTTAAATAATCCAAAAGACATCTTGAAACTTATTGATCACATCTTTCAAATTTTCAAGAATTTATCCATTGAGTTATACATTCTAGACTTCTCTTATTAGACCCATGAAACATCTATTTGTCTTACAAATAGATGTGGTTGCTATGACATAAAGAGGCAATTCTTGCCTTTGTGATCTTTCTTTGATCCCAAAGATCTTCCACTGACTAGTTCTCACTACTTTTTTTCTCCAATCAATCATGGGATTGTAGTGCTCCATCCATGGTATGCCTAAGATCACATCATAACAAAATAACCATATCACTCGCCACTCAATTGCTTCTTGATACTCTCTTACAAAGAGTGCTACTTGTCTAAGTAATGACTTAATCCTCTTTGTCTTACCATTAGATAGTCTACTTTGTCATTCTCATCCTTCTCAAGCTCTATCCCCAACCTTATTGCAACAAAGCAATTCAAGAAATTCTTTGTTTGTTGCTCCAAGGTCTATCAAAACTTTCACTTGATTTCCTTTTGGGACTCCATTCATAACAATTAGTTGTGCATTTGTCTTCCTCCACCTTTGCACACTCATCCTCTTCCTCTACTCACTTTTGCTCTTCTTCATTGGGCCAATAAGGCCACAAAGTACATTTTCTAGTGATCTTTATTTCCAATGTGAGTTTAGCATCCTATTCTTCAATTTGTCTCTCCATGCAATTCAAAGGTCATCTGTATGGAGTCCAATGGCCTCTATGATGATGAGCACAACAATTGATAGTTATGTGCCTAACTCAACTACAATTATGAAAATGTTGTTTACTTGAGCCTCTTCTCCTCATAGGACTCCATCTCTCTGTTCTTCAACCCATCCTCGTCTCCTTAGAGTGGTTGTGCTCCTTGGTCTTGAAATCAAATGTTGCCCAATTCCATAAGAACCAATCCACCAAAATGGTGCATCTCAGCCCAATAGTGTTGCATTAGGACTACCCTTCATCTCCTCCAAGAGCCCTTGCAATTCTTTGAGTGTAGGCAATGGCTTAAAAAATAGTGCAAGGATTTTATACCATTCTTTCATGGTGAATTTTCTCTTCTAATCCACATTTTCAATGATCAAGAGCTTCTACAAGACTCATATTGGTTATCACAACCTATAGATCAAGAAATAGCTCCACATACTCTTGTATGCTGATCTTTCACTTCAATCCCTAGAGTTTGGTTTGGGCCATCTACATGGAATCCATAGAGTAAAAATTCTTGAGCAGCCCTTCTTGCATTGCGATCCAAGTGATCTCTCTTCCTTTTGCCAATAATAATGGTTCCCAAACATCTTACCATGTGAAGGCTTTACTAATCAAGTACCTACATGCAAAAACACCTATAAAATGATCAGTGATCTCAATTAAGAATAATCAGAAATATTAATTCATTCTTGAAATCCAAGTCTCCACTACTACCATGGAATGCTGTCCCTTGTAAGGCTCAATGTTGCACGTCTTCTTCATTATTAGTAACAATGTGATTTCATTGTTGATTAGGATTGGTGTTCTTGGCATGAGTGACTCTTCATGCACTTCAACCATTGGTTTTGGGTTGTGGGATAGTTCCACTTCTTGCATTACCTTATTGGTCTTGAAGGTAACTACTTGAGTTTCCAATGTTGCTATTATCATCTTGATCACCTAAAACTCTTTCAATATCCCTTGCATTCCTTACATCAAATCTTGCAACTATGATTCCATGCTTTGTACACAAGGAAAACACTCAATTACTACATCTTACTTCAATTTAAGGTCAATATGATCACTTAAGAAGGGGCATTGACTATTGGGACTACCATTTGGACCTCAAAGGCTATCACTTGTTGATAATATTCCTCACCAAAATTATGGATTACAAAATCCTTGAACATTATTTTTGGTCTAACCACCTAAAAAATTTCTACTTGCGTGTTGAATGAGAGAGGATTTAGTATAGACCATTGCATCATAATAGAATATAGATTGTCAAATCCCACTCTCTATCATATATCACCATAGGTAGAATCACTTAGTTTGGTGAACTCTAGTCCAAAATGATAAATGAAATATACACTCACTTGCTCACGATGGATGTACATCATGTTGATGTAGAATGGATTCAAGAATTAAAAGCAAGGTGTAAATTTTTTTCCTCTAGGCGTCTCCATCCCATCCTTTCTCTAAAACACCCCTTGTCTATCAATTGCACTATGTTTTCTCCCCTCAAAATTACTCAATCTCATTGGCTCATGTTCTCCCAAGAGGGATGATTCACTCTCTTGGATTAAAAGTCTTGCTTTGATACCATTATAATACTTCAAGGACAGAAGAACCCCAAAGAGAAACACAAGAGAGAAAACAAAAAGCTCCACACTCAATACTTTGATGCCTTAGAGGAGCACCTTGTCTTTACAGCTAAGAGGATCCCCTCAAGAAAGCTCCATCCTTGGATCATATACATGGTGACATGCTAGCAAGCTCCACCCTTAGATTAGATGGGTATGGATGGGTCTACCATGTTGGTCCTTGTCCTTTGTGGTTGGCCAAACAAGTTTGACTAGAGAGAATCTTTAGAGAATATTCTTGTAAGAAGCTCAAAATTGCATGGGCAAGGTACCATTGGGAAGCTCTTGATGAAACAAAAAATTTGGGGGGGGGGGGGGTTGGAGGAGAAGGCAAGCATTTTTCCTTAAGAAGGGGAGGTAATCTTTCTATTTTTGAGGTCTAATTCATCTATTTAGGCCTCCAAAATTGGCTCTAAACTTTTCAAGGTGTTTTTGGCTCTTGCACTTTTAGTAGCAATACTCTTTTGGTGACACCCCTATCTGATCTACTTAGTTGATCATATATAACATCCTTCTAGATGTTACCAAGCTAGTTTCCACCTCTAGATAATATGTCTAACTATTAATATTATAGGTCTATACTCCACTATCATAGTCTTCACCTTCAAACTCAATGTTCAACTTCCCTTTGGCTTCTTGATACTAACGTTTAGTCTTCTTTTGCCCTTCACTTGGAAGGTCTTCTTCTTGTCTCTCTTTTACCTCTATTTGTTCTCCTTTGGGTTTGTCTTCTTCTTGGGTGACCCTAGAGTGTTCTTTGCCCAGAGTTGAGTTTCTTCTTGAGTGTCTTTGCTTGGTCTTCTTGATCAGCTTGGTCTGTTTTGTACTCCTCTAGATTTGGAGTAGATTCCACAACTTCATATTGATCTTTGTCTTTGGACTCCAATGCATACCCTTATAAGGTAAAAAGATCTTTGTCTTGATCCTCACCTTTGGAATCTTTGCTTCCTCCTCCAAATATATATTTATGACTTGAGGATTCTTCCTTGTCTTCTTGGTTGGGTTTTGAGGTCTCACTATAGATGACCTCTTCTTCTTCTTGGTTGTGGAGGTAGTTCCTTATTCATCCACCAGTATTGTAATACCAATAGCTAGACATATGATCTAGAGATGAAATTTGGTTTGGTAATATATGGGAGGATGTTATACATGATGGAATAAGTAGGTCAGACTGAGGTATCACCAAAAGAGTACTTTTACTAATAGGCCAAAAATGGAAACATGCTTGAAGAATTTAGAATCAATAGTTAGACATATGATCTAAAGGTAGAATTTGGGTTGGTGAAATTTAAAAGGATGATACACATAATGGAAACAGTAGATCAGGTAGGGATATCACCAAAAGATCACTTCTACTAATAGGATAGAAAGCAAAATAGGCCTGAAAACTTTAGAGGCAATTTTGGAGACCTAAACGGATGAATTAGGCTTAAAAATGAGAAAATTTCTCCACTTGAATGGAAGAAAGGCTCCTGGTTTGTCTTGCCAAGAGCTTTCCAATGGTACCTCATCCATGTGATTTTGAGATTCCTACAAGAAGATTCCCTAAAAGATTCTCTCCAATCAAAGCATATTTGACCAACCAGATGGGACTAGGATCAACATGTCACCCATCCAAGCAAGTATTCTAAGGGTAGAGCTTGCTGAAAAGTCACCTATCCATGTACCTAATCCTATGGTGGAGCATCCTTGGAGGAGATACTCTTTGGCTATATAATCAAGAGAAGGTGCTCCCTTGGGGCACCAAAGTTTGAGTGTGAAACTTGTGTTTTCTCTTATGTGTTTCTCTGCTATTCTTGGAATATTACAATGGTATTAGAGCAAATTTTTCAATCCAAGAGAGTGGATCACCCCTCTTGGAAGAATAGAGGCTATTGAGATTGAGTAATGTTAGGGAGAAAAATTGCAAAGCAATCAATTGATAGGTTAAAATAGTTTTAGAGAGAGGATGGCAAGAACAAGTGAGATTTTATCTCATTTACCATTTCAGAGCAGAGTTCATGGACATAATGATGAGCTCACCAAACCTGGTGATTCTACCTATAGTGATTTATGATAGAGAGTGGGATTTGATAATTTAAATTTTGTTGTGATGGAATTTAATGTCTCAAATCCTCTCCCTTTCAACACTCAAGTAGAAATTTATTATGTAGTTAGATCAAAAAGGGATTTTGTAGTCAGGAATTTTGGTGAGGAATATTATCAAAGAGTGATATCTTCCAAACTCCCAATGGTAGTCCCAATAGTTCATGCACCATCTTGAGTGACCATATTAACTCTCTATTGGTGTAAGAAGGAGTGACTAAGCATTTGCAAGAACCATGGATCCGTTGTTGTAGGAACTGATGCAAGGAATGCAGGGGATGTTGAATGAGTTTTGGGAGATCAAGATGACCATGGAGGCATTAGAAAATCAGGTACAAACCCTCAGCAATGATCAAACAATGCAGGAAGGAGAACCGTCTTAAAGCCCAATACTTGTGATTGAAGGACTTGGAGAGGCACTCGTGCCTATGACATTGAACATGGCCAATGATGAAGCCACATTGTTACTATAGATGAAGAAGACCTGCAATATCAAGCCTTACAAAGAGCAGCATGTTGTGGGAGTAGTGGAGAATTGGATTTCAATGAATCAATAATTTTGATTGTTCTCGACAGAAATCACTAAGCATGTCGTAGGCGTGTTTGCATGTGGGTACTTGATCGATAAAGCCCTCACATGGTACAATGCTTGGGAATAGATAGAAAGGAGGTCACGTGGATAGCAATGCAAGGACTTTTGAAGAATTTCCAACCTATGGATTTTGTGTAGATGGCTCAAATCCAACTATGGGAATTAAAACAAAGGAATACCATACAAGAGTCCGTAGAAGCATTTTTGGATCTACAAGTTGCAAGAACCAACATGAGTCTAGTAGAGGCTCTAGACAATCTCAAACAAGAATTGAAGGACAAGATTTGCCAAGAAGTGTAATACTCCGAGGACAAGAGAAGAGAGAAAACACAGATTGCACACTCAAACATTCGATGCCCCAAGGGAGCACCTTCTCTTTATTATATAGACAAAGAGGATCTCCTCCAAGGAAGCTCCACCATAGGATTAGGGACACAGATAGGTGACATGTCAGCAAGCTCCACCCTTGGATTACTTACTTGGATGGGTGACCTGTCTAGTCTAGGTCCTATCTGGTTGGTCAAACAAGCTTTGACCGGAGGGAATCTTTTAGAGAATCTTCCTATAGGAATCTCAGAATCACGTAAGGTACCGTTGGAAAGCTCTCAATGAGACAAAGCAGGGGGGAGGGAAGGCCAACCCATCCTCTATTGGGGGGGGGTTTGCACATTTTTGAGGCCTAATTCATCCGTTTAGGCCTCCAAAATTGCCTTCAAAGATTTCAGGCATATTTTGGTTCCTACTCTATTAGTAGAAGTCCCCTTTTGGTGATATCTCTTTCTGATCTGTTTAGTCCATCATGTGTAACATCCTTCCAGATGTTACCAAACCAATTCTCACCTTTAAATCATATGTCTAGCTATTGGTTCTAAGGTTCTCAAGTCTATTTTGGTTTCTGCCCTATTAGTAGAAGTACTCTTTTGGTGATACTTCTATCTGATCTATTTTGACCATCATGTATAACATCATTCTAGAAATTACCAAACTGAATTTCACATCTAGATCATATGGCTAACCCTTGGTATTACAGAAGTCATGGTACAAAATCCTTGCATTGTATTTGAAGCCATTGCTTGTGCTCAAATGAATAGCAAGGGCACTTAAAGGAGGTGAAGGAGTAGTTTTGTCTCAACATTATTGGGCAGAAATGCCACATCTGGGTAGACCAACATCTATGGAATTGGGCAACCTTTGGTTTCAAGATAGAGGAGTACAACCGCTTCAAGGAGAGCGGGGACGGGTAGAAGAACAAAGAGATGGAGTCCCACAAGGATAAGGAACTCAAGGAGAACAACACCATTGCTACAATTGTGGGAGGATTGGGCACATATCCATCAATTGTCATGCTCATCTCCCTTTATGCACTCGGCCTCAATACAAGCAATATTTGAACAACATTGTGCAATGCATTGAAGAAGAGGATGCAAAAATCACCTCGGACAATAAAGATTGCCAGTAAAGGTACCTTGCAGCCTTACTTGGCTCAAAATGGAAGTGGAAAAGCAAGGAGAGAAAGAATATGCATGCACAAAGATCTAGAAAGGCAAACTCACAATTGATTATCGTGAATGGAGTCATAGAAGGCAATTAGGTGAGAGTATTGATAGATCTTTGATCAATAGAGAATTTCTTATCTCACTCTTTTGCAATAAGATTGGGGATGGATCTTGAGAAAGATGAGAGCAAAGAAATGGAGTTACCTAATGGGCAAATAGAGAAGATTGAGTCGTTATCTAGAAGGGTAACACTCTTTGTAGGAGAATATCAAGAAGTAATTGAGTAGTGAGTGATACAATTGGCTTGTTATGATGAAATCTTATGCATGCCTTGAATCAAGCAATACAACCCTATGGTAGATTGGAGAAGAAATCAATGAGCACACACCAATGGACAATCATTGGAGTTAGAGAAAAAGCACATAGGCAAAAATTGCCTCTTTATGTCACAAGAACAACAACTATGTGTAAGACAAATAGATGTTCATGGGTCTAATAACAAAAGTCCAGAGTGCACAACTTGATGGACAAATCCTTGAGAAATTGAAGAATGTGGTAAATGAGTTTCAAGATGTCTTCCCAGATGATCTACTCTCAAGATTACCACCAAAAAGGAGAGTAGATCATAAAATTGAGATATTTCTGGGGAAGACACCTCCTTGTAAGGCCCCATGTTGTCTATCACCTTAGGAGTTGGAGGAATGTAAGGATAAAATTGAGGATATGCTACAAAAAGGATTTATCCAACCTAGTGTATCACCATATGGGATTTTTGTCTTGTTTGTGAAGAAGAAGGACGGTATAATGCACTTGTGCATTGACTATCGGGGCCTCAATCAACAAACAATGGAGAAAAAAATACCCTTTACCCCGCATGGATGACCTATTTGATCAACTCAATAGAGCAAAACACTTCACCAAATTGGACTTACGGAGTAGTTACAATCAAATCTAGATTGTAGAGGAAGATGTGTATAAAATTACCTTTTGAACCATGTATGGCCACTTTGAGTACCTTGTGATGCCATTTGGCCTCACTAATGCACCTACCATTTTCATGAGTCTGATGAATGACATATTTCTTCCATATTTGGATAAGTTTGTTATTGTCTTATTAGATGACATTTTAGTATATAGTAGAATGATGATGGAACACAAATAACATCTACAAGAAGTCATCTAGATTCTAAGACAAAATCACTTGTACGCCAAAATCTCAAAGTGCAAGTTTGGCAAGTCTGATGTAGACTACTTGGGGTAGAGTAAGTGCAAAGGGTATCCAAGAATTAACAAATAAAATAGAGGTCATTCAAAAATGGAGAGCTCCAGAAGATCAGACTCAGCTCAAGAGCTTCTTGGGGTCTATCATTGATTTGTCAAGGACTTCTTCAAGATGTCACAACCTTTAACATCACTACTTGGCAAGGGGAAGAAGTGGACGTGGAGAACCGCACAAAGGCTGGCCTTTCAAGAATTAAAAGATGTCTTGCTACATGCATCAATCTTGAAATGGTATGACCCAAAATGTCAAATTGGCTACCGATGCATCACACATAGAAAATAAGGGCAATCCTACAACAGGAGTGGCATGATGGGTGGCATCCAATTGCTTCTCTCAAAATTTGTAACTGGCAGAACACAATTATCAAACTACAAAGCAAGAAGAGCTGGCCACTGTCCTTGCAATCAAGCATTGGAAGCACTATCTTGGTGAGAAGGCATTTGTAGTGGAGATAGATCATAAACCTCTAGTATACTTTGAGACACATAAAGATCTATCTTGTTGCCAGATTTGGAAGGTAGAGTGGCAACAATGATTCAAGATGACAATCATCTATGTGGAAGGCAAGAAGCAACTTGTAGATGCAATACCAATGGCAAACAATTTGGTGGTAGAGGTCAAGATGAACCCTGAATTTTGGCCAAAGATTCTAGCTGCTACAAAATAGATCCACAAATTGCAGGAGCTCAATCATCCAAAAGCATCACCAACAACCAAGGACTCACTTTTTGTGATGTTAAATTATGGATCCCAAATGACCTAAAAATATGCACCACCATCTTAGTAAAATTTCATGATTCCGCAATGCAAGTCATGTCAAAGTGGACAAGACCTTGGATGCAATCCAATGCCATTACTATTGGCCCAAGATGAGCAATGATGTGATGGAATATGTTTGGAGCTACCTACTTTGTCAATAGAACAAAGCTTCTAACTCTTGCATGACTCTTGCAACTCCTCCCTACTCCTATGCAAAGTTGGGAACAAGTGAGTATGGATCTAGTCTATGAATTGCCCAAGACCACCTCAGGATTTGACTCCATCATAGTATTTGTTGACCAACTCAACAAAATGATTCATGTATGCACTACCACCAAGGATGTGATGGCTCCACAACTAGCTCAATTGTACTTAGAGGCAATTGAGCTAGTTGTGGAGCCATCACAATCATTTTTTTTCTCTCACCATGGCCTGTCTTGAGTGCTCATCATCGATAGAGGCACTCAATTTATGTTTGTTTTGGAGAACACTCTTTGGTTTCTTCAAAACCAAATTGGCCTTTATCCATGGCTTACCATCGATAGACTGATAGCCAAATAGAGCAGGCTAATCACACTATTGAAGATATGATTTAGGGTTTCACCTTAGAAGAGCAAGAAAGGTGGGACACTTTACTTCCATTGGTGGAATTCACCTACAACAATTCAATAAATGCCTCCACCCAAGTCACTCCATTCTTCCTCATATATGGCAAGCATCCTTTCACACCTTCAATCTTGATGAAGATGCATCCGGTGGCTACCAAGGTTGATGTTTTCAACTCTTTTGTTTTGAGAATCCAACAAGGCGTGGAGAATGCCAAAAATAGGTTGTAAATTGCCAAAAATTGACAAGAGCAATATGCCAATGCACACTGTAGGCACATGGGATTCTAGGTGGGAGATAAATTTTGGTTGTCAACAACCAACCTCACATTAGCTGGCCTTGACAAGCTCAGACTTTGTTTTATTGGGCCTTTTCCCATTCTTTGTTGAATCAATGTTGTGGCCTATCACCTCAAGCTCCCGCTATATATGAAGATCCATCCAGCGTTCTATGAAAATATGAATCCTGACCAGGCCATTGTTCCTCCATACAAGACATTTGACCTTGCCCAACACTCATTGATGGCATGGAGGAATACAAACTTGAAAGCATTCTCCAAAATGCATCCATGGTACCCGTCATCCACATGTGGAATATCTCATACAATGGAAAGGTTACCCACTGTATAAGGCAAAATGGGAGCCAGCAGCCAACTTGACCCACACAAAAATGTTAGTGAAATCTTTTGAGTAGCAGCTTTGCAACAAGGACGTTGCATTTTAAAAGGAGGGATGTTTGTAATACCAATAGCTACACATATGATCTAGAGATGAAATTTGGTTTGGTAATATATGAGAGGATTTTATACATGATGGAATAAGTAGGTCAGACTGAGGTATCACCAAAATCTTACTTCTACTAATAGGCCAAAAACCAAAACATGCTTGAAGACTTTAGAATCAATAGCTAGACATATGATCTAAAGGTAGAGTTTGGGTTGGTGATATCTAGAAGGATAGTACATATAATGGACAAAGTAGATTAGGTAGAGGTATCACCAAAAGAGCACTTCTACTAATAGGGCACAAACCAAAATAGGCCTGAAACTTCAGAGGCAATTTCATAGGCCTGAACGGATGAATTAGGCCTCAAAAATGAGAAAATTCCCCCACTCCAATGGAGGAAAGTCTGGCTTTCCCTCCACCTTGGTTTGTCTTGCCAAGAGCTTTCCAATGGTACCTCACCCATGTGGTTCTGAGATTCCTACAAGAAGATCTCCTAAAATATTCCCTCCAATCAAAGCCTATTTGACCAACCAGATGGGACCAAGATCAACATGTCACCCATCCAAGCAAGTAATCTAAGGGTGGAGCTTGCTGATAGGTCAGCTATCCATGTACCTAATGATATGGTGGAGCATCCTTGGAGGAGATCCTCTTTGGCTATATAATAAAGAGAAGGTGCTCCCTTGTGGCACCAAAGTTTTGAGTGTGAAACCTATGTTTTCTCTTTTGTGTTTCTTTGCTATCCTTAGAATATTACAAGTATGAACTCACCAAGTACTATATATTTGGCATTGGAAAATTGATACTTTCAAATGATCAATTTCCTTTGGGTTATGAGGTGAAATACCTCAATGGGTGATAGTGGTTTGGAAATTTCTTTTACTCTTCTTTGGTTAACAATTTTACTCCATGTAGAAGTGGATAGACAATGGAGCTAGGTATGTTGCTCCACCATCTTCCTCAAGTGCTTTGTGCATGCTCTATGCCTACATGTAGAACATGTCAACCAAATTGACTAACTTTATGTGGAATTAAGGTGTTTGAAAGTATCCTCAACCACCTCAAAGAAAAGCTCAAGGTAAAATAAAAATGCATCCTAAGGTTTTTTTCCTTGACAATCTTAATTTCAAAGCTCAATTTATCTATCAATATTAAGACATGAGGGACCTATGCCTTGTTACATCAAATAGTCTCCTTTACAAATTGGGTATTTTGGATTGGGTTGTAGATTGAAATGGCCTTTATAAGCTTACCACTTGGTTCTTAAGGAGAACCCATGCTTCCAAGCAAGGTGATTCTTGGAAAGTCTCACAAACACAAAAAAAACTTTAATTAACCTCCATCATACTTGGAAGGGTCTGCTAGGCTTGGAAGTGCCATTGAGACCGCTCATCCAGATTCAATGTTTATGTCCCTTGGGTTAGTTTATCTTTGTCCTTATGAGTGTGCAGGTATAATTTTGACTACCTAGAGCCATAAGCTATTTTTCAATGACTACCAATATAAGTCATCTTGCCTTCCACATGTTTGGCTAGTTTTCAACCAATTTCCCTTTCTTGAACTGAATTAGTGGATCTATCCTTGCTCTAGTTCTCCTACCCTTACCTTACCCTTACCCTTACACTCTTAACCTTAACTAGAAGGCCCAAATCATCTAGTAACAATTGGTAAAACAATCGTACATAATCCCTTAGTTCAAAGATACCATATCATAAGATCAAAGAAGGAACTTGTCTTAATCACACTCATGATCCCATCTACATGCTATGCATGTCACTTAGAGACCTTGGTACAAAATCTAGACTTACTCTACCTCTACTCCACTCTCAATCTCTAAACTACAATACTTAGTTTGGTCTTGGTGGGGAAGCAGATTTGGTCACTTAACTCAAAGCATATCATCCTTATCATGGACATTTAGCACCTCCTTGAATCAGGTCACAAATCCTCTTTCAAAGTTATTTCTAGGCTACTCTCATTGATTCCTTCTTGTAGTTCTCTCCCAAATGTAGTCCAAACCACAGGACCAGAGTAAGGTTTAGCCAACTCTATATCATACTCTCTACCTTGCCATTCTACTCTAAAAATCATCCTACCCACACTTGGGTACTCATTGGGATGAATCTCATTTGTACCCAAGAAGATGCCACAAGCAAGTGGATAAGTTTGATTCCAGCTGACTTATAGAAGAATGAGGCTGAAAATGTTGGATGAGGTAACAATGCATGGATACCAACTCTTGGACACAAGATTACCTAGTATTGGTCATCCCATTTGGTAGTTTGATGGTCTTTTAAGGTACCTCTGGTAGTGGAACCCAGTTTGGTAGATAACTTGATTTGAACCAAATATAAACCAACTATAGCCTTATCCTAAGTTTCTCCTACTAGATGTTCATTTGACCATAATTATAGAGCTATCATAATGGAAGTTTCACCTAATGTTGATCCCAACTAAACCTAGCCACATTAGGATGAAGAACTATGTAGGTACCTGTCAACAACAACCAATAATTCATGTAACCTTAAGCAAAGCATGCACTCATGTGCCACTCCAACCATGCAATTAATAGCAAACCATACAAAGGTGTAATACTCCGAGGACAAGAGAAGAGAGAAAGCACGGATTGCACACTCAAACATTCGATGCCCCAAAGGAGCACCTTCTCTTTATTATATAGACAAAGAGGATCTCCTCCAAGGAAGCTCCACCATAGGGTTATGCACACAGATAGGTGATATGTCAGCAAGCTCCACCCTTGGATTACTTACTCGGATGGGTGACATTCTGGTCTAGGTCCTATCTGGTTGGTCAAACAAGCTTTGACCAGAGGGAATATTTTAGGGAATCTTCTTGTAGGAATCTCAGCGTTGGAAAGCTCTCGATGAGACAGAGCAGGGGGAGGGAAGGCCAGCCTTTCCTTTGGTGGGGGGGGGTTGCACATTTTTGAGGCCTAATTCATCCGTTTAGGCCTCCAAAATTGCCTTCAAAGATTTCAGACATATTTTGGTTCCTACTCTATTAGTAGAAGTCCCCTTTTGGTGATACCTCTTTCTGATCTGTTTAGTCCATGATGTGTAACATCATTCTAGATGTTACCAAACCAATTCTCACCTTTAAATCATATGTCTAGCTATTGGTTCTAAGGTTCTCAAGTCTATTTCGGTTTCTACCCTATTAGTAGAAGTACTCTTTTGGTGATACTTCTATCTAATCTATTTTGACCATCATGTAAAACATCATTCTAGATGTTACCAAACCAAATTTCACATCTAGATCATATGGCTAGCTCTTGGTATTACAAAAGGAGAGAGTAGATAAGAAATGCACAATGCACAAAGCTATCATATAATTGTACTAAAAGGGTTTGGTAACAAAACTTCCAAATGCTAATTGTTCCTCACATGGACTAGGAGTTGGATTTGGCTTGCCTTTGGTATAGAATTATCTATACCTTAACTTATGATTTGAAAGAACGCTAAAAAACACTAGGCAAGCTTCTTCTTGGCTCTTATCCAACCACATACTATCCCAAGAGCATTGGGTCTACTCCTCAGCTTAAGTACACTCTCAATCCTTGGGCCTAGTCTCTCCTTAATTGCTCAATTGCTGACCTGGCTGCCAAGTAGGCATACTCTTACCACCTGGTAAATCAAGCTCAGAAGAGAGAATCACACTCCCCATACTTCAGTAGTATATAGGAGGACAAAACTGATCTGTGGTGAGAGCTTTGATATACCTCACTACTAATCATCTTTCCTAGTACTAATGATGGCTAACCACTTTTAATTAAGGATCACTCATCTCTAGCACTCAACAAACTTACACTTTGGGCTGTTAGTTATTGTAGTCTAGTGAGGGCTTTCCTCCCTTTGGTTGGCAAGGATGTCAAAACCTCATTGGATGACCTTTGCACCATCCAAAGTCCATCACAACTATACAATTTTAATCATATGTACACAAATAACATGATGCATGATTAAGGGGTGCATAATTACAACTCCAAGTCTAGAATTAAGTTGCACCTTTTAATCACTCCTAATGATCATAAAATGGGACTCCTCTAAATATTAATTAAGGCCTTTTGTCCTTTGGTGCATTAGTCTAATTTTGTTCATGGCCTTCTTGCCTAACATCTTCTGGCCTTGCACATTGCACTTTTTCCTTTGTGGTATTTCAAGAGTAGTGGTTGGTAATGATGGGTCCTTGGCTGCTCCTCCCTATATATCTACAGCCTCTCTTTGCTTCTTTTCCTCTTCTTAGGTAGAGTGGACTAATTCAAGCTTATGTTCCCTCATTTTGTCCCAAGTTAGCTTTAGATTGGTGGCCATTAAGTTCTCTTGCGTTTTGGCATGGCCTTCTAGTTCCTCAATGTGACTCCTCTTGATAGAAGGCTTCTAGAGAGAGGTGATTCCTTCCAACACCACCTTGAGCTTTGCAACATTGACTTGTAGAAAACTTCCCACTAGTGTCTCTAAGGCATGCTCCTCCTTGGTAAACTTAGACAGCAAACCCTTACTTCACCTACTTCTACCTTATTCCCTTCCTTCAAAATGGTTCCTATAGCAAGTAGTTCTTTGAGCTACTACTTAATGCCTTTAATTTGCTTTGTTTGGGCAGATTTACAATTCTCTTGTTTCTCTACCTCTCCCAAAGTTCTCTATTCATATCTTTCATCCCAAAGTTGGGCCTTAGCTAGCAAATTGGGATCCATACTTAGGAATTCTTCTAGTGCCTTGTGCATGGGAAGTAGTTGTTTCATCTATCCTTGAAGTTTTTCTAGGTCTCATCATCGGCTTTCCCAATCCTATGTGACTACATCAAGCTCTTCCTCTACTTTGTGCTTTCTTGTTGTAGCTTGGGCTACAATATGGATGGATTCAAGTAAGACCAGGTAATATTTTGGTTTTTTTCAATAACCATGGACACTCTATTGAGCACCATCACCATATTTGTATATTGGACATGTAGTTGTTGAAGGAACTATTGCACACTTCCAAAGGTAGGTATTAGAGAAGCTTTTTTTATTGCACACTCTTCCTTGGTAGGAATGGATTGCTTGGGATATCCTTTGGTGGCTGCCTTCTTATCATTCAACCCCTTGTTCAAAGTTTTCATCTATATTTGATGACTGATTCTCCACTTTCTGCCTGATTTTCTTGGCACTTCCTTCTAGCTTTTTGACCATGTTATATTCTCTCTATAGTTTCTTTTTATCAATCCAATTCCTCTTGTTCCTCATTAGTTAACAATCCATGTTGATGATACATGTGATAGAGGAATAGGTATATTTGAGCCTACTTATTTGATTGACTAGTACTTTGGGCCAATTTCTATATACTCTCATGTAATAGCCTCTCCTAATTTATCACTCTAGTCCTAAAGTATGCATTCAATATATTAATTGCCCACACATATCAATAAAGTGTGGGGTGATTGCGTTTAGGGTTTAAAGGATTGATAGTAGAAATTTAAATACCCTCTTGATTCAAGAATTGATTATTAATTGGAAGATGAAGCCTTCTCTTGCATCATACTGCCTATTTCTAAAGGCCTTGTATGTAGCTTGGTTGTCTCTCCCTAAGGAGGCAATCCTTCCCTAGTGTACCTCAAGTAGTATTTATCGATTGAAGGTCCCATCCTTGGGAATTTCTCCTTATTGAAGGATCCATCTCCTCAAGTATATCACCTATCACTAATTCCATCACATAGACTCAATTTGCTTGGATCTAAATGTCCTCAAATTAGTTTGCAACTCTTCTCTCAACTTTATTACAATGGCTATTCCTAGCTTTAGTCACTTTAATGCCAACTTAGGAGTGTTTGGGTCTTTCCCATGGTTGATCTATCTAAATATATGGGATTTATCCTAAAAAAGGTGACACTCTTCACTCTATGCCACCTGTACTTAATGATCCTTTTGTGGTATCCGCTCAAGCTCTAAAAGAGTCCCTTCCTCACTATATCCTCATTTAGCTCTTAAGGTCCTTTTTAGCCTACTTGATTGGATCACTCTAGATTGGTAAAGCAATTCTTGCAAAATGAAAGTCAATCAATTTTGCTCACCACACACTCTTTCTCCAAATTGCCTTTCCTTGGAACTTTCTTTGTATGCATTTATTTTGAAGGTCCTTTTGAACAAATTTTGGGGCAGTCTCACATTATTTGCACTTGGGGTACTAGAATGATAGATATCTTGATTCATAAAAAAATTTCTCTACAGTCCTCTCTTGATTACTCACCCCACTAGTCTATGGTTTCCTCATAGGTTTGTGTTGAAGCTCATCAAAATGTGGGTCATTCAAACTCTTCTAATGCCCAACTTTCTATACTAGATAGGGTATGGCTTGATCCACTCTTCTTCTTTTTTACCCCACTCTCATCTTATTACAACATTTTATCTGTTGTAAACTCACATCAGTTCAAGCAATGGACCTGTATGTGACTTTCTTCACTAGAAACCTATTAAGTGTGCAGTTTGATTAGAGTCTTTGTTCATGACCCTCTTATAGGCTTTGCAAATGTGGTTTGGGAGCAGAGTCCCCAATTGAGATCTTGCTGAAATTGGTATTTTGGTAAGAGCTTATATTAGAAGATAAATAAGAAGAACATATATATAAGACAAAAGAATTGTTTTGGTGCAAGCTTATATGAGCACAATGACACATTGTAACCAGTGTGACAGAGAACACTAATATCAAAATCAGTATAGGCAAGGATGTAGGCAGATTCTTGGCCAAACCACATAAAAATCTTTGTGTAGATTCTTGTTTTTGTGCAATGATTGATCTTGTTTCCTAGATTGCAAATTTGCATTCTTAACAACTTGTATCGGAGCTTGGTTTGGAAAATAATGAAAGCAATGGTAGAAGAAAAAGAAGTCAAAAGTGACAAGTTTGATAGCAATAATTTTGGATTTTGGAAGATGCCAATTAAGGATGTATCAAAAGAAGTTCACTTGCCTTTTGAGGAAGAAAAGCCAAACAAAATGGAAGATGTTGATTGAAAGATATTAGATCCATAGGCTTTAGTTGTGGTATGATTGACACAAGCAAGGAATGTTGCATACAACATCATCCACAAGAAGACCACCCATGGATTGATTATCGTGTTTTATATACATATATATATATATATATATATATATATATATATATATATATATAAACTTCAAACAAGGAATATCTTGCCAATTAGTCAATGTGATTGAATTCAATTCTATCATATCTAGATTGCAATCTATGAAGATTAATTTTGATGATGAGATTCAGGCTTTGATGTTATTATCATCATTGCTTGATAGTTGGGAAGCAATAGTAATAAAAGTGAGTAGTTCATTTGGATCAAGTGATTTAAGTTTTGACAAAATTGGGACTTAGTTCTCAATGAGTACATTCATAGATGCAATTCTATAAAATCATCAGATGTTGTACTATAAACTTAAAGAAGAGGTAAAAAGCTTCAAAAAGGTTAGAACCAGGGGAGTTTTAAATCTATATCAAGGAAGAGAAGTGAGTCAATAGATCACAAGAAAGTATGAAAGGAAAAGTGTGTTTGAATTGCAACAAGGTGTTTGGATGTGGATTCCGCAGCCTTGATCTTCATTCTGTGTGTTTGATCCTGAGTGAAGTGCAACCGAAGCATTGCCTTGACAGATCTGAGAAGAATTGTAATGTTGGTAGTATTCTGCATTTGTGAGTGTAGTGCAAAGTTGATGTGAAGCAATTTTGATTGAGGAAGTTGTGCCTTCAGTGGAAGGGTGGAATACAATTATGAGGCAAAGTTGTTTTGCAGTGAAGTGTCATTTTTGGGAGAGCCTGAATCATCACAATCAAGATTGTTTGGAAAGAATTGATGGAGTTGTGATTAAGGAGTGCTAATTTGTGACAAGACTGCAAATAAGTGTTTGTTACTCTCTTCTGGGTGTGGTTTCTACCTAAGAGATTAAAGATGCAACCAAGAAGAACTGCAATTGTTACTTTGACTTCTTATTTGACCAATTCTGACTAGTATCTCTATGAGAATGAACTTTACTTACCCGATTACTGCAAAAGTGATATTTGCCGGGTTGTTAGAGTCCAAGAGTTCTCAACTCTTTCCTCAAAGCCAAACACCTAATAATAATACCAACTCAATTCACTAGAATCCAAAAAAGTGGTGCTTATCTTTTTTGCTTCCTCTAAAGTAAGGTCCCCTCTACCTTAGCTAATAATACCTAATTTAGAATAATATTTTATATCTATATATTATAATATCTCTTGAGTACTTATAAGACCATGTTTTGGAGATGGTTTTAGTGATTATAAACAAATCAAGATTTCACTAGAGCATCAACAACTCACCATGTTCTTGCATCTTGGAGTACTTTTGGGCTTTGTAATGCTTCAACCTCATTTTAAAGGTTCATGAACTAGGTTTTTAAACTTTTTCTTGGGAAGTTTATAAGAGATTTCATTCACTTTTTATTGTCTTTGAGAGTAACAAGGATCATTTTGAGCAATTAATCAAGGTCTTGCAATGCTTAGATGAGGCAAACATGACTCAACCCAAAGAAGTGCATCTTAAGTTGTAAAGAATGTTTACTTTTGAGGCATATGATTTCCAAGGATGGAATAGTAGTAGATCCTAAAAGGTGAGAGATTTCTAAACGTTCCCTTCCTTTAAAACATAGCTTTATCAAGCTATCCTTTGTCAAGCCTCTTTAAGCTTTTTAGGAGTTTTATCTTCTCATTTTTCATTAAGGCTTATGTTAATTACATGAAGAAGGATATAAAATACATTGTAATTTGGGATAATAAAGATGTCTCAATGTTTTTTAGGAGCTCAAGAAATCTCTTGTTATGGCTCTAATTCTTGCTAAACTTGATTGGAGGAAGATTTTCATCATCAAGATTAATGCGTCTAATCTAGCTATAGAATGCATTCTTAGTTAATGCTAATAAGTTGAATATGCTAATTCAATAAGTAATCATCAATAGCTCAAGTATTAGTAAACAGTATTTTAAGAATAACCAAACTAATTAATCAATATTTAGAATAGAAAGGATTGGATATAAATGATTTTTGGTCTCAAAAAGTTTTGATATGACTTGATCACAAAGCCTCAAAGTATATATTCAATGAGCTAATAAATAAAGGAAGCTAGCAAGGTGGATAATACTCTTACTTAAGTATTATTATACTATTGAAGATAATAAGTAAACCAGCTAATCAGTAAGATATTAGTAAACAATAGTTTTAGCAGAGAGAAACTAATAAATCATTACTTAGAATAGAAAGGATTTGTAGTGATTTTTGGTCTCAAAAAGTTTTGACACTACTTGATTGGAGGAAAGCCATAGATGCTTAAGATCACAAGGCCTCAAATTATATATTCAACAAGGTAATATAAAAGGAAGGCTAGCAAGGTGGATGATACTCTTATCTAAGTATGATTATACCATTGAAGACAATCTAAGATAGAAATATTCAAATATAGATTTTATGTAAGACCTATGATCATGATCATGATCATGATAGAGTTGAGCAAGTGGATAATTTGTTCCTAGATGAGGAGCTTGTTACAATTTCAATCATTCAAGAATTTTGAATGGAGTATAAGGAGATTGTAGATTTCTAACAAGAGATAACTATTGGATGTAATGTATATTTGGGCAAGAAAATCTAGACCTTACATAATGGTGGAGGATTACTTTTTTTTGCCAAGGAGTAGATGGTCTACTTCAAAGAACAGTGGGTAAGGAGGTCTATCATAGTTTGTGGATAAGTGGCCTATCATACTCATGAAGGAGGTACATTGTTTCCATTGTTGAGTGCATTGGAGCTAATCTTCCCTACATATTTTGTACACTAGCTAGATCTTCAAGATTACACTACGCTTGTAAAGAAGATGCACCAAAATAAGTATGCGGCAAAGGTAAAGGTAGAGTGTACAAAGAGCAAAGTTGAGAAGTGCAAGAAGCTACATCAAGAGCCATGCTAGCAAGAAAACAAGTTACTAGAAGAGATCAACTAATTGAAGAGGAATAAGTTGGTACAACCATGATGTGCTCTCAAATAGAACAACTTTGGAATCTTTATGACAAAGTTAGCAATCTGTTGTACAACAAGTACACTTAAGTTGAAACCTTGAGTAGAGTAGATAAATAATCAAAATTTTATAATTATGGCCTTGAGAACAAAGTGCTAGAAAAGAGGAGAAGTAGCTTAGACTTGATATTTATGGAGTAGCAATGAGATAAATCTCTTTGCTTAGTTGCATTTCAAGTGCAATTGAAGAAGGAGAGGGAAGAATGAGACAAAGATTACACAAGGTTAAGGAGTTGAGTTGAAGATGATGTTTGTGTTACAACCCAATGAGTATCACTTTTGTGCTAATCAATAAGTAATTGTTTGTTCCCATAGAGATACTAGTCAAAAATAGTCAAATGCAAAGTAAAATGTCACAAAGTAGTTCTTCTTGGTTGCATCTTCATTCTCTTGGGTAGAAACCGCACATAGAAGAGAGTAACAAGTGCTCAATTTGTAGTCTTGTCACAAATTATCAACACTCATAATTGCAATTCATCAAATTCTTTCTAAATCAGTCTCAATTGTGATGATTCAATTTTCTTGAAGAAATCTACTTCACCATGAAACACTTCACCTTGTAATTGTGTTCTACCCCTCCTCTAAAAGCACAAATTCCTCCATCAAAGTTAATTTGCATCAATCTTGCACTATGATCACAAATGTAGAATACTACCAACACTACAATTCTTCATAGATTTGTCGAGGTATTTCCTTGATTGCACTCCACTCAAAATCAAAAACAAAGAATGTAAATCAAAGCTATAAAATCCAACATCTAACACACATTGACTACAATTTAAACTTCTCCAAACACTCACATAGGATTGATACTCAAAATTAAGTTAAATTGACAAGCATTGAGTTACAACACTTTGCCTTACTCAACTTCAAAATAAAAATCTTGAATAATGAATCACTACAAATGCCTCCTTTAAGTAGGTAGAGCACTGAATAGTTATCTAACTACATACCATTTCAATTGCTACTTTTCCCACCTATAAATCCAAAATGAAATTCCAGTTCTTCATATATGCCTCTTCAAATCTCAAAATTGTTACTAATCCAATCTAATGTCTACTTCTACTTTGGCTTTTATACCCAATATAACTACAATTGCTTCCTCTACTTTGGACTTATCTACAACTTCTTCTTCTCTCACTTCTTTAGTCTGAACTGAAACTTAAGTCATCAATCTACTAACCAGCTCTTCCTTCTCTATTCTAACAACTTCAAAAGATTTAGGTAACTCACCCAAGTTCAATGATGCTTCTATATCAACTGCTTTGTATTGGGGTTCTTCCTTTACACTACTACAAATTCTATCTAACTCTAATCTAATTAAATCTAATCTGATACTCACATTGTCTCTTGCTTCTAATATCTTCCTATCTACTCTCTCTCTCCAAAAAAATCAACAATTTGTTCATGTCAACATCCTTTGCCTTTCTCTTTTGAGATTTCTATACTAACAACTTCAATTTGTGTAGTCTTGCTTCTTCTTACTTCACTTTGGCTTCAGTACTTAGCATTGCCTTTACTCTCCAAATGATCTCTTCTACCAACTCCAATGTCTTCCCCAAAACTATCTTCTCTTGATTTTGCTCTACTTCTAACTCATTTCAATACATCTTCAACTCCTCCTCAAATTTTGATTTCATTGCTTCTTTCTCCTCCACATATTGGATAAGTTGAGTCTCCATACTTCTGATCAGTCCTTGCAACCTCTCTTCCTCATGACCCTTATTTGTCAACTCATGCTGCCATGCCCAATCCTTTTTTGCTGCAACCTTTCTCATGCTTTCCATCTCTTGCTCCATTACAATTGCAATTGCCTTCAAATGTATAGCCTCTAGTTGCACAACATCAAACTCATCCTTGAACTTCTTGAATGCTACCTTTTGATTCTTCAATTCTTTAGCTTGTTGTTCAAGTTCACCACCATGCTTCAAAAAGTCTCTTGCAGATTATCAAAACTCTTCCTCTAATGTACAACATCAATCCAAAGTTCTTTGGCTTCTTCCTTCCCTTGGATTAACCTCTCCTTTAACTCTTAAACTTCTTTGCTCAAGTACTTCACTACTTGAAGCTCCTCCCTCACTTCAAGATGATCTTTCTTCTTCTTCTTCAACTACACTAACAAGGACAGACAATCTTTGACAAATATTCTACTTCATTGCACTCTTTTTCATCATCTTCTCTTTCCTTGGCTTTGATAGGCACTTCTTTTTCTGGTGCTTCACTCCAATATCTTGATCTTTGTATCTTCAAATTCACCTCTTTCAAGCTTTCTTCTTCTTCCTTGGCTTTACTTGGTCCTATAGTTGCAAGCTGCAAACTTCTCTTTGATCTTGCTCTTCTTGGAAACACCAAGACTGGCTCTTCTTCTCTTTCCTTTGGATTATCCACCATGGCCAACTCCAAGTATTGGTTATCTCTTCCTTCCATGCATGCAATGTATGCATGGAATTCTTGATTGTCTTCTTCAGTCCCTTCTTCAACCAATTGTTGGACTTTGGGCTCTCCTTCACTCTCACTACTAGACTCCTTACTCTACAACATGAGCTCTTCTTCTTCTCCCTAGTCTTTATACTTAGACTTGGGTTCTCCTTCTGAATCTTCACCCAATGACAAGTCCACCACCACCATTTCTTGCTTTGGGTTCAGCCTCCTTGTCTTTCATGGCTAAACGTACAATTACTCCCTCTTCAGGTCTACCATGCTTCCTTGGCTTGGGATACTCATTGCCACTATCTTCTCTTGCTTCATCTTGGCAAAGTGTTCATTGCCTTCACAAATTCACCTTGGGTAATATTCTTTATCCGCATCTATAGCTTCACATAGATCAAGGTGAAAGTGTGACACCATCCTTCCTTTCTCCTCTAAGCTAAGTAGGTTCAATCCCAAATAGAAATGGGTTGCAAAGAGCAGAAATTAATGGGGTAGCATTTCCATTCTCCAACTCTTAATCATCTGGCCTACTCTTTAGTGAAAGCACTTTGCCCGATTCACCACTTCTCTTGTAAACATTTGGTGAAATAATACAACCTGCTGCTTTGTAACATAAGTGGTTTTCTCTAGCTTAAACATTGACATTGGAGGCCAAACTATACCCCTTCTTATCAGCTCTTTATAACTATCCACCTTGTACTCATTCTTAGTGCAAGGAGCACTAAAAGAATTCCTCACCTTTGTAGTCTCCTCCAAAGGATCACACTTTGATAGAAGACTACTCCTCCTACTTCTCCCGCTTCTCTCCCCAAGACAAATCTCTAATCTGACTCAATCCATCAAGCCAAATTTCCTCTCTTCCCTTTTTCCTTAGGACTATCTTTGCAATTATTGGCAGTGATTTTTTCCATAAAGCCTAGAAAACTTAGGTTCCAATTCCATGCCAAAAATATGATCCAAAGTCTACTCAAGACTATGGTCCTTGCCACTAGATCTAATCTCCAAATTGCTAGACTCATCACCGCAAGTGAAGAGCTCTACTTACTACCCTTTGCTAGCATCATATGTGTTTTGACTCTTGGTACTTGAAAGCTCAAACCCTTGCCTAACCCCAAGATTCTAACTCATTCATGGTAACTATTGAGAGATATAAGATATCATCTTGACATTTTAGAACTCCCTTGAAAAATTCTTAATCTTATAGTATTTTTTTATATAGTCATTCTTTAGTCGATCTTCAATTGAAACTCATAGATTTTGCATGTCTATTTTCTATCACTCTCTATGTCATCTTGATCCCAAAGTACTTGCACTTTCTTGATTAATTAGACAAGAGGAAAATTTGTTATGGATTCTTTGGATTGAGTTGATCACCCTAATGCAAAGTATCCCTACTTTGGGTCTACCACCCCATAAGTCCAATCTAAGTCCTACATCCTCTAACATGAAATTTACTTCTTTGGGTTTACTTTGATCACATGATTATTGTCTTTTCTTCTCCATTAGACTTCCATTTGGCTTTAACAATACACTTCTTCTTTAAAAAAATTCAGAAACAAAGAATGTGGGTACCACAATTTGGGAGTTCTCGAAGATGAGTGGAGAAGTGACAAATGAAGAAGAGAAGGATAGAAAGTTAGTAGAAAGAGAAAATACCACTAAGAAAATTTTTGATCAGCCGATGGATATTATGGTGGATACAAGAGATAGTTTCACAAGTAAGGTAGAAGTATATAAGTTAAAATTGGAAAAATATGCCTTATTTATAAGATTTTGGAAGATAAGGGAATTGAGAGATTAATAGTATTCCTTAAAGAGCATCAAGAGATGACAATAGCAAAAGCTAGAGACATAGTATGTTTATAAATGATAGGTATGAAGGCAGGAATAGATTAATTTATACCTAAGACAAAATTGGAGGGAAATTTGTAGTTTACTCTTAAAATGAGGTTACTTGGGATGATGATAACTTCCCAAAGGCAGTTAGTAAAGAGAAGTGAATTTCTTTTATATTTTAAGTTAGTAAGTTTAAGTTTGTAACTTTTGTGTGAAACTCAACTACTTAAGTTATGTAAATCAAAGTGTCTTGTATTTTAGTTAAATTAGAAGGTGAATAAAGCAAAAGAGCCAGAGCTCTTTGTTATTTTCCTTAGCTCTTTATTATTTCCCTTCAATATTTAAACTTTGTAGTGTCTTTGTTGATTAATCTTTGCAATAAGAATTGCTAAGTGTTATGTGTACTAAGAAACCTCAATTTCAGGATTTGCACGGGTTTATTTTATTTGATAGTGATATTATTTTCTTCTCATATTGGTTTTTGTCCAAGAAGTCAATAAGTGACAATAAAGAACTACAAAAGTGACAATTTTTGTTGTATCTATTCATTCTTGAACCATATACTTATAAGATTGACCTATTTCTTATCAAAATACTACAATTTGATCATTGTTAAATTACAACATCAAAATATCTTCAAATCTTACCTTCTACTTCTTGGTAATATTTGGAGTATACTTGAGGGTAGATAGTATCCTCTTTATTTCATTATTGTAACGTTTTGAGGATACTAAAGAGACACAAAAGGAAAACACAAGTTTCACACTCAAACTCCGATACCCCAAAGGAGCACCTTGACTGTATTATATAGCAAAGTGGACTCCTCCAAAGGAAACTCTGCCCTTAGATTGGTTGCATGCATGGGTGACATGTCAGTTCAATCCTATCTTGTTGGTCAACCCATCTTTGACCAAATGAAATCTTTAGGGAATCTTCTTGTATGAATCTCCAAATTGCATGGATGAGATACCGCTGGAAAGCTCTCAACAAGACAGAGATAGGGGAGGAAAGGTCACTCTTCCTTCCATTGGGAGGAGGGGTTTCTGCACATTTTCAAGGTCAAATTCATCCATTTAGGCCTCCAAAATTGACCAAGATTTCAGGCATATTTTGGTTTCTACACTATGAGTAGAAGTACCCTTTTGAAGATACCTCTTTCTGATATATTTATTCTATCATGTATAAAATTGTTTCAGATGTTACCAAACCAAATTTCACCTCTAGATCATATGTCTAGCTATTGGTACCAAGGTTTTCAAGTTTGTTTTGATTTTTGCCTTATTAGTAGAAGTAATTTTTTTGGTGATACCTCTATCTGATCTATTTATTCCATCATGTATAACAACCTTCTAGATGTTATCAAACCAAATTTTCACCTCTAGATCATATGTCTAGCTATGGTATTACAATTATGTATTAATATTGATTTACTATATCATTCAAAACCTCTAGTTTAAGCATAACATTCATAACATACAAGGGATGCACATTTGAATCAAACTCATTTTCATCTTTATCCAAAGAGATATCTTCTTCTATGCTTGTACTCACACTTTAAGCTTCTTCTTTTGAATCTAATTCCTAATCATCAAGAGATGGCACGTCTAAATGTGAAGTGTATTTAGTATTAGTTATAGGATTTATAACTTAATGGTTTGATGACCTATTCTAAAATATCCCTTGTGTCATAGATCAATGTACAAGCTATTTTCAATCATGGCTTCCCAAGTAGCAAGTCGTAGCTTGAATATTTCAAGACTTTGAAAATCATCAGAAGTCTTTTTACTTTGCTTTCTTCTTTCTCTTGCTGTTTGTAGAACTCAAACCACCTCCAAGTTCCTTCCTCAAGGTAGGATTCAAATCAATAAGTTGGCCTACTTTGATGTTGGTATTTTGAATACCAACATCAAAGTGTGTCTTGAATACATTTTGAATACCAACATCAAAATCCCAACTTCTTCTTTGGAATCTTTGGTGTTGATGGTGTTGATTTGGAATTGCAAGTATAGTAATATTTGTTTGCATTTTAGATTAGAAAATTGGTGGATCAATATAATGAAGTTGTTTATTTATATCACAAAAACCCAAAGTCATGAATGGTCATAAGGAGGCTTTCCATCACTTTGTCTCACATAATAACCAAAGTCACTTATTGTATGATGCTTTTCATTGTGAAGATATTATCAAGCAAAGATTCAGTTTTCTTTGAGTTAAATACAAAGAAATATGAAAGTTTCAGATCTTCACATTAACATTGACAACATCCATATTTTTCTTTTGAGAAGAGCTCTTGCAAACTCTTTCTTAGGTTGGTCAGTACATTCTGATTTGTGCTCATTATCTAACACAACCTTATCCTCTAGCAATCCAAATTTATCCTCTTGAAGCTACTACTCAATGTCTTTGATTAAGGCTTGTTGATACTCTTTGGAGTTAAGATCATCAAAGGTCAGAAAGACTTTTACCTCATCCATCATTGATGTAGAGGAATTTATCATGAGATCAGAAACAGAGCAGTCTTCCATGAAAGAAAACAAACTTTTGAAAATTCCATCATTAGAAAATTGAGGTTCTTGAGAGCAAAATTTGGAAAAAATGTCAACTTTCAAAGCAATTCTTGAGTGTTTTGATAGAAATATCATTCCATGCAACAACAACATATTTTGTAGCATCAAGAGGCCTTCAAACTCAAAAACTTGTAGCATCACACTTCATTTTGGAAGCCTTGTCTTTGAACTAGAGTTTAGCTTCTTCAAGAAGATCATGATATGAAAGAACATCCTTCATAAGCAGGTATTTGTAATGCTTTTTGAGAATAGTGATAATTCTCATATCTATTAGTTTCTTCCACAAAGTAACAAGGGGTGGAAAAAAAATGACCCAAATCCCATCTTTTTTGAAAGGCCATGAAAGTATTGGAGCATTGTTGTCATGACCTACTTTTCATTTTTGTCCTATTTTATCTTGTTTCTAGTAGTTTTCTAGTGTTTTAGACAATATTAAATCTTAGGATAGTATTAAGTAGGATAAATAATTAGTCAATGCTTACCCTTGATAAAAGCCTAGCTCAATGTTTTATATTGAACAAAACTTGCAACAAGGAATACAATACAAAAGAGCTCACAATGATGTTAGAGGCTCAAGGCAATTCTTCTATGACCTTTAGAGATCAATCTATCAAATAATTTTTCCATGGGTTTCTATTGCCAATTCAAAATCCACAATAGTGACTTGCGGCATAGTGCCAAAGAACCATTTGCAACAATGTCATAAGCGGCTTGCACATGCACCATTTGACCATGACCCTTCACCAAAAATCATGACAATTGAGGAGAAACTAGGTGTTGGGATCTATAAAAGTTTGACCTTACTATACATGAAGTTGCTTTTTATTCACTTGCATCACTTTTCACTTTTTCTGGTGCAAGAATTCCTTGACCCATTGTTCAAGATGTGCAATAGAGTGCAGAGTGCAAACTCAAGTGCATCATTCATGAGTGTAGGAGTGATAAATGGAGTTTAATACAAGAGGAAGCAAAGTTGAATGATTGCAAGACGGTAGAAGAAGCAATGGTAGTCAAAATAGAGTCAAAATCATGCAAGGCATACAAAATCATGTGCAACCCCTAAAACTAAAAAAATAGGGATTGCATTATATATATAGAGCAGATTACTTGAAGTTTAGAAATCTAGAATTCTTGTCATGGGATTGGAGTTTTACAAACTTGCAAATGTTAGAAGAAATTACAAAAACTACTAAATTGGTACAAGCAAATCCTAGGGCATGGATAAAAGACCATTGGCAACAAGTCTCAAGGGAAATGTATGCTTTAATTGGACAAATTTATATTGATACTCCTCATGATAGGCTGAGGAAGAGTATGGAAGCCAAGATAGATGATGTGTTGGTGAGAGGAAATTCCACCAATGGGTATAAAATAGAGTATCTAAAAGATCCCATTAGGCAAGTTATAATAGAATTGAGAATAAAGCTATTTTGATTAAACAAACTTTGTTTGTCAATCTCAATCAAGCAAGTTTATTCCAACTTCTACACAAAGAAAACCTTATGAGTTGAGGATGGATGTTCCAAGAATGAGTAAACAGTTTTTGGAGGACATGGAGTAGGGAGTGGCTACAATTGTAGCACTCTTCATTGTGCATGTCTATTTGGGAATGGGTTTTCTCACAAACTTGCTAAGATCCTTCTTATTTCTTTGCTATAAACTTTAAGGTAAATTGTAAGTAATATGTAATCATTGATGTTTTTTGTGTATTCTATCTTCAAATTTCACTATTGCCTCTTCCCACTTCTTTCCTTTGCTTTTTTGAACCTTAATCCTAAGTTTTTGAAGTAACTTAGTCTCATCATTTGAGAAAATACATCTTATAAACTCAACTCTTACTACTTGTAATTTTTTACATAGGTTCTCTACTCTTTCCTTTAGACCCAAGATCTTCCCTTCCTCCAGATCCTTTGGCTTGCACATCTTCCCCCTTCTTCAAGATTGTTGGATCCGGATCAGTATCAACGTCCACCTTATAGTCATCTGGTTCAACATCTCCCAGATTTGAATAGTTTCTAACCTTAGTTCCTCCTTTAGATTTGCTATCTCTACTGCCTTTGCCTTATATGATGCTACCCGCATATATTCTTTGATGTTCTTCATCTCCTCATCTCCTTACACTTGGTGTCTTCTCTACTAACTTCTTCCTTAGCCATGGTTATGGCAAGGGTTGCTAATCCTTGCCTTTCTATCTTCTCCTCTTATTGGCTTATAACTTCCTTTGCAAACTTTCTAACTCTTTGGCCTATGATCCTACCTTGGCTATCAAGGTTCCATTCTCTTCCTTCAATTCATGTAAATCTTCTCTCATTGATATCATTAAGGATTGTTTTTCCTTCATATATTTCTTTGAACATTTAACTCTTTTTGAAGAACAAGAATCTCACTCTACCATTCCTTCAAGGTGCTATGCATCCAATTTGGTAGTTCACTCAAGCATTCTACTATGGACTGCCTATTTTCCTCATAGATTTTTATCAAAAGCTCTATTATTAGAATTACTTCCTCCATGAAGGTATTTAAGATTGTCCTATCACTACCTAAAGATTGCTCTTATGCCTATGGTTTTTGCTTCTTCTTCGGGTTTAGTCAACACTCTTCTTGCTTTCCAAAGGGATGTTTTTACCTTGGCCTGCACTTTGAGCATCTCTTCCTAAACATCTACTTCTTATTGATCCTTCATTAGCATATAATCATTTGCAAAGTGGCCATCTAGTCCTAACTCCTCTAGATGCTTATCTAGATAAGCATCTTCTATCCTTGGTCGTGTCAAATTATTGATCCTTCCTTCAAAACCAAACTTATTCTTTGACTTGTCTCCATATACTATTGTAGCTAAACACTCTTGCACATCTTCAAGTGGGTTGGCCAAATCTTCATTTTTCCTTGCCTTCTTCTTTTAATGAGATGTCACTTCTTTTGGAGAATTGTTCACCTTTCATTTTTTTGAATTGATATTTCCTTTTGGTATGTTTACCTCCTCTTCCTGTTGCTTCTCTAGCACCTTATCCTTGCTAGCCTTCTTGGTCTTTCTAAATCTTCATCCTCCTTCTCCACCTTTCTCAAGGATAATAGCCACCCTAGCTGACTTTTTAAGTACTCCTTGTTAAGTTGATGGTTAGGGAATACCTCTTTTTCTTCTTTGTTAAATATCTTTGTACCTATATAGAAGTGTATAAAAAAGGTACCAAGTAATGAGGTCCTCTTTTGGCAAGGGAATGATATATTTGCAAGGTTCATTAATTGAATATTATTGCGTAGTCTGTTGGCTTCACTACAAACATTTTCTCAAAGACCATGATTTGATTGACTTTCACATAGGTAGTACTTTTAAGCTTGAAAATCTTTAGCATTGCTAGGATGACATCCCTTTGGGTTTGTTCTTGATAATAGCTAACTCCTCATCCATTCTTAGCATCCTTTGGTATGCTGAATATATGTGCTACCAATTCCACTACCTTCTTGGTATTGATGATCAAGCTATCTCACCTAAGTCTTCCTTCTATATTGGTATTGTCTCCAAGTACTTCCGTCCAGTGATTGTCCATCCATAGATGTGGATTTCCTCTTAGGCCAATGTGGTCTTGGATTATGTTACATCTGATTTCTTGACCTGCCTTGATGGATGTGTAAGACCAATTCCATAACATGAAACACAACTCTTTACTCTCAAGTTAAGCTTCTTTTGCCATAAATCTCTTCAAGGTAGACCTTTGAAGACTTCAAGTTTAAAGGTCTGTCCCTTCCTTGACCTCTACTTCTACCTGCCTTTGGGTAAGCCATATTGCTAGCATATGTCTATATAAAGCAAAGGCAACTATGGTGAAGTGAAGGTGAAGATACAAATATTTTTTGAAGCATCTATTCTCACTTATCTCTCTAAAATTCTCCTACAACCCAATTCCCAATTCTTGCTACTATGGTTGGTTTCTTGAATATTGATAAATAGTTTGTCAACCTCTTTCTAGAGCATTTGCCCTCATATACTCCCTCATTGTCCCTTTGCACATATTGGCTGATAGCCACAGTCCTCACTTGCCACTTTCACATTGTTTTTGCTTGAAGGCAAAACACTTCTGCTTGCCCTATACTTCTAGAAGGACATTGAATTCCAAAGGCCAGTTATTTTGAGTGGCCATTGTAATATTTTCATTTATGCTTTGCATATTTGGCCTAATTTAGAACATGGAAAATAGATGGCAATCCTAGATATACACATGCTAGCTTTCTACTTCTTTTGGTCTCTTGAGAAACCCTCTTGCCTTTTCCAAATGTCATCCCTTTGCTCACTTCCATTGGAATCACATTCCTTTCAAGATCCTATCTTTCCTTTCCAATGGCTATGAACTTTTCCTTTTGCCTACAAACAAGGTTGAAAATGTTGAAAACAATCAAAACTTCATACTTTTGAGAATTTTAGTACCACATGGACCTTTCATTAAAATATCAATCATTCCTCCAAAGTGATAAAGTGAAGTCCTCCATATTTGGCACACATAAACACCACATTATTTCATCCTCCCTTGCAAAAATTAAACTTTTTCCTTAAAATCATTGCAATCAATGTAATCTCCAAAATATACTATGTTTATGTTTTTTCATGTGTACAAGATGTCCAAAACCTTTTCAAAAAAACCATAATGAACTATGTAGTAACATGTACATCTAAGTTTTCTAGTATAAATTTAGCTCTCTCTTCTCTTGATATTTTTTGTTATTTGATATTTTATGTGGTACCCACATCTTTTGTTTTTTATTGTTTTGTTAGCATTTAAAGCAGAAGTAGATGGTTAGAACCTAAAGAGGGCTAACCTAGGAAGAAATAAGAAGAAGTGGGGAGGTGAAGTAAACCCAAAGTTGACCTTGGGTCAAGACGTGAAGTAAGAACCCAAAGACCCAAAGACAAAGAAGAACATAGACAGACTTCGTATCAGGTGGCGTGAGAAAATCCGAAGAACCTATAACAAACGTCTTTGGAGTCAGCACAATCAAGAAATTACACGGGAAGAAAGTAATGACCTTGGGATCAAGAACTTCTTGATAGTGACAGGCAACAACTTCACCAAATCGGAAATTTGAGAGAAGAAGCAACTGAAGAGTGACTGATTGGCGCAGGACTATAAAATTACAAGTTGCGCAAGAAGGTGGAGCAATGTCCAGTCGCTACCTGGTGCCTATTCAGAGTCGACCCAAAGTGATGTAAATTGCAAATCCATAGGAAGAAGAGTGGGTTAGGATTTTGGGAACGATCTTCCACAAGAGGAAAGTGAGGAAGCACATGATGACTCTGAAAGTGACCAAGGAGAGTGCAGTGAGAGGGCTTGCAATTTGTAGATTAGAAGTAATAGCGCGGATCAAAGTCTTGACAAGACTTCACATCACGTTCCTATCCTGGAACTAGAACTTCAGTTTTCCAGGTTTCATGGTAGAAATTGCAGCAAGCAATTGTAAAGATGGCCCAAAACATGAGGGGAAGAGAGGGAATCCCACTTGATGGACGGAAGCGGATTGGAGAGTAGTGTTGGGAAGAGAAGCAGGAGAGGTAGGAGGTACCACCTTCTATCGGAAGTGTGATGCTTCAGAAGAGACTACCAAAGTAAGGAAGTCGTTCAATCAACCCCGCACTAAGAATGGGTATAAGGTAGATAGTTATAGAGAACCTGAGCGGAGAGGAATAGTAAGCACGATGATGGCCATGTTCAAACCAGAGCAAACCACCTATGTTACTATGCAACAGGCGGTGTTCTTTCTCCAAATATTTGCGGGAGAGGCAATAGATTGGGCAAAATGTCTGCATCAGAGAGTGGGGCTGATGATTTCAGGATGGAGAATGGATATGCCACCACATTACTTTGTGCCATTCGCAGCGCACTTTCATTTTGGGTTGAACTTGCTGACTTTGGAAGAAGAAAGTCAAATGCGTTTGCACTTTTATCTAGATTTACACAAGGAGGCCGATGAAGATGAGCAATATTATATGGAGAGAGTGCAAGAGGGGGATGCGTAATACAAGGAGAATGGGAAGGAGAATATCATAGCATTTGACCTTCCAAGGGCGCAAAAGAGAGCCAAGCCTGAGAGTTGTGTTGCAACAGTACAACCCCAAAAAGTTTCAAAGCTTAACCCAATGGTGGTGGTAGTGAAGACAAAGGAAGTCATGCAGGAAGAAGAAGAAGAATTGGAAGGAGAAACCAAATCAAAGGAAGGAATGTTGGGAGAAGAAGAGGAGTTCATGCTACAAATTGAGGAATTGAGCAGCAACAGCAAAGGCAAAGTGGAGGTTCAGCAAATGCGATAGCCGATGAAGGAGGCCAAAAAGCCGAGTCCCAGAGTTTCCATGCTGGAACAAGGCAATGAGAAGAAGAAGGGCGAGGAAGTTGTGGCACAACTCCAAACTGCCAAGAGTAAGAATGCTCTGAATGTATCTACAGTGGGGCCCATTAAAATTACTCAAGAAGAGGGAGAAAGTTCTGAAGAAGAAACTTTGAAGGTGTGAAGATCTCGACTTCAGAGCAAGGAACAAGACATAGAGGAGTTGGAACCCGAAGTCTGAGCCAAGGACGTAAGGTGCAAAGGAGTGGACTATTTGTCTAGGGTCGTATGTTTGTTGTTGACGATGTTGTAGCAAAAGAAGATGAGATGATAAGTGCCAAACTCGTGGTACCAGATGAATTAGCAGTAGTAAAGACCTGGAGTGCCAAAACCTTGTTGCTAAGAAGTAAGTTGACAACGGTGGAGATGGAGGTCAAAGAACTTTGGGTTGAGGAGGTTCTTTGGAGTAAGCACTTTGAGGTGACAAGGGAAGAATTAGTAAAGAGTCGCGAGGAAGCAAAGGAGATGACTGTGATGGCTGTAGGGTTGATAGGAGAACTTGCAAAGGTGCAAGTAGAGTTGATACACTCCAAAGCAATTGTTGCGATGATGGAGCAAGAGTTGGAGAGCCTCACGAAGAGGGCAGCAGAGAAAGATCAGGCCAGGCAATGAGAGTTAATGGAGTGTATTAGAGAATAAGACTGGTTGAGAGGGTTGATGCAAGTAGCAGAGGAGCAACTCTTTGTGAATCAGAGGGAGAAGGAGGCATTAAAAGCTAAATTTGAAGATGAGCTCCAGATGTATCGCAATGAATTGGAAGAAGAGAGGAAGAAGGAGAAGCTTATGGTGGTGGAAGAAACTAATTAGGTAGAAGGCCTCATCAATGAAATCAAGGCCATGCTGAGTACAGAAGTTGAATGTAAACTCGAAGAGGTGAGGTTGCATGAGCTAAAGTTACTAGTGTATGAGACGTGCAAGAGGAAGGCAAAGGATACGGAGTTAAATAATCTCTTAATTTGTCTACAAGATCATGTAGATAGGAAGATGTTAGAGGTGGGGGACAATGTGTGCCTCAGACTAGATCTTATTAGGACAAGGTTAGCTAAACTTTGTAGTGAAGTAGAAGAAGTACAAAGATCCAAAGTTGCAGAAGTAGGAGTGCAAGTGTCTTTGGAGTTGATCTTTGAAACTTTAGAGAAGAGTGGGTCAGGAGATAAGGGAGTAGATGAATTACCCATGACCTCAATTGTAGATTGTAGTGAAGAAATTATAAAAATAGAAGAGTTAAGAGTAAAATTGGATAGACCCAAGAATGGGGAAACTATAGAGAGATTATTGGGTTTGAAAGCCGATGATGAGGTTGATATCGAATCGGATTAGTAACAGAATTAAGATTTGAAGAGGCAAATATGAAGAGTTGCATTGTCATTTTGGATATGCAGGTTTGTAGAGTTTTTAAGAAACAATATAGTTGTTAGAATTGTTGTTTGCTTCACTATTTAAGAGTGGCATTCACAGTCTTATGTTATTCAGTGCTCATTATTTCTAAGAAAAGATAAAGCAAAGTGTTGTGAAGTAGTGCTCATTGCTTGAGCTTGATTCCGTGTATCACTGTTGTGTTTGTAATTGTGAGTGTGTGGAGAAATTTGAAGTGCAAGTCAATGTGCTGGTTGGATGTTGGATTCTGTAGCCTTGATCTTCATTCTGTGTGTTTGATCCTAAGTGAAGTGCAATCAAAGCAATGCCTTGATAGATTTGAGAGGAATTGTAGTGTTGGTGAGGAATTGTATTGCATTTATGAGTGCAGCGTGAAGTTGATGTGAAGCAATTTTGATCAAGGAAGTTGTGCCTTCAGTGGAGGGGTGGAACACAATTTTGAGGTAAAGTTGTTTTGCAGTGAAGTGCCGTTTTTGGGAGAGCCTAAATCATCACAATTAAGATTGTTTGGAAAGAATTGAAGGAGTTGTGATTATGGAGCGTGAATTCGTGACAATATTGCAAATCGGTGTTTCTCTTCTTGGTGTCGTTTCTACCTGAGAGATTAAAGATGCAACCAAGAAGAACTACATTGTTACTTTGCTTCATATTTGGACATTTTTTACTAGTATCTCTATGGGAACAAACTTTACTTACCCGATTACCACAAAAGTGATATTTTCCGGGTTGTCACATTTGATATTTGACTCTTGATATTTGATCAATTCTTTCTAAGCTAACTATCATAACCTCCTTTTGTCTAATATTAAATTGCAAACCATTCTCTTGCCATCTAGTCTAAAGATGTCTTGAGAATAAAACCAAAATAAGAGTCAACTTGTCTCTTACTCTAAATGAACCTTCAATGGCTATTAAAGCATACAATATGGATTAAGAAGAAATTCAAATTCCAAAGAACCAAATTCCATCATACTCCTTCAAAGCTAAAACTCCAAGGCATCTTTAAGACTCAAGTCATTGCTCATTAGAGAACTAAATGAGAGAGATAGTTTAAAATAGAAGGATTTAAAATAACTCAATATCCCTTGTTTATATATATGTGAAATACTTATATATATATAGAAGTTACTTATTACTATAGTAACTCAATTTACTAGAAACAGAGTTATCTAAAGTGTAAAATCTAAAGAAGTATCTAAACTCATGGGAACAATTCCATAAGCATGTGATCTTATTATCCTTAATTCAACAACTAAGTCAAGGATTCTTTTACATGGGATATATTTGAATTGTAGAAAGTACCACATCATAAAGGTTATGCACCAAAGAGTTCTATGGCCTTTTCTCATAACAAAACTAATAAAAATAATGTGAAATCAATATACTAAAATCCAAGATAATGGTGCTCAATTTTCAAACTTCTCTAAAATATGATCACTTCTATTTTATTTTTCACTAACTTTAGGTAATCATGGCATTTTTTTAATTTAGGTTTAAAGTTGTATGAATTTTTTTTTAATTCCTTACAATATCAAACTAAATATCCCAAAAGAGCATAGTAATATCAATGTGTTATAGGATACTTGGGAAGAAAAAAATTATACTCAAGACCACAAGAGGGGCAAATGTAGAGTTTGGACATTCTTGAGGAGCCACAAGAGTTTTTTTCTCTCAATATGGATGATTTGGGTACTTCGGTAGACTCGGAATTTAGATTTAGTTGACTAGTGATAAACACATCTTTCATTATCTCTATATTTTTAGCAATATAGAGAAAACATTGATTATGAGCAAGAGTTGAAATCTATCAAGTTAGTCTAGTGTAGGTCTCACGTGAAGAGTTTGCTTTTTCCATGGTTATCTTAGCCAAGAAGAATATGCATATGAACTATCTTAATAAATGGATTTGTAGAGATTACCATCCTATTAAATGGATTTGTAGATATTACCATCCTATTCCATGGATTTTGAGATACTACCATCCTATTAGCATGTTAGATCTCTACCAAAGTAACTATTTCATGCAATTGGATATACAAGGTCCTTTGATACTTAAGATATTTTAACAAGTTACTATCAAATGCCAATAAATAAAAAGTACAAGTCTAATATAGCATTTGTAGCAATTGATTTCTATAGCAATGATGTGTTCTACAAGTGATAATTCTTATTATTTGTATTAAAAAGTGCTATTTCAAAATTCAAAAGAGTAATGGACAAAATCTTAATAGGATTGGACTTTTGTTGATGTTATACTAATGATATTCTAGTGGTTATAATGCTTTTGTGGAGGAGCATAAGCAACATTGATTGGAGGTATTTAGAGGTTGAATCTCATGGACTCAAATTTGGAAGTGTAGATTCCTTAAAAAGGAAGATGAATATTTAGGTCACACTATCCATCTTGACAGACGTGGTATCTAATAAATAAAGATATAGATTATTGCACATAGTCATCAATGCATTCTACTCTTATCATTGATCTCTAACCATTGAAGTGGTTGATGTAGTTTGACAAGCTTCTGAAGAAGCTTATACAATGTGCTCTGATTTCATAACAATATGACTTTAGGGTGTTCAAAATTCTAAAGTAAAACATGATCTAAATGCACTTGAATAAAAATCCATGTACCAACAAACAAGATTAGATTAGAGTCTATTTGCATGAAGAGATTGATGAAGAGATGTGCAAAGTTAAAATCCATCAGCTCTTTTGTTTATATTATTGGTATATTGTTTCATGCTGGAAATGCTTCTTTTGATGCAAAAAAGTGATTGTTAAGTTCATGAATATGAAGAGTATTGATATTGGGATAAGTTAATATGATTTTCATGATTATATCTTGGTGATAAAATATCTTCATACTTGCATTATGATTGGTAAAATTGATACCAAGGAAAGGGATTGTATCTTTCAACAAGAAAATTGGTTAAAACTTGAGAACAAAAATACTATTTATGTACAAGAAGAAGGTAGATTGGAGATACTAATTATGTCTTAGAAAATACAATTGGTACAATACACTCATGAAGAAATATGGCATTTTGGAGTGAAGTATATATCTTACTTTGGAGTCATTATTGATGATGTGGTATGTGGATAGATGTGCAATAGCTAGTTGCTAGATGTATGGTTTTTACCAAGTTAGATCATCATTTAATACTATAGGAGTGTCAAATCTAAAGTATTTGATCATATTTGGAGTTTAGACTTTGTTTGATAAGATATAATATATATGTTTTGGTTATGGTAAGGAGCTTCTCCAAGTGAATTGACCTGGTTGTACTTCTCAATGAGTCAAATGAAGGGATAGTTTAATTTTTCCTAAATCATGTTCTTGGATTTTTTGTGACTTACCAAGTCTTTATTGATAAAAGTTCAAATTCTTAGTAGATTTTTAGATCTCATGTGATAAAGGCATTGATTGATTATAATATTAGATCTTTAGATCACCTTGAAGCATATGCTTTAACAATAGAGTTTTGTAAATGGTTTACACAAGAGAAAATTATGCAAATAGTTTCAAAGAGACCACTAGAGAGATTAATAACATACTACTTTGGTTAGTTGTGTGTTATCAATGTAGCCCATAAGCATCCTTACCATCTCTATTTCCATATTTCATACTTTCTAACAAGAAGTATGGAGGTATTTATTATGATTCTATTGTGATTTTGTACTTGGATGATCTTAATTTATGATGGAAGCATATTATCAACAAGCAAAGGATTTTGGGAGAGTGATATCACTTTAATTTGAGACCTTATAAATTGCTCGCCATGAAGTTACCTTACGTTATATAACTATCTATGGAGAAGGTAATACATACTTGATTGGTTGGTTCAATCATTGTGGTTGTGTCATTTGCAATAGATTACATAAATCAATGTAGCCTTGAGAGTGTACAAGGCTTTGACTCTTAGAGTTTTGCATTGAGAGGATGTGATGAAGTTTTTTGGAAGACCTGTGAAAATATACAATACTATGCCATGTCAACTCCCAAACATTGATAATATTTTGGAGTTGTAAATTTAGTCTTGTGATAGATGTGATATGTCTTAATTAATGGAGTTGTTACTATATGAATGTATGATTATTTTTCAAGAGAATGGCATATATTTGACCTCTCTACCCACAATATTGTGAGTTGTACATGTAGGCTTGCGGTATATGTTATGTAGCTATATTAATAGATTTTATATTATATTAATGTGTGATTCTTGTTCAAGAAGATTGCATATGTCTGACCACTTCACTTACAATTGTTCCTCAATGGTAAGCATTGTATCCTTATTATTATACTTGAAATTTTGGCTTGTTGATTTTTTGTATGGTATACATTATAGACAAGAATTAATAACTCTATAGTTCTTTACTTCTTCATCTTTGCTCAACATAGGACATATCTCATACTTGGATAAGATCATTATTAAAGTTAAAGTGGTCCAATTGTAAACTAGAAGACAATTGTGGTACTTTAAAGTTGATGCAAGACATAATTACTGGCTAGTGGAGCAATTGTGATCTTAAGAATTTATGTATGTTGGAGAAGATTATTATTAAATTTAAAGGACTCTAACTACAAACTATAAGACAATTCTGGTACTTTAGAGTTGATGTAAGACATAATTGCTAGCTAGCAGAGAAATTGTGGTGCTTTGAAATTTATGTACGGAGTCTAATTGCAAACTAGAAGATGATTTTGATACTTTAGTTTATATAAGACCCAATTGCTAGCTAGCGGAGCAATTGTGGTGTTTAGACTTCTTTTTTTTACTTCATATGTGGTATATATATGGTATACATCATACATGGTAGAAGTGCTTCTACTATGTATGATGTGATGTGCACAATGATGTATGTTATGGTGCAAAATGAGTATATATATTTATATATAGGGTTATTGCAAATTGATGTATACTTGGATGAGCTAGATGCTATAATGAATCATTGATGAATAGTTCTTCTTTCTCTCCTAATTATAACTAAAGAGATATTAATATAAAGGTATTTGTTTACACTAAAATAAATATTAAAAACATACTCTCTACTATATTTATATCAAGCATTATGATCTTGTATTTATACTTCTATCCTAAATTTTAAGATAGTAAATAAAAGCTATATGATAATACTGAAAATGGAAGACATTGAATAGTTAAAAAAAAACAAGCAAGATCCTCATTATATTATAAACAGATTCAATAGAATTTTCCAAAACCTATCCCATTTATGGTCATATGTTTTATTGTTAGCTTGGAAGATAGATATACCTATTGAATATTCCACAAGAAGAACTAATATTTCTTCATTATGCTTATAATTTATTTTACCATAGACAATATACATGTAATATACAAACAATCAATAATTTTTTTTTATTTCTATCAATAACTTAATATTGAGAAGTTATTGTATGTTAATTCCATTCTATGGACCTTCAGTATAGGCTTTGATATTTGATAAAAATAATTTTGTCTACCAATGGTCATATTATTATAATATTTAAAATTTTGATTTTAATAGTGTTTGATGTGATAGTAATGTGACACCTTTGTCTTAATATGTCATGTTGTTCTCACTTCTGAAGTCCACTATAGATTTATATCACCTAAAGTAAAGTCTACTTAGATCTATCTTAGATATATTTTGAATTCTTCTTTATATTGGTTTAAGTTAGAGTCTTATAAGAATTAATAAATGGGTTAGCACAATATATTGACCATTTTAATTCTAATGTAAAATATAGTTCTACATGATAAGAATAAGCTATGATAAGAAAGGTATAAATTTGGTCTCATAATTTATTAAATACAAGATAATAAATTTATTTTATATTTCTTATGAGATATACATATCATTGAGAGAAGGATTTATTTCTAAACTCGTACAAGCCTTGTGGAAAATACAATTAGTGATATATTTCAATTGTAAAAATCATTTAACACTTTGAATCATTTAAAACTCACTATATAACTAATTAGGACTTTGGACAATATTTTGTCAAAAATCTCATCATCTACAATAGCTCAATGATTCATGAAATTCTAAAGAAAATATTTAAAATTTTTCATTTCTAAATAATCAAAAAATTTATATATGATGCTTTGTTGTTGTTATTCATTATAGGAATAACAAGGAGAATGGTAATTACTAAAAAATTATTATATTTCCTACTTTACTTAAAAAAAATACATGGCAAATATAAACATCTTACATTGATTTCAAGATCTAACAAAAGAAAGGCTTCAAATCTTCCCCAAACAAAAGATATACATGGGAATTTCTATTAAAGATCAATTATGATATTACATTTTGTACTATATATAAACACCAAGATTATGAATCATACAAAATTTAATATATTTTCACAAAATTATAATTATTTACTCATGCCTTAAGCCTTAATTTGATCAATTCAAGAGGAATTAGGTAATATGATTCAATCAAATGTGTATACCCTCGTTAACTAACTAACCAAATAGAATTATATTCTACACTAAAAACCTACTTTTATTACTTGATATCAAAGAAAGTTAGGTTTTTAATGATTATTTTTAATAAAATTGATTAAAAAATAAATAATTATACTCATAAATAAATATTTAATATGATTGGTTCTTAATTAAAAATTGGTCCCTTTTTAAAATTCAATTATAATTATAACTACTATAATATTATTAAGCTAATATCTTATTTATCAATACAATATCAACTATGCCTTTGGCAAGCAAGAGAATCTTTGAGGAGATGTTTAATGCATTGAAGTTTTTATGTTTTTATGGTATTAATGAAAAAATTATTTGTTCTTATTATGGTAGTTATTCACTTCAAGCGTAACAATAACATAAAATCATAACATATTATTACGAAGTGATAAAATTTTAATTTTTACATGCTTCCAATATATTCTCAAAAAAGTACAACTCTGTTGTACTTTTTTGAGAATATATTGGAAGTTAGCCTTCTCTAAAAGACAAAGTAACTTATATAAATACTTATAATAATTAAAATAAATTACTGTATTTGGCCATCCAGTCAGTCAAGTAGTCATAGGTTCAATCTCAATAAAAGAGAGACGTGTTTCTTGTAGCCATGACTGAAATATCAATATTGAAAAATAATAGAAGGTATGAAAATGATACATAACTAATTAATTATAGATATATAAAAATAAGAAGAAAGACAAAAATATATTCTATAGGTAATAAACATATAAAATGATTATTATAATGATTTAAAAATTCTTAGTTTGAAAATGAGTTACATTTGATGAAATGTTAATAACCAACTCAATAGATGTTTTATGCATTTGTTTGCATATGTACTATGATTGGATTTGTTGTGAGAGAAAGAGGAATATAAATAAATAAATACAGTTTTATTTAATAGTATGTAGTTACACTTATCTCTCTTTGTAGGGCAAATAATATAGCAAGAAACCATACAAATATTCATAAAAATGCAAGCAAAGTCTTCAACTTGATCAACAACTTACTTGTCTTTCTATTCAATAAAAGTATTATTGATATCAAGAGATTTTTGTCTATTCACTTATATTTCATTGATTTTTTAAACTGTTTTTGCCCAAAAGCTTATTATTTTCTGCATTAATACACAGAAGGATAGTTACAAGGATAAGTAATAGTCTTGTTGTCAAGAGATTGAAAATGGAAGGAATATTTTGAAAATGATTTGTATAAAATTTAATCCATTGATTGATTCTTACAAATATAGAGATAATACTCTTTGAATTTATTCCATTGACTTTCTATTTTTAACAATGATTAAATAATCGTTAACTTTTATATTTTAACCATTATTATCAAAAATATTTTTATTTATTTCAGTTATTTAAAATCAATCCACACTTATTTATTTTCATAAGTATGTTAATTCATTTGCACTTCATAATAATGGTTTCAGTTATAGTTTGAACGTACACATGCCCCGATATTCAAACTTTTGTCGGTCCGTAACCATAAAATGTTATGGGGTCTTCATTAGTTTAAAATATTATTTTTTCTGAAAAATATATGTTTAATATTATAGGTATTTATAAATGAAGAAATAATGAAAAAATAATATTTTTTATTCACATTAACTTTCTATATTTTACCTAATTCTACATGGTTATTAGAAGTTGATGTACCTAGTGCTGTATCATTGATAAATCGGTGCAGGGAAGGTGGTGCAGGGAAGGTGTTCGATTTCTAGAGTGCATATATTAATTTATCCGTATTTATGTTAAATAGAGATATAAATTATTTGTTGTATTTACATAAGTATATAATATTCATAATTAATAAATAAGCATTTGCATCTAGTTTTATGGAAGAAATTGATTCTCTTTTGAGTGTTTTCCTTTAAATTGATGCCTTGGACCAAGTTGATGATCTATGAATGGATTAAAGAAAAGATATTTCGATAAAGATTACCACATACCTCTATTCGTTAAAAGAAACTGGTGTCATGCATGGAGTTTACTAAAAGTGATACTTCCAAGTTCATTATAACAATGGTTCTAACTCATAAATATTATTGAAACATAAATCTTCACATGATTCAAATATAGGATTTATATTTTGATGTAATCGTTCAATTATTTTGTCAAAAGCACATATAATGTTAAGTCAATTAGACCTATTCTTACAGAAAATATATACTACTTCACTAGGAGAGAAAAGGTGACGCGTAGAATACACAAAGGATGGGAAGACCCATCAAGGCCGTACAAGGGTGAGACAAATTAGATAAAATGGGGTTAAGCCCCAAATTTAAAAATAGATTTAAACATTAAAAAACAGATTCATTCTTTGTTATGTTAAAGAATATAACTTACTTAACAGTGTTCAAAGTTTGAAATCCCATGAACTTTGTTGCGAGATTCTCTCCAAGATATCAATATATGCAATTTAGATTTTATTATTATGTCAACTTAAAATTATGTAAGTATTAGAAAATCGTTTTTATTGTCACGTCATTTTTCAAATTTGTAGAGTTTAGAGCCCGGCCATGGACTAGTTCACAAAACCGCCCTAATTATTCGTGAGTTCCTGCAAGAATTACGATTTATTGCAGGAATTCAAACAAGTATTTTACGATGAAAGGCGACCGCGTAGGAAAAACGAAGGACGGGAAGACCCATCAAGCCGAACAAGGGAGAGACAAAAAAGTATTCAAACAAGGAATTCAAACAAGTATTTTACAAGGAAAGTAAGTTGTCCATCAATAGATATAGCCGGTTATTCTGATTTCTGCCTCAGAAATTCTGGAAATTCCGATCATTTCGCCAAATTTCCCATTACAGAAAGACTGTATTGCTTGCCGGTATCTGAACAATTTTTCCCGGTAGAGGAGCAGGTTCCAAGTCACTATTTGTCGGGATCCTGCGTCTGAGGCTTTAGGGTTTGGACTTCGTCTTTTGGGAGTCCTTTTGCATCATCTCCACAGAATTCGAGCTCTTTCCCCTCTCTGCCGCACCACTCTGTAATCGCTGCAGATTTCAGTCGTCGGCAATCATGGTATGTTTTGATTTGCTCGTGTTCAAGCCTCTCACGTATCGCGTCGATCGTAATGACTTATGGTTTGCTGGAATTTGCTAGCCCTGAATTTTTATGAGTCTATATCCACTTGCGGATCAGTTTGTTGGAAATTGGCGGCGGAACTTCGTGCTTTTTGGATACCTGGGAACTGAAAATTGTCTCGTTGTCGTGCAGTCCGGAAAGAAGAAAGTTAGAGTAGAGAAGGAGGAGAATGTCACCTTGGGTCCTACCGTGAGGGAAGGAGAACACGTTTTTGGTGTCGCCCATATTTTCGCTTCCTTCAATGATACTTTCGTGGTAGGTTTTTGTCTCTGCCCTTGTACTGACGTCTCTTCACAGATTTTTCCTACATCAAAAACAGCATGATCTTTGCCATTACTGGCACATTCCCCTAATTTTTTTCCAACATGATCATCTTGATCTGCAGCACGTTACGGATTTGTCGGGAAAGGAAACAATTTGCCGTGTTACCGGGGGCATGAAGGTGAAGGCTGATCGTGATGAGTCCTCTCCCTACGCAGCTATGCTTGCTGCCCAGGATGTCGCTATCAGATGCAAGGTCAGAGATCCCCCAATATGGCTTGTTTATGATTTCAATACGAGGATTTTGTCATTAGTGCTAAGATGAGGTCAGCTAGTAGGGAGTTTCAAGGCAGAAATTTGATGGCATCGAAATTAGGTCTTATTTTTCTTGAATCTCTTAGCGAGCTTACCGTCTTAGTGTAATAGCGCGCAGCGTCTCATTACAGGTCATTTGACTTATTGTTATTAGGAACTCGGTATTACTGCCCTGCACATCAAGCTCCGTGCCACTGGTGGAAACAAGACGAAGACACCCGGCCCGGGTGCCCAATCTGCCCTCCGTGCTTTGGCTCGTTCCGGGATGAGAGTTGGTCGCATTGGTGAGTAATCTCGCTGGTTACCGTATTGGATGCAGGGCTTTAGTTCCGGGGGATAGAGAACATTTTCAGCCTCATTTTGTCTGTATTTCGTTTTTTACTTGTCCTAAGGTTGTTGGCCTAAGTCTTTACCCATGTGCAGAGGACGTGACTCCAATTCCTACTGACAGCACCCGAAGGAAAGGAGGTCGCAGGGGTCGTCGTCTGTAGTTTCTACACCATCTACGCCTGCTGTCAAGAATCAGCATTTTCTTTCTAGCAAAGATCAGAGGACGTCTTTTAACTGTCCGTTGAGGAATTGCTGTTCTACAGGGTTTTACGTAGTCTCCTACTTCTGCATATGTTTGCACCAAGTGCGTAAAATCTCTACAACAACCGCTGTCAAGAAGAGGGAAATTGAGAGACTGTCTCTCCCCTTCTGGTGGAAATGAAGAGAATTGGAATTGTGTCGATCGCCTGATCGACTTTTTCAGCCGTCAGTTTTGACAAATATGGAGATGCTTTACCCATTTTAATGTATTATGCACATCGACTATTGTCTCTATTATCTATTTGTCGAACAGGATTTGTCCACCGAAGTTCAAATACGTTTAATGTTGATTGCGTTGCGTCCTGTGGGCCATGAAGATTTCGAAGCTCTTGGACGTTTGCCAGAATGTATTGTTTTCTCCTGAAGTCAATAAATAGATATGTGCGGTATAGATCAAAGAATCCGGATGTACTCCGGAATCTACCACGCAGAGTAAGTAAGAAATCGGTTAAGCTTTATGGTGAATAGAAAGTCCGAGTAAAGTTTTGCAGATGATGGGAGGAACGAAACAGGAGTGGTAGTACAGCGATAGACAGGTGTCTCGAATATCGATTGAATTATAGGTCGCCGAGTAGAACTTCGTATGCTTCGGGGAGATCGATCTATATGTCGTATGAACGTAACATTCAGTACTTGCAGGGGAGTGTCTTCACCTACTTAGCAGTATATAATAGTGTCAGTGGTTTAAAGACTACTGCGTTCACAGATCATGCTATGACATACGCTATAAGTAAAAAATCGGGTCCATGATGAATTCTAGTTCTCTGCAGGTGCTACTTAGTAAATCTATCAACATTGCGTCCTTACTCCTCCCCCTGCTTTCAATCTCGGATGCTTAATCTGTTGTGTCTTGGTTCTTTCTTCATGATGCGTACTAGTTCTCTGCAGGTGCTATTTCGTAGGTGTATCAATATCACGTCCTTCTGCTCATTTTTGTAATGTTGGATGCACTTCATTTCCTGAAATCAAATTTCTTTTGATTTGTAAACGAGCATACATGCATGTCACGTGCACCTCATATGCACATTCCATACTTAGTGGATTCTGCCTCTCATTTCTGAAGCAATACTTTGTCCAGCATTTGATATTCGGGAATTGCAGTTGAATGTAGAGTGTCGGTTAGGCAGAGCAGCATAAGCAACGTTAGGTAGGGCGGTTCCTAGGCCAATGGAGAATCACGTCGAATGCCTTTAATGAAAGGCATTAGAGTAATACTTCAACATAGCAAATATGAGATTTCTGCAATGAAAATCTTTTCGCAATTTTACATTGGATAGGAAAGAATATCTCTATCGTGTTCAGTGAAAAAATTACCTTCGTTTCTACTTTGCAGAAGTTTGCAAGAGACTTGGTCAGTTTCTAAAGTTGCCTACATATAATAGATTGCTTCCAATATCTTGTCAACTTGACTTTGACGATGTGGAAACTTTTTAATCTTTTGACTCGGCTCCTATACCCTTAACCCATTCTACATGCGCTCGTGTGATTAAACACTGCGCTTTCATGGAAAAAAATTTAACAGTTCATTCGGATATATCTAATACGTGCAGTAGACACATTTCAAGTGGAACTACAAAGACAACGTGGAGATATATGTTTCGTCAATTCAGTAATTTCCCAATCAGTTGCGGAACTGCCAACTACGACCGACAAAATCTCACTTGCAAAACCTGTTTCTGGTTATCTGTAGTGTTGTGTTTCTATTTGAGACATGAAGCTCCAAGGAAATGTCCCCCTCACAAATGTGTACAATAATTTTATGGACCTAATGGACGTAAACGACTGACAGGACTCTAATACTTGGAGGAACATGGAACTATACTTTCAGAATCTGTTGAACGTGGTGTGTCCCAGATTCACCAGATTCTGTTTACTTCCCTCAAATATCGACCAAAACTTCAAGCTTGAGGATTTCGAGATCTCAAGAATCCGCAGAATATGAAGAACAAGATAAACCTATGTCCATAATGTCTCCAGATTCTGTTTTCTTCCCTCAAATATCAACCAAAACTTCCAGCTCGAGGATCTCGAGATCTCAAGAATCTGCAGAATATGAAGAACAAGATAAACCTGTGTCCATGATGTCTCCAGGTACGTATGTGTAACATAAAAATGTCCACATCTGCTCCCTTGGCAGAAATTCCAGAAAAGGTCTGTACTTCCGCTGCAATGCAGACTCTCCTGTGAAATCGGGCAAATGTGAGGCATTACACAGACATGCCTGTGTAATGACGTCCTTCGCCAGAAATTCTCAATTAGCGTTGCACAGCAGATCCATTGAGCCTGAGGAACTTCTGTAGACCATTCAGTGAGCACCGAGGCGGACCTCGTCAACAACGAACTTAGAGAGCAGATGCACAGGCATGAGATTCGAGGTCCAGATAAATAATAAGCTCAAATACGAACCGATTTATAAGTAATCAAAATTCTTACAGACATGTGCACTTCTTGAGGAAACGGCTGAGCCCTGTAGTGAACTAGATGAGAAGCTGTTCCCATCGGTGCTTACGGAAGTTCCTATTCTGGGTCTTGATACCTGATTCTTTCCCAGCACCTAAAGAGGGGCCAAGTATCCATAAAAGGCCGGTACAATTCCCTCCGGAATGCTGACAATGTTAATCTTGATGAGCTGCTGACAGAGAGCTGCCTTCTTATGACTTCAAAATTGTAACAACCACAGTTAATGCTGGGAGTCAGGGTTATGTACAGCGTGGATGGTAAATACTAAATCAAGGCTCAATAGTTGTGTGGAGGACCCTGAGTGGGGAGGAGACCAAAACGTCTCTTGCAGATAATTCGCTGCTTCGAGAACTTGTCGTCAGGAGAAAACCGAGCTGAATTGAGGAAGGAAATCAAACGAGTGAGTTGGTTACAAACAGCTTGTGGCATTCAAAGAGCGAAAGCGAACAATGCATGCACACAAAACATCTACCAAATTCGGCGGTAACATACCTGGATGTGCAGACATTGTAGGGGTACCATCTGGAGCTTCTTTCTGTAATAATAAAACATGTGCAGATGAGTAAGCAAACCTATAACACTAGTCGGTACTCGAGCTGAACTCTGCATTGACAAGTGAGAAGCAACCGTTCCAACTTGAAATAACAAATCATCTTACCTTCATTGTATACACCTTGCTCCCATTCGCATTGATGTAGTACATGAGATACATATTGGCTGTTCGGTAGAACAAGACCTGTAAGAAGAAAACCGCCTGCGGACGAGAGAAGAACTCGACTTGGTTTTCACGACCACACGAAAAAGGAAACTGAAAACCTTCCTATCTGTCTTCAGTTTGAGAATCAAGCAAGAGTCCGGTACAGCATTTTCAAGCATCCAGATATCATCGATACCATGACAGCCGATATTTTCCTAGGTCACTATTTTGGCTGCAGGAGAGTACAGAGTTCTCGGAAAATTCGAGGTAGAAGAAACGTGACGCAGTTCTGATTCCAAATTTGTAATATCGAAAATCAGCGAGACAACACAAGATTAAACTGTAGAGTTATCGGACATTAGCACATACCTTGATATCGAGGCTCGCGGAAACCCTGAGGCCGCAGAGGAAAAGAGCTTTCTAGTGAACTCGTGATCATCTAGTAGCCCAAAGCCCTAACTAAACCTCTCCTACGTGGTCGCCCTTTCCCCAGTAAACCTCTCCCGCGGTGGGAGCTATGACGTAGCTCCTACCATGTCGCTGCTGTTCACAGTCACGACAATGTACCACGCCGCAGTGTATTACACAGTTGACCCAACACTCAGTAAAGTTGATTGATGCTACCATTGTACAACATAGGGCACTCGTCGAGTGTCAAAATCATGAAGACCTTTAAACGGCCGAGTTTAGTATAATTTTGCTTGACAATGAGGATTTATTAAAATTTATTATATCAGCACAAAAAGAGAAAGGTGATGCAAGAGGCGTACAAAGAGGTACAGAAGGACTGCAGCAACGGAGAACGATAATTAACCGGATTATCTTTCCACAAGGAAAATCAACCGAATGAATTTACAACTGACAAGCACAAGGATTAAATATAGGGAGTATACTTTAGGTGAAAATCGAAAGTGGAAATGCTAACATCTTTAATTAAGTATGTACTTTTTTAAGTGCTTATTTGGGTTGGTTCAACGCACAAAAAAAAGGTGTAAATGGAAGAATAATTTGATGATATATTTGGTAGTTTGTGCAGTGATATTTATTCAAGGTTATTTGGGTACACTAAAAGACCAACTAGAACTATGGGTAAAAATTAATACACATAAAATGCTTATGATTATTAATAAAAAAGTGAGTATTATATGCTTATGATGATATTCTTACTTTCAAACGTCTTCCGAAACAAATTAATAACAGGATAAAGTAAAGAAAGGAAAGAAACTGATTAAGAACATGCCATGTACCCATGGTTTTGACATTATGCATAATTTCTTAAATTATTTTCCACCATTGTCTAAGCTATTGTATCCCATCCGTTAAGCCTTATCTTAGTCTTTTCCTCTTTCCATTGCTTCCTCCACAAAAGATTAGCGGTTTCAATTTTCAAATTTGTGGGTTTCTTATTGCGGAGTGTCATTTCATACAAGTTTCCATGTGTACCCCATGGCATGAACGCTCAGAAATTGAATACTCTTGTAACAACCATTGACGGGTGATGAAAACGTCGAGTTGAGCAGGGGAAGTTAATGCAATCTCCGATTTGAGATTCAACATTAGAATTGAAATTGAAATTACAATTTGCATTTGATTTTAAATTTCAAATCAGAGATTAAATTAACTTCCCCTACTCGATGTGTATGGATTTCCCGTGAAAGAAGTGCTAAAACAAATGCTTTCTTAATTTATGGGTGATGAAAAATTTTACAACAATAATTTTAATTTTGAATTTCAATGGGGTTTCAAAACTTAAAGAGTTGTTACTTTAACGCTCTTCTTCCATCCAGATTTTTGTGGGGTTCATAAAAATGTCTTTTCACAAAATGAGATGGCACTGAAAAGTTTTTTAGGAGGTTGAGCCTTCTAAAAACTACCTTAGATTCAATTACTGAAGATATTAGAAGGATGGGCCAAAATAAATATGATTAATACAAATAGTTATTTACTACTGTACTGTAGGTGAGCTAGAATGAGCCACTTGTCATTTCATGAGTTTGAAATTTACATTTCCCACCTATGATGTTAAGTGCATCTAGTCCAATGTTTGCAAGGAATCCATGCATCACTTTCTCATTATTCATGTGGATTTGGAAGGTTTTGAACTTGCTCAAAATAAGCGGAGCTCGCTAAGGTGTTTAGAAATTAGTGCAACTTTGAGATTGTAGACTCGGAGAAGTTCTTTGAGTGCGTGCTAGCAACCTTGGATTGAAAATGGGATAATGGTATACACTCTTCTTCATTTTCTCTTATCTCCTCTCCGAGAGAGAATGTGATTCTTTTTCCTCTTGAATCAATTATCTATTATTGAAGGATCACAAGCAGTAGAGAAAATAGTGTCTACTCCTTCTTTAATGGTGACTAGTACATCTGCAAACTCAAAAGGTGATGAAGATCGGTTTAGCATGGTCACCCATCACTACGGGCAGATTGTAGACTATTTGGGAAATCCAAAACAAGAGAAGTAGAGAAGCTCAAGATAGCAGTAGAAAAGTTCAAGGTAGATTTAGAGAGAATCAAAGCCCATGCAAAGAAGAGACAAAGAGATTGAAAATAGAAGCAAAGCATTTGATAGTTGAAGCCAATAATATGAGTAGAGCACAAAAGATACAATCAAAATCTAAGAAGGACAATTTGAAAATCACAGAAGCAAAATCAGAATATGTGTACATATGACAATGGAATTAGCAAAAATGGCAGATTAACCTTTAAGGACATCAAAAATTTCATAAGTGCTTATTTAGAGGTAGGATGTGGTCATACCAATGAGGTGCAGGAAGCAAAAATCCTATAGTAAGTGCATGCACAAAAGTAGAATGAGTAATACCGAGACTTTTAGTGCAATAAAGACAACAATTCTCTTGTTGTATAAACCTTTGAATCAGAATATATATATTGAAATTGTCACGATGTTGTATTGCTTATGCTTCTAATGTCAAACTGTTTATGCTTGTGAGATCAAGTACGTAATATCTTTTGCATGGGTTTTGCTTTGTCTATCCATAACCAAAAGCTTGCATATTACATTATTTTCTTTTGGTTGCAAAATGTGAATACAACTAAATTTGTGAATTAGCATGTATCATTCAAGAAACTTAACTACTCTGCTATAATTGTAATTGGAAAATCAACTTCTCCAAGCACTATCAAGAAAAACATGAACTAAATCTGGCCAACATCAACTCAGTAAGATTTCAGTCTATTTTGTATATAAGATATAAAAAAATGCTCAACAACTTAACAACTTAACTTAACAACTTAACAACAACTTAACTTGCTGTAATTGTAGGTGAAAAATCAACTTCTCCAAATGCTATCTAGAAAAGTGTGAACTGAATCTGGTCAACATCAACTCTTAGCAAAATTTTAGTCTTCTTTAAATAGAAAATATCAAATGGTTGTTGGACTACTCAACTAATTGATTGCTTTGCTTTAATTGTAATAAAAAATCAACTTCTCCAAGTGCTATTGAGAGAATCATGAACTAAATCTGACCAACATTTACTCTCAATAGAATCTCTATCTATTATATACATATAAGATATTAGATGGATGCTTGACTACTCAACTACTTGACTTCTTTGCTGTAATTTTAATTGAAAAGTTAACTTCTCCTAGCACTATCAAGAGAAACGTGAACTCAATATAGCCAACATAGACTCTGAACATTACTTCAATCACTTTATTAATACAAGATATCATATAAATGATAGATTACTCAACTAGTTGATTGCTTTGATGTAGTTGTGATTTTTTGTTTGTTGACACTGCCCTTTATCTTATGTCTATCACTACTACCAAGCTACTTTCTTATATATTTGAACACTATATCGATTGGAATATGCATGCATTTGAAGCTTAAGTAGTCTTTTTCATCTTCCATTCCGAGTGACATCTCTATGAGTCTACAAATCATAATGGTTTAGCATTGTTTCTTTTTCATTATTGTCAAGAATTTTCAACAACTTGTGTGTTGACTCTTGGTTGTCACTAATAACTATAAAACTATTTGATTGTGGTTCTAAAAGAAGTCCTTATACTTGTTTTTGGATGTTTTGTCCATGATAGTATCATTCTATTTTGCCTTAGCACTACTAGCTATACAACTATCTTATTGTGATTCTAAAAGAAGTCTTGATACTTGCTTTGGATGTTTTATCCATGACAATATTATTCTTTTTGCCTCAACAATAGATTTTCCAAGATCCTTCATTATAGTGAATAAGTTAACAAGATTATCTTGTGGCAAAGAGATTTTTAGCACTCCTTTGTTCATATGTATCTCACAATGACACTTGAGTAGTCAGAGCTTGCACTTTTCTCTTTGTGCAACATATCAAAAGGTATAACCTTTCTCCAACACATTAAAACTTTTTTTCTACCTTATAGAACAACTAATCCTCTTGTTATAATGACACCTTCATTTGAATTATAGCAACAACCAGTTGGAACAAGAATAGAAGTTATAGCTCACTATCTACAATAGTAATACACTCATATATGTCTAGCATATCACTACAGTCTTGATAGCTTTCCTAATTGGAAGTAATACTGATTGTTTTGAATGCATTGCTAACTATTGTCATCTTTTTGATCATACCAATAATATTGAGCAACATCATGTCATATAGTTGAACAATGCTTCTATTTAATCCAACATCTCTTGAAAGTATTGAAAATCCTTTATGGTTGTTTGTATTTGTGCTATCTCTTTCTCCTACTACTCTATTGAGGAACTTTTATGAGTCTCATCACTACAAATAAGAACCAAAGATGATATTGATTGTCGAGCCTTTGGAACATGATCATCAATAGCTTTGATCCAAAAAGTTATCCTAAGCATATGGAATTCATACAGCCTAAGGATCCTATTTTCAAGCTGTTATGTACAAGGGACATAATAAAAACTGCAAAAATAATATACTCTAATTGTATGTCATTCCACTCTATCATAAAAGTCAAACAACACCAAATCTGATGTGAATGCAAAGATCATGCGAGGACATATAGATTTGATCCCAAGAGAATTTGTCTTATTGATAAAAAGAAATTGAATTATGTTTTACATTCTTTGCACACAAAGCACAGCTCTGACTTTTGATTAGCTGCATACTCTAAAATAAACTTCTCCAAGTGTAATTGAGAAAAGCATGAATTGAATATGGTAAACATCAACTCTTAGTAGAATTTTAGTCTTTTATATACATATAAGATATCCAATTGATGCTTGACTACTAGATTCCTTTGCTATAATTATAATTGAAAAATCAACTTCTCCAAGATATCATAGGGATGCTCAATTGCTAAAATACTTGATTCCTTTGCTATAATTATAGTTAAAATTGAACTACTCCAAGTGCTATGGAGAGAAGCATGAACTAATGAATTGAATTTGGCATATATAGATTCTCAATGGAATTTCAATCTATTATATACATAAAAGATATCATATGCATAGCAAATTAGTTTCAATTTGAAGATAGAAAGACAATCCAAAATTGAAACTACAAATGATATTTAAAAAATATCAGATTATTTGTCAATATTTTCTCTCCAAAATTGAATGTTTAGATTTTCACATTTAGGTCCTTGTTTGAGTTTGAATTCTCTTCATTGTGGGCAATCAGATTGATGAGACAACCATTGGGTTCTCAATGGATAATTGAGTAGCAAAAAGACACCCTAGTTTTTGTTGAGATTCTTTCGAGGAGAATATGATACAAATTTGATAAAAGCTACATAAACAGTTGACAAGTTTGCTATTATAAGCAAACACTGAAAGGAACTACAAGAAATACAATCTAACATTGATATGAAATCAAAGCAAGAATCTAATATATTCTCAAAGGGTCATATATTTCATACTTGTAACATGCAAGACTTCCAATTTCATATAGCATATCAATAAGTCCATTGGTCCCGGTGGAGGCACAAAAGAAATCTTGTAAAGAAAACAAAATATTTATACATCAGTGTGAAAACTAAAATACACTTGGTTCACAATGGAAAGTAAGACATGTTTCCATAATGGAGGATATAGTTTCCTCACAATATTGATCAAGATTCACTAGAGGAAAGTCCATGAATTCATGATTTACTTCTAAATCTACAACCTTTACTTCTAATCTATAACCTCACACAAAGTCAGTTTTGTTCATCAAATAATCATGCAAGACAATGCATGTGCCAATCCACTACAACAAGTATGAATGTCTCCTTCTATTTTCAAATGTACTCTAATTTCTTGCAAGGAATGCCACCTAGTCTTCAAAATGTCAATATAATGTTCACTTAGTACTCTAGTTTGAGCTACGTAATGATTAGATTCCCTTTTATCTTGAGTTTAGGTTTGCTTGAAAGTGAGAACCATGTGACTTGTTGGAACATAACTTGAATCACCCAATAGGTAGTGGTGGCGCTCAAGGTAATTGCATGGACCTCTATGATTTGATCACAAGGGAGATTTTTTCAAGCATGTCATACCACAACATGATCTAAGCATCCCTATACTACCAAAACACACACAAAAAACACTCCAATAAGAGAATGATAAGCCTTGTACCACCAAAACACACCCAAAGAACACTCCAATCAGAAAAGCTTCAACTTTTATAATATTGAGATTAGCAACAAAATTTAATTCCTATTAGACATTTACTTCAAAAAAGTGTATTGTACTTCTTTTGCCATCACACACAACTAGACCACTGATGTAGTATGATCTTTCCTACTGTAATTTATTTCTCCATCAATAATGTGCCTTAATGCCTAACAAAAAAAAGTACAATCAACTAATCCTACATATCCAAGAAACCCATTTTGAGCAAAGATTGAGGAAATCCTAGTCCTCTCTTCTATTCCATGCCATTGCACTTCTTTTTCCAAATTTGGAAAATGGGAGGTGATAACACTATAAGATTGTCAAACTAGGAAATAAGATTGTCAAACTTACACTATTACCCCATAGATTCATGCCTCTTTCCACACAAGCACCATTTCTTTTGTGGCTAAATCTATCCAATGCACAAGGTACTTGTAACCAAATAGGTGTTTTGTCTCTTCCATCCTTTCTCTTGTAAAAAACCTCATGGTTCTTGAGAAAATCTACCAAAGCAAAGAAAGAAGGTAAGTCTATCCTTTTTCATTTTTATAGGCCTATTAGAGCATGGAAATATTATATGAAAACTTTATACAATGAACTATAGAATTTCTCTCATACAAATAATGCATGGTGTGTATCAGCTCCCACCATCTTCTAAGTTTTTCCATGTCATTTGCATCTTCTATGTTAGATTCCTCCAAATCCCCATGGTGAGAATCCTGCATATCTATAAACTCATAATTGGCAAACTCATCTACCACATCTTCTTTTGCCTCCTCATTAAATTATGCATGTACCTTTTAATTTGTTTACATAATGTGCTATGGGCACTAAGTTTATGCATGATTATCCTACCCACTTGATCAAAATGATAATATGCAACCCATCCTTCCTTATCCTCTGAGGTCCTCAAGAAATTGTTTTCTGCTTGTTGGTTTGAAAGCTCAATGTTTTTTTGAAGTAAAAAATTTCAGTTAACTAAGGATTAGCCGGTACAACTTTGGTATGACATCTTGTAATGCAAATAGCTAAAAATATTATCTAGAGGTGAAAATTGGCTTGGTAACATCTAGAAGGACGTTGTGTAAAATGGACTAAGTAGATCAGACAAATGTTTCACCAAAAGAGTACTTCTACTGATAAGGCAAAAGCCAAAATAGCCTGAAAACTTTAGAGCAAATTTTGGAGGCCTAAACGAATGAATTAAGCCTTGAAAATGGAAAGTTTTGCTCCTCCCTGAAGGAGACAGACTTGCCTTCATCCCCATGGTTTTTCTTGTTGAGAGCTTTCCAATGGTAATTCACCCACATAATTCTGAGCTCCCTACAATAAGATCCCCTAAAGATCCCCTTTGGTCAAACCCATTTGACCAACGAGATAGGACAAGGGCTGACATGTCACCCATCCAAACAACTAATCCAAGGATGGAGCTTTCTTGACATGTCACCAATTCATGTATCTGATCTAAGGATGGAGCTTCCTTTGAGTGGATCCTCTTTGCTATATAACAAAGAGGAGGTGCTCTTTTGGGGCATAGAAAGATTGAGTGTGAAACTTGTGTTGTCTCTCTTGTATCTCTCTTGGAGAGTTTGCTTATCCTTGGAGTATTACACATCTATCAAGAAATGCATAACTTAACATCCTCTGCTAGTATAGAGACACCTTGTCATCATTGTATTATAATTTCATGAAGATTTATAATCTTTAAGTAAAAATTATAAGAGACATGGTAACCTCCTAAAAGCTTTTTAGTTTTTAGGGGTAAATTTACTTTTGGTGATAATCTATGATAGAAAAAGGCTTCCATACTACAATTTTTCTACTCCTCTCAACCCTATTGTAAGTCATTTTTGCATCTCTACTAGTTTAAAACTACAAAATCATGATCAAACACAAAAACTAGTTTTTGAAAACCCCTAATTAAGAGATGAGGCCTAGCTCCATTTTACCTCTTTTGTCCCTCCTTTTTATGGCTTGATGGGGTCTTCCCATCCTCATGTGTTCTACATGGTCACCTTCTACCTTGAAATTAAGATATTAGGAGGTTTTAGAGTTAGCTTTTTTGAGGGCTTGTAAGATTCCATAAAGTTATTTATGGGTTACTCATGAAAATTTAATGTTGTAGCAAGTTCAGAAAGTGAAATTTGGTTTATAGGTGGAGCACCCAATGATTATAGAAATGTTTTGGAAAATCAAAACCATGATCCATAGATATTTGTGGTGATCTGGCACATTTTGCATATTGCCATTAGTCTTAATGGGTAATGAAGACTACTAATAATAGCTATTTAAGACCATTGATCCTACTAGATTATTTTTGAAAGAATATTCTTGCTAATATAGTTTTAAATTCTTATTAATCTTTTCTTCTCAAGAATTTTTTCCTCAAGTATAGTTCAAACTTCTTAAATTTGTGTTCAATATCAGTTCCAACTTCTCCATCAACTCTTCCTTAGTGAAAGCTTATGTTCACGCTCCATCATTATCATCACCATGAGAATTTTTCATTCACAATTTGCATAATTGAACTCCTATTCAAGTTTGCCTCAAGAATTTTTTTTCATGAATTGCATATCATGAGCGTTCCTCCTATTGAGATCACCTCAAGTATTCTATTGAGTTTTATTATTCATATCTTGGAATAGCAGTCTCACAAATATTATTAGGACTCTTGTCAAGTTCAGATTACTTAACCTCCTATTGAGTTCTTATTACTTCTCTTGTTACCTCTTTTGTAGTACTTTGTGGTATTGGCGATGGTGCACCCTATCATGTTCTTATTACTACGGTGCTTGCACTTCTTCCTATTGTCCTCTTGTTGTTGTTCCTCTTGCATTCTTGCTTGTACTTCTTTTTTTCTTGTTGTACTTGTTTTGCACTCCTTTCACGGGGTCCCACTCCTTCTTGTTTCCTTGTTTGTTCAATTTTATTATGTAACACTTGTGTTGCATTGTTCATTGTGAGTGCAAGGTCTCTTCATTCAACTCTTGGATATTTTTCAAGTTGAATCCTTGCTAAGATGCCTTGCACTAGTGACCAGATTTTCCACCTCCATAAAATTGCAAAATTGTTGAGGGTGATTTTGAGAGAAGAAATTAAGAGTTACTTTCTTAACTCATAAGGGATAGATTGGAGTTCCAACAAGGAGGAAGATTCAATGGAGATCCTTACATAGTGGTGGAATTATACTTTAGAATCTTGGCATTTGTAAGCTAGAGTCCAATGTACAAGAAACAATGAGTTTGTGTTAAAAAAATTTGTGGATTGGATCCCACTACCTTGAGACATCTCACAAGAAAGTATTTGTTCTTGTTTCAAGCTTTGGTGAATGAGACACAAGATCATAGAGTATTTAAAAATGCATCTTGCAAGTCACAATCTCGTGTTTGGATTCAAGTTGCACTTGCCTTGGATAGGTTTGGGCATCATGGCAACAAGGTAAGTGTGGCAAGAGGCTTAAACCTAAGGAGGATTAGTGTGAGGTATACTATTTTATTCATTAGATGTATCTTGACTACAATCATAACTACCTTGAAGTGGCTTGGAAAAGAAGAGAGGTCAAGGATGTTCTTTATTTTTGCTAAAAAAAAAAGGTTTCCTCAATATGTGGGTTTAGTGATGGGATTGTATTTTGACTTACTCAAAGAGATCTAGTATGGACAAGGAGATATACTTTTGCAAGAAAGGATTTTATTCCATCAACAGCCAAGTAATGTGTGACAATAGGAGAAGGATTATCTATTTTGTAGGAGATGAGAATGAGAATGGTTTTTTTGGTATGAATGGTTGTTTTTTGTTTTGTGACTTATAGTTGTGTTTTCTTGTGAGATGCATTATTTATTCATTAGTATGGAATGGGATGTGATTGCAAAAATGCTTGGCTCTTGCCATGATATGACATGTTTGAAAAAGTCTCATATATGGTTGGATTTGAATTCAAAAGAAGAAAATAGTTTGTCTGAGAAGCAAAAATTCTTGTTATGGGATTTTGAACATATTCCCATGAGACAATTAGGCCCTTCCTTTAAGCAAGCTAGAACCCAAGATAAGTCAATTTTTATTAAATTTTTTGTTTGGGCCAGAGTGGTGAATGATCACTATATTGGAATTTTGAAAGCTATATGACATTCTCTCAAAGAAATAAGAGTGCAATTCAATGATCCTAAAAGAACTACAGATCTCTTAAGATGGATCACCATATGTATTATACTCCTTGATTTGTGGATAAATTGGGTAGACAATTGAGTAGAGGAAGACTATGATTATGAGGTAGAAAATGAAAGAGAACCATCATTGGAGCCTACTTCTAAATATCAAGGCAAGAACAAAGAAGAAACAAGAACTCTTGCTTTGCAAAATTGTTTAGCTTTTGTGCAATCAAGTTAATGACATGTTTTAGGACCTCATATATTTTTAAATAAATGTAGATTATAGTTATATGGTTGAATACTATATGCAAAATGGTTATTTGCCATGAGCTAATCTAGTTTGTGCAAAATGCTAAGACTTCTAATATAGTTTGCGTGTAATGTATGAAAATTTTAATCTAGTGTGTGTGAAATGCATGAGCATGATGGTTTGCATGGAATCAAAGAATGCTAGTTTGCATGAATTTTTTTCTGATGAAGATTTTCTTGTAGTTTGTGTGTAGAATGCTAGTTTGCATGAGAATTTCTCATGTAAGAATGTTTTGCAATTTCCTCAAGTGAGAATGTTGTGGTAGTTTGCATGATAATTTTCTTGTGTGAGAATGTTTGGTTAGTTTACGTGGAATCCAAGAATGCTTGTTTTGTAGAATGCATCTGTGAGACTATATGGGAGTATGTATGCATTAGAATTTTTGTGTATGGAAGTGTTGCTTGGAATCATTGTCAAGTTACTCAAAAGGTAATAAAAGGACAAGAAGGAAGTTACTAGTGGTTGAAGGTGAAAGTACAATTCAAAATAAAATGCAAGAGAAGAGAGAAAAAAATTTCAAATTTGAAAATTGTTGAAAGATATAAGAGAGAAGGAGGGAACAAGATAATGGGTTGGAAGGAGTGTTTCATGAAAGAGTCATATAAGAATCAAGGAGATAAAGGTTTTGAGAATTGAGAAGAGAAAGGGAGAGATTATTCAAGATCAAGAGAAACATAAGAGGATTGTTGGAGGGGAGGACTTTGATAGTAAATTGGAAATCAAGAGATAGGAGAGCCCAAGCACAAGATGACATTAATAAGGGGAGGAAATTATTGGGAAGTAACTGGGAGAGAAAATTATTGAGGAGGAGAATAATTAGGAGAGTACTTAGGGAAGGAGAGTAGAGAGAGGGAGATGAGGAAACAATTGGGAGACAAGATTGAGAGATTTATTATGGGAGGAAACAAGGAGAGAGGAAGAGGAAGGGAAGACAAGATAAAGGAAGGGAAGGATATTAATCAGATAGTAATTGAAGGAGTAATCAAGGATAGGGGAGGGGATCAAGGACAAGGAGAGGTGATAGCCCAAGATGGGAGATAGTGGAACCATCTATGCAGGGTTTAGTGTGAAATCAAAGAGGACCATGAAACCATCCATGTAAGGTTTAGTGAAATCAAAGCATAGGGTTCAATGAAATCTAAAAGACAGAAATTGCATGGAGATACATGGATACTTACAAGAGAGTTGTTGAGACTAAACACATGGAGGAGACAATAGAGGGGCCATGGTTAATTTGGTTCCACACCTTAGTGGATTATATGCCATGCATTAAATAGTGTTGGTTGAATAAATCACAAATTAGAGATGCATGATAGATTCTTTGAGAAGAGGACTTAGATGCACTTGCACTCAAAATTGCTTTGTATCCAAAACCCCATCTAAGCACAGTGTTGGCTTTTTATGGATTTGATTTTTTTGCAAATTTTGTAACAATTGATTGACAATAATTCTCATTGCACAAACCAATGTTTCTCTATCATGCCGTGCAAACCATCTTATGTTGCCATGCAAACCATTCCACCATGCCACAAAAACCACATAGCCTGTGCAAACACATTTTCACTACATAATTGATTTGTAAAGCATGCATGCATAGGGGTATCTTACACATGTGAGCCACACAAACCAATAGTGCCACACAAACATGTTCATACCGGGTGTGTGGTTTGTACGGGTTGGTTTTTCCATTATTTGCATGGGTTGTTCTCTTGGTACTTGGTGTATGGTGGGTCCAACTAACATGAATTCTCTTTTGTAATATAGGCTACATTGCGTAAGGAGTTTGCTAGTACATGGGACCGTAAAACTCACAAAGGAAAAGTAAGAGGTAGAGGTTTGAGACTTGATGTTGCTATGATAAGAGGAGCATTTTGTTTGCCTTTAGGAAGCACACCAAGGAGGAAAATAGTTCCACAAAATTTGGTGGAGGATTGGTTTCTACTAAAGACATGACAACTAGGAGATATCTAGTTAAACAATTTGCCTACATTGCATTTAGAATTTTTTTCTAGCTATTGTGTTCACTTCTTATCTCCGCCCAGTGAGTGTCACCTAGATCTCTTAGCTAGAATGGATGTGGTCTGATTGTAATTAGTGCACAATTGTTGGTAGAGTGATTGAGTATGATCAATTATTGATTAAGTATGAATGATCAAGTATTGATTTGTTTGAGTGTGATTCAAGTTGATGAAGAATTGATTACATCAAAGAAGTGAGAGTCAAGGGAAAATTGGGTGCAAGAACTCAATGTAACAATATGGAGTCTACCAACAACTAAGTCAAGAATAACAAAGTAGTAAATTGGCCAAATTAGTCTAGAATATTCTAGAAGTATCTAGGAAGCTACTTGGTACCTTCTAAGTATTGGATAACATGCATGCTAGGTGGTGACTTATAGAAAGAAGATTTTAGGGAAGCTTAGCTTGCATGCCAAGTAGATGTCTTCTAAAAGGAAGCTTCTTGCAAAGCTTCTTGACTAGCTTAGCTTGCATGCCAAGTAGACGGCTTCTAGTATGAAGCTTCTTGGTTAGCTTGACTTGGATTTTAAGAAAAGGGCTTTGAAGAAGCCTTTTGAGAAGCCTCTCAAGAGCCTTTTATGCTTCCTTATAAATACCAAAGCCTTAGCTCATGCTAGGCATTTGAAGTTTTCCTCATTCAAGAGTCCTAATGTGGTCTTTCAATTGTTCTTTCATTCTCCTATTTCTCTCCTTGGTCTTGGTCTTTTACATTGAGGGTGTTGGTGTTAGCTCCAAGAGTGGTTGATCATTGGTATCTTGATCTTGATTAATATTTCCTTGAAAGTGATCATGTGCGGGAGTGTTGGTCAAATTTTAATAAGAATGGAGTCAATTTCAAGTAGTAGTGTTTGATTTGAGCCCAAGAGGTGAAATTAGACCAATTTGGTGCAAGTTGAGCTCAATATGCAAAATTGAAGGTGGAGTTTGGATTAGAGATTTGGAGATCCCCATCCTTCTAATTTGGCTTGAGTGGAGATTTAGTGGAGGATTTGGTGGTCAACCAACTATAGAGGAATTTTATGTCAGATTTGGTGGAAGATTCACATTAGATTTATATCAAATTTTGGCAAGAGATAATTTGATCCCATTCTTGGTGATCTTGGTAGCTTAAGAACAAGATGACACTCCTATTATGTCAAACACCAAATGGTGGCAGAGTCAATTTGGTGTTATTTATGAGATGGAGGGTTTCATTTAGACTTGTTGTGATTTGACTTCCTCCATTCTCTACTTCCTATTTGTGCACTATGTTTATGTGAAGTGCATTGAATTTAGAGTGTTGGTGCTCTAGCGTACTCTTGGTAGTGAGGTTGGAGTGATGACTAATCAGATTATCTATGTTTCTCTTTGATGAGGCAAGAAGTGATGAACTACAAGCCATGAGAGTGCGTGTTGTAATGGTAGTTTACAAGTTGCACTTTCTCCTAGTGTAGCTATCATAGTTAGAGCTACATTAGTGAGTGGTGGTCAATTGGTGTGGCATTTGGTGGTGATTCTTGGTAGGGCATTTATGGTGGTTATGGTTAAGGTTTGAGTTACTTTGTCATGACGGAGTTCTTTGGGGATTCTAGAGGAGATAACACTACAAGTGCTACTTTGGTATAGTAGGTACCATTGAGTTGGATGATTTTATCCAAGAACTTGATAGTTGGTATGATCTGTAGCAAATACAAAACTCAACTTTGTTCACACTCTTCATGGCATGGAAGGGGTTGTTTTGGCACTTGGAAGGTCTATTGATGGACAACTATCATGAGTTCAGGAGAGCTCACTTGGAGAAGATTAAGCTATAGAGACAATATTGGTCTCCAAACTACATCTCCATCACTTCAAGCTTAGTTTTTAGGGGTAGATTGGCAATACTCACAAGTTCTAGCTCTAGTAGCGTTGGTGGATCTAGGAGAAGTGCACTAGTTGGAGATGGTCCTACTACAAGTGGGAGTACTACTACAAGAGGTGGTGCATCATATTGAGGTTTAACCCCATGGTAGAGTTCTTCCAATGCTTGAGACAGAACTACCAAGAGTGCAGATTAACAAGCTAAGGAGCTTACAAAAGTTCTAGCAAAAGGCTTGAGAGAGCCTATGTAACAATATGGAGTTTAGTGACAAAGTTAGTCGGGCTTACAAAGTAGAGAATAAGACAAAATAGCCTAGAATATTCTAGAAGCATCTAAGAAGCTTCTTAGGAAGCTTCCCAACTAGTTAACTTGCGCCCTAAGCAGGTAGCTTCTAGAAGGAAGCTTCTAGAAGCTTCTAACTAGCTTAGCTTGCACGCCAAGTAAGCGGCTTCTAGAAGGAAGCTTCTTGAGAAGCTTCCTAGTTAACTTGGCTTGCACTCCAAGAAAGCGGCTCAAGGAAACTTCTTGAGAAGCTTCAAGGGTCTTGTATGCTACCTATAAATACCAAGGCCGAAGCTCATGCTAGGCGTTCGGAGTTTTCCCTCATTCAAGTGTCCCAATGTGAGCTTCCATTCTCCTATTTCTCTCCTCGGTTTTGGTCTTTTACAGCCTACATGAGGCCTACACTTGCATGAAATGTTGATCTATTTTACTCAAGGAGTTATTAAGGCCCAAGCAGTCCAATTTTGGTATGGGATCTTGGACAAGGGGTTACAATATAGATTATGTGATGCTATGTTGTTATAGGCTACTTCACCTACTTTGGCAATGGTCTTTAGTTTGGCTAAGCGCATTGAGCTCAACATGGTGGAGGAGAGAATGGTGATATCTAGATATGGTAGGGAGACCTCATCCACAATTGTTACTTCTTCTAGAGTGCAGCAAAGTGCACCACTTCATGTTGGTTTCCAAAGGTAGACTGGATAGCTTAGATCCTATAGAGCGAGTGGAGGGCCTAGTGTAGCTAGACCCTTACTTTTATTTTTAGGTCAACAAAAACTAGTGAGTGGTGGTGTTGCTTGTTGGACTTATGGTGGACCTCACCATAAGAGAGAATATATTGAAGGCAATGGACATGATACTTTTAGTGCATCATAGCGAACATAGAGACAATGTGAGCATTGCCACAGATTTGGTCACACTAATGATCAATGCTTTGACCTTCACCAAAAGTTACAAATTGGTAGGGTTGTTATGGCAAGTGGTAGAGGAGCTCTAGGTCATGGAGTACATGGTGATGGAGGATACACACTTGGTAGGGATCAAGTACTTGCCCTTACTTCTAATATAGCCATGGCTACTCAAATTGAGCAATTGGAGCAAAGATTGGCTAACATCACCATAGCTCAGAAGAGATCAAATTTGGGTGTTGAGGCTTCCATCTCTTATGTTGGTGAGAGACGTCTTGGACTTCTTGTGTGGAGAAACATATGTAGAAGCATTTGCTGTAATGATTAGGAGTGCAATATGTGCTCCAAAGCCTTGAGGAGCATTAGTGGAGTTGGACTCATAAAGAGGAAAGTCTGGTTAATAGGTCAGACTTCCCTAGTCTTTAACATTCTTGGAGGCACTATAGACAACATCCATGGCTCCTAGACATCCTAGTGCATGTAGAGTAGGTGGTGATGGGGTGCATGATAGACTACTTGCTACTTGCTACTACACCAATTGAGTCTAGCTCAATGTTGGAGGTGGCTTAGTTGATTTTGCGCTTCCCTTATTCTTAGCTAATGATATGTTTACATTAGGAGTTGACCTAGCTCTAGTGTTTTGGTTGGCTACCATAATTTGTGAGAGTATGATGATGTAGTTTCTACTTCTAGAGAAATGGTGGTTGATAGTGGAGCTAACTTGGTTGAAGAACATGGGATCTGCTCAACAACCAATAATTTATGGCAAGTAGTAGCACCTAGATTGGAGGAGTTACCAACTAGACTTGCCTTTGAATGAGCGTGGTTCATACCTAAAATTGTCCTATTGGATAATGAAATGGGGATTTTCCATTTGATGGGACCTTTAAGGAAGGTCTATATACTATGGAGGGTCTTACTAGACTCTTGTGCATAGCCCTTTATGTTGGAGAAGGCTTCAATTGTCTATTTGGAGTATAGAAGACCAATGTAGAGTGGTATCCATTTCAGATCCTAACATCTTTAGGAGGTGGTTCCACACAATACATCAAATGTGGAGAGCTCATTGTCCAAATTCAGCCCGGTCATTTGACTGATAGCTTTGTGGTGAGAGCTCATGCTATTGCCATAGTAGTATAGGCATATGGTGTGCTAAGTGGTGGAGTAGTGTTATACCCCATGGGTTTTGGTATTGATTATTAGGAGGAGATAACCTCTTATAAACCAAGTTGGCAGTTAGGTGAGGGACAAGTATGTTGCCTACCAATACACATTAGTAGTGGTAGTCTTGGCTCATTATAGTCAAGGACCATGCCATCAGTTTTAGCTTTTAGTGGTTCTATTACTTGGCTTAGTGATTTATTGGAGGGGAATGACCATGCAGAGGATACTACAATACTAGAGGATATCACTTGGATTTGGAGTACAAGTGGGATTGTTTCATCCATCTTGAATGTTCTATTATGGATTTTTGAGGAGGCATTGTAGTAACATGGAGATTAATTGGTGCAATAGGCTTGGAGTGAATGCCTTTGTACCACTAGGAGACCAACATGAGGATAAGCCTCTAGGATCTATCACATTATCACCTTTGGACACCACACTTATTGCTTGGCAATATCTAGTAGAGAGATTATGTCTACTGGAGTTGTTTGGTAGGTTATTGCTTGGCAATATCTAGTAGAGAGAGTATGTCTACTGGAGTTGTTTGGTAGGATTAGCACTTGACTAGCTGCAATATTACAAGTAAGTATTCAAGTACATATGTACTTGTATATGGAGAGAGATGAGATTGCAAGGTGAATCTCTCTACATCATGTGGCACACTTGGCTTATTGGTATCATGAGTTATTTCCAATATTCAAAGGTTACCAAAAGACCTTACTAGCAAACATTCCTTGCTGGGAAGAGGGGCACAAGATCTAGAGAGATATGGTCTTATTCATTTGTTGATTTTTGGATGGCCATGTTAGGGACATACCCCTGTTGGCCGAGGTTAGGATCTCCAAGATCCCCATTCTGGTGTGTTTTGAGAGATATTATGTATACCATGATATCTCCAAGTTCATCAATCTATTCTCTAGCCTACATTTTGGAGAACGTCTCTTTGATGGGTGATTCTTGTACTTAGGTTGTGGCGAGTACACATCAGGTCCATTTTTGGATAGGACCTGCCATGTTGTTGGATGTAGCTAAAGTGGGATCATGAGCCCATCATCTTTGTCTTTGGTGGATGAACCTCTTACCTAGAGAGGTTCTACAATGTGCTTATGATGGGATTCAATGACTAGATAACCTTATTGATGATGATATCTTGCATGTTGGGCACCAATCTTAGATGGTGGTAGTGGTTGATAGGTCATCTATGGCAATGGTGAACCTTTTTGGACAACCTAGAGCCGCTTTACTCACACTTATGAATTTCCCAAGCTCCCATGCTTTTTGAGAGGGAGGTCATAAAATTGTTTGGGACTCACAATGATTGTAGTTGGTGGAGCCCAGTAAGAGGGAGCAAGCAATGGGTTTTGCACACATATTACCACTATAAAAACAATATCAAAGGCATCTAGGTGTTAGGTCAGGCTATGGACCTAAATTCTTTGACTTGGATTGTGAGCCTTGGCTTGGCAAAGCAACGTAGGATGCACTTGATAGGCATCACCACTCAAACACTTGTGAGCTCTGTGCCTATCAAGATGATTCAAGCACATGCTGGGGACAATGGACCAAGTGGACAAGGTATTCTTGGGACACAACTAGTGGCTACTAGTGAGAGAAATCTACTTGGAGTTGATCCAAGTGAGCATGGTCTACTTGGGTTACACCCTTGGTCTACTTGGGATGCAGCTAGAGAACATATGGAGCTTGTAGCCAGATCGGAGGGATATTTCCACATTGAGGTTGGGAACTCTGGTTGGGTGCATGATACTATTGCTCCCAAGGACCTAATGTAGCAACCAATTAGTATGTCTTCCACTCCTACATCAATTATAGTGTAAAAGATCAAGACCGAGGAGAGAAATAGGAGAATGGAAGATCAGATTGGGACACTTGTATGTGGGAAAACTCCAAATGCCTAACATGAGCTTTGGCTCTAGTATTTATAGAGAGCATACAAGGCTCTTGAGAAGCTTCTTAAGAAGCCTCCTTGAGCTATTTTCTTGGAGTGAAAGCCAAGTTAACCAAGAAGCTTCTCAAGAAACTTCCTTCTAGAAGTTGCCTACTTGGCTTGCAAGCTAAACTAGTTGGAAGCTTTTAGAAGCTTCCAACTAGAAGCTACTTACTTGAGGTGCAAGCTAAGCTAGTCGTGAAGCTTCCCAAGAAGTTTCCTAGATACTTCTAGAATATTCTAAGCTAATTTGTCCTATTTTCTACTTTTTTAGCCCTAACTAACTTCATTACTAAACTCATATTGTTATCTATTCCCCCACCGCAAGTTGGTGACGTCCTCATTGCCATTGAAGCTTCAAATTCCAAGATGGCCGTTTGTGCATTTTGGAGATGAGAAAAAGGTTCCCATGTGGCATCATGAAGGGGATAGATACCCCTTCCAAAGGACTTTGTATTCCGTATGTTGTCAATGGCCTTGTTGAATGTGGCAATGCGCAAGGATACAATCAATTTCATACTCCTCATGATCATTGATAGAGACAATAGGAGGAAGAGGTTGGAATTGAGAGAAAAAAGAAGATGGGTTAGGAACAAAGCATTTCAACTTGGAAATGTGAAAGATAGGATGGATACACATATGACAAGGCAAGACAAGTCAATAAGCAGCAGGAGAGATAATTTGGGTGACATCAAAAGGTCCTATCCAATTAGGTGTGAGTTTACAAACTTGGGTGTCAAGTGGGAGGGTAGGTTACTAGAGGAGAGCATGACTTTATCACCAACTTGAAAATCACAAAAATGGTGGTCCGCATATTATTTCTATCAATTTTGAGCAATAAGAAGATGAGATTTGGCTTGTTGGAGGGATGGGGATATGGTGGTCAAGAAAGTTGAAGTATGAGAGACATGATATGGAGCAGGAGCAAGAAGGGAATCTAGAACAAGTGGATCTTGGCCAAAATTGAAGAAGAAAGTAGAGAATCCAATGCTTGCTTGTTTGGAATCATTGTATACAAAATCCATAGTTGCAAGACATTCATCCCAATTGATATGGTGGATGTTAACAAAGGCACAAAGCATATCCTCCAAGGTGCAATTTGCATGTTCAATTTTTCCATCAGTTTGAAGATGATAGGTTGTGGACAAAGCAAGCTTGGTGCCGAGTATCTAGAATAGTGCTTGCCAAAATTTCCCAATGAATCAAGGATCACGGTCGGTGATGAGTACACACAACATCCCATGATGTTTGAATACATTATCAAAGTAGAGTTGCACCAAGCTTGGAGCATCCACAACATCAACTATTGTGGCTAAATGGATTTGATTACTAAGCTTATCCACAAACACCACAATTGCTGTGTGACCTTGCTTTGTCTTGGGCAAGGAGGTGATGAGATCTAAGCTCATATGTTTCCAACAAGTAGATGGAATGGAGAATGGTTGAAGGAGTCCACTAAGTTTTTGCATTCATTGACCAATCTATTAGCATTGTTGCATTGGCAACTCTCACACAATTGGATAAACTCCCAAACATCTCATGTTGTGTTGGGCCATGACCATTGGCGTTGGAGGATACCTAAGGTCTTGTCCACACCCATATGACCAGCAATTGATAAATCATGGGCTTCTTGAAGGTGCACAAGTCAGAGATCACCTTCGACTGGAACATAGATCTGATCCTTATTGAATAGAAGGCTTTCCTTGAAAAAGAAGGTGTTGTACTCCTTGTCATATGCTGAAAGATGACCGTGTACCATCTAAAAGAATGGATCTTGTTATAGAGCTATTCTAAACTCCAAAGTCCAAACTGAAAAAACTCGGTTTGGACTTTGGAGTTGACTGACACTATTGTAATTGCCACCATGATGAGAGGAGGAGACTTCAAATCAGGTCATCATGATAGGGCATCAAGGATGGTATGGAACCAATTGGGTTTGTACTCAAGTTTGATGTCAAATAATCGTAGTTGTTCCTCCTATTGATGATGTTGACTCTTCATGTGTTCCAAATGTAACATCTAGAACAAAGGCTTGTGATTAGTTTGCATGACCACTTGTTTTTCCAAGAGATAATGCCTCCAAACCTTGGTGGCATATACCATTGCTAGTTGTTCTCAATCCCAAGTAAAGTTATTCCTTTTTTTTGTATTGAGTCTGCAAGACACAAAGGCAATGGGATGCAATCCATATGTGAATTAGTGTTGCAACACGACTCCAATTGCAAAGTTAGAAGCATCAAAATCAACCACAAATGGTAGTTGATGATCATATGGTTGAAGAATTGGTCTTGAAGACACCATATGTTTCAGCCTCTAGAATTCTTCTTTGTGCTTGTTGGTCCATTGAAAGCTCAAGTTCTTTCCCAAGAGATTGGTCAATGATGCGGCCATATGAGCATAGTAATGGATGAATCATTGATAAAAACTAGCCAATCCATTAAATGCTTGTACTTCAATAGCATCCTTTGGAGTAGGTCTATCATTGATGGCTTTGATTTTCTCCTCTTCCATTGATCCCCTTTGATGAGATCTTGTGATCCAAGAACGTAACTTCCTTCTGCCAAAAGGCACACTTTGACTTCTTGCAATAAAACTTCCACTATCATAGTTTTCTTGGCACTTCACATATGATTCATGTGTTTTTCCTCTGTCTTGCTATATATTAAGACATCATCCAAGAACACCATCATGTACCAATCCAAAAATGCATCCAACACTTGATGCATCTGATCCATGAAGATTGTTGGAGCATTAATGAGCCTAAAATGTAGAACTCTCCACTCAAAATGTCCATACCTTGTGCAAAAGGTAATCTTTTGCACATCCTCCCTATCAATAGGGATTTGCCAATAGCCATTGAAAGAATCTAGATACTTGGGGAAGTATCTAGATCCACTCAATTGATCAAGCAAGTCATCAATTCAAGGCAAGAGGTATGCATTCTTCATTTTCTATTTATTGAGCCCCCTATAATCAATACAAGAATGAAGTCCTCCATCCTTCTTTGGAAAAAATAATACTGGTGCTCCCCATAGAGATGTACTATGTCATATGAAATCCTTCTCTAAAAACTCTATAAGTGTTGTTTGTAACTCCTCCAACTCCTTTGGTGAGAGCTAATAGATTGGTCTACTTAAGGGAGTTCTCTTTAGTACTAACTCAATCTTGAAGGGCATACCACAATCAAAGGGTAATCCCTTTGGTAGATCATCCAGAAACACATCCGCAAACTCTTGAACTATGTGGTCAACCATTGCTCAATGAAGCTCTTGATTTTCCCCAGATTTTTCTTGTGCAATTGGCTTGATCCACTCTACAAAAATAAACTTATCTTCCTCCAAAGCTTGCTCTATGGCTGCTTTCTTGACAAAATTCTCATCTTGGAACTTCTCTTCCTTCAAAGTTTGCTCTATGGTTGCTTTCCTTACAAACTTCCCACCTTGGGACTTACTTGCTTAGGTGTCTTACTCAAAGGTGCCAGACAACCTAGTCAAAAATTACTACCTTGGTGTTGTACTTGAATTTATCATTGGGTCCAATCAAATTGAACCTTATGACATTTAAGCCAAGGTAGTCCTAGAATGACATCATAGTGTAGAGGTGCCACTACAAACCTCATACACTCCAAATGCTCCTTCCCAATCTTGAAGGTAACATGATGTGAGGTACGGAATGCAAAACTCTTTCTACCATCCACCATCATCAATCTACTTCCAATTACTAGCTTGATAGAATACCCAATTCCTTTCTTAATTGCATGAACATGTAATTCTTTGAATTTCCAAATCAACCAAAATCTTACAACCACAATCAGATATCATACCTTGCAAATGAAGTAAACTTGCACAAGTTGAGCCTTCAATCCCATTGGAACTGATCAAGTTCTCAATAGGTGGCTCAAAATCTCTTATTGGGATTCCTCATTTCCTTGATCATTTTGCTCCACAAATTCCACTTGAGCAACTTGTCAAGGTTGCTCATTCTTGAGTGGACACTCTACCATGCAGTGTCCAATTTAGTGATAATAGAAACATCCACCATTTTATCATAATCTTTCACGATCTATTGTGCCAAGTGGTCTTTGCTGGATGGCATTGATCTCTATAGGTATTGGCTCCTCCACCCATGTGTAGTGTGTGGGTAAGTTTGAGAAAAGCTGAGGTCAAGACCAAGTTGTTGCAACCAAGGAATCAAAGTGCTCAGCAAACTGCATGGCTTCCTCCAAGTCTTTGGGCTCATGCATAATCACTTCTAGTCTAGTGCAAGACTTCAAGCCTCTCACAAAGCAATCTAGAGTTTCTCCATCTAGTATGTCTGGAATTGAGTGATATAGCTTCTTATTGAGCCTATCTATTTCAATTTTGCCAACTTATCTCATGCAGCATGTGTCGCATTTATAGCTTAGGACCGCCTAATTATTACACTCTTGAATTCTTCCCATGTCAAGATTAGCATGACAAATTTCCGCTCAGCTTGTTCCACTCTAATTCACCACCATAATTTAGCCACTCCATCTAATTGGCTTGAGGCCAATAAAATTTATCTTTGTTCATCTTGAAGGTTTGTTGCTTTGAAGGAATGTTCACAATCAAATACAAAATTTTCCACTATGTTCGAAATATTCTTGCCTTCAAATACCTTAGGCCTTGGAAATTGGATTCACTCTTCTCCTTCTTGAATTGGTGCTCTCTCTACTTACTCTTGTCTATGACGGTCTTGTTCATCCAGCAATGGAGTAAGGTGCATGATTTGTTGTTGCATAGCAAGGATAACTTTGAGCATTGCCGCCATGGCCTCTACTCTATCACACTATCCTCAATTTATCTAATTTATTAACACATAGATGTAGCACATCTACCATTCTCCATAAGTTACAACAAGAAGCACAAAAGGCTCCTCAAACAAAGTGATCATATGTAAAAATCTTGTCCAAAGCATGACATGATGAATTTTTTAAAATAATACTTGGACGATACTTGGAGAAAACAATCCCAATGGTTTGGCAGAAGTGGATTTGGTGGTCCATAAGTTTCATCCATCCCATTCATGCTATGATACCAATGTAAAAGATCAAGACCAACAAGAGAAATAAGAGAACGTAAGATCACATTGGGACACTATGAATGCCTAACGTGAGCTTCGGCTTTGGTATTTATAGGGATCATACAAGGCTCTTGAGAAGCTTCTCAAAAAGCTTCTCAAAAAGCTTCCTTGAGCCATTTTCTTGGATTGCAAGCCAAGTTACCAAAGAAGCTCCTCATGAAGTTTCTTTTTAGAAGCCGTCTACTTGGCTTGCAAGCTAAGCTAGTTGGAAGCTTTTAGAAGCTTCCAACTAGAAGCTACTTACTTAGAGTGCAAGCTAAGCTAGCTGGGAAGCTTCCCAAGAAATTTCCTAGATACTTCTAGAATATCTAGGCTAATTTTTCCTATTTTCTATTTCATTATACCTAACTAAATTCATTTCTAAACTCCATATTGTTACATAGAGGATACTTAGGAGCCAGATCTTGGACCCAAACTTACAAGAGGGGAAAGACGGAGAGTTTGGAGGTTCTTGACAAGCTACATGAGTTGTTTTTCCTTCAATATGAAGGATTTGGATGCTGTAAAAGGACTTAGTATTTGGATTGAGCTCCTTAGTGATACATTAGTTTCTTGACACATAGATATAGTGATATGGAGAGAGTATTGATTTAGAGCCGGAGTAGAGACTTTTGAGGCTAGTTTGGGGGAGATTTCACATAGAGAGTGTACTTCAACTTTAGTGATGCCAACCAAGAAGGATATGCATGGCAACTATACAAATAGTCAAATGTGTGGAGATTACCATCCTATCAACTAATAGACCATGACTGTCAGTATGCCATTCATATACCAAAGGAGATCTTTGATGTGATTGAGCATGCAAAGATCTTTAGTACTTTGGATCTTTGAGTAGGATATAATCAATTGCCAATTAGGGAGGAAGATAAGTCCAAGATAACATTTTGGACTATTAATCCTCATGGTAAGGATGTATTATATCAATGGAGGTTCTAACCATTTGGGTTAAAGAATGCTTTGCCAAGAGCTAGAGAGCCATGGATAGGATTCTAGCATGATTGGATTTTGCTCGGTGTTATATTGATAAAGTTTTAGTCTATAGCACTACTATAGAGAAGCACGAGAGATATTGTTGGAGGTGCTTGAGAGATTGAGATCTCATGGACCCAAATTACATCTTGGGAAGTATAGATTCTTCCACAAGCAAGTTGAGCATTTGGGTAACACTATCTACCTTGGAGAACTTGGTGTTCAACACACCAAGGTTGAGGCTATTGTACATATTTGTTGGCCTATAGATGTGAGTTGAGTGCAAGCATTCCTTGGGTTGGCAAACTTCTATCACCATTATGTTAGAGGATTTAGTGCCATTGCTAAGGCCTTGATGAAGATGACCAAGCTTACACATGATTGGTATTGGGGAGATGAGCAGGAGAGAGCTTTTATAAACCTCAATGAGAGGTTGACATCTACTCCTATTCTCAGGAGACCAATGAGAAGATGACCATTCTAGGTTCACATTGATTGGAGTATGTTGGAGCTTGGATTAGTGCTCACATAGCATGATAATGAGTGGAAGGAGTTTGTGGTGGCCTATGCTAGTTGCTCCAATAATTCAGCAGAGGCAAGGTATAGTTCATATGAGGGAGAGTGCTTGGCAATAATATGGGTAGTAGTACATTTTTGATATTACCTGTTTGGTAACTCCTTCATTCTCATCATTGATCATCAACCACTGAAGTGGTTGATGGAATCCAACAAGCTTTCAAGGAAGCTTGCACAATGGGCTTTGATTTTACAAGAGTATGATCTCACAGTTATTTACAGACCTTGAGTGGTGAATCATGATGCATATGGATTGAGTAGAAACCCATGTCCCAATATGATTAGAGCGGAGCATGTTGGCATGATGAGGTAGATGAGGAGAAGGTGCCAAGTTGGCATGTATCTACCTTCATATGTTTATTCTTTGAGGCTTTGGTAGTATTTCTCTTAACACATACAAAAAGAGTTATTGAGATCATAAATCTAGAAGGTAGAGATAGTGGTACAATTCAACAAGACATTCATGATGATGTTGTAGTGATGGATTATTTTTGCACTGGTGTTGTGGGTGGCATAGTAGGTGCCAAGGGAGAGATTATGCTCTTAAGCAAGCCAAGCAGTTTAGATTAGAGGGTAGACACCTCTTTGTGTATGGGAAGATGGTTGAGTGCAAGTAGTACCACTTCCATCCCAAAGACCACAATTCATCCATCATGCTCATGAGGAGTGAGATATTTTGGAGTAAAGCATATATGTAGCTTACTCTAGAGCTATTATTGTAAGCATGGTATGTAGACCAATGTACAACAATTTTTTGCAAGAGTGTGGTTTGTGATTAAGTTCAAGCATCATTTAATGCTCTTATATCACAGTTACACCAATTACCTTTCATGGGATTGGGTTACTATTGGAGTTTAGACTTTGTTGGACCTTTACCATTAATTGTGAGACATCATTGGTATGTTTTGGTTATGGTGGAGCACTTCTCTAAGTGGATTCAGTTGGTTGCACTTCTTGCCAAGTCCAATGAAAGGATGACTTACTCATTCTTGGATTGGGTTCTTAGTCATTTTGGTGCACCAACCAAGGTTTTGATTGATCAAAATATAGAGTTCTTGGGGGAGTTTCATATCTTGTGTGACAAGGCCTTGATTGATCATTGTATTACCTCTCAAGATCACCTTGAGCCAGATGGCTTAGTAGAGAGAGTGGTTCAGATTATGACAAGAAGATTGCATAAGTATGGGTTGTAGAAGGGCCACTTGGGAGATTGGGATCTCCCATTACCTTGGTTGGCCATGGGCTATCAATTCAACCAGCAATTCTCCTTAGCATCTTTCTCTCCTTACTTTCTACTCTATACACAAGATCTAGATTTACCTACAACCATTTATTGAGATGCTCTTGTAGTTTTGGACTTGGATGATCTAAACATATGGGTGAGTGCATGTTCTCAATGGGTAGAGATCTTTTAGAGAATGATTCCAATGGCTTTTGAGACTTGGTGATTGCTCAATATAGAGATACCTTATGCTATGCTACTATTTGAGGAGGATGTTATATAACGTTGATCTGTCAATTTCATCTAGGTGACTATGTATATCTATAGTAAACAACACCATCAATAGTTGATGTTACTACATGCTGCATTATCTTGAGAGAGTGTGAGATTTTTCCTTTTGGAATCCTTGTGTACAAGACCAAATCCAAGGAGAGAAATAGGAGATGGAAACTCACATTGGGACACTTGAATGAGGGAAAAATCTGAATGTCTAGCATGAGCTTTGGCTTTGGTATTTATAGGTAGCATACAAGGCCCTTGAGAAGCTTCCTCAAGCCGCTTTCTTAGAGTGCAAGCCAAGTTAACTAGGAATCTTCTCAAGAAGCTTCCTTCTAGAAGCTGCATACTTGGCGTGCAAGCTAAGCTAGTTGGAAGCTTCAAGAAGCTTCCTTCTAGAAGCTACTTACTTGAGGTGCAAGCTAAGCTAGCCGGGAAGCTTCCCAAGAAGCTTCCTAGATACATTTGGAATATTCTAGGCTAATTTGTCTTACGTGCTACTTCATGAGTCCAACTAACTTTGTCACTAAACTCCATATTGTTATATATTTCCCCACCGCTAGTTGGTGACGTCCTTGTCGCCAATGAAGCTTCAAATTCCTGGATGGCCATTTGTGCATTCTGGAGGTAAGAAAGAGGTTCCCATGTGGCATCATGAAGGGGATACCCTTTCCAAAGGACCTTGTACTCTATATGTTGGCAACGGCCTCGTTGAATATGGCGACGCGCGAGGATACAATCAACTTTGTACTCCTCATGATCATTGATAGGGATAGGAAGAAGGGGAGGTTGGACTCAAGAGGAAAAGGAAGAGGGGTTAGGAACAAAGGGTTTCAACTTGGAAACATGAAAGATAGGATGGATACGCATGAGACAAGGCAAGGCAATTCGATAAGGAACATGAGAGACAATTTGGGTGATATCAAAAGTCCTATCCAATTGGGAGCAAGTTTATGACCTTGAGTATCAATTGGGAGAGGGAGGTTACTAAAGGATATCATGACTTTATCACCAATTTCAAAGGTGGGATCACGACGATGGTGGTCCGCATATTGTTTTTGGTGGTTCCGAGTAATAAGGAGGCGAGGCTTGGCTTGGCGGACAGATTGGGATATAATGGTCAAGAATGTGGAAGTATGAGGAACCTGAGATGGAGGGGCAGCAAGAAGAGAATCTAGAACAAGTGTATCTTGGCCAAAATTGAGAAAGAAAGGAGAAAATCCGGTACTTACCTGTTTGGAATTGTTGTAGGCAAATTTTGCTGCTGCAAGACATTCATCCCAATTGGTATGGTGGACATTGACAAAAGCACACAACATATCCTCCAATGTATGATTTACACGTTTGGTTTGTCCATCAGTTTGAGGATGATAGGCCATGGACAAAGTAAGCTTGGTGCCCAGTATCTACAAGAGTGCTTGCCAAAACTTCTCAATAAATCAAGGATCATGGTCGGAGATGAGTACACATGGCATCCCATGATGCTTGAAGACATTGTTGAAGTAGATTTGCGCTAAGGTTAGAGCATCATGGTATCATAGGTTGGTGCTAAGTGGATTTGCTTACTAAGCTTATCCACAAACACCATGATTTGGTAAGGATGTGATGAGATCCAAGCTCACATGCTCCTGCAAGTAGATGGAACATGTTCCATCTACTTGAAGGAGTCCACTTGGCTTTTGGTAGCTGGCCTTGTTACGTTGGCAGCTCTCACACGATCGGACAAATTCTTGAACATCTCATGTCATGTTGGGCCACCACCATTGACGTTGGAGGGTACTCAAGGTCTTGTATATTGCCATGTGACCCGCAATGGGTAAATCATGGGCTTCTTGAAGGCACATAAGTCGAAGATCACCTTTAGTTGGAACATAGATCCGGTCCTCATGAAATAAAAGGCACTCCTTGATGGAGAAGGTGTTGTACTCCTTATCGCATGCCTTAAGGTGACCATGTACCATTTGGAAGAAGGGATCTTGGTGTAGAGCTGACTGAAACTTGTTTTGGACCTTGGAGTCAACTGACACTGTTGAAATTGCCGCTGTGATGAGAGGAGGAGACTTCAAATCAGGTCGTCATGATAAAGCATCAAGGATGACATGGAACCAACCTGGTTTGTACTCAAGTTTGATGTCATATTGTTGGAGTTGTTCCTCCCATCAATGATGTCGACTCTTCATGTGTTCCAAGTGTAAGTTCTACAACAATGGTTTGTGATTAGTTCACATGATCACTTGTTTCCCCCATAGGTAATGCCTCCATACCTTGGCATATACCATTGCAAGTTGTTCTTGATCTCAAGCATAGTAGTTTTGTTCAGCCGTATTGAGTTGGCGAGACACAAAGGCAATGGGATGGAGTCCATTTGGGAATTCTTGTTGCAACAAGGCTCCAATTGCAAAGTTAGAAGCATCAAAATCAACCACACAAGGTAGTTGAGGATCATATGGTTGAAAAATGGATCTTGAAGAAACCATATGCTTTAACTTTTGGAATGCTTCTTCATGCTTGGTGGTCCACTAGAAGCTTGAGTTCTTTCCCAAGAGGTCAGTCAATGGTGCAACCTCATGAGCATAATATGGATGAACCGTCGGTAAAAATTGGCCAATCCATTGAATGCCCATACTTTTGTAGCATCCTTTGGGGTAGGCCAATCAATAATGGCCTTGATCTTCTCTTCTTCCATCTTGATCCACTTTGATGAGATCTTATGACCCAAGAAGGTAACCTCCTTTTGCCAAAAGGCACACTTTGACTTCTTGTAGTAAAATTTCTATTGTCGTAGTTGTCTTAGGACTTCTTGCACATGATTCACGTGTTCTGCCTCTATCTTACTATAAATTAAGATATCATCCAAGAACACCACCACGGACCAATCCAATAGTCCATCCAACACCCGATGCATCTGACCCATGAAGACTGTAGGAGGATTAGTGAGTCCAAAAGGTAGAACTCTCCACTCAAAATGTCCATACCTTGTACAAAAGGCAGTCTTTTGCACATCTTCTCTCTCAATGGGAATTTGCCAATAGCCGCTATGAAGATCCAACTTGGAAAAGTAGCGTGCTCCACTTATTTGATCATGCAAGTCATTGATCTGAGGCAAGGGATATGCATTCTTCATGGTTTGCTTATTGAGCCCACAATAATCAATATAGAAATGAAGCTCTCCATTCTTCTTTGGAACAAATAGTATCAATGCTCCCCAAGGAGAGGTACTATGTTGTATGAAGTCCTTCTCCAACAACTCTGTAAGTGTTGTCTCCAACTCCTCCAACTCCTTTGGTGAGAGCCGATAGATTGGTCTACTCACTAGAGTACTCTCTGGCAATAACTCAATCTTGAAGGGCATACCTCAATCGGAGGGTAATCCCTTTGGCAGATCATCCGGAAACACGGCTGCAAACTCCCTAACTATCCAATCAACCATTGCTTGATGAGGCTCTTGGTCCTCCACAAATTGTTCTTGTGCAATTGGCTTGATCCACACCGCAAATACGGACTTATCTTCCTCCAAAGCTTGCTCTATGGCTGCTTTACTAACAAACTTCCCTTCTAGGGACTCATCTCTCGTCCAAGCTTGCTCCATGGTTGCCTTCTTGGTAAAATTCCCATCTTGGGTATCCACTTCCTTCAAGGTTTGCTCTATGGCTACCTTCTCAACAAACTTCTCATCTTGGGATTGACTATTCTTAGGTGTCTTACTCAGAGGTACCAGACAATCTAATCAGAAATTCTTACCTTGGTGTTGTACTTGAATTTGGCGTCGGGTCCAATCAAATTGAACCTTATGATGTTCAAGCCAAGGTAGACCCAAAATGATATCATAGTGTAGAGGTGCTACTACAAACCTCAAACACTCCAAATACTCCTTCCCAATCTTGAAGGTAATAGGATGCGAGGTGCGGAATGTAGAAGTCTTTCTACCATCCGCCATCATCAAACTACTTCCAATCACTGGCTTGATATGAATACCCAATTCCTTTGCTACTTGCATAGACATGCAATTCTCTAAACTTCCAGAATCAACCAAATCCTACAACCCCAATTAGATATCATACTTTGCAAGTGAAGCTAACTTGCATAGGTTGAGCCTTCAATCTCATTGGAACTAATCATGCTCCAAGTAGGCGTTTTGAAATCTCCTACTAGGATTCCTTGTTTCCTTGATCATTCCGCTCCATGACCTCCACTTGGGAAACTTGCCGAGGTTGTCCATTCTTGAGTGGACATTCAGCAATATGATGCCCCAATTGGCAACAATAAAAACAACCACCATTTTGTCTCAATTTCTCTCTATCTGTTGTGCCAAGTGGTTTTTGTTGGATGGCATCAATCTCCATGGGTGCTAGCTCCTCTACTTGTGTGTAGTGTATTGGTAGGCTCTATGGAAGTCAAGGTTGAGACCAAGTTGTTGCCACCAAGGAATGAAAATGTTTGGCCAACCACATAGCTTCCTCCAAGTGTTGTGGCTCTTACATGGTTACCTCTAATTTGGTTCTTGCCTTCAAGCCCCTCAAAAATTGATCCAGAGCTTCACCTTCCAATATATATGGAATTTGCATGATGGTGTTTTGGAACTACGTGATGTAACTTCTTACAGAGCCAATCTGTTTCAACTCTGCCAACTTATCCCATGCAGCTTGTGTGGCATTTATAGCTTAGAACCGACTAATTATTGCACTCTTGAATTCTGCCCATGTCAATATTGGTGCAACAATTTTTCGTTCCGCTTGCTCTACTTGGAATCTCCACCATAGCTTTGCTACTCTATCCAATTGGCTAGAAGCCAAGATAATCTATTTTTGCTCATCTTGTAGATTGATTGCTTCAAAATAATATTCACAATCAAACACAAAATTCTCCACTACACCCAAAAGATTCTTGCTTTCAAAATACCTTGGGTTAAGAGAATCTAATCCGATCTTCTCTTTCTTGAATTGGTACTCTCTCCACCTGCTCTTATCGTCAAAGATCTAATTCATCCAACAATCAAGTGAGGTGCTCAATTTGTTGCTGCATAGCAAGGATAGCATCAAGTATTGCTGCCATGGTTACTACTCTATCACACCACTCCCAATCTATCTAATTTATTAACACATAGAAACAACACGTCCACCGTTCTCCATAAGTTACAACCAAAAGCACCAAGGGTTCCTCAAATATGGTGATCATATGCAGAAAATCTTGTCCAAAATGCGAGGTGATGAATTGTTTGAAACAATGCTTGGGTATTTTTTGGATGCAAAAATCCCAATGGTTTGGTAGAAGTGGATTTGGTGGTCCATAAATTCCATCCATCCCATTCATGCTTTGATACCAATGTAAAAGACCAAATCCAAGGAGAGAAATAGGAGATGGAAACTCACATTGGGACACTTGAATGAGAGAAAACTCCGAATGCCTAGCATGAACTTTAGCTTTGGTATTTATAGGTAGCATATAAGGCCCTTGAGAAGCTACTCAAGAAGCTTCCTCAAGCCGCTTTCTTATAGTGCAAGCAAAGTTAACTAGGAAGCTTCTCAAGAAGCTTCCTTCTAGAAGCTGCCTACTTGGTGTGCAAGCTAAGCTAGTTGAAAGCTTCTAGAAGCTACTTACTTGAGGTGCAAGCTAAGCTAGCCAGGAAGCTTCCCAAGAAGCTTCCTAGATAATTTTGGAATATTCTAGGCTAATTTGTCTTATGTGCTACTTTGTGAGCCCGACTAATTGTTGTCGCTAAACTCCATATTGTTACACCTTGTGTTAGAAAGATATGATGGTGTTTTTTGGAAAGATCTTGTGTGCAATTGCATGCCATGCCACCTCCCAAACATTGATGGTACTATGGACCCAAGCTTGGCACTTGTATAGGTAGGCTTGCAGTGTATGTTATGTGGCTCTTCTAGTGGAGCTACTACTATGTTAGTGTATGAAAACCATTTGAGAAGATGGAATATGGCATGTTTGACTCCTCTCCTCATGGTGGTTCCTCAGGGATATTGGTTATATCCTAGATGTAATTGAATTATAGCTAGTTCACCCTTTATATGGTATAGATTGCAAACATGCAACTAATGATTTTGCTTGATAGTACCCGGCCTCTTGATCTTTGCCCACCATAAAGCATACCATATACTTGGATTAGACGGCAATTTGGAGTTAGAGGGACCTAACCGCCAACTAGGAGGGCAATTGTGGCACTTTAGCATTCATGTATGACTTATGTGTGAGTTGTGCTTCTATAGTGTATGATATTAACAACAATGTATATTGTGTAGTGATATATATATATATACACACAACAATGACATGACATTTATGGTGTTGAAGTTAGATTGCCCAGATGCTGGAGTGGTAGTGTTGGTAGTCAAAGGTAGTTACTCATAGACTACTTGTTGACAATCCAATTTCATGTTTGGGGTATTGATCACATAATGGGACCCACCATCAATGGTACCATTCATACCACTAGGGTTGGAGACCTAGGTCAAAAGCAGAGATATACCTTTGAAGTGCAACACTAGAGAGCTTACTTCTCTAATGTTGAGCCTTTGAGTTATTGGCTATGGTGGACAAAGGCCGGCAAGCGTCACCTAAAGTATCTTGAGCTAGAGTGAGTGTGGCTTGACTGTACTAAGTGCCCAATTGTTGACAAGAAAATTGAGTGAATGATCAAGTACTGATCTATTTGAGTATGATTTGAGTTGAAGAAGAACTAATTTATTGTGACACTTTTGTTTTTGGTCACAAATTTTTGGTGTTGCTTTTTCGAATAAACGTTGGTTACACTTTTTCATGTTATTTGTACCAGTAACTGGATTATGGATGAGTGCTATTGGAGTTGTCGGTTTAGCTTTAAATTTACGCGCTTATGATTTTGTTTCACAAGAAATTCGTGCAGCAGAAAATTTTCAAATTTTTTTTTTATATATAAATGGTTTTAGGGTATGTAATTAGGTTAAAAATATGGCAATGTATATAAATATGTAATTAGGTTAAAAAAAAATATCTTCTTGTTATTATTGTACTGATCTCAGTTTGTTATCGCTTTTTTTAGGTACTTAAAAATGGTTGAAGTAACTAGAGTTCATGTATGACTTATGTGTGAGTTTTGCTTCTATAGTGTATGATGTTGACAATGAGGTATTTTTTGTATATACATACAATAGTGGTGGTAGTATAAAGGTAGCTTAGCCACCCAAATGGGAGATGGTTTTGTGTGACTCATGTGGAGCAAGTTCTCATACACCTATTCATGGAGAGTGGGATTGTGAGTGAGGATGAGATTGTATATAGTGGTGGAGGTATAGAGGAGGAGGTCTACATCAATGAGAGTGTAGAGGAAGAGAAGGTTCATACTACACCGGATGATGATTATGCACATGGTGAGTTGAGTGAGAGTTTTGGGTGGTGTTATAGTACCGTGTTTAGAACATGTTGATCAGGACTTCTACATGTATATTGATGTACATATAGATATATAAAAATTGGTCTTTAACGGATGATGATTACAATTACATGGTTTTGTTATTTGGTTTGATATGGTTGAGTAATTTGGTTTGATATGGTTATGTACAAGGCACTTCTCCCCACCTAGTCCTCCTGAGACCAAACACCATGATAGTCCATTACATCCCATATATTTCCCCACCCACCTCCCCATATACCTAGTCCTCCTCAGCCCAAGCACCAAGGTACTCCATAACATCCCCATGATTACTACGATTCTCCATTACAATATGATTCTACATTGCATAGAAGGAGAGGTGAGGTTGAGATGGAGAGTATATTAGCTCATTGTGAGAGGAGTCTAGTAGAGAGTAGGCTAGCTGAGCAAGAACTCTTCTAGCTCATAGGGAAGAGCAATTTTGGCTAGAGGAACATGTTTTATTTTAGAGAGAGAGAGAGTAGACTTGAAGAGTACAAAATGCATCATTATATGGAGGAGAGTACAACTCATGAAAATTAGTAAAGTTAGTTAGAGTTATCAAGGAGAGAGAATGTGTTGAGAGAGCCCGCATATAAAGATTGGTTGAGTTGGATGGACTTATTAGAGACATAAAGTTAAGGAGTTGAGGGTTATAAGGTTCAAGAGATTTGGTATATAAGAGAGTTCACCATCACTATGGACCTATTAGAGAGAACACATAGTACTGTACATGAGGTGAGGACTCAACTTGATACTTTGAGGATAACATACCATGTTGTATTAGAGGAGGCTAAAGAGTGGCTTGAAACAGAGATGTTATAGTATCCTTGAGGTTGTCTTTTATTGAGGTGGTGTTATACTCTGAGGACAAGAGAAGAGAGAGAAACACAAATTACACACTCAACATTTGGTGCCCCAAAGGAGCACCTTCTCTTTATTATATAGACAAAGAGGATCTCCTCCAAGGAAGCTCCACCATAGGATTAGGCACACAGATAGGTGACATGTCAGCAAGCTCCACCCTTGGATTACTTACTTGGATGGTTGACATGTCGGTCTAGGTCGTACCTGGTTGGTTAAACAAGCTTTGATTGGAGGGAATCTTTTAGGGAATCTTCTTGTAGGAGTCTCAGAATCACGTAAGGTACCATCGGAAAGCTCTTGAAGAGACAAAGCAAGGGGGAGGGAAGGCCATCTTTTCCTCCATTTGGGGGGGGATATGTGAATATTTTCAAGGCCTAATTCATCCATTTAGGCCTCCAAAATTGCCTTCCAAGATTTCAGGCATATTTTAGTTCCTACTCTATTAGTAGAAGTCCCCTTTTGGTGATACCTCTTTATGATCTGTTTAGTCTATCATGTGTAACATCCTTTTAGATGTTACCAAACCAATTCTCACCTTTAAATCATATGTCTAGCTATTGGTTCTAAGGTTCTCAAGTCTATTTTGGTTTTTGCTCTCTTAGTAGAAGTACTCTTTTGGTGATACTTCCATCTGATCTATTTAGACCATCATGTATAACATCCTTCTAGATGTTACCAAACCAAATTTCACATCTAGATCATATGGCTAGCTCTTGGTATTACAGGTGGGGACTCAGACCTTGTATGTGGAGTAGGGACTCACATAGAACATGGTTTACCATGTTTGTCTACTTGGCCCTCAACTAGTGAGAGAGCTACATTGACTAGATATATCTACATTTCTACTCCTTCTTTAGGAGGAATGGAAGCTAGGGCCACACAAAAATCACCTTCTTTGGATGAGGTACATAGACTCACAAGAGAGAGAGAGAGAGAGAGAGAGAGAGAGAGAGAGCTTATTTAGAGTATTTATCCCACATTATTTTCCATATTGATTTGAGAAGGAGGATTCTAGTATTAGATATAAGTTGTATATTAGACATGAGAGCCCCTACTAGACCTCATTTCTTGGAGTGGTGTGTAGTATCCATGAGGAGTGGATGACTTTCTACCAAGTGAGTAGTACTTTATGGTATATCTTGCAACTAAGCATGAGAGAGTTTATGGAGTATTGTATCACACACTTTTAGGTGATCATATAGGCATGTGGTCCAAACCATGAAGTGGAGGTTCTATTGCATTTTATGTGAGAGCATGGTCTACTACCTACTAGAGAACATACCGGAGCACATTTGATGGCATGTCTTTGTGAGAGCAATAGATACTTTGATGACTACAAAAGTTTCATGGTTAGACCCTATAATACTTTTACATCATTGTGTTTATCCATCTAAGATGTACTAATTGTGGATAGGGATTCTCTACCTTATTGTAGGAACCATCCTCATGGAGCTATACATTCTCCTAGGTTTGGCCCAATGGCTATACTTTGTACTTCATATGCATCATTATTTTAGCTCCTTGTAGCTTATCTAAATAGATTTAGAGCCTCCACTCTTTTAGCTACACATTTCCTAGAGGAAGAGTGGACCACATGTAGATTGAGGGATTACAATTTTGACCGTTATGATATTTTAGAGATCTTTTATAACATTCTATGAGCCCAAGATGCATGAGCAAGAGAGGAGGCCATTGTGATGCTATAGTCTTTTTTATTAGGCCTATCTTCTAGAGACGCCTACATGAGGTCTTGGAAAGACATGTACCATAAAGTTATATGTGCACTATATACATAGTGCCTAAAACTCACTCACTTGGGAGATTAGGCCTAGCTTATGGGCCAAACATGTATATTTATGTATTTTAAACTTCATCTTCTATACTTGCATCACTTACTTTGACACTTGCACCACTTACTTATATGTTTTGTAAAGGTTTTGATGTATTTCTTTGATTTTCTTTACTTTATTGATAAAAAAAATATTACAATACTTACATGAGTTCTTATAGCTCTATGGAATACTATAGTTGCACCCTAACTTGTTATTGTTTGTGCTTACATCATTACTTTTTATGTTAGCACCATAACTTGATGGTTAAACACCTATCTGAGTTAAACACAAGTTCGTTGTGTAAACCTCATAGACTAGGTGAGATTTAATTAGCACTAAGTTAAACACCAATCCATGCAAACCACAAAAGATTTTATCAACTACATAGAACACACAAATTGTGCAAACCTAGTTAGTTATGTTTGCATAAATCAAGATTGAACAAAGTAGACATAGACCCTATCTCTTGAAATCTTGTTTTTGTAGAGGTGGGTTGTGGGACTAGGCATGTTTTGGTAGAGACTTGAACTTTGTAAGCATAAACTAACATTTGTTATATAAATATGTAGTCATATTGATGTTATATGGTGCATATGAGGAGAGAAACATGTGATATAAAAGATGAATTTGGAAAGACATGGAGAGAAATTATTAACATCACATTACAAGGAATGCTTTTAATGTAATAGAAGCTTTATATATAATGATCCATTTACATATAGGATCAAGCATATAGAGCTCTTACTATTCCAAAAACCTCCTAGAGCTAAATACACCTAAGAAATACCCATAGCTCTTATTATTCTTCACTCTCATTCCATCTTGTGAAATTTGTTATATAATCTATCTCATGTACAGGGAACTTGGGATCCACACTATAACTAACACTAAAGCTATCATAAGGATATGAATCTATCCAGATAAAGTGGTAATAGTGCTTTTGATCTCCTTAGAGGTCTTCCCAACCCATGCTATTGCAAGTGTTATAGAGTAAAAATGATTTGTTTTTGCTTCTCTTTTATTAATATGGAGCTTTTCTAACTTTGACCTTATTGTCTCTATTTTGAATCTATTATCAACCTCTTCTTTTCTCTTGTGTTTTGCAATCTTGGCAACTTCTTGTGCTTTAATCTTGGTTATTTTACATCTTTCTTTGGATTCAAGGGAGTCACTTTTCAATTTTTTTATGGCTAGCTAAATCCTGTGACAAAGAAGCAAATGTAGGTGTAATCTTGGAAACATTAGAAGTTTTCTTTCTTGTTTGAATGTCACCTTCCTTCTCTTTTTAAACTTTTTCTCTAATTGGATCTTTCTCATTGGATGCTTCTCTAGTGTGCACTCCCATGTCTTCTCTACACTCCTCTTCTCTTTTTCATAGGGTGTTCCTCTTGGCCTGATCTTGTGTGTTTCTCTTGTTTTATTGGGTGTTCCTCTAGAGTTGGTCTCATGCATGGGTCTTTTTGCTCCTAGACATCCTAGCAATGACTAAATCTCTTTGCTTTTCCTCAGGAAATACTTTTCCTCTTCCTCTACATTTTCTCTTGTCAAGCATTGACTATCATCCTCTTGAACCTCTCTTAACCTGCACTCATAATTTCCAAAATAGCTACAATTTAGACCTTCTTCTTCAAATCTATTCATGTGATCTTCAGAGGGCCCTTGGGTGCTAATTGGTATTGAATCAAGTGTATAATTTTGGCCAAATTTTTCACCTCCATCTTTGCATGTTCCATCTATGATCCAAATGCTATCTTCAACACCACCACCAATGCTCACCAAAGTAGGTAGAGATATATTGGCTCTACCACCCAACATCAAATCCATTTCTCAAAATATAGACAAAGATGTTTCACTTTGTCATCTATGGTTTGCCATCCTCTCTTGCAGACTTTCTCATTGAGACCCTCCCTAGTGGAATTATATTTCCATTATTGGGTATCCTTATATGATTTCATGTATTGAGCCTAAGTCTTTTTAGCCTCTCTCTTGTCATGGAAATGTGAAATCCTCTCACATGCCTCACTAAGTAAGTGGATATGTAATTAAATGTGGTGTGTTTCTAGACATGCATTTTATTATTCCCACCATGAATCTGATTGAAGTATTCAAGATCATCCAAATAGTCTAGTATTTGGGCATAGTGGTAAGAAACCATTTTGAATGTATCATCCTCTCCTTTAGTTTCTTTGCTATTGCTACACCTCAATCCATTGGAACCACTTTGCACCTAGATACAATCAAACCCACCTTGCTTGCATATAATTGGAACACCCTTGCGTGCATAAATTGGAACAAATACAACCATCATCTTGAAAAGTGGTTGAAATCCAAACTTTGATTTCAATTTGCATGTGCAAACTTGTATTACTAACTAGGTGCTCTATTGGAGCGGTGATGTTGGGCCAGGTATGGCATGTTTAGTCCTCTATATCTATCACACTCACCATAAAAAACATGGAACCATCTCCTTCAAGCATGAGCTATTGGAAACCAAGAATCAGGAGTGTCACAAATTTTCAAATTATGCTCATCCATTAATTTCCCTTGCATTGTTGTGCATTTGGCATAATGCAAAGAAACTGGTTAGGATAATATGGTTGGCATTTGCCTTGAATCAAGACACTAATGAATTGCCAAATCTCACTAATGTACTCCACCTCAAAGCCCAATCTATGAATTTGAAACTGAAACCTCTCCCGCTTGTAAACCACTTTTGGTACCCCTAACTTTTTTTTACATGGACTTCATGTATAACTTCATTAAATGTTATAGGTAGTTGTAACAAAATTTATTACTTCCAAGCCTCTGCCCATAATTTTTGGAGAGAAGCTAACTTGAGAAATGCAGGACCTAACATTCTTTCTAGTATAGAGTCACATATTCACCGTTGTATTGTCTTTTCATTCAGATTAATAACTGTTAATTAAAAGTTATAGAAGACCCGGTAATCCCCTAAAAGCTCTTTAGTTTTTAGGGGTAAATTTATTTTTCTATGATAATTTATGGTAACGGAAGGCTCCTGTACCACAATTTGGGTATCCCTCTCAACTTTACCTAAAATAATTTTTGCACCTCAAATAATGTAAAACTACAGAATCAGAGCGGAACGCAAAAACCAGTTTTTGAAACCTCTGATAAAGAGATGGGCCTAGCCCCAATTTACCTCCTTTGTCTCTCCTTTGTATAGTTTAATGGGTCACCTTTTACTTTGAAATTAAGAGATTGTATTAACTTCCATTGCTTAATGTTCTATGGGATTCCCTATAATCATAAAATCCTACCGATGGACATTAGTCTATTCTATGGGAATCTTTTTGTAAGCTAAATTCAGATTCCCTCACAACGCCACCTAACAAATGTCACTACTGCATATACAAGAGCACGTCTTTGCTCTTGCTCCGGCAAGGATGCAAGCCCTTAGATCCTAGCTCTACCATGCATTAGGGCATTCTGACTCGCACCACCTACTTTCTCTACAGCAATGAGGTTTTGCCTAGGTTTGGTCCACCTATTTGCATCTTCATTACTCACTTGTGAGTGTGGTTTTACACTAGATGTAGCAACAATCCACATGACACAATGTCCTTTTGGAGGACAGAGGATAGCTACCCATGATGCCATTAGGGACATAGTGTTTGCTATGGCACAAGAGAGTGGATACTTGGCTTTGAGGGAGCATTTGTATGCTTTGAAGACAACACGTGTTAGGGCAGACTTATATTTGGTCTGAGATGATCAAGTGACAATAGCGGATGTTGTGGCTATGGACCCCTATGCGATATACAGTTTTGGAGGGAGTGATTACCCAGCCCCTTGGATGGGCAGCAAGTGCAGCAGCCAATCGCAAGGTCTCCAAGTATAGGAGCATGCAGCAAGGTCACCTCTTTGTTCCTCTAGCCTTGGAGTCATATAGAGCAATGGATACAACATTTGACACATTTGGCAGGGAGTGCACAAGAGCTTATCATATTAGGCATTAGGGGGTACCACTCTCACTCTCATACTTTGTAGTATATTTTAGACACCATGTGTCCATTGCCCTACAAAGGGCAGTGGCTGGTGCAATCCATAGGAGAGCAATCACATTAGGTGATGCTTCTTTGGATGCTCTGGTTGTGTGTAGACCGTATGACTTGCATAGTTTGGATATCTTAGGTACGATAAGGCAGATTTCTCATATAGACTCTACTGGGGCTTAGTCCCATGTTACATTTTTTGTCTCTCCCTTGTACGGCTTGATGGGGTCTTCCCATCCTTTGTTTTTCCTACGCGGTCGCCTTTTTCTCCTATACAAGAGTCTTTGAGAGTTTTATGGGGCTTGTAAGAGTGTATTTGAAACCCCGTATGTATGCGTTGTGTTGCTCTGAGTCTCCTATTTGTATATTAATAATGGTTTTAAAAATCAGATTTACAAAATTTATGAATATTAATAAAAAAAGAATCAATATTGAATAATCTGTAGAATATTTGTTGAGGAAGTAAGATTTTTTCATCATTTTATTTTCAATTCGAGTTGTACCGAGCAAAATTTATTGTTATAGTACTTAATAATGTTATTAGAGATAAGAAAGATCCACAAGCCACCGCATGTTACAAGAAGAATGACTTGTCTCGTTGCCTATTTGCATCACAAGAAGAATAACTTCCCTCGAAGAATGATTTAATTCGATACCATGTACATCGATTTTCACTTTGATTAAAGTGATTCATTAAGTTTTATAATTACTCGTAAATCCCAAATTTATTTATTAGTTACACATTTAGCAACCCGTAAATTTTTAAATTTTGTTCATGGTTATGGGACCTCTTTTTGTAAATTTTACATGTACCCGTGCCACCTTACCCATACAGCTTTTATAAACTCCTCGTAGAGATTTTTACGGATTTTTATGAGTACTTGTAACTTGATTTTGTGAAACCCGCTGATGCAAATAATACTATTTGCTGCTTCTGCAATTGGTAGCTTTGATCATACCACAATTAGTGCTATCAATTAGGGCTAGGAGAGATAAAGTAACAACATTCATATCATTATCTAGGACTGACTCTATGTAGATGACTTTTGTTACTATGTAGGTAAGTCTAGTATCATACAAGTTTGCTACCGTATATAGATACTACATTGCCTATCTAAGTCTATAATTCCACCATTCATACTAAACTAGATGAGGATAGTAAGATAGTTCCCCTCTTGGACAAATGTCAAGAATCTAATGCTCTGGTCCGGGAATCCTAATGATAAGAGACTATATCAAAAGTTTTGATGTAAATTTGTAAGGAATCATTACCTTAAAGCTTCAACCTTTGAGCAACAAAAGTGAATCGCAATATTGACTAGAGAGGACTAAGTTGTTCATTTACCTCTTCCACCTCTCTATATTTAATACCTAGATAACCAATAGGCCTTGGCAAGGTAACGTAATTTACCTTTTTTACTCGATAAATAGGTAAAGGTAAATGGTAAAATTTCCAATTTGTCAAAGGATAAGGTACCAGGTAGTGTAAAGGTAGAGAATCAATTTACCCTTTACCCAATAAGGTTTACCCTTTACCTTTTCATTCCTCTATGAAGTAGACAATCTGCCACAAGCCGCAGCCCGCCAGACCGCCATGCAACTTGCAAGAAGGCATTTGAGTGTTGGCTTTTGGTTTGTGAATTTGTGAGTTTTGCCTCAGTTGAAATCGAGATGCAATTTGGTGCACATTGTCGGGCCGCATCACTAAGACCTCCACCCCACCATCTTTTGCCAAAGGAGCCTTAGGTCAACTTTAAAGAGGGAGATTCAGAGTTCTATAATAAACTGAGGAACACACAGGCTGGTCTACTGGAAGAGGGAAATTGCACAAAGGAGAGTAGATGAATGGAGTTCAAAATTGTAGAACAGTTAAAAAATGTAAAGAGAAAGAAAGGTGGAAGAGTTATGGGAGGTGCATGAAAATTAACGAGAAACATATCCTGAAGACCATTGATTAAGTCGTGTCACAAAATTGCCACTCAATACACCACGCTGTTGAAACTCAATACAGAAAACACAATGAGCACCATCAATGACAATGAGGTATGTGAGCAGATCAAAGACATTGAACTATCTAATTCGAATGGCAGCATTGTGGCCACGGTGATGGCTGCTCCCGATTGCACTGGTCACAAATGCAAGCGCACTTGTGGGGAGTTCCCATGGATGTATACCCACAAATGGGCAGAAGGCGATCTTGGTTGTGAGAAAAGGAAACGCCGTTGCAACATTTGCAAAAAGTGGTTTTCTTCAAAGACCAACTGCTTGGGCTAGAAAGCCCACCTATCAAAGGTCCACAACATTTCTAGTGCTATTGCTAGTGAGCCGGCCTTGTCAGAGGGTTTTGTACTGGTGCAATCGATGTTGCGGGTGACAATCCGTAATCATGTGGTCCGCAAGTATGAGAATGTTGTTGTTGACTTTGTTATTAGAGGTGGCATTTCCTTACGTGCATAAGGTAGTGAATGCTTCAAATTTTGGGTTGAGACCCTAACAAACGGGTATGTGCACCCATCAACACATACAATTTTTCACCACATTGTTGAACTCTTCCAAATTGCCGAACCATTGTTGTTCCAATTCTTTAAGGCTTGCAAAAATGCCTTTTCCCTCACGCTAGATGGGTGGTTAAATTGTAACTTGAAAGGATTCCATGTTGTCATAGCACATTGGATTGATACATCCTCGGCCAAGTCAAAGACCTTGCTGCTAACAATCTTGGACGTTGCTAATGTCATGGGTGTCGGCCGCCATGTTGTTGATACCTTGTTTGAACACTTGAAACGCATGGGTTTGATTGTTTTGATGCATTTGCTGAATGTTTTGAGTGGTAATGGCTCTGATGTGGTTGTAGCCATATGCATCTCTTCTATCGGATCAACAATGAGGTTGGTTACCAACAATTGCGGGAGTCCAAACATATTTGGTGTGCCGACCACTTTTTCTAGCTCCTTGTCTTGAAGGTCATGTCCCACATCAAGGACATCAATGCAACTCTTCGAGAGGCATTGGTCAAGATCCTTGAGAAGCAAGACAATGCAACAAGCTTATTGAGCTAAATCAAATGTGGCTGGTGTTGCTAGCAAAGAGCCTTCTCATCAAGATTCACCGATGCGATGGAACTTGACCCATGACATGTGCAGCGATGCCATCACAAAGCACATTATGTTGGATCACATCATGTTGACTTACAAGGAAAATCTCGGCATCAAATTGCTATCCAACGAGTAGTAGAATTGCATTGCGGTTGTGACCATATTTCTATGGCTGTTCCACCAAGTCATGGAATCATTGGCAGTGGATCGAGTGCCATCGCTGGCCCTCATTTTGGTATCACTGACACACTTGATCAAGCAATGCAATTTGGGAGAAGAGTCATTGAGCATCATCAGTGAGCACTTCACCGTGAGCACCATGAAGGCCAAGCTCCAAGAATACAAGAAGCTTCTTGTGTAGGAACCTACCTTTATTGCTACATATCTGAACCTATAGCTACCAAGACCAATTGATCCCACAATGATGAACAATATCAAGGAAATGGTCCACTCCTTGCTGCAATGCTAATATTCTAACCTTACAGGTGCACCAATTTCTCAACCTGCTACGGATGATACGCTTTTTGTTGTGTAATACCAAGAGTTAGCCATATGATCTAGATGTGAAATTTGGTTTGGTAACATCTAAAATGATGTTATACATGATGGTCAAAATAGATCAAATAGAAGTATCACCAAAAGAGTACTTCTATTAATAGAGAAAAAACCAAAATAGACTTGAGAACCTTAAAACCAATAGCTAAACATATGATTTAAAGGTGAGAATTGGTTTGGTAACATCTGGAAGGATGTTACACATGATGGACTAAACAGATCAGAAAGAGGTATCACTAAAAAGGGACTTCTACTAATAGAGTATGAACCAAAAGATGCTTGGCAATTTCAAAGGCCTAAACGGATGAATTAGGCATAAAAAATGTGCAGATTCCACCCCAACAGAGGAAAGGCTGGCCTTCCCTCCCCCTTGCTTTGTCTCATCGAGAGCTTTCCAATGGTACCTTACGTGATTTTGAGATTCCTACAAGAAGATTCCCTAAAAGATTCCCTCTGGTCAAAGCTTGTTTGACCAACCAGATAGGACCTAGACCAAACATGTCACCCATCCAAGTCAGTAATCCAAGGGTGGAGCTTGCTGACAAATCACCTATCTGTGTGCCTAATCTTATGGTGGAGCTTCCTTGGAGGAGATCCTCTTTGTCTATATAATAAAGAGAAGGTGCTCCTTTGGGGCATCAAATGTTTGAGTGTGTAATCTATGTTTTCTTTCTTCTCTTGTCCTTAGAGTATTACATGCTGCCATGTTCCAGCATTAGAATGTTGCGAGTGACACCGTTGATGAGGTTGATGCATATTTAAACCTGGGCTTGGTCACCTCAAACTTATTCATTGACATTGTGGCATGGGTCATACAAAAAGAGTCATTTCTGGGTCATTATGCAATGGCGGTGGAGTACCTTGGGACCCCAGTGATGTCAATGCCATCGGAGCGTGTAAATAGCATTGCAAGGCATGAGTTCACAACTGCCTGATTATTGCTATTGCCATTTGTGTTCATCAAGACCATGTGTCTTTGGTCCTGAATTGATGCTCATGTCATCGTGTTGCCGATGAATCATGCAAAGACCGCTCACTCTTCAACTAGTAGCATTCTTGAGGATGACTTTGATCTTGCTGCACTTGAAAGCAAGCAAGAAAATTGGTAGGAAGAAGTCATCAATGATGGGGTAGTCACGATGATGAATGCTCAATTCAACAAGTTGGTTTTTGATGCCGAGCTCTTCTAGTTTTGCGCAACCAATCCAAACATATTGCAACACAATGGTGGTATTGATTCAAGCAAGTATTGTGTATGCATGTTTTAGTCTTGTTTTAGACTAGTACATAGATGTAGTTTGGTAACACAATAATTTTCAGTCTGCAAATATTGTTTTTTCCTTGATTTACCTGGTAATTTACATGGGTAATGGTAAAGGATAAAGGTAGAAAGATGGCCAAAGGTAAGGTAAAGAGTAAGGTAAAGGTAGGATGAAATTGATTACCTTTTCACCTTACCCTGTCGGGGCCTAATAACCAATACACATTTCCATTGTGTATTTTTAAAATCAGACGCTTATTATCTAGATTGGTATAGAGTAGGATTAATTGAATAGTTGTATTTGGTGGTTAAAATCTTTCTTGTTTTGGTTTTGTCTAATGACTGAAAAATTCTATTTTCCTTTTCCTGTTCTATGATAATAGCTTGGAATATTCCAATCAATCACTTGGAAGGTTATTAATCTTAAAAAAGAAAAAGAGTTGAAGCTTTGCTGCCTGAAGTTCATTAAAAAAACAAACATATAGGTATGGGTACCTATATGTGTCTATGAGTAAGACCCTTGGATCCCTCCCAATGTCCAATAACTACTTGCCATATCGCTCAAGTTACCAATATCATAGAATCCACTTACCGCTCATCTAGAGTGATGGGCCATCACTCCCACACCACATCTAGTATGAGCACAATATCCATTACTATCACTTAATTAAGTCTACCTTGATGCATGTTGTATGCCAAGCGTACCAAAATCAAATTAGCAAAAGGAGATATTAGCAGTGTAGGCTCATATTTGGATGCAAAATCAACGGGTGCTATTGAGTGGCTACCAGCGGCAACAAGTGGCTTTGGGCACCATTGAGCAGCTATAGGCAGCTACGAGCAACAATGAGCAACGATGAGCAAAATCCCATTTAATCATAAATTAACACATTATCAAGCGACTACCAATGGCAATGAGCGACTACCAATGGTAATAAGAGGCTACTAGTGGTAAAGAGCGGCCATGAGCAACGACGAGCAACAATGAGTAGCAACAAGAAATAGTGAGCAAAATCCCATTTAATACTAAATTAACACATTACACCGGTCCAGATTCACCCTAAACCACAAGACACTTTATTAACCCTAATATGTAATTAATGTGTTCCGGTGTGACCAGGAAAACTCCTTATCCCTTATTTTCTACAAACAACCTCTTATCAAGTTTTGCTAATAATAAGGAACTTGGCCGGAATTCCGTACCGGGACTCTTTCTTGCTCCCGCTCGCACCCCGTACTGATTTAGTTAATGGTTCACAATAATCTATATGAAAATATACGGAGCTTCATAAAACTATTTCTTGAAACCCCCGGTTGTTTCTAAACCACTTTTTTTAGACGAAATCAATCAGCAAGCACAGGATACAAGGACCATATGGTATTCACTTGTAACGAAGAACATAAAGCACTCTACGTGGCTTCAAAACATGTCTACTTCTACGTGGCTTCAACGACATCGAAACGGTTTTACTCTCTTAGGTGAAACACATGCCACAACGGTTGACTGGAAAGAGATTTGTCTTCTCTGTTTTTTATAAACTTCCGTCTATCGTCGAGAAATCACTTTACGACTTTTACATCTACGGCACCTTGACTTTCTCAAGATGCAGAAAATGCTGGCGACGACCATTCTCGTTCAGAAACATCGGAGTTCTGCGGGTTTCACATATAGAGCAGGTTTGAATGAACGAACCAGCTCGTCTCGTAGTTGGCCTGCAGTGACGCTGTGCTGCTGGCCCGTTGCAAAGATCCACGAGCTACAGTTGCTTTGAGTTTGATCATTTAGGTGTCATTTGTGCAAGATGTTCAGATTCATTTGTTTGTCCGTTGTTTGTCCGTTGCTTATGCCCTCGTTTCTGTCTCCAGCAACTTAGGATAGCGATGGGATTCCACTAGACCGCCAGCAAGTTCACCTTCGTAAATGAGGACTTACCCGACCCCATTTTGGCACTTCGACTTGACCGACCCAAAGTTGGCAAAGCGACTGAACCGACCTCGAAGTGTCACGTGATCTTACGTTGCATTCACGAGGAGTAGTTGGCATAGAGTGAACTCGGGTTGGCAACCAATTTTCTTGTGTTTTAAGTTGCCGTGTTTGTGAAATCCATTGCCGCATGGGACTGACGCGCCCTGTCAAGGGTTCAAGATAGTAGGTTACGTCCTTTTGCCAACTTAGGGGTCGGCCAAGTCGAATTGCCAAATATGGAGGTCGGTTAAGTCTAGCTCTGTAATATACCCTAAAGAACTCTCATCCGTCATACCATACCGCTTGTTGCTGATTACCAGGTTTGACGGAGACGACGCTTTGCTACAGTCGATTAATATCCTGTGGAACTTAACTTTGATGATCCTCCACTATTGTCGTATCAGGTCAAAGCTGTACTCAATTAGACCTGATTTTGAGGTCTAGACACACTCCCCTTGCGTCATAAAAACCCAGGTTGGGATGCACTTTTGCAGTTGAGTCCGTGAGAAGTCAATCAATCTCAGCTCCTAGATGAGTGGTGTGAGCGTGAAAACTCTACAAGTAAATTCGATCATCCAACAAACTGGAACGCAAGAATTTTGCACGAAAGTTCGATCACCTTTAAAACGAGTGTCCCTGTGTCACCGCCTCACCATCCGGACCCTAAACTGCAATCTACCAAAGGAGTTTGGATAAAATTATACAAACTGTTTGGGAGCTCGTTCAATCAACAACCACGGTTGTTGAATGACAACCCTCCCACCGTTCTTGAACCCGTCCAACATTTCAGCAATCTGGCTCCAAAATGGATGGAGGGCACAACGTGCCACGCTCTAAGGAGGTTTCTTCGGAATGTGGTTACGTCTTACCTCCTCTGGTCTCCCTACGTGGTAAGGCACCTTATGGGAATGCTGACTGGTCTCGTCCGACAGTGCGTGGAGACAGACATCCATCAAAGTTGAAATGTTGCGTGAGCGGTAAACTGCATGTCAAAAGTGAAAAAGTATTCCATGCCGGAGCAAAAGCAGAGCAGTGAAGCATTCAGTCTCAATGTACATAGCAGATGGACTAATATTTTTTACTTGCTTATTTGGTCATACCCGTCAAATTGTCACCTCAATACTGGTTGTAAACCCGTGATGATAACAGTTGAAAGAGAGTTTGGATGTGTCCTCTACAAGTCAAAGAGACAACCAAAAGGACCCAGCGGAAATCAGTAGCACAAGTACGATAGGGACCATCCAGTCAATCCACAGGGAGTGGCCAGATCTCTCCGTCGTCAAGAAATTCTGTTCAGGATGCTACAGGACCTGGAGTATGAAGACGCGTTTGAACCAAAAGGGGATTTTGAATATGTGAATCAGTGAACGGTAAACTCCGTGGTTTAATGCTTTCGTCCGTTGTTGCATGGGAGCGCCAGGAATGATGAATCATAGATGATAGGTCCAGCTTTCATCGTGCGAACTTGATCGAGGGAATACATTATCGTTCCTTTTACGTTTTCCTTCGGGGTATACTCTTGGCTCTTTCGCTCTACATTATCGAATGTCGGATATATATGATTACGAGTGGGTGGATGCTTTTCTTATTTTCTCTCAGTTGATTCCTTCTCATCGTGGTAACTTGATCGACCAGAGACAGGTCCGAACGTGACATATGTATACGATTGCTGGATGCTCTCCTCATTTTCTTTTGACCGATTATATGAAGCCTATTATTGCAAGACATATGCATTATTACAGGAGACAATTATATCTGAAAGTTGTTTATAGAATGTCCGTGTCGAAGGCTTTCTCCTTGAGTACCTTGATTCCTTTGTTCCACAGTTCTTGTGAGGTCAAATAACTGTAGGTTAGTTTCTATGCTTTTCTCTATGGGTGGACTTTGGAACTCATATTGACATCTGCCATAACGGAGGAGAAATCTACTTCACTTCGAAACACTGAATTGTGATATCTTTCTACTTGTCCAAAGTAAACTATATCTATAAGGAGAAATGCTTCCCACAACACACAACATGGTTAATAAAACACGGTTTACATTAAACCTCACGTAAATTCAGGCTAAGGGTCACTTGTAGTAAAGCATTTCTTCACTTAACTTTTCTGGATTGTGATATGAATGATACTTGAAGGATCTAAGTCTAAGTTTCATGAGCGTCTAACATGTAATGAGTGACACAAGTACCCTCGCTTGAAGTCATTCTTAATTGAATTCAGACATTGATTGAAGGTCTCCTAAGGTCATTTATAACGTAGATCTGCACTTACATACATATTCCTTCTAATTACAGTATGAAATATTAAAAAATTATGAGAGATTGATAGAGAAGAAATGTTTTAGTATGTAATATCATTCTCTTATGTTACTTCTCTGTAATGTCTAGAAATATCTGGACAAGTCAATTTCTGATGATAATCATCTTGAACTGAAAAAATCTTATCCTTCCTGGCTGACGGGGGTTTCTGTTCAAGGTGGGGACGCAAATTTGGACATGAGCAACTACCAATGCACTACTTACCATCTTGGGGATAACATAACCACTTTGAGTACTTCTTTAGATTTATCTATTGTGTTTCTTTCCTTGCGCAGCTTGATGGGTCTTCCCACCCTTCTTGTTATCCTACGCGGTCGCCTTTCTCCTCACTTTGAGTACTCTGATCCTAGCATGCAACAGTCAACATCACCTATTGGCCAAATGTCGACCAATGAAAGATGTATTTCACCTCGAATAGAGATTCTGATGAAGCGGAGAAGACATGAGCGTTTCCTACATGAAAATGTTAGTTCTCCTTGCAAATTCCTTTGCAACTTAAGCTATCCTTAGAATCTGCAATATCTGAGATTGAACATCACTTTTCACAATTTATCACACTGCGACTTTAGTGACATTTGTAAAAGGCGGGCAGAAAACCCTAAACCCTGAATGTCTTCCCTCGAGAATGAGCTACTGTGATCACTGGATCATCCCTCTTGCAAAACAGATCATAGCGGATCTTCCATCTGTCTTCTCAAAGATGACTCTAGAGCTGCACTTTTCTACAACTAAAGCACCCAAATCCGCGGTTTATCGTAGTCTAGATCTCACCTCACCTCTCAAGGTTGATGAGGATCGCACAAAATTCACTAACGTAGTCCGCAAAGTCGAAATACACACGTCCAACCTGCGTTAAGGGTGGTTATCCCACACATGCGTGGAAGTATTTTGCAAGTGTGGCCGATCTCGGTACCTCATTGAAAACTATCTCTCGTGAGTTTACATGCGTCATCCAGAGCAAACTCGTCCAAAGCAAACCTTATCGTTGCCGTTTGCCTTTTGAAATCTGGAATCATCATCAGTACTTTCCTTTCAACATGTCTATCGCAAGTTTAAGAAGTAAAAGGCGAGCGTGTAGAGAACACGATGGATGCGAAGACCCCATCAAGCCATACAAGGAGGTAAAATGAGGTAAAATGAGGCTAGGTTCCAATAGAGTTTATACGAGAAATTTTCATCGCGGTATCTAAATCGTATGGTCAATAAAGAATTAGAACAACTGAAGAAACATCGCTTAATGTGATTTTCTCTTATAGATTATATCAATTATTATTTTCTAAAATACCTTTATCTAAAATATATTAAAAATACAAAGATAAAAACGTTCTCTAAACTTTCGCGCATTCCCTAACAAATATATAGTGAATTAAACACCCGTCTAGTCTCACATTTTACTTTTAACCAGGTAAATTTATTATGAATTTAAGAAAAACTCGTTTTTTACTCGGCCAACAACGTTATTGTAAACTGTACTTCAGAACGTACAAGCAAGATGAGGCACGAACGGGAAGTCGCACGTACTATAGTGATTGTTGAAGTACAATACGGCCCTGGAACAATCTACAGTAGGGGGATAGCGTAGGGTAATCACTCTCCAGTGGACTTGTGCTAATTCCGCGGTCAGCTTTTTCCGCTAACGTCTTTTGCGCGTACTGTAGATTCTGTGGTTTCCCCTACTTGTACTCGGCATTCTTGGCGCCTTTGAATCGCCATGCCACTCATGGCTGACTTCTGTTGCTGTGATTTTCTCCGTCCGTCCGGCTAGAGCAGTATGTGCAGTACGTGGTCGGCTATAGGGCAGAATGGCCGCAATCGAGGCGGACTCACCATATCCGGATATTTGCCCGTAAAGAGTCACCTCGTAAGGGGCGTTGTGGAGATATTTCTGCTCGCAGTCCATCGAATATCACCCCTTGGAGTACTTCTGGCTACAACTGAACTCAATGAACTCAATGAACTCAATGAGAGGTCGTAAAGTCTACATTACGGCTGTAGGATTCCCACACATACGAGTTGCTGCCTTCGCCAAAGCATCCGCAGTTGGACCTTGTTATGTGCAATTCGCTATCATTTTCAGTAACGAGAGATGATATTACCTTACATGTGAGTGAAACATTTGATAGTCATGCATATGAGATAACATGTGAAAAGAAAATACTAAAAAAGTACGCACTGCATGGAAAGAGGTGGGTCATTAGCTGTCCTTTCTTTTAGATTCCCCGCCCCCAACCCCCCTACTGTAGAAATATTGACTACTGGTGGTTGTCGCTTTGTTGATTAAGACTTGTCACTTTCTCAATTAGAGGAGGAGTCTACAGGAGGATTTGCATTGTGGTAAAGCGATTCTATTTGTCTGCTTCACATATAATGAAAGAAAAGGCGACCGCGTAGCAAACACGAAGGATGGGAAGACCCCTCAAGCCTTCACATATAATGTAGGTTAGACTAAAGGTGTCATACTACATGCACCGTACGTATAGATTCACTTGCCGATACTCATACCGTAGGACAAGCCAAAGAGCAAGGGTGTCCGTAGATATTCAGCTATCCGTTGGCGTGTGTGGAATGTTGCCTCTCCACGAGAATCCTAAACACCGATTTGTAGAAGCGAGAAGCGACAACGGACATTTCCACTGTTGAGTCCTGTCGACGTTGCCGTGACAGAGGACGGAAGTTAACTTCCTTTAGATGAGTTTCACATTCATCAAATTTTCTTACTCGGACCTCCAACGGACCAAGAAGGTAAACATTAGCAACGTGTCAATAAGCGTTCATTCATCGGAAGAGGCCTGTCATCTTGGAAACGCTATCACTGTTAACCATTTTGGTCGATTCCTATACCAGTGGTATCACGTGCGCCTGACGGGTACTCTGCGACTACCGGAGTCTGCCGGTAGTCTAATCTAGTGACGAGCGTGATCAGTCACAATGACCTAGCCAAGACCGAGTAAGTAGGTAATACCGGGTACTGTAACGGACGGACGGGTAAAACTGGAAGGCTGTGCGTTAACGTCCGTCCAGTGCTGTTGGACGGGAAACGCGGCGTTGCCCTACTTGTGAGAAACGCAGTGAGAGAAATCAGTGGGGGTATATCGATTGATTGATTGCGTGAGGGATCGCGGAAGGAAGGCAGGAAGGAGATGGAGATGTATGATGAGACAGAAAGCATGGCTATCTGAGAATGAACTTGGACTGGTATTGCTTTGGGACAACGTTTGGTCTGATGAGAGGTGGTGAGCTAAAGTTGGTGTGGCTACACCAAAAGCACTCGCGGAGTTGGCCGAGGTTGAGGAGACGCATATGATTCGCGCGATGAGTTACACGTGCAGGCCTCGAGTACTTTCTTTCTCCACTGCTTTGGTGATGATCCACGACGACTTTGGAGTTGAATTTGTTTTCTGTTTCCAGCATGCTTGTCTCGAGCACCGGCACATGAACGCCTGGTCTACCCGACCGGACCTACGTCGAGGAGAAATCAGGGGCTCGCCACATAATTTACCAGAAACTTGAAAAGTGAGAAAACGTGATCGGAGTTGTTCTTCTTTCTGTATTGCTTGCTCTTTTGATGTTTCTCTGTGGTCTTGCTCGATAATTGCGGACGATTTCCGAGTTCAATGAGCTAGGCGCTCGAGTTATGCCTATCGACGGAGATAGTGGTGAAGATCCCCCGCCGAGTGAAACGGCTGCAGTGGAATTGAGGCGAAGAGTACCGGGAGAAGGTGCAGAGGGAAGGTTAGGACAGCTTATGGAGAGCAATGGACTGAAGAATTCGGGATTATTCGGCCTCGTTCAGTATTTCATGGATCGGCCGGAAAATCAATCGCAGAGTTCTGGTTCATCGTCGCCAAGGACAATGCTTACATCCGTTGTGACTACTCCTGCCGCAGAGCCTGCTACTCTCCCTTCCACTGAAAGTTTCGCTCCACTTGACTCCTCATCCTCGCTAACTGATGGTCCTGAGCTCGTGAAAAATGAAGTATTTAGTGATGGAGACAAATCTGGTCCGCTGCAACCGCAAAGTCAGCAGAGATTGGAGGTAAGAAATTGTGGTTGATGGCAGAAGCCATAGTAAGATCCACGTTTAATACTTTCTCTGGACTACCCTTGCTAATGTGGTCAACACCTACCCTTCTGATGAAGTAAAGTGGACATTGTAATGGGCGTTGTGATTCGTATAAATAGCTGTTGCTGCTAAACTGGTCATAGGGTGACAAGCGCCGAGATGAGGCAAGAGCTTTGCTATCAGATGAAGGTCTCTTAGTAAGGTGGTTAGGTACCAAATCAATTAGCTTGCAGAGATTGTGAAACCTCAAGTCGACAGAAATGATCGAAATCCGGATAACCACATGCTTCTGTGAACTTTTGCAGTTACCTCATGGATCCTGCCGAACATTGCATACTAAATGAAAGAATCACCTGATGTTGCCATCGGGGAATTTTTACTTGTGAAGTGAGATGTCTGTTTAGCTGGACCCATCGTAACTGGCTCTGGTGTCGTACCAGCAGAGCTTCACAGCAGCTGTAATTTATTATCTATTTCATTCCCCAATAGGTAGTTACATTCCAGTTGACTATGACACTGACATGATCCTGAGTTGATTTACCATCTATAGTCTTGATGGGGCAGATGTTTTCGTAAGCTAGCACCTCTTGGGATGAGAAGAATTTTACGTTTGCCGATTAGGTTTGTCGGAACCCTGACACTTAAGAACTTATGTTCTTGGAGTCGTGAAGCTGAAGGTTGCAGTACTACTGCGTTCATAACGTTCTTTGCTGCCAAACTAACGCCATTGCCATCCCCAACTCGGCATGCTGTGCCACACGCTTCGCCCTCCACACTTTAGTCATTTCTCGTTCTTTTGCTTTGCAGAGCATTCTTGGACTCATTGTATATACCTAAGAAGGTCCAGCCTTCCAGTTTTTATGGACTTCGTTTAGGATCTCCGATCGTCATGTGGAGTTAAAAGTTTATGACGGATGATACCCACCGGATTTGCTAACAAAAGCCCATGCTTTCAATCATACACTGTTGTCATGAGACCTAATTGTGTAGCTATACTGCCACGTAAAAGTGTTTCTCTATCTGTACCAGAAGCTCCTTGCCCTACTGTATGTTACTGAAAAGTCACACGGGAGGATGAGGATGACAATCCTGTGGCTAATCGTTATGGTTCTCTCCATTAATTCTCTATAGGACTTGAAAGAAAGATGATCTTCTGTGCAACTGGATCAACGTTCCGGAGATACCAGCAGTATATGCAAGAGTTGATGCCAGATGGAGAGGGGATAAGCTCAAGCTGATTAGTCCACCTGCTCTCTGCTTCTTTGACTGCAGTGAAATTTGAAAATTAGATTATGGAGTATACTCGAAGAATCCTTCTCAATATAAAGTATATTGAGAAGGATTTTTCTTAATTTTAACATGGTACCATATCCAACAGACAGCTTTTTACGAACTAACTTCTGAATGCTTTCGTAATTGTCAGGCTCAACAATCACAGAATACCCGAACCTACTTAAAAAGCGAGGAGTACAGGCAATTGTTTCACCTGCCTCCGGAAGAGGTTTGTTCTCAATACAAGTTGATGCGTATTACGAGGAAGTGAATGCAAGGCTTTTGGTGCCATAGGAATTTGAAGAAGAATCTGGCGGATAGAGCGAAGAGATTATGATGTGCAACTCAAAGTAATTCAATAGAGACGAGAACGCAGCTCTTAGCCTATCCACAAGTTTCGAATTGCTCAACTTTGCACGCTTTAGTTCATGAAGGGCTCCATGATGACAAGTCTATGGCGGGGTAGATTTTGATTCTAGAAAGTGGTTGGTTTGCAGGTTTTAATTGAGGATTTTAATTGTGCTTTACAGAAAAAGATCTTACTTCAGGTATGAATCTTTACTAGATCAACCTTCTCACTACTGGAAAATGCGCAATATTCTTTTCGTCATCCTTTTGACCTCATCATCATTTTAATCTCATGACAAGCGCGATGGAAATGATTTCAGGGTCACATGTACTTGTTCGATCAGTATGTATGCTTCTACTCCAATATATTTGGGTATGAGAAGAAGGTGTGTAATAAACTCAAAACTGCCTACCTGGGATATGTTCTCGTTATCTGGGCCTACGTCAATTAAAACGGTCAGAAAGCTTTGAGTTTCTGAAGACATCACGACAAAAGTTCTGCCAAACTAACCTCTACCAATTGTAGCTCAGCTATGTTCGTTCTTACCATGAAGCCCTGAAATCTGATTATGATCTGAATCTGGAAACAGCCAGTAGGTAGTCCAACTGTAGCATCAATCGTCAGGCTTTGCGATTGAATAGGAGAGACACGGCAGTTTCATGATTTCTCATTGTGTGTCGAAAGTGTGTGAAATATCACTTGAGACGAGCATAGTTGGAGTTTACTGCTCTTGAAATAGTCAGAACTAACTGTGTAAGTTGAGGATTTAGTCACTCTGTACGATGGTGAGATTTCTGCTGCAGAGTTTGAGGTCAATTAGTTCTATCTCGTGTTGAAGTTTCTGTACATACTCCTCTTAGGCACTGTAGTCCCCATACTGTATCATATTGCTTCTACATCTGCTAGTGCTTCAGATTTTATCTCAGATGGCAATGTACATAATCTTTACAAAGACGATGGTGCATGCAGAAAGTAATCCCTCTGAAGGATGTTACTTGTGTACGGAAGGCCAAGACAGCTGGCGTGTTCCCAAATGCAATTGAAATCACCGGGTGGGGTAAGAAGGTGAGGCTTCGTTTTCTTAAGGCTGTTCCGGATATCTTTTACACTTCAGCTATGTTGTGGTTTCGCAGTTGCCATGCCACCAAAACTATCTGTTTTGACAAACTACATGCGCACCGTCCTAGCTACAGGACTATTATCAATTTGACGGTTCTACTCGTTTGCAGCATTTCTTTGCATCGTTCCTATCTCGAGATGAAGCTTTTCGCCTGATTGTTAACGGTTGGGCTCAACACAGCGGCTATGCACGGAAGTTTCTTGGGAATAACTTCTCTCCTGTGTCGGTATGATATCCAATCATCATCTCCAGCCTTAATGCATTCATCACTAGTATTGGTTGAACAACCTTTGCATACTTCCGTACGTAATACTCAAGTTATGCAATCCATTTATCTTGTGCGAAGGCTGCGTCCTGTTGATCATCTTTGGAACCTACTGGAACCTACGAATTTTGTTACTTCAATTGGATATTGTTACGTCATTTGCAGAGTCCTCCATCTCAAGGGCGAGTTTCCATAGATTCAGCAAGCATGTCTCTACCGTGGCGAAGTCCCCAAAGGGCAGCAAGTCTTCCCATCGACGGGACCTACTCCCCAAGGTAAAGCTTCTTGAAGATATTCACTCTATAAAATTTATGCTTAAGGCAAATGATTCCTACTATATCGTCAATCAGTGCTAAGATATATCCTTTTGGCAGTACTGCGTTCAACATCTCAAGTTTTGGACTACATATTTGTTTCAGTAGGATTGTGATAATTCTTCTCAAAGAAGCTATTTATTTTATAGAATCCCTGCTTTGCATGTTTCTGTGTTACTTACATGATGCCAATATTCATTACGGTATCAAGCTCATGAAGAAAAGCGTGATGGTTAAAACCACCTCAAAGTTCAGTTTCCTCAAGCTCTCAGAGAGAAGAGCCGCTTTGTTAGTCAAGGCTGACGCAATCATGCAGTACTAGCAGTAACTTCTGATGTCGGAAATTTTCACATGATTTCGAAACCCTTATTTTCTTCGCATTCTTTGTGTAGCCCATAGCTGGATGCCGAGAATACGTGCTCTCAGCTGAGTACTTTCTGATCAAAGGTTAGGTTCTGACGTATCCAATCTATTCCTCTGCATTCGGTTGTGGTGCAAGCAGGGACGTAGAGGATGTTCCAAATTTAGTTGCACCCTCAGTTTTGGAAGAACCTAGGGAAGAGGTAAGGGAGAGGAGCGAATCTGAGGGCACAAGTGAACCAGCGAACGTCAGCGACGCAGGGGATGGTGGTTCTGAAGAAATAGTGGTTGTGAGTCGAAGGTCTAGTGTTCCCCCTCCTACAACGTCCACTTGTTGGGAGCCTGAGGATCTTGATGCGCCAGTCGGTAGGCTTTCAGCATCTCTTATTCAACTGTAACCTGATGGTACAAACTTAAGGAAAAAGAAACATAGATGATTCTTTGTGCTCCAGAGTTTCTTTCTAGGTTTTGTAAGGAAGTAAGGTGTCATGTCGTGCACATTGCAATTCTGGCGACTGGACTTTAACCAGTTAAGGATGTGTGTATCAAGACTAGTATCCTCATTTCTTATCTGATAAGGCTCTTTCTTCAATCAGCTTTCCGGTGTATCTGCCATCCTTGTTCAATGGCAGGCTATACCTTCTCCCTCAAACATGATGTCATGTTGCTCTATTTGTACAACACCATTGAATTTCCTATTGTTTGGTCTTTAAATGATGCAGTTCCTGAAGGCTACAAAACTGTCGTGGAGTCGGAGTTCGCTGTAAGTTCTTTGCAAATCTTTTACCATCAAAGAAATCACAAGAATATGCTTGTCTATCTGACGAGTCTCTGTCCCTTGTAACTTATAACATATCTGATCCACGAACTGCTTCTCCTCTCATTCCTCATATGTCTGTTGGACTAGTGTCGTTGCCTGCTAGGCATGTATCCCCGAGAATCTGCTGTCTGCCGTGCCATTTAGTATAGTTCATATTTTGCGACCTCACTTGATTGTTATATGTTTAGATTCTTTTTCTAAGCTATTTGATGTTCTTATCCGCCAGGTTGACGTGGAAGAGTTTTTTCAAGTGTATTTCTCGGACAATGCGATTGGATTTTTGAAACAATTTCATTCCAAGTGTGGTGATGATGGTACGTAAACTTTCTACGTCTGCTTGTTTCCAAGTGCACTGTTGGTAGATTATTTGACGTCCTCTGCTGGGCTTTGAGTATCTTCAATTGAAGCTGCTTACGCCAGAGGGCTGGAAACTTTCAATATTCGCGTAATGGATTCTGCTTCATAGGGCTTATGCAAGTCTTCAACTTAATGTACTTTCTGTAGACGCTTGAATTGAATGACTGCTGGACAATTTAATGTCTAAATTGATGAGGCACAGTTGAGACCCGAGGGACTGTGATATACTACCGGATAAGGTTCTGAGTCTTTCTCGTCATGATGGCAGATTTTCGTTGTACAGAATGGGCGAAGCACCGTCATTTCGGGCGCGCGCGCGATATTTCATTCAGGCATCCAATCAATTTTTATTTTGGTAAGGCGAATTTCCTTCTCCTTGTTCCACTAGGAACCCAATTGCACCTATAAAGGACAAAAGCTCGTTTAACCTGCACGAGAATCAGTATCATTGATTGCAACCAATGTCAAACGTATGACACATTGGAGACTGCACTGCCTGAGACTTTTTTGTCTTCTGTTGTGAAGGACCAAAAGCGACCTACTGTCATGAGTCACAAAGATATCGCATATATCGCAACAGGTTTGATTGCATTCTCAATATCTGTTTCAGATCCATGAGAAAGTTAGTAGTAGGACAGATGATGCCCGTTTCCAATGTGCCTGCGATACAACTGAAAACTTACAAGAATGGCGATTTTGGACTGCTTGATGTATCAAACTGATTTATCAATGCAATAAGTTTTCCTCCATCACACTACATTTGCTCCAGAGTCGTCTTGAAGGCTCACTGAGTTATTAGTTATGTTTATTTTACTGGGCAGATGATATTTGTTTACACTCTGTGGTGATGCTTACAGCAGAGAAACTTTGAGCAGCGATCTGACTTTTAATTTTTTGCAGCCACCTTGTCCTGGAGACATCTCAACAAATGACAGATATTCCATATGGAGATTATTTCCGTGTGGAGGTGCTGTGTTCTGTCTTTGCCAATTTTCTTCAAGTTCTCTTCGTCTTGATGGCTTTGTGCCTTGTTGTTTGGCGTTGCAAGGTCACAGCCCTGATATACATACAACCTGTGGCATATTCACCGAAGTGTTTGGAGAATCATAGAGGGAAGGAGAGGTATTTTGCAGACAATCACACCTACTCACGATATGTGATGATTATCATGAAAATGCAGGTCAGGTGGGACGTGGAGAAGTTATCCGGTCGCGGAAGCAATCATTGTTTTGTGCGTGTCTCTCTTGGCGTGTCGTTCTGTAAGAAGACTGTTTGGAAAGGTAACCTGCATAATACGATACTTCTGTGTACCAATATGTCTAATGTCGTGTAGTGCAACTGAAAGGCCAACAGCGCAACTCAATTGGTTGCTAAGGTTGTTTATTTGGACAGCAAATTCACTGTTCTAACTTTGATCTTTCAGGGAAAATCGAGCAAGGAACATTTGATGAAAGCAAAGAAGCTTATACGACATGGATTCGCGAGGTCCGTTTGCTCCCTGTACTATACACACATGAACACTACAGTTTGATAAGAACCAAGCTTCCTACTCTTTGAAGTGGAAGGTCTATCACTCCCTCTTATCTCTGATGTATCAGACATCACTACTGCAATACTAGACCTCTCTCTTTGTATCACAGCTCACAAGCATCAAGTAGGTTCTCTCACGCAGCACTAGTAGCCTCTAATACTGAGATATCAAAAGACAATCCTGAGATGATGTTAGGCAACTCAGGACTTCACGACATGCAAGGAAGAGGTGTTGGGAATCACCCTTGTTGAAGAACTAACTGAAACAGGAGTAGAAAGCACTCTTATATACACATCAGCAAACCCTAGGGGGTTGCTTTGCTTAACCCTAATTAGGGTGGCGCCATTCTTTACCCCAAGTAGATTTACCCTAAGTAGAGGATATTTGGCAGGGCTTCTAGAGGATTCTAACAAAACCTTAAAATCAAGAAAAGTCTCTAAACTAGAGATTAACTAAACTAACACATTTAATAGGGTTCTGGGTTTAATAGTTAGAAAGCGGTGGTGTCAGTTGATTGTCTCTCCTCTTACATGTCGATCTCTGTGACTTTCTTGGTCGAGTTTAAAGCGAATACTACCATATTTACAGTGGTGTGATCCATCCCCCAGTAATTTAACTAGTAGTGTCGGCATATTGATGTTCAATAGGCCCATGCATTGTTGCGGAATATGCGTGCGGTGGACACAAACGGAAGCATAAATGGAGACCCAGCAGCTCTACCTAGTCCTGAAGCTAGAGAAACACCTGGAGAGGCCGCGGATATAGGTAAGTGCACATCTAAATTCGTGGAACTTGATGGAAAATGTGAAGATTCTTAAGCAAGATTCAATGTCCTTATGTGAACAACTTCTTCTGAATCTTCTGGGAGTATTGTTCAAGCATTTTATTCTGAGCAAATGCATGTCTTCTTGATCACTTCAGAGTTCTCAACTGTAGCATTTTCTTGTGTTGTTTCACAAATATACAAACTAAAAACTATAGGCTAACTCCTTAGGGTCTGGTTAGCAAATGTCAAGTACAGGCCCCGAGAGGGTCATAGGACTTACTTAGATTGGTACGTTCTCGTGGGCCTTGGTATTGCAGTTAATGGAGCTATCTTGACGGAAGATGAATCACGTGACAGAAGAGCACACGACGTAGAACAGACTATCAAGACTGCTCCCGTTGTGGATGAGTTTCGCACTAAAGAATTAGACACAGGTCGTTTAAGGGTATATGGTCGTGATTGGACGAAGAAAAGTTCAGCAGCTCTTGGAACCATGTTGCTGGTCTCACAAAGAATTTGGGAGAAAGGATATAACTTGGACTTCAAAGCTAACAAACAGCTGAAGCTTCTCTGTTTTATCTTGATTGCTTTTATTGTCGTCCTCATGCAGGTAAGTTAACTTGCCAGGGTCCTTGGTATCGTACTTCGCTTGATTCTCCTAGTCCAAAGCTTGGAATTTATGTTGCCAGAGAAGTGTTTATGAGCCTTGAATGTATTCTATCGTCCCTAATTTTGGTCTTATTGTCTCTGTGTAGATTGGCATCATCTTAGTTCTCGCTCGCACACCCAAACTGCAGTATGTTCCAGTTGGTTATCAGAACCCCCAAGTAAGTGGGAGGAGCTGCTTTGGGGAGCTTACCGGGGATGATGCTCTTGCATGGTTAGAGCAACGTACAAGGAATATCAAGCAAGAAATAATATTGTCTGAGTCTCGATTACAGACGTTGCATCAAGACCTTACCATATTGAAGATGCATGCCAGTAATTTACTTGGTTTTGTAGATGTCAAAACTTCGCAGCGCTCGTCGTCTGAGTAGTATATACAAAGAGTTTAACATAGGTTGTACATAGTTTATTGTCTCGTTGTTCATACGTAACGCAATAGAAGAGTCTTCGTGCGTACCAGTCGACTGTGGGACACAGTTGCCTGCCACTCGACGTCATTGCCTTTCTACTCAGGTGTACTACTATGGATCAATTTTTTGGTCGGACCTTCCGTCGTCATCACATATCCGTCAAATTATACCTCTACAACCTTGAATTTACTAGGGTCGGAGCCAAACAGATGACGAAAATCTTTCAACTCTTCACAGTAGCTGAAGCATATATTGTACAGGAGTCGTTGTTCGAAAGCCTTATCTTCGATGTGTTCTCACTCCTTTCATGTGGTATGATAATTGATTTTGGCAATGCGACGTTCGAGTATACTGACCCGTGGATTCTGGGGTCAGTATACTCGAATGAAAATAGTCATGTGGATTATGTTTAGACTCACAGACCGATGCACCCAAGGACGAGAACTTGCTCGGTACCAAAGATGTACATAAAAATGTCACCAGATCCTTACTTCCGGCCTCCAATTGTTTTATTTTTTGGGTGCACAACTAGCGTCCGCTGCTTTCAGTTTACCACTGAGATGTACGATTCATCGGCACTCTATCCAGATCGTCTTTTCCTTTATGTTACAACCCATGGGTAAGGACATAATAGATGATCACCTGGAATGAGTCCACCCAAGACGTTCTCTGGTTTATCAACCCCAATGTGGAACTCGACAGGCATAGTCCGCTACTTGGGTTTTGTGGTTGTTGTTGAGAAGATTCCGGGATTCGAGTGTCATCTCGCCGATTTCCTTGTCTTTCGGTTCCCAATACCAGGTTTGACAGATCTATCTGTATCTTGATTTCCGTTGTGGTCTTTACAACTTCTTTTGGTTCACTGGCGTGTCATCTCCACTCATAACACAGCATAGACAATTTTCTAAAAATAAACGCATCTAAACTACAATCCGAGAGGAGGTCAATGCATGATCAAGTTGCCGATTGACGAGTCGTTGCAAGCGCTGAAACATGTTTGTGAGGCTTGCGATTTGGGTGGGCTTTCCCCTCCATGCCTATCTCTACAATACTTTTCATACTGTATCAGGTAAAGGAGGTCTACCCTAAGCTGAAAGTCACAATGTCACTTTTCCCTCGAAGCGGGATTTATCCCTCTGTATCGAACGATCCGAATATTCAACCACCGCACCTCAAACCCAGTGCACATTCATGTAGAATGTCCTCCGAACGTAGGCAGACCTGTGAGTCGATTAGACAGAACTTACAGTTCCCCGCTGAATGATCGAGGTCTATTTCTTCTACGTATTTTGTCCCCTTTAGTTGTCATTGAAGACGGCCATCAAGGTTGAGCTTTCTTCCACGCATGTTACCGGTCGATCTACTTCGTGGCCTCTTCAAAGTCATGTGGAGGGTAGACATAAAACTTATTGGTTGTTCCTACTAATTTCCTTGCACTCGAGAGGCTTTAATCAAAACCCCAATATGTTGTCTTGAAAGTGGAAGGGGTATGAGTTTCGCTTTCCACTTTTTAGAGATATATCTTTGAATGTATGTTAGTAGGCAGCAAATGTAAATATATTGCATTTATAGTTACTTTATTGTGGATAATGCAATTCGGAATTCTTTTGCAGTGATGAGCACAGTTCAGGTTATATATATAGAATATAGATAAAATTTGGTTTCGCAGTGACATTTCTCTTTCTACCATGGCGTCTTGACACGGAGGTTGTAGATTTGACTGCTCAATTTTCTCCTCATTGACTTCACTTTTGATCTACAAAACAACCGAGTTGATTCGGGTGATGGTTCGGGATTAGGTGATAGAAATATACTCTGTATTTTACAATTTTATCAAACGATTCCATGTAATTTTCTGGGAACCTAAGCCCCATTCGATAACTTCTTAACGACTTAATTTGGCTTCCACCAAATTAACCCGTCTTCACGGCAACTATGATGATATTATGATTCATGAAGAATCCATGAGACTGCAAACATTCTCATGGATTCTACATCATATGTACCAACTAAGTTCCACCAAACCATGGTATAAAACCGTACAATGATACATTTTGTCGGGAAAATGTCAGATCTGGTAGGTTGTCCATAAGGAGGGGTGGAACTACCAAAGACTAAATTGTTTTATCTACATCTAGGAGAAGTCATTCTACAACTAGCAGTTATTTGAAATTCGACATAAATCTCTATCTATCTAAGTAAAGTTCATGACTTGTTTTGTTTGCAGCCAATTATCCGGCCCTTAAATAGCAAAACTGGGAAACATTTTCAAATTAAAAATACAATTTTAGCTGGCATCTGCTAGCATGCTTTAGGTTTCTATGGTACTCGTAATACCTTTATCAGACTTACCCCCGAAGCCATTCGATTAAGACGGAGTCCTCAACTGCTATAAAGTCAATTCTTCAGGGGCAGTTTGTTCGCTTTGAATATCAAATCTCGTTTCTCGTGCTCCTCTTCTTCTGGCTAGGTAAAATATGACACTGGTGTCATATCCTTGGTCCTTGCAATATTCACCCAGCAAAGTGCGCTGAGATATACTCCACGAGCAATTGATCTTTGCATAATTAAGCATAATTAACAAGATCACGAAGATATGTTACCTGGATTGTGTGATCGTGGTGACGAACTTATAGAAGCTGTGACATTAAAGTCTCACGGACAAAAACAGATTTATTATTAGAACTGGCACAACCCACAAGAAGCACAAGTTCACGCATTAGTGCCCATCTGTTCTATTGGGAGGTGGTAGCGTACGCACAAGCACTTTAATAGACATTTAGTACTTACCACATTGATCAGCACGACAATGAACTATTTCATAAAGAGCTTCTTTACATTATAGCGCTTTCTGGGAAATATAGCTTAATCGACCCATGCATAAGGGACATACAGAGCGTAATAAGTGACAGATTCTAAAAACTGTCAGTACTCGAATTAGAGAATATGGGGAAGATTCTCCTGCCCATCAAAACGGTACATCAATTATGTACTGCAAGCATAACCAAGTGCATCAGTTTTGCATGTACTTTGTACATCCACGTTCCAATCCTTTTACTGACTGAGTTCATTTCCTGACGCTTTCCGCAAGTTTTGTAAATTAGGCGGCCTGATTCATACGGAACATAGAATTTTACGGTGCCATGGAAATTTAAGCTTTCTGCTTCCTACGTGTTATATATATATATATATATGTGGAGTGTACAGATTTCACTATTACTATTGACCCTGTTCCGTTGAAGAGAAATTCTTCGTGATAGGGTTGTCATAACCTTCTCTTGACAAGACCGCATCGACAATTATTTTCGAGTTCATCCATAATCATGAATCCTCAGATCGCCTTGAACACACATCACCGCTTAACATGATATACTCATCTACTGTCTACCATACCACAATGCACAATCCAGTCTTCGAAATATAGGATCCGTAAAAATAAGGAGATTTTTATTTTATTTTAGCGTCCATCATGAGTTAAACTAATACATTGAAATAGCATTTCTTGCCTTGCTTTTCCCGTAGATACTGACATTTCCAGGGAACATACCTCCTTCCCAGCTGGTCCGGTAAATGATTTTTGGGAAACTTTTCTTGTCTGTATATGCCACAACATCTTAGGGCCAAGGATTGGAAGTATGCTCCACGTGCCGAGCATGTACGTTCCCCATACTTTCCCGGGGAAACACAACTACGAGGCCCTTTGACACGGCGGACGGAGTTACTTCCGTCTATCCGCAAGGACAAGGTGCCGGCTCCGCGGTTATGACGGATCGGGTGGCCCTCCAGATGTTTGGTTAACCTGGGTCATTTGAGGTTCTCTTACCTTCGTCGTCAAACTTACTTAACAAGACACGTCCCACAGGTTACCACCAGTCAGCCCACGAGACGCGATGAGTGATGGACACGCCCCTAAACCAACCGGGCTTTGAATGAGACCGAAATGCTCACCGACACGATGGCACACTTTACCTCCTCGCTTGGCCGGAGATCCGAGTAAGTAAATAAGGATGATCTGGCCACGCCCGGTTAGGTTAGTCTTTGACTCGTGCCACTAGGAGTGGAGCAAGTTTCCGTCCGTGCGAGGCTGACGGAAAGAAGCCTGAAAGAGGAATCAGAAACTTCCATCGCGACAGGTGGTGGTCTGGCCGACAGTATAGTAATATTGGGGAATTCTATTAAATCATAATGATGAATGAGAATTTCGTTTGCTGCGTGTCTCGGAGCCAAAGGAAGGGACGGGATTTGGCCCGAAGCAGAAGGAGGAGAAGAAGAAGAAGAAGCAGGAGAAATTGAGTTGAACAATGCGAAACAAGCGATAGGAGGCGTGGTCAGAGTGCATGCATGGTGGAACGAAGGAAAGGATGCAGAAGAAAGCACACACAGCAGCCGCAGCAAACAGACAGACAACACTGTGCAACGCGAGAGAAAAATAAACTGGATACCGCCCGTTCGGTTCATGTTTTTAGAGGATCGCGGTAATGTTCTGGTCTGTCTGGATTGCTACTGCATGATGAGATCATTCTAGTGATGATGACGGGAGTTCATGCGGATTGGTGAGGGAGAGCGAGGGTTATATGGAGGAAATTAGTGGATTAATTGACTGGACTGTGTGAGGGGAGGTAATCGGATGCGAAGGAGAAGTGTGTAGCGGAGGGGAGGGGAGGGTGTGGATTAGGGATGTGTTTGAGAGTTCAGGTTGGAGGCGGGGTAGGTGATAGGGGGATGTTGATGGATCGGAATTCTATGCATGCCGAGCTTAAGGATCGAAACCGAGTTTGGCTGGCAGGTGCCGATGTGTGGAAATGGGATTTTGATGCCGAGGATAGTTTAGGTGACGGAGGATTTTAGGATTTTAGTTGATGACTTGCTCAGAGTTTGTTGACGCCTTACATGGGAGCTCACGGCTCGATCTAGAACCGGATTTATTTGCTTTCTGTCTGATGTAGGCAATCAGCGATTGCAGGTTTGTTTAGTCGATAGTTTGAGTCATGTAGGTGGAGAGATTCTTACTCACGTTGTTTATTTAACGAGACAAAGCAATGTGTGTCCTTCCATGGAGCTGGATGAGGAACCGATAACTACGTGTGAACAAGTAATACTTTGAGAACTCCAATGCAGGATTTGCGTGTATATTCCGTGGGTAGGGCACTGTGTTGTTTCTTTTAGACTATCTCTAAGATTATATTTGGAAGGTTGCGACGAGATCATCAAAACTGAGCTGTTCCTGAGAGATTTTAGATCAAAAGCTTATGTCATGTTCGCTTCTTCCCGCTCACAACTTATTCACGTGATCTTTGCCTGGATCTATATCGATGTCTGATTCGTTCACGATTACTCGCAGGCCTTGAGTTTGCTGGAGACACAGTTTTGGGAGAGAGCAGGTGGTTCGCCACGGGCATTACTTTTGAGAGCCCTACATCACGCTGCATCGTGGATATCGCAAACGTGCAGTGCTTTGCATTGGGACCAACTTGTAAGCCCGAGAGCATGAAGTATGAAAGATTTGACACCTGTCCTCACGTGTAAACAGACGAGACTGCCCTAGCTTACCGGTTTGAGGACAGGCAAAACCATCGTGCACCAACCTCGTTTACTGATGGGACCGGTATCCTTCCGCACCTTAGTGCTCGAGCAGGGAAGGTACCCTGGTAAAGGCTTGTGGTGCAGTCGTCCTCTACATTGTACAGGGTGGTTGGTTGGTAGACTTCAGGAATCTAGCTCGCCGGGCGGACTTTGTAGGTATACCATGGATGCATAACTTTCCCCATTTACATCCGTTAGAAACCGGGAAGACATGTTCAAGTCTTCCTCCTATTCTTCTTACTGTATTTGATAATCGTAAGCACATCGTATTATAATTGGCTTACGATTAAGCTACCAACTTTCGACATTGGTGCTGGGTTATAGAAGGGACAAACAACTTTTTACTTCTTGTGGATGAAGTATGTAATGGCCGAGAGGCAGAGTGTTAGTGATTCGGGAAAGCCGCCAAGCCATTTGAATCATACGACTGAAGAAGTTGCAAGAGCTGCAGCAGCAGCTGCTGCGGCAGTTCGACCACGCCCATCTATTGTTGTATCATCAAAGAATCAGAGTGCCAACAATTTCAGCAAATGGCGAAGATCATTCTCGAAAGCTTTTAAGTGGGGCACAGGCACCCGCGAGCGAGATAGGAGGAATCTCTTCAATCCTGAAGTTTTAACTCGACAAAAGCGCCAATGGAGTGAATTGCAGTTGCAAGCTTTGGTAATAAGCACAATCTGCTCATCTGTAATTCTAAACAGGCCAGGTGTTTTGAAGTGTGGACCAAGATTCTTTACATCATTTGGGAACTACTTGGCGATGCTCACATCGTTACCTGTCTTCATTGTCTCGTAATTGTGTAATTTCTTATACAGCACGTTCATCTCTCCCTGGGTCTTGTGAACAAGACCGAAGCATAGTGAAGGCTTCGTTCCACCTGTACCGCAGTGTTATATTGGATACCACAAATGTGAAAACACATGGCCTACCTGGTTGGGATGTGTGCGTTGTACACATCTCATCCCTGTACACTGGCATTGTGTACATACTTATTCCTATTTCATAGCAAATTGGAATGCCTTGCCCATACCATCACTTTCGGTTTATATCTATCATTCATAGATTTAGTCTCGTGGTATCATACCTGTTAGGTGCTCTAGAGAAGAGTTCTGAAATGACACGGATGCATGGCAAATTTCTCTTAACACAAAAGTGTGTGTACAATTTCCGACCAGCTTATCTTTTCCGCACGGTTGTCCCCCAGGATAACTCATAGTAAGAAACCCTTTTTATGTCCTGTCAAGATGCATAGGTGTATGCTAACTGGTAAGCACGGTGATTGCAGGAGAAGAAGCAGACAAAGAAAGAACGGGTTTGTTTTTTTGAACATTTTGTAGTGGTGGGCCTTCACCCAAGTGCAAATGTGGAGGCAACTGAGGTCGCTTTCGCCAAGAAGAAGGCGTGGCAAAGGGAAACAGAACGCTCAGAATGGCTGGGAAATGATGCTGGCAAACAGCATCGAGGGCCAACTCAACCCAGTCTGGAACCTCAGGTCGATAACAGCTACTGCCCAAGTTTCTATCACTGCTTCAGGATATATCTTGACGTCGTTCTACTACGGGAGCATGACAAAGGAATGTTTTTACTTTCATACGTAATTTGTAAATGAGCTGAGAATTGTGTTCGGTATCCTGGTTTAGGTCCTCTTCAAGTATCCTCCAGGCAAGCGGCTCCCCTTGAAGAGTAAAGATCTTCCTGCGTTCTGTTTCCCTAGTGGTGTTGAGGTACGTCGTATTCAACCCAGGAACTTATACGATGACCAGAACAATCTGTCTCAGCTTACTCATAAAGCACCACCCCATAGCGCATTTCAAGTGCATTTAGAGTCACCTAATATGAACAGGTATAACTCTCATGTGTCCATATGGAACAAGGAATCAAAACAGTTTAGTCGAAGACGTCAAAATGCTCCCCGGAAATCACAGCATTCTCAGAAGTTGTGTTCGTTTATGCAGGAATAATTTTAGTCATATCAGTCTTGTTGCAAACAGAAGGAATATTAGTCTTTAAGAATTATTGTTTACTATCAGTGTTATACAAAGTAAACAACCTCTAGGGTGGATAAGGTTTCTAGTGGAACTAAGGCTTTGATACATTGTGCTTATCTTTAGTGTGTATCCTTGACCATCTGATGCAGGCTCGTCTCATGGAACGAACACCGTCGATGAGCGAACTAAACGAGGTCATGTATGGTCAGGTAAGCTTTTCATTGAAGCGTATCATAAACTTTATGCTTTTTCTTTTTCACCAATACTGATTGGATGTAGGTTGCAATAAGTCTCATTACAGATGCTACGCAGAGAACCAAATGTGCTCGTTGGCTTAGAGAATGCAAAGCTTCACATCTATGACTCGTAATTGCTGGTGTTAACGACTGCTGGAATTTGTTGAACAAGATAGTTTCCATTTTGAAAGAGAAGTCTTTTCAGTGCCATTTCTTTTGAGGCTGCAGTAAGGCAGGGTAAAACAAGTAGTGAACATTTTCTAATCATGGATTTTGTTATTGTCAATTAATGCAGAGTCATCAGAAAAGGGATGATCAGTCTTTTATCTTTCTCCTGAAGGTGAGCCGGTTTTTGAGTATGTCTACACAATCGTTTGCGTGAATTTCGCGTCGCTTGCTTGAATTCAAATGACGGAGAGTTTGCTTTCAACAGGCCTCAGATTTGCTGTGGCGTACACCCGACAGTGTCTTACTGCATGTTGCATTTCAGCGTAAAACTTATATTTATCGAAGGAACGATGGAACTCACATTTAGAACTTAAGATGTTGATGCCATCGAATTGAAATATGTTTGCTTTGTCGTTGTGATGTTCGATAACAGGTGGCAGATAATGTGACTCTTTACGGAGTATGTGTTCTGGTAACAGAAATCGTTCAACGGTTGCCAGGAATTTTGGCTATGAACACAGCGCAGTCACCACCTCGGTCACAACCAAGCCGGTTTTTGGTATCTGCACCTCGCTGTTATTGCTTTCTGACGAAACTTCCATTCTTCAACTTGCACTTCGAAGTCTTGAACAGGTAGGCAGTGCATACTTGTGCATCAGTATATTGCGCTGTTGATCTATTGAAAGGAAATGACTCTTGCGAGCCCTGGTAGCAGGGCGACGGAAGAAATTTTAATTTGGTACACTTCATGCACATAGCTGGGCCATTCATGTTGAGCGACTAAGAGTATATGGCGATGATGCATTGCTGACAAATAAAGTGGAAGACTCTCACCGACTCATGACTTGTTGAATTTCTTACGATTTCTAGCCGCCTCGTGGCAAGCTAGCTTTTACGTGAAAATCCGACCACGATTTCCAGACTAAAGAGAGACTTTCTTTTGAAACAGCATCATCGCCCAGGAGCGTTTGGATAGAATAACGCAGTGCGTTAATGAGATGACATTAGCACAGCATGTGCCTTCCATGGTGAAAAACGTGAGCAAAGGGAATCTTAGCTCTCCTGGAAGTGAGGAAGATCCAGATGGATGGATGGAAAGTGCAATACCTGTAAACAGCGTGCTTGGAGCCACCGCAGCTGCGGCAGGTTTAATTTCTGAGAAGGAAGTAACGTCCTTCTCCTCGAAAAGCTCTGGTCCTTTGTCGCCAGATAGTCTTCCACCACCCTTGTCACCGCCATCAATGACTGAAGGGAAGGATAGTAACGGAGAGGTTCTGCTTCAGGAGCAGAGCTTAAAGAAGGAAGATCAAGGACTCCATACTATGGGTACTTTAGCAGTAGAATTGGAAAAAATTGAGAACGGTCCCAAGATGGTTCCCAGCTCATCCGAGAGGGAGCTTGTGCGAATGGGTCACGAGCGGATGGAGAGCTCAGAATCCATCTACAGGTACTGTTGATTCAAATGTGTAGAGTCTGACCTTTCTTCCTGCCATTGAATGGAACTATTGTGCTGCTGGAGATCTATTTGAGGTTCGAATCACTATTCTGTAGAGCTTCTGAACAGTTTGGTTGAACGTAGTCTTTAGTCGGTCTTTCCATTTCTCTATTGGGGGTGTGACTCAAACTTTGCAGCTTCTGTCGCTTAAACTCTCTAGTACTCCGATCAATCTGTGTCGAACTTTTGGGATTTATTCCTATTCCTTCCGAGAAGTGGAGCCTTACGAGTGTGTATTGCATCTCGTATTGGACAAGTGCACCTCATAAAGATTTCGGTTTGCAAGAGCTGGTAGTTAAATAGACTTTACATTAATGTATGATTTTGCCTTTGCAGCGTCTTCGAGAGTTCTATTAGGAGCATGGACTCGGACGATGATGGTGGGGATGATGAAACTTCCCCGTCCACGGACGAGGATTGTTATGGTTCTCACGCAGTTCTTTCTTGGGCTGAGGTAAGGACATTACAGGCGATAACTATCTTGCCTCCGTCTGCCGAGCATGCTGCTCGCACATACGTTTATTTGTAGGTTGGATGGAGAAGATGGCAGTGTCACATGTTGATGGCAATTAAGACAAGTTGAGGAAGTGAACTGGGAAGATAAAAATCATTGTTTTGATCAGCTTTCGACATCAGCGTGAACACATCATTATGCTTTACGTAGGAGATTAGTGGTATTTTGACTTCGTTAGTGGACCCCACGTTAGTCATGCTCCATGTTACCCTACTGGTATCTCACTTTGGCTTGAACTTGCTCAGGCAAACAACAACGATTCTTTGCGACTCGTGTGTGCATACCATCGTATACCTGTTCCAAAAAGAGGGGAAAGCTGTGTTTTTCATCCTCTAGAGCATCTTCAACCTATGACGTTCAACAGATCTGGAGATATCCCAGCATCACTCATGGGATCTAGAGTTCTTGATCGTCACGCCTGTCGCACCAGCCTGGAGGTCGCCGAGGTAATTAAACGTACAGTATGATAACCTTGCAACTCCAAATTTTACTTTAGATCTTCTATTATTTGCTTCCAGCTGACTGGTACGTAGATGTTGGGGATGAAAACATGAAAGTTTAAAATGAAGTATTGATATGGATTGTGTGTTCACAGTGATTGTGATTGCGTGGTCATGCTCTTCATCTGTAGTTACTTTGTCATGCGATTCATAATCAGCTACCTTGCGACTACATTGACATACTAGAATCTGCGTACTAAAATCTGTCTGTCATCATCCCCCGTTCTCCGCACGTCTTCTACATCCATTGCACATTCATTATGTGTTCGCGCTGATTTCGCGAATTTAAATATCCAGGTTAACCTGTTGACATAAGTTCTGGTGTCGATGATAGGTCCAAGCAGCTGTAATGGCAGGAGAAGAAGCTTTGTCGATATCAACATGGGCTGTATCTACCGTATGTCGAGCGCTTTCTCTTGACAATGTAGGACTTGCCTTACCCTTCTCCATGAAACATTTTAGGTTCGTTCTCCTGTCAACGTTATTTACAGCTGTACTACTGGAAGTTAGCACCTAGCTGAAGCTCTGGAGCTATCTAGCACGCAGTGATCATCTTCAGAATTCCCGATTGTTCTGCGTTTTCAAACACATAACCACATTATATGGTCAGACGTGGGTATGGAACTGGGTTGCTTACAACGGGTTCTATATTCCATTACTCAATATGACCACATCATATGAGGAAAGTGTGCCTTATCTTATTTGGTTGTTTAAGTTCAGGAAGGTTGAAGGAGGTCTCGGAAACTCATCTGCTAGGATTTTATGTACCTTAGTCATCAGTTAGAAAACATGCCCAAGTTAGTGAAGATTAGAGTATCCTGATCCAATACTCTACTCTGACCAGGTATTGACCCTTTTCGCGGGAGCGCTGTTAGAAAAACAGATGGTTGTCATCTGTCCAAACTTGGTATGTGTTCCTGAACTTATTTTTTGAGTACCACATAATTACATGGTCGCAACTAGGTGGGCTATGAATGATCTAACTAAAAACCTGCTTTGTTGCTAACACATTCGTTATTTATTCCTCGTGGGATTAGATTTTCCACTTTCTACCAGTTTGATAACCGCTCGCATGGCTGATTTCTGCGATTGTTTACACCCCCTTCTGCTTCCACTACTAGCTAGCTACACGACTGAGTTTTTCCACTTCCGGGGAAGTGACAGAAACTCAGGGCGATGGTGGTGCTCTTAAGCATCTACCGACAGCCAGCGATTGGAGCTGATGGAGGTCGCTGGTTAGTCATGGTTTAAACCAGGACCATACAATGTTGTTGTTGAAGCTTTCTGGACTAGCAGCTTGACATCTATATCATTCACAGAGCACATCCTCGAGTATCGATTAATTTGATACTCCTAATTCATGTTTTCCAGTTTATCGCTAAAAGTCAGTTCAGTAGCTTTAAGGTTGCTGAATTTGTTGAATACTGAACTGACTTTTATAGAAGCCAATTTGTAGTTTGTCGACTCACAGATGACCATTTGTATCAGCACCAACCACTTACCAGCTTTCTCGGGGGTTGCAGGGTGTCCTTTCTGCGGTGGTTATGTCATTGATACCTATGATTCGACCTTATGAGTGGCAAAGTCTTCTCTTACCGGTGAGAATCTTGGGCGATATAAAAATGTTTAGCTCTCTTTGACCTGTTACTTATTCTCCACTGACTTTCATACTGTTCAAATTCTTTAATCCATCTTGACGCCGTATGGTTCGGGAGTTAGCTGCCGCTCCTACGGTATTCGATAATGTGCCAGTGCGGGCTAAGTTTCCATTCGTTTTAGCGTAATTCTCAGTTTCCACCCCCTTCTTGTGCAATGAAATGAGTCTTGATAACGTGCCAGTGCGGGCTAAGTTTCCATTCGTTTTAGCGTAATGCTCAGTTTCCACCCTCTTCTTGTGCACTGAAATGAGTCTTGTACCGGAGCTGAGGTTGGTTCTGCAGTTGGGCTTTGAAGGTGATTTTAGGTCCAGAATTTAAAGTATTTCGTTTCAGTCTCAGGAATTCATACTCTGCTCAATTATATTTCGTCACTCTCGCTAAGCACATAACATCTCATGCTTTGCAGATATTACCAAACAAAATGCTCGACTTTTTGGATGCACCAGTTCCTTTCATAGTATGTATCCCTGTCGACATCCTTATACTGGTCATTTCTTGTTTCCTTTATGATATGGTTTGGGATGTCTATTTGACCTCATACCGTTCGAGATAATCCCGCCAAGTTCCTAGTCACGGACATCAAGGCGGTTGTTGCCACTTGCTGCTTCTGTTATAACTTTCAAACTTGCGGATAGATAATCTCTACATCTTGATTTATTGTGTACTATGAAGAGAGGTCGACAAGTTCAAGGCCTCTTACTTGCCAGTCTACATTCTTATAGGTAGGTGTGCAGCACAAGACTCATGAAGTCCGTGTCAAGTCAGCAAATCTTATGCGAGTGAACGTGTACAAAGACAAGGTAAGGTTGTCAATTCTTCAATTAGACGTCTCAATGTAAGCGTGAATGTCCGTCCGCGAACTTTCTGGCTGTCTTCCTTCGTTCTGGGTTCACTGAGCCTAGTTGGTTTTATCTAGATCCAAGCTTGTCTTCTGTTTCCCCAAATGTCTCAGGTTAATGTTTACCTTTGCTCTCCTGGGGATCTGATCCACTTGTAAGGTACTGTTTAGCATAAGACTACACTGTCAAGGCTTTCTGATCCAATCATACATTCCTACAATCCTTCGGTGCAAAAGCGATGCCATCCAGTCCATTTTATTTATTTATTTAGTCTCCTCAAGTATCCCTTTCCACTTAAGTACATCGTTTGTTTAAATTATCACCCTAAATATACCTTGTCCTCACTGAATGTTCACCGTCACTGAAGAATTATCTGGTTCCTTTTCTAGAACTTCGAATGATATTCGCACATAGAACGACGGGCATCCCTACATGAGTGGATGTGATTTGTATAGTCCTAATTAGAACGTCCTGAGTTTTGCCGCCTACGGTTTATCGGCTAATCGCGATTAGTGCTTGGATACGCACATGGTTTACCTTCACGTTTTTGTATTGTTTTTAAAGGTGACCGCATCCTACATGCCTCAGCTACCTCGTCATCGAGAGCTTTTTTCTACTCTGGAGCCTTATTATCTCAAACTAGCAGGCGAGCAAAGTGTTGCGAAGAGGCATCCCATTCATGAGTGCACTGACGTCCAAGTAAGTTTTGACTTATCAGGTTTTTATCCAGGATTGGTCAATTTCCCTCCCAAAGTAGACCGGTTAGAGTTCCACGTCAAATAGAATTTGATTACGAAACTTCCTCTTAAGTTTGCAGTAGATGACTTCATGGTCGAGGACACGATTTCTAAGTCCGTTTGGCCTATTTTGAAAAGTGGGGTGTGTTAGATTGGATCTTCTCTACTAGTCAGACAAGCGGTGCTATTTCAACTTGGTTACCTTCTATGCATGGCATTGGAACTTACTGAACCGCTTCGTCTTAAGGTTAATAGTGTGAAGGACATTGTTTCCCGTAATCTAGAGTGGCTCACTTCGCCATTGAATGCAGGCCCAGGCAGCCGAACAATTTCTATCTGTTCTGCAGAATTACTTGGAGTCCTTGTGTATCGATTTGAGAGCGCACACAATAACTAATGTTCAGTCGAACGATGACAAGGTGAGTTATTGTAGTTATGAGGACAATGAAACAACTGAGCATTGACAATTTTTACCGACGAGAGAGCCGGCAATTGATCCTACTCAAGTAGCGGATTGGAGTACGCAGCTTCTAGAACCTAGTCTGCGCTTCTGGGGACTCGTTAGCATTAATACGTCTAAATCCTATAAGCAGATCAAACCCACAGCACTGCTTGTGTTGCTGTCTGCCCAATGGAAGGGTAGCAAATTGGTGTTCGTGTGCATCTAAAGTTCCTTTCGGTAACAGGTTTCGCTACTGTTGAAAGAGAGTTTTATCGATTCATTTGGAAGTCGAGATCGGCCATTTATCAAGGTATGTCCTTGACCTACATTTCCAGCTCGAATTTTGCCTGAAAGGTTAAGTGTTATGAATCGTGATGTTAGACGTATAGTTAGGATTCGGATCAGCAGACTTTGTATACCATTAATCTCCCATGTGGGGCGGTTGGCAGCTTTTTGCAGACACGCAGCTCTTTTCAGTCTACACGGACGCTGTTTTGTCAAGCTATCAGAATAGCTAAGCTTGAACGGGAGGGAGCATCTGATACCCTTTTCTCTTGCTGATAATCCCTGTACACTAGTTTATACATGCAAATTTTTTTTTAATTTTAACCCTTAATGGGTGAATATGCATTCATCGGGAATCTTAGGGTCGGTCTCATCATACAGTAGACAGAGTATATCCTGCCGGTTAGAATCCGATCATTTTACATGAATCCAAGTGTGATCCAGCATTCAACTCTTAGAAGTGAAATTTTAACTTGTCATGCAATGTAATGCCGATCTTTCTTCTGGTCTTAGTGGAGAGGTGGAAAGTGTCCTTTTTGTTTAGTAGGGACAGTAAGAACTCCACCAGGACTTGGAAGAAGTTCAGCACTTCCGTCATTTCCTATCGAAGTCCAGTCAAGGGTCTTTTAAGCAAGTACAGAAGGGCGATTTTGCACCTTACAATCTTTTGCAGGTGCCTAAAACTCTCAAATTAGATCATTTCAGACTGCAAACACGTCGCAGAGTAGCCGTTGTGTGATAGATGAAGTTGCTGTTCGAATGGTTTCCCCCCTTAGTGAGCCTTAGTATCCTGTACTCTTTCCAGTGTACATGTTGGGCTCGTCCGGTCCGGTCCGGTGCAGACAAACTCGAGTACGGTAGCAATTATTTGAGCAAGGGATACTACTTTTTGTTATCCTTCGACTACTTATGTCAGATTCTGTCTATAAAAATTACATGCACACATGTTGCTACGGCTGCTAGAGGAGACTCATTAGGTGACTTTCCGGGTCCATGGTCAGGGAATTCTAGCAAAGCGACATACGAACTAAGCCTGTCGTACTGACAGGTTTTATGGAGTTGGTCTTTATCTTCCCCATGCACGTATGCCTAGGTTGCAAACTCAGGGCATATTTCGAAGGTTAGACTAGTCAGTGAGCTGAAATCGTTTTGATTTCTTCCCTTAGGTATTGTTTTGTCAGTTTTGCGTTTAGTTCTTCACCTCCCCATGCCGCTCTTTATAATCCTCAACTGCACATAACCGTTCAGATGTGGGCAGCGCCGTCAAAACAGGATCTGTGGCGTATTTAAGGATCAAGCAGGGCATAGAAAGGTTTGTGTATGGAAATAGCTTGGACGAAGAGAGCTTGGTGTAAAATGCAAGCGGAGAGAAGCATGGCGAGTTTTTCTAACTGTGCAATTATGGCCATGATAGGTATTACCAGGCATTTTAGGAGGGAGGTTGTTGACATTGGAGATGATCGAGTCATGGCTGTCATTAGGTCGATGTTAACGAATTCGGAAACCCAAGTTTTCATGAAGTGATTTGCTTAGATTGATCATTTCTGTGATCAGCAGGAGTGGTATGATGCAAAAAGTAAAACCGTCTAATTTTTGCTGCACTTCCAGGTTTGTATTCTAACCTATTCCTTGTATGGAAATGTCAATCACGTGCCAATTGAGTAAAAGATAGTGGACATCCCGAAATAGAAAGGCTGTTTGGAGAAAGTTCTGCAATAATTGTTCTCCCCCTGTACATTTGCCTTCGGTACTGGGTCCTGCAGGAGTCATACTCATTGGGTAAGTGGCCATCAATCTTTTGCTGAAGATTGTGTCTTGGCATAGTGTGCGCTGTATGTCGGTCCTTGACAACTTACAGCTGAGCATGGACAATATGTTTTATGCCTTGTTAAGTTGTTAGCGTGTCTATTTGCACTTTAACGTTGTTAAAAAAGTCTACATACCTACGATACTCGAAATAACTGTTCCTGTTTCTACACTTATCTGTTGGGGAATTGCCTTTTAAGACAAGGTGTATCTGATTCCATCCAACTTTCACGAGGTGTCTGGGTGAAGCATTTGTGTACATGTCGAGATTGTCCAAGTCTAAGAAACTGCATATGAAACTTCGAGGATGGATAACAAACAATTGTGTACAACCAAAGAAGCATCAACCACGGTTTCGTGGGTGAGTTTGAAATCGTGATCTGAGTACCAACGTCTTTCATAATTGCGAAGCTCCCTGCTACCTAAAAGAAAATCATACACCGAGGTAACAACCTCAGAATTGAGGTAACTCTTGTTGCTAGCATTTCTTGCAAATTGCAAGAAATGATGGGATGACTTATAAACCTTGATGTGACATACGAGTAGTACTGATTGTTCTACTTCTTCTAAAGTAAAGTTCAAAAATACTAAAGACACTGAAAGAAGGAACTTAGAGCTAAAAGATCACTCAAGTATGAGTTCTAAAGTAGTTAGGAAGCTGTAATTAGGTCCATTGCGGTTAGCACCATGTACTAATGTTCAAGTGGTAACCTGCAGGGGGCATAGGAAAGGGAAAGAAATTGTATTGCGATTTTGAGTACTGAAAACCGATACGAGCACAAAACGAAATATAGATGAGGGTTTTAACTATGCAATATTGAGCTAAAGCAACTGGCTAATCCGCTTAAATAACTAGGTTGTTAAACTCTGAAAGATCCGACGTAGACGAGAACTTTCTCCCAACTCCTCGAAGGATGTCTTTTAGTCTACTTAGTTTCGAATTCTTAGCTTGTCATCCACTCCACGAAATATCAAGGGCCACTCCACGCAGCTGCCTTCGGTCTCCTATGTCCACTTTACACCGGAGAATGGACAGATAGAAGGGAACACTTATAAATCCACCATGTGTCGACAAATAGAAGTATGATCCGACGTGATGAGAACTTTCTCCTAACTCCTTGAAGGATGTCTTTTAGTCTACTCAGTTTCAAGTTCTTAGCTCGTCATCCACTCTGAAATATCAAGGTCCACTCCATGCAGCTACCTTCGGTTTCCTATGCCCACTTTACACCGGAGAATGGACAGATAGAAGGGAATACTTATAACTCCACCATGTGTCGACTAATAGAAGTATGCGATATAGATATAGTAATTCAATTTCGGAATAGGTGGAGGAGGATAGGTGTGAAATACTGATGTGGTTCATAAAGTCACGGCATGTCTCCTATAGATTAATGGCATGACCACCCAATGTATGACATAGCTTTGAACCATATCTCGAAACAAAATCAATGTGCATCAATGTTTCTTTTTACCATAGATTCAGAGTCTAATGGTAGTTGAGAAATGGTATCATCTGTGTTTCGAAATCATATAAGAATCTTGCCTCAAGGCGTGAGTGGAGAGGATTTTCTGAGGACCTGCTTCATCTGATTAATAGATTAAAATGAAGTACTTTAAAAATATTCATAAGAAGTATCAGGGAAAGCAACATAAATTAAGATGCACTTCATTTAGGTCTTTTCCACATTTGGTATCATTCCAAGTCATCGAGATTTATGGCGTTAATCTACCAAATTTTCGGTAGATTCTGAATAGAAGACAATTTATGTTATATATATTTAGTATATAATATATATTGCATCCATATTTTGGACCTAAAAGGGAAAAAAAATCCACCTTATGTACAAAAGCTCACAAGGGACCTTAGTCCATCTTCAAAATTTAATATAGTATATGTTAAAATTATGCAGAACTTTCTATCGTTCTTATGAAAGATCTAAATTGAGATATAGATTTCTAGCAAAGAATTTACAACATAAACTCTAAATCAGTGTAATTTGAAACGTATACACAATCATAAAAACATTTGTTTTGATTCAACTTGGAATGTATATATTGCAGAGGAAATTTCATTCTATCTTCATCTTAAAAGAGAGTAAGATATAAAGATATAATTTAAATCGAATATATGTATTCTTGTATTTATTCTCATTTATCTAATTTATGTTTCAATTTTTAGTAAATATTTGATAATATTTATAAGATTAAATAGCATGGCATAAACTAAATCCAAAAATCTGAATTAACACTATTTTCATCAATGTATGGAAACGGTCTTTGGATTCATAAAACTCACTAGCCCATGTATCATATCTGCATCCGTTAAGGCACCTAATCAACCCTCTAGTGTAGTAGGAGTTGGGAAGAGTAGACATAAGCAAAAACACAATTCTAATAGTAAGCGAACGCAATATGATGCAAGCACGGTTTTAGCGAAAGTGTTAGGAAACAAGACCGGAAATTGGATGTGAGCAAAACCATATGCAAATTGAATTGAAGAGAATACAAGTAATAGAACATATAACTAGAAATAAGCGCAAGTGATAGAAAGCAAGAACGGAAATTGATCCATTTCAGAAGGAGCGAGTTCGAAACCCAATCGAAAGTAAATGAGAAATATGCAATAAGTGGAAGTGATAGAAAGCAAGAATGAAATTGTTCCATAAAGAGTAACTGATCATTGAGCGATTTCGAAAATCAAATCGAAAGTAAAGGAGAAATATAGGAGCAGAGCTTTCATGGACGACGGATGGAGTGGAGCGAAGTGGGAGAGGAGTGCGGGTTGGAGCAGCAGTTGAGAGTAGAGGAGAAACATATTGGAAATGGAGCAGAAGACCCCTTCAAAGAACGGAAGATCCAGAGCCCACTAAGTGCACTTGAAATGAATACCAAAGAAAGAAATAGAAATTAAGTGAAACTCACAACACGAAGGTAAGCCAAAGTAAAGACATAATTGAAACAACTCATGAATAACATCTGCAAAGAACTAGTATACAACGTGTGACCACAAGCATGAATAATCTCTTGAGAGAACTAGTATATATTGTGTAACCACAAGCAAGACGGTCACACGCATGAGTAAACCTTAAGAGAACTAGTATATATGGTGTAACCACAAGCAAGACGCATCCGATTAAGCATCTGAAATAGAAAGTCGAGTAAAAACCATGAACCAAATAAACATCGAGCTAGGAGTACTACACGAAGCACTAGTTGAAGATGGTTGGAATAGAGCGAGTCGAGAGAAGAGTGGATGGTGAGAAGACAAGAAAGAAACATCGAGCCAGGAGTAATACACAAAGCATTAATTGAGGACGGTTGGAATAGAGCGAGTCGACAGAGGAGTGAATGGTGAGAAGACATGAAATGAGATAGGATAGTCTCACGCCCCTCCAAAAAAGACCTCTTATTTTCTGTTTACATAATGTGAGTTTATACTCTAATCCATGTGGCCTGTCACCCACCCCATGGCCATTAGAGACTCTCCTCTCTTGTTCGAACCCTCTCTTTTCCTTTTCCCCGCTTCTTACGGTTTTAATTCGTTCTGTTTTACTTTCCTCTCTTCGATCTGCCTCTATTCACTTCATTTAGTTTATTTTCGCTTTTGTTTTGAATCACACGGTGAAGTTTTCTGTGTTGGGTTATGCTTGCCTCCCTACTAATCTCAATCCTCTTTTAGGTTTTCATCAGACATGTCTCGTTTGCTTTGTTTGTTGTTCTGCTCACTGTTTTATATTTTTCATTGTCTTATCTTGTTTTTATAGTCTTGGTTATTCTTTTCACTCCAATCCTTACATCGGTTTTCTAGTGTTCATATCCGGTGGTTTGACATGCGACTTAAGACTTACCTTACATTGCAGGTCCTAACATCTTCTAATAGTTTTCTTCTCAACTCTTCTCTTCACACTTGTACTGTTTTTGCGTGGCACGAGTTTTCAAATAAAAACTCGACACAAGGAGTATTGACATTCGCCCAACTACTTCGGCTTTGCATTTGGCATTGATAAAGTAGAACGTGCTTTTGTGGAGGTTTGGTAGGGCCGCATTCTCCGTTCCTTTAGTTGCTTTGCATTTTAGAACTATAGCACATGTTGTGATATACTCTATCCTGTTCCCTAACGACTTGCTCTATGTCCCCCATTCTCTGAACAGCTCTCATAGCTTCTCTATGAATCTTCAGTTACAATTTGTTTGCAATTTCTCTTCGTCGGTTATACAAGCTCTTTACATGCGTTGCTTATCACTTTTTGCTTACACGTTGATTAGCAATTTCTTTATAGTTGTTAATCAACATTGTTATCTTTTGATCATTTTTAATATCGATGCTCTGCTTTTCTTTCGATCTGTGCTGCACTTCATGCACCGTTTTCTTTCCGCTTTGCTTGTGCCTCATTCGATGTAAGGGTTAGGCATTCTTCCCACCTCTCACACATTTTCCTTGCTTCACCATCTTATTCTGTTTTGTCACATTCCTTCTGATCAATCATAGTTTGGCTTCAGCGTCCTACCCAACTCCACTTTCGTAGTTTCATTTTTTTCTCTTCCTTGGTAGATATGGGATCTCTTACTCTAGAGATGGTTTTTTTTGGATGATGTCTTCCCTGAATTTGGGTAACGTTTTCCATTTCCCCAAGTAATATCTTCTGGTTTCCAATTAAGCATAATATCTTTACTGTTTATTTCTCCATTGACTCAAATTCTATACTTTGGAGATTAAAGTGCCTTGGAATTCAACAGATAGGAAACCATTCTTTTCTGAACTCTATAAATAGCGTATAAGTAATTTGCGTCATTTATTCATTGAAAAACAAAAAAATTATGTAAATCAAACTTCAAGTTTAGTTTTTAAGATATTCTAACAACATTTTTGTAAAGGAAAATGATTTGCTCCTTCCCATTCTATCACTTTCGAATACACTCCATTCATGGCTGTTATGGCTAAGTTCAGTTTTGATGATTTTGGATTATTCTCTATGATCAAGCTAGATTTGAATTGTAACTTTTGAGTTGCAGCTAACGCTAAGTTGCTATTTTGGATCTGTATTTTTAATTCTTGAATTCTTGTAGGGTACAATGATTGAGACCATATTTCTCATCCCCACACCGACATTCAGATCGTTTAAAGAATTCTCTTTTTGTTCATCCTTCCATTCCTTTTTCATTTTTTTCTCAAAAATCCTTCCATTCTTGCTTTACTTCCTCCTTATTACACTCTTCTTTCTAGAAGATTTGTCTATAGAGACTATCTTTGTAGGATTTTTTTTCTTTGTTTGACATTGACAAGCTCTTTATTGCCTTCCTCACTCATTTCATAATCTGTAACCTTTTTCGCATTCTTCATGTTTTCAAATCCACTCCCTTGTCAATCCTTTTTTGAAATAAAAAAGATATCAACTTCCTTATGAACCGTCTTTTCCTTTTTCTCTCACCTTATTGATTTGTAAACAAATTTACTCTTGACATTTGTCCAATTTTCATTAATTTATATTTTGCCTCTAAGGATATGAATAACGTTACATTACTATCTTGCTATGTGACCATGAAGTTTTGAAAATCATTTCATTGACTATACCTTTTAGAATTCCTATAGTTGCTTACAAGAGATAAGTTGGTACAAGGCATGATTTAAAAGGAAGCTTTAATGATATCCAATTGGGGTGTTGATCATGTTGCTTGAGTGAACACTTATGTACTATCTCTGAATGTTCAAAAAAAGAAAGAGAGAGAGAGAGAGAGTTGAATATTATTGTGAGCATCAGAAGTGTCTACTCTGGTGAGATTAGGAAAGTTGACTGTTATGATGTCTTATACATCAGAAGTCATAATGATTGAGGATAGACCTTCAAATTCATTCAAAGGAAATAAGAATTCTTATTAGGTTATGGAACCATAGTTTGCATTGGGTTAGATGGGGGAACTTAAAGAGTTGGAGAAATTGAGTGAGCACAATATATATGTCCTAGTATAGTGATGTGAAATCCATCTTGGATAGTTATGATTATTTGGACATGGTAATAGAGATCCATGATACCTATGACATGAATTCCAATAGAGTGAAGGACTCTACATCTAGGAGATTTCTTATACATGCTCTATATGAGCAAATCAAAGACATGATAGACAGTTACTGTTGGAGTTGCAAAATTTAGGGTAAATTCAAGAGTTTATTTACTATTGAGATATTGGAAAGGTCTAATTGGAATTGGGTAGCACTACTATCCATACAAATGCAAGAGGGTGATGAGTTCACCAAGCACTTGTCAAAAGTGCAGAAAAGCTTCAAGATGCTCTAAGATGATGGGTTACCATTTATAGAGAAATATGAGATTAATCATTTCTTATATACTTATATACTCTTCCTCCAAGCTATGAATCCATTATCTTAGCTCTTAAGGCACATCCTATTGAGGTTATCACATGAGAGTATGTGGCAAACAAGATGATAGAGTTCACTAGAGACCGAAAGATCAAAGAGAAGAAGCAAGGTACAAATGAGTTGTTGAATGTTGCTATATTTATTGCTTCTTCATTGTCAAGGAGAGTACCAAGTAGAAGATCAAACATACCTAGAAAGAAGTTAATTTCACTAGCAAAACTTGTTTTTTCTACCATGAAAGAGGTCATATTGCACCTTTATGTCCTAAGAGAAAAGAGAGGATAGAATAAGAGATGAAGAAGGCAAGAAGGAGATCACATCTGACAAAGGAATGAAAACATGCAAGCTAAGCATACAATACAAAGGACTAGAATGACATTCTCAGTGATGAGGAAGGATACTTAGTTGAAGAGCTGGATTGGGACTGTTTGCTGAAATTCAAGAGTGCTCAAATGGTTTAGGATGGTTCTTGGATTTTGGAGCCACCTCTCACATCTACTACCAAAATGAATTGTTCTCAACTCTTCAACCTTTGAAAACTCCCAAGCTATTTGTCATGGACTTGGGATTCTAAATCTAGTATTAGGAATTGGCAATAAGATCTTTGCTAATTCCTAATGTCTTAATGCTAGTGTACCATCTGCTCTTGAACATGGAGTGGATGTTTTCTTCCATAATAATGACAAGCAATGTACTTTAAAGAAAGGTGGGCTAGTTCTTGGGTATGGAACTGCAAAAGCTAAGCTGTTCAAGTTGATGGAAGCTTATTGCTTAGATTCTACATTGGTTGCAAAAAATTGCAGTGATATTTGTCTTTGGCATATGAGGTTAGATCATCTATCAAAACCAAATATCTATGCTCTAGAAAAGATAATGGAAGGATTGAAACTAGATCCCAAAGGGAAACTCAAATTTTGTAGTGGGTGTGCCAAAGGAAAAACACACAAGGTTCCAATTCCCAAGAACTCATCAACTAGAGGTTCTAGCATCTAGATGTCATACATTTAGATGTATGGAGATACATGACTGAAAAGTCACTAAGTGGAGCAACATAATACATCTTGTTTGTAGATGACTACAATCAAAAACGTTTTGTCTACCTCATGAAGAGAAAGGAAGAAGTGCTACAAAAATTCCAGAAGTTTGTAGCTATGGTTGAGTTGCAAATTGAGAAGAGAGTCAAACAACTGAGAACAAATGGAGGCACAGAGTATGGGAATGATGAATTTATATCTTTCTCATCACTAAAGGTATTCTTCTTGATTGTACTAATAGAGATAGTGCAAAGAAAAATAGAGTTGCAAAAAGGTTGAACCTCACACTGGTAGATAAAGCTTTAGCAATGCTTCAACATGCAAAGCTAGAGAGGAAATTTTAGGATGTAGCTATCAGTACTACAAGTTTCCTAAGAAATCTGAGTGGTACCATTGCTTCACAAGGAAAAACTCTTGAAGAGTGTTGGAGTGAGAAGAACCCTACTGTTTCTACATTGAGAGCTTTTGGCTGTCCTACCTATGCTTATATCCTTAAAGAGCAAAAGAAAAAGTTCACAAAGAGAGCTAAAAGGATGATCTTCATAGGATATGAAGAGGGTTTGAAAGGATATCTCCTCTGCAATCCTAAGACTAGACATGTTATCGAAAGGAGGGATGCCTCATTTGATGAATTAAGAACTTGGGGAGAAAATAGCAATTTGCATATCAAGATATCAAGTTGATCAAACTCATCAATGTGTCTTTCCAAGCTATAGGGTTGATGTTTTAGACAAACAATTCTTACTTGAACATGAAGATTTGTATGTAGAGATTCTAAAGATGTATAGAAGGCGTTCAAAGCAAGTGGTGGCTTTTGATCTTGATGCCATAGAAGGAGTAGACTCCCAAAAAGGAACCTCATATGTATAGTCCTTGGATGAGATTCTAGAAAGGTCAAGAGATGACAACATTTGAGTGAAGGGTCAAGAAGATCAGGGAGGGTGAGGAAGTATTGACAAACTTAGCTTTCCTTTTGAGCAACATTTGCATTTGATACAAGATATGTTAGATGGATGTTACATTTGCAATGAGATAGATAATGATCTTGAGACACTAGAGCAAGCAATCCTTAGACCCGATTGGAGTCCATGGGAGTTGGCTGTAGCAAAAAAAATAAAATTATCTTCAGACCAATAGTACATGGGCTCTTGCTGATTTACTCCCAAGTAGAAAAGAAATATGCTCTAAATGGGTATTTAGAGTCCAACTTGAAGCTCAGAATGAGATTTTGGAGTAAAAAGTAAGATTGGTTTCAAGGGTCTTCAACCAAAAAGCACCAATACAAAAACCTTTGCACTAGTGGTCAGGTATGGATCTACAAGGATGCTTCTAGCCCTTGTTGCAGACAAAGATTGGGAAGTGGAGTAGCTAGATTTGAAGATAACATTTCTGAAAGGATATCTAAAAGAGACCATTATATGGATGTTCTAGATGGATATCTTGAAGGCAAAGGGAGGGTAAATTTGCTTAAGAAATCCATGTATGGTCTTTTGCAAGCTCATAGAGCATGGTATGAGAAACTACACTCATATTTGAGAAACCAAAGCTTCAACCGAGTAGACTTTGACATGAGTGTCTACTACAAGGATGATGTATACATTGCTATATAAGTAGATGATTTGTTACTTTTGGGGAATAGAGAATCTATCAATAGAGTGATAGTTTTCTTGTGTTCTGTCTTTGAGATGACCACTCTTAGTCCAATGAAACTAATTTTGTGGATTAAGGTGACCAAAGATAGAAAAGTAGGTGGGATTTAGATCAATTGACCATAGTATGTGAAATTGATACTTACCAAGTATTGAATGATAAAGGAAAAATCTACATCTACACCTCTTAATCTAGGTTGGAAGTAAAGTGGAAACATGGAAGAAGAGGTAATTGACCAAGACAAAACCTTTCAATTTCTCTATTAGAGTGCACTTGGTTCTTTGATGTTACCATGGTATGTAAAAGATAGATATCTTTTATGCAGTGGGTGCACTTGCTAGATACACTAATCAATCCACACAAACACATTGGAAGGGTGTGAAGAGAGTGTTCAAATACTTGAAAAGCACTCAAGATGCTTTTTTGGATTATAAGAAGTAAGGAAATACATCTTCTACTCTTTTAGCATATGAAAATTGCTAGTTGGAGAGATAGATATTGATACCAATAGATCAACTAGTGGATATGTGACCATGCTCAATGGTGGAAAAATCAGTTGGCATAGTAAGAAACAAATGTGTATTGCATTATCTTTTGAGATAAATTCATGTAAGCTACTCAAGAAGTCAAATGGAACATGAGACTTTTTAAGGAGTTGGGATTTGAATAGAAAAATCTCACAATATTGTATTATGACAATACAAGAAATAATATGCTAACTAAAAATCATGTACATCATCCAAAGACTAAGCATATACAGATTAGAAGAAGGTTTTTAGAAGAGAAACATAACTAAAGTGTTGTGGAGTTAGTTTATTGCCCTATAAAAGAAATGACATCAGATATGTTTACAAAAACACTGCCTCAAGATAAAAACAAAAAATGTGTAGTAGAAATGGTAAACTCTCCTTAAGTGGGAGTGTTAATTTCAGTTAATCTTTAGTTTATTGCAATCCCTATTTTTATGGTTTTAGTTTAGGTACTTCTAGGGTTAAGCTATCTCATTAGGGTAAAGTGGGGCACAAAAACACCTAGGGTTACGAAAAGCAAATTACTAGCTTTTTTTATGTCTATAAGTGTGTTTCAAAGCTTGGTATAGTCAGTTCTCTCACAAAGTTCATTTCTAGCACCTTGTACATGGTTTCAAGTGTTATTTGTGTTGCTTATCTTGGGTTTATCATGATGATTGAGTCAACTATTATATAATATCGCTAAAGGTTCAGAGCAAGAGAGAGAGAGAGAGAGAGAGAGAGAGAGAGAGAGAGAGAGAGAGAGAGAGAGAGAGAGAGAGAGAGAGAGAGAGAGAGAGAGAGAGAGAGAGAGAGAGAGAGAGAGAGAGAGTTGAATATTGATGTGAGCAATCAAGAGTGACTACTCCGGTGAGATTGGGAAATTTGAGTGCTAGAATTCTTGATACATCAAGAGTCAGAAAATATTGAGGACAGACCTTCAACTTCATTCAGAGAAAACAACAATTCCTTTCATAGAGAAACAAGGTCAAAAGTCATTTGAGGAACCGGAGATTCAATAAGTTGCTATTGGATATGAGGATGTGAGACCAAAAGCCATTCTAGATCTCATTAAATGCATAAGAAGTGCAGATGAAATGTAAACATGATATGGATATATGAGGACAGAAGCAGTTCAAGGAATAGGAGATCCAACATTCATTAAATGCATATGAAGTGTTCATGAAATTAGAAGAAAATGAATGTAAAATTGACTAAAAAACACATGCAAGAAGAAGATGAAATGTAATTCATAAATAGCATGTATTATCAAGCATCAACCATATCTACCTACATATAGAGAATCTATCAACCAATATGTACTTAGAAAATGAAGAGTAAACTCATATAACTCATATATTAGGACATGAGATTAGAATCCATTCAAAGAATGGGTGATCTAGAACTCATTATGTGCATATGGAGTGCAGATGATATACAAACATGATATATGTTAATTGAGATCAGAAATGAATCCCTAAAGGAGGTAAAGAATCTAATAGATAAAATGCAAGGTGAAGCATAAATGAAATATGAATATTTCTTGACCAACAACAATAGAGAAAAAATATACATCATGTAATCAATAGGTGCTTAGAAAATCATGTAGGGAAATAGAGAGGAAAACCTGTAATTGAAGACCAATGAGCCAATCTAAACCTATCAAGAGAACTGAAATTGACACACTAGATAAAAAAGAATTGGTGGATAAGACACAAAAAACATGTATAGGAACCATGAAACAGATCAACAAATGTGAGTTGGAGCAAGGTGGAAGAGATTGGATGGTCTCTAGGCTTAGAAGGAGCAAAGTGGCAGAGGATTGGATAGAGTATATCACAACAAGTACCATGGACTCTTGAGTTCTAAGACACTAAAAAATTGAGGGAAGTATAAGATGGCCTAGTAAACCTCTACAAAAGTACTTGTGACTTCATTAGTACCTCATATAATGCCAAAGTAGCTGAGCAAGTGTTAGTACCCCTCATACCAAGTATCTACTCAAAACTCATGAGTTCCAAGGAAGAATTGTTTGCTTTCAAAAGTGTTGCTCAGTGTAATAACTTTACAAAGTAAGGAAAAATTTAACATATGAAGCTTAAATTCCAACTAAAGAGTAGAAATAGGAATAAGCACAATTTTTCTGCAATGCAAATTAATCATCATGCAAAGGAAAAATACAAAATCATGAGCAAGAGAACATAATGAGCTCAAGATATACCTGGTTAATGCCTTAAAGGAAACATTTATTAGTAGAAAAAGCAAGCAAAACTGAGAAAAACTACTGAATGATGCAAACTAACAAAGAAGGTGGTAAATCTATTGAGTGAAATTATCAAATAACTACTGGGGAGTTGCAGTAGAAGGCACAAAAGGAGCAAGTAACTTGACACTAAAAAACATAGTAGGAAGCAAGTCCAAAGATCTGGGAAGGAGCATATTGTATGCCACATAAACAGTGAGTGAAAGGTCAGAGAGTAAAGCAAAACAAATAAGCAACCAAATGTGGAACAAAAACAAGAATCCAAAGAGGAGAAGGGGAGCAAGAGAGGAGGGAAGGGGGAGAGGGGAGTTTTTTCAGGAGTGCCTTGAGTGATTTGAGAGGCCTTGGGTACTAGGAAGGACAAAGGCAAAGGGAGGTGTGGGTCAATAAGTAAGCAAACAAGTATAAGTACTTGTGAGAATCACTACAAGTAGGCTTGGACAAGAGCTCCCTGCTTGGTTCAGAGAATAGAATTTCTCAAGTCTTTGTAGATGTTAAGACCATGATAACCATTGATGTCCTTTTCTCTTTGTAACATTGAGAAAAACTCTACTAATGAGGTGAATAGGGTAGTTTTGAAAGACAAAATTTTCAATTAGTTTACTACATGCAGCAAGATATGACCTTCTATTATTGCAAACTCTCCTATATCTAACACACTCTGATTTGATAATGCCTAATTTGCAATTGGAGGAAATATATGAGAGAACATGAGGTAGAGAGATAGTCTTAATTTTAGCAAAATGGGGCAGCTCTTTCTTATCATAGATAGAGACAAGGATGTGGAAGTCATCTTGAGCAATTCTACCATGAAAATAATTAAAATGAGTGCTAAAGTGGGTATGTAATAAATTGCAAGAAATCTAGAATAGATCCTACCTCCTCTTGTAGTGTCATCCATATATATATAAATTCCCTAAAGTTAAGAAGGCTAGAGCCTACAACTAGAAGATCATTGATATATCTATGAACGTTGGACTGATTGTGCAACAAGTAGAGATCATTAGAATCCAGTAATTTGTGAATTCAATCAAGTTTGTAGGTAAAGAGGCATAACTAACCCACAACAACATACAATGTATCCTCGTCGGAATCCCAATCTCTTGATGGAACAATTGATTCCCAAATGTGATGTGTTATCAAATAAGAATAGCATCCATTGGATAAGAGTATCCTCATCAACAGCCATGAGCTTGAGGTATTTTACTAATAGAAGAATGTAGTTTCTACTTTGAGCCATCTATATTTAAAGTCAAGAGATGAGGTCTTGACTAGCAACAATGACTTACTTTTCAAAGTGAACCTATAGTGAAAAATAGAATAAATAAGTATGGTAAACCTTTGTTTTGAGGCAAAGTTAAACTATAAATTGTACAAAATTTTGTTGTACATATAGGCAACAATAAGAATAATAAAATATATATTTAAAGGAATAGCCTCTAGGACTTCATGATCAAAAAGAAAAGACTATAATCTAGCCTTATCCATTTCCTTCAAGGCAAAACAAAAGATAATGAGTGTTGGACAAATATCAAACTAAAACATAACTAAAAAATATAGCAAGAGAAAAAGAAAGAGATGATTGACAAGAGTATGAGATCTATGTCATTTCTGAATAGGACATACATGGAGTGGATTTAAGAAGATGAATAATTTAAAGAAGATTCTGGACTCTAAAGCAGGAGATGAAGGAATCCATTAGCTAGTCCGAGTCAAGTAAAGTGAATGAATAAAAGATCTTTTGAATTGAACAATACAAGTAGCAATCAGATAGAAGTTACAATACAATAACCAGAAAACTCCTAAGCTGAAGGTATAAGGAGCAGATGAAGTGGAAAGCTTGTTATAGTGACCAAAGAACTCCACAAAGAATATCAAATGGATGAGTATGTAAAAGGTTGAGATCTCTTGAGGTGAAAAATGAGCGGATGAATAATAGAAAGGATAGTTGTGCAAAGGGCTCTAGATAAATATAGATGAACCATATATAGATCAACCACAAGTGGATTAGTCAAGCAAATGTCTTGATGTCTTATGAGGAAAACAATATTTGTAGCAATTATGCAAAAGGCTCCAAATCAACCATAAAATAATTTTTTTTTGATGTGAGGTTTGAGAGATCAACAATAGTTGAACTATTTGGCATAAATTTTGAGAGATCAACAGAAGATAGATCTGTTGGAAACAAGTTCAAGAGATCAACACAAGATGGATCTATTTTTGCAAAAGTGAAGGAAAAGAAAAGGTTCAAGATGAAAAGGAGAATTAGGGATTGTATGAGGAAATTTTGTAACTATAAGAGATCAACAAGAAATAAAAATGAACAACCGTTTGAATCATCATTTTACAACCAAATTACCATTCTATACTTATCAATTCAACAACAAGATGAACAAGTAAAATGAGTCCAAAGCAAATAAAGCAATGAACCCATAGGATTAGTAAACATACATTGTAATGAACCTAATCAATAACTAATGGTGCAACTAGCATGTAGTATTAAACCATCTAACCAACCCAAACCAAATAAGCAATGAGCCAGTAGGATAATAAAACACACATTGTAACAAACATATTTGACAACTAATGATGCATCTAGCATATATTTTGTAAACCATTTGACAAATCTTACACAATTATTGTTGCTTGATCTTCAAGATTTATAAAGAAGTAGGGTAACCTATTTCTTAATAAGAAAAAAGATGGTTGAGAATGAGTTGTACCATTGTATCTCCGATGTGCCAACTGGTTGTATACTAGGACATGAAAGTAGAAGCCATTCAAAGAATAGGGGATCCAAAAATTCATTATGTACATATGGAGTATGGATGAAATGTAAACATGATATGTGTTAATCAAGATGAGAAATGAATCCCTAAAGGAGGTAAAGAATCTACCAAATAAAATGCAAGGTTAAGCACAAATAAAATATCAAATAAAAAAGATGGTTGAGCACAAGTCATGCCATTGTACTCCTAATGTGCCAATTGGTTATATAGTACATGAGAGAAAAAGGCATTTAAAAATAGGAGATTCAGAACTCATTATGGGCATATGGAGTGTAGAAAAAATGTAAACATGAAATGTAACTAGCAACTAAAAAGCAAGGTTAAGCACAAATGAAATATCAATATTTCCTTATCAACAAAAATGGAGAATTGATATACATCTTGTAATTGATTGGCTCTAAGGAAATCATGTCACAAAATAGAGAGACAAAACTATAATTGAAGACCAACAAGCCAAACTTAACCTATCACAAGAATTGAATCAATAGAGTTGACAAAAAAATTGGCAGATTGGATACAAAAAATATGTACAAGAACCATGAAACTTATCAACAAATCTGAGTTGGAGCAAAGTGGGAAGAGAGTAGAGGGTCTCTAGGCTGAGAAGGAGAAAATTGGTAGAGGATTGTATAGAGTATATCACAATACATCCTATGGATGCTTGAGTCATGAGACACTAACAATTGAGGAAAGCAAAAGGTGACCATAATAAACCTCCACAAAATCACTTGCAACTTCATCAATGCCTCATGCAATGCCAATGTGGTTGAGCAAGTATCAATACCCCTTATATTGAGTATTTGCTCAAAACTCATCAGTGCCAAGGAAAACTTGGTTGCTTCCAAAAGTGCCGCTCATGGTAATAATCTTACAAACTAAGGAAAAGGATTTAACATATGAAGCTTAAATTCCAACTAAATGGCAGAAATAGGAATAAGTAGAATGACTATGCAATGCAAATTGATTAACATGCAAAGAATACAAAATCATGAGCACAAGAATATAAGGAACTTGAAACATATCTAGTTAATGTTTGAAAGGAAATATTTATTAGTAACAAAAGCAAGCAAAACCTAGCAAAAGTACTTGATGATGAAAATTGACAAAGAAGGTGGTAAATGTATTGAGTGAAATCATCAAAGAACTAGTAAGTTGAATCAAAAGGCACGAGAAGGAGCAAGTCATTTGACACTCAACAAAATAGTAAGGAGCTTTAGTCCAAAGATACAAAGGAGCAAGTCATATGCCACATAAACAAGGAGCAAAAGCTTAGAGAGTAAAGTAGAACAAAAAACAACTAAATGTATAACAAAAGCAATAATCCAAAGAGGGGAAGGAGAATGGGGGAAAAAGAGGAAAGTGAGTTTTCAAGAGGAATGACTCATGTGCTTTTAGGGGCCTTGGGTATTGTGAAAGAGAAGGGTTGAGAGATATGTGGGTCCATGTGTCAACAAACAAACAAACAAGTACAAGTATGTGTGCATCTCAAGATGAATTATAAATTCATAAAGGAGATGATCTAAGGGATCAAATGTAGGCAGAGCATAGACAAAATAACAATATTTCTTGATCAATAATAGTAGATAATTGATATACATCGTGTGATGAATAATTGCTAAGCAAAGCATGGATTGCAATAGAGCACAACATGTAATTGAAGACCAACAAGCAAGAATAAGAGTTAAGGGAACTAAAATCAAAAGACCAAGCAGAAATAATGTCTATGAACCATGAAATAGATTAACAAGTGGGGTGGAGCAAAGTGGGAGAAAAGTGAATGGTGTTATATTTATAATACATGTTAGTAGAAGTAGTGGATCATAACTACCTTAGTGGAGATAGTGGACTAATAACTATGATTCAAGAGATTCTCAACTTATGTATCTATATAATCTCTTGTTCTAGGGATAGCATACATAAATTGCTTCTTGGTAGTGCATTTTTCCTCATAGTGCATTTTTTCTCATGGTATTAGAGCAATAAGCCATAGAATTTCTTCCTTAGTTGCTAAGGATGCCTCAACACACAATTTCAAAATTTTAAGAGGTTAATTTTCTTACACACTAGTGTATTTGGAAAACAAGAATCTCTTGTTCTTCCTTTGAAGAGTGTCTCTTTTCTTTGGGTTTTGCAAGAGAAATTATAACAATATGGAGTTTACCAACAAGTTATTCAAGACTAAAAAAGTAGCAAGTAGACCAAATTAGCCAATAATTATAAGAATATTCTAGAAGTATCTAGAAAGCTACTTGGTACCTTCCAAGTATTGGGTAATGTGCATGCAAAGTGGTGACTTCTAAGAGGAAGCTTCTTGGCAAGTTTCTTGGGAAACTTAGATTGCATGCCAAGTAGGTGGTTCAGAGAAGGAAGCTTCCCAACTAGCTTAGCTTGCACACCAAGTAGGCGGCTTCTAGAAGGTAGCTTCTTGAGAATCTTCCCAGTTAGCTTGGTTTGCACTCTAAGAAAGTGGCTTCTAGGAAGCTTCTTGAGAAGCTTCTCAAGAACCATGTATGTTCTCTATAAACACCAAAGCCCAAGTTCATGCTATACATTTGGAGTTCCCTCATTCAAGAGTCCCAATGTGATGTTTCACTCTGATCTTCCTTTCTCCTATTTCTCTCCTTGGTTTGTTTATATTAGTATCAGAGCACAAATCAAATGGATGGAATTTACGGACTACCAAATCCATTTCCACCAAACTATTGGGATTGTCATGTCCATGTACTATACTACCCAAGCATCATTCCATATAGTTCATCATCTCACACTTTGGGTAAAATTTTCTAAATGTGATCACCTTGTCGAATGAACCCTTGGAAATTCCTATTGTAACTTATGTGGAACGGTGGATGTGTAGTATTTCCATGTCAACTTAGATAAATAATGTATAGTTTTATAGAGTAGGAGTCATGGCAGAAATGCCCAAAGTCATCATTGCCATGCAACAACACTCAAACACCTTACTTGATTGTTGGAAGAATGAGATCATCAACAACAAGAGCATGTAAAGAGAGCATCATTTCAAGAAGGAGAAGAGCAAATCTAATTTTTGAAGTCCAAGGTATTTGAAGGCAAGAACCCTCCAGATGTAGTGGAGAATTTTGTGCTTGATTGTGAATGAATGATATTTTAAAGCTACAAATCTTCAAGGTGAACAAAGACAAATTCTTTTGGCTTCAAGCAAATTGGATGGAGTGGCAAAACTATGGTGGTGATTCTAAGTGGAGTGAGTTGAACGACAATTTGTTGCACCAAACTCAACATGGGAAGAATTCAAGAGTGCATTAATTTGGCAGTTCCACACAAGCCGCATGAGATAGGTTGGTAGAATTGAAATAGATTGGTTTTGTAAGAAGCTACATCACTCAACTCCAAAACGCCATAATGCAAATTCTAGATATATTAGAAGGTGAAGCTCTAGATTGATTTGTGAGAGGCTTGAAGTCACACACCAAATTAGAAGTGACTATGTGGGAGCACAAAGACTTGGAAGAAGCCATGCAATTGGCTGAGCACTTTGATTCCTTGGTTGCAACAACTTGGTCTTGACCTTGACCTTCACCAAACCTGCCCACACACTACATGAATGGAGGACCCGGCACCAATGGACATTGATGCTACCTAAAAAAAACCACTTGCTCTAATAGATGGGAAAGATTGCAACAAAATGGCAGTTTGCTTTTATTGTTGCCAAATTCAGCATTGCAATGTTGAATTTTTGCTCAAGAATAAAAGACCTTGAAAAATAGCTCAAATGCATTTTGTAGAGCATGATGATCAAGGAAATGAGAAATCCTAATAGGAGAACTCAAGCCACCTACTTGGAACTTGATTAGTTCCAAGTCGGCTTTTACCAAAGGAGTTGAATGAGCTTTGAATAACACTTACAGAGTTGTTGGAAAAGGATTTCCTATGACATAGTATATCTCCTTGGGGAGCACTAGTACTATTTGTTCCAAAGAAGGATAGAGGACTTTGTTTTGTATTGATTACTGTGGCCTCAATATATAAACAATGAAGAATGCATATCCCTTGCCTTAAATTGATGACTTGCTTGATCAATTTAGTGGAGCATGATACTTCTCCAAGTCGGATCTTCAAAGCGGCTATGGAAGATTCCCATTGATAGGGAGGATGTGCAAAAGACTACCTTTCATACAAGATATGGGCATTTTGAAGAAAGAGTTCTCCCTTTTGGGCTTATTATTGCTCCAACAGTCTTCTTGGATCATATGCATTTTGTGTTGGATGGGTTGTTGGATTGATACATGACGGTGTTCTTGTATGATATTTTAATCTATATCAAGATAGAGCTAGAACATGTAAATCACGTGCAAGAAGTATTAAGGTGACTACGTCAATGGAAGTTTATTACAAGAAGTCAAAGTATACCTTTTGGCAGAAGGAAGTTACCTTCTTGGATCATAAGATCTCACCAAAGGAGATCAAGATGGAAGAGGAGAAATCAAGGTCATTATTAATTGGCCTACTCTGAAGGATGCCACAAAAATATGGGCATTTAATGGATAGGCAAGTTTTTACCAACAATTCATCCATTATAATGCTCATGTGACCGCACCATCGACTAACCTCAAGCTTTTAGTGGACCACAAGCACTAAGAAACATTCCAGAAGCTGAAACATATGGTGTCTTCAAGACCCATTCTTCAACCATGTGATCTCAACTACCTTGTGTGGTTGATTTTGATGCTTCTAACTTTGCCATTGAAGTTGTGTTGCAACAAGAATTTCCAAATGCGTTACATCCCACTGTCTTTGTGTCTCACTATAATACTCCAAGGATAGGAGGCCTGAAGAGAAACACACCATGAGAAACATACACTTTCACACTCAAACTTTGATGCCCCAAAAGAGCACCTTCTCTTTATTATATAGGCAAAGCGGATCTCCTCCAATGAAGCTCCACCATAGGATTAGGTACATAGATAGGTGACATGTCAACAAGCTCCACCCTTGTATTACTTACTTGGATGGGTGACATGTTGGTCCTGGTCCTATCTGGTTGGTCAAACAAGCTTTGACCAGAGGGAATCTTTTAATGAATCTTCCTATAGGAATCTCACAATCACATGGGTGAGGTATCGTTGGAAAGCTCCCAACAAGACAAAGCAGGGGGGAGAGAAGTCCAGCCTTTCCTCCATTAAGTAAGGGGGGGGGGGGGAATTTGCACATTTTCAAGGCCTAATTCATCCATTTAGGCCTCCGAAATTGCCTTCAAAGATTTCAAGCATATTTTGGTTCCAACTCTATTAGTAGAAGTCCCTTTTGGTGATACCTCTTTCTGATCTATTCAGTCCATCTTGTGTAACATCCTTCCAGATGTTACCAAACCAATTCTCACCTTCAAATCATATGTCTAGATATTGGTTCTAAGGTTTTCAAATCTATTTTAGTTTTCTGCCCTATTTGTAGAAGTACCCTTTTGGTGATACTTCTATCTGATCTATTTTGACCATCATGTGTAACATCATTCCAGATGTTACCAAACCAGATTTCACATCTAGATCATATAGGTAGCTCTTGGTATTACAAACCTCACTCCTTTTAAGACGCAACGTCCTCGTTGTGCAATTGTTGCTCAAATGCTTGCACCAACACCGGTGCATGTGTCAAATTGGCAGCGGGTTCCCAGGTTGCTTCATAGAGGGGGTAACCTTTCCACTGGACAAGACAATCCACCCGTGGATGACGAGTACCACGCATGCGTTTTTGGAGAATACGCTCCACTTCATATTCCTTGTTGCCATCAACAAGTGTCGGACAAGGTCGAATGTCTTGTGTGGAATGACCCAAGCCTGATCGGGGAGCATATCTTCAAAGTAGGGAAACATGGAACACTGGATGGATCTTCATGTGTGGTGGTAGCTCAAGGTGATTGGCCACAGCGGCAACTCGATTGAGAATTGAGAAAGGCTCAATAAAACGAGGTTTGAGCTTATGAGGTCCCGCTAATGTGAGGTTGGTTGTTGATAGCAATGCCTGATCCCCAACATTGAACTCCATGTGCCTATGGTGTGCATCAGCATATTGCTTTTGGTGATTTTGTGCAATCTGTAATTTGTGCTTAGCGCTCTCCACCCCTTGTTGGATTCTAGAAACAAATGTGTTGATTGCATCGACCTTGGTAGCCACCGGACGGATCTTCATCAAGCTGGAAGGTGTGAAGGGATGCTCACCATACATGAGGAAGAATGGAGTGGCCTGGGTGGATGCATTCACTGAATTGTTGTAAGCAAATTCCAACAACGAGAGTAGGGTGTCCAACCTCTCTTGCTCTTCTAAGGTAAAGCCGCGTTACATGTCTTCAATAGTGCAATTAGCCCACTCTGTTTATCTATCTATTTGTGGTGGTAAGTTGTAGACATGGCCAACTTGGGTTTGAAGAAACCATAGAGGGTGCGCCAAAACAAACTGGTGAATTGAGTACCCCTATCGGTGATGAGTACTCAAGACAAGCCATGGTGAGAGAAGACTGCATCTAAGTATAATTGAGCAAGTTGTCTCTTGTCATAGCTCTCCTTTTGTTTCCTCTGGGCTTGCTCCACTCAAACCATAGTAACTTCTCTTGCCTCTTTCAACTCCATGAGTTGATCCTTCCTTGACTTCTCTACATCACCTCCTTGTGCTTTCTTCAATCTCCTATGAATGCTTTGGAATATAGGAAGATCAAAGTGAATAGGTAAGGTATACTTAATACCATATACCAATTGAAATGGAGAATACCTGGTGGAAGTCTTCATGGTTGTCCTATACTCATACAAAACTACATGAATCCTCTTGTCCCAATGATGTTTAGCCCCCTCCATTTCTGCATCTTTGGCCAACATCATGCGCAAGGTTTGATTGGTTCTCTCTGCCAAGCCATTGGAATTTGGCTTATATGATGTAGTTACTCTATGTGTGATAGAGAAATGTCGTAGCATGGATATAATAATGCTTCTTGTAAACTCTCCTCCTCTATCAAAAACCAACTCCAAAGGGCATCCAAACCTAGTGATAATGCATTCATAAACAAATCTACCCACTTCATCTTCATTCTTGTCCCTCAATGGTCTAGCCTCAATCCACTTGGTAAGGTAATCAATAACTACCACAATGAACCAATTGTTCCTTGGGGTTCTATTGAGAAGACCTACAAAATTAATTCCCCACTTCTCAAAAGGTCTTAGCATTTTTCCTACGTGGTCGCCTTTTTCACTTCTCAAAAGGTCCTAGCAATGGAATTGATCTAAGTGGTGGACTGGATGTAGACTTTCTAGCAAAAGCTTGACAAACATGACAAGTTTTGCAACAATCAAGACAATCCTTGAAAATCTCTCTCCAATGGTAACCTGCATCTAGAATCTTGAAAGTAGTCACTTTTCCTACAAAGTGTCCTTTGATGTCCCAATCCTCAAGTACCCTTTGTGCCATTGATCAGTTGTGCTTGCTGCTCTCAACCATGGCCTCCCAAGAAGTAAGTCAAAGCTTGAATCCTTCAAGACTTAGAAAGTCATCAGATTTTCAACTCCCATAATTGAAACTACCACCTTATCCATCACCCTTACTGGTCGAACTTGTTGTTTGTTTGCCATGCTCACCACAAATGTTGAAGGTCTTGAGGGTATCATACCCAACTTCTTCATCAACCTTTTTGACATGGCATTCACTGTTGATCCTCCGTCAACCAATGCATCCTTGATGTTGTGACCATTCACTCTCACATCAATTTTGGAGGCATATTCACAAGCCTCCCATGGTGCTGGCTTGGCATCCACCACCCCCATTGATACTGGAGCTTTTGCCTTCTTCTTCCTCTTGCTCCTTGTAGAACTCAAACCACCTCTAAGCTCCTTTCTCAAGGTAGGGTTCAAAGCAATCGATTGGCCCATTGTGATGTTAGCCTTGTGACTACCAACATCCTCTAACACATTGTACTTCCATTGTTGCTTTGAAATCAAGAAACCCTCCATCTCCAACTTCTTCCATAGAGTCTTTGTTGTTGATGGTGTTGAGGTGCGAGTGCTCCTAGTAGACATAAGAGTATTCTTGCTTGGAGTAAATCCTTGAGAAGAGTAAACCCTTCACTACCTCCCTCTTTCCCTCTATTGGCTCCCTCATAACCCCTTCCTCCATAGTAAGTGGAATTTGGGCAATTCCTTCGAGTATGGCCTCTTTGTCCACAACCAAAACAATTTCTATAATTGAAATTGTTGGCTGGTTGACCTTCTCTATATGGATAGTTTCTATAACTCCTAAGCCCTCTCCCTACATTCAGATCCACCTCTCTCTTCTCCCATAGTTGCTCCACATTGATCTTGAGATCCACAAGTTGTTCTGTAATGGTTTGAAGTGGATCCTTTGGTGGAGGTGCATGAATTGGAGCAACTACTTCTAGGAGTATCCTTGCTTGGAGTAAATCCTTGAGAAGAGTGAACATCCTTGAGAAGAGTGAACATCCTTTGTAAAATGAGCTCTCTTCTTCTCTTGTGCCAAAAGCTCCAAATTAAGACCCTTGGAGTTTGAGCACTCTCCCTTCTCATACTTGCTCTCAACCACATCTATGGATGCTATCCCCTTACCTTTGTTTGGATTAGGAGCCACTTGGGTTTCACTACCTCCCTCTTTCCCTCTATTGGCTCCCTCATAACCCCTTCCTCCATGGTAAGTGGAATTTGGGCAATTCCTTTGGATATGGCCTCTTCATCCACAACCAAAACAATTTCTATCATTGAAATTGTTGGCTGGACGGCCTCCTCTATATGGATAGTTTCCATAACTCCTAGGCCCTCTCCCTACATTCTGATCCACCTCTCTCTTCTTCCATAGTTACTCCACATTGATCTTGAGATCCGCAAGTTGTTCTGTGATGGTTTGAAGTGGATCCTTTGGTGGAGGTGCAAGAATTGGAGCAACTACTACTTGTGGTGCAATCCTTGTCACCAAAGTATCAGAAGTTCCACCATACTTGTAACCTTGAGGAGGATGCACAACCTCCTTCACCACCAAATCACTCTCATCTCCTTCCAAACTCTCCTCTATACGAATTGCGATTTTGATAGCTTCAATCTTGGAAGAAGGTTTCTCATGTCTCACCTTGCTTCTAATTTGTGGTCTCAACCCTCCCACAAAATTATTGGTGAGCATGTCCCCTATGCCAATCATAGTAGTCTCCACATCATCCCCACCCTTCCTCAACACTATGTAAAATATGGACTCTAACTTTTCCACTCTTTCCACATAAACTCTCACTTTCTGTCAATCTCCTTGCTTGAGAAAGGTAACCTCACTCATCAATCTCTCATAACTCTCATTAGGAAGAAAGTTCTCAATGAGTGTTGAAGTCAAAGTCTCCCAAAACTCCCCTTCCCCATCTTTCCTCTCTCTCTTTTGGTATTTTGACTCATACCATGTAAGTGTTGCATCCTCAAAGAAATCTGGTAATAATGAGGCACACTCATTCTTCCTCTTCTCATTTTTTCCTATGCAAGCTCTCTTGAAGTCTCTCGCAAAGGCCTCCACATCTTCTCCATCCTTTCAAAAGAAAACCGGAAGTTTCCCCATCTTAATCCCTCACTATCTTTCTTTTCTCTCAAATTTTTTTTTCTTTTTTTTTCTCTCACTCTATAACTAATAGAGTATATACATGACTAACACTTTTTAAGAATTATCCACTCTAGGGACCACAAAATGTTTAGGTTGGTCCAAGATTTCTATAGCAATATCAAATCCTAGAGTGTATATTTATCTTACTTTCATGGATAGTTTATCCATAAGTTGAAAGATTATCTCCATCACTAATCTTGAGAACTAGCTTATGAATGTGGTAGTATTTATGTAACTTTACTAAGACTCTCTCCAAGATCCTTCACCAAAGTCTCCAAAAGTGCTTTTACTCCACTACACTCATGTCTTTTTGGAAGTCCTTCCACTCCACAAACCTTACACAACTCCTTGGTCTTAGATCTTCTCCCTCCCAATCTTGGTGAAGAAGAACAAACATGCAAACGCAAGTCAAGTCAACCTCTCCTTTCCCTCAATCTCTTGCTCTCAAAGGTCAATGGGCATGAACTTGCCTTATATCCTTTCTCTCCACATAGAAAACACTTAGACTCACTCTTTCTTCCAAGTGGTGTAGGTTTTTGGATCCTCTCAACACTCTCTTCAAATTCTATTGTAAACTCTCTTTTCCTCAAATACACCCCTAAAATCACCTCAAACCCTTGGGGAACCTTGCATAGTCTAAATTTCCACTCTTGATGACACTCCATGTTCCCAAGATGAATCTAAACACTCAAATATGCTTTTTGTTGCTCTCAAACTCCTCATGCATGAGATCTCAACTCTGCAGAATTGACCCTTCCTCACAATGTCACTGAAATCTCCCAACCAATATGGCACAATCCTCTAAAATTTTGCACACTTGATCACAATTCCAATTAGTCTCTTTAAAAATAATTTCAGATCTTTTCATTGAGCCTTTTGGCCTAGACACCTTTCTATTCAACACACATATTTCAGATTTGGTCTAAAAACCACCCCCTCTTTTTCAAAAACTCATAATGCCCTGCGCAAGAATGACCTCTCTCTAATTTTTGAGGCAGAAAGTAAAATATAATGCACTCAATTTTCTTGGAAATTTTCAGGAAAATTCAATGAAAATTGAAGAGATGACAGACTATGTACAATTTTATAGAGAGCATGCAATTGCTGGAGCAGTTTACCCTATCAACTTTCAAAAATTCTAGCTTAGTGCGCATAGTAGCTCTCACAATAATTTCAAGTGTGCTAACTGAAAGATAACCAAAGCTATCATGTGTAGAAATTTCAAATCCAGATCTTAAACTTGAGATTTTGCCCAAAATCACCTTAAACTCCAAAATCTGCAATCCACCTCACACAATCTCTCCAAATCCTCTCATGTGTATAAGATGTACAAAATCACCTCAAAGACATCATAATGAACTACAAGGTATAAAAATGGATCTTGGTTCTCTAGCATAAGTTCAGCACTCTCCTCTCCTAATGTTCTCTCCAAGTGAGCTCTCATAGCCTCCTTCTGCCTAATGTAGAATTGAACGCAAAACATTATCTTACCTTCTAGGGACGTCCCGACAACGGAACCAAAAATGTGAGTTGGCCTGTCACTCACTCAAGATGAACCTCTGATGGCTATTATGGTAGCGGACCATGGACTAAGAAGGCAAGAAACCCCAACTCCATCATACTCCTCCAAGGCTAACACTCCAAGACTCAAGACATTGCTCACTAGAGAACTCAATGAGAGAGATAGTTGCAAATGAAAAGATGATGAGTAGTTCCTCACCTCTTGTTTATATAATTGTGAAATAGTTATGTACCAAAGTTACTAATTGCCATAGTAACTCAAGTTACTAGACTAAAAGTCAAGTAAAGTCAAAAAGTATAAAGGAATATCTATTCACATGTGCATATTCCACTAGCATGTGATCCTATCTTGATTCAACCACTAAGTCAAGGATTCCTTCACATGGGCTATCCTTGGACTAAAGAAGAATCCAAAACAAAAAGGCTTGCGGGCCCAAGAGTTCTCAACTCCTTCCTCAAATCCAAACACCTAGGAATAATACCAAGTCAACACATTAGAATCCAAAATAGTGGTGCTCATCTTTTCCACCTCCTCTAAAGTAAGGTCCCTTCTATCTTAGCTATGACTAACTCTAGCTAATCATGACTAATGTAGAACCATCCTTTATCTCTATATAAATAATATCTCTTAAGTACTTGTAATACCAAGCTAAATATCACAATACCACACACATGCACAAATAGGTGTTATAGAGCATCATTCAATGCTCCTATGCCATAGTTACACCCATTATCTATCATGGGGTTGGGTTACCATTAGAGTTTGGACTTTGTTTGACCTTTCTTGTTGATTGTGAGACATCATCAATATATTTTGGTGATGGTGGAGCACTTTTCCAAGTGGATTGAGCGGGTCGCACTTCTTGACAAGTCCAGTGAAGGGATGGCTAACTCATTCTTGGATTAGGTTCTTAGTCATTTTGGTGCACCCATTAAGGTTTTGACTAATCAAGGTGTAGAGTTCTTGGAAGAGTTTCAAGTCTTGTGTGACAAGGCTTTGATTGATCATCATACTACCTTCCAAGATCACCATGAGGTAGATGGCTTAGCAAAGAGAGTGGTTCAAACAATGAAGAGAGGATTGCAAAAGTATGGTTGTAGAGAGACCACTTGGGAGATTGGGATCTCTTGTTACATAGGTTGGCCATGGGCTATAGATTCAATTGGCAAGCCTCCTTAGCATCCTTCTCTCCTTACTTTCTACTCTATGGATAAGATCTAGATTTACTTGTAGCATTCATCGAGATGCTACTCTAGTGTTGGACTTGGATGATCTTGATATATACATGAGCGCATGTTCTCAACGGGTAGAGATATTTTGGAGAGTGATACCAATGGCCTTTGAGAACTAAGCAATTGCTCAACATAGGAGTACCTTATGCTATGTTACCATTCAAGGAGGAGGTTATAGACCCTCAATCAATCAATCTCATCTAGGTGACTATGTATATCTACAACAAAAACACCGACAACACTTGATGTTTCTACAAGCCGTACTATCTTGAGAGTGTGCAAGGTTTTTCCATCTAGAGTCCTTATGTTGGAAGGACATGATGGTATTGTTTGGAAGGATCATGTGTGCAATTGTGTACCATGTCACCTCCCAAACATTGATGGGACCATGGAACCAAGCTTGACACTTATAAGTGTAGGCTTGCGGTGTATGTTAGTGTGTGATAGCTATTTGAGAAGATGGCATATGGCATGTATGACTACTTCCCTCATGGTGGTTTGTCAAGGACAATGTCCTAAATGTACTTGACCTATAGCTAGTTCATCCTTTATATGGTATAGATTGCAGACATGCAACTAACGATGGAGCTTGATAGCACACGGCCTCTTGATCTTTTGCCCACCATAGGGTATACCACATCCTTGGAATAGATGAATATTTAGAGTTAGAGAGACCTAACCGCCAGCTAGGGGACAATTGTGGCACTTTAGAGTCCATGTATGACTTATGTATGAGTTGTGCTTCTATATTGTGTGATATTGACAACGGTGTATGTTGTGTAGCAATATATATATGCATGACAATTGTCACATCATTTGTAGCATTGTACCTAGATTGCTTGGACTCTAGAGTAGTAGTGTTGGTAGTCAAGAGTATTTTGGTAGCTATTCATGATATCTTTAGCATGTACTTTACTTGGACCATTTCTCTTGTATACTAGACAAGAGTTGGATTTAACCTCTTAATACTTTTGTTCTACTAAGAGTGTTGGCCATTGATGTCTCATGAATAATGCATATTGCTAACAAGAAGTTCTTGAAGTCCTGATTCACATATTTGGTGCCACTATTTAATCTAGGAAAAATTCATAATTTTTCCATTACAATTTTCTCATTGCAATGCAACAAGTTCTTTAAAGCACTTAAATACATCTGTCTTTTTCACAAAGAAGACTTGTCTATAACTATTAGTATTGTGTGAGTTATGGTCTTGTCCATATCCAAGGCTCTAATTGATATAGATAGAGGAAGCTTGGTAAAAGCTAGAAATAATGCTAGCAAACCAAGAGTGCATGTTGTGATGGTAAGTTAGATTGCACATTTCTCAAATTATTAGTGACATGCAAACATACAACCTCTTGTTTGTAACCTCCATAACTAAGCACTTGGTGTGTTTCTAGAGAGAAAAACTTAATGCATTAGTCGGTGAACTTGATGTGAAGCTTTTAGGGTGGAGAGTTGAAAAGGAGGTTGTTGATGGATATAGAAAAAAGATCAGGGGTTAGGAGCTCTTTTGAAACACTTACATTGCAGATTGATTCTACTACAACATAGATGTTTCAAGCATTTGCAATTTATATGCAACAATAGCAAGTTGTAGAGCATAAGGATGCATTGGCTACTAAAGTTGTGCAATATATTATGGGAATGTTGGACTTATTTGATAGGAAGAACATCTTCAAATACTTGAAGTATTACTCTAGGGAAATAGAGCTAAACAAGGTTCTTGAATGGAAAATGATACACACATTTAAGCTTGCAATTATGTCAGAGCTCCGTGCACATGTAAAGGAGGTCATGGAGACAATGGGAGAAATTTTTTTTTTCATATGAAGGAGGATTATTGCTTGGAGGATGCAAATAGGGTACCTTAAATGTCATTCATGGAGGGGCTAAATAAATCTGCCAACTATATTCAACCAGAATGCAATTGAGCTATTCTAGGAATATGAGAGACAATTTCCACAATTATCTCAAATGGAAAAGCTTATGCTTGAGAGTGATAAGGTGTAGTTGTTCTTGCAATCAACTTATAGAAAGTTACAAAAGCAGCTAAAGGTATTGCTAGAGGATGCGTTAGGAGAAAGTGGATTGAAAACTAATAGGTAGCAAGTCTTTAAAGTTGTGAGTGTGCTTGCCAAGCAAGAATAGCACATAGTGAAAGTGGTAATAAGACCAAAAGCAATATCATTGGTGGCCACAAGGAGTCTGAGACAACCAACAATGTTTATTGCCAAAATAAAAATTGTTCCTAATTCAATTGTCACAACTCTATTACAAAAGACCACTATAGATGAGTTGGTGAAAAGAATGAGAGACTTGGAAATCAAGATAGCAAGAATGGAAGAGAAAGGAAGTGTCTTTGAAAATAGACCAATGATAAAGCAAGGCTACATGCAAAGGTGTATTTGACCTTCTTCACAACCAAAAATGCACTTCTCTGGGTTGAGTGATGCATTTGCATCATCCAAGCATTGCAAGACCTTAATTAGGTGCTCAAAGTGCTCCTCCTTGCTCATAGACACAAAAGTCATCAATGAAGTCTCTTACAAATTTCCCAATGAAAGGTTCAAATACCTTGTTCATGAACGTTTGAATGTGGCTGGAGCATTGCAAAGCCCAAAAGGCATGACCTTGAAAGCGTAAGTTCCCCAAGGTGTGGTGAACGTGATGAGTTGTTGATGCTTTGGTGCAATCTTGATTTGGTTATATCCACTATAACCATCTCCAAAACTGTACCTCTCATGACCTACAACCTCCTCCAAGATCTCATCAGTGAATGGCAATGGGTAGGAGTCCTTCTTGGTAATAACATTGAGCTTCTTGTAATCCACACATACCCAAAGCTTGCCATTCTTTTTCTTCACAATGACAATTGGAGACACCCATTCTGAATTCTCCACCTCAAAGATAAATCCGGCCTCCTTGAGCTTATCAATCTCCTCCTTCACAACCAAAGATATTGGTGGGCTTATGCGACGTTGCTTTTGGCGGATTGGTCTTGCATGTGACTCTACCTCTATCTTGTACTCCTACAAGGTGACTTCCTTCAAATCCTTGTAACTGAAAGCAAACACATGGATGAACTTGCGGCAAATCTCCTCAAATCTCATCTTCTCCTCCTTGGTAACATTTGGGCCATACTTGAGGGTACATAACCTTCTCTCTACCTCCTCAAGTGTCAATGGTGATTTATCTGGGTCCTTCAAAACCTCTAGCTTAGGTGCAAAATCCATAGCACACAAAGGATACACCTCTAAATGAGATTCAGATTCATCCTCCTCCATGGAAGTCTCCTCCTCTATGCTTGTATCCACACTTGAAGCTCCTAATTCAGAATCTAATTCCCAATAATCAAAAGATGGTGTATCTGAATGCAAAGTGTTGGTGGTGTTAGTCACACGAACTGTGACTCTATGGTTTGATGGCCCAATCCTCAAGTACCCTTGGTGCCATTGATCAGTTGTACTTGCTGCTCTCAACCATGGCCTCCCAAGAAGTAAGTCAAAGCTTGAATCCTTCAAGACTTGGAAAGTCATGAGATTTTGAACTCCCATAACTGAAATTACCACCTTATCCATCACCCCTACTGGTCTAACTTGTTGTTTTTTTGCCATGCTCACCACAAATGTTGAAGGTCTTGAGAGTATCATACCCAACTTCTTCATCAACCTTTCTGACATGGCATTCAGTGTTGATCCTCCATCAGCCAATGCATCCTTGATGTTGTGACCATTCATTCTCACATCAATTTTGGAGGCATATTCACAAGCCTCCCATGGTGCTGGCTTGGCATCCACCACCCCCATTGATATTGAAGCTTTTGCCCTCTTCTTTTTCTTGCTCCTTGTAGAACTCAAACCACCTCTAAGCTCCTTTCTCAAGGTAGGGTTCAAAGCAATCAATTGGCCCATTGTGATGTTAGCCTTGTGACTACCAACATCCTCCAACACATTGTACTTCCATTTTTGCTTTGAAAAAGAAACCCTCCATCCCCAACTTCTTCCATGGAGTCTTTGTTGTCGATGGTGTTGAGGTGCAGTGCTCCTAGTAGACATAGGAGTATCCTTGCTTGGAGTAAATCCTTGAGAAGAGTGAACATCCTCTGCAAAATGAGCTCTCTTCTTCTCTTGTGCCAAAAGCTCCAAATTAAGACCCTTGGAGTTTGAGCACTCTCCCTTCTCATACTTGCTCTCAACCACATCTATGGATGCTATCTCCTTACCTTTGTTTGGATTAGGAGCCACTTGGGTTTCACTACCTCCTCTTTCCCTCTATTGGCTCCCTCATAACCTCTTCCTCCATGGTAAGTGGAATTTGGGCAATTCCTTTGGATATGGCCTCTTTATCCACAACCAAAACAATTTCTATCATTGAAATTGTTGGCTAGACGGCCTCCTCTATATGGATAGTTTCCATAAATCCTAGGCCCTCTCCCTACATTCTGATCCACCTCTCTCTTCTCCCATAGTTACTCCACATTGATCTTGAGATCCGCAAGTTGTTCTGTGATGGTTTGAAGTGGATCCTTTGGTGGAGGTGCAAGAATTGGAGCAACTACTACTTGTGGTGCAATCCTTGTCACCAAAGTATCAGAAGTTCCACCATACTTGTAGCCTTGAGGAGGATGCACAACCTCCTTCACCACCAAATCACTCTCATCTCCTTCCAAACTCTCCTCCATACGAATTGCGATTTTGATAGCTTCAATCTTGGAAGAAGGTTTCTCATGTCTCACCTTGCTTCTAATTTGTGGTCTCAACCCTCCCACAAAATTATTGGTGAGCATGGCCCCTATGCCAATCATAGTAGGCTCCATATCATCCCCACCCTTCCTCAACACTATGTGAAATATGGACTCTAACTTTTCCACTCTTTCCACATAGACTCTCACTTTCTGTCCATCTCCTTGCTTGAGAAAGGTAACCTCACTCATCAATCTCTCATAACTCTCATCAAGAAGAAAGTTCTCAATGAGTGTTGAAGTCAAAGTCTCCCAAGACTCCTCTTTTCCATCTCTCCTCTCTCTCTTTTGGTATTTTGACTCTTCCCCAACTTAACCCCTCACTATCTTTCTTTTCTCTCAAATTTTTTTTTCTTTTTTTTCTTTTTTTTTCTCTCACTCTATAAGTAATAGAGTATATAAATAACTAACATCATCTAAGAATAATCCACTCAAGGGAACACAAAAGGTTGAGGTTGGTCCAAGATTTCTATAGCAACATCAAATCCTAGAGTGTATATTAATCTAACTTTCATGGATAGTTTTATCCATAAGTTGAAAGATTATCTCCATCACTAATCTTGAGAACTAGCTGATGAAGGTGGTAGTATTTCTGTAGCTGTACTAAGACTCTCTCCAAGATCCTTCACCAAAGTCTCCAAAAGTGCTTTTACTCTACTACACTCATGTCCTTTTGGAAGTCCTTCCACTCCACAAACCTCACACAACTCCTTGGTCTTAGATCTTCTCCCTCCCAATCTTGGTGAAGAAGAACAAACATGCAAACCCAAGTCAAGTAAGCCTCTCCTTTCCCTCAATCTCTTGCTCTCAAAGGTCAATGGGCATGAACTTGCCTTAGGTCCCTTCTCTCCACATAGAAAACACTTAGACTCACTCATTCTTCCAAGTGGTGTAAGTTTTTGGATCCTCGCAACACTCTCTTCAAATTCTATTGTAAACTCTCTTTTCCTCAAATTCACCCTAAAATCACCTCAAACCCTTGGGGAACCTTGCATAGTCTAAATTTCCACTCTTGATGACCCTTTATGTTCCCCAAATGAATCTAAACATTCAAACATGCCTTTTGTTGCTCTCAAACTCCTCATGCATGAGATCTCAACTCTGCAGAATTGACCCTTCCTCAACTTGTCACTGAAATCTCCCAACCAGTATGTCACAATCCTTTGAAATTTTTTACACTTGATTAAAATTCCAAGTTGTCCCTTTCTGCAAAATTTCAGATCTTTTCATTGAGCCATTTGGTCTAGACATCTTTCTATTCAACACACATATTTCAGATTTGGTCTAAAAACCACCCCCTCTTTTTCAAAAACTCATAATGCCCTGCGCAAGAATGATCTCTCTCTAATTTTTGTGGTTGCAAGTAGGATACAATGCACTTAAGTTTCTTGGAAAATTTCAGGAAAATTCACAGAAAATTGAAGAAATGGTAGACTCTATACAATTTTCCAGAGAGCATGCAGTTGCTGGAGCAGTTTACCCTATCAACTTTCAAAATTATAGCTTAGTGCGCATAGTAGCTCTCACAATAATTTCAAGTGTGCTAACTGAAAGATAACCCAAGCTATCATGTGTAGAAATTTCAAATCCAGATCTCAAACTTGAGATTTTGCCCAAAATCACCTTAAACTCCAAAATCTACAATCCACCTCACACAATCTCTCCAAATCCTCTCATGTGTATAAGATGTACAAAATCACCTCAAAGACATCATAATGAACTATAGGGTATATAAATGGATCTTGGTTCTCTAGCATAAGTTCAGCCCTCTTGTCTCCTAATGTTCTCTCCAAGTGAGCTCTCATAGCCTCCTTCTGCCTAATGTAGAATTGAACGCAAAACATTATCTTGCCTTCTAGAGACGTCCTGGCAACAGAACCAAAAATGTGAGTTGGCCTATCTCTCACTCAGGATGAACCTCTGATGGCTATTATGGTAGCGCACCATGGACTAAGAAGGCAAGGAACCCCAACTCCATCATACTCCTCCAAGGCTAACACTCCAAGACTCAAGACATTGCTCATTAGAGAACTCAATGAGAGAGAGATAGTTGCAAATGAAAAGATGATGAGTACCTCCTCACCCCTTGTTTATATTTGTGAAATAGTAATGTACCAAAGTTACTAATTACCGTAGTAGCTCAAGTTACTAGACTAAAAGGTAAGGAAAGTCAAAAAGTAGAAAGGAATATCCATTCACTTGGGCATATTCCCCTAAGCATGTGGTCTTATCTTGACCCAACCACTAAGTCAAGGATTCCTTCACATGGGCTTCCCTTGGACTAAAGAAGAATCCAAAACAAAAAGGCTTGCGGGCCCAAGAGTTCTCAACTCTTTCCTCAAAGCCAAACACCTAGGAATAATACCAAGTCAACACACTAAAATCCAAAATAGTGGTGCTCATCTTTTCTACTTCCTCTAAAGTAAGGTCCCCTCTATCTTAGCTATGACTAACTTTAGCTAACCATGACTAATATAGAACCATCCTTTATCTCTATATAAATAATATCTCTTAAGTACTTGTAATACCAAGCTAAATATCACAATACCACACACATGCACAAATAGGTGTTACATTTACCCCCGGACTAAGTTTTCACTTTGTCCTCAAAGTGAAGGTCTCTCTACCTTCCATGGTACATCTTCAACTTATCATGGTTAATCCTATCAAAGTGTCTTCCTCCCAACTCCTTGAGATCATAGGTGTAATTTCCCCACACCTTCTCCACTATGAAAGGTCCAAAGTACTTAGGCAAAAACTTCTTTTTCACTCTCTTGAATCGAATGGAATCAAACAACATTACCCAATCAACTTCTTTGAAAGTCTCCACCTTCTTCTTGCCTTGTCTCTTGTCATAGCTCTCCTTTTGTTTCCTTTGGGCTTGCTCCACTCGAACCATAGCAACTGCTCTTGCCTCTTCCAATTCCATGAGTAGATCCTTCCTTGACTTCTCTGCATCACCTCCTTGTGCTTTCTTCAATCTCCTATGAATGCTTTGGAAGGTAGGAAGATCAAAGTGAATAGGTAAGGTAGACTCAATACCATACACCAATTGAAATGGAGAATATCCGGTGGAAGTCTTCATGGTTGTCCTATACTCCCACAAAACTGCATGAATCCTCTTGTCCCAAAGATGTTTAGCTCCCTCCATTTCTGCATCTTTGGCCAACATCATGCACAAGGTCTGAATGGTTCTCTCTGCCAAGCCATTGGAATTTGGCTTATAGGATGTAGTTACTCTATGTGTGATAGAGAAATGTTGTAGCATGGCTGTAGTAATGCTTCATGTAAACTCTCCTCCTCTATCAAAAACCAACTCCAAAGGGCATCTAAACCTAGTGATAATGCGTTCATAAAGAAATCTACCCACTTCATCTTCATTCTTGTCCCTCAATGGTCTAGCCTCAACCCACTTGTAAGGTTATCAGTAACTACCACAATGTAGTGTAGTAGCTCTTGATCTAAGTGGTGGAGTGGATGTAGACTTTCTAGCAAAAGCTCGACAAACATGACAAGTTTTGCAATAATCAAGACAATCCTTGAAAATCCTTCTCCAATGGTAATCTGCATCTAGAATCTTGAAAGCAATCACTTTTCCTACAAAGTGTCCTCCATATACTAAACCTTCATGAAACTCCTTTATGAGTAGAATAGACTCTTCCTTACCCATTGCTCTTCCAAGTAGACCATCTGCTCCTTGGTGAAAAAGAATATCCTCCACCATTGTGTAAGGTCTAGATCTTGCTGCAAGGGCTTTCTTCTCCCTAGCATGCATCCCTTCTGGATAGTTACCTCTTGTCACAAAATCCACAAGCTCCTTGTACTCCATTGGAACCTCTTGAGTGACTGAGATTGTCATGAGCTCCTCATCCGAGAAGGAATCATCCACTGGCTCATCTCCATCATGATCATAGGCTCTAGATAACAAATCATCATTTGCATGTTTCTTTCCTGGCCTATCCTCAATGGTGTAGTCATGCTCAGACAAGAGTATCATCCACCTTGCTAGTCTCCCTTCAACATTAGGCTTGTTGAAGATGTACTTCAAAGCCTTGTGATCCGTGACAATGGTGGGATTCCCTCCAATCAAGTAGTGTCTAAACTTCTTGAGACCAAAGATCACTGCCAACCCTTTTCTCTCCGTGACAGAGTAGTTCTTTTCTGCTGAAACCATCTGCCTACTAGCATAAGCTATTGGATGATCATGCCCATCTTGGTCTAATTGACTAAGAGTGCATCCTATAGCTACATTAGAAGCATCAATGTAGAGGATGAAAGGTTTACTCCAATCAAGTTTAGCAAGAATTGGAGCTACAACAAAGGATTGCTTGAGCTCCTCAAAAGCTTTGAGAGCCTCCTTGTCTTCCAAAATCACCATGTAATCTACACCGTTCTTCATGTAGATGGTCAATGCTTAAGCCTTGTTGGAAAATGAGAAGATGAGCCTTCTATAGTACCAAACCATCCCCAAGAATTGGTGTAACTTTGTCAAGCTTGAAGGGAATGGAAGGTCTGAGATTTTCCTCACCTTCTCTGGATCAATTGCTATTCCATCCTTGGAGATGATGTGCCCCAAAAGTAGACCTTCTTCACATCCAAAATGCACTTCTCTGGGTTGAGTGATGCATTTGCATTTGACTTTGATTAGGTGCTCAAAGTGCTCCTCCTTGCTCCCATAGACACAAAAGTCATCAATGAAGTCTCTAACAAATTTCCCAATGAAAGATTCAAATACCTTGTTCATGGACCATTGGAATGTGGCTGGAGCATTGCAAAGCCCAAAAGGCATGACCTTGAAAGCGTAAGTTCCCCAAGGTGTGGTGAACGTGGTGAGTTGTTGATGCTCTGGTGCAATCTTGATTTGGTTGTATCCACTATAACCATCTCCAAAACTATACCTCTCATGACCTACAACCTCCTCAAAGATCTCATCAATGAATGGCAATGGGTAGTAGTCCTTCTTGGTAACAGCATTGAGCTTCTTGTAATCCACACATACCCGGAGCTTGCCATTCTTTTTCTTCACAATGACAATTGGAGACACCCATTCTGAATTCTTCACCTCAAAGATAAATTCAGCCTCCTTGAGCTTATCAATCTCCTCCTTCACAACCAAAGATATTGGTGGGCTTATGCGATGTTGCTTTTGGTGGATTGGTCTTGCATGTGACTCCACCTCTATCTTGTGCTCCTCCAAGGTGACTTCCTTCAAATCCTTGTAATTGAAAGCAAACACATGGATGAACTTGCAAAAAATCTCCTCAAATCTCACCTTTTCCTCCTTGGTAACATTTGGGCCATACTTGAGGGTAGCTAACCTTCTTTCTACCTCCTCAAGTGTCAATGGTGATCTGTCTGGGTCCTTCAAAACCTCTGGCTTAGGTGCAAAATCCATAGCACAAAAGGGTAACACATCTGAATGAGATTCAGATTCATCCTCCTCCGTGGAAGTCTCCTCCTCCATGCTTGTGTCCACACCTGAAGCTCCTTCTTCAGAATCTGATTCCCAATAATCAAAAGATGGTGTATCTGAATGTGAAGTATTGGTGGTATTAGTCACATGAACTGTGACTCTATGGTTTGATGGCCCAACTCTCAAGTACCCTTTGTGCCATCTATCAGTTGTGTGTGTTGCTCTCAACCATGGCCTCCCAAGAAGTAAGTCATAGCTTGAATCCTTCAAGACTTGGAAAGTCATGAGATTTTGAACTCTCATAACTGAAACTACCACTTTATCCATCACCCCTACTGGTCAAACTTGTTGCCTGTTTGCCATGCTCACCACAAATGTTGAAGGTCTTGAGGGTATCATACCCTAATTCTTCATCAACCTTTCTCACATGGCATTCAATGTTGATCCTCCATCAACCAATGCATCCTTGATGTTGTGACCATTCACTCTCACATCAATCTTGGAGGCATATTCACAAGCCTCCCATGGTGCTGGCTTGGCATCCACCACTCCCATTGATACTGGAGCTTTTACCTTCTTCTTCTTCTTGCTCCTTGTAGAACTCAAACCACCTCTAAGCTCCTTTTTCAAGGTAGGGTTCAAAGTAATCAATTGGCCCACTGTGATGTTAGCCTTGTGACTACCAACATCCTCTAACACATTGTACTTCCATTGTTGCTTTGAAATCAAGAAATCCTCCATCCCCAACTTCTTCCTTGGAGTCTTTATTGTTGATGGTGTTGAGGTGCAAGTGCTCCTAGTAGACATAGGAGTATCCTTGCTTGGAGTAAATCCTTGAGAAGAGTGAACATCCTCTGCAAAACGAGCTCTCTTCTTCTCTTGTGCCAAAAGCTCCAAATTAAGACTCTTGGAGTTTGAGCTTTCTCCCTTCTCATACTTGCTCTCCACCACATCTATGGATGCTATCTCCTTACCTTTGTTTGGATTAGGAGCCACTTGGGTTTCACTACCTCCCTCTTTCCCTCTATTGGCTCCCTCATAACCCCTTCCTCCATGTTAAGTGGAATTTGGGCAATTCCTTTGGGTATGGCCCCTTCCTCCACAACCAAAACAATTTCTATCATTGAAATTTTTGGTTGGTTGGCCTGCTCTATATGGATAGTTTCCATAACTCCTAGGCCCTCTCCCTACATTCTGATCCATCTCTCTCTTCTCCCATAGTTGCACCTCATTGATCTTGAGATCCGCAAGTTGTTTTGTGATGGTTTGAAGTGGATCCTTTGGTGGAGGTGCAAGAATTGGAGCAACTACTACTTGTGGTGCAACCCTTGCTACCAAAGTATCAGAAGTTCCACCATACTTGTAGCCTTGAGGAGGAAACACAACCTCCTTCACCACCAAATCACTCTCATCTCCTTCCAAACTCTCCTCCATACAAATTGTGATTTTGATAGCTTCAACCTTGGAAGAAGGTTTCTCATGTCTCACCTTGCTTCTAATTTGTGGTCTCAACCCTCCCACAAAATTATTGGTGAGCATGGCCCCTATGCCAATTATTGTAGTATCCACATCATCCCCACCTTTCCTCAACACTATGTGAAATATGGACTCTAACTTTTCCACTCTTTCCACATAGACTCTCACTTTCTGTCCATCTCCTTGCTTGAGAAAGGTAACCTCACTCATCAATCTCTCATAACTCTCATCAGGAAGAAAGTTCTCAATGAGTGTTGAAGTCAAAGTCTCCCAAGACTCCTCTTCCCCATCTCTCCTCTATCTCTTTTGGTATTTTGACTCATACCATGTAAGTGTTGCATCCTCAAAGAAATTTGGTAATAATGAGGCCCACTCATTCTTCCTCTTTTCATTTTTTCCTATGCAAGCTCTCTTGAAGTCTCTCACAAAGGCCTCCACATCTTCTCCATCCTTGCCAAAGAAAACCGGAAGTTTCACCATCTTAACCTCTTACTATCTTTCTTTTCTCTCAATTTTTTTTTCTCCTTTCTTTTCTCTCACTCTATAACTAATAGAGTATATACATGACTAGCACCATTTGAAAGTAATCCACCCTAGGGAACACAAAAGGTTCAGGTTGCTCCAAGATTTCTATAGCAACATCAAATCCTAGAGTGCATATTAATTGAACCCTCATGGATAGTTTATCCATAAGTTGAAAGATTATCTCCATCACTAATCTTGAGAACTCGCTGATGAAGGTGGTAGTATTCTTGTAGCTGTACTAAGACTGTCTCCAAGATCCTTCACCAAAGTCTCCAAAAGTGCTTTTACTCCACTTCACTCATGTCCTTTTGGAAGTCCTTCAACTCCACAAACTTCACACAAATCCTTGGTCTTAGATCTTCTCCCTCCCAATCTTGATGAAGAAGGTCCAACATGCAAACCCAAGTCAAGTAAGCCTCTCCTTTCCCTCAATCTCTTGCTCTCAAAGGTCAATGGACATGAACTTGCCTTATGTCCCTTTTCTCCACACAGAAAGCACTTAGACTCACTCTTTCCTCCAAGTGGTGTAGGTTTTTGGATCCTCTCAATACTCTCTTCAAATTCTATTGTAAACTCTCTTTTCCACAAATCCACCCCTACAATCACCTCAAACCCTTGGAGAACCTTGCATTATCTCAATTTCCACTCTTGATTACCCTCCATGTTCCAAAGATGAATCTAAACATTCAAACATGCTTTTTGTTGATCTCAAACTCCTCAAGCATGAGATCTCCACTCTACAGAATTGACCCTTCCTCACAATGTCACTCAAATCTCCCAACCAATAAGTCACATTTCTTTGAAACTTTTCACACTTGATCACAACTCTAGGGCGTCCTTCCGTGAAAAATTTCAGATCTTTTCATTAAGCCCTTTGGACACCTTTCTATTCAGCACACATATTTCAGATTTGGTTTGAAAACCACCCCCTCACTTCAAAAACTCATAACTCCCTAAGCAAGAACGATCTCTCTCTAATTTTTGTGGCAGCAGATAGGATACAATGCACTGAATATTTTTGAAAAATTTCAAGACAATTCACTCAAAATTGAAGAAATGGCAGACTCTGTACTATTTTCCAGAGAGCATACAGTTGCGGGAGCAGTTTACCCTATCAACTTTCAAAAATTCTAGCCTAGTGCGCATAGTAGTTCTCACAATAATTTTGAGTGTGCTAACTGAAAGATAACCCAAGCTATCATGTGTAGAAATTTCAAATCCATATCTCAAACTTGAGATTTTGCCCAAAATCTGCAATCCACCTCACACAATCTCTCCAATTCCTCTCATGTGTACAAGATGTACAAAATCAACTCAAAGACATCATAATAAACTACAGGGTATACAAATGGATCTTGGTTCTCTTACATAAGTTCAGCCCTCTCCTCTCCTAATGTTCTCTCCAAGTGAGCTCTCATAGCCTCCTTCTGCCTAATGTAGAATTGAACGCAGAACATTATCTTGCCTTCTAGAGAGGTCCCGGCAACGGAACCAAAAATGCGAGCAAGCTTGTCTCTCACTCAGGATGAACCTTTGATGGCTATTATGGTAGCGCACCATGGACTAAGAAGGCAAGGAACCCCAACTCCATCATACTACTCCAAGGCTAACACTCCAAGACTCAAGACATTACTCACTAGAGAACTCAATGAGAGAGAGATAGTTGCAAATGAAAGGATAATGAGTACCTCCTCACCCCTTGTTTATATATTTGTGAAATAGTTACGTACCAAAGTTACTAATTATCATAGTTACTCAAGTTACTAGACTAAAAGTTAAGTAAAGTCAAAAAGTAGAAAGGAATATCCATTCACATGGGCATATTCCCCTAAGCATGTTGTCTTATCTTGACCCAACCACTAAGTCAAGGATTCCTTCACATGGGCTATCCTTGGACTAAAGAAGAATCCAAAACAAAAAGGCTTGCGGGCCCAAGAGTTCTCAACTCTTTTCTCAAAGCCAAACACCTAGGAATAATACCAAGTCAACACACTAAAATCCAAAATAGTGGTGCTCATCTTTTCTACTTCCTCTAAAGTAAGGTCACCTCTATCTTAGCTATGACTAACTTTAGCTAACCATGACTAATATAGAACCATCCCTTATCTCTATATAAATAATATCTCTTAAGTACTTGTAATACCAAGCTAAATATCACAATACCACACACATTCACAAATGGGTGTTACAGTCCATATCCAAGGCTCTAATTGATGTAGATAGAGGAAGCTTGGTAAAAGCTAGAAATAATGCTAGCAAACCAAGAGTGCATGTTGTGATGGTAAGTTAGATTGCACATTTCTCAAATTATTAGTGACATGCCAACATACAACCTCTTGTTTGTAACCTCCATAACTAAGCACTTGGTGTGTTTCTAGAGAGAAAAACTTAATGCATTAGTCAGTGAACTTGATGTGAAGCTTTTAGGGTGGAGAGTTGAAAAGGAGGTTGTTGATGGATATAGAAAAAAGATCAGGGGTTAGGAGCTCTTTTGAAACACTTACATTGCAGATTGATTCTACTACAACATAGATGTTTCAAGCATTTGCAATTTATATGCAACAATAGCAAGTTGTAGAGCATAAGGATGCATTGGCTACTAAAGTTGTGCAATATATTATGGGAATATTGGACTTATTTGATAGGAAGAACATCTTCAAATACTTGAAGTATTACTCTAGGGAAATAGAGCTAAACAAGGTTCTTGAATGGAAAATGATACACACATTTAAGCTTGTGATTATGTCAGAGCTCCGTGCACATGTAAAGGAGGTCATCCAAACTCATGGAGACAATGGGAGAGATTTTCTTTTCATATGAAGGAGGATTATTGCTTGGAGGATGCAAATAAGGTACGTAAAATGTCATTCATGGAGGGGCTAAATAAATCTGCCAACTATATTCAACCAGAATGCAATTGAGCTATTCTAGGAATATGAGAGACAATTTCCACAATTATCTCAAATGGAAAAGCTTATGCTTGAGAGTGATAAGGTGTAGTTGTTCTTGCAATCAACTTATAGAAAGTTACAAAAGCAGCTAAAGGTCTTGCTAGAGGATGGATTAGGAGAAAGTGGACTGAAAACTAATAGGTGGCAAGTCTTTGAAGTTGTGAGTGTGCTTGCCAAGCAAGAATACCACATAGTGAAAGTGGTAATAAGACCAAAAGCAATATCACTGGTGGTCACAAGGGGTCTGAGACAACCAGCAACGTTTATTGCCAAAATAAAAAATTTTCCTAATTCAATTGTCACAACTCTATTACAAAAGACCACTATAGATGAGTTGGTGAAAAGAATGAGAGACTTGGAAATCAAGATAGCAAGAATGGAAGAGAAAGGAAGTGCCTTTGAAAATAGACCAATGATAAAGCAAGGCTACATGCAAAGGTGTATTTGGTGTGATTGTATTAAACACACAATGAAGAAAATTGGGGACTTTGCTAATACTATTTGGCAAGGGGTGGTTTTTTTTAAGGATGGGAAGATTACATTAAAAGACACAAGAAATCTTGAAAACTAGTTTTGAGAAAGGAAGGATATAAAAGGTATTGGAGGACTACTTGTTACAACAAGGTACAAGACCAATAGAAATCACTACCTATGGTGTGGAGGTAGTAGGAGATAGAGAGGAAGCATCTATGAAGCATATAGATACAAGAAATAAATGGAGCCATGCTATGCACACACTGGAGAAGGTGAAAAAAACAAGAGTAGAATTATTGTGTGTGCTACAAAATTCACACATGCCACTCAATGTGATGGTATAGTACATATAAAGTCAATACTTGGCAAGAAGTCAACATGAAGCTTTAACTGAATAGAAGCAAATGAGAGATGATGTAGAGTTTGGTGAAGGAAGAACAACTCCAAAGAGAAAATTAAGTGGAGTAGACTCCATCAAGAGGGTGCTCCTCAAAGACAGGGAGATACAACTTCATGGGAGGAAGTCACTTTCTGATTATGAAAAAGTTATGAAGAGCAAGGGTAAAGAGAAGGGTAAGCTATCTACCTACAAGCTTCAATATGATATTGGAGCAACTATGGATATAAAAGGAGTACTAGAAGAGAGAGTACTGAATGTCAAGATAGAGTTTACTCTTGGGAGCTCTTTGGGATTGCACAGAAATAATTCCATGATGCCAGCATTGACACCATCAAATGCAAGAGGCAATTGATATGGAAAATTACTTTATCTAAAGCTCTTGATACTATGATTATTGAAGAAGAGTAGCTAGAATTAGCTCAATGTTGCAACAACCATAATGTTAGATTTGCAAAAAATAAAGAAGATAATTAGATATCTAGTCACTATACTAGAGCTACCATTGAAACCTTGGTCAAGGTTGGCAATATAATAGATCATGTGATTGCTCTTATTGATCACAAATATAAAATCAACATTGTTTCTAAGGAGCACTAAAAGCAACAGAAATGACCAATTGATATAGAGCATGTTTGGATGATTTGAGTAGCAAATAACACAAAAGAATAACTGTATAGTGCTTGTCTGGATGTGAGGATGAAGGTTGGAGATGTGACTATTGAACAAAACTTATTTGTTCAAGAGACTACTTAATATTTGATGATCCTTGGACAACCATTTGTAATTGATTCTTGGATAACCTTTGTCTCCATCTCATCCAATGATGAGGATAGAAACAAAGGTATTTGATGAAAGGTTTTGCCTATGCTTGGATTAGAATCTGGCAAGAGAGTGGTGCAATTCTTAACTATACTTGCAAATCATGAGTGTAACCCAAAATAAGTGAGGAGTGGTTCTCTACCTAAATTTATGAAGGAGTTCACGGATTTTCTCCAAGTACCATTATAGTGCAATATAGAGCAATATAGTGGTACATCAGAAAATGTGCCCTTGCTTGAGAGAGGAAGGGCCTTATGTAGAAGAATGATTAAATTTTCTCATAATGGATTTAGTGTGTACACACAACTTGTAGATCTACATAAATGGGAGTAGAAAGTTGTGCAAGAATATAAAAATGACCTAAAAATAGTGGGTGTGATTGATGAGAATGATAATATATAAAGTGTGTACATGGAGATAGGTTTAGATGATGCTCTAGGAGAGCTCAAGAGAATGGAGCATGCACATTAGCATAAAGTGGTGGAAATACATTCTAGGAAGCTCTTTTTAACAATAGAATTCATTTTTGCTTAAAAAGCTAGGGTTAAAACCAGATACAAGGGAGTGGAGAAAAAGGTCAAGCCTATAGTTGAACCTCTTCCAATTGACTCTAATAAGCATGTTCAAGAAGCTCTAAAGCAAAAGAGCTTAAGTGATCCTAGTCAGATAAGTTACAAGTTTATTGAAGCAACCTTGGAAGAGATGGTTGGTTCACAAATTTTCTTTTACCAAATGCGGAGAAGGAGTTTTGGGAGATTGTAAGTAGGCATATGAAAGCTCTCTATTTTGAGTGTTTTGAAATTGGATGTGTAGATCCAAGGGTTATGGCTCCAATGATCATCTTTAAAGGTTTATATATTCCTTAGGACTTGAGACATGTTCCAATGCTTAGAGCTTATATGCTCAAACTTAAAGAGCTCTTAAGGAGAAAATTGAAACAAAGATCCTAGATTCATCATATTGCACCTAATTCTAGTTGTTGGGTTTATTCTTGCCATTGGTACCTAAGATAATGGAGCTTTGAGGTTCATCCAAGATATGCAACAAATGAATTGGGTAGCAATCAAGAACACTAGTGGTCAATTGTTAGAGAATTTCTTGAAGATTTTGTGAGTAGCACTATATATTCTTTAGGAAGCTTTTGCTCTAATTATGACCAATTCCAACTTATTGAAGAGAGAAGAGATATAACAATGATGAGGATAACACTAATTTTGATGTAGATGTGCACATTACTACAAGGAGCAACAAATTTTATTGCACATATTGTGAATGGAATGAATAAAGTTCTAAGTGAGTTCATTCCAAAGAGTACTTTGCCTTTTATATATGATATTCCAATAAAAAGGTGCATAGAAGAAGAGAAAAATTAAGTAAAGGATAAGAGGTAGTTATGCAAGTTTGTAGCTACTCACATTTTAGATTGTGATTAGATCCTATCATGGCTTGAGGAGGTTCATCTAACCTTATTTGATGATGAATCCAAGTTTGGAGTTCCAAACATGGTTATTCTTCGGCATTTATGTGGAGGTTTTGTTTGTAAATCTGATCCTAGCATGTTGGATGCAATCTAGCAATTGAAGGAACATGCATCTCACCAATAAAAGTGAGGAGATTTTTGGGAGCTTGCTTGTTTTATCATATGTGGATTCCTCACTTTATATATGTAATAGATCCTCTCTATAGTTTATTACAAAAGGGTCATAAGTTTAGGTGTTAGGAGAGACATACAACAAGCAATAGAAAAGCTGAAACAATTTTTGTCTTGTCAATTTTTGTCTACTTGTACTACAATGGATCAATTATAAGAACAACAAAAAAGTAACACTCAAGTTGATACCAATCTTATACCTATTGGTTGGTGGATAAGGCAAGATGATGAAGATGGAACCAATACAAATGCATTACAATGCAAAGGTGTTGAGTGGCCACCAAAGAGTCTACCTTTAGGTAACACAAGAGGCATAGGGGGTGCTACAACCATTAAGTCTAAGAAGGACTACATGATTGGTACACTGGTATAGTGGAAATAGACTGTTTGCTTCTATTGGGGATGATTACAAATTATAATACCCTTGACATTGCAAAGGATAATCATATATTGCATACATCAAGTCTTTGAATCTTATTTTTAGATACATAACATGCAAGGATAATCAAATATGCTATCTTGAGCTAGACATCAAGATGAAGAGCCCATGATGGATGACATAAAACCATTATAAACACTGCTTTCTTTTCAAAGGCTCAAGTATGGAACCATGAGCATCTTAGGTTCTTTGTGAAGGAGCTTTATGAAGGGGAATGATTGGATATTGGACATTACCTTAGTTCCTTGACCAAACAACCAAGTGGAGTGATGTTTGGTACAACCAACTAAGGAAAAAAGCATATAAATATCTTTAAGAAGGGGATTATTTGTGGAAAAAAGCTAAATAGAGTGGTGAGCTTCCACAATGGGTTGTGTGCAAGATGAGATACAAAAGATACTAATCCTAAAATTGCATGAGAGCTTATAGGCTAGATATAGGAGTATTTATGCAACATTTTCCAAGTTGAAGGAGAGGTATTGGTGATGTATCATGTACAAAGATGTAGTCAACTTGTGGAATGTGTCAAATTGCTAAATGTAGTTAGATATTTGGCACCCCAATTATCCACTTGTAATTCATTTAAGTGTGTTGCAGATTATGCTAGTTGGGATATGGCAGATATGGTATTTGGTTTTTTCTTGAGAAGATTTGTCTAACCAGGTTGAAGGATGAGCTTTAAGGAAAAAAACCACCAAAGTGGTTTGAAAATTCCTATTAGAGGACATAATTTGTAGATATGGGTATGTGGGAAAAATTACAATCAATCAATGACAGCTAAACACCCATGAGGCAAAGGCTTTCTTTGAGAGGTATGGGTTCAAATCAACTCTTACTCTAGCTTACAACCTAAAGGAGAATGCCAAGAGTGAGCAAGGTTATCCTCCTATTGTAAAAGCAATTATGAAAGCATGTTGTAATGATTGAATATTGACTATGTGGTACAATGATAAGAACAAGTCATTCCATGGGGATACAAGTTGGAAATGACTAGAAGATGAAAGAAATTTTCATGATGGTCAATTCTCTATTGTTTCTCATTAAATATCTTGGGTGGAATTATTCCTAGAAGAGGGTAGTATCACCCTCTATGGTGCACTATAGAAAGGGAAAAAATTCACTTTCACTACAAATCCTTTCCAAATTATTCCTAAAGGTGATGGTTCATTTGTCACAAAGGTCACTTCACTTCAAAGATCACTCCTTGCTGAAAGTGTGATTGAGCTAATGGTCAATATCATCCAATCTTTGTTAATGCCTCAAACTTTGTAAGCATAAAGAATGCTATTAATTATTCAAATATCATTAGCGTCACAAATGTTCACATGCCAAAGGTTGTTCCCACTTTGTATGTTGTTTCAATACAAAGGCACATTCACTTTGATGACTACAACATTGGAGAATGCATACTATCTGTAATACCAAGAGTTAGCCATATGATCTAGATGTGAAATTTGGTTTGGTAACATCTAGAATGATGTTATACATGATGTTCAAAATAGATCAGATAGAAGTATCACCAAAAGATTACTTCTACTAATAGGGCAGAAACCAAAATAGACTTGAGAACCTTAGAACCAATAGTTAGACATATGATTTAAAGGTGAGAATTGGTTTGGTAACATCTAGAAGGATGTTACACATGATGGACTAAACAGATCAGAAAGAGGTATCACCAAAAGGGGACTTCTACTAATAGAGTAGGAACCAAAATATGTCTGAAATCTTTGAAGGCAATTTTAGAGGCCTAAACGGATGAATTAGGCCTCAAAAATGTAAAATTTCCCCCGCCCCAACAGAGGAAAGGCTGGCCTCCCCTCCCCTTGCTTTTTCTCATTGAGAGCTTTCCAACAGTACCTTACTCATGTGATTCTGAGATTCCTACAAGAAGATTCCCTAAAAGATTCCCTCCAGTCAAAGCTTGTTTGACCAACCAGATAGGACCTAGACCAGACATGTCACCCATCCAAGTAAGTAATCCAAGGGTGGAGCTTGCTGACATGTCACCTATCTGTGTCCCTAATCCTATGGTGGAGATTCCTTGGAGGAGATCCTCTTTGCCTATATAATAAAGAGAAGGTGCTCCTTTGGGGCATCGAATGTTTGAGTGTGCAATCTGTGTTTTCTCTCTTCTCTTGTCTTAGAGTATTACACTATCCTTCTGTGGTGCCCACATTTTTTGTTTTTTTCAAAATAAAGAAGAAGTGTATAGAGAAGTTGGATTGTGCTTGTATGGCCAAAGAAGGCAAAAAAAAGAGTCTTCGGGATGAAACCCAAAGTAAAGTGACTTTGGGTCATAAGGCGAAGTACTCAGAAATGCCCTGTCAGCATACAACCCGAAGTAAAGTGTCTTTGTATCCGGGGGAGCTCAACCCAAGGCAAAGACAGTCTAACAACCTTTCGTCGGGGAGAAAAATTCAAGAAGGGACCGTTCAAAAACCGGCGGCCCATACGCGCAAAGGTTGATTGACAGTGACAGGTACATGCAAGAGGTGTGATTTCTCGATAGAAACTTGAAGTGAAGAAAGACGGAGAAAGAGCAACTCTATAAAAATTGAACTTGCAACAACGAGATGTTGAGTAATTTTCCTTCGCCATTGAGAAGTCGTCTTGCAAGTGATCGTGGGAAGGGAAATAGAGTTGGAATTGCATTAGTGTGTAAGGGAGAAGTTGCGAGAGTGAAATCGAGAGATAGTGAGAAGGCAAAAGAGATGGGAGGAGGAAAGAAGAACTCTGAATTTGTAGTGAGAAATCATGCAATTTGGAGGTTAGATGTGATCACTAGGATCGAAGTCTTGAGCCGACTTCGGATCACTTTCTTGGCATGGAACTGGAATGTGAGCTTTCTAGGTTTCATGACAAAAATCATCAAGAGCAAGTGTCTCGATGGACCCGAGGAGGAATGGAAGAGAGGAAATCTAGCTCGCTGGACAGAGTTGGATTGGAGACTCGTACTCAGGAAGGAAGCATGTTCGGAGCAAGGGGCCACGTTCTTGGGGAAGGGAGAGATAGCTCAAAAGACTCAAGAGGTGAGAGATGCATTCTCGTCAAAGCGGACAAAGAATGGGTACAAAGTTGAGAGCTACAAAGACCCTGTGAAGAGAGGAATTGTGAGTGCGCTGATGGCCATTCTGAAGCCGGAGAGAACCACATATGTGATGAAACACCAAGCGATGTTCTTTCACAAGTTATTCGCAGGAAAACCGATCAATTGGGCGAGGTGTTTCCACGGGAGAACAAGGCAGATGGTGTGGAATTTGCAGGATAAATCGCCTCCACACTACATCGTCCCGTTTGCAGTGCATTTCTACTTTGGGCTAAATCTGCTGAACTCGGCAGAGCAAACTCGGATGGTGTCGCACTTCCATCCTGATTTGCAAAAGGAGGTCGATGTCGAGGAGCAGCAATACATCTTGCAAATAAGGAGCACCAACAATTCCTACACAAAGATAGGGAAGAACGTGGAGATCACAATGATTACCTTGAATACAAAGAAGAGAAGTCGGCAGGGCAAAGCTGAAGACACAAAGAAACCTTGGAAGACCAAGAGAGGCAACCCAAGGCAAGGTATGGTGGTGATTGAGTCAGAGGATGAAGACTCGGAAGGTGATGCCGAGCTTAAGACTGAAGACTTGGAACACAAGGATGAGCCTGAGCTAATGCTACAGAGTGGAGATACAAGTAGCGATAGCAATGAAGGAGGAGAAATGACATCGGCGCCGGCGGCTGCAGAAGAAGAATACAAAGAAAGAAGAAGTGCAGGCAGAAATTGAAGCCAAGGACAACACACAGTTGGAAAGACAAAGTAACTGTGGCCAAAGAGAAGAAGATTGCAGTACAGAGAGGAGTTTGCTCAAGATGTAAGGCAAAGTATGAAGCGGGTCCGAGTATGGTGAAGGAAGAAGCACCTGAAAGCTCGGGAAGTGAGGCGTCTTTTCTGATACGACAACTACAGCGAAGAAGGCGAGTATTGGGAGAAGAAGAGGTAAAGAAGGAGATCACTCCACAGGTTGAAGTAGTTGCCAACGATGGAGTGGAGTACCTGCAAGAAGTTGTGTGCCCCTTGTTAGTAAAGCTAGAGTATAGGAAGAAGGAGATGCACTTGATTTGTCCAGAGGTGAAGACTGTGTTGCAGGTATTAGCAAGGCTGGAAGAAGAAAACTTGGAGTTGAAGAAGAGTATAACCCGAGGTGAGGAGGAAAGAGAAGTACTGCAAGCGGAGGCAGTAGTGAGAAGTCAGGTAATTGAAGACCTGAAGAGAGAAGTGAATTATTGAGAGGATCTTGTGAAGAAGAGTGACATAGCAAGGGAGAGACAAGTAGTTGAGTATGAGATATTGAAGCAGCAGTTTGCTGATTCAAGAGTAGAGGTTATCCATGCTATGGCGAGAGTAGCTGCAAAGGATCAGGAGCTCGATAGGGTGATGGAGAGTGTCGAGGAGAAGAAGCAACTCTGGCAACGAGAGTTGGCAGCCCAATATAGAGAAGAAGAAAGATTACGAGAGTTACTTCGTAATTAGGAAGAGAGAGTTGTACAGAAGGAGAAGGAGAAGGAGACACTGAAAGCCTAGTTCAAGGCGGAGTTGGCGATGTACCGAGAGGATCGGCTCGCAGATCAAGAACATGAAAGGAAAATGAGATTGGAGCCATTGAAGGAGATTTGTCCTCAGGATGAACGCAATGTTAAGTACAAAGGCTAGCATGCGGATTGAAGAGACGAGGCTGCACGAGTTGAAGTTGTTGGTGTAGGAGACGAGGCAAAGACAAGCGAAGGATAAAGATTTGAATGCCTTGTTAATTAGTCTTAGAACTCGTGTAGACAAGAAGATCTTAGAGGTAGAGGATAACATTTTGATTAGATTAGACTTAGTGAAAATAGAGATAGAAAAACTTCGGAAATATGTTAGAGCAAAACCCGAAGTAGATAACATAGGAGTGCAAATGTCTTTGGAGTTACCGGGGAGACATTTGAGAAGAGTGGGTCAAGAGATGAAGAGTTAGATAGATTACCCACTAGTGGAATTTCAGATCAGGAAAGAGAATTGTTGGATCTGGTAGAAGAAGTAGAAGATATGAAACCCGAGGAAAGAGTAGTAGGAAGTAAAATTACTTTGGGTTTGGGTTTGAAAGCCAATAACAAAGTAGACATCGGATCGGATAGTAACAGTTTTGAGATTTGAAGAGGCAGATATGAAGAGGTGCATTGTCATTTTGGATTTGCAGGTTACAAAAGTTGTTGTAGAACGGTATAATTGTTAGAATTGTCGATTTGTTCACTATTTAAGAGTGGCATTTGTAGAGAAATGTTGTTCGGTGCTCATAATTTCTGAGAATAGATAAAGCAAAGTGCTGTGAAGCAGTGCTCATTGCTTGAGCTTAATTTTGAGTATCAGCTTTGCAATTGTGTTTGTGAGTGTGTGAAGAAATTTGAAGTGCAAGTCAATGTTTTTGTTGGATGTTGGATTCCACAGCCTTGATCTTCATTCTATGTGTTTGATCCTGAGTGAAGTGCAATCAAAGCAATGTCTTGACAGATCTGAGAGGAATTGTAGTGTTGGTAGTATTCTGCATTTGTGAGTGCAGTGCAAAGTTGATGTGAAGCAATTTTGATTGAGGAAGTTGTGCCTTCAGTGGAGGGGTGGAACACAATTCTAAGGCAAGGTCGTTTTGTAGTGAAGTGTCATTTTTGGGAGAGCCTGAATCATCACAATCAAGATTGTTTGGAAAGATTTGTTGGAGTTGTGATTAAGGAGTGTGAAATTCGTGACAAGACTGCAAGTCAGTGCTTGTTACTCTCTTCTAGGTGTGGTTTTTACCTAAGAGATTAAAGACGCAACCAAGAAGAACTACATGTTACTGTTTGACTTTGTATTTGGAAATTTTTGACTCGTATCTTTGCGGGAACAAACTTTACTTACCCGATTACCGCAAAAGTGATATTTTCCGGGTTGTCCACCTTCCTAAAAGGTGCAACTTTGAAGGATTCACGGATCAATCCTACTGTCTAGCTTTTCTATTTGATTATCTTATCTTATCCTAATATACCTTAATTAAGATTTGACTAAGTGGAAATGCTAGATCAGCTTGTCAATTTTGTCTTTTACTTCTAATATGCATTTGGCTGATTACTACAAAAGTCTTTGGCTACAAAATTGACTGCTCATAAAAAGTGTCATAAGTCAAATAATATACAATCATGATGATCTTTGGCTTGAGATATTTCATTTTTTGACTACTAAGCCAATGATCATTCTACAGTTAGTTTATTTTACAATTCATTAGCTTACGAATCTAGGATAATCCAATCACTCAAAGGAAGAAAATACGGTCCTTTCTTTGGCCAAAACCTCAAAAATTGTCAATGAAAATTTCAGTGAATTCTTGTAAGCAATCTTTAAAGATGGCAATCATCATCTATTAAAATGTTGTAGGACCATTGCACATACCAAATGACATTTGGTTATAAGCATAAGTACCCCAATTGGTAGTGAAGGTAGTCTTGTCCTAATCTTATTCTTGAATCAAGACTTGATTATATCCCAAAAAGCCATCTAGAAAACTATAGCATTCATGTTTAGCAACTTGATCCAAAATGGTGTTGTTGAAGGGTAGGGGTGATGATCCTTCTTTGTGGGTACATTGAGTTTCCAAAAATCCTACCACACATGAATCTTCCTAGTCTTCTTCTTGGGCATTATGAAAATGTGTAACCCATTTTCTACTACTTAGGGGGAAGATGATTCCAACACTATACTTATCTGTTTAGTCCTTCACCAACAATGAGTACTTTGGGTTGAGCCAATATTATTGATGTTTGACCAATATTGTTCTTCTTCTAAATCTATTTGATTTTTGCAAATTTTCCAAGGAATACTTGATATTTACTCAATCTTTTGTGCAAAGAAATCTTGGTAATCCATGAAAAGAGCAATGTAAGCTTTGTACTCTTCACCTCTCATGAACTTGGAAATCTTCAACAAATTTACATTTTGCCATAGTTACTTCTTGGCAATCATCAAGGTTGAAAATGCACTCTATGAGGCTTATGTGGCTCACCCCTAAGAATGAAAAGCTATCTTCTTGACCTTTTGGGTGATCACCTTCTTCATTCTAATCCTCAATTTTGTAACACTTGAGGTAGTTCACCACATCATCTCTTGAGGAATCTTTGGCATCATCCAAAGTTTCTTCAATGTACTCCTCTTTTGAAGACAAAGTCTCTCCTAAGTGAGGAATCTTTTGCCGACATATTGTGACTGATTTGGGGCTTGGAGAATTTTTGTCTTGAGAGCAAATTTTTTTTCATACCAATCTATAGTCACTTGTGCTCTATATAGCCATGCACTCCATGTAAATATCAAGTAACCAGTTTTTGTTACCGGAAAAAGGATGATGTAATTAAGATAGAAGGTCACTCTATAATGGTGGTAGGAACCTTTGTCAACATTTTCAATGGTCTCCTTCTTGTTTGGTCTGCAAATCAGAGGATTTGTGGGATGGGATTCATGGCTATTTGCATATAAGCTTTGTTTGCCAAAAATTGACAAAATATATGAACTTCGTTTACATTGGGCCAAAGCCCTTTATACTATTCCTTCTCTTATCTTGAGGAAATCTAATGGCTATTATTTATTGAGGATCTCCTATTTAAATATACATCACTTATTGCTAGTCCTATATAAATTTATCCTAATCTAACTTAATTAAGATATGCCTAGGTCACAATGCCATATCATCTCATCAATTTTGTCTTTACTTCTAGTTTGCCTTTGGTTGATTACCACAAACGTCTTCAGCTACAGCAATAATTGCTCACAAAAAGTGTCATAAGTTGGTAATAAGCAATCATGAAGATCTTTGGCTTGAAAGATCTCATCTTTGTGCTACTAGGCCCATGATCATTCTAAACTTAGTCTATTTTACAATTTTTTTAGCTCACAAATTATTACATTCTTTCAAAAATCTACCTTCACCTTAACACATTGTAATGGGCAATTTGACCTTTCCCTTATCATCTACAAACTCAAGAAGTACCATTTTTAACATCTCCTCAAACTTTTGGTTTGTGTGCCCTTGGAGACAAGTGGACAAGAGTATGAGCCTTGTTGTTGTATGTCTTTGCTTCTAAAGCATGAATTTGGATGTTGAGATCATGAAGTTTGACCTGATGTGGTAGGGTTTTGGTTAATTTCTTTATGTGCTCAATCATTCAATTTCCACTACTTTTACTATTGTGAGCACACTTGTATGCTCCTTGTTTAGATTCACAAAAATGGCTTGAAGTTCTGCTTCTAGCTCTTATCTCACTTGTACTCAGATGAGGTCTTCTCTCTCATCTTGTCTATCAAGGTGCTTGGTCAACTCCTTCATGTTACTTTTTGCAAGCTCTTTGTAATGCAGCAATGAGATTAATCATGTGTTCACATGAGTAATCTCATCGGTGATTGTAACAATATGGAGTTAGTAGAGGAGTTAGTAAAAGATAATGAGTTTGAAAATAGGCCTGATTAGCTAGGTAGCCTAATAATGTTCTAGAAGCATCTTGGAAGATTTTTGTTACCCTCCAAGTATAGGCTAATGTGTATGCAAAGTAGGCAGATTCTAAAAAGAAGCTTCTTGGGAAGTTTCTTAGCCAACTTGGCTTGCATACCAAGTAGGTGGTTTCTAGCCGGAAGCTTCTTGGGAATCTTCTTGGCTAACTTTAAGTCACACTCTAAAAAGATGGTTTGAAGAAGTTTCCCAAGAACCTTGTACGTTCCCTAAAAATACCAAAGCCTAAACTCATGCTAGGCATTTAGAGTTTTACTCACTTGAAAGTCCCAATGTGATCTTCCACTTCAGTCTTCCATTCTCTTATTTCTCTCTTTGGTCTTTTACTTTGGTATTAAAGCAAGAATCGGATAGACAGAATCTATAGACCACCAAAACCATTTCTCCTAAACCATTGGGATTTTTGTATCCATGTATTACCAATTCATCATTTCATGCTTAAGGCAAAAAAAGCTTTAAATACAATCATCTTGTCCAATGAACCATTGATACTTTTGATTGTAACTTATAAAGAACAATAGATGTGTTGCATCTACATTTTAACTTACATAATTGCAAGTAAGTAGTTTAATAAATTATTAATCTTGGCGGCAATGCCTGAAGTTATCATTGCTATGAAGCAACAAATTGAGCACCTTACTTGATTGTTAGAAGTGAGAGATTATCAATAACAAGAACACAAAGAGTAGCATTTAAGAACAAGAAGAGAAAATTCAATTTCCAATGGAGAGAGTAGAATTTTTTTTTAAAAAAATAAAATTCAATTTCCAAAGTCAAATGTATTTGAAGGCAAGAATCTCCTAGTGTAATGGAAAATTTTGTGTTTGATGAAAATGCTATTTTTAAGCTACAAATCTTCAAGATAGAAAGAGAGAGATTCTCTTGACTTCAAGCCAATTAGATGGAGTTGCAAAACTATGGTAGCATTTTCAAGTAGAGCAAGCTCAATGGCAGCTTTTTGTGCCAATCTCAACATGGAAAGAATTCATGAGCACAATAATTAAGAGATTCTAAGTAATAAATGTTACACAACTTATACAAGATAGATTGATATAATTGAGGTAGATTGGTTCTATGAGGAGCTACATCACTCAATTCTAAAACACCTTGATGTAAATTATAGTGATACTAGAAGATGAAGCTTTGGATGTGTTTGTGAGGGGCTTGAAATCATGCACCAAATTGGAAGTGACCATGTGGGAGCCCAAACACTTGGAAGAAGTCATGCAATTGGTTGACTACTTTGATCCCTTGATTGTAACAACTTAATCTTGAATTAGACCTCCACAAAACCTTCCATCACATCCCACATGGATGGAGGAGCTAGCACCAATGGAGATTGATGTTTTCCAACAATTGGTTGACCACTTTGCACTACATATAAAGAAAAATTGTGATAAAATGGTGGTTACTTTTATTGTCACAAAATGGACATTACGTTGTTGAATTTCCACTCAATAATAGACAACCCTAACAAATTTCCAAAATGGAGTTTGTGGAGAGTGATGATCAAGGAAACAAAGAATCCAAATAAGAGATATCAAACCACCTATTGGGAACTTGATTTGTTTCAATGGGGTTGAAGGTTTGACCTATGCAAGTTTGCTTCACTTGCAAGGTATGAAATTTGATTATGGTTGTAAGATTTTTGTTGATTTTAGAAGTTTAGAGAATTGCATGTCCATGCAATTAGCAAAGGAATGATGTATTCCTATCAAGCTAGTATTTGAAAAAAGATTGATAATGGCAGATGGTAGAAAGAATTATACATTCAATACCTCACATCTTGGTACATTCAAGATTTGGAAGGAATATTCAAAGTGTATGAGGTTTGTAATATGGCTCCTACACTATGATATCATTCTTGGTCTACCTTGGCTTGAATATCATAAGGTTCAATTTGATTGGATCTGATGACAAATTCAAATACAACACCAAGGCAAGAATTACTAATTAGGTTATTTGGTACTTTTGACTAAGATATCTAGAAATAATCAATCGCAAGACAAGAATTTTTTCAATAAAACAACCATAGGGTAAGCTTTGGAGGAAGATATTCTTATTTTTACAATATGGATCAAGCCAATTGCTCAAGGAGAATCTAATGGGATCCAAAAGCCTCATTAAGCAATGGTTGATCAAATAGTTCATGAGTTTGCAAATATGTCTCTAGAAGATCTGCCAAAGGTATTACTCTTTAATTATGGTATGCCTTTCAATATCAAGTTATTGCTAAAAAATACTCTATCAAGTAGACCAATCTATCGGCTCTCATTAAAGGAGTTAGAAGAGCTTCAAACAACATTGATGAAGTTGTTGGAGAAGGATTTCATATGATATAATACATCTCCTTGGGGAGTATTGGGGTATCATTTGTCTCAAAGAAGGATGGAGGACTTCAATTCTATATTGATTACCATGGCCTCAATAAATAAAGTATGAAGAATGCATATGCTTTGCCTTGATTTGATTACTTGTTGGATCAATTGAGTGAAGCCCAATATTTCTCAAAATTTTATCTTCAAAGTTGCTATTGGCAAATTCCAATTGATGGAGTGGATGTGTAAAAGATTGCCCTTTGTACAAGGTATGGGCATTTTGAATAGAGCTTTACCTTTTGGGGTTCACTAATGCTCTAGCATTCTTCATTGATCAAATGCATTGGGTGTTGGATGGGCTATTGGATCAATATGTGATAGTGTTCTTGGATGACATTTTGATTTATAGTAAAACAAAAGCAAAACAAAAGAACTATGTTTGGGAATTCTTGAGAAGACTATGACAATGGAAGTTCTATTCTAAGAAGTCCAAGTGCACCTTTTGGAAAAATGAGGTTACCTTCTTGGGCCATAAGATTTTAGCCAAGAGGATCAAGATGGAAAAAAGAAAATCAAGTCATTATTGATTGGCCTACTCCTAATAATGTTATGAAAGTTTGGGGAATCAATAGATTTACAAGTTTTTACAAATATTCATCCATTATTTTGCTCATGTGATTTCACTATTAACTAAGTAGAACATCAAGCAAGAAGTGACATTCTAGAAGCTAAAGGATATGGTGTCTTTGCAACCTAACCTCCAACCATATATTCCTCAACTACCTTGTGTGATTGATTTGATGCTTCTAATTTTGCAATTGGAGCTATATTGCAATAAGCATTCCTAGATAGAATGCATCCCATAGACTTTGCATCTAGATAGCTAAATGTAGTAGAAAGGAATTACTCCACGTGATATTGAGAACAATTGGCAATGGTATATCCAATAAAAGTGTGGTGATATTATCTCTTAAGAAAACAAGTGTAATGTAGATAGATCATAAATCCTTATTTTAGACCTTACACTTGGAGCACATGAAGAGTCAACATCATTGATAGGAAAAAAACTACAATTATTTGATATCAAGCTTCAATATAAACTTCAAAATAAGTTCTATGTCATTCCTGATGTCATATCATGGTAACTTGACTTGAAGATTCTTCCCAAACCTCCTATGATCACAAAAATCAACACAATGTCTATTGACTCAAAGACATACACAAAGTTCAAGCTTGCTTTACAAAAAGATCCCTTTCTTTATCTCATGCAAAGTTGTCTTGAAGTAATGACAAGGAGTATAACAATTTTTCAATCAAAGATGGACTTCTATATTGCAAGAATTGCATCTATGTTCTAACTATGGGAGATCTATGCTTGATGCAACCTCAAGAAGCACATGACTTACCAATTTTTGGACACATGGGAGTAGACAAGACCTTGATTACTATAGTAGATAATGGTAGTGGCCAAACATAGCACATGAAGTTTGAGACTCTATTCAATCTTGTGAGAGTTGCCAATGCAACAAAACTAAAAACCAAAAATTTGATGGACTACTTCAACCACTTCCCATCCCATCTACTTGATGTGAACATTTGAGCTTAGATCTCATCACATCCTTGTAGAGGAGAAACCAAAGTCATACAACAATTATAGTGTTTGTTGATTAGCTTAGCAAGTAAATTCATTTGGCACCTACTTCTGATAAAATGGATGCTCCAATGTTGGCCCAGATCTACTTCAACAATGTCTTCCAACATCATGGATGCCTTGTGTTCTCATCTTTGACCGTGATCTTTGATTCATTGGTAAATTTTTGCAAGTTTTCTTCAAACTACTTGATAACAAGCTTGCTTTATCTATGGCCTATCATCCTCAAACTGATCGGAAAACCAAACATAGAAGTTGCACCTCAAAAGATATGCTTTATGGCTTTGTTAATGTTCACCATACCAACTAGGATATTTGTCTTATGGCTACAAATTTTTCCTACAATAATTCCAAACAAACAAGCACTAGTTTCTCTCCCTTCTTCCTAAATTTTGGGCAAGATCCACTTGTTCCAAATTCCCTTCTTATGCCTTTGTTATCTTATGTTCCTCATAATTCTACCTTCTTGACCATGTTATCTAAATCCTTACACCAAGCTAAGTCTCATGTTCTTGTTGCTCAAAATTGGCAAAAGCAATATGCTTACAAACATCATTGCAATCTTGCTTTTCAACTAGGTGACAAGGTAATGCTCTCTTCTAATAACCTTCCTCTCCTGCTTAATACCCAAATTTCTAATTTGCTCCTAATTGGACAGATCTTTTTTTATGTTACTTAGATCATTTCTCCTATTGCTTATCAACTTGCCTTACCTGGTCATACGCAAATCCATCATGTTTCAAAGTTAAATCCCTTTTCTTTTAATCCATCTTCCTTTTCCACTCATGTACAACTCCTTCCTCCTCCCATCCCTATCAATGATCATGAGAAATATGAAGGCAATCATATACTTACATATCATGACATCCAATGTGATCATCAATGCCATAGAGAATATAAGGTTCTTTGGAAACGGTATTTTCTGCAAAGACTCCTTGGCAACAAAGATATCACCAACTTGTGGTGGGTAAATATGTAAAAAGATGGAGTTAGTAGATAAGGTAGTCCAGGCTAATGAGTTAAAAAATATGCCCAAATTAGCCTAGAATTCTAAGTATGTTCTAGAAACATCTAGGAAGCTTCTTGGTACCTTCCAAGTATAAGATATTGTGTATGCAAAGTATATGGTTTCTAGGAGGAAGCTTCTTGGGAATTTTCTTGACTAGCTTAGCTTGCACGCCAATTAGGTATCGTCTAGAAGGAAGCTTCTTGGGAAGCTTTTTGGGTAGCTTAGCTTCACTCTAAGAAGGTTGTTTCTAGGAAGCTTTCCAAGAGCCTTGTATGTTCCTCATAAATACCAAAGCCCAAGCTCATGCTAGGCATTTGGAGTCTTCCTCAATTGGGAGTCCCAATGTGATCTTCCATTTTAGTCTTCCATTCTCTTATTTCTTTCCTTGGTCATTTATAATGATGATCTTGACCCATGCTTTCTCCAACTTGGGCTTTAATGTGGTTACTTCCTCATCTTGGGCACAAAGATGGTTGTTGTATTCTACCCTTGTTGTTTGATCCCAAGATTGAGGACTTATACCTCTACATATGCTCTTTGTAGTTATCCATCATGTTTCTCCTATCTTGTTTGCTCCACCTTCCTCTATTTTTCCAATGTCTAACAATTCTCTTCTTTAGTCTTGTGCTACTTCTGGATCTTTGTGAGCTCTTCATAAGCTCTTGGTTTCTCCTTGTTAACCACTTGAGCAACCCAATGAAGGTGAGAGACTTCATGTGGTTGGTGATGGTAACATTCAATTCTTGGTAGTAGGGAAGAATTGTTCCAACTTGCAAAGAGTTGGACCTACCATATTGATCACTTTCCACAAGAAAGATCTTTGTTTGAGGTTGATCAAGCTTACATCTTCTTTGTGGTACCCATATTTTTGGTTTTTGACAATTTTAAGGATAGAAAGTGTATTTTTAAGTAGAAAGAGAGGTTAGATGAAGAAAAGTGTTGTGTTTTGGATCCAAAGTACAAAATTCAATCAGACCTAAGGAAGTAGATTTGGATCAGAGGAGATGAAGTCTTAGATTGGACTTGAAAGGACAGAAGACCCAAAGTGAGGACACTTTGCATCAAAATAAAGAACTCAATCCAAGGATCCTTAACAACCTTGACTAATGTTGTACCAACCAAGAAGATATGTTGCAAACAGTTACTTTGTGTGAGGATAAATCCAAAAGTGATAGGAATAACACATGCAAAACAGATGGTTCTCAATTGAGGATTTGACTGAAGAATGATTGCAAATCAGAAGAGTATAAAATCAAGACTTTGTCAAGGATAATGTGCAATGTTAGAAGGCTATACAATGCCTTTGAGTAGCTTTGCCCTAATTATGTTAGAATCACAAGCCAAGTCATGGGATTTTTGTGTGCAAAGCTGAGTGAGGAGAGAAGCACAATGTCGTTGAAGGGAGGAAGACAGGTTTTGGCCACCTTGGTTTGAAACCCTATGATTAGACAAGTTGATATGATAGCCAAGTTTGAAGTGTTGAACTGAATTTGGATCACTTTCTTGGCATGGAATTTGAATCTTAATTTTCTAGGGTTCATGATTGAGATTGTGGCCAACAATTATGAGGACGGTCCAAACAAGGAGGAGAAAAGAGGAAACCAGGCTCAATGGACTGAAGTGGATTGGAGGTTAGTGTTAGGATTAGATGCATGAGAGCCTATAGGGATTGACTTTGATTGGAAGTGTGATCATGCAAAAGAAACAAAGGAACTGAAGGCTTCCTTCAATGAACTTCACAAGAAGAATGGATACAAGGTGGAAATTTATGTAGACCTGATATGTCAAAGGATAGTGGTGTAGTGATGGCCATGATAATTTTGGATTGGACTACTTATGTAACAAATCAATAGGTAGTCTTTTTCCATCTCATGTTCATTGGAGAGAGTGTGAATTGGGCAAGATGTTTCTACCTAACAACAAGACAGATGGTAGTACAATGGAGGATGGATTGGCCATCTCACTACTTCATGCCTTTTGCAGCCATTATAAATTAGGACTGAATTTTCTCAGCCCAAAGGAGCTATGGCAGATGGTATCACATTTTCATCCGGATTTGCAATGGGATGCAGCTGATGAAGAGACTCAATATATGGCAGAAGTCAAGGAGAGTGATCAATACCTTGCCAAAAATGGTTGAGAGAAGACTATGATAGTTCCAAAACCTTGATCAAAGAAAAGAAATAGACCTAGGACATTGTGTCTTTGACCAAGAAGAGAGCTACCCAAAAGATGGACCCAAGTCAAGCTATACTAGTTGTTGATTTGTCATCAAGGGCAAAGGAAGAGGAAGAAGCAAATCAAATGATGAAAACTCTAAGGAGAAGTTGACTTTGAAGAGTAAGGAGTCAAGTAGCAAGAGTGAAGGAGAACCCAAAGTTCAGCAGCTTAAGGAGGACATCATTGAGGAAGGTTCAGATTGGGATTTTCATGAAGAGATAGAAAGAATGGAGGGAGGAGACACTACTTGTATTGACTTACCAAAAGATGATATTCTAGATAAGGAGGACAAGTTCAAGATGGTGTTCTAGAGAGGATCAAAATCTTGACATTTTGTCAAGATTATGCATGCAAAGCAAGTGAGTTTGCCAAAGAAGAAGAGGAGAGCTTGGATGATGTTAGCTTGAAGGTACAAAGATCCAGCCTTTGGTTCGTGGCACAAGTGGCAATATAAGAAGACAAAGAAGGACCAAATAAAGACATGTTTCAAGTTGTAAACTATCTATTGAGTGTGGTCTTTCCTTTGTTGATGTATTGAAGGAGAGGATGCAAGAATTGAAGGAAGAGCATCTAGAAGTAAAGAACTAGCTTAAGATGGTGAAGGTGTTGAATGGAAAGATCCTACAGTTGAGGGTGAGGTTGGCCTAGAGTCAAGATGACACCAAAGGTCTTTGGGGTGATTTTTTTATCCGACAAAAGAACCTCAATGATTTGTAGGGAAGTTTTGAACTACATGGTGGTTACTTGGAGTGCCAAAAAGAAGAATTGAAGGAGGCACTTGAGAAATTGAAGAACTTTGAGTACACCTTGACCAAATTAAATCATTGCAAAGATCAAATCCAAATATGCAAACAAGCTTTATATGAACTCAAGCAAGTCACATCAAAGAAAGATTGAGCATGGTAGAGGGAACTTGCAAACAAAATTCAAGAAGAACAACATTTGTATGAGCTAGTGAAGCAGGGTGAAGCCTAAGTTTCTCATGAGGAAGTAGAGAGAAAGGAAAAATGCGACCGCGTAGGAAAAATGAAGGATGGGAAGACCCCATCAAGCCGTACAAGGGAGAGACAAAAAAGGTAACATGGGGCTAAGCCCCAATGAGAGAAAGACATGTGAGACAAATCATGCTAAGAATTTCAGTTGAAGGAGTGGGTGACTCAAGGCAAGTCACTCTCAACAAAGGAGGTTTGCGTGCAATTAGTGAAGTTGCTACTCAATTGAAGACAATACTCAATACTTCAGCCAAGGCAAAGTTAGAAGAAGCCTACCTACACGAGCTTAAGTTGCTAGTGCAAGAAACCAATAAGAGAAAGGCAAAAGATGCAGATGTGAATACTTTACACATTCATCTTAGAGATAGAGTAGACAGGAAGATAACTGAGGTAGGAGATATTGTATATCTTAGACCAGACTTAGTTAAAATTGATATAAAGAATCTCACTCATACTCTAAGTAAAAGTAAAGTAGTACAACCTAAAATAGTCAAGATTGGAGTGCATGTGACTTTGGATGAGTTACCCAAGTTGTCTAATAGTTAGAATGGAGAAGGAAAGTATAGATAGAATACTTATGACTTCTATTTCAGTACAAATTGATGAAGAAGAACCAGTACTAGAAGAAGTAGATGAACCTAAAGTAGTAATAGAACAAGAGGCACTTGTGGATGATTCAGATGAAGAAGCTGACATTCAGGTAGTACTCAGATTGGATTAGATGGATTAGAGTTATAGATCCAAAATGGTAGACTGACACTTTGTATTTGAAGATTTGTAGGAGATAGAGAAGTAGTTTACACAATTTTTATAATTGCCAAGTGGTCTGCTTATTTAAAGCAGCCATTCATAGTACTTTGTATTTAGTATTGAACAGAAGTTGAGTAAAGCAAAGTGATGAACCTACACTCCTCATTTCACTTATTTCCAAGTATTGGTCTCTTGGGTTCATTTGTGATTGTGTGGAGAATTTTAAATTTTAGTTTAGATTGTTAGATTCTACAACTCTGAATTGCCCTCTATTTGTTTGATCATGAGTGTAAAGCATTTGAAGCAATGCCTTGATGGATCTATGAGAGATGTAGTGTTGGTAGTATCTATAATTTGTGATTTTATGCTAGAGACTGATGTGAAGTCATTTTGGATAAGGAAATTGCACCTTTGATTGAAGCGTGGAATGCAATTCCAAAACAAAGTCACTTTGTGGTGACGTAGCCTTCTTCAAATCAATGAATCATCACAATTGAGATAGAATTGGAAAGTAATTGAGGAATTTTGATTTGGAATGACAATGAAGTGTCATAATAATTGTTGTTGAGCACTTGTTACTATCTTTTAGGTGTGGTTTCTACCTAAGAGGCTAAAGAAAAAACCAAGAAGAACTACATTTTAACATTTTTCTCAGTATTTGACCATTCTTGACCAATATCTATGTAGGAACAAACAACTACTCATCTATTACTACAAAAGTGATACTTGTTGAGTTGTCACATTCTTCATCTTGAGCCTTTTTTTCTTGAAGGTTTGCACTTCTCTTGCTCATTATGTACTGCTGCTTGGTGGGAAGTTGAATGCATACTTCTTCTCATGCTTCCTTGTAAGCAGTGGTTGCATCTTTAGCCAAATTGCATCTTCCTCACCTTCCTACATGCACTCTTGCATTGTCATACTTTGCTTTCCTCTCTCTAGGAACACACTAGATGCCTAGCTATGGAGCTTGTGAACAAGAGGTTGCATGTAGACTATCATTAATATTTTGAGTCCACTAATTTTCCCAATTGTCGGAACCTTCTAGCTTTGTTTTTATGTTCTTTCAATCAGATAGGGGAAAATAAGTTACCTAACCTATCATTGCAACATGCACTCTTGCTAGTCATCATTTCTAGTGCTATCAAGGAGAAATACACAACACACCTAGAAGGAAGGAACCTAAGCACAACGCTTGCACACCATCCAAACCAACTAGGAATACAATCAAGTATACAAAGCATGGAGAGGATCCAAACACAAGAGAAAGAACACATATCCATGCTTTTTATAATAATGTGCTCCAAAGAGAACTTGCTTTATCTAGGACCTGTTCTCCATATGTACTCCAAGAGTTGCTTCCAAGAGCTAGATTTATACACTTTTGACATGGAGATCTTTGCAAGACTCAATTGGAGATATCTTTTCCCTAAAGCTCTGATTTAGATGTTATAGGACTAAATGGTTAGCTTGTGATATAAGCTTTCCAATGATATGAGTAGACCTTCAATTTGTCAACTATCAACTCTCTTGACAAGGTCTCAAACTTGGCCTAAGTTTTGTAATTCAAACTCAAATTTTGAAACCCTAAGTAAGACTAAAGTCTTGATTCTTGCACAATTTTTTGCTTAATTTTGGCCCAAGAACTCATGTAAATAGTAAAGAACTCTATAGAAATCTACAATCCTTTCACTCTTGACTTCAAATTGGAGATGTGACATTGAATTGTAGTTGGAGATAGAATTGCTCTATTGAGCCTATGATAATATTTCCAATGGTTGTTGCACCAGATCTCAGTATCTACAAGCCATGAGTCAACCAAATTTTATGTAGTAATTGATTTTGCTCATGGCTAACCTTATGTAAAGTTTTGATTGCTGAATTCAAACCCAATCCTTAGATATGGATCAATTTCAAACCTAGGTTAACTTTTGAGTTCTATAGATCTGGTATACTTATCCAAGACTTTAAATTCTTTATTTGAGTAATTTGCATCAAATCTTAGAAAAAAGGTACAAGAACTAACAACTAATAATATTGAAAATTTTCATATACTGATCACAGCAAAACCTTGATAAATGATCAAAACCTCAAACTTGATTATTTTCTTCTCCCAAATGCCTTGATTTCCAACACTCCAATGTCAATTGATCAGATCAGATTTGAGATCAACTCAAATGTGGAATGCACTTTGCTCAACATGGCCAAAATTATGTCTACACTCCAACCTCATTGACAAATCACAAAGACTATAATAGAACTAATAAAATCATTCAAAATTTTCTCAAAACCATTGATTCTTGTCTACAAACCATAGCCTGCTTGGTCTTCTCTTCCCAAATACCCTCCTTAACTCCCACAAATGTTGAAAATTCTAGACTTCACAATTGCTTGCACTTTTATCACTTAGCAATTTCTCCTTTTGATATTGGACCTCACAACTCCACCTTGAAGGCCGTGACCAAAATTAAGTCTCTTTCATGCTATGAAAGCACATAAATAGTTAAACCCCAAAACTGTCCATAAGTTAGCAGAGAAAGAATAATAGGATCCCAAGTTTACATCATCAACACCATGAATGCAACCCCAAACTGTATTTCCATTGAAGCTCGTAAGTGATCATGGTGCAAAATTTGAAGCTTGATAAGAAAAGGGTTTGGGAGTGGTAGATCAAGAGCACAAACATTTCTTATTAAAACTCTTCTTTTGATGCTCTACCTCTTGCAATTTGCTACAACTTTCAGTCTCCAACATCCTCCTCCCATTCAAGACTCCTAAGACTAAAAACGTCCCTTATCTATCAAGTCTCCACCACCTATATACATCAAAGCCCTTGAAAAGGGTAAGATTGTAGTCCATGTGGCCAATCACTTGAATATATATAGATTATTCACATAAAAATGGCTCAATAGTTGGATATGTCATACAATGTACTCCTATATTATGGACACAATAGCACTAGATTACTTTTCTACTAGCTCAACAAACCACAACATGACAATGTGAAGTCCTTTTCCTCAGCCTTCATGATCTCCTTAATGATCTCTTCAAATGTGGGGACCTCTCTTGTGATCTCCCTTTTTATTTGTTCTCTCTTCCTTCCGCTTGGACCTTGTTACCTTCCTTTGTACCCAAATGGTGTAATTTTGTTATAAAGTTGTTGCCTTTGGAGGTTGCTCATGGAGGGTTTCTTGCCATTTGACCATTTGTAAGGATCTCGACTTTGTCTTGGTTGTGAAGGACCTTCTTGCACTTCTCTAGCAATCATCCCTCTTTGTCTTTGTTTGGCCACATCCTCTCATGATGGCACTAATTGTGCACCATCTTGTTGATTAACCTTGATTTCTCCTACTTTTAAGTTTAATGAAAGTTTGATGTGGGTGAAGGACTTGTCAATCAATGATCCATCTTTTGGGCATTTGTGTCCTCCTTGACTTACTTCTCCTTCTTATTATATCTTTGGTGTGTTGGTGATGCACTCTTTGTAGTTCATGCCATTGTAAACTTTCTCAATTATCATTTCATCCATCATAACATCTTTGTCTATTGTATCATGATTTTCCTTATCACAATCTTCTTTTGAGGAGTCATCAATTACTTACAACTTCCTCTTCTTGGATAAGTGTGCCTTTAGTTGTGTTGTTAGCTCCTTTAGCTTTTGTAGGTATCCCAAGATGTTATCTATGTTTACCACATGTATGTACATGTTGTTTTACATTTCATACGTCTTATCAGTCAACCTGTACTTCTTGTACTCCATGGCTATTTGTGGTGCATATGAAAATACCTTGATGATAAAAATGTGATAGAAACTTCTTTTCTTCCTTTGTGAGAAACTTCATCCCATTGTAGAGAAGTGTATCACAAAAGATGACATGAGAGTGACTCCATCATCATTGTTAATGTCTCCACACATATCTTGAAACTTATGAAACATCTTCGCCTAGTTCATTGGCCATCCCTCATGAAGGTACTAGAAAAATATAGCCTGACTTGTCTTTGCATATGTGGTATGCTTGGACTTGAATAGCTTCATGATTGCTTCAAAAATTGCTCCTCATATGGGATCATTGTATCCCTGAATTTTCCACCCATTACTTGACTTTGCTTCCTTGAATGACACATTGGTTTCCTTGTTAAGTTTAATCTTTGGATGAGTCCATTGGATGTCCATTATCATCACATTGTGAGGAAATTTGACTATAGACTTGAGCACCTTTTGCCAATAATCCTCTATCCATGCAAACATATTTCTCCTTAATGGTTCTAACTTGAGGTCCCAATTATCTCTAATTTCTAGAATCATTGCTAATCATATTACACTCAAATTCCAATTCCATAACAAGAAATCATATTGTTTTGTTGCAGATGGAACTCCTCTCTACAATAGAGGGCCCACTTACTCCATGTGATTTCAAAATCACCTTCAAAAGCACTCTATGCCTTCTTGGTAGCAGAGCCATCATGCTTGCTCACAATCTCTTTGCTGAAAGTCAATGTCTACCCAAACACATGCTCATCCAAACCCTCAGGTTTTGAGCTCTCAATGTCATTTCTCATTGACAAAATCTTTGGATATTCTGCTCTGGAATTCACAAATTTTTTGAGTCAAAAGAAACCACTATGCAAGCAAGAGTCTTAAATTTATAGCGTGGGGTGAACCACTTTGAAATTTGGTGGGTGCATCCTTGATGAACCATTTCTTTTCATCCATGAAAGCATTTTGGCCAATTAAATGGTCCTTTATTTCTATTCTTTGTTTAGGTGATGGCACATTCATGTTATTTTAATTCTTCAAGATTGGTTGACCATCAAGGCAATGATACTCTAAGCCAATGGCATTTTGTATGGAATTCTTGTTTACAAACTTTGACTCAAGGATTGCTAGTGCTGAGGACTCACAATCACAAAGATCACAACCATAGGGGTCCTCATCCTCGTGATCCTTGAATGTAAAAAAGGCATGGTGTTTCTCTTGTGTCATATTTTTGTCCTCTTGTGTCTGTACCTTCAAGGCCAATGATAAGTAGCACAATCTTGTGTTCTACCCTTGATAGCTTTCTTTATCGTTAACTAAGCTACAAAATTAGAAAATATGTACAAATAGTGCAAACTTGGGTCACCACACATATCAAGGAAGAGTGAGAGAGTGGCCAAGGCTCTTGCCAGTTGCTCTATTTGCAGATTGCACCACTCATAGTTTGGTAGTTGGTTACCTTCTCATGGAGTTGATGCTAGAACAAAAACTTATTATGCACATTGAGGAGCATATACTCACTTGGAGTGTCCTAACTTGGGAAGATCACATACAAAGGGAGAATCATCTTGCACTTTAGATTTGTCAATTGGAGAAAAGGCTAGAGGATGTTGAGCTAGCAATTGAGAGGCTTAAGAAATCTGTCCTTATTTCTTAGCTGTCCTTTACAAAGTATTTCATGAGGGCTCATAATTCTTAAAACCAAGATATTTTCATAAATGACTGCAAAGATTTTGAAAAAAAGGACAAAAATCAAAATATCTCTCTCATTGTATAATAGTATCTCATTTGCATAATAAGATAGTTCTATGCAAGGATTCTTTCTCCCTCTTTCACCTGCTGCCACCTTCCTCTTGGAGGTAGAGTGTGAGAGGCAAGCTCCGAGCATTAAGAGCCCTTCCAGTGGAAATCTGCCGGAGGTGTACTATTCCTCTTATGTTCCTAAACACACAAAGGTATAAGAAAAGAAAATGATGACATGCGTATTAGGAAAAAGTTCCTTCATAAGAGCAATCCCTCCAACTAACCCTACTAGCAGAACAAATATATTTCTGCTCTAGTAAAGTGGGGCTTAGCCCCATTTTCCCTCGTATGTTTAATCTTAGTACGGTTTGCTCTTCCAATCCTTCTTGTTATCCTACGGGTCGCCCAGCAAGTCAATCTCTGAGGAAATAGTTTTCCTCGGACAATGTTCGTTTCTAAAAAAGAGAGGATTCTAATTTGGAAACTTATGAAAAGAGTACAGGACTCAGGAGTGGAAGGATCACCTACAAAACTAATGACATATCTCGAGGAGCATATGGCTTCCAGAATATTTCATGAATTTTTACAAACCTTATTAATACATAAATAAAACATTATACGAAAGTAAACAGACACCATAAAACTTTACGAATCACCTCTGAAATTTCCAAGGACCCATCCATACAAAATTTACGGAATCATTACAGATTTTCTCCACAACAATCTAATCCAACGTCCCTAATGTTGATAGAACCTACAGTGCGGTACAGGCGTCAGAAATGAACAGACCACTAACAGGCTCTCCAATTCATGATGTCTTATGTCGAGCATGGACGGATCATTAAGTCGAGAGACGCAGCTGGTCATGTACATATTCACCTTGGTTGAAAACGTTGTACGTGACCTGAATAGATGGTGACCATGACTGTGCTGCCCAAGACTGGATCTCCCTTCTTGCTGCTGTATTGGCCACTCGTTCGGATTGAGGGGAAAACTCTGCTAATGACTTTGTAAAATGGTTCTCTGTTCTGTGTGACTTGACTGCATACAAGGCTGAATCTTCTTATGAGCGAGAGACATTCATATTTTCCTCTTTGTCAGGAAAGGAACAACTTGAAGATTACTCGGATAATGCACTACTGTATATCACTGATTGGCGAAACAAACTGTGAGGTCGGATTTACTTGTGAACTTCCGGTATTGCTCCAACCAGTCCCTCTATTCATCAGCAAATTCTTGTGACATTAGGTCTTAAGCAGAAAGTACTCATATGTGGTTCGCGACTAAATAGTACAATACGGGCAAAGTATGTGGGAAATATTTCGTGGTCTGAGTTTCCCAGGCATGAGAACCTGGCAACTTCTGCAAGGTATTGCAACAGAAGATTGGTAAGCCGACCTCTCTGCTGTTGACACTTTCTCTACTTGGGAAGTTCCACAGTTGATGCATGTATCTGCATTTATGTAGGAATGGGACTCTGCGCTTAACTTACTTTCACCCTAAGGTCTCGAACTCATTCACTTCGCAGAACTCCGGCCCAGCAAGGACAATAAGCAAGAAGGAAAAGAAGGGGACTCGCATGTGATAACAAGGAGGATGGGAAGACCCCATAGAGCCGCACTAGGAAAAGGCATAGGGGGCAAATGGAGCTAAGCCCCCATAGGGCAAGTTCCTTGGCATGAGAATTTGTGTACCACACCTGTACATGAGAATTCTAGTACCACACATCATGGAGCATACAACAAGGATGCTCTCCTCTGGTAGCCTATATATTCCCTTACATCCATTCTTTGTTTTTCTACTTTTTACTTTGTTCTTGCTTGTTTTTCTTGTTTGTGCTCTTGGATGTGTTCCTCATTTGGCGTCAGATTGTTAGACTATGTTCCAACTCTACACTCTCCTTGTACTGTTTTGGGTTGTATCTCTGGGGATTTGGGAGATATTTCAATAGACTCTCAAACAACATCTCTACTTCATTCTTTAGTGAGTATAACTAGAGGGACTACCATAGGCGAGGCTCCTCATCTAGCATCCCATATACCTTATGGGCATCTAGGGCATAGATCTAGGCACCGCCTTTTCCAGCATGCCTCCCTAAGGGCTCAGGTTCTCTCCCACCTTTTCCAGCATGCCCCCCTAAGGGCTTAGGTTCTCTCTGATGGAGCCACCTCTATTCCTTTGTCATGTCTTCCATCATCCCCTACCGAGGAACCTATATTGGATGACTCTCCTATGGAGGATCCCCCATCCAATTGTCCCTCAGTTCCTCTCTCCCCTCCCACAATCTTTCCTCCTAGTGTTCTAGCTCCACCACCTAGATTGGTAACTAGATGCTTATGGGTGCAAACAAATGCTACTTCTATGCCTACACTCCTAGATCTACTTCATGATCCAGCCCTCTCACTATAAGCACCACCAAAATTGTGCTCCTAGCTCCACTCTTTGGATCCACTTCAAGCTTTCCTACCACGCTTACCTTGTCCATACATGTATACCAAAATCCCTATGCCCTTCTAGCATCTAGTGTGCTCCACACTTTCCATACTCCTATATGCCATCTTGGCAGATGACTAGGAGAGAGATGTCTCTACATGGACCCTACTAGCTCTCTTCCCTCAATGGACTTGCATTTTCTTGCTCATGGAGATGCATCCAGATATCAAGAGACTACCTCTCAGATTCATTGGTTTCTACAAGGAGATTGGCCAGCTTTACATGAGCAATATACCATCCGAGCCCATACGGTTGCTACACGGATCATAGAGCCCTCACATGCTCATGGTCCACCTCTAGAGCATCATAATCTGCATTATTCCTTGATGTTAAGCCAAGTAGGGGAGTATCCATGAGCAGTCCAAGCATTATCATCCTCATGACTAGCACCTTTCTCTATAGATTCCTTATCAACCCTATAGGATCTTCATCCATTAGCCACATATGAACTTCCTTCCTTTGTCCCTAACTACCACCTAAATGAGGAGCTACAACTTATAGAGTCCTTTACCCATGCTTTACTCTACTCTCCATGTTTCTTAGTAGGTAGTCCTTCAAGTTTAGTTTTTGAGCATTTATAAGACCGTTTCTCCCTAGATATGCCAAACTCAAGCTTCCTTTTCTCTTTGCTTTCTGCCAGCATATTGCCTTGATTTTTGCTTTTTTGTTTAGTGCATCTTGTCTCCTTGCTCTATCCAAGGAGACTTCAAATGTTCACCCCATAGCCATAGAGGATGTTTTCTTATGGCTAGTCTCATGCACCATTTGTCTACAATTGTGCCACTCCTTTTCATCTTCCTTATCTCCTTATCAATTCTTTTTTAGTCACAATAGGGGGTTGTGAGATGGTTATTATAGGCATTAGAGCTTCATTGGACCTCCTCCTTGATTTGGTGGTCATCCAAGTGGATGTCTCAAATGCCTTCAAGACCATTTCTTGTCCAATTATATTCCAAGCTCTTTATTTGGTAGGGGATCAAATCCCCTCCTTGATTCCTTTTGTGTGTACCTTCTATGTTATATAGACAATGTTGTTGTATAATCATTGTATTATCATAGGAGAGTTCACTTGGTTGGCATTGGCACGGGGTACATATCAAGGAGATCCTTTTGGAGGACCACTATTTGCCATAGCTCACTACACAACATTGTGGGAGGTTGCAGCCACCTTTCCCACATGTCTTTTCCCATCCTAATTAGATCATATTCACATCTTGGGCCCCTTGGAAGCCCTTGGAAGAAGTAGTTTTTGTAGTGCATGTTTTCTATAATATCATTAGCTGGACATATTATCTAGATGTGGAAATTGGCTTGGTTACATCTCAAAGGATATTATATATGATATTCTAAGTAGATCAGATAGAGATGTCACCAAAATAATACTTCCACTAATAGGGCAGAGGCCAAAATACCTTGAAAACTTTAGAGCCAATTTTGAAGGTATAAATGGATAATTAGACTTCCAAAATAAAATGATTCCTCCTCTCCCCAAAGAGGTAGAGTTGTTGCCTTCTCCTCCTCATGTTTTGTCTTATCAAGAGCTTTCTAATAATTCCTCACCTATGTGGTTTTAAGCTTACTACATAAAGATTCCCTAAAGATTCCTTTTAGTCAAACTTGTTTGACCAACTAGATAGGACTAGGATGAAATATCACCAATCCATGCAACTAATCTAAAGGGTGGAGCTCAATGACATGTCACCAATCCAAGTATCTAATCCAAGGGTAGAGCTCCCTTTGAAGCGATCTTCTTTGATGTATAATAAAGACAAGGTGCTCCTTTGAGGCATTGGAGTATTGAAGGATGAAGCCTTGTATTTCTTCTCTTATGTTTCTCTTGGAGGTTCTCCTATTGTCAGAATATTACACTTTTATACTTAGCCTCAAGTCCTTGGGTTTAGGAGTTTAGAACTCGTAAATGTGAGGTCTAAAGCCTACACATAAACCTCACTCCCTTTGACTTCCCATCATGATTCCAATTCCCAATAAGAGGTTTGAGAGTATTAGGCTCCCTATGAGATTTGGCTTTTTGTAGATTCTTTATCTTGGATATGTTGACTTAGGCTATTGCTCACATGCATCTCCTCCCACGTGCGGAACACATAGGTGGCCTACACCCTTCTTTTGGGATGTTATGTCCCAAGAGCATCCTATTTGACACATACATATCTTCCTATAAAGGTTCTCCTACCACATTTACTGTCCTTAGATAGTACCTTGCAATATACCTTCTCCACACTCTTAAGATCTGGTATGCTCTCACAAGTATTAGATAATTAGTGACAATTATAGATAGCTCTTCCTTTATTCATGGGAAGATGTGATATCATAGGAGTTGATTGCACCAACAACTTACCTAGGGCCATGGGCACTAGAGGCTTCCTTTTTGGCAAACAGGCTCTTACATGAGGCTCGTCCATTTCTATTGCCACATATCACAATAATTGACTCATGTATTGATGATTTCCAAATATCTCTTTGATATGCTTGGGGTTTATTGTGTCATGCATATATACATTGCTACAAAACAAACATCATTGTCAATATCACACACTATAGAAGCACAACTCACACATAAGTCATACATGGACTGTAAAGTACCACAATAATCAATTTGTTTACAGAACTTGAATCACACTCAATCAATACTTGATCTATCACTTAATGATTTGCCAACAATTGGGCATTGATTACAGTCAAGCCACACCCACTCTAGAATCTAGGTGAGGCTCATTGGCCACTATCCACCATAGCCAAGAACTTGAAGGCTCAACATCAAAGAAGTGAGCTCTTTGGAGCTGCAGTTCAAAAGTATACCCCGTGGACTTAAGCTAGATCTCAAACCCTAGTGGTCCTACTAACGGCATACCTGACATTCCAGATGGTGCAAGTGATAGTGGGCCCCACCATGTAGTAAGTACACCAAACATGAAATCTATCCATCAACAAGTAGTCTATGAGTAACTACCAAAATACTCTTGACTACCAACACTACTATTCCAAAGTCCAAGTAATCTAGGTGCAACGTTACAAATGGTATAGCATGATATACAAATGGCATGATAGCTATCGTGCGTATATACATTGCTACACGACATACATCAATGTCAACATATCACATATAGAACACAACTCACACTTAAGGCATGCATGGACTCTAAAGTACCACAATCACCCCCTAGCTGGCGGCTAGGTCCTTCTAACTCTAGATAGCTATCTATCTCAAGTATATGGTATACCTTATGGTGGGCAAATAATGAGGAAGCAAGGTGCTATTGAGCCCCATCATTTGTTGCATGCTTGCAATCTATATCATATCCTTACACTATGCTACCATTTGAGGAGGAGATTATAGACCCTTGATCTGTCAGTTTCATCCAAGTGATTATGTATATTTACATTAGACAACACCAACAACACTTGATGTTTCTACCAACCACACTATCTTGAGAGTGCGTGAGGTTTTGCCATCTAGAGCCCTTGTGTTGGAAGGACATGAAGGTGTTGTTTGGAAGGATCATATGTAAAATTGTGCACCATACCACCTCCCAAGCATTGATGGTACTATGGACCCAAGCTTGGCACTTGTACGAGCAAGCTTGAGATGTATGTTATTTGGTTCTTTTGGTGGAGCTACTACTATGTTAGTGTGTAGTAGCTATTCAAGAGGATGGCACTATGGCATGCATGACTCCTCCCTCATGGTAGTTCCTCAGGGACAATGTTTATGTCCTAGATGTACTTGACCTATAGCTAATTCATCATATATCATCCCTATTGCCAAGTTTTGAAAGGCCATTGGCATCACTCTCCAAAAGATCTCTGCCTATTAAGAACATGCACTCATCCACACATCTAGATCATCCAAATCCAAAACTACAATAGCATCTTTGTAAAAGACCAAGACCAAGGAGAGAAATAGGAGAATGGAAACTCACATTGGGATACTTGAATGAGGGAAAACTCTGAATGCCTAGCATGAGCTTTGGCTTTGGTATTTATAGGTAGCATACAAGGCCCTTGAGAAGCTTCTCAAGAAGCTTCCTCAAACCGCTTTCTTAGAATGCAAGCCAAGTTAACTAGGAAGCTTTTCAAGAAGCTTCCTTCTAGAAACCGCCTACTTGGCGTGCAAGCTAAGCTAGCCGAGAAGCTTCCCAAGAAGCTTCCTAGATACTTTTGGAATATTCTAGGCTAATTTGTCTTATGTGCTACTTTGTAAGCCCAACTAACTTCATCGCTAAACTCCAAATTGTAACATATTCCCCCGCCGCTAGTTGGTGACGTCCTCGTTGCCAATGAAGCTTCAAATTCCTAGATGGCCATTTGTGCATTTTGGAGGTGAGAAAGAGGTTCCCATGTGGCATCATGAAGGAGATACCCTTTCCAAAGGACCTTGTACTCCGTATGTTGATGATGGCCTTGTTGAATATAGCAACGTGCGAGGATACGATCAACTTTGTACTCCTCATGATCATTGATATGGACAAGAAGAGGGGGAGGTTGGACTTGAGAGGAAAAGGAAGAGGGGTTAGGAACAAAGGGTTTCAACTTGGAAATATGAAAGACAAGATGGATACGCATGTGACAAGGCAAGGCAAGTTGATAAGCAATAGGAGAGACAATTTGGGTGATATCAAAAAATCCTATCCAATTAGGTGTAAGTTTATGAACTTGGTTATCAAGTGGGAGAGAGAGGTTACTAGAGGATAGCATGACTTTATCACCAACTTCAAAGGTGAGATCACAACAATGGTGGTCCGCACATTGTTTTTGGCGATTCTGAGCAACAAGGAGGTGAAACTTGGCTTGTTGGAGAGATTGGGATATAGTGGTCAAGAATGTGGAAGTATGAGGAACCTGAGATGGAGGGGAAGCAAGAAGAGAATCTGGAACAAACAAATCTTGGCAAAAATTGAAAAAGAAAGGAGAAAATCCAATGCTTGTCTGTTTGGAATTGTTGTAGGCAAATTCTGTACCTACAAGACATTCATCCCAATTGGTATGGTGGACATTCACAAAGGCATGCAACATATCCTCCAATGTACAATTTTCACATTCAGTTTGTCCATCAGTTTGAGGATGATAGGCCGTGGACAAAGCAAGCTTGGTGCCAAGTATCTGGAAGAGTACTTGCCAAAACCTCCCGGTAAATTGAGGATCACGGTCGGAGATGAGTACATGTGGCATCCCATGATGCTTGAAGACATTGTCAAAGTAGATTTGCACTAAGGTTGGAGCATCCATGGTATCACAGGTTGGTGCCAAGTGGATTTGCTTACTAAGCTTATCCACAAACACAACATTGCGGTGTGTCCTTGTTTTGTCTTTGGCAAGGATGTGATGAGATCCAAGGTCACATGCTCCCAGCAACCAGATGGAACGGTGAGTAGTTGAAGGGGTCCACTCGGCTTTTGGTTGTTGGCCTTGTTACATTGGCAGCTCTCACACGATCAAACAAATTCTCAAACATGTCGTGTCATGTTGGGCCACCACCATTGACGTTGGAGGGTACCCAAGGTCTTGTCCACACCCATGTGACCAAAGATGGGTAAATCATGGGCTTCTTGATGGCGCACAAGTCAAAGATCACCTTTAGCTGGAACATAGATCCGATCCTCATGGAATAAAAGGCCTTTGTTGATGGAGAAGGTGTTGTACTCCTTATCGCATGCCGTAAGGCAACCATGTACCATTTGGAAGAAGAGATCTTGGTGTAGAGCTGACTGAAACTCATTTTGGACCTTGGAGTCAACTGACACTGTTGAAATTGCCATTGTGATGAGAGGAAGAGACTTCAAATCAGGTCATTGTGATAAAGCATTAGGGATGACATGGAACTGACCTGGTTTGTACTCAAGTTTGATGTCATACAATTGGAGTTGTTTCTCCCATCGATGATGTCAACTCTTCATGTGTTCCAAGTGTACGGTCTGCAACAATGGTTTGTGATCAGTTTGCATGATCACTTGTTTCCCCAAGAGGTAATACCTCCATACCTTGGTGGCATATATCATTGCAAGGGGTTCTCAATCTCAAGTAGAGTGGTTTTGTTCAGCCGTATTGAGTCGGCAAGACACAAAAGCAACGGGATGGAGTCCATTTGGGAATTCTTGCTGCAGCACGGCTCCAATTGCAAAGTTAGAAGCATCAAAATCAACCACACAGGGTAGTTGAGGATCATATGGTTGAAGAACGGGTCTTGAAGACACCATATGCTTTAACTTCTGGAATGCTTCTTCATGCTTGGTGGTCCATTGGAAGCTCAAGTTCTTTCCCAAGAGGTCAATCAATGGTGCAGCCACATGAGCATAAAAATAAATGAACCATCGGTAAAAATTGGCCAATCCATTCAATGCCCATACCTTTGTAGCATCATTTTGAGTAGGCCAATAATGGCCTTGATTTTGTCTTCTTCCAGCTTGATCCCCTCTGATGAGATCTTATGACCCAAGAAGGTAACCTCTTTCTGCCAAAAGGCACACTTTGACTTCTTGTAATAAAATTTCCATTGTTGTAGTCGTCTTAGGACATCTCACACATGATTCACATGTTCTACCTTTGTCTTACTATAAATTAAGATATCATCCAAGAACACCACCATGGACCAATCCAATAGTCCATCCAGCACCCAATGCATTTGATCCGTGAAGACTATTGGAGTCCAAAAGGTAGAACTTTCCACTCAAAATGCCCATACCTTGTACAAAACGCATTCTTTTGCACATCTTCTTTATCAATAGGAATTTTTCAATAGCCATTGCAAAGATCCAACTTGGAAAAGTAGCGTGCTCCACTTAGTTGATCAAGCAAGTCATTGATCCGAGGCAAGGGATATGCATTCTTCATGGTTTGCTTATTGAGCCCACGGTAATCAATATAAAAATGAAGTCCTCCATCCTTCTTTGGAATAAAAAGTACCGGTGCCCCCCAAGGAAAGGTATTATGTTGTATGAAGTCCTTCTCCAACAACTCTATAAGTGTTGTTCACAACTCCTCAAACTCCTTTGGTGAGAGTTGATAGATCGGTCTACACACTGGAGTACTCTCTAGCGATAACTCAATCTTGAAGGGCACACCTCAATCGGAGGGTAATCTCTTTGGCAGATCATTCGGAAACACATCTGCAAACTCTTGAACTATCCAATCAACCATTGCTTGATGAGGCTCTTGGCACTCCTCTGATTGTTCTTGTGCAATCGGCTTGATCCACACTGCAAATACAAACTTATCTTCCTCCAAAGCTTGCTCTATGGTTGCTTTATTAACCAACTTCCCTTCTAGGGACTCATCTCTCTTCCAAGCTTGCTCCATGGTTGCCTTCTTGGCAAACTTCCCATCTTGGTACTCCACTCCCTTCAAGGTTCACTCTATGGCTACCTATAATACCAAGAGCTAGCCATATGATCTAGATGTGAAATTTGGTTTGGTACATCTGGAATGATGTTATACATGATGGTCAAAATAGATCAGATAGAAATATCACCAAAATGGTACTTCTACTAATAGGGTAGAAAATCAAAATAGATTTGAAAACCTTAGAACTAATAGCTAGACATATGATTTGAAGGTGACAATTGGGTTTGTAACATCAGGAATGATATTATACAGGAGGGACTGAATAGATCAGAAAGAAGTATCACCAAAAGGGGACTTCTACTAATAGAATTGGAACCGAAATGTGCCTGAAATCTTTGAAGGCAATTTTGGAGGCCTAAACGGATGAATTAGGCCTCAAAAATGTGCAAATTTCTCCTCCCACATGAGGGGATAGGCTGGTCTTCCCTCCTCCTTGCTTTTTCTTGTCGGGAGCTTTCCAATGGTACCTCATCTACATGATTCTGAGATTCCTATAGGAAGATTCCATAAAAGATTCCCTCTGGTCAAAGCTTGTATGACCAACCAGATGGGACCAGGACCGACATGTCACCCATCCAAGTAAGTAATCCAAGGGTGAAGCTTGCTGACATGTCACCTATCTATGTACCTAATCCTATGGTGGAGCTTCATTGGAGGAGATCCACTTTGACTATATAATAAAGAGAAGGTGCTCCTTTGGGGCATCGGAGTTTGAGTGTGAAAGTGTGTGTTTCTCATGGTGTGTTTCTCTTCAGGTCTCCTATCCTTAGAGTATTACAGTAGTATCAGAGCAGGTGTTGTCCAAGAGAGCGGATCACCCCTCTTGGAAGAACATGGGCTACTGAGATTGAGTAATTTTGAGGAGAGACATTCTGGTGTAATTGGTAGATTAGGAGGATAGAATGGATGTTCCAAGAAGACAATATCCAGTGCCTCACTTTCTATTCTTGAATCCATTCAACATCAAGATTATGTACATTTGGCATGAGCAAGTGAGAGTGTATTTGGTTTTTCACTTCGGAGCAGAGTTCATGGATACAAGAATGAATTTGCCAAACCTAGTGATTTTGCCTGTAGTGATTTACGATAGAGAGTGGGATTTGACAATTTACATTTTGTTGTGATGGATTTGAATGTCCCAAATCCTTTCCCTTTTAACACTCAAGTAGAAATTCCTGATATAGTGAGACCGAAAGTGATGTTTAGGGATTTCGTGGTCAGGAATTTTGGTGAGGAATATTACCAAAGAGTGGTAGCTTCTGAGGTCCCAATGGTAGTTCCAATAGTTTGTGCGCCCCCCAGAGTGATCATATTAACTCTCTATTGAAGTTTAGGGTATAGCAATTAAGTGTTACAGGAACCATAGATCTATAGTTGCAGGAGTTGGTGCAAGAATGCAAGGGATGTTGAACAAATTTCTAGAGATTAAGATGATCATGGAGGTGTTACAAAGTCAAGTGCAAACCCTCAGGAATGATCAAGCAATGCAAGAAGAAGAGTTGTCTCAAAATCCAATACTTGCGATTGAAGTACTTGGAGAGGCACCCGTGCCTACAAACCCTATCAATGATGAAGCCACATTACTACTCCGGATGAAGAAGACCTGCAACATGGAGCCTTACAAGGGGCAGCGTGCGATGGGAGTAGTGGAGAACTGGATCTCAAGAATGAATTGATATTTTTGGTTGTTCTCAACAGAGATCACCGAGCATGCTGGAAGCGTGTTTGCATGTGAGTACTTGACCAATAAAGCCCTCACATGGTACAACACTTGGGAATGATCCATGTTGGCCGAGAGAAGGGAGGTCACATGGACAGCAATGCAAGAAGGATTGCTGAAGAATTTCCAATCGGTGGATTCTATGTAGATGGCCCGGATCCAACTATGGGGATTGAAATAGAAGAACATCATACAAGAGTATGTCGAGGCATTTTTGGATCTACAAGTCGCAATAACCGACATGAGTCCAATAGAGGGTCTTGATAATTTCAAATGAAGGAGCGGATTTGCCAAGAAGTTATGGTACAAAATCCTTGCATGATATTTGAAGCCATTGCTTGTGCGCAAAGAATAGCATGAGCATTAGGTGGAGGAAAAGGAGTAGTTCCACCTCAAAATTATTGGGCAGAAATGTCACGTATGGGTGGACCAGTACTGATGGAACTGGGCAACCTTTGGTTTCGAGACCGAGGAGCACAACCGCTTCAAGAAGAATGAGGACGGGTAGAAGAACAAAGAGATGGAGTCCCACGAAGAGAAGGAACTCGAGGAGAACAATGCCGTTGTTACAATTGTGGTCATATTGGGCATATATCTACCAACTATCATGCTCAACTTCCCAAAGGGCCTCGACCTTCATACAGACAATCTTTGAACAATATGGAGAGATGCATTAAAGAGGAGGAGGTGGAAATCACTTTGGAAAACAAAGATCACCAATAAATGTACCTTGTGGCCTTACTGGCTCAATAAGGAAGCAGAAAAGCAAAGGAAGGAAGAAGACGAGCGCACAAAGGTACCAAAAGGCAACCTCACAATTGATTATAGTGAATGGGGTCCTAGAAGGCAATCAAGTGAGAGTGTTAATAGATCCGGGAGCCATAGAGAATTTCTTGTCTCGCTCTATTGCAATAAGATTGGGAATGGATCTAGAAAGAGATGAGAGTGAAGAAGTAGAGTTACCTAACGGACAAACAGAGAGGATTGAATCATTACCCAGGCAGGTAACACTATCTATAGGAAAATATCAAGAAGCAACTGAGTGGCAAGTGATACAATTAGCTTGTTATGATGCAATCTTAGGTATGCCATGGATGGAGCATTACAAACCTATGGTAGATTGGAGGAAGAAAGTAGTGAGAACCCACCAATGGTTGATCATTGGGGTTAAAGAAAAATCACATAGGCAAGAATTGTCTCTTCATATCATAGGGAAAATAGCTATCTGTAAGACTAATAGATGTTTCATGGGTCTAATAAGAGAATCCAGAGTGCACAACTTGAGGGACAAATTCTTGAGAAATTGAAAGATGTCGTAAATGAGTTTCAAGATGTCTTTCTTGATGATCTACCCTCAAATTACCACCAAAAAGGAGAGTAGATCATAAAATTGAGACACTCCCGGGGAAGACACCTCCTTATAAGGCCCCATATTGCCTATCACCTCATGAGTTGGAGGAGTGCAAGAATCAAATTGAGGATATGCTGCAAAAAGGGTTCATCCAACTCAGCGTATCACCATATGGGGCTTTGGTCTTGTTTGTGAAGAAGAAAGACAGTACAATGCGCATGTGCATTGACTATCGGGGTCTCAATCAGCAAATAGTGAAAAAAAATACCCCTTACCTTGCATGGATGATCTATTCAATCAACTCAATGGAGCAAGACACTTCACCAAACTAGATTTGCGGAGCGGTTACAATCAAATCCAAATTGCAAAGGAGGATGTGTACTATGGGCCGGCCTGTCTCTCACTCAAGATGAACCTCTGATGGCTATTATGGTAGGGCACCACGGACTAAGAAGGCAAGGAACCCCAACTCCATCATACTCCTCCAAGGCTAACACTCCAAGACTCAAGACATTGCTCACTGGAGAACTCAATGAGAGAGAGATAGTTGCAAATGAAAGGATGATCAGTACCTCCTCACTCCTTGTTTATATACTTGTGAAATAGTTACGTACCAAAGTTACTAATTACCGTAGTTACTCAAGTTACTAGACTAAAAGTCAAGTTAAGTCAAAAAGTAGAAAGGAATATCCATTCACATGGGGATATTCCCCTAAGCATGTGGTCTTATCTTGACCCAACCACTAAGTCAAGGATTCCTTCACATGGGCTATCCTTGGACTAAAGAAGAATCCAAAACAAAAAGGCTTGCGGGCCCAAGAGTTCTAAACTCTTTCCTCAAAGCCAAACACCTAGGAATAATACCAAGTCAATACACTAAAATCCAAAATAGAGGTGCTCATCTTTTCTACTTCCTCTAAAGTAAGGTCCCCTCTATCTTAGCTATGACTAAATTTAGCTAACCATGACTAATATAGAACCATCCTTTATCTCTATATAAATAATATCTCTTAAGTACTTGTAATACCAAACTAAATATCACAATACCACACACATGCACAAATAGGTGTTACAATACAAGACTACCTTTCAAACTAGGTATGGCCACTTTGAGTATCTCGTGATGCCTTTTGGTCTCACCAACGCACCTGCCACTTTCATGAGTCTAATGAATGACATATTTTGTCCATATTTGGATAAGTCTGTCATTGTCTTCTTGGATGACATCTTAGTATACAATAGCACAATGACAGAACACAAACAACATCTAAGAGAAGTCCTCCTGATTCTATGACAGAATCGATTGTATGCCAAAATCTCAAAGTGTGAGTTTGGCAACTCTGAAGTAGACTACTTGGGGCATAGAGTAAGTGCAGAGTGTATGCAAGTATTGACAGATAAAATAGAGGTCATTCAAAAATGGAGTGCCCCAAAAGATCAGACTCAACTCAAGAGCTTCTTTGGTTTGACGGGATTCTATCATCAATTTGTCAAGGACTTCTCCAAGGTTGCACAGCCTTTAACAACACTGCTTGGCAAGGGAAAGAAGTGGACATGGAGAACCACACAAGAGTTGGTGTTTCAAGAATTGAAAGCCGCCTTGCTGCATGCACCAATCTTGAAGTGGTATGACCCAAAACGTCCAATCAAGTTGGCTATAGATGCATCAAGCGTAGCAATCGGAGCAGTCTTACAACAAGAGTGGCATGACGGATGGCATCCCATTGCATATTTCTCTCAAAAGTTGTTACCAGCAGAGCGCAACTACCACACCATAGAACGAGAAGAGTTGGCCATCATCCTAGCAACCAAGCATTGGAAGCACTATCTGGGCGAGAAGGCATTTATGGTAGAGATAGACCACAAACCTCTAGTCTACCTCAAGACGCAGAAGGATCTATCTTGTCGCCAAATTTGATGGGCAGAGTGGAGAAAACGCTTCAACATGACAATCATCTATGTTGAAGGTAAGAAGCAACTTGCAAATGCATTCACCCGCATGCCAATGGCAAACAACTTGGTGGCAGAGGTTTAGATTAACTTTAAATTCTGGCTAGAGATTCTGGCGGCTACAAAAACTGATCCACAGATTGTAGAAGAGCAATCATCCAAAGGCGTCACCAGCACCCAAGGACTCACCTTTTGTGATGGAAGATTATGGATTCCAAATGTCCCAGAATTGCGCACCACCATTCTAGCGGAATGTCATGATTTGGCCATTACAGGTCATGTTGGAGTGGACAAGACCTTGGATGTAGTCCAATGCCATTACTATTGGCCCAAGATAGGCAATGATGTGATATACTATGTGCGTAGTTCCTTACTTTGTCAACAGAACAAAGCTTCTAATCAAGCTCGTACATGGCTCCTGCAACCTCTCCCCACTCCTACACAACGTTGGGAACAAGTGTGTATGGATCTTGTCCGTGAATTACCCAAGACCATATTATGATTTGACTCCATCGTGGTCTTTGTGGATTGGCTCAGCAAAATGATTCATGTACGCCCTACCACCAAGGAGGTGACTGCTCCACAACTTGCTCAATTATACTTAGATGCAGTCTTCTCTCACCATGGCTTGTCTCGAGTACTCATCACCGATAGGAGTACTCAATTCACCAGTTTGTTTTGGCACACCCTCTTTGGTTTCTTCAAAACCAAGTTGGCCATGTCCACAACTTACCACCCACAAATAGATGGACAAACAAAGCGGGCTAATTGCACTATTGAAGACATATTATGCGGCTTCACCTTAGAAGAGCAAGAGAGGTGGGACACCCTACTCCCGTTGGTGGAATTTGCTTACAACAATTCAGTGAATGCATCCACCCAGGTCGCTCCGTTCTTCCTCATGTATGGTGAGCATCCCTTCACACCTTCCAGCTTGATGTAGATCCGTTCGGTGGCTACCAAGGTCAATATAGTCAACACATTTGTTTCTAGAATCCAACAAGGGGTGGAGAGGCTAAGCACAAATTACAGATTACACAAAATCACCAAAAGCAGTATGCTGATGCACATCATGGGCACATGGAGTTCAATGTTGGGGATCAGGTATGGCTACCAACAACCAACCTCACATAAGTGGGACCTCGTAAGCTCAGACCTAGTTTTATTGGGCCTTTCTCAATTCGAGTCGAGTCGGCGCTATGGCCTATCACCTTGAGCTACCACCACACATGAAGATCCATCCAGTGTTCCATGTTTCCCTACTACGCAGATATGCTCCCTGATCAGGTTTGGGTCATTCCACACAAGACATTCAACCTTGTCCGACACTTGTTGATGGCAATAAGGAATATGAAGTGGAGCGTATTCTCCAAAAATGCATGCGTGGTACTCGTCATCCATGGGTGGATTATCTTGTCCAGTGGAAAGGTTACCCCCTCTATGAAGCAACCTAGGAACTCATTGCCAATTTGACACATGCATCACTTTTGGTGCAAGCATTTGAGCAAAAGTTGCACAACAAGGACGTTGCGTCTTAAAAGGAGGGAGGTTTGTAATACCAAGAGCTAGCCATATGATCTAGATGTGAAATCTAGTTTGGTAACATCTGGAATGATGTTATACATGATGGTCAAAATAGATCAGATAGAGGTATCACCAAAATGGTACTTCTACTTATAGGGTAGAAAATCAAAATAGATTTGAAAACCTTAGAACCAATAGCTAGACATATGATTTGAAGGTGAGAATTGGGTTGGTAACATCTGGAAGGATGTTATACAGGGGAGACTGATTAGATTAGAAAGAGGTATCACCTAAAGGGGACTTCTACTAATAGAGTTGGAACCAAAATATGCCTAAAATCTTTGAAGGCAATTTTGGAGGCCTAAACAGATGAACTAGGCCTCAAAAATGTGCAAACCCCCCCCCCTTGGAGGTTAGGCTGGCCTTCCCTCCCCCCTGCTTTGTCTTGTCGAGAGCTTTCCAATGGTACCTCACCCACATGATTTTGAGATTCCTATAAGAAGATACCCTAAAAGATTCTGTCTGGTCAAAGCTTGTTTGACCAACTAGATAGGACCAGGACCAACATGTCACTCATCCAAGTAAATAATCCAAGGGTGGAGCTTGCTGACATGTCACCTATCTATGTACCTAATCCTATGGTGGAGCTTCATTGGAGGAGATCCACTTTGAATATATAATAAAGAGAAGGTGCTCCTTTGGGGCATCGGAGTTTGAGTGTGAAAGTGTGTGTTTCTCATAGTGTGTTTCTCTTCAGGTCTCTTATCCTCGGAATATTACACTACCTTCTTGACAAACTTCCCATCTTGGGATTGACTATTCTTAGGTGTCTTACTCAGAGGTGCCAAACAACATAATTAGAAATTCCTACCTTGGTGTTGTACTTGAATTTGGCATCGGGTCCAATCAAATTGAACCTTATGACGTTCAAGCCAAGGTAGACCCAGAATGATATCATAGTGTAGAGGTGCCACTACAAACCTCATACACTCTAAATACTCCTTCCCAATCTTGAAAGTAACAAGATGCGAGGTGCGGAATGCAGAACCCTTTCTACCATTCACCTTCATCAAACTACTTCCAATCATTGGTTTGATAGGAATACACAATTCCTTTGCTACTTGCATAGACATGCAATTCTCTGAACTTCCAAAATCAACCAAAATCCTACAACCCTGAATGGATATTGTACCTTGCAAGTGAAGCAAACTTGCATAGATTGAGGCTTCAATCCTATTGGAACTAATCAAGCTCCCAATAGGTGGCTTGAAATCTCCTACTGGGATTCTTTGTTTCCCTTATCATTCGGTTCCATAACCTCCATCTGGGCAACTTGTCAAGGTCGCTCATTCCTAAGTGAACATTCAACAATGCAATTTCCAACTTGGCAACAATAAAAACAACCTCCATTTTGTCACAATCTTTCTTTATTTGCTACACCAAGTGGCCTCCATTAGATAACATCAATCTCCATTGGTGCTAGTTCTTCCACCTGTGGGTATTGTACTGGTAAGCTTGGTGTAAGTCAAGGTTGAGGCCAAGTTGTTGCAACCAAGGAATCAAAGCACTCAGCCAATTGCATGGCTTCTTCTATGTTTTGTGGTTCTTGCATGGTCACCTCCAATTTGGTTCGTGACTTCAATCCCCACACAAATCAGTCCAAAACTTCTCCTTCTTGTATATCTAGAATTTGCATGATGATGTTCTAAAATTGTGTGATGTAGCCTCTTACAGAGCCAATCTACTTCAACTCTGCCAATTTATCTTGTGCGGCTCGGGTTGCATTTATAGTTTGAAATCAACCAAGTATTGCATCCTTAAATTCTATATATGTCAAGATTGGTGCAACAATCTGTTGTTCAACTCGTTCCACTCTAAATTCCTACCAAAGTTTTGCCACACCATCCAATCGGCTAGAAGCCAAGAAAATCTATTTTTGTTCATCTAAACAGAAGATGGTTGGTGACTTCAAAGTAACATTTGCAATCAAACACAAAATTCTCCATTGTGCCCGGAAGATTCTTGCCTTCAAACACCTTGGGTTTTGGAAATCAAATACAATCTTCTCCATCTCGCATTGGCACTCTCTCTATATGTTCTTGTTGTTGTTGGTCTTGTTCATCCAACAATCAAGTAAGGTGCTCAATTTGTTGCTACATCGCAAGGATAACGTCCAATATTGCTGCCATAGCTACTACTCTATCCTACTACTCTCAATTTATCTAATTGATTAACACATAGAAACAACACATCTACCTTTCTCCATAAGTGACAACCCAAAGTATCAAGGGTTCCTCAGACACAGTGATCATAAGTAGAAAATCCTACCCAAAGCATGAGGTGATGAATTGTGTGAAGCGGTGCTTGGGTAATATCTAGACACAAAAATCCCAATGGTTTGGCGGAAGTGGATTTGATGGTTCATAACTTCCATCCATCCTATTCTTGTTTTGATACCAATGTAAAAGACCAAGACCGAGGAGAAAATAGGAGAATGGAAACTCACATTGGGACACTTGAATGAGGGAAAACTCCGAATGCCTAGCATGAGCTTTGGCTTTGGTATTTATAGGTAGCATACAAGGGCCTTGAGAAGTTTCTCAAGAAGCTTCCTTCTAGAAGCTGCCTACTTGGCATGCAAGCTAAGCTAGTTGGAAGCTTCTAGAAGCTACTTACTTGAGGTGCAAGCTAAGCTAGACGGGAAGCTTCCCAAGAAGCTTCTTAGATACTTCTGGAATATTTTAGGCTAATTTGTCTTATGTGCTACTTCGTAAGCCCAATTAACTTTGTCGCTAAACTCCATATTGTTACAATCTTGACAAATGGCTATAGGTAAATCTAGATCTCGTCCATAGAGTAGAAAGTAAGGAGAGAAGGATGCTAAGGAGACTTTTTGGCTGAACCAATAGCCCGTGGCCAAATTAGGTAACTAGAGATCCCAATCTCCCAAGTGGCCTCTCTGCAAACCATACTTCCACAATCCTCTCTTCACAATCTAAACCACTCTCTCTGCTAAGCCATCTACCTTAGAATGATCTTGAGAGGTAGTATGATGATCAATCAAAGCCTTGTCACAAAAGACTTGAACTTCTCCAAGAACTCTTATACCTTGATTAGTCAAAACCTCAATTGGTGCACCAAAATGACTAAGATCTAGGACCGAGTAAGTTCTCTTTTCACTAGACTTGTCAAGAAGTGCCACCAACTCAATCCACTTAGAGAAGTGCTTCATCATCACCAAAATGTACCAATAATGTTTCACAATCAACAATAAAGGTCCAGCAAAGTCCAAACTCCAACGGTAACCCAATCCCATGATAGGTAATGGGTGCAACTATGGCATAGGAGCATTGAATGATGCTCTAACTCAATCATAAACCACACAACTTGCAACAAACTATTTTACATTGGTGTGCATACCACGCCACCAATAATAACTCTAGAGTAAGCTATATGTATGCATTACTTCAAAATGTCCTAGCTCCTCATGAGCATGACGGACCAATTGTGGTCTTTGAGATGGAAGTGATACTACTCGCACTCTACCATCCTCCCATACACAGAGAAGGTGTTTGCACTCCAATCTGAACCTCTTGGCTTGCTGAAGAACATGGTCTCTCTCCTTGGCCCTACTTATGCCACCTACAACACTAGTGCAAAGATAGTCCATCATTAAGATATCATCATGAATATCTCATTGAATTGTACCACTATCTCTACTCTTTGGATCTATGACCTCAATAACTCCTCTTGTAGGCACTGAGAGAGATACCACCAAAGCCCTAAAAAATATACACAAAAAGGCAGATGCATGCCAACCTAGCACTGTCTCCTCATCTATCTCACCATACCAACATGCTCCGGTCTGATCTTGCTAGTTGGGCAATGGGTTTCTACTCAACTCATCTGCATCAGAGTTCACCACTCCTGATCTGTGAAGAACCATGAAATCATACTCTTGTAAAATTAAAGCCCATCGTGCAAGCTTCCCCAAAGCTTATCAGACTCCATCAACCACTTCAATGGCTGATGATCAGTGATGAGAGTAAAGGGATTACCAAATATGTAACATTGGAAATGTGCTATTGCCCAAACTGCTGCCAAGCACTCTCCCTCATATGAACTATACTTTGCCTCCACTAAATTGTTGGAGCAACTAGCATAGGCCACCACAAACTCCTTCCCCTCATCATCATGTTGGGTGAGCATTGCTCTAAGCCCCCAACATACTCCAATCAATGTGAACCTGAAATGGTAGTTCTCTGATTGGTCTCCTCAAAATAGGAGCAAAATTGGTCTCCTCCCCTTGAGCTCTACATAAGCTCTCTCTTGCTCATCTCCCCAACACCACTCTTGTGTAAGCTTGGTCATCTTTGTAAGGCCTTGGCGATGGCATAAATCCTCTAACATAGCAATGATAGAAGTTTGCCAACCCAAGGAATGCTCACACTCTCCTCGCATCCATAGGCCAAGGAATACGCGCAATAGCTTCCACCTTGGTCTATTGAACACCAAGTCCTCTAGGGTAGATAGTGTGACCCAAATACTTAACCTGCTCATAGAAGAACCTACACTTTCTAGGCTATAATTTGAGTCCATGAGATCTCAACCTCTCAAACACCTCCAACAATTGTCTCTCATGCTCCTCCACAATAGTGCTACAGACCAAAATGTCATCAATATAGCACCGAGAAAAATCCAATCTAGCTAGGATCCTATCCATGATCCTCAAACTCAGGAGGAGTATTCTTTAATCCAAATGGTAAGAACCTCCATTGATATAACATCCTTACCATGAGGATCAATAACCCAAAATGTTATCTTGGACTTATCCTCTTCCTTGATTAGCAATTGATGATATCTTGCTCAAAGATCCAACGTATTGAAGACCTTTGCAATTGCATCAAAGATCTCCTTTGGTGTAGGCATGGCATACCAATCAGGCCAAGTCTATCTGTTGATAGGACGGTAATCTCCACACATCTGCCTATTTGTGTAGTTTCCATGCATATCCTTCTTGGTTGGCATCATGTAATACCAAGAGCTAGCCATATGATCTAGATGTGAAATTTAGTTTGGTAACATCTAGAATGATGTTATACATGATGGTCAAAATAGATCAGATAGAAGTATCACCAAAAGAGTACTTCTACTAATAGGGCAAAAACCAAAATAGACTTAAGAACCTTAGAACCAATAGCTAGACATATGATTTAAAGGTGAGAATTGGTTAGGTAACATTTGGAAAGATGTTACACATGATGGACTAAACAGATCAGAAAGAGGTATCACCAAAAGGGGACTTCTACTAATAGAGTAGGAACCAAAATATGCCTGAAATCTTTGAAGGCAATTTTGGAGGCCTAAACGAATGAATTAGGCCTCAAAAATGTGCAGATCCCCCCCCCCCAACAAAGAAAAAGCTGGCCTTCCCTCCCCTTGCTTTGTCTTATCAAAAGCTTTCCAACGGTACCTTACGTGATTTTGAGATGCCTATAGGAAGATTCCCTAAAAGATTCCCTCCGGTCAAAGCTTGTTTGACCAACCAGATAGGACCTAGATCAGACATGTAACCCATCCAAGTAAGTAATCCAAGGGTGGAGCTTGCTGACTGTGGTGCCCACATTTTTTTGTTTTTTCAAAATAAAGGAGAAGAAGTGTATAGAGAAGTCCTATTGCGCTTGTATGGCCAAAGAAGGCAAAGAAAAAAGTCTTCGAGATGAAACCTGAAGTAAAGTGACTTTGAGTCATGGGGCAAAGTACTCAAAAATGCCCTGTCAGCATACAACCCAAAGTAAAATGTCTTCGTATTATGGGGAGCTCAACCCGAGGCAAAGACAATCTAACAACCTTTCGTCGGGGTGAGAAATTCAAGAAGGGACCGTTCAAAAACCGGCGGCCCATACACGCAAAGGTTGTTTAACAGTGACAGGTGCATGCAAGAGGTGTGATTTCTTGGTAGAAACTCAAAGTGACGGAAGACAAAGAAGCGCAACTCTATAAAAATCAAACTTGCAAAGACAAAATGTCGAGTAATTTTCCTTTGCCGTTGAGAAGTCGTCTTGCAGGTGATTGGGGGAAGGGAAATAAAGTTGGAATTGTGTTTGTGCACAAGGGAGAAGTCGCGAGAGTGAAATCGAGAGAGAGTGAGAAAGTAGAAGAGATGGGAGGAGGAAAGAAGAACTTCAAATTCGCAGTGAGAAATCATGCGATTTGGAGGTTAGACGTAATAGCAAGGATCAAAGTCTTGAGCCAACTTTGGATCACATTTCTGCCATGGAACTGGAATGTAAGCTTTCCAAGATTCATGACAGAAATCATCGAGAGTAAGTGACTCGATGGACCCAAGGAAGAAGGGAAGAGAGGAAATCCGGCTCACTGGATAGAGTCGGATTGGAGACTCGTACTCGAGAAGGAGGCAGGCTCGGAGCAGGGAGCCACGTTCTTGGGGAAGGGAGAGATAGCTCAGGAGACTCAAGAGGTGAGAGACGCTTTCTCTTTGAAGAGAACAAAGAATGGATATAAGGTTGAGAGTTACAGGGATCCAGTGAAGAGAGGGATTGTGAGTGCTCTCATGGCAATCTTGAAGCCGGAGAGAACAACTTATGTGATGAAACACCAAGCGGTGTTCTTCCATAAGTTGTTTGTAGGAGAACCTATTAATTGGGCGAGGTGCTTCCATGGGAGGATGAGACAGATGGTGTGGAATTTGTGGGATAAGTCGCCTCCACACTACATCGTACCGTTTGTAGCACATTTCTACCTCGGGTTGAATTTGCTCAATTCGGCGGAGCAAAACAAAATGGTGTCTCACTTCCATCCCGACTTAAGAAGAGAAGTTGACGTGGAGGAATAGCAGTACATTCTCCAAATCCAAAGCACGGATGATTACTACACGAAGATGGGTAAGAGCGTGGAGATAGAAGCGAGTACTTTGACGACGAAGAAGAGAGGTTGGCAAGGTGAAGCCAAAGATATCAAGAAACCCCGGAAGACGCAGAGAGGCAACCCGAGGCAAGGAATGGTGGTAATTGAGTCGGAGGACAAAGACTCAGAAGGAGATGCCGAGCTCAATTCTTCTCAAATCTGTCAAGGCATTGCTTCAATTGCACTTCACTCAGGATCAAACACACAGAATGAAGATCAAGGCTGTGGAATCCAACATCCAACAAACACTCTGACTTGCACTTCAAATTTCTCCAAACACTCACAAACACAATTGCAAAGTTGATACTTGAAATCAAGGTCAAGCGACGAGCACTGCTTCACAGCACTTCGCTTTATCTATCCTCAGAAATAATGAGCACTAAATAACATTAGACTACGAATGCCACTCTTAAGTAGTGAAGCAATCAACAGTTCTAACAACTATACCGTTCTACAACAACTGTTCTAACCTGCAGATCCAAAATGACAATGCACCTCTTCATATCTGCCTCTTCAAATCTCAAATCTGTTACTAATCCGATCCGATGTCTACTTTGTCTTGTGCTTTCAAACCCAAACCCAAAGTAACTTTACTTCCTAATATTCTGTCCTCGGGTTTCACAACTTCTAATTCTTCTACCAGATCCAACAATTCTCTTTCTTGATCTGAAATTCCACTAGTGGGTAATCTATCTAACTCGTTATCTCCCGACCCACTCTTCTCTAATGTCTCCATTGGTAACTCCGAAGACATTTGTACTCCTATGTTATTTCCTTCGGGTTTTGCTTGAACATCTTTCCGAAGCTTTCCTATCTCTATTTTCACTAAGTCTAATCTAAATGAAATGTTATCCTCTACTTCTAAAATCTTCCTATCTACCCGAGTCCTTAAACTAATCAACAAGGCGTTCAAATCAGTGTCTTTTGCATGTCTTTGCCTCGTCTCCTGCACCAACAATTTCAACTCGTGCAGTCTCGTCTCTTCAATTTGAACGCTGGTCTCTGTACTCAACATTGCATTCATCTGGAGGACAATCTCCTTTATTGGCTCCAATCTTGTCATCCTTTCTCGTTCTCGATCTGCAAGCCATTCCTCTTGATACATCGCCAACTCCTCTTCAAACTCGGCTTTCACCGACTCCTTCTCCTTCTCTTTCTGGACAACCTTCTCCTCCTGATTACAAAGTAACTCTTGTAATCGATCTTCTTCTCTGTATCGTGCCGCCAACTCTCATTGCCAGAGTTGCTTCTTCTCCTCAACACTCTCCATCACTCTATCGAGCTCCTGATCCTTTTGCAACTACTCTCGCCATAGCATGGATTACTTCTACTCTTGAATCAGCAAATTGCTGCTTCAAGATCTCATACTCCGCTACTTGTCTCTCCCTTGCTATGTCACTCTTCTTCACAAGATCCTCTTGATAATTTACCTCGCTCTTCATGTTTTCAATAACCTGACTTCTCACCACTGCCTCTGCTCGCAACACTTCCCTTTCCTCCTCTCCTCGGGTTACACTCTTCTTCAACTTCGAGTTCTCTCCTTCTAATCGTGCTAATACCTACAACACAGTCGTCACTTCCGGACATGTCGACTGCATCTCCCTCTTCTTGTACTCCAACCTCACCAACAATGGACACACAATTTCCTGCAGGTACTCCACTCCATTTCTTGCACCTACTTCTTCCGGCATAGAAATCTCCCTCCTTACCTCTTTTTCACCCGATACTCAACTTCTCCTCTGCAATCTTTGTATTGGAATGGATGCCTCACTTCCCGAGCTTTTGCTTACCTTGTCTTTTGCTTTACTTTGCCCCGCTTCACACTTCGCCTTACGTCTTGAGCAAACTCCTCGCTGTACTGCGATCTTCTTTTCTTTGGGCACAGTTACTTCGTCTTCCAATTGTGTATGAACTTCTTCTTCTTCTGCTTCTTCAGCCAATGGAGCCAATGTCATTTCTCCCTCTTCATCACTATTGCTACTTGTATCCCCACTCTGCAGTGTTAGCTCAGGCTCTTCCTCGTGTTCTGAGTCTTTAGTCTTGAGCTCGGCATCTCCTTCTGAGTCTTCGTCCTCCGACTCAATTACCACCATTCCTCGTCTTGGGTTGCCTCTCCGCGTCTTCCAAGGTTTCTTGATATCTTTGGCTTCACCTTGCCAACCTCTCTTCTTCGTTGTCGGAGTACTCCCTTCTATCTCCACGCTCTTACCCGTCTTTGTGTAGTAATCATTCGTGCTTCGGATTTGGAGAATGTACTACTGTTCCTCCACGTCGACTTCTCTTCTTAAGTTGGGATGGAACTGAGACACCATTTTGTTTCACTCCACCAAATTGAGCAAATTCAACCCGAGGTAGAAATGTGCTACAAATGGTACGATGTAGTGTGGAGGCGACTTATCCCGCAAATTCTACACCATCTGTCTCGTCCTCCCATGGAAGCACCTCGCCCAATTAATAGGTTCTCCTGCAAACAACTTATGGAAGAACACCGCTTGGTGTTTCATCACATAAGTTGTTCTCTCCGGCTTCAAGATTGCCATGAGAGCACTCACAATCCCTCTCTTCACTGGATCCTTGTAACTCTCAACCTTATACCCATTCTTCGTTCTCTTCAAAGAGAAAGCGTCTCTCACCTCTTGAGTCTCCTGATCTATCTCTCCTTTCCCCAAGAACATGGCTCCTTGCTCCGAGCCTGCCTCCTTCCCGAGTACGAGTCTCCAATCCGACTCTATCCAGTGAGCCGGATTTCCTCTCTTCCCTTCTTCCTCGGGTCCATCAAGACACTTATTCTCAATGATTTCTGTCATGAATCCTAGAAAGCTTACATTCCAATTCCATGCCAGAAATGTGATCCAAAGTCGGCTCAAGACTTTGATCCTCGCTATTACGTCTAACCTCCAAATCGCATGATTTCTCACTACGAATTTGGAGTTCTTCTTTCCTCCTCCCATCTCTTCTACTTTCTCACTCTCTCTTGATTTCACTCTCGCAACTTCTCCCTTGCGCACTAACACAATTCCAACTCTATTTCCCTTCCCCCAATCACCTACAAGATGACTTCTCAACGGTGAAGGAAAATTACTCAACATTTCGTCATTGCAAATTCAATTTTTATAAAGTTGCGCTTCTTTGTCTTCCGTCACTTCAAGTTTCTACCAAGAAATCACACCTCTTGCATGCACTTGTCACTATCAAACAACCTTTGTGCGTATAGGCTGCCGGTTTTTGAATGGTCCCTTCTTGAATTTCTCACCCCGACAAAAGGTTGTTAGGCTGTCTTCGCCTCAGGTTGAGCTCCTCCTAATACGAAGACATTTTACTTTGGGTTGTATGCTGACAGGGCATTTCCGAGTACTTCGCCTTATGACCCAAAGTCACTTTACTTCGGGTTTCATCCCGAAGACTCTTTTCTTTGCCTTCTTCGGCCATACAGGCGCAATACAACTTCTCTATACACTTCTTCTCCTTTATTTTGAAAAACCAAAAAAATGTGGGCACCACACTGACATGTCATCTATCTATGTCCCTAATCCTAAGGTGGAGCTTCCTTGGAGGAGATCCTCTTTGTCTATATAATAAAGAGAAGGTGCTCCATTGGGGCATCAAATGTTTGAGTGTGCAATCTATGTTTTCTCTCTTCTCTTGTCCTTGATGTATTACACATCACTATAGCTGATGCATACTCTCCATGTGAAATCTCTACCAAACCAATCTCAAAAATGTCATTTCTCCAGCTCTGAATCAATGCTTGCTCCATGTCACTTTATCTATAGGGATGTCAAAAAATTAGTGTATCACAAGTAAGCTCAATCCATATACCGGATCCCTTTAGAGCACCCAAATCCTTCATACTAAAGGCAAAACAACTCATGTAGCTCCTCAAGAACCTCCAAACTCTCTATCTTTCCTCTCTTGTAAGCTTGGGTCCAAGATCCGGCTCCCAAGTATCCTCTATAAGTATCATAGGAGTGGAAGACATATTGACTAGCTGCTACACTAGAACCTTGGGAGCAATAATGTCATGCTCCTAACCACTAGAGGTCCTAACCTCATTGTGAAAAACTCCCTCCAATATAGCTGCAAGCTCTTTACGTCCCCTAGCTGCATCCCAAGTAGACCAAGGATGTAATCCAAGTAGTCCACGCTCACTTGGATGGACTCCAAGTAGACCACTCTCCCTACTAGCCACTGGTTGTGTCCCAAGAATACCTTGTCTACTTGGTCCATCACTCCCAACATATGCTTGACTCATCTTGATAGGCATAGAGCTCACAAGTGTCCGAGTGGTGATGCCTATCAAGCGCATCCTATGCTACTCTACCAAACCTCCTACTCCTAAACTCCTAAAACAAGGCTCAAAAATCCAAGTCAAGCAGTTTAGGTCCATAGTTTGACCTAACATTTGATGCTTAGATGCCTTTGACATTGCTAGAACAATGATAATATCAGTGAAAAAACCCATCAACCGCTCTCTCTCATCGGCATTGGGCTCCACCAACTACTATAATTGTGAGTGCCAAACCAATTCAAGGCCTCCCTCTTGAAAAGCATGGGAGCTTGGGAAACTCATAAGTGTAGGAAAAGTAGCTCTGAGTTGTCCAACTAGGTTCACCATTGCCATAGGTGACCTATCAGCCATTACCATTGTCTGAGACTAACACCTAACATCCAAGATGTCATCAACAATGATGTGGTCTAGTTGTTGAATCCCATCATAAGCGCGTTGTAGAACCTCTTTAGGTAAGAGATTTGTCCACCAAAGACAAAGATGATGAGCCTGTGATCCTACTCTAGCTACATCTAACAACATGGCAGGTCCCATCTAAGAATGGACTTGATGTGTACTTGCCATTATCTAGGTGCAAGAATTACCCATCAAAGGGATGTTCTTCAAAAGGTAAGGTGGAGAAATAGATTGATGAACTTGGAGATGTCATAGTATTTGTAACATCTCCCAAAACACACCAGAATAAGGATCTTAAAGACAAACCTCGACCAACATGTGTATGTCCTTGACATGGCCATCCAAAAATCACCAAATGAATAGGCCTATATCTCTCTAGATCATGCGCCCCTAATAAGGAAATGTCTACTAGTAGGGCCTTTTGGTAATCCTTGATTGTTGACATTGGTAATAACTCAGGATACCAATAGGCCAAGTGTGTCACATGATGAAGAGAGAATCATCTAGTAGTCTCATCTCTCTCCACATACAAGTACCTCTATACTCATATACCCACCTATAGTACCGCAACTAGTCTAGTGCTAATCCCACCAAAACAACTCTAATAGACATACTTCCTCTATTGGATATTGCCAAGCAATGAGTGTGGTATCCAAAGGTGTCAAGGTAATTGACTTTAGATGCTCATCCTTATACCGGTTGCCTAGTGGTACAAAGGCTCCACTCCAAGTGTGTTGCACCAACTAATTTGCATGCTATTGCAATGCCTCCTCTAAACTCTACAAAGGAACATCCAAGGTGGATGGAATGATACCACTTGTACTCCAAATTTGAGTGATCTCTCTGGTACTAGAGTATCCTCTACATGGGCATTCCCCTCCAATAAATCCCCATGCCAAGAAACAGAACCATTGAAAGCTAAAACTAAAGCCACCATAGTTCTAGACAATAATGAGCCAAGACTACCACTATTGAAGCATATTAGTGGACAACATATTTGTCCCTCACCAAACTGCCAACGTGGTCTATAGGAGGTTGTCTCCTCCCAATAGTCAATACTGAAACCCATGGGATACAATATTGCTCTCCCAACTACTAACAAATCATATGACTCAGCCAGGGTTGCAATGGCCTGAGCTATCAATTGTATCACTTGGGTGGATTACTCTCAAATGGTGTTAGTCATGTATAAACTCTATTAGCTATAGAGTGAGAGAAAAGAAAAAAAAATTGAGAGAAAAGAAAGATAAAGAGGGGTTCAGATGAGAAAACTTCTGGTTTTCTTTGGCAAGGATGGAGAAAATGTGGAGGCCTTTGTGAGAGACTTCAAGAGAACTTGCATAGGAAATAATGAGAGGAGGAAGAATGAGTGGGCCTCATTATTACCAAATTTCTTTGAAGATGTAGCACTTACATGGTATGAGTCAAAATACCAAAAGAAAGAGAGGAAAGATGTGCAAGGAGAGTCTTGGGAGAGTTTGACTTCAACACCCATTGAGAAATTTCTTCTAGATGAGGGTTATGAGAGATTGATGAGTGAAGTTATCTTTCTTAAACAAGGAGATGGAGAGAAAGTGAGAGTCTATGTAGAAAGAGTAGAGAAGTTAGAGTCCATATTTTGCATAGTGTTGAGGAAGGGTGTGGATGATATGGAGACTACTATGATTGGCATAGGGGCCATGCTCACCAAGAATTTTATGGGAGTGTTGAGACCATAGATTGGAAGTAAGGTGAGATATGAGAAACCTTCTTCCAAGGTTGAAGGTATCAAGATTGCAATTTGTATGGAGGAGAGTTTGGAAGGAGATGAGTGTGATTTGGTGGTGAAGGGGATTGTGCATCTTTCTCAAGCCTACAATTATGGTGGAAGGGTTTAGGGGTTTACAGTTTAGGATTAGGGTTTAGGGTCTAAAGGAATTGCCCAAATTCCACTTACCATGGAAGAAGGGGTTATGATGGAGCCAATAGAGAGAAAGAAGAAGGTAGTGAAACCGAAGTGTCTCCTAATCCAAACAAAGATAAGGGGATAGCATCCATAGATGTGGTTGAGAGGAAGTATGAGAGGAAGTATGAGAGAGTGCTCAAACTCCAAGGGCTTAATTTAGAGCTTTTGGCACAAGAGAAGAATAGAACTTGTTTTGCAAAGGATATATACTCTTCTCAAGAATTTACTCCTAGCAAGGATACTCCTATGTCCACTAGGAGCACTTGCACCTCAATACCATCAACAACAAAGACTCCAAGGAAGAAATTAGGGATGGAGGACTTCTTGATTTCAAAGCAACAATGGAACTACAATGTGTTGGAGGGTGTTAGTAGTCATAAGGCTAACACTGTAGTGGGTCAACTGATCGCTTTGAACCCTACCTTGAGAAAGGAGCTTAGAGGTAGTTTGAGTTTTACAAGGAGCAAGAGGAAGAAGATGCAAAAGCTCTAGTATCAATAGGGGGTGGATGCCAAACCAGCATCATGGGAGGCTTGTGAATATGCCTCTAAGATTGATGTGAAAGTGAATAGTCACAACATCAAGGTTGCATTGGTTGAAGGAGGATCAGGATTGAATGCTATGTCAACAAGGTTGATGAAGAAGTTAGGTATGATACCCTCTAGACCTTCAACATTTGTGGTGAGCATGGCAAATAAACAACAAGTTTGACTAGTAAGGGTGATGGATAAGGTGGTAGTTTAATTTATGGGAGTTCAAAATCTCATGACTTTCCAAGTCTTGAAGGATTCAAACTATGATTTGCTTCTTGGGAGACCATGGTTGAGAACAGCACTCACAACTGATTGATGGCACAAAGGGTAATTGAGGATTAGGCCATCAAATCATAAAGTCAAGTTCTTGTGACTAACACCACCAACACTTCACATTCAGATACACAATCTTCTGACTATTGGGAATTAGATTCCAAAGAAGGAGTTGCATGTGTGGACACAAGCATGGAAGAAGAGACTTCCACAGAGGAGGATGAATCTGAATTTGATTCAGATGTGTTTCCTTTATGTGCTATGGATTTTTCACCTAAACCGGAGGTTTTTAAGGACCCAGATAAATCACCATTGACACTTGAGGAGATAGAGATGAGGTTATCTACTCTCAAGTATGGTCCAAATGTTACCAAGAAGGAGAAGGTAAGAGGAGATTTTATGCAAGTTCATCCATATGTTTGCTTTCAATTACAAGGATCCAAAGGAAGTCACCTTGAAGGAGCACAAGATAGAGGTGGAGTCACATGCAAGACCAGTCCGCTAAAGGCAACATTGCATTAGCCCACCAATAGCTTTTGTTGTGAAGCAGGATATTGATAAGCTCAAGGAGGTTGGATTGATCTTTGAGGTGAAGAATTCAGAATGGGTGTCTCCAATTGTGATTGTGAAGAAAAAGAATGGCAAGCTTTGGGTATATGTGGATTATAAGAAGCTCAATGTTGTTGCAAAATGCAAAACACTTTCTACCATCCGCCATCATCAAACTACTTCCAATCGCTGGCTTGATAGAAATACACAATTCCTTTGCTACTTGCATAAACATGTTATTCTCTAAACTTCCAGAATCAACTAAAATCCTACAACCCTGATTAGATATCATACCTTGCAAGTGAAGCAAAATTGCATAGGTTGAGCCTTCAATCCCATTGGAACTAATCAAGTTCCCAATAGGTGACTTGAAATCTCCTTTTGGGATTCTTTGTTTCCTTGATCATTCCACTCCACAACCTCCACTTGGGCAACTTGTTGAGGTTGTCTATTCTTGAGTGGACATTCAGCAATGCAATGCCCCAATTGGCAACAATAAAAACAACCACCATTTTTTTGCAATTTCTCTCTATCTGCCGTCCCAAGTGGTCTTCATTGGTGCTAGCTCCTCCACTTGTGTGTAGTATATTGGTAGGCTCTATGGTGGTTGAGGTCGAGACCAAGTTGTTGCCACCAAGGAATCAAAACATTTGGCCAACCGCATGGTTTCCTCCAAGTGTTATGGCTCCTGCATAGTTACCTCTAATTTGGTTCTTGCCTTCAAGCCCCTCACAAATCAATCCAGAGCTTCATCTTCCAATATATCTAGAATTTGCATGATGGTGTAATACTCTAAGGACAAGAGAACAGAGAAAACACATATTGAACACTCAAACATTCGATGCCCCAAAGGAGCACCTTCTCTTTATTATATAGACAAAGAGGATCTCCTCCAAGGAAGCTCCACCATAGGATTAGGGACACAGATAGGTGACATGTCAGCAAGCTCCACCCTTGGATTACTTACTTGGATGGGTGACATGTCTGGTCTAGGTCCTGTCTGGTTGGTCAAACAAGCTTTGATCGGAGGGAATCTTTTAGGAAATCTTCCTGTAGGCATGCTCCAATCACATTCCAATAGTTCATAAACAAGGTGTTTGAATTGTAACACCCATTTGTCCATGTGTGTGGTATTATGATATTAAGCTTGGTATTACAAGTACTTGAGAGATATTATTTATATAGAGATAAAGGATGGTTCTACATTAGTCATGATTAGCTAAAGTTAGTCATAGCTAAGATAGAGGGGACCTTACTTTAGAGGAAGTAGAAAAGATGAGCACCACTATTTTGGATTCTAGTGTGTTGACTTGGTATTTCCTAGGTGTTTGGCTTTGAGGAAAGAGTTGAGAACTCTTGGGCCCGCAAACTATTTTGTTTTGGATTCTTCTATAGTCCAAGGATAGCCCATGTGAAGGAATCATTGACTTAGTGGTTGGGTCAAGATAAGATCACATGCTAGTGGAATATGACCATGTGAATGGATATTCCTATCTACTTTTTGACTTTACTTGACTTTTAGTCTAGTAACTTGAGTTACTACATTATTAGTAACTTTGGTACATAACTATTTCACAAGTATATAAACAAGGGGTGAGGAGGTACTCAACATCCTTTCATTTGCAACTATCTTTCTCATGGAGTTCTCTAGTAAGCAATGTCTTGAGTCTTGGAGTGTTAGCCTTGGAGGAGTATGATGGAGTTGGGTTTCCTGGCCTTCTTAGTCCATGGTGCACTACCATAATAGCCATTAGAGGTTCATCCTGAGTGAGAGACAGGCCGGCTCACAGAACCTTTCATTGAGAAATTTGTGAAAGATTTCATTGATGACTTTTGTGTTTATGGGAGCAAGGAAGAGCACTTTGAGCACCTAATCAAGGTCTTGCAATGGTTGGATGAAGCAAATGCATCACTCAACCTAGAGAATTTCATTTTTGGTTGTGAAGAAGGTTTACTTTTGAGGCATATAATCTCCAAGGATGGAATATTAATTGACCCTAAGAAGGTGAGGAAAATCTCAAACCTTCCATTCCCTTCAAGCTTGAAAAAGTTACGCCAATTCTTGGGGATGGTTTGGTTCTATAGGAGGTTCATCTTCTGATTTTCTAACAAGGATTATGCATTTACCATCTACATGAGGAAGATTGTAGAATACATGGTGATTTTGGAAGACAAGGAGGCTCTCAAAGCTTTTAAAGAGCTCAAGCAATCCCTTGTTATAATTCCAATTCTTGCTAAACTTGATTGGAGTAAGCCTTTCATCCTCTACACTGATGCTTCCAATGTAGCTATAGGATGCACTCTTATCAATTAAACCAAGATGGGTATGATCATCTAATAGTTTATGCTAGTAAGCAGATGGTTTCTGCAGAAAAGAACTACTCTATTGTGGAGAGAGAAGGATTGGCATTGATCTTTGGTCTAAAGAAGTTTAGACACTAATTGATTGGAGGGAAAGCCACCATAGTCATGGATCACAAGGCTTTGAAGTGCATCTTCAACAAGCCTATTGTGGAAGGGAGGCTAGGAAGGTGGATCATACTCTTGTTTGAGTATGACTACACCATTGAGGATAGGCCAAGGAAGAAACATGCAAATGCCAATTTGTTATTTAGGGCTTATGATCATGATGGAGATGAACCAATGGATGATTCCTTCCCAGATGCAGAGCTCATGAAAATCTCAATCACTCAAGAGGTTCCAATGGAGTACAAGGAGATTGTGTACTTTGTTACAAGAGGTAATTATTTAGAAGGGATGCATGCTAGGGAGAAGAAGGCCCTTGTAGCAAGATCTAGACCTTACAAAATGGGGGAGGATATTCTTTTTCACCAAGGAACAGATGGTCTACTTTAAAGAGCAATGGGTAAGGAAGAGTCTATCTTACTCATAAAGTAGTTTCATGAAGGTTTAGTGTGTGGAGGACACTTTGCAGGAAATTTGATTGCTTTCAAGATTCTAGATGTAGGTTACCATTGGAGGGGGATTTTCAAGGATTGCCTTGATTATTGCAAAACTTGTCATGTTTGTCAAGCGTTTGCTAGAAAGTCTACCTCCACCCCACCACTTAGATCAATTATATTGCTAGGAGCTTTTGAGAAGTGGGGAATTGATTTTGTAGGTCCTCGCAATAGAACCCCAAGGAATAATTGGTATATTGTGGTATTTATTGATTATCTTACCAAGTGGGTTGAGGCTAAACCATTGAAGGACAAGAATAAAGATGAAGTTGAGAGATTTCTTTATGAATGCATTATCACTAGGTTTGGGTGCCCTTTGGAGTTGGTTTCTGATAGAAGAGGAGTGTTTATAGGAAGCATTACTACAACCATGCTATGACATTTCTCTATTCATACATAGACTTCATCTATACTTCATATTTATTCATCTAGACGTCAACTTCATCCCATAAAACAAGTTCCAATGGCTTAGCAGAGAGAACCAATAAGACCTTTTGCATGATGTTGGCCAAAGATGTAGAAGTAGAGGGTGCTAAACATCATTGAGACAAGAGGATTCATGCAGTTTTGTGGGAGTATAGGACAACCATGAAGACTTCCATCAGATAGTCTTCATTTCAATTGGTATATGGTATTGAGTCTACCTTACCAATCCACTTTGATCTTCTTACCTTCCAAAGCATTCATAGGAGATTGAAGAAAGCACAAGGAGGTGATGCAAAGAAGTCAAGGAAGGATCAACTCATGGTTTGGCTGAGCGTATTGAGCTCTTGCACTCTCTTGAATCAAATAAAATCAAACAATATTTCCCAATCTCCTTCTTTGAAAGGCTTCATCTTCTTCTTGCCTTGCTTCTTGTTATATCTCTCCATTTGCTTCCTTTGAGCTTGCTCCACTCAAACCATAGTAGCTGCTCTTGCCTCTTCTGATTCCATGAGTTGATCCTTCCTTGACTTCTTTGCATCACCTCCTTGTGCTTTCTTCAAAGTAGGCAAAGTATCCTATAGCAATGTAGCATCACAAACTTTACATCGCAACTCTCTATTTAGTATCCCATACCAAAATTGGATTGTTTGGGCCTTAGTAACTCCCGGAGTAAAACTGATCAGCCGTCTCATGCAAGTGTATGCCTTGCATAGGCTCTCTCTAGCCTTCCTTTGGAACTCTTGCAAGCTCCTCAGCTTGTCAATCCGCACTCCCTTGTAGTTTTGCCTCAAACATTGGAAGAACTCCACCATGGGGTTAAACTCTGGTACTACACTACCTCTTGTAGTGGTACATCCACTTGTAGTAGCACCATCTCCAAGAGATCCACAAACACTACTAGAACTCATGAGTATTACCAATCAACCCATAGAAACTATGCATGAAGTGATGGAAATATAGTTCAAAGACCAATATTGTCTCCATAGCTCAATCTCTTCAAAGTGAGCTCTCCTAAACTCTTGGTAGTTGTCCATTGGTGTACCCTCCAAGTGCTAAAATAACCCCTTCCATGCCATGAAGGGTGTGAACAAAGTCAGGTTCTGCATCTATTGTAGATCACACCAACTATCAAATTCATGGATAAAGTCATCCAACTCAATGGTACCCACTATACCAAAGTAACACTTGTGATCTTTGGAGGCCCCATAAATCTCATCCATGTCCCACAACAATAGTGGGGACACACCAAGTGCCCTCTCAATTGAATCAGCTCCTATGTCAAACTCAGAGAGTCAATCTTCTCCCTCATTGGGACCTAAGATATAGGTTGATAACAAGCACCACTCAGAGTAAACCCACCGCAAATTACATTGTTATCTCCTCCCAAATCCCCAAAGAACTCTGTCATGACAAAGTAACCAAAAATTGCTACTTGCAATTGTAATCTCCATCAATACCCCACCAATGCAAACACCACCAAGTGCCAACACCACCAACTAAACATCACCACCTATTGTAGCTTTAACTATGATAACTACACTAGGAGAAAGGGCAACCATCATAGCACTCACTCTCACGGTCTATAGGTCATCACTTCTTGTCTCACCAATAGAAGCATATGTAGTCTGACTGGTCATCACTCTAGCCTCACTACCGAGAGCACACCAAAGCACCAACACTCTAAAGTCAGGGCACCTCGCACAAACAGGAAGTAGAGAATGGAGGGGTTTCAATCACAAGAAATCTAAATGAAAACTTCCTATCTCATAAATCAACACTCAACTAACTCTCTACCACTATTTAGCATTTGATATAATATGAGTTATCTACTTCCTAAGCTACCAAGATCACCAAGAATGGGATCAAACTGTCTCTCCTAGCCAAAGCTATAGATGTATAAATAATAATGGAATAGTCACTAAGACAACAAGTGAGGGTGGACCGGTTGGCTAGGGCACCAGTCTAAGAACCAAAGATGTAGTGGTCAAACCTTGTTGCACATAATCTAGAGGATGGGCAGATTTTGCCAAACATTGACCAAAATCTACTATAAACTAGCTAGTCTTATGCCATCAAGCTAGCTTGTTGGCCCTTCATAGCCCACAGCCCTATGCCTTGAAGCCTTTAAATGCCAAATGGGGCCTTTCTTCTTGCCACTTTGAACCCTCTCCAAATCTGGCAAAACTCCTCCAAACACCAAAATTTAGCCAAATGAGGCCTTTCTTCTTGCCCCTTTGAACCTTTCTAAATCTGGCCAACAAGCAAAACTACTCAAAATCTTCAATTTCACTTTTCGAGCCCAACTTGCACCAGATTGGTCTTGCTTTCACCTCCTAAGCTCAAAATCACAACCATTGCTCAAAAATTGCTTCTCTTTGCTCAAAATTTAGCCAGCACTTTTGCACACCATCTGGCTCATTGCCAAAACTACATCGATCAAATGAGCTTCTGTACACTAGGGAAAACCTGAACTTTGATTGAGCTACCAACGATCAGCGAGTCTTGGAGATACCACCAACACTCTCAGTTCTTGCACCCAATTTCCCCCTGACCTCACTTCTTTGATGTCATCAATTTTTTTATACAACTTGAATCACACTCAATCAGATCAGTAGTTGATCTATCATTCAATGATCTGCCAACAATTGAGCAATGATTACAGTCAAGCCACACCCACTCTAGCTAAGAGAATCCAAGTGATGCTTGCCTGACTTTGTCCACCATAGTCAGGACTCAAAGGCTCAACGTCAAGGAAGGGAGCTCTCTGGAGCTGCACTTTGAAAGCATACTCCCTAGACTTGAGTTAGGTCTCAAACCCTAATGGTCCCATTGACAACACACTTGATGGTCCAGACGGTGCAAGTGACGGTAGGTCCCACCATATAGTCAGTACCCCAAACACTAAATCTGTCCATCAACAAGTAGTCAATGAGTAACTACCAAAATACTCCTGACTACCAATACTACTACTCTAGAGTCCGAGCAATCTAGGTGCGACACTACAAATGGCATGACAATTGCCAAGCCCTACACATATAACATTCTCCCCTTTGCGGACTTTGTATCTCGAGACTCTAGGAAGTTTCAGGCGGAGCTCAATGAGCATATGCACACTCACACCCTTTCTAGCATCCTCACTAACATGCTTTTACTTGATAGAGCTAGGATCCTCTCTTGCAACAACAAGGGCATCGGAGCTTGGCTTCATGCTTCACCGTTGATTGAGGACTTTTGATTCATGTCAAAGGAGTTCACCACAGCCCTTCAGCTTTGGCAAGGCAACAAAGTCCATCACTCTTGGGCTTACCAAACTAGTGCCCATGTGGTTCTACATTGGACATTGAGGGCATACATATTTTACAATGTGCCATAGGAGGAGAGTCTACTAGAATCCATGATGCCATTAGAGATGCAGTGCCCAGATCCTATGATCTGCACGCCCACATGTTCAGATTGAGCAATGGACGCTCCTATTGTGCCCACCTCATTGGAGAGTGCGCATAGATATTGCCATTTTCAGAGATGGCCAATATACATTGTATGATGTGGTGGTGGCAAACCCACCTCAACCATAGTCTTTGGCATGAGCTAGCATCCAGGCAGGAACTGTAGTGATCACTGCCACTAGGGGGAAGGATAACCACTATGCCCCACACCTTGCCTATGCCACCTTTGTCCCCCTAGCAGTGGAGCTTTTGGCCACCTTCATCATCAGTTTGATGATCTCGTTCCATAAGCATCACCGGGTGCACTACAAAGGAGAGGTGCCTTGACTTTCTCACCTGCCATTCTTACCTCATATTTTTGGCAGAGGGTCTCTATCACCCTACAGACATCACAGGCTCTAAGTCCATCAACAACCCTCCCTCGCTCTTGCCAAACATACCCTTGGAGGATCTATATCACACTGTGCAATTATAGTTCCTTTATTGCTTTGTTTACATATATCTAGTGATGGCTACTCTACAGAATTGCTTTGTTCTTCATGCCAGGTGGGCATGGGCTTTTGTTTTCTCCTTGCCTTGTTTGTCCTTTTTGTGGAGTCTTTGCCTTTCCTTTCTTTATGCACGTTTTGGTGCACTTGTATTCCTTTTCCCATTTTACTATGGATTATATTCTTGGGCCTGCTGGTCTTGAAGAAAATAGAAGCAAGAAATAGCTAGATGAATGATCCCACGGGTAAAGATTGCAGCCCGGGAGGGACAAATTGTGAAAATCAGAGAGACCCTCCACACATGCACGACCGAAGTATGATACTATGCATGCTTCTACAAAGAGGGATGTTTACCAGATCCTCAGTATTTGTCACCTATCTAGAGGCCCTGAAATTAATATTCCGATTCCCATAAAAGTCAACCGGTGGTCACGTTGGTCCAGTTCTTTCCTATGCTGTTCACGATACTGTTGGGGTTTAGCCTCGTATGTTTTATCCCATACGGCTTGGTCGGATCTTCCCATCCTTTTACTTTCCTATATTGTCGATCCTTAAGGCACCCCCGACTATGCAAGCAATTCAACAAAGCTTCTTCCCTTTTGAAAGCGGCCAAATATATCTTCTGGAAAGTTATTGAGGAGCATGCACGCCGTATAGCAAGACAAACTTTGAGAACTAAAATGATAAAGAATCTGATTTTGTACACTTGTTGCTGGACCATCCTGGAAAGGGGAAGCTATCAGAAGAGGCCATGATGGGCCCCTACCTACGGAAGTACGTAAATATGTATGCAAGATGTGCTCTACTTTTTGGAAATCCTCGTGTTACTACTTTGTAACAGCTAAATCTGGCATTCTCTGTGTCAAAAATGTGTCAAAGATGCATCAAAGATACGTATCAAAGATGACGAATTCCAATATCTGATAGTTTAAATAGACATGGTGGAGTTTTCTCGGACATGGTTGCCTAGGGTGATTGTAGCGCTGTTAGATTTGGTTCTATATGGGCGGACATCCGCAAATGAGAGCTGTCTTACATTACTTACTAACATTAGTTACATCTCTCCTTTATCGCATATATCTTGAAAAGATTTACATTGAACAATTCAAGTCGTTTTATTTGCAGGTTGTGGTAGAAGATTCATACCGCAGGCATTCTTCGGTGCATAGCTATCACCGCGTTCTAACTATGACGGCACGAAGATAGGCATACATGACATTCCGCCCGGAGCATTAGTCTTGTCAAATGGCTGATTCAATTTCGAGATCGCAGTGTATGGGATTCATCACTGGGCTCCCGACCAGAGATCCCAGCATGTGGGATGCACCAATGGGAAATTAAAATTGACCTGGTGGAGTTCTTGCGGACATGGTAGTCTCGGATGATCTACAGCGCTTCTTGATATCGCCCTCCTATGTAGGCCGGCATTCGAATTGGAGCTCTCTAACATTTACTACTTCCTTACCCGTCTATCAGATAAGCCCTACAATGCAAGCCGTTTACTTACGGATTGAAGTAAAAGATTATATCGCAGGACATCCTTCGCTGCATTATCACCGCGTTCTGACTGTGAGGCGTACATGACATACAGGCAAAACATTAGTCTTTTCAAATGAGCATTCAGTATTCCGAGCTTCGAGCATATGGGACGCACCATTCGTATTTCAATCCCAGTGCATCCTGGATGTTGATAGCTCATGCTCATTACTAAGCTTGCCTAGTCATTACTGCTTACGATCTCGCGTAAAACAGCATTAACGTCTATGTCGTTCATTGTTATTACAGCAAGACATCTACAAGAACATCCAACCATTACAAAACTAAAGGGTGACACGCATAGGATAAACAAGAAGGATGGGAAGCTCATTACAGAACTCGATTCCAGGGATCACAGCAGATTTGACCCCCTGATTCATGCAGTTCAGGACCACCGCTGCGATAGAACTCCAAAAGGAAGGGTAGCGCGAGCAAGCTGCAGGATCCTGACATATTCTGTGCGTCTCCTTACTCAGGTCCAAATCAAGAACTTCAGATTTCAGATTGTAGTAAACTTGAGCGCTCAAAGTAACTGCACGAGAATGAAATCCATCTATCTAAATGCTACTTCTGCTACAATTGTATGCATGAAATAAATATAGTATCTCATGTAACCTCTTCCAAACGGGTCTAGGAGAATAGAACTTAGACTGAATGTGGAGGTAGATATTTTTCAACTGATAGACCTAAGGTAACAAGATAATATCCACCCGTCTTATAAGCTATTTGATCTCCCCGTCCTGCAAGGGCAATCCAAAGCATGTCCCTAACACATTGGGTCTATTGGTCATCATGATGCCCAAGGTGGCTCCATCGTTCTGTATGCATCGTTATCTGGCAGCCCTTTGACTCCCAGCTTTCCATATAGCGTGGGTCGTGAACACAAGATCTATGGTAAAAGGCTCATGTTGTTGCATGCTGTAACCACAACCCCCACCTTCAAATCCCAGTTGTCCAGCCAATGTGTACGAGCTACACTGAACTTGTTGTAATCTCCAATGCAGCCTTTATCGCAAAAAGCTGCTTTCATCATGAAGTCAAAATCCTCCATCAATAGTTGATTTGTCTTGCTTGGCAATCTTTGACCAACTTTATATCTCGAATTCCAGTGTGGACAAACATGTAGCACGTGTCCTCTTCGTTGCCAAAGTATCTTCCCAGTTGTCCCGTTAGCCGTAGCAGTACACCAACATCTACCATACAGTCTACTACACGGTCGCGTTTTCTTCTATACCGCACACAGCAAAAGCTGGAATCTGGAAGAAGAGGGGTCCGAAGCTGCAAGCCCCAGCTTCGGACTCATCGCGGAAATTTCTTGTTTTTGGGCATCGCACATCCATTTCTTCTGCCTTCAAAATCTTCATCGACAGAACACTTACTGATCTCAATGTCTTTCCATCTGGATAAATTCCTTGTGTTGTTCTATCACTATAATCTTTTGACCATCAAATTCTAAGAATGAGGAAGAGAGAGAACCAGTTATTATGGAAGATTCTCCTCGAACTCTACAAGGTTCACCTAGGGTGAATGTAAGAGGAGTGATAGGATAAAGAACCAAGCCAATGCTAACGTAACCTGCATCTAAGTCACAAAAGGAGATTGCAAGAACGTAAGACAAAGTTACCAATGTTTCCATCAAATGCGAGAAGAATGAGATTGAAGAAGAAAGGACTTTACTATTCAAGGATCTTCTCACTTTTAAACTCCATGAAATAGCAAGGAATGGCAAGTCTTGAAAGCATTCTATATGATGTCCTTTGAAACTGCTCACGCCAATATCTAAATAGACCAAGTCTTACAATTCTTCCTTCTCTTGTCTATTTTATCCCTCATTTATATTTAGAAGTGGAAATAAGAAAGTAGAGCTAGTTTTTCGTCAGTTTTTAAGCACAAGTTTTGATAAGCATTCAAACTTGCTCATAATTTGAGTAGACAACCTCTTAGCAAATCTACAGATTTTGAATGTAGTTTGTTTTATTTCGTAACATCTCACATATCATTGATGGGTATCACATAATTTATGATCTACTTATAAGAAACGTGTGTTAGACCTCCATTTAAAGTGCACTATGTGCAAGTCTATACAGAATCATTGTTATTGAATGTTTCAAATCTGATCTTTTATGTGCTATGACCAATCAGACCTTGTTGGCATATATAATTCTGTAAGATCAACTAGTCTTAGGAAGAGTGTCAGAGACATTCTAATCTTGAGTATAATTTTCTATCTTGGTCAATTTGTGACATACTCTGCTCCGTACCGCATGAAGTAGTACTTTCAACCATGTATTTCCGATGGGAAAAATCATCATTTTATGTTGTTTTCTATTGTCATTGCATCGTTTGTAATTGAGAATAAGAGAGTGATTTATGCATCCTTTGTATTATTTTCCACTAAGCTGATCAAAAAGAAATACCCTCATGTTTCACCGTTCTCAATTCAACAATATAAACTAAACAAGTTAGGGAGGTCACCTGTTAGAGCTGTTAATACCATATTATTAGAGCTGTTAACCTGTTAGAGCTGGTCACTAAAATCCAACATAGTTTTACTTCTTGGGTGAGATAGCATCTACTTTTTATAGAGTCGGTAGTTGGCTTGGAACTTACACTATCAATCTTTCTCGTTGCTGGAAGCCTTTAATCTCCAGTTTTTCCTGACCAATTCCTCAATTTGCGCCGGTTATTGAGGATGCACTTTTTGGATGGCATGTAGCTGCCTTAAAGCGAAAAACATACACAATGGGCACGCAAATCGAGGGAGAAAACCTTGTATCGTAGTACTTTTAGAAACGCAACGCACCTCGGAAAACAAGACCCTTCACGCCCGTACAGAAGTAAAACCTAACAGGAGCGCCATAGCAGCCTATACATTCGGGCACTGAACCGAATGTCCCCCGTTTGGAGAAATTCCCATTTCTCCAACTTTTTCAGCTCGGTACCTCATTGTCTTGACGGGAAAGGACGAATATTCAGCAAGTAAATTAGAATTTGCCATTCAATAGAGAGCTTTTTCAAGCGATCCCTTTTTTCGGTCTGAACCGAAGAAAGGCAGACCTCATAGAACACGAGAAGGATGAGAAAACAGCCATCAAGCCCGCACAAGGGAGAGACAACGCACAAGGGAGAGACAACAGTGGTATAATGGGGCTGGCCCCAATAGTATCAATATGAGAAATCTGCCCTACCGCAGTTAAGATATCCAAATTATGCAAGGTATAAAGTTTACAAACTATTGGAATATCATCTAGAGTGGTTCTCTAGTGGATTGCATTTGCCAATGCTCGTTGTAGAGTAGCGGACACATGTGGTCTTAAATATATTACCAAATATAAAAGTGAGAGTGATATCCACCATGTCTAATATAATAAATTCTCTTGTATTTTTTGATAAATATATCAAATGCCATATCCATCGTCCCATCCAATTCCAAACTTAGAAAACCAAAGAAGTGATTTCATTACGTATAGTTATATGTAAGAACCTTGTGTGCTACCGTACCACATGTTATCGCATCCTTGCAAATATATCAAATGCCATGTCCATAGTTCTATATAATTCCAAAGTTAGAAAAACAAAGTGCTGACTTCGCTGCATACACTTACTTGGGAACCTTGTGTGCTGCCGCGCCACACGCAAGGTGCTGCAGCACCGTTCTATACAGTTTGTACATAGGAACAATCGTCGATATCGTTCTCAAGAATCTCGTTTGTGATCCTTTATGTACCTGAAATCCACTTAATACAAGCCAGTCTCATTTAACTTTCCTTGATTGTATCCATTTCAGCAGTATTAAGCTCGTGCGTGCAACTATGCCCATGATTGGGTAATCCATACTGCATGTACTATATCTTCTTCTTTGATCGCTTCTCTTCCCTTCAATCGTTATCTTGATGAGCAGCATGTGACAAAAGGCGTCCCTGTATCCGAAAGTTGCTACTTTATAGGATGATTTCTGGTAGGACGGGGTGGTGGGTGCGGTGTTTCGATCTGCGGCTTTGCTTCGTCCATGCTGAACGAGTCAATCATCAAAGGGCTCCCGAAAGTTTTCTCTTTTAATATGTATTGAATGCGCTGTTTCCGCGTGCTTCTCTGATATTGACTAAGAGAACACACAAGAATAAGACATGTTGCATATACTGGACAGTCGACTCAATCTCGAAGTTAATTACTTTACTTTATTTGATTTATTTTCAATTTTATATTCTTTAAATATTGCGGATTTCAGCAGCTCGTGTCCGGGACAAAGGAAAATCCTTCAAAGATTATGCTTCTCAAAAAAAGAAATCCGGTGCTAATGGTTATATATGATAATGATAATGGTCATCCCCTAATGGTTATATATGAATATTTTCAAAATATAAATCTCCAAATTAATTATCAAAATAAGCATTCACAAGCGACAGAGTACTTTGCCGGATACCTTCCTTCATGGCGCTAGCCTTTACCAAGAAGGTGCTCTCTTTCCTTCATTGAATATGCTCTATACCATATAGAACTATGCATGCATAATACCATGAGGAAGGTTAAATAATTTCCATGGTAGAGAAGTTAACGTAATATCAATGAGGATACAACACCATCGAGAAAACTTATTGAGAGGCAAAGTGAACTTCCTGAATATTGATATTACTTCTTACCGATTAAGTTGGGTAAATTATCAAACAAAACTCAATGGTATGATTAGTTACTTGAGCTGCAAATACAGCTAGTAACCTTTTTTTAAGAACTTGAATTAAGTAGATTTATTTAACCATGACTTACAAGAATACCTATTCACTTGAAAGACATATTGAAAAGGTTTGAGGATATATTCATTCGATAATGATAAATATTAAGGGGAAATTGATCTTCCCAACTAATACTAATACTAATACTTTTTACTAATTTAGTTGAATAAACTTATATATCCTTGACTTAATGGTATGATTTCCAGAATGCCGTTTTTCATCCTATTAATTACTATTTGAATTGAGGAACGTTATCCAACACTGATTTAATATTATCCTTATTCAATTGATATTATATTGAGGAAGTAATCCTTCAATAGATAGTGACCTAATAACAAATCTACACTTCACTGAAATTCAGCTTCAGTTTCAAAAAGAGGTCCACCTTCATGGAATAAGTTAACTGTTTGAATCGTGTAGTAGGAGTAGTTTGACTCTAAAATGGTAAAATTAAACAACTCAATAAAGTTTTTCAAAGTGGAATACATTGAAATTTTAATATTCTCTACTTTCTTCAGTTGTTATTTTCCGTTGTTGTTAATTTTTGAGTTATTCCATAGCATTTACAATTAGAGAGAGTCGACTATCCTTTTGGAAATTATGAAGCACATAGATTCTGGAAGTAGTAAAACCTACGTACTATCATAAATGTGTGCAGAACCCATTCTGTGACATCATCCCCAATCTTTTTCCAGGCATGTAGATGACGTTCACATTCAGAAGAATATCTAGGGAGTCGCAATGATAACAAGGCCTGTTTAGTTGATTTCTGAAGGATATCGTGATTCAACCTCATTTATGGGCACCCATGATCTGAGTCTGCATCTGGACGAAAATATTAGAAGTCAGGAGATGCAAGATCAAGCTTTTCCTTTTCCTCCAACGAGACTCACTTTCTGACGGGGAAAATACGTGTTGGATTCCCTACAATCTGATGATTCGGCTGTGCTCTCTGAAATTCAAATAAAGATTAGAGTAGATTTCTCTTTCATTGAGAATGTTGAATGACAATATAGGATTTGAGAATAATTTTTTATCTATATAGAACTGTATCTTATGCACGGATTTACAAGAATGTACTTGGGTGCAAGTCAACCAAAATTCTCGCCTCATTCGAAACAAAAGAAAGTAGATACTCCCTAGGAGCAAATTCAGATAATAAAATGTCATTGACCTCTTCTCTAATACAGTACTTATCTATGTTCAATCCAATCAAGATAATAATCTATTTAGTGTAGGTGATACGCTCCTGTTTACAACAGCGGGTTTCGATCCCAATACGGAATGGCAACTTATAAATTGGAGTGATTGTTCATGAGAACTTAGAGATGTCCCATAGAACCGATTTGTCGTTCGAGGTATAATCATGATATAAATATTATGAGAGTCTTTAAAAATATTGGACCCAGATATTTTAAGCATATAATTTATAGGGATGGATAGAAACACTATAACATTTTAAGATATATATCCTTGAAATACAAATATATCATTTGACGCCTAATGAAAACATTTTAATAGAATGAATAGTGATGTGTTCCACAAAGACAGGCTACAAATCCATCACGAGCTAAAAATATATCCGTTCAGGGATGTTATCATAAATTGCACTTGTTTAAAATTACTCCACATGCTACTTAGTTTATGGTATATTGAAGGAGGATGACACGCATGATCGTTGAAGATAGACAAATAGAGAAATTGGCAAAGAGCGAAATCGCACAATTCCCTCAAGAGCCGCACGATCAGGGAAGGAAACGTTAAATTAATTTTGAAGCCAAGTTTCACTTGAGATTTTGATTGAAGATAATTTTCTGGATCAATTCTGAATTACTTGTTTTTTTCAATTTACCTTAAGTAATCACACGTAATTGATATAACAAATCATTGGAACGATATAAAAAGTAATTTCATGTGATTGAACTAGGACCAATGAAAGCACTCATATTTGGCTTTAGAGAATTGATTATTGGAAAAAAGAAGATAAATTGATTTTAGTTGATTGAACCAAGACAAATAAAAGCTCTAAAAGATTTCATTGAAGAGTAAGATGAGTTAATAATAAGATTGAGAAAGAAATAATGTGGAGGACGATAGGCAAGGATCTACAAATAAGCAATGTCAAAAATTGTAATTGATTTCGCTTAGCTTCCATGAAAATCTCATCTATGACACGCATGATATCTACGACCTATCGATATCTTCCAAAGATAGAAATAGAGTAAGCATGGAAAGTAGTTATAAAAGATAATTACAGAAAACTGATTGTTAGATTATGGACTATCTTAATGAGGGAGCATTGATTTGATCTTAGTCATAGCTTCTATTCTTCAGAAAGAGACTCTTCTTACAACCTATGCTTAATATATCATGAATTATTTACCTCCTGAGTTTAGGATAGACATATAAAGATAACCGATAGAAGTATTTGAAATGTAGGACAAAGATAAGTAACAAAGTCTATAGAGACATGATTTATACAAGAAAAATTAATTGTTCTTAATGTACCTCTTGAGTCTAACATGATAGGATGGTTGTTGGTAATGAGTGGTTGACAACTCACAAAAATTTGGATTTTTTTTAATATTCCTTTGAACTTTTGAACATATTTGATAGTGTCTTGTAAACACTATATAATGAGAGGTAAGACAAGTATCTTATTTCTCATATTGATACTATTGGGGCTTAGCCCCATTTTACCACTTTTGTCTCTCCCTTGTGTGGCTTGATGCGGCCTTCCCATCCTTCATGTTTGCTACGCGGTTTCCTTTTCTCTTATCTCACACTTGTTCAGCTTGTTAAAGATTTTATGAATGAATGAAGGGTATGGTTCCTATATCTGTTACTTCTATAATGACATCTATAATAATCTAGGAGTATAGAAGGAATATAAGACCAGTTGTAGGAAAAGGCCCATTTATATCCTCTTTACCATACCATTTTTCTTCAACCTTGCATAAATGTTTTTAAACACCTTTATTTATGTTAATTTGGAATTTTTTTGAAGAGATTGGGAAGATATTGAGTCTCCATTAGTATTTATAATCATTAGTATTTATAATCATTGGTTAATCGAAACTTTAAGTCTATAGCTCTTATCTAGTAGAGTACACTGACTTATAGAGTAATTGATAACGACTTATGGTATATTGATTAATGAATTAATTGATGAAGACTTGTTTGTGAACAGTAGCTAGTAAAGAGCAAAGTTAAGAGTAGCTAGTAAATATTTCTGTGTGAAATATAAAATTTTCAGTGCAGAAATGTGGGTGAAGTTAAGAGAAGTTGATGCAGACCTATCTATAGAGTCTTTTCTACATGTGTGGATCATACTTCTTAGAACGGTGATAAAATAATATAATCTGTGTGTTGAAGAAACTAGAAAGACTAAGTATAGAGGTTGGTAGTTGTGATTGAGCTAAAGGTAGAGACAGATAGAAACTATATATCGTAGAGAGATGAGGTCAAATTTCAACTTTATCCTTTTGAGTTGAAAATATTATATGAGAATAATGAAGAGTAGAAAGGATGATAATGTTATACTTTATACTAAGTTTAACTTCATGAATACTTCTCAAATTACAATTTAGTTAATTGATATGCATATTTTGAGACATTATTTGGTATAGTATGTTCCACCTTGGAGTGCTTGTGGTAGTTAATTTTTCTGGGCAATAGGATTGCAATATTTTTATTATTTTATGATTATGAATTCGAATCAAGAGAATAATACCTTGCTCAGTAACTCCTATTTACTTGAGCAAAAAATGTGAGCATTAAAAGGGAATGCTCTTTTGCAAAGAGATCTAGCCATCTAACGTATTTTTAGGAAGATTCAAGTATATTTATTTGAAATATTTTACTTGAGAGTGATGCAGTATGGCTCAAAGATTGTGAAAGATTATTGGCTTCTAGAGGTCAATAAAGTTTTTGGACTCTAGTGAAGAAAAGTTTGATTAACAATTTGAAAGTTGGTGATTTACTTAAGACAATTGTTATTAAACTTTAGTACTTATTTTAAAAATAAGCTATCTATTAATATATTAAAGAGTTCTATAATTTTGAATTTTAGATTGTGATATGAGTGTAGTAAAAGTACTCAAATTGAAGAAGAAATCCAAAGAGAGATACTCATAAGAGAAGAAAAGACTACAAATACTACAAATGAGTCTAGTTTATTAGTTAAAAGAGTCTTTAATTATATGTCAATAGTGGAGTAGATTGTACAATATGATAAATGACACTACACCTACATAAATGTGAAGATTAAATGCAAACAATGGAATTTACATAGTATATCAAAGAAATAGATGACCATAAGGTCAATATACCCATGGAATAGGGAATTGTAGAATATTCAAAGCCAATAAAGGGATCTAACCACCATATTAGAAAACTAGAATTTTATCTACTTTTAAGGTAAAATGCCCAAATCATCAATATTAGAGAATTTAGATAAGATTATTGGCACCTTTAAAAAGATATAAGAACCCACTCTTATTGTGTTCAATACACATTCTTTTTCTTACAACTTTATACACCTTCAACTGTATCAATCAATGACATCAAAAGAGCTTCAATTTTTCCTTTACAAGTGCACATTATCTAAGTAATTATTCTACAATCATCTTCATTGGAATTTATAATAATATGTCAGATTCATTCATTTTTTACTATTGAGTAGCTTCCCTGATCCAAAATTCATATTTATATTGGTTAGTAGTAGGTTTTCAACTTCTACCTAGCTTATATCACTAACTTCATGTCCTTTTTTGTACTTACTTAATTATTTGTACTCTCATCCTTTGGCTTGCAAGCCTAAATCCCATATGCCTACTTTGGCCAATACCAAACTTGATCTTTTGACTAACTTTATATTCAAATCAAGGGCCAAATTTAAATTGTTTTTCAACCTAAATTTTGTCAAATTTTGGTTGAAATCAATGTAAATTGGGTTGAACCTAAAATTTAGGCCAAATTTAGGTTGTTTTTCAACTAAAATTTTTCAATTTAGGTTCAAATCAAAGGCCAAAATTTGTCATTCTACTATGAAGTAAAAGTTAGCCATAATTTTATTTGCTCAATTTCATGATTAGAAAATTTATTTTATCTAAAGTTAGTCTAAATATAACTAACAATAACATCAATATATGCATAAAAGAGCCATGTTATTCAGAAAGGAGGGACCAATTATAAATTTGTATGAAGAAAAAAAATAAGATAATCTTAAAATTATGCAAGATTCATCAATTTGTAGCAAAATCTAGAATTTGGCCACAACAATGAGTCAGTTTTCTATCTCTTAATGATTTGAAAGATATGAAAGAAGCATGATCAGGAAGAATGCGAACAATGAAAAAAAATTTAGCAAAATAAATATCACAAGCAAGTAGACTTATCTCATTACAATATCCACAAAAATAAGGATATTTGTTCTACTTAAATAAATAAATAAAAATAAAGATAAAGGAAAATTAATTAACGAGGGAATTAAGCACCACTCATCCTTATAGATGTAGATTTAAAAGGGAGGAAGGTGAGAGAACTATTTGATCCAAGAGCAAATGAAATTCTCCTCCTACAAGTGGTTGATATTAGGTCAAAATTAGCACTAGAAAAGAATGATAGTCAGGAGGAGGAACTAGACAATATATTCAAAGATAATTGATACCTTGGCTAGGATATCAAAATTTTTAGTAATATTAAAATTCACCATAGTTATTTAGTATATTTTTATCTTATGAGTTACTTGAAACTTTTGGAAGTATCTAGGAATTTTTAAAAGACAAAAATAAAAATTTATTTTATTTATTAATTGATTTAATATGCTTTAAGGTACACAGAAGTCCTCTTAGATTCTATGGTATTGAGAAACTTTCTTAATATTGATCTTAATATTGAGTAACTTGGCCAAGAGTTCACAACTAAGTGAGTTAGGAACTAGGCTTATTCTCATCTTGATTATAATAACTTGATCTTGTGCCATCTCAAGCATTTGGAGTACATTCTATTCAATTCTTGGTCCATCTTTTGTAGTCTATCTATTTTATTAATTCTCTTGCATATTAGTCATTTACTTTAGTACCAAAGCATAAATAAGATGGATGGATTCTATAGTTTTTGCAAATAACCACCTCTAAATCCATTATAATTTTGAATCCATATGATACCTAATTAAAAATTACTTTCATTACTTTCAATCTATAGTGTTCTATTTGGTTCAAATTTCTTGTACATTATCCTTTCCTCATATGAAATTTTAGTGATTTCTTTATAACTTATGGTCAAAAGTGGATATGTGCTTTATGTTTGGATTTAGTAGTTGATTTCTTTATTTGGATAAAAGATGTAATGAATAATCTTTCAGTTTGTACAAAAAACATCAAATTTGTATCATTTGAGCATTAGAGATCAATGCTCAATCCAAAAAAGTAGAAGGAAAGGCATATTGAGAAAAAAACATTATATCCACTTTTAGAAACAAAACTAGTACTTAATAGTATGTGAATTGAGGTAGAGTATCAAAATTTATTTTTATTATGAATAATATTTCCATACCTCCAACATAGAATATGTTAATCATTAAACCTATTTACTATAAGCCAACTAGATGGCATTGCAAAAACTCAACATAGGTATTATATGGAGCAACTACAATAGTTGGGGCTCCATTTGGTTCTTAGCAAGAATTAATTGATAAATAAGCCCGTATGACCCAAGTTGAGATCACCAAAGCAATAAGAGAAACACATGATTTTCTTATTAAAGCTAAAACATATTAGTCCAAGGAAGAGCAATCCCCTTGAATTACTCATATTGATTTTAGAGATTCAATGAGATGTAGTTTTATACATAGTTATAACTTTGTACAAAGAAAGACAGATTCATGAGGAAATTTTAGCAACTAGAAAGAAAATTTGAAAATGGACAAGAGATTTAACTTTATTGTTTCTTCAACTTTTATATCCATGACTTCCATAAGTCATGCAAGCCTATTGCAAACAAGAGAATGAAACAATTTTATGGAGATAAATAATTATCCAACTGAAACCTCTTACTCATGTTGATAAGGAATAATTATACTAAATTTGTGGATGTTTCTATTACTAATAACGCATAGATTATATTGTATATTTTCTAATTTGCATAAAAAATTTCCAACTAAATGCATAGGCCTAATACTTGGAAGAGCACTCTAATCTAGAAAATGCCATTGCTCAATAAGGCTAGTCAAGCAACTTACTAGGAGCACCTATATTTCTGATAGGATTTGGAGCTCAACCTATACCATTTTGTTTCACTAGTGTATGGTACTATCCAAGTTCATCCTTAAACTATTTTGGTGAATTATGATAGTTCAAAAAATTACATATCAATGCAATTTGCAAAGTAGATTAAGGCTTTAGTTTTTTCGTGAAAGGAATTTTTCTTATGATGGTTGATGGAAGAAAATGACCTATTGTTTGGAATCCAAATCTAATACTTCTACAAAATATGTAACAATTGTATACAAAATCAATAAAATTCATAGTTACACCTTTGCACTATATTATTATTCTAGTACTACCATGGCTTGAATACCATTATATGCAAGTTGATTGTGCAAATGTTATATGGTTTTATATATTATATGATCAAAATAATTATTAAGAAAAAATCACAAAATAAAAATTCTTATATTTGAGCAATAGCTATTTGTCACCTTTGATAAAGATGTTACCTATTTTGGCACTCTCAAGAAGAAATGTATATCACTATAGTTGTTATTGGGTTGATTAGAAAGGATGAGATGCAAACTAGAATCAAATCTATAGTAAGAATTGATCAAGCAAAGATGAATGCACGAAGTTTAAAGATGGAGGATTAGATTCAAGAAGTGTTTGTAAATATGCCGCAAGATGATTTACATAAATGTTTACATTCCTATCAATGAATGTCATTTAGGACATGTCACCAATCCATATATCTGATCTAAGTGTGTAGCTTCCTTTGAGTAGATCCTCTTTGTTATATAATAAAGGCAAGGTGCTCCTTTGGGCCATCACAGATTTCTGAGAGTTCAATTGTGTGCTTTTCATGTTGTTACAATCCCTTACCTCACATAGATTGATTGTTGGATTAGTCACTTGAATACAAAAATTAGCCAAGTTTAGGTTTTGATAAATATTTCTCTCACTGAGAGGTTATATCTACAATAGCTCATGACACAAGATTTGGACACTTTGAATATGTGTCCTTCTCTTTAGCCTAAAGGTATAAACCTTTATAGTTATCATGGATCAAATGCATTAGCTACTCAATTGATTGCTAAATAAATATATTTTAGTGCTCTTAGATGATATTCTAATCAATAGCAAGACAAAAGTAGAGTAAGTAGAGTAATATGTTCATATGAGCAAGTTTTAACAATGTTGAATTAAGTATGACTTCTTTTGTAAGAAATCAAAGTGCAAGTCATGGAAAGAGAAGGTTACCTTTCTAGATCATAAGGTGCTAATTAATGGATTAAGATTGAGGAGGAGAAGATCAATGCTAAGTAGCAAACTCAAGCTAATGGTGTTCATGGATTTGTAAGCTTTAAATAATAGGTCATACATTAGAGTATACATATGGGTGGTACAAATCACCAATGTCTTTAGCAAGAAAGTTAAATTCCAATTGGTTGATAGGGACAAGGTTACTTTTCAACAATTCAAGGTATCAACATGTCCAATCTTCCCACTATATAATTCCAAGTTATCTTTTAAGTTAAATTCAAATTGGTTGACAAGGAAAATGTTACTTTCAACAACTCAAGGTATCAACTTGTCCAATCTTACCACCATATAATTCCAAGTTATCTATTGTAGTTTTCTTTTGTGGGTCTAATTTTGCTATAAGAGTACTTCTGCAGTAAGAATTTATATTATTTTTATACCTAAGTTATTTTTTTAGAGAAGTTTGAACTCATCAAAAATAAAATATTTGACTTATTACCATACAACTTTCAATGGCATATATTACCAAAATATAATTATCATTTGTGTAGTATGTGATAATATGCACAGACCATACTCTGTTGTTGCAATAATTTACTCAGAGCATATGAAATGCAAATATCATTTTGGGAGTAGACGATACAACTTTATGAAATTAAGTTAGAATATAATATTAAACTCATAGTTACATAGTTAAAGTTAAAATATACAACATTGTTCCAAATGCATTATCTTGTTTGCTAGATTACAAGCAATTTTTGGATCTACAGTTGTTCTAACATAAATATAGTTAAATTTAAAGAAGAGAACAAGTCAAGATATAAGCTAAAATGGTAAGGAGAACATAATATCAATGTTAAGATAGAAGTGATCTTAAAGTAGACTGCAATAAAGATTAAACTCAATTAAAGTGATTTTGGGACTCATAAGATTTTTATCATAGAACAACAAAATCATTTTCTTATCTTACATCTTACATCTTACATGAAGCCTAAACATCTTGCTTAAGCAAAGGCTAAAATTAGCAATGATGGATAACACAAGATATTGCTTTCTAAAGCAATACCTTGTGTTATCTATCATTACCAATTTTTAAAGCAATATCATTTTGCATAAACACAAGTTGTTTATCCCTCATTACTTGTATAAACACAAGTAATGATGGAAAACCCAAGATATTGCTTTTCTAAAGCAATATCTTGTGTTATACATCCTGTTCTTGGGTGATATTATCTAAGATGACCAATCAAGCTTACTTTAGGTGTGTTTGGATCAACAAATTCTAGTGTTCTTCAACAAGAATAAGAAGATGGATGGTACATAATTGCTATCTTCTTTCAAAAGTTGCTTCTACTAAAGAAAATTACTAAGAGTAGTTGGTCATTGTATTTATTACCAAGCATTGAATCATTATTTTAAAAAATAAGGATAATTTTTGGATAAGACAAACCCATCAACAAAGATAGTTCTAAACATCAAATATGATGGGCTAAGTCAAAAAATTAAGTTAACATGGAGATTGTGTATAAATAGAGGAAAAAAACCTTGAAGATGCAAATGTGCCAATGACGAAGAATCTTAATAAAGTAAAGATTCATGTAGTCTAATGCATTAGCATAGTTATGACAAAGATGAAAGTATAAATGATAAGTTCAAGTTCAATCAAGTAAATGAAATTCATGATTAATTTTCAAGGAAAGAAGGATTAAATCCTAGAAGATTCAAAGCAATGCATATCATCACATAGCCTTTGCTAGACATTCAGGAGTAAAAAAGATATTAAATGCACTATAGAAAATCTTCTTTTGCCATGAATAAAAGAAAAAAGAAAAAGTCAAGAAGAAATAGCCATGCAAAAAGAAATAGCCAAGCAAGTGTGACTTGTTTGGCATATCATCAAAATAAAACTAGATATAAAATTTGATATGTTATTAATATTGAAACATAAATAGAGGAAGTAACTATGCACTTAATCTTTGAGTTACATAGTACATATATCAACTTTAATTCCATAGGTTTTATTTTGAGTTAACTTAGTAAGATGATTTACATGAGGCTTAAGGTTTGATTGTAAATATAAAGATATTATCTTCTTACAATATATTTTCAGAGAGATTATCATAAATAGAGGAGCTTAATCAGCAATTATATTCTGGAGTACTTTGTTTGAGATTTACCAAAAAAAGTAAAATAAATCTACTAGCGATGTAGCAAAGAGAGAGAGAGAGAGAGAGAGAGAGAGAGAGAGAGAGAGAGAGAGAGAGAGAGAGAGAGAGAGAGAGAGAGAGAGAGAGAGAGAGAGAGAGAGATCTAGTTGAACTATCAAAGCTATGCTATGGATATCTTCCTTGAGGATCAAGAGGCATGGTATATCTCATTACTTCTTTCAAATTTCCTTATAAGAACTTGATGAATTCATCTGATCCTTTTACTTGACACACTTTAAAAGTCCATCTACATCAATATTCTTCACTACAATAGAGAGAAAATATAAAGCTAACTTCAAAGCTACAATAGTTAAAGAGCTTGTGGCTTGGACCAATCAAGGAAGTCAATATGTAACAAAGTAGAAATTGCTTCAAAGTAGCCAAAGAAATGACCTGATACCCATGAGTAAGATGTGGACTTCAAGGAGAGGATCAAGCATGGGTATCCACTACAAGTTTTCCTTTAAAAGCATATACATAAGATTAGCTTATAGTAAATTGACCTATTTACCATTGTAACTCAATTTGGAGGAATGAGTTTCTGCATAGAGTTGTCATTTCAAATAAAGCATATCTTGTGTTTTATGTCTATTTCTAAGGAATCATGAGCCACATCAATCATAATATATAAAGGGTGCATAAACAACCACACTTACTTCATTTAAAGAAAGATGATAAGGTTGAGCAAATCCATTAAAAGTGGACAAGAAAAAATATATTCATTGACATCAAAGAAGTCCATATTTTATCCAATAGGAAGGATTTCCATTGTATACAACTCCATAGGAACCTTTTGCTAGTCTAACTAGTGCATTATAGCTAGTGGTAAACTTTGAAAAATTATAAAACAAGGATCTTTTAACTTATATGAAGTAAGATTTTTATCATCTTTGGTTAGTCAAAAATAAAAATAAAATTTTCATCTAATTGATAAAATAAGAAGAGTTGGTAAAACTTATTTTTGAAGTTAGATATAAAATTATGGGTAGAGTTGAGAGTAATTAGCAGAGACTTGTCAATAAAGTCCAGAGTAGATTATTAAAAACTTGTGGTTGAAGTTAAGAGGAGTTGGTGAAGACTTGCATGTGAAGTCTTTGACTAATGTGTTGGTTGTATTTCTCTTTTATACCACATGAGGTACAATGATCAGCTTGTGTGATAACATTTCACTATATAAAGAAGAGAAAGTGATCTTTAGGGTCATCTTAGCTTTAGAGTTCATTTTGAAGAAGTCTTAATGTGGAACTAAGTTACTTTGAAATTCTCTTAATGTCTATCTCAATCAGATTATACTACAAATATATATTGAGAATTTTTTCAAAATGATTCTTGTACATTCAGCTAGAGCTTGGGTAGACTATTGGACCTTTAGCAAGTCTTAATCCCATAATATGGTCCTTTTATTGTTTTTTCTTTTCTTTTACAATCATAGTTTGTTAGAAAAAGGCATTTCCATTCTTGATTCATCAAAAAAACCAAATAAGGAGATTTATTAAGAGGATTTTTTTGCATAGCTCACTTAAGAGTTGTTATCTATTGCTTAAGCTATTCAATGTGATGATTTATCTCTTTTTAACTAGTAATACTCATGCTATAGGTCCTCTAGACTAATTTTAGGTTGCCTTTGATCACTTGACTATTGAGCTTAACTTGATCTCTTTGAAAGTCAATGTATCGAAGAGTATAGCTTAGTCTTCTTTGTGTATACATGTTGAACTTCTCTAACCAAAGTGTTGTATTATACGTTGATTGTCTTGCCTCCTAGAAATACTATAGGGTTTGAGGGCTTTGTCTTATGTTATTTAGATGAAACTTTAGCAAATGATGCTTTATATATAGATGATCTTCCTTTGTTAAAAGATTTACAAGTTTCCTTTGCCTTTGGTACATTTCTTATAGTCTAAATTATTGTCTCCCATAAATTCTATCCTGTATTTACACTTTATCCATACTCTCTTGGATATGGATTTACGCTCATACTTGACCGGACCATATCTTTGTTGGGGTAAAAGTCGCTCAAACTATCCTAAAACCCCACTTCATAATATATATCTCTCCACTTCTTTTGTTGTCTTTCCTCCTAAATATTTGAATATTTTGTTCACTTATGTGATATGTATCTAAAATTTTATTCATGCATCTTTACAAATCTAATCAAGCTTAAAGAAGAGTTTAGGTATGGGAGTATAAGTCTAATCTCAATAAGTAAAACGCTACCGTCCAGTATATTATAAACATGGAGGAAAAGCTTTCCAATCTCTTTGTTTTTACTACTTTAAGTACTGCAGTTTGGATAGGTGTCATTTCTAGATACTATTGTACTTACTGAGAGTTGAAATATGTTGGAATTAAACCAAAAATCTATTTTTAGTATATATACTTCTAAACTAAAATTAAAATTTCAAAATGTAAATAATGTAAAATGATGTATAATTAATGCAAAATTAATTAATGTAAAATTTCAAAATGTAAATAATGCATACATGGGTTTCCAATATTTGCAGATAAGTATTCCTAGATAGATATTACACTGATTAAGCTGTCTTCAAGGGGTAGATTATGGGTGCATTGCACTTCTTAAGAGTACAATATAATGCACACGTTATAAATTTCATTGTTCTCTCCTTGCTCATCATTGTATTTACGGAGACTTGCAATCATCTAGAAGGTCATGTTGAATCAGAATCATCATGTTGAAGTGCGCAAGTTGGAATATACGCGACAATATTCTTTAACATATCCACAAACACTGAATCATCACAATATAATGAAACTCGGATATCAATTAGATATTCACATCTTGAGCAAAAAGTTCTATTCTAAAGTCGTTTACGTCCAAATTCAAGACAGAAAGAAAACTGTTGGAGGAAATAATTTATTGTATGAACTCCATGAAGACATACCATGATTGTCTCACGGAAGAAAAACACTAAATGGTGTAACAAAGCGTGACGAACATGTGCTCAAGGCAACTATGCGGTAAATCAATACGGGATCGGAGGCAAATTTGACTGACATCAGGCGAGAACCGGAGTGATGCATCGAGGGTCCGTTCTTTTTGGCCCCGTCTAACGTAATGACCATGCATTTGCAAGACTTGGTTCATATGGTGTTCCTCCCCGTAGACCAAGTTGGACAAGGGGAAAGTATATCCGAGACACAGGACACGGTCGATGTAATTATCACGCTGGTCAGCATATGGCTTTCCCGAGACCTTTGCCTTGACTGTTGCTATAACCGCAATACATTTCTGTATAGCGCGAAGGATCGGAAGACCACGTCAAGGATAAAACCTGAGACGAACATGGAATGTAAAGCACTGTAAGAATGAACCACTGTAAGAATGAAAAATTTGTCTTACTGGACCATCTAGAATGTCAAAACTCAGTAGGTCAAACTGTCTTCTTGTCTTTGGGTATCTAAAGAACATTGACTACTATGATTACATCTATCGATTGCACCAACCAGTGCTCATTGAACGATACTAGAAGTGAATGATTGTATCTGTACTAGTGGCATTGTCAGCAGCAGCATCAAAAGTACTATGAAGATGTCATGAAATCGACTTGTAGAGCGAGCAATGGGTGAAAAATCAGTGTTAATTGTAAGGTATGTGGCTCCACCAAATCCAGACCGAATTTAGCAATTCGGGCCGATTTGGTTCGTGGGAAACTGCATCACGTCGACTGTGATCTCAGACAGTCCACAATGATCCACCGTTTCGTCAGGATCCGTCAATCTAGCACTCCGAGCATTCCGGTCCTTCACCACAATTATATAATAGCTAATCTGTATCATTATGTCTGGCTGCCACTTCTAATGCACGAGCTCTCGTTCATGATGCCAACCAAAGGCAAGCTTGCTTCAATTGCAATGATCGGACTGGTGACTATCTTTCTACATATACCAGAGGCCGTAGGGGAGTCCCGTGTGCGTGAGTCAGTTCTTCGAGACCTGGTCCGGAGTGAGTGAGTTAAGGAGGACGTAGCCGCGCGTGAGGAGGAGCCGCATCAGCTCATCATGTTCTTGTGGGTCCAAATTGCACTGGCGATTGCCCTTGTACTTGTGCGAAAATGGGTGAAGAGTCCGAAACTGAAACTTCCTCCTGGACCTCCAAATTGGCCAATAGTAGGGGCGTTGTTTTACATGGAGCCCAGATTTCACCAAGCATTCGCGCGACTTGCGATGAAGTACGGTCCAATTGTCCACTTTCGCCTGGGTGTCCACAATGTTGTGATTTGCTCATCCGTAGGCACATGTGAGGAAGTCCTTAAGCAAAAGGACCTCATTTTTGCGTCGAGACCGAATTCCACAATCCAATTTTCTGCTGCAAAATATCTCGGATTTGAGTGCTCGGACCTCGGTTTTGCCGACTGGAAACCTCCACTCAAGTTTCTTAGAAAAGTATGCGTCCAAGAGTTCTTCACGCATGCCAAGCTCAAAACTTTCGAGAAGGTAGTTCGAATTCGTCATGCAGACAATCCGCTGATGATTTCAGCTTTTCTGAGTTCCTGCTGTCGTTCTAGCTTGGAATATTTAAGTGAACAGGATATATATCACATTACGTATCCAGTTGTCAGGATGAATGAATATAAATTAATATCTTCGTCCAACAAGGCTTATATAGAATTGATGTAATTGCATGTCCTTGAAGGTTCGAAAACTAGAAGTGGAGATGATGATAACAGACGTAAGAAGGAAGGGCGAAGGAGGACGAACTGTGAACATCAGAAAGTCGCTCGTAGAGACGACGACGCATCATATATGCACGCTACTGTATAATCGAGGATTTTCTGAAGCCACCTTATCTGTAACGGAGGACCTGAAAAGTTTCCATCAGATTACTGAAGACTTCGGTCAACTGGTGATGAGGTTCAATATCTGCGATTTGTTTCCGGTACTAGAAGGTTGGGATCCTCAAGGCATCCTGGCACTGTACAAAAACTTCAACAAACGTGCTACGGAGCTCTTTGGAAAAGTTCTTGACGAGCACCGGAAGGCTAGACAAAGCGACGAGAACTATAAGGACGAAGATTTCGTAGACTTGTTGTTGACACATCAAGAGCAGGGACGGCTCTCGGAAAATGCCATCATGGGCACCTTACTGGTACGTATTCTTAAATGGCCTTGCCCTTGAATTATTCTTGCACCTGTTAGTAAAAGTTTAAATTCTGCAGTCTCGGGGTTTTCACTGGGTTTTCGTTCCAGTACAGATATGAAGGTGTTTCTAAACAAGGTCGTTAGCTAGTGTCTTTACTTGAGCAAAGTACGCAGAATCGTTCGGACTGCTTTTTATTTTGGCCTTTACCGAACGAGTAACGGAGGCTTTAACATAACCTCGCTGTTTGTTTGCTTTGTGGTGTGAAGGATATGATGAGCGCGGGGATTGATACAAGTGCCACATGCACAGAATGGGCGCTGATAGAGCTCAACAAGAAGCCTGAACTCTTGAAACGACTTCAGGACGAGGTGGATGCAGTTGTCGGAAGAGATAGACAAGTGGAAGAAACTGACTTCCCCAACATGGTCTACTTGCAGGCTGTGTGCCAAGAGACTTTTCGTCTGCATTCCCCGGTTCCATTGCTGGAACCTCACTTTAATTACTGTCCCACGACCATAGGTGATTTCGACATACCAGCAAAGACTGCGGTTTTCATAAATACCTACTCAATTGGCCGAGATCCGTGCATATGGGATTCACCCCTGGACTTCCGGCCCGAACGCTTTCTTGGCCCCGATAAGGAAGTAGCCATCAATGGCACTGATTTCCGCTTACTTCCCTTCGGCAGTGGGAGGCGAATGTGTGTTGGGATGAACTTGGGGATGTTAATCTTCAAGCGGTTGCTCACTTCACTCGTACACGCCTTCGATTGGACTACTCCTCCAGGAATGACAATAAGTGATTTAAGCACAGTTGAAGGCAGTGGCTCTGTTGTTCGGTCTGAAACTCCCCTCATGCTCGTCCCGGTACCTCGACTCCCGAGTGATGTATATCATTTTAGTTCCTCAGATGCAACTTCTCAACTCACATCAGGTTGAACTTTGCACTTTCAAATGCGTAAGGACTTGCTACCTTTTCTAATCTTTAAGTTGGCAACTAGGAACTGTTCATGTGTGCATGTTGACGCCGAACTTTGGTACAGTTTCTATTTTCTTCAAGCTCCCACTGTAAATCTCGATGAGATCATTAAAGACGTATTTATACGTCTTTCAGCGGCTGGTTTTGTCTATAAAGCTTTTCTTCCACTGCGTAGATAAACATGTGATGCAGTAACTTCTGAGACGAGACATTGTGACTGTGATTGTCGTGGACAAATCGAAAATACAGCATCTTCCTTCTTGTACTTGTCAACCAGTATGAAAAATCTAAAACAGAGAAGATAACCATCTTTTCTGTTTTAGAATTTTCATCTATATAGAGAAGAGAAAAAGACCACCACGTAGAAAACAGGAAGGATGCGAGACCCATCAAAGGTGAGAGGTAAATGGAACTAAGCCCCAAAGGTGAGAGGTAAAATGGAACTAAGCCCCAATAGTATCGATATGAGATATCTGCTCTATTGCACTATTTCTATTGCACCTATTCGAATTCGGAAAAGAGGATTACAAGTATGCCCTATTACCAATCGGATTGCAAATCTGCCCTATTCGGAGAAGAGGATTATAAGTATTAATCGATTTTAGTCCATTTGATTCTTGAAACAGTTGTATGTTCAATGATCAACCTGGGAAGTGCTCTCTACTCCCAGATTTGCATGGAGAGGTAGTCGAAAAATTTGGGAAAGGGACTGAGAATGAAACTTGTACCTTTTCCCATATATAGGTATTCGTTCGGAATTTTAACCTAGGAGAGTAGACTGGAGAATGGAGACTGTTATGGAGACTTATCTTTTTATAAAAATGTTAAGTTATTACATGAACATAAATAGAGAAGAAAGAAAAACCAAATATATTGTACTTGCAATAAAATGTGAATAAGAAATCAACCAAAACATGTAATCTATTGGTACACCTATCTAAAAGATATTATTTGTCATAATGATAGTCTTCACCAAATTAGATCCTTACTTGGTCTCCGGGATGTTTATTGTAGGGCCTAGTTAAGATTCTATGTTATCTTTAAGCACCCTCCGTGACATGACATAGTGATACTAATATTAGATATTCTAAACATGGCTCGTTTAGAGACAAAACAACTAATCCTTGTTGTTGTCAATTATCAATATATGCACTTCCATCTTCCCAAGTTTTCCATATTGAAACATAAGCAAAGAGTTCAAGAAGTGTTAAAATGGCTAAACTTCAAAAACACCTTAGACTTTATAGCAATTGTATGATTCTATTTCTACTGAGTATAAAATACATATTCTTGTTAAAAATTATATATTAAAGCTCTCCTTGGACTTCAATTCATCCTTTGTATCAACTACCATAATAAGATATTGTGCAAATGGGGGTTGAATTTCATAATACACTCGACTAACAAGTCAAAAAATCCTCATTAAGCAAATTTTAGAAATAAATTAGTTGTTATTTTTAGGTTATAATGTGGAATTAAAACAAATACTTGGTAATTATGTGTACTTTACAAAGAATCTACTCTTTCCTAGCACTCTAAATTGCTTCATGTTGAACTTGTACATTTTTAATGACTCCACCTCTTCTAACACTTGAAAGCATGAAGTTAGGTATGCATGCTAGACCTGGATAAGCATACCATAACTCAACCTATTGCTAGACAGGGGAGGATGTGTAAGATGTATATCATCCTCTTCTCCATCCTTCTCCTTGGAATTGCTCTTCTATTCCACTATCGTTGCTACAACTTTCTTGTCTTTCTTCTTCGCAGAAAAACCTACCTTATCTATAGATAGCCAAAATTTGAGAGAATAGTTGAGGAAGATTGAAGATAATAGATGGATCAAGAACTAAATATTGTATATTTAAGTGATGACCCAAGGTAATACTATTTATACTTAAGGTGAGTATAAGCTTAGTTCTTTGTAAAGCTAGCCTTTAACTTCTTAGTCTATTTACTCAATCCTTAGGAAGATATATCAAAACCTTATTCCTTAGGAAGGCTCTCAATAACCCTCTTAATACTCTTTTATGAAAAAATTTGACAATTTTTGGATAAGTTTCTAGAAGTTTCTAATAACTTTCATGATAAGTTTTACTAAATTACGATGTAAGTTGCCATACTAATAAGATTCTCCTTCTGCTAGTTGATGATATCATCATCATGTCCTAGAATCTCAATTTTGGATGAAATCTTGAGCAAAAGTCGAAGGTGCCACTATGTAGTATCATGAAGCAAGTGATCCTTTCAAAAAAAATTATACTCCAGATGTTAGTAGGTACTATAATTAAACATATGATTGGAAAAATTTTGATCAACTTCATACTCCTCACAATTTTCAACAATAGTGAAAATTGTGAATTTGGTTAAGTAAAAGGGAAGAGTTGGAGATGAAAGCTTTCAATGTAGAAATAAAGAAGTTAGGATGAATGAAGATGTGGTAGGAAAGGTCAAGTTGGTAAACAAGATGAAATATAACTTTACTAATAAAGAAATAAATAAGTTTTCAAACTTGAGTATCAAGGAGTAAGGGGAAAATTATTTATCAAGAGCATAACTTTATTACCAACTATTAAAGACAAAATAAATATAGTGTGTATCAACATATTATTTTTTATCATTTGATAATTTTTGATAAGCATACAAGTAGTGAGCTTTGGCTACTTTTAAGGAGGAAGATAAGGTGAACAAGAAGGTAAAAGCACTAGGAGCATTGAAAGATAGTGGAGTGAATATATTATAAAAATTATAATTTTTTGACTATATTTAAGAAAAGACAAAAAATCCAAAGCAAACTATATGCTAGGAATGAAAGTATCCTATCATGTTGATACATGATCTTCTATACTTATAGCATGTCCCTTGATATATGGTTATTGTGTCTAATTTTATAACTTTTATCAAAGTGGTAAGCAATAGACATGACAAATTTGGTTCCTAGAATTTTCAAAAATGGTCACTAAACTTAAAATCAAATATAAGACCATGATGAGAAAAAAAAATTTAGAGCTTGGCAAATTAAAGACCATTAAATTTTTCAGGTTTAAAAATGAACCAAGTAAATTTTCTCATTCAACTTATCCAACTTAAATTCTAAAAAAGTATCATGCAATGTTGTTTGTTTTATAACAAAAATGTTAACAAGTATAAAGAAGTTTCATTAAAACTTTTAATGGATCTAGATCATTCCTATTGATTATTAACACTTCAATTTTATTATTTCTTCATTGATTACTAAGTACAATTTTCTTAAAGGAATTTAGATCATTTGCACTATCTATATTTTTTTTTCTTCAATTGATTACTAGTACACTTTTCTTATTAAGTTGAGATCATTCACATTACCTAAATTTTATTGTTTCTTTATTGACACTTTTCTAAGAGATCTCAATAGAAAATTTAGTAGATCCCTTCTATTTTCTATTAGATTATCTTTGTAGGATGTATCAAAAACTAATTTAAAAATTTATATAGGATTTTGTTTGACCTTTGACCCATTAATAGTGTGTACCTAAGTTTTTGCAAAATTTGTAATTTTCTTATCTTTACTTTCATTTTATGTAGTTAAGCAGAGATATTTTATGTTTTGAGTATTATTCCTTTTTATTTGGAGTTCTTTGGGTCCAGCTTAAAGAACTAGGTACAAAAAATGAAGGTAAGGAGACTCAAGGGAAAGTTACAAAGCCAAAAAAAAGAGTACAAAGAGTCTTCTCCCCAAAGGAATTTTTCTATGCATATATTGGGGCTAATATATTCTTGATTATGTGTGCAAATAGAGGGATCCTTAATCCGTTAGAAGTGTCTTCTCAAGTGCTTTCCAATGACACCAAAATTAGAGTGTTTGGAGGTTTGTAGCAAAAGTAACAAGCATTTGAAATTTTAGAATACCTTTGGGGAGAAGTGCGCTCAATGTTGTAAATACTTTAGGAGGAAAGCATTGGAGTTGTAGAGACCTTATAGGAGGAGTGCTCTAGGAGTTGTAAATACCTTCAAGAGTGCCTTCTAAGTTGTAAATACTTTAGGAGGAGTGCATTCAGAGTTGTAAATACCTTTGGGAGGAATACCTTTGAAGTTGTATAGACTTTTGGGGAGGAGTGCCTTTGGAATTGTAGGTCCAAGGATGTGAATTCAAATTAACTTTTGGGAAGATCTAACACCTTCCTTGACACTAGTAAGGAGCCTAATCAACCAATATGTGATTATGATAAGATAGGATAGGATCTTAAGTATGTGACATAGGTAGTAATAAAGGATTTTCAAGTAAATCTACTTAGGCTCATAATCCCTTTGGGGCAGAGCATAAATGTACTTACAGCTTCAGCCCAAAGGCATTTTGGTTTCCATATGGAATATGGAGATCAAATTTCCATATTCAAAAAGAGAAGAGATTTTGAGATTTCCATATTTTTTAATTTTAGAAAAGAAAACTCTAAGTTCTTTGCCAAATTGTTTCTTTCCATTCTATGTGTTGATGAATGTTTATGTTGAGTAGTGGTGAGGAATTTCATAGTATGATCAAAAGTGAGTTTACATAGGCATATTTGCATTTGATCAAGATGTGTGAATCGTGAGGGATCAGAAGGAATGAACCTATGCAATGAGGAGTCAATTTTGATTTGGAGCATAGGGAGTACCACAAAATCAAAAGGAAGACAGCTTTGTAGTTGGAGGGAAGGGTAGTAAGCATTTGTGCAATCAAAGCTTTTGGGATGGAAATGCACTCGGAGTGAAGTGAAGTAAACCATCACCTTTAAGATTATTTTGGAATCTATTTGTAGTGAAAGTGATCTTTAGTTTTCTTTTTTCCCTAGTGCGCCGCATGAGGTGATACTACCTTCTTTTTCTTTTTGGGAGTGGTTCAAGCCCAAGTGGTTAAACAGGAAATAATAAGCAAATTGCAACTTAGTGACATCCCCTTTCACTTCTAGTCATTTAATACACACATCCTCAAGGGAATGACTTGTTTTTACCAACTTTACTAGTTTTTGGGGGACATTGAGTCACCATAAATAGCTCTCTTTTCTCATAATGTAATAGAAGTTAGTGTTTGTAACGAGGAAGTTTCTCCCACTTGTTGGTCTTAGAAATATATAAAAAAGATCAAAAAATAAGCAATATTCTATATCTTAAGAGAATCCAAATATTCTTTAATTATATTTGAAATTTTGGTAATAAATATGATCTAAATATCAAAATTTTATAAGATAAATTTATGTTTTATGTTCATGATGTTAATGAGAAGTCAAAGAGATTGTGTATAATAGGTGGAGTATATGAACCAAAAGAAAATCCATCACAAAATATTTCCAAGAAGTGTAAGTGATCTACTTACCTAATGTCAATAAAATATACTCTTCTTAAATAGGTAATGTTACATTTGGACCATATAAAAAAGTATTCAAATAAGAGAGTAGTATGGAAGGAACTTATCTATTACTAATTAATTACCAAAGCCCTGATAATATTAGGTAGGACTAATGAAAGAGGAGTTACTCACAAGTGTTAGTCTAAAATAATATATAGAAGAAAATGATAAAATTAGGAAATATTCCTTAAATTGTAATAAATCTTAAAGAGCAAGGTTCCTTGAATTTTTTGGAATTTTAGTAGTATAAATATATCAGAAAAAATACCAAAATAAGACACCTTTCTCTTTAATGATGTACTTGATACTATTGAAATTGTTGCATTGTGAGTGGGACTTGAATTAGAGGAAAGACCATCCCAAAATATTGTAGAGAAAAATACATTGAGTAAGACTCACTCTATACCTATTTAAAGTCAAAAAATATACTCCTCTTGAGTTCTTAAGCGTGTTTCTTTGAGTAAGGACCATATAAAACTCTTTCAAACAAGCTGGTTGTGGGAAAATGCCTTGCACACCACTAGCTTAAGATTCTTGTTATATAATAAGCAGCTCTTCTCCTTTGGATTTAGAAGATATGTAAATATTTTAGAAAATACATCATATCATTTTAAACCTTAAGATTGCCTTTAAAACAAGATCTTGATGTTTGGATAAGTTTAGTAAGTGAATATTAGTTGAAAAAACTAATTAGTAAACAATTATAGTTCTTTTTATATGTATAATATCTGCATGATATGAATGAGAAATGGTAGAAGCATTTTGTATTATATGAAGAACTTGGATGAGAAGAATTATCATCTCAAATTATTTTAAAGAAAAAATTAATTGAGCAGGAATACAATCTTTGCACTTATCTAGAGTTAAAAAAATCCTCTAATTTTGGACCTTATAAAAAAAATTTAATAAGAAGATATTGACAAATGCTTATATAAAATATCTTACTGGTTTTTTATCATAAAACATCTTGTAAACGTAGTAAGAGTAAATTCCACTTGTTAGTTCTAGAGAATAATAAGAAAAACTCCAAAAATGTTTTGATTCTGATGAGTATCTTAGACATGATGGCTTTTGATTTGTGGAGAATTTTGCTAAATGAATATTATTTAAACAAGAACACATTAGCAAAAAACAACTCTTGTATACTATATACTTGATATTGAGAAATAAGATAACATTTTTGTATTATATGAAGAAAGTAAGTGAGAGAAATGACCATCATACAAAATATTTCAAAATAGAATTGTCTAAGTAGAAAAACAGTCTATATTTGGCTAAAGTCAAAAGAATATACTCTTTTTAATGGATCTCTTGAGTTAGAATATATGAAAATACTGAAAAAAGGAAAATAGTGGATAAAGACCTTGAAAATTATTATTATATTTCCTTATTAAATCATATAAATTAATAAATTTCCCCAGTTATTGGTAGAAAGATATAAGAAAGATTTTAGAGATAAATAATATTTCTTAAATTTGAAGATACATTTTGAAAAAATAAATGTTTCTTGAACTTTTCATAATTATATTAGATAATCATAATCCTAATAAAAACAGATTAGTTGCACACATTTTCATTTAACTATATGTATGATATTAATGAAAAACAGAACATTATGTTTTGTATTATACAAGAATTGGATGCAAGAAAGAACCCTCTAAAATACTTATATATATAAGTATAGACTAAGTAGAAAAATAATGCCTATATATGTGTTAAGTCAAAAAGTATAACTAAAGTCTTGTACATATGGACCATGTTAAATCTGTTCAAAAAATAAAATTATTTGTTGAGAAGATTAACTAGAAAACTTGTAGAAAAAGGCAGGAGAAATTATTTATATATATCTTAAGTCAAAAGATATAAGAGGATCCTTTTAAATGTGGGATGTATTTAAAAATTTCAAACAAGAATCCAAGTGTATTGTTAAATTGACCCACCCCTATCACAACATACTTTGGAGCGGATGCAAACAGTTAACATTGGGAATGTCATTGCAAGTTCCGGTGGTTGAAGATAACAAACAATAAGATGTACACTAATATATTTGAAGGACCATGATTGTGCTTTCTATTACCATCAGATGCTAATGTCCATCAGATTTCCACAAGCATCCATAGAGTACAAAATGCAGTCATAGCTGCAAAGTGTGTTTTTACAAGGATGGTTCATTTTAACAAGGGATGGGTCGATTTAACAATAACTTAAAACTTATCTATAAAGTAGGTTAATTACGGATGACGGGTGCTTTTTTAAACTAACACCTATACAAAATGAAAAACAAAACCAAAAGAAGCATGAAAAATCTGCAGAAAAAAATAAAAAAAATAAAAAAAATAAAAAAAGTTTTAGGAAATTTAATCAGGCCAATTAAGATTGATCTGTGGTCAATACTCAGGTCAAAGTAAATGGTCTCTTAAGTCTTTTAAGGTTAATCTCTTAATTAACCTAAGGTTAGAGTTATGAGTATTTTGTGCTTTAATCATGTCTCTTACAAAATCCTCTTGCACATAAATCAGTGGATGATGTTCAATAGTTTTTCTCTTACTTTTGCAAAATTTGGAAAGAATTTTGAATGTTTATTTTTAGAAGCAACATGAAAACTTACACAAACATCTTGGATAAGTTTAATAAAATAAGAAAAAATAGATTCTCTTTATGTGATTTTTCTTAAATATTTATGGTATTATTTTTTCTTTTCCAATTTTATAATCTATAATTGAAATTCCTTAAAACCTTTAAATACCTTTTGATTTTTCTTTTTCTAGTTTCTATAGTATTGCATAAAATCATTGTATTGCACTAAACTATGACAATCATGTATAGTGATATCATGTACTTGTTTATAGACAATTAACATGTAGATAACGTTGATTCTGATGATGAAAGAAGTGGTTGTTATCTTTTCCGTTCTTTTGTTTTTTTGTCGTGGTGACAGAAGTCTTTAAGGTGAACAATATGGTAGTAGTTGTTCTTTTTTCACCATAAGGTCTCCAAGTATAGGGGCATGCAGCGAGGTCACCTCTTTGTTCCTCTAGCCTTGGAGTTATATGGAGCGATGGACACGGCATTTGACACATTTGTCTGGGAGTGCGCGAGAGCTTATCATGTTAGGCGTCAGGGGTACCACTCTCACTCTCATACTTTGTAGCTTACTTTAGACAGCGTGTATCCATTGCTCTACAGAGGGCAGTGGCTGGTGCAATCCATAGGAGAGCAATCACATTAGGTGATGTTTCTTCGGATGCTCCAGTTGTGTGTAGACCGTACGACTTGCATAGCTCGGATATCTTAGGTGCGGTAGGGCAGATTTCTCATACAGACTCTATTGGGGCGTAGCCCCATGTTACCTTTTTTTTCTCTCCCTTGTACGGCTTGATGGGGTCTTCCCATCCTTCATTTTTCCTATGCGGTCGCCTTCTTTTCTTTTTTCACCACAATGAGAAAAAGTCTTCAAGGCGAGCAATGTAAATGTAGCCTATTTGTAAATGTAGCCTTTACAAATATTCAAAATTGATCAAGCTTGTACCAATTTTCAAATTTTAAAGCAACTAGTGTAGTTGTAATAATTATTCAATGTTGGTTTCAAATTTAAATAAGAAAAATTATTTAAAATAAAAAATTGATGCTAGTTTTCTATAACGAGGCTTGATAAGGAGTAAACACTATGGTTCCACTCAGTATGATAGAATACACAAAACAAGTAGACTACTCTAACATGGCGGTTAATTCCGGATAAACACTAAGGATTACTGGTTCTAACATGTGCAGGGAAGGCACGTAAAGGAACGAGTTCGTATTGAAAGAGAGAAATCTCTCAACAGCGTAAAACGCCGGAGTAGCTAGAAAGAGTTGGGGGAATAAAACACACATGAAGCACGGAGTTTCGAACCTATCCAAGTCTCATGTAGGGCAGATTTCTCATATAGACTCTATTGGGGCTTAGCCCCATTTCAACTGTTTTGTCTCTCCCTTGTAAGGGTTTGATGTGTCTTCCCCTCCTTCGATTTTTCTACGCGGTCGCCTTCTCCTCCAAGTCTACCTTTAGGAGGAGCGTGGACTTATTTGATTTGGTATCCGATTTCATATGCTTGAGCATGTTTATGGGAGGAACTGATGGCTCTTGACCTATCAACACTAATCTGATTGTGGTAATTGGAACAAGCGAACAACAAAAGGGAAGGATCTCAACCTGACATATCCGTGGCTAAATTTTACGAGTTGCAATTGACGTCATTCCCACATCATACCCATGAGAGTATTCCTCTTCCTTTTCTTTTCCATATAAATTTCTTCTAACTCTTTTAGTACTTCCAAATGAAATACTGAAGGGTGTAAAATGGTGGATAATAACATGTCATTTTATTGTTGTCTTCTTTTATTCTTCGAAAAGAACCTGCTTTGAAGAAAATGAAAGAAACCTATACATTGAGACTTTTGTTGTAAGTGATAGTCCATTTTGTTACATTGATTGATGTTCCACTGTGTTTCTCAAGTTTGTTTCAATTGTTGATGAATCGAAACTGGAGATGGCGTCCTGTATTCATCGATCTTCCACCATCATTTGTTCACCAATTTAATACTTATAAATATAGGTTTTTGGAAACGTTTATACTTTCTGTAATAAAGTGTGTACATCTTGTTAGTAAACACTGATTTTTGTTTAGCAACTAGGATAATCTAATGTGCACTAATTAGTATCTTTCTTGTCTTTCTTTTGCTTTCCAGTTTTTCTTGTACATAAATTATTTGTATAACTATTCTTAGTATATTTACTAGAAGATTAATATGAAAAAAATTATATTATCAATATTCATCAAAATTATTCGGGGAATTATTTTCAATATGAATCATGGTATAGCCTTGAACTAAATTTAAGTACTCGATTTGATTTTTATAATTTTCTATGAATAGTTATCTTGGTAACAAGGGAGGAGTTCTAAGATGAAAGAGTGACTTTGAACTCATGATCCATTGTGCTGTCTTTAAGCTACCCATCTTAAAAATACTTGGTGTATTTTGTATTGTTGCTTTGAAATTATGTGTCCGCCAACTTTAATTATGTTAATAGGCACTTAATGTGGACTCGTAGTTATTCTCTCGACACCACTCAGGACCCATTCTTCACGTTAAATATCCTGAATCGGATGTACCATTAGTTTCATAATGCAGATCAAGGTAAGGAGTGAAACTATTACAACAGAAGTACACTCGTTAAGGTTGAACTAAAGGTAAAAGACTAGCAATTATCAATTGGCGATTATGAAGGATAAAAAAGGCGACCGCGTAGGAAAAAAGAAGGATGGGAAGACCCCATCAAGCCGTACAAGGGAGAGACAAAAAACGTAACATGGGGCTAAGCCCCAATAGAGTCTGTATGAGAAATCTGCCCTACCGCACCTAAGATATCCGAGCTATGCAAGTCGTACGGTCTACACACAACTGGAGCATCCGAAGAAACATCACCTAATGTGATTGCTCTCCTATGGATTGCACCAGCCACTGGCCTCTGTAGAGCAATGGATACACGCTGTCTAAAGTAAGCTACAAAGTATGAGAGTGAGAGTGGTACCCCCTGCCGCCTAACATGATAAGCCCTTGCGCACTCCCTGACAAATGTGTCAAATGCCGTGTCCATCGCTCCATATAACTCCAAGGCTAGAGGAACAAAGAGGTGACCTCGCTGCATGCCCCTGTACTTGGAGACCTTGCGACCTGCTGCTGCACTCGCCGCCCATCCAGGGGGATGGGTAATCACTCCCTCCAAAACTGTATCTCGCGTAGGGTCCGTCACCACGACATCCGCTACCGTCACCTGATCATCTCGGACCAAGTATAAGTCTGCCCTGACACGTGTCATCTGCAACGCATACGAACGCTCCCTCCAAGCCAAGTATCCACTCTCTCGTGCCATAGCAAACACTATGTCTCTAATGGCATCATGGGTAGCTATCCTCTGTCCTCCAAAAGGACACCGTGTCATGTGGACCGCCGCTGCATCTAGTGTAGAACCACACTCACAAGTGAGTAGTGAAGATGCAGATGGGTGGACCAAACCTAGGCGAAACCTCATCGCTGTAGAGAAAGTAGCCGGTGCGAGTCGGAAAGCCCTAATGCATGGTCGAGCTAGGATCCACGAGCCTGCACCCTTGCCGGAGCAAGAGCGTAGACGTGCTCTAGTAGCATGAGGAATGGACGAGTCAACTAAGAGAGAATGTAGCGTATGCTCACACTGTCGCTCCATCAAGGAAGACTGTAGACCTCTAGTCCAATCTGACGATAGTGAAGCAAACGGTGGAAAACCCTCTCGTGCTCGTGAAGATAGACTATCTCTTGTCTGCCGCAATAACACCTGGAGAGAAAAGGATCCTCCCTCCACCTCTGTCACATAAGTCTCCAAAACCGGCCTATCAGCAACCACAAAACGAGATGCAAGTAGGGGTGCCGAGAGAGCCCAACTACCCAAAAACGCTATAGGTGCCATCTCCTCCATAGAAAGCAAGCCAACCCCACCACATGAGATCGGTAGAGCCGTCTGTCTACGTGCCAAATCCCCTGTCACACACTCAAAAGTCCCTGGTCCAATAATATCACCAAAGACTCCCATAATCCTCCTATCAAATGCTCTCAGACGTGATAGGAAGGACGATGAGGGGGGAACTGTACGGATGAGGTAGGATGGTCGACGAGCAATACTGGAAGAGAGTATACCAAATGCCACCTGCGGATCTCCTAGTAATGGAAGGTCATCCACATGGAGAACATCCTCTGCAAGAGCAGCGTCCAAGAAGCGTGTGACAAAATCCTCCGATCCTACTGGCACTCCAAGAACACGAAGTCCCTCTGTGGATGTGATACACCCCTCTGGAAGCTCAAGGTGGGGAGGGATACCTAAAGGGGACCATGCCCTACACTTTGACACCTTGACTCTCAAGCCTACTAGATGTAGCTCGGTAGTCAAGTAGTCAAAGGCCTGCCTAATCTGATCTACAGGGCCTACGATGTGTGTATCATCTGCCAAGGATGGAAATACACAACCTGGCATGGCCAAAGTAGTAGACAGGAGAGCTCTAAAGTGAGCCATGGCAAATAAGGGCCCCCCCAAAGGATCTCCCTGACGTGTACCAACAGCTGACTCCAAGACGGTGACTCCCTTCTGTGAACCACCATGCTGGTAGTAAAGGGAAGCAGGAGAGCCATAAAAAGACCGCACAAAAGGAATGAGACTCGCCAAGGATCCACTAGCCTCCCTAAGCTCTCTAAAGATGGATGCACGTGAGACGCTATTAAAAGCGTTCTCAACGTCCACCTGTAGGACGACCCACTCCGGATGGATATCTAGGAGTGCTCTAATGCCTAGAGATATAGCCTCACATCCTCCAGGTGTAGCTACTCCAAACTGATGTGGACTAAGGTGCTGTCGAAAGTGAGAACGATGCTGAAGGACAATGGTACGACTGACCAAACGCAAAAAGATCTCTCCAATAGCAATCGGTCTAATGCCTCCCGTGTCCTTCTCGATCGCGAGAAGTCGACTAGCACCTAAGACCCGACTAACAGACATAGGAATATCTCCTCTCGCTACTGCTGCAGCCACCTGAAACAACTTGGTAAAACCACTAGAAGGATCATCTGCCTGGAAGCAATCTCTAAGGTGCTCATAAACCATCCCTGACAAGCCTCCTGAGGAAAGGCGAGGGGCAGTGCACAATGCTTGTGCAAATAGCGACCTATCAAGACATAAAGGCTGCTCAGGCTGATAATCTAAGACCTCTAGTGGTAGTCCCTCTACTGCTATAGGATGCAATGAGCGTAGGGAAGAGATGGTCTCATCAGTAGGACTCGCTATAGACAGAGGGTGTAGCGCTCGTGCTGCTCTACTAAACTCTCCCGCTTGACCCAATGTCCTACATTGTCGTAATCGAGTGGAATCTATGGTATCCTGTGGCGATGTCTGTCTCCTAAATCGTGTAGCCCTAACAGACTCCTCCTGAAGGGCTGCCCAATCCCCCGCTCGGAATCGACGAAATCTAGCCGCCACCTCTCTATGCCCCGCACGTCCCCCTCTAGCATAACGAAGACACCATCGAGGGAGTAGGAGGAATAGGAACCACGCTAACTCGTCCAAGGGATCACGTGCCAAACGATCCAGTGGTAGGCGAAAAGCCTGTCTAGCCTCATCATGGAGTGTGCGGGGTAGCCTATGGAATAGACGTGGACATGGAAAACTAGTCTCAAATAACCCCAAAATGCAACCCGCCTGAGAAGCTAACCACTCCCACGACTCGATCGGTATCCCTGGAACGATCAACAAAGGTATAGAAGAAGCGTGCGTAATCCCGAGTGTCACTGCTGTCGATGTGGTCGCTTGTCTCACGTGGGCATCCCAAGTGGTCCAATCATAGTCCTTGTGCATCCTTCCCACATGGGTCTTTACCCCTTGCGAGGTAAAGCGTCGGTGACACACCGGGCATGGTGTATCCCGACCCGCTCTAGGCGACCCCACATGGGAAGGTGTAGCCATGGCTAGCACAAGAATAATGATAGTAACACATGATACTCCTCTCCATATCTCCCCATATCTGCAAAACCACAACCCCTCACATCCCAACTCACATAAGAAAACAATCTCTCTCACAACCCTAAAATCTATAAACTTTCATAACTTTCAATTTCCGTCTCCAAAATTTTCAAATTAAATTCCCATGGAACTTAATCATGAAAACCCAGAGATTAGAAATGAAAATTCACAACCCATCACTCTCAATGTATAATAATCACTCTCAACCCTAAAAAAACTAAAAAACTTCATAACTTTCTACTCCATTCTCCATAGTCTTCAATCTAGGTGCCAATGGAACCGGAATTGAAAAACAAAGAGAATAGTCTATTCACTCGAAGGCTACATGCTAGAGAGCACTCAGATTTTATCAAAATCGTCTCACGTCTCTCCCTCTCCTCTCTCGTCTCCACACTCTCCCCGCAGCTCTTTCTTTAGCCGGCGATAATAGTTTAGCAACAAGTCATTGAACAATATTAAATATGTTCAAATATCTCTCTTCTTTTCGCCTCCTGTACTCAATCAAGGTCTCGCTAGGTTCCTCCATATTTACTACCATGATTCTCGAGTGGTACATTTTAAAGCAACAAAGTGTACCTTAAGCTTGGATCGCACTACCTGTATCTCTTTCATACATGAAAGTGCTTATGTCCTTATGCTCGAGTGCTTGTACCGGAATCATTATTCACTCTGGTACCAGCAACATCATTCCGTATTTGATTCTTCTAACCAGATCATATGACCAAAAATAACCCTAATTCTCTTTATCTTCTTTTTTTTCTCTCCCTTGTACGGCTTGAGGGGGTCTTCCCATCCTTCATTTTTCCTACGCGGTCGCCTTTTTCAATTCTCTTTATCCTAGAGCGTGTTAGTTAAATAATTTTAGTGAAGTAAAACTGTATCCTGTATACTCAATTAAGTAACCACTGCTTACCATCAGGGTACAGCCATCCGCACGTGGACATACACATATCGGGTTGAAGAGCATGGCCAGAAACCTTAGATCTTGAGAACCTCATTAAAGCAGGAGTCTTTGTTATTACAATATTGAACATTCTATCAGTAAAAGGCGACCACGTAGGAAAAATGAAGGATGGGAAGACCCCATCAAGCCGTACAAGGGAGAGACAAAAAGGTAACATGGGGCTCAGCCCCAATAGAGTCTGTATGAGAAATCTGCCCTACCGCACCTAAGATATCCGAGCTATGCAAGTCGTACGGTCTACACACAACTGGAGCATCCGAAGAAATATCATCTAATGTGATTGCTCTCCTATGGATTGCACCAACCACTGCACTCTGTAGAGCAATGGACACACGTTGTCTAAAATATGCTACAAAGTATGAGAGTGAGAGTGGTACCCCCTGACGCCTAACATGATAAGCTCTCACGCACTCCTTGTCAAATGTGTCAAATGCCATGTCCATCGCTCCATATAACTCCAAGGCTAGAGGAACAAAGAGGTGACCTCGTTGTATGCCCCTATACTTGGAGACCTTGCGACCTGCTGCTGCACTCGCCGCCTATCCAGGGGGATGGGTAATCACTCCCTTCAAAACTGTATCCCGCGTAGGGTCCGTGACCACGACATCCGCTACTATCACCTGATCATCTCGGACCAAGTATAAGTCTACCCTGACACGTGTCGTCTACAAAGCATACAAATGCTCCCTCCAAGCCAAGTATCCACTCTCTTGTGCCATAGCAAACACTATGTCTCTAATGGCATCATGGGTAGCTATCCTCTGTCCTCCAAAAGGACACCGTGTCATGTGGACCGCCGCTGCATCTAGTGTAGAACCTCACTCACAAGTGAGTAGTGAAGATGCAGATGGGTGGACCAAACCTAGGCAAAACCTCATTGCTGTAGAGAAAGTAGCCGGTGCGAGTTGGAAAGCCCTAATGCCCAGTCGAGCTAGGATCCACGAGCCTGCACCCTTGCCAGAGCAAGAGCGTAGACGTGCTCTAGTAGCTTGAGAAATGGACGAGTCAACTAAGAGAGAATGTAGCATATGCTCACACTGTCGCTCCATCAAGGAAGACTATAAACCTCTTGTCCAATCTGACGATAGTGAAGCAAATGGTGGAAAACTCTCTCGTGCTCGTGGGGATAGACTATCTCTCGTCAGCTGCAATAACACATGGAGAGAAAAGGATCCTCCCTCCACCTCTATCACATAAGTCTCCAAAACCGGCCTATCAGCAACCACAAAACAAGAGGAAAGTAGGGGTGCCGAGAGAGCCCAACTACCCAAAAATGCTATAGGTGCCATCTCTCCTCCATAGAAAGCAAGCCAACCCCACCACATGAGATTGGTAGAGCCGTCTGTCTACGTGCCAAATCCCTTGTCACACACTCAAAAGTCCCTGGTCCAATAATATCACCAAAGACTCCCATAATCCTCCTATCAAATGCTCTCAGACGTGATAGGAAGGACGGTGAGGAGGAAACTGTATGGATGAGGTAGGATGGTCGACGAGCAATACTGGAAGAGAGTATACCAAATGCCACCTGCGGATCTCCTAGTAATGGAAGGTCATCCACATGGAGAACATCCTCTGCAAGGGCAGCGTCCAAGAAACATGTGACAAAATCCTCTGATCCTACTGGCACTCCAAGAACACGAAGTCCATCTGTGGATGTGATACACCCCTAAGTCAGCTCAAGGTGGGGAGGGATACCTAAAGGGGACCATTCCCTACACTTTGACACCTTGACTCTCAAGCCTACTAGATATAGCTTGATAGTCAAGTAGTCAAAGGCCTGTCTAATCTGATCTACAGAGCCTATGATGTGTGTATCATCTACCAAGGAGGGAAATACACAACTTGGCATGGCCAAAGTAGTAGATAGGAGAGCTCTAAAGTGAGCCATGGAAAATAAGGGCCCCCCCAAAGGATCTCCCTGACGTGTACCAACAGCTGATTCCAAGACATTGAATCCCTGGCTGGTAGTAAAGGGAAGCAAGAGAGCCATAAAAAGACCGCACAAAAGGAATGAGACTTGCCAAGGATCCACCAGCCTCCCTAAGCTCTCTAAAGATGGATGCACGTGAGACGCTATTAAAAGCGTTCTCATCATCCACTTGTAGGATGACCCACTCCGGATGGATATCTAGGAGTGCTCTAATGCCTAGAGATATAGCCTCACATCCTCTAGGTGTAGCTACTCCAAACTGATGTGGACTAAGGTATTGTCAAAAGTGAGAACAATGCTAAAGGACAATGGTACGACTGACCAAACGTAAAAAGATCTCTCAAATAGCAATTGGTCTAATGCATCCCGTGTCCTTCTCCATTGCGAGAAGTTGACTAGCACCTAACACCCTACTAACAGGCATAGGAATGTCTCCTCTTGCTACTACTGTAGCCACCTGAAACAACTCGGTAAATCCACTAGAAGGATCATCTGCCTGGAAGCAATCTCTAAGGTGCTCATAAACCATCCCTGACAAGCCTTGTGAGGAAAGGCGAGGGGTAGTGCACAATGCTTGTGCAAATAGCAACCTATCAAGACATAAAGGCTGCTCAGGTTGATAATCTAAGACCTCTAATGGTAGTCCCTCTACTGCTATAGGATGCAATGAGCGTAGGGAAGAGATGGTCTCATCAGTAGGACTCGCTATAGACAAAGTGTGTACCGCTTGTGCTGCTCTACTAAACTCTCTCACCTGACCCAATGTCCTACATCGTCGTAATCATGTGGAATCTGTAGTATCTTGTGGTGATGCTTGTCTCCTAAATCATGTAGCCCTAATAGACTCCTCTTGAAGGGCTGCCCAATCCTCCGCTCAAAATTGACAAAATCTAGCCGCCACCTCTCTATGCCCCGCACGTCCTCCTCTAGCATAACAAAGACACCATCAAGGGAGTAGGAGGAATAGGAACCATGCTAACTCGTCCAATGGATCACGTGCCAAACGATCCAGTGGTAGGCAAAAACCCTATCTAGCCTCATCATGGAGTGTGTGGTGTAGCCTATGGAATAGACGTGGACATGGAAAACTAGTCTCAAATAACCCCAAAATGCAACCCGCCTGAGAAGCTAACCACTCACACACTAGATCGATATCCCTAGAATGATCAACAAAGGTATAGAAGAAGTGTGCGTAATCCCGAGTGTCATTGCTGTCGATGTGGTTGCTCGTCTCACGTGGGCATCCCAAGTGGTCCAATTGTAGTCCTTGTGCATCCTTCCTACATGGGTCTTTACCCCTTGTGAGGTAAAGCGTCAGTGACACACCGGGCATGGTGTATCCCGACCCGCTCTAGGCGACCCCACATGGGAAGGTGTAGCCATGGCTAGCACAAGAATAGTGATAGTAACACATGCTGCTCCTCTCCATATCTCCCCATATCTACAAAACCACAACCCCTCACATCCCAACTCACATAAGGAAACAATCTCTCCAAACCCTAAAATCTATTTGCTCTCATAACTTTCAATTTCCATTTCCAAAATTTTCAACCTAAATTCCAATGGAACTTAATCATGAAAACCAAGAGATTGGAAATGAAAATTCCCAACCCATCACTCTCAACGTATAATGATCACTCTAAACCCTAAAAAAACTAAAAATCTTCATAACTTTCTACTCCATTCTCCATAGTCTTCAACCTAGGTGCCAATGGAACCGAAATTGAAAAACAAAGAGAATCTACTATTCACTCGAATGCTACATGCTAGAGAGCCCTCAGAAATTATAGATATTGTCTCGAGTCTCTCCTTCTCCTCTCCCGTCTCCACACTCTCCCGCAGCTCCACGCAGCCCCACTCTGTTCAAACTCTTCCGATATTACACTTATTGTTATTTTGGATAATTGCCCCACTCTGTTCAAACTCTTCCGATATTACACTTATTGTTATTTTGGATAATTGCCCCACTCTGTTCAAACTCTTCCGATATTACACTTATTGTTATTATCGCTAAGGTAACTCCTCATCATGTTCACTTGACTTTGGTCACAAGATAAATGTTTTGGAAAGTTTCTGTTTGCATTATGAATTTACTTGCATTGAAGATTTTCTAGATCTTAAGTATGCTTTGAGGTAACTCCAACATATTATGTAGAATTTAGTTTATAAGTATTCAATGTATATGTGAGATCTATCAATATCTTGGGATTTGAAAATATAAAATAAAGATCTGAAATGGGATTTGAGATGATTATATCATTCTAAGGTCTTGTATATCCATGTTCTTTATATATCAAATTGAGATCTACTTGGAATATATTGTGACTTTCTTTTAATTATTCTCAAGTGCTTATGTGAAGACAATGTCTAAGTAAAGACTTTAGCTAACCTAAGCTCTAGATTTTAATAAGTATTTGGATGGAAGACGTGATCGCTTTCTGAATAACCTTTTTGTGTGTGGTAACACACAAACAGTAAATGGATAATTGAATTCAAAGTTAATAGAGGTAAATCTTCTTTATCTCTTTCAAATTAAGATAAGTTTCCAATCGGAAGAGAGTACCCTAATTTGCATTATATGGTATGAGAATCATTTTCATTGTCATACTATCATTTCATTATTTCAACTAATGATTTCATTTGGTTTAATGATCGGAGATGCTATAAGGGTGAAAATGGATTGCTCAATCCATTTTCAAAATGCGAGGTTTTGCACGACCTTTTTTCCTTGAGTTATTATAATAAGGAGAATATGCACAGTATAAATATGTAGAGGGCGCCTCTTTCCACATGAATTGCAATTATCACATTTTTGTAGCTTTTGATGTAATAATTTATGACTAAGAAAGTTGTATTTTCAACACAAGCATTCTCAAGGTTTAGATTCTTAGCTCTTTGTAGATTTTAATTTGACAACTTGAGTTTCACATAAATCATAGGTTTGGTTGAATAAACATATATTTGGTAATAATATGATGCCAGAACAGATGATGCCAAAACAGATGCCAAAACAGCATTTGTTCTCGTATACCTATACATATCCTGCTGGCACTTTGAGACCGCAATGGCAGGGTTCGTGTTCAACCGCCTCTTTGTTTTATCTTGAAACAGATTCTTCTGATTCTTTATAAAACATTCAGGCCCCACTACAATAGTTGGATTAGAATAGGTAAGTTCATGATATATTGATTCATTCATCATCGGTCCATGTTCTTGGATGCACATTTTCTATTTACATGAATGATTTAGAGTTTTCACAATTGCATTTGTATTAAACTCCTTTCTTGATAAGTTTCAATCCTTGATAGCTTCAATTTCATTGTATGGGGTTGGGCTGATTCCCATTTTAGCTGATTTAGTGGATTCCCGTGTTAGAGTGCATGCCCAATTCATTGTTCTTTGTTAGATTTTGCTGTCTTACAAATGAAAAAATTTCCATGCTTATCTATAGAGGCTTAGTATCTGTAGAGACTAAAGAGCATCCCTACTTTCTGCCAGGCGGGGAGCTCCAGTTCGAGCCCACCAGTAGTTTTTCCCCGGAGGCCTGTATACCATACTGTTCTTTGGTAGTCCTTCTTGACTTCTGAATTCATATATATATACTGTATACTTCACCTTCATTCACTTCACCTCTGATTTTCCCGCTTCAGTTGACTCATCCCCTTCCCGTGCAGCGCTGAAGTTTTCTTGCTCCACTCTTGTATCACTAACAAACCTATGCTTGACTCTTTCCCATTGTTGTGTCCTGGACTTTCTCTCTACTAATGAATATTTGTGATTTCATGGATCCATCAGGTATGTCTCAATTTCTTCCCTCATCTTACTCATGTGGATTATTTTCTTTCTGGACTGATCCTCATTATGCGGCTAAGACTCCAGTGCTTAAGTGCATGCCTGCACTTTTGCTGGCCCTTGCTTTCCACACTTCCACCTCTGTTCTTTTTGACATTCCCATTACTTTTGAGCGGCACTTTAGGGGAGCAACCAAGTTTGCCTTGGCACTCATGAGTTTTCAAGCAGAACTCGGTATGAGGGGTACTGACAATTGCTCAGCTACTTCGGCACTGCGTGAGGCACTGATGAAGTCATAGGTGTTTTTGTGAAGGTTTACTATGGCCACCTTCTGCTTTCCCTTTTGCTGTTTAGCGTCTCAGGACTCAAGCGCCCATAGCGCTTGTTGTGATATACTTTATATCATGTCCTTTTTGCTTCGCTCTTGTTACCATGTTACAATTTGACAGGTTTTTGCAGCCACACAATCCTAGAGCTCTTGCATTGTTCCACTCCTCCATTCCCCAGCTAATTCCCTCCCTATTATTTTTCCTCGCTCTTTGCCTGATTCATGGGACCTCTTGTGTATACAGTGTTCCTACCCAACTCCAGCCCACGTTTTTTATTTTTATCGGTCACACACTGCTTACTGGCAGTCTTTTACAGAGCGTTACCTATTTCTTGCAGTTGTTTGCATAGAGTTCTCGATTTCATGGTGGTTTACTAGTTTGTTAGCCATATGCTATTCTCAATTTGTTTCAATTATGCCTTTGTTTCAAGTAAAATTTGATGCATTCTACCTTATGGATTTCTCACTATTCTAGCATTGTCAATTATGTACATCTTGCTTATCAATTATTTGCACCTCATGAGTTCTGGATAACCCGTTCCCAGAACGACATCTATTCTCGTATACCTATATATTTGGTAATAATATATTTTAAAATAATTACTAATTAATAGATATTTATCCAAGGACCAGAATGATAGTAAAACTTATAAATATTTTCCATTTATCGTTAAACCTAAATGTCATATGTTAGCATAAATTCTAGAGTGAATATTATTTACATGTTTCTTTTTTAATTTGTATTTTCTTCGTATCAAGATTATAATGATATAATCAATCAGATTATTACTTTTGATAAGTGAACCATTGAGTATAGTAAAAAAAGCTTTACAATTTTGAAGATAAATAATTGTATTTAAATCACATTAAAACTTAACTTTCAAAGATTGTTAACGCTATGAAGACTAGAAGGAAAACAAACCCGTTTAAACTGGTTCAATTAATGTCGGGTGATTAATATACAAGATGGTGACAAGCAAACTAAACCACTGATGCAATCCAGCCTTTTACACTTATGAGCATGAGCATGAGGGATGTGAGGGGGTGATTGGCATTCACCAGAAGAAGGCGACCGCGTGTGATAACAGTGGCATTCACCCGTTTGTCTCGAAATGATAAAACCTCTATTTCGTACGGTTCGTAGAAGCAGTAGCCGAGATCGGTGAGCGAGATCTGACAGTCTGACAGTTTCTTCAGAGTGCTATATTTATTCTCTTCAACTGCCACAAAATTCCATCGCAGGCCGGTAAAGATTTAAAAACTGAGGAATGGTCTTGGTATTCACTTTAACTGTTTAACAAAATTCCAGAAAGTTCTAACAAAATTCCAGAAAGATAAAAGTGATGGGGTGTATGTGAAGGTGTCCCATACAATTTACAGAACTGAAATTACTTCTAAAACATTACATGTGTTTTCAATTCAGCTTTCCAAACCGTTTATAACTGATTTTTATGGCTTCATTTGGTCTCAGCTTGGTGTCAAATTAATTTTAAGAAATGTTCAGTCAGAATCTGGATTAATTCGCTTTTCATAACGACACCGTAGATTCTCGAAATTGAAACCCTTAATGTAACTCATGGAATGTACGGGAACTAAATTTCCATAAGAATGGCATTGCTACCTGAAATAATTTCATTCTCATGACACTTCTATAACTTTGGATTACAAATTTTAATCTAGTAAAAGAATTTTATCAAGCAACGGATGTTATTATGCAAAATGAATTTATGATAAATTTTCCCCTTGGAAAGATTATTATGTAAAAGCTTTGTATTCCACAACTTCAGAATTTACAACATCATCGCTTGCTAAATCTATTGCTATATTGAAGCATTCATTTTGAGAAGTTATGATAATGATACTAGAATGGACTTACTTTTCCTAATATTTATAGACATTGATTGAATATTTTGTAATATCCAAAATTAATGCATAAATAAATTTAGCTTAAAAATTTTTAAAAAATTTAATAAAAATAGCTAACATAGAAATTTATGAATTAAAATTATTTTTTTCTAGATTTTGTTTGATTGAAAACCTCTTTTCACACCTCATTGTATGGAAAGAAGAAAAAGATACATCAAAGGACAAAAAGACAAGATGATGCCTCAAACTATATAAATATATAAAAGAAACTGACATGCTTTTTTTTTTAGAGTATCATGCAACTTTTATGGTTTTTTAGAAAGTTCCACACAAAATTAATTGAAACCCTCACTTTATCCTTATAATGTCATGAATCCTCAGTTCTATTTTGAGGCAGTTTTGTTCAAAGACAAAAATGAAGAATATAGATTTGATAAAACATATGATCAAAAATCAATTTTGATTGCATGTACATACTTCCTTATATCAACATGTCTTTGGTTTACAACTTTTCTTGCATACATTTTCTTGCTTTTCTCGGGGTGTTTTTGGTTTGCAATAGTTAGCTTCCAAGCCCAATTTTGCATACAACTTTGTTCATGCAACTTATATAGCAATATGATAAAGATGATAAAATTCTTTGAAATATCAATATAATAAGTGTAGTACCTATACACATTGCTACATCATTATCAACATCATACACTATAGAAGCACAACTCATATAAAAGTCATACACAAACTCTAAAGTGTTACAATAAATCAATTCAATTCACACTCAACTCGGATCATAAATCAATCACTCAACTCATGAAACTACAAACAAACAAAATGCACTAATTACATTATCAAGCCACATTCACTCTAGGTAAGAGACTCTAGGTGATGCTTGCTAGCCTTTGTACACCATAGCTAGGAACTAAATGGCTCTGCATCAAAGAAGTGAGTTCTTTGGAGTTGCACTTTGAGAGAATACACTCTAGACTTGACCTAGCACTCCAACCCTAATGGCACTACTGATGGCCAATCTGATAGTGCAAATGGTATGATTGATGGTAGCTCCAACAATGGTCAATAGCCCTAACACAAAATCTGGCCACCACTAAGTAGTCTTTGAGCAACTACTAATATAATTGTGATTGCCATGACTAGTACTCCAATGTCTGAGCAAACTAGCTTTGGTGTTGCAAATGTCATGACAATTGTCGTGCATATGTACATTGCTACACAACATGCATCATTGTCAACATCATATACTATAGAAGCATAACTTATATAGTATTCATACATAAACTCTAAAGTACCGCAATCTCCTCCTAATGGCTGATTAGGTCTCTCTAACTCTAGATAGCCATCTACTCCAAGTATGTGATATGCCCTATGGTAGGTAAAGATTAGGAGGCTGTGTGTTATCAAGCCCCATAGTTAGTCATATGTATACAATCTATATCACATAAAGAGTGAACTAGCTATATATGATATACATCAAGGATATAGTTATTGTCTTTGAGGAACCATCATAAGGAGAGGAGTCAAATATGTCATATGCTCTCCTCTCAAACAACCATCTCACACCAACATAATAGCAACTCCACTAAAAGAACCACATAACATACATTGCAAGCTTGTATGTACAATTGCCAAGCTTGGGTCCATAGTGCCATTAATGTTTGGGAGGTGGCATAATGCACAATTGTGCACATGATCCTTCCAAAAAACACCAGCACATCCTTCCAACATGAGGACTCTAGAAAGAAAAACCTCACACAGTCTCAAGATAGTTTGTGCTTGTAGCCACATCAAGTGTCATTGGTGTACTCTGTTATAGAAATAGATACTCACCTAAATGAAATTGATGGATCAAGGGTCTATAACCTCTTCCTTCTTAAAAAGTAGCATATCATAAGGTATCCCCATGTTGACTAGTCACAAAGTTCTCAAAGGCAATTGACATCACTCTTCAAAAGGTCTCTACTTGTTGAGAACATGTGCTCACCCATACGTCTAGATCATCCAAGTCCAAAACCATAATAGCATCACAAAAAAAGATTGTAGGTAAATCTAGATCTTGTCTATAGAGTGTAAATAAGGAGAGAAGTATGATAAGGAGGCTTGCTGGCTGAACCTATAAGCCATAGCCAACCAAGATAATTAGAGATCCCAATATCCCAAGTGGCCTCCTGTAATACCAAGAGCTAGCCATATGATCTAGATGTGAAATTGGGTTTGGTAACATCTGGAATGATGTTATACATGATGGTCAAAATAGATCAGATAGAAGTATCACCAAAGAGTACTTCTACAAATAGGGCAAAAAACCGAAATAGATTTGAAAACCTTAGAACCAATAGCTAGACATATGATCTGAAGGTGAGAATTGGGTTGGTAACATCTGGAAGGATGTTACACAAGATGGACTGAATAGATCAGAAAGAGGTATCACCAAAAGGGGACCTTTACTAATAGAGTTGGAATTGAAATATGCCCGAAATCTTTGAAGGCAATTTCGGAGGCCTAAACAGATGAATTAGGCCTCAAAAATGTGCAAGTACCTCCCCCTTGATGGAGAAAAGTCTGGCCTTCCCTCCCCCCTGCTTTGTCTTGTCGAGAGCTTTCCAACGGTACCTCACCCACGTGATTCTGAGATTCCTACAGGAAGATTCTCTAAAAGATTCCCTTTGGTCAAAGCTTGCTTGACCAACCAGATAGGACCAGGATCGACATGTCACCCATCCAAGTAAGTAATCCAAGGGTGGAGCTTTCTGACATGTCACCTATCTATGTACTTAATCCTACGGTGGAGCTTCATTGGAGGAGATCCGATTTGCCTATATAATAAAGAGAAGGTGCTCCTTTGGGGCATCGGAGTTTGAGTGTGAAAGGGTGTGTTCTCAGGCTGTGTTTCTCTTCAGTTCTCCTATCCTCGGAGTATCACAATGGTATCAGAGCAGGTGTTGTCCAAGAGAGTGGATCACCCCTCTTGGAAGAACATGGGCTACTAAGACTGAGTAATTTTGAGGAGAGACATTCTGGTGTGATTGGTAGATTAAGAGAATAGAATGGATGCTCCGGGAGGACAATATCCAATGCCTTGCTTTCCATTCTTGAATCCATTCAACACCAAGATTATGTACATTCAGCATGAGCAAGTGAGAGTGTATTTGGTTTTTCACTTCGGAACATAGTTCATGGATACAATAATGAATTTGCCAAACCTAGTGATTTTGCCTGTAGTGATTTATGATAGAGAGTGGAATTTGACCATTTACATTTTGTTGTGATGGATTTGAATGTCCCAAATCCTTTCCCTTTTAACACTCAAGTAGAAATTTTTTATGTAGTGAGACCAAAAGTGATGTTTAGTGATTTCATGGTCAAGAATTTTGGTGAGGAATATTACCAACGAGTGGTAGCTTCTGAGGTCCCAATGGTAGTTCCAATAGTTTGTGCACCCTCTAGAGTGATCATATTAACTCTCTATTGAAGTTTAGGGTATAGCAATCAAGTGTTACCGGAACCATGGATCCGCAATTGCAAGAGTTGGTGCAAGGAATGCAGGGGATGTTGAAAAAATTTCAAGAGATTAAGATGACCATGGAGGCGTTACAAAGTCAAGTGCAGACCCTCAGGAATGATCAAGCAATGCAAGAAGAAGAGCCGTCTCAAAATCCAATGCCTGCAACTAAAGTACTTGGAGAGGCATCCGTGCCTACAAACCCTATCAATGATGAAGCCACACTACTACTCCGGATGAGGAAGACCTACAACATCAAGCCTTACAAGGGGCAGCGTATGATGGGAGTAGTGGAGAATTGAATCTCGAGAATGAATCAATATTTTTGGTTGTTCTCAATAGAGATCACCAAGCATGCTGTAGGCGTGTTTGCATGTGGGTACTTGATCAATAAGGCCCTCATATGGTACGACACTTGGGAACGATTCATGTTGGCCAAGAGAAGGGAGGTCACATGGACAGCAATGCAAGAAGGATTGCTGAAGAATTCCCAATCGGTGGATTCTGTGCAGATGGCCCGGATCCAACTATGGGGATTGAAACAAAAGAACAACATACAAGAGTATGTGGAGGCATTTCTAGATCTACAAGTTGCAATAACCGACATGAGTCTAGCAGAGGCTCTCGACAATTTCAAACGAGGGTTGAAGGAGTGGATTTGCCAAGAAATCATGATACAAAATCCTTGCATGGTATTTGAAGCCATTGCTTGTGCGCAAAGAATAGCAGGAGCATTAGGTGGAGGTGAAGGAGTAGTTCCACTTCAACATTATCGGGCAAAAATGTCACCCATGGGTGGACCAGTACCAATGGAACTAGGCAACCTTTGGTTTCAAGACCAAGGAGCAAGACCATTTCAAGGAGAACAGGGACGGGTAGAAGAACGGAGAGATATAGTCCCATGAAGAGAAGGACCTCGAGGAGAACAATGCCGTTGTTACAATTGTGGTCATATTGGGCATATATCTACCAACTGTTGTGCTCAACTTCCCAGAGGCCCTTGACTTTCATACAGGCAATCTTTGAACAACATGGAGAGATGCATTGAAGAGGAGGAGGTGGAAATCACTTCGGAAAATGAAGATCGCCAGTAAATGTACCTCACGGCCTTACTAGCTCAATAAGGAAGCAGAAAAGCAAGGGAAGGAAGAAGACAAGCACACAAAGGTATTGAAAGGCAACCTCACAATTGATTGTAGTAAATGGGGTCCTAAAAGGCAATCCAATGAGAGTGTTAATAGATCTGGGAGCCACAAAGAATTTCTTGTCTCGCTCTATTGCAATAAGATTGGGAATAGATCTAGAGAGAGATGAGAGTGAAGAAGTAGAGTTACCTAACGGACAAACAGAGAGGATTGAATCATTACCCAGGCGCTCTCTCTGTAGGAAAATATCAAGAAGCAATTGAGTGGCGAGTGATACAATTGGCTTGTTATGATGTAATCTTAGGTATGCCATGGATGGAGCATTACAACCCTATGGTAGATTGGAGGAAGAAAGTAGTGAGAACCCACCAATGGTCAATCATTGGGGTTAAAGAAAAATCACATAAGCAAGAATTGCCTCTCTATGTCATAGGGACAACAACTATCTGTAAGACTGATAGGTGTTTCTTGGGTCTAATAAGAGAAGTCCAGAGTGCACAACTTGAGGGACAAATTCCTGAGAAATTGAAGGATGTCATAAATGAGTTTCAAGAAGTCTTTCTTGATGATCTACCCTCAAGATTACCACCAAAAAGGAGAGTAGATCATAAAATTGAGACACTCTTGGGGAAGATACCGCCCTGTAAGGCCCCATATCGCCTATCACCTCATGAGTTGGAGGAGTGCAACAATCAAATTGAGGATATGCTGCAAAAAGGGTTCATCTAACCCAACGTATCACCATATGGAGCTCCGGTCTTGTTTGTGAAGAAGAAAGACGGTACAATGCGCATGTGCATTGACTATCGGGGTCTCAATCAACAAATAGTGAAGAAAAAATACCCCTTACCTTGCATAGATGATCTATTCGATCAACTCAATGGAGCAAGACACTTCACCAAACTAGATTTGCGGAGCGGTTACAATCAAATCCAAATTGCAAAGGAGGATGTGTACAAGATTGCCTTTTGAATTAGATATGGCCACTTTGAGTATCTCGTGATGCCTTTTGGTCTCACCAACACACCTGCCACTTTCATGAGTCTAATGAATGACATATTTCATCCATATTTGGATAAGTCTGTCATCATCTTCTTGGATGACATCTTAGTATACAGTAGCACGATGACTGAACACAAACAACATCTACGAGAAGTCCTCCAGATTCTAAGACAGAATTGATTGTATGCCAAAATCTCAAAGTGTGAGTTTGGCAAGTCTGAAGTAGACTACTTGGGGCATAGAGAAAGTGCAGAAGGTATTCAAGTATTGACAGATAAAATAGAGGTCATTCAAAAGTGGAGTGCCCCAGACGATCAAACTCAACTCAAGAGCTTCTTGGGTTTGACGGGATTCTATCGTCGATTTGTCAAGGAATTCTCCAAGGTTGCACAGCCTTTAACATCACTGCTTGGCAAAGGGAAGAAGTGGACATGGGGAACCGCACAAGACTTGGCCTTTCAAAAATTGAAAGCCACCTTGCTACATGCACCAATCTTGAAGTGGTATGACCTAAAAAGTCCAATCAAGTTGGCTATAGATGCATCAAGCGTAGCAATTGGAGTAGTCCTACAACAAGAGTGGCATGACGGATGACATCCCATTGCATATTTCTCTCAAAAGTTGTTACCGGCAGAGTGCAACTACCACACCACAGAAGGAGAAGAGTTGGCTATCGTCTTGGCAACCAAGCATTGGAAGCACTATCTGGGCGAGAAGGCATTTGTGGTAGAGACAGACCATAAACCTCTAGTCTACCTCGAGACACAAAAGGATCTATCTCGTCACTAGATTCAATGGGCAGAGTGGCAAAAACACTTCAATATGACAATCACCTATGTTGAAGGTAAGAAGTAGCTTGCAGATGCATTCATCCGCATGCCAATGGCAAACAATTTGGTGGCAGAGGTTCAGATTAACCCTAAATTCTGGCTAGAGATTCTGGCGGGTACAAAAACTGATCCATAGATTGTAGAAGCGCAATCATCCAAAGGCGTCACCAACACCCAAGGACTCACCTTTTGTGATGGCTGATTATGGATTCCAAATGTCCCAAAATTGCGCACCACTATTCTAGCGGAGTGTCATGATTCGGCCATTGCAGGTCATGTTGGAGTGGACAAGACCTTGGATGCAGTCCAATGCCATTACTATTGGCCCAAGATGAGCAACGACGTGATGGACTTCATACGTAGTTGCTTACTTTGTCAACAGAACAAAGCTTCTAGTCAAGCTCCTGCATGGCTCCTACAACCTCTCCCCACTCCTACACAACGTTGGGAACAAGTGTGTATGGATCTCAGTCTATGAATTACCCACGACCACATAAGGATTTGACTCCATTGTGGTCTTTGTGGACCGGCTCAACAAAATGATTCATTTACGCCCTACCACCAAGGAGGTGACGGCTCCACAACTTGCTCAATTAAACTTAGATGCATTCTTCTCTCACCATGGCTTGTCTTGAGTACTCATCACCAATAGGGGTACTCAATTCACCAGTTTGTTTTGGCACAACCTCTTTGGTTCCTTCAACACAAAGATGGCCATGTCCACAACTTACCACCCACAAATAGATGGACAAACCGAGCGGGCTAATCGCACTATTGAAGACATGTTACGTGGCTTCACCTTAGAAGAGCAAGAGAGGTGGGACACCCTACTTCCGTTGGTGGAATTCGCTTACAACAATTCAGTGAATGCATCCACCCATGTCACTCCGTTCTTCCTCATGTATGGTGAGCATCCCTTCACACCTTCCAGCTTGATGAAGATCCGTCCGGTGGCTACCAAGGTCGATGCAATCAACACATTTGTTTCTAGAATCCAACAAGGGGTGGAGAACGCTAAGCACAAATTACAGATTGCACAAAATTCCCAGAAGCAGTATGCTGATGCACACTGTAGGCACATGGAGTTCAATGTTGGGGATCAGGTGTGGCTATCGACAACCAACTTCACATTAGTGGGACCTCGTAAGCTACGACCTTGTTTTATTGGGCCTTTCTCAATTCTTCGTTGAGTTGGTGCTGTGGCCTATCACCTTGAGCTACCACCACACATGAAGATCCATCCAATGTTCCGTGTTTCCCTACTACGCAGATATGCTCCCCGATCAGGCTTGGGTCATTCCACACAAGACATTTGACCTTGTCCAACACTCATTGATGGCAACAAGGAATATGAAGTGGAACGTATTCTCCAAAAATGCATGCATGGTACTCGTCATCCATGGGTGGATTATCTTGTCCAATGGAAAGGTTACCCCCTCTATGAAGCAACCTAGGAACCCACTGCCAATTTGACACATGCACCGGTGTTGGTGCAAGCATTTGAGCAACAATTGCATAATGAGGACGTTGTGTCTTAAAAGGAGGGAGGTTTGTAATACCAAGAGCTAGCCATATGATCTAGATGTGAAATTGGGTTTGGTAACATCTGGAATGATGTTATACATGATGGTCAAAATAGATCAGATAGAAGTATCACCAAAAGAGTACTTCTACGAATAGGGCAAAAAACCGAAATAGATTTGAAAACCTTAGAACCAATAGCTAGACATATGATCTGAAGGTGAGAATTGGGTTGGTAACATCTGGAAGGATGTTACACAAGATGGACTGAATAGATCAGAAAGAGGTATCACCAAAAGGAGACTTCTAATAATAGAGTTGGAATTGAAATATGCCCGAAATCTTTGAAGGCAATTTTGGAGGCCTAAATGGATGAATTAGGCCTAAAAAATGTGCAGATACCTTCCCCTTGCTGGAGGAAAGTCTGGCCTTCCCTCCCCCCTGCTTTGTCTTGTCGAGAGCTTTCCAATGGTACCTCACCCACGTGATTCTGAGATTCATACAAGAAGATTCCCTAAAAGATTCCCTTTGGTCAAAGCTTGCTTGACCAACCAGATAGGACCAAGACCGACATGTCACCCATCCAAGTAAGTAATCCAAGGGTGGATCTTGCTGACATGTCACCTATCTATGTACCTAATCTTACAGTGGAGCTTCATTGGAAGAGATCCGCTTTGCCTATATAATAAAGAGAAGGTGCTCCTTTGGGGCATCGGAGTTTGAGTGTGAAAGGGTGTGTTCTCAGGGTGTGTTTCTCTTCAGTTCTCCTATCCTTGAAGTATCACACCTCCCTACAAATTGTACTTACACAATATTCTCTTCATCATTTGAGCAACTCTCTCTGCTAAGCCATTTGCCTCAAGCTAATCTTCAAAGTAACTATGGTGATCAATCAAGGCCTTGCCACATAAGACCCAAAACTCTCCCCAAGGACTCTTTACCTTGATTGCTCAAGGCCTTAGCATGTGCAACAAAATGACCAAGAACCTAATCCAAGAACAAGTAAGTTATCCCTTCATTGAACTTATCAAGAAGTGCCACCAACTCAATCTACTTGGAAAAGTGCTCCACCATAACCAAAACCTACCAATGATATCTCATAATCAATGGTTAAGATCAAAAAAAGTCCAAACTCCAATAATAACCCAACCCCATGATAGGTAATGGGTATAATTGTGGTGTAGGAACATTAAATGATGCTCTAACTCAATCACAAACCACAAATTTGGTCTGCATACTACACCACCAATAATGGTCTGCATACTACACCACCAATAATGACTCTAGAGTAAGCTAAATGTCTGCTTTACTTCAAAATGCCCTATCTCCTCATGAGCATGTTTTACCAATTGTGGTCTCTAAGATGGAATGGGTACTACTTGCACTCTACCATCTTCTCATACATGAAGAAGATGTTTGCCTTCCCATCCAAATTGTCTAGCTCACTAAAGGATATGGTCTCTCTCCTTAGCACCAACTATGCCACCCATAACACCAATGTAAAGATAGTCCATCACTAAGATATCATCATGAATATCTTGTTGACTTGTACTAATATCTCCACCCTTTGGTTTGAGATCTCAACAACTCCTCCTGTATGCCTTGAGAGAGATACCATCAAAGGCTAAAAAGTACACATAGAAAGGTAGATGCATGTCAATGTGGTACCATCTCCTCATCTATCTCATCATGCCAACATGCTCCAGTTTGATCTTGTTGGCTTGTACATGGGTTTCTACTCTACACATCTGTATCATGGTTCACCACTCCAAGTTTATAAATAACCGTGAAATCATACTCTTATAAAATTAGAACCCATCATGCAAGCTTCCTTGAAAGCTTGTTGGACCACATCAACCACTTTAGTGGTTGATGATTAGTGATGAGATTTAAGGGGATACCAAATAGATAACACTAGAAATATGCTATTGCACATACTATTGCCAAACACTCTCCCTTATATGTTTTATACTTTGTCTCCATTGAAAACTCACACTCTACTCACATTCTAGGTTAAGGAAAACATGCAATAGCCTCCATCTTGGTATGCTAAACACCAAGTCTACCAAGGTAGATAGTGTGATCCAACTCATGGAAGAATCCACATTTATAAGATGTAATTTGAGTCCATGAGATCTCAATCTTTGAAACATCTCAATCAAATGCCTCATGCTCCTCTGCAATAGTGCTATAGAAAAAAATGTCATCAATATAGCATCAAGAAAAATCCCATCAAGCAAAATCTAATCATACTAGGATCTTGTCCATGATCCTTTGGAACTTGACAAGAGTGTTCTTTAACCCAAATGATAAGAATCTCCACTAATATAATACATCCTTACTATTGTAGTACTTTGCCTTTCTCTCTCTAGGAAAATATTGGGTGCCTAACTATGGAGCTTATAGATTAGAAGTCATGTGTAGACATGATAATAATAGTTGGAGCACAATTTTTTTCCCAATCATCAAAACCTTCTAATCCTTTTTTCTAGCACTCCTTCTACCGGGTAGGAGAATAATGAGCAACCTAACTTATCATCAAAACACACACTCCTAGTCTATTGGTAATCATTTCTAACCTTACTTGTAAGAAATGCCAAGAAGAAAAGAATCTAAATGCAATGCTTGCACACCAATCCAAGCAAACCAAGCTTGCAATCAAGCATGCAAGCATGGAAAGATCCAAATACAAAAATTTTAGCAAAACTTCTCCATGCTTTTGGTGAAAATGAACTTCAAAGCCTCCTTGCTTTATCCACAAGTTGACTGCAATATATAATCCAAGTTGCATTTAATAAGTACTCTAAATTTGCATCCAATTTGTACTTCAAGTAGGGAAATTTTATTTTATATTACGAGAAAGTATTTATGAGACTCAAATAAAAACACCTTTTTCTACATATCTAATTCAAATGTTTTAGGATTCAAATAAAAATCATGGGAGATAAGCTTTCCAATGATATTAATCAAACCTTAATCTAACAACTAAAACTCCCTTGACAAGATCTCAAACTTGGTTAGATATTTCTTGTTTCAACCCTAATTTCAAAATCCCTAATTAAGGGTTCACTACTAATTTTTGGGAAACTTTAATCCAATTTCTAGCTCAAAGGTACACATAGTCCCTACCAACACTCCAACAACTTAAAATTGTCAATTTTAGTCACAAATGGAAAAATTAGCATTCAATTGTGATTAGAGGTAGAAATTCTCCATTGAACTTCTAATAATATTTTTAGTACAGTTTTTTGCACCATCTCTCATTTGTAATAAATCTTAAAACAGCAAAATTTTATACAGTAGTTGGTTGTCACTCTATCTAAACCTTTGAAGGCTTAAAGGCTTAATCCAACCCCAATCCCTAAATATAGATTAGTTCCCAAGTTGGGCTAACTTTTGAGCTCTACAGACCCAGGTATATTTGATCCACGACCTTGAATTCTCTATTTGAGGAATCTATACGAAACCTTTGTATAGAGGTGCAAGAACTAACCACCAAAAAATACCAAAATTTTCATAAGCTGATTCAAACCAAAACTTGAGAAGTGACCAAAACCCCAAACCTTATCATAATCTTCTCCCCAACACTTTGGTTTCCAACACTCCAACTTAAATTGATCAGATCAGATTTGATATCAACTCATGAGTAAAATTTCTTGAGCTCAACGTGACCATCAATCTATGTTCTCCCCAAAAGTTTGATAGATCATAAAAAAGTGTGATAAAACTCTCACAATCATCCAATTTTTTTCCCTAGGTATGAATTTGACTCCCTTTCTTTAATCGATTAGATTTCACTCAAATACTTTGTTTCTTGTCTTCAAACCATAGCTTGTTGGCTCCTCTTTCCAAATTTAGTCTTCTCTCTCCAAATGCTCTTCCCTAACTCTCTCAAAATGTCAAAAACCTCTTGACTTCTCCTATTGGGATTCAATTCTTACTATTTTGTCATTTAGCATTCTCCTTTTTACACATGGACCCCACAACTCCACCTTGAAGCCCTGGAACAAAATTTAGTACTTCTCCTTCCACAAGAGCATATAAATTTTGAGGTTCTAGACTTGTCAATAAGTAAGCATAGGAAGGACAATAAGACTCAAGTTTTCTAACATCGATGCCATAAATGAAAGTCTAAAATATGCTACCATCCAAGCTCAAAAGTGATAATGATGTAAAATCTAAAGCTTGATGAGAAAAAATGTGTACGAGTGGTAGATAAAGAGTGCAAAACATCTTTTGTTCCAACTCTTTCTCCAATGCTTTGGCATCCACATTCTACTATAGTTCTCACTCTCAATGTCTTTCTTCCACTCAAGATTCCTATTAAAACACATTGCTAGTCTGTAACTCTCTCCCACCTTCATACATCAAAAATCTCAAAGAGAAAATTATTATAATCCACATGGTGAATCACTTAAATGCTCAAGTGGGATCCGTTGTACAATCTACTCCAATAATATAGAGATAAACTTCTCTAAACTACTCTTTCATTAGGTACTCAAATCATAACACAACACCGTGATGATCAATAGATCAAATTTTTTTCTTAGACTTGTCCATTTCCTTGATTAGAAATATATGATATCTTCCTAGAAGATACAAAGTACTAAAGACCTTTGCATGCCCAATTGCATCAAACATCTCCTTTGATGCGTGCACAATATATCTATCAACCCTAGTCTATTGGTTGATAGGACAATAATCTCCATGCATCTACTTATCTATGTAATTGCCAAGATGTATCCTTCTTGATTTGCATCACTATAGCTGAAGGATACTCTCCATATGAGATCTCCACCAAACCAATCTCAAAAAAGTCTCTATGTTAGCTTTAAATCAAGGCTCTCTTAATATCACCATATCTGTAGAGATGTCAAAAACTTGTAACTATATCACTAGTCAACTCAATTCAAATACTAAATCCTTTCAGAGCACCCAAATCTTTCATTATGAAGGCATAACAACTTGTACAACTCCTCAAAAACCTTCAAACTCTTCATCTCTCTCCTCCTCTAAGCTTTGGTCCACTATTGGCTCCAAGTATACTTTGTAAATGATGTAGAAGTAGAAGATGCACCAATTGGATGCTACATCAGGCCCTTGGAAGCAATAATCTCACGCTCCCGATGCCAAAAGTATCCAATCTTAGAGAAAAAACTCCCTTTGCTTTGGTTCCAAGCTCTACATGTCCTCTAGTTGCATCCCGAGTAGACTAAGGATATAACCCAAGTAGACCTATGAGTCGGCCTGTCTCTCACTCAGGATGAACCTCTGATGGCTATTATGGTAGCGCACCATGGACTAAGAAGGCAAGGAACCCTAACTCCATCATACTCCTCCAAGGCTAACACTCCAAGACTCAAGACATTGCTCACTAGAGAACTCAATGAGAGAGAGATAGTTGCAAATGAAAGGATGATGAGTACCTCCTCACCTCTTGTTTATATACTTGTGAAATAGTTACGTACCAAAGTTACTTATTACCATAATAACTCAAGTTACTAGACTAAAAGTCAAGTAAAGTCAAAAAGTAGAAAGGAATATCCATTCACATGGGCATATTCCACTAGCATGTGATCCTATCTTGACCCAACCACTAAGTCAAGGATTCATTCACATGGGCTATCCTTGGACTAAAGAAGAATCCAAAACAAAAAGGCTTGCAGGCCCAAGAGTTTTCAACTCTTTCCTCAAAGCCAAACACCTAGGAATAATACCAAGTCAACACATTAGAATACAAAATAGTGGTGCTCATCTTTTCCACCTCCTCTAAAGTAAGGTCCCTTCTATCTTAGCTATGACTAACTCTAGCTAATCATGTCTAATGTAGAACCATCCTTTATCTCTATATAATAATATCTCTCAAGTACTTGTAATACCAAGCTAAATATCACAATATCACACACATGCACAAATAGGTGTTACAGAGCATCATTCAATGCTCCTATGCCATAGTTACACCCATTATCTATCATGGGGTTGGGTTACCATTAGAGTTTGGACTTTTTTGGACCTTTCCTGTTGATTGTAAGACATCATCAATATATTTTGGTGAAGGTGGAGCACTTTTCCAAGTGGATTGAGCTGGTCATACTTCTTGACAAGTCCAGTGAAGGGATGACTAACTCATTCTTGGATTAGGTTCTTAGTCATTTTGGTGCACCTATTGAGGTTTTGACTAATCAAGGTGTAGAGTTCTTGCAAGAGTTTCAAGTCTTGTGTGACAAGGCTTTGATTGATCATCATACTACCTTCCAAGATCACCATGAGGTAGATGGCTTAGTAGAGAGAGTGGTTCAAACAATGAAGAGAGGATTGCAAAAGTATGGTTGTAGAGAGACCACTTGGGAGATTGGGATCTCTAGTTACATAGGTTGGCCATGGGCTATAGATTCAACTGGCAAGCCTTCTTAGCATCCTTTTCTCCTTACTTTCTACTCTATGGATGAGATCCAGATTTACTTGTAGCATTCATTGAGATGCTACTCTAGTGTTGGACTTGGATGATCTTGATATATACATGAGCGCATGTTCTCAACGGGTAGAGATCTTTTGGAGAGTGATGCCAATGGCCTTTGAGAACTAAGAAATTGCTCAACATAGGGGTACCTTATGCTATGTTACCATTCAAGGAGGAGGTTATAGACCCTCAATCAATCAATCTCATCTAGGTGATGATGTATATCTACAACAAAAAACACCAACGACACTTGATGTTTCTACAAGTCGTACTATCTTGAGAGTGGTTAAGGTTTTGCCATCTAGAGTCCTTATGTTGGAAGGACATGATGGTATTTTTTGGAAGGATCATGTGTGCAGTTGTGTACCATGTCACCTCCCAAACATTGATGGTACCATGGACCCAAGCTTAACACTTATAAGTGTAGGCTTGCGGTGTATGTTAGTGTGTGATAGCTATTTGAGAGGATGGCATATGGCATGTATGACTACTCCTCTCATGGTGGTTTGTCAAGGAAAATGTCCTAAATGTACTTGACCTATAGCTAGTTCATCCTTTATATGGTATAGATTGCAGACATGCGACTAACGATGGAGCTTGATAGCACATGGCCTCTTGATCTTTTGCCCACCATAGGGTATACCACATCCTTGGAGTAGATGAATATTTGAAGTTAGAGAGATCTAACCGGCAGCTAGGGGGACAATTGTGGCACTTTAGAGTCCATGTATGACTTATGTGTGAGTTGTGCTTCTATATTGTGTGATATTGACAACGATGTATGCTGTATAGCAATGTATATATGCACGACAATTGTCACATCATTTGTAGCATTGTACCTAGATTGCTTGGACTCTAGAGTAGAAGTGTTGGTAGTCAGGAGTATTTTGGTAGTTATTCATAGACATCTTGATGACGGTCAGATTTTGTGTTCGGGGTAATGAATACATGGTGGGGCCCACCATCACTTAGCACCATTTGCACCATCAAATGTGCCATTAGTGGGACCATTAGGGTTGGAGACCAAGGGGTATACTTCCAAAGTGCAGCTCCAAAGAGCTCACTTCTTTGATGTTGAGGTTTTGAGTTCTTGACTATGGCGGACAAAGGCCAGCAAGCATCACTTGGATTCTCTTAGTTAGAGTGGGTATGGCTTGGTTGTAATCAATACCCAATTGTTGGCATATTAATTTGTTGGCATATTAATGAGTGATAGATCAAGTACTGATCCAATTGAGTGTAATTTTAGTTGTGTGACCAAACTGATTATTGTGGCAATTTAGAGTCCATGTATGACTTATGTGTGAGTTGTGCTTTTATAGTGTGTGATGTTGACAGCGATGTATGTTGTGTAGCAATGTATATATGCATGATATCTTTAGCATGTACTTTACTTGGACCATTTCTCTTTTATACTAGACAAGAGTTGGATTTGACCTCTTAATACTTTTGTTCTACTAAGAGTGTTGGCCATTGATGTCTCATGAATAATGCATATTTCTTACAAGAAGTTCTTGAAGTCCTGATTCACATATTTGGTGCCACTATTAATCTAGGAAAAATTCATAATTTTTCCATTACAATTTCCTCATTGCAATGCAACAAGTTCTTTAAAGCACTTAACTACATCTGTCTTTTTCACAAAGAAGACTTGTCTATAACTATTAGTATTGTGTGAGTTATGGTCTTGTCCATATCCAAGGCTCTAATTGATATAGATGGAGGAAGATTGGTAAAGGCTAGAAATAATGCTAGCAAACCAAGAGTGCATGTTGTGATGGTAAGTTAGGTTGCGCATTTCCCAAATTATTAGTGACATGCAAACATACAACCTCTTGTTTGTAACCTCCATAACTAAGCACTTGGTGTGTTTCTAGAGAGAAAAACTTAATGCATTAGTCGGTGAACTCGATATGAAGCTTTTAGGGTGGAGAGTTGAAAAGGAGGTTGTTGATGGATATAGAAAAAAGATCAGGGGTTAGGAGCTCTTTTGAAACACTTACATTGCAGATTGATTCTACTACAACATAGCTGTTTCAAGAATTTGCAATTTATATGCAACAATAGCAAGTTGTAGAGCATAAGGATGCATTTGCTACTAAAGTTGTGCAATATATTGTGGGAATGTTGGACTTATTTGATAGGAAGAACATCTTCAAATAATTGAAGTATTACTCTAGGGAAATAGAGCTAAACAAGGTTCTTGAATGGAAAATGATACACACATTTAAGCTTGTGATTATGTCAGAGCTCCACATGTAAAGGAGGTCATCCAAACTCATGGAGACAATTGGAGAGATTTTCTTTTCACATGAAGGAGGATTATTGCTTGGAGGATGCAAATAGGGTACCTAAACTGTCATTCATGGAGTGGCTAAATAAATCTTCCAACTATATTCAACCAGAATGCAATTGAGCTATTCTAGGAATATGAGAGACAATTTCTACAATTATCTCAAATGGAAAAGCTTATGCTTGAGAGTGATAAGGTGAGTGTGCTTGCGAAGCAAGAATACCACATAGTGAAAGTGGTAATAAGACCAAAAGCAATATCACTGGTGGCCACAAGGGGTCTGAGACAACCAGCAATGTTTATTGCCAAAATAAAAATTGTTCCTAATTCAATTGTCACAACTCTATTACAAAATACCACTATAGATGAGTTGGTGAAAATAATGAGAGACTTGGAAATCAAGATAGCAAGAATGGAAGAGAAAGGAAGTGTCTTTGAAAATAGACCAATAATAAAGCAAGGCTACATGCAAAGGTGTATTTGGTGTGATAGAATTAAACACACTATGAAGAAAATTGGGGACTTTGCTAATACTATTTGGCAAGGGGTGGTTTTTTTTTAAGGATGGGAAGATTACATTAAAAGACACAAGAAATCTTGAAAACTAGTTTTGAGAAAGGAAGGATATAGAAGGTGTTGGAGGACGACTTGTTAAAACAAGCTACAAGACCAATAGAAACCACTACCTATGGAGTGGAGGTAGTAGGAGATAGAGAGGAAGCATCTATGAAGCATATAGATACAAGAAATAAATGGAGCCATGCTATGCACACAATGGAGAAGGTGAAAAAAACAAGAGTAGAATTATTTTGTGTGCTACAAAATTCACACATGCCACTCAATTTGATGGTCTAGTACATATAAATTCAATACTCGGCAAGAAGTCAACATGAAGCTTTAACTGAATAGAAGCAAATGAGAGATGATGTAGAGTTTGGTGAAAGAAGAACAACTCCAAAGAGATAATTAATTGGAGTAGACTCCATCAAGAGGGTGCTGTTCAAAGACAAGGAGATACAACTTCATGGGAGGAAGTCACCTTCTGATTATGAAAAAGTTATGAAGAGCAAGGGTAAAGAGAAGGGTAAGCTATCTACCTACAAGCTTCAATATGATATTGGAGCAACTATAGATATTAAAAAGAGCACTAGAAGAGAGAGTACTCAATGTCAAGACAGAGTTTACTCTTGGGAGCTCTTTGGTATTGCAAAGAAATAATTCCATGATGCCATCATTGATACCATCAAATGCAAGAGGCAATTGATATGGAAAATTACTTTATCTAAAGCTCTTGATACTACAATTATTGAAGAAGAGTAGCTAGAATTAGCTCAATGTTGCAACAACCATAAGGTTAGATTTGCAAAAAATGAAGAAGATGATTAGACATCTAGTCACTATACTATAGCTACCATTGAAACCTTAGTCAAGGTTGGAAATATAATAGATCATGTGATTGCTCTTATTGATCACAAATATAAAATCAACATTGTTTCTAAGGAGCACTAAAAGCAAGAGAAATGACCAATTGATATAGAGCATGTTTGGATGATTTGAGTATCAAATAACACAAAAGGAGAACTTTATAGTGCTTTCTTGGATGTAAGGATGAAGGTCGGAGATGTGACTATTGAACAAAACTTACTTGTTCAAGAGACTACTTAATATTTGATGATCCTTGGACAACCATTTGTAATTGATTCTTGGATAACCTTTGTCTCCATCTCATCCAATGATGAGGATGGAGACAAAGGTATTTGATGAAAGGTTTTGCCTATGCTTGGATTAGAATCCGGCAAGAAAGTGGTGCAATTCTTAACTATACTTGCAAATCATGAGTGTAACCCAAAATAAGTGAGGAGTGGTTCTCTACCTAAATTTTTGAAGGAGTTCAAGGATTTTCTCCAAGTACCATTATAGTGCAATATAGAGCAATATAATGGTACATCAGAAAATTTGCCCTTGCTTGAGAGAGGAAGGGCCTTATAGGAGATGGGTTTAGATGATGCTCTAGGAGAGCTCAAGAGAATGGAGCATGCACATGAGGATAAAGTGGTGGAAATACATTCTAGGAGGCTCTTTTTAACAATAGAATTCATTTTTGCCTCAAAAGCTAGGGTTAAAACCAGATACAAGGGAGTGGAGAAAAAGGTCAAGCCTATAGTTGAACCTCTTCCAACTGACTCTAATTAGCATGTTCAAGAAGCTCTTAAGCAAAAGAGCTTAAGTGATCCTAGTCAGATAAGTTACAAGTTTATTGAAGCAACCTTGGAAGAGATGGTTGGTTCACAAGTTTTCTTTTACCAAATGCAGAGAAGGAGTTTTGGGAGATTGTAAGTAGGCATATGAAAGCTCTCTATTTTGAGTGTTTTGAAATTGGATGTGTAGATCCAAGGGTTATGGCTCCAATGATCATCTTTAAAGGTCCATATATTCCTTAGGACTTGAGACATATTCCAATACATAGAGCGTATATGCTCAAACTTAAAGAGCTCTTAAGGAGAAAAGTGAAACAAAGATCCTAGAGCCATCATATTGCACCTAATTCTAGTTGTTGGGTTTATTCTTGCCATTGGTACCTAAGAATAATGGAGCTTTGAGGTTCATCCAAGATATGCAACGAATGAATTGGGTAGCAATCAAGAACACTAGTGGTCAATTGTTAGAGAATTTCTTGAAGATTTTGTGAGTAGAGCTATTTATTCTTTGGGAAGCTTTTGCTCTAATTATGACCAATTCCAACTTATTGAAGAGAGAAGAGATATAACAATGATGAGGATAACACTAAGTTTGATGTAGATGTCCACATTACCACAATGAGCAACAAATTCTATTGCACATATTGTGAATGGAATGAATAAAGTTCTTAGTGAGTTCATTCCAAAGAGTACTTTGCCTTTTATAGATGATATTCCAATAAAAAGGTGCATAGAGGAAGTGAAAAATTAAGTAAAGGATAAGAGGTAGTTATGCAGGTTTGTAGCTACTCACATTTTAGATTATGATTAGATCCTATCATGGCTTGAGGAGGTTCATCTAACCTTATTTGATGATGAATCCAAGTTTGGAGTTCCAAACATGGTTATTGTTGGGCATTTATGTGGAGGGTTTGTTTGTAATTTGATCCTAGCATGTTAGATGCAATTTAGCAATTGAAGGAACATACATCTCACCAATAAAAGTGAGGAGATTTTTGGGAGCTTGCTTGTTTTATCATATGTGGATTCCTCACTTTATAGATGTAATAGATACTCTCTATAGTTTATTACAAAAGGGTCATAAGTTTAGTTGTTAGGAGAGACATACAACAAGCAATAGAAAAGCTGAAACAATTTCTGTCTTGTCAATTTTTCTCTACTTGTTCTACAATGGATCAATTATAAGAACAAAAAAAATAACACTCAAGTTGATACCAATCTTATACCTATTGGTTGGTGGATAAGGCAAGATGATGAACATGGAACCAATACAAATGCATTACAATGCAAAGGTGTTGAGTGGCCACCAAAGAGTCTACCTTTAGGTAACACAAGAGGCATAGGGGGTGCTACAACCATGAAGTCTAAGAAGGACTACATGATTGGTACACCGGTACAGTGAAAATAAACTGTTTGCTTCTATTGGGGATGATTAAAAATTATAATACCCTTGACATTGCAAAGGATAATCATATATTGCATACATCAAGTCTTTGAATCGTATTTTTAGATTCATAACATGCAAGGATAATCAAATATGCTATCTTGAGCTGGACATCAAGATGAAGAGCCCATGATGGATGACATAAAAACATTATAAACACTACTTTCTTTTCAAAGGCTCAAGTATGGAACCATGAGCATCCTAAGTTCTTCATGAAGGAGCTTTATGAAGGGGAATGATTGGATATCGGACATTACCTTAGTTCCTTGACCAAAAAACCAAGTGGAGTGATGTTTGGTACAAACAACTAAGGCAAAAAGCATATAAATACCTTTTAGAAGGGGACTATTTGTGGAAAAAAGCTAAATAGAGTGGTGAGCTTCCACAATGGGTTGTGTGCAAGATGAGACACAAAAGATACTAATCCTAAAATTGCATGAGAGCTTATAGGCTGGATATAGGAGTATTTATGCAACCTTTTCCAAGTTGAAGGAGATGTATCATGTACAAAGATGTAGTCAATTTGTGGAATGTGTCAAATTGCTAAATGTAGTTAGATATTTGGCACCCCAATTATCCACTTGTAATTCATTTTAAGTGTGTTGCAGATTTGGTTATTATGCTAGTTGGGATATGGCAGATATGGTATTTGGTTTTTGCTTGAGAAGATTTGTCTAACCAGGTTGAAGGATGAGCTTTAAGGACAAAAACCACCAAAGTGGTTTGAAACTTCCTATTAGAGGACATAATTTGTAGATATGGGTATGTGGGAAAAATTACAATAGATCAATGACAGCTAAATTCTTGGGTGGAATTATTCCTAGAAGAGGGTAGTATCACCCTCTATGGTGCACTTAGAAAGGGAAAAATTCACTTTCACTACAAATCCTTTCCAAATTATTCCTAAAGGTGATGGTTCATTTTTCACAAAGGTCACTTCACTTCAAAGATCACTCCTTGTTGAAAGTGTGATTGAGCTAATGGTCAATATCATCCAATCTTTGTTAATGCCTCAAACTTTGTTAGCATAAAGACTGCTATTAATTATCCAAATATCATTAGCATCACAAATATTCACATGCCAAAGGTTGTTCCCACTTTGTATGTTGTTTCAATACAAAGGCACATTCAGTTTGATGACTACAACATTGGAGAATGCATACTATCCTTCCTAAAAGGTGCAACTTTGAAGGATTCATGGATCAATCCTATTGCCTAGCTTTTCTATTTGATTATCTTATCTTATCCTAATATACCTTAATTAAGATTTGACTAATTGGAAATGCTAGATCAGCTTGTCAATTTTGTCTTTTACTTCTAATATGCATTTGGCTGATTACTACAAAAGTCTTTGGCTGCAAAATTGACTGCTCATAAAAAGTGTCATAAGTCAAATAATATACAATCATGATGATCTTTGGCTTGAGATATTTCATTTTTTGACTACTAAGCCAATGATCATTCTACACTTAGTTTATTTTACAATTCATTAGCTTATAAATCTAGGATAATCCAATCACTCAAAGGAAAAAACTATGGTCCTTTCTTTGGCCAAAAACTCAAAAATTGTCAATGAACATTTCCATGAATTCTTGTAAGTAATCTTTAAAGATGGCAATCATCATCTATTGAAATGTTGTAGGAGCATTGCACATACCAAATGACATTTGGTTATAAGCATAAGTACCCCAATTGGTAGTGAAGGTAGTCTTGTCCTAATCTTATTCTTGAATCAAGACTTGATTATATCCCAAAAAGCCATCTAGAAAACTATCGCATTCATGTTTAGCAACTTGATCCAAAATGGTGTTGTTGAAGGGTAGGGGTGATGATCCTTCTTTGTGGGTACATTGAGTTTCCAAAAATCCTACCACACATGAATCTTCCCAGTCTTCTTCTTGGGCATTATGAAAATGGGTAACCCATTTTCTACTACTTAGGGGGAAGATGATTCCAACAATATACATATCTATTTAGTCCTTCACCAACAATGAGTACTTTGGTTGAGCCAATATTATTGATGTTTGACCAATATTGTTCTCTTCTAAATCTATTTGATTTTTGCAAATTTTCCAAGGAATACTTGATATTTACTCAATTTTTTGTGCAAAGAAATCTTGGTAATCCATTGAAAAGAGCAATGTAAGCTTTGTACTCTTCACCTCTCATGAACTTAGAAATCTTCAACAATTTACATTTTGCCACAGTTACTTCTTGGCAGTCATCAAGGTTGAAAATGCACTTTATGAGGCTTATGTGGCTCATCCCTAAGAGTGAAAAGCTATCTTCTTGACCTTTGGGGTGATCACCCTCTTCATTCTAATCCTCAATTTTGTAACACTTGAGGTAGTTCACCACATCATCTCTTGAGGAATCTTTAGCATCATCCAAAGTTTCTTCAATGTACTCCTCTTTTGAAGACAAAGTCTCTCCTAAGTGAGGAATATTTTGCCAACATATTGTGACTGATTTCGGGCTTGGAGGTTTTTTGTCTTGAGAGCAAATTTTTTTTGATACCAATCTATAGTCACTTGTGCTCTATATAGCCATGGACTCCTTGTAAGTATCAAGTAACCAGTTTTTGTTACCGGACAAAGGATGATGTAATTAAGATAGAAAGTCACTCTATTAATGGTGGTAGGAACCGTTTTCAACATTTTCAATGTTCTCCTTCTTGTTTGATCAGCAAATCAGAGGATTTGTGGGATGGGATTCATGACTATTTGCATATAAGCTTTGTTAGCCAAAAGTTGACAAAGTAAATGAACTTCGTCTACATTGGGCCAAAGCCATTTATACTATTCCTTCTCTTATCCTGAGGAAATCTAATGGCTATTATTTATTGAGGATTTCCTATTTAAATATACATCACTTATTGCTAGTCCTATATAAATATCTTCATTTATACTAATCTAACTTAATTAAGATATTCCTAGGTCACAATGCCATATCATCTCATCAATTTTGTCTTTACTTCTAGTTTGCCTTTGGTTGATTACCACAAAAGTCTTCAGCTACAGCAATAATTGCTCACAAAAAGTGTCATTAGTTGGTAATAAGAAATCATGAAGATCTTTGGCTTGAAAGATCTCATCTTTGTGCTACTAGGCCCATAATCATTCTAAACTTCGCCTATTTTACAAATATTTTAGCTCACAAATCATTACATTATTTCAAAAAGCTACCTTCACCTTAACACATTGTAATGGGAAATTTTACCTTTCTCTTATCATCTACAAACTCAAGAAGTATCATTTTTAACATCTCCTCAAACTTTTGGTTTGTGTGCCCTTGGAGACGAGTGGACAAGAGTATGAACTACTTGTTGTTGTATGTCTTTGCTTCTAAAGCATGAATTTGGATGTTGAGATCATGAAGTTTGACTTGATGTGGTAGGGTTTTGGTTATTTTCTTTATGTGCTCAATCATTCAATTTTCCACTATTTTTATTGTTGTAAGCACACTTGTATGCTCCTTTTTTAGATTCACAAAAATGGCTTGAAGTTTTGCTTCTAACTCTTATCTCACTTGTACTTAGATGAGGTCTTCTCTCTCATCTTGTCTATCAAGGTGCTTGGTCAACTCCTTCATGTTACTTTTTGCAAGCTCTTTGTAATGCAACAATGAGATTAATCATGTGTTCACATGAGTAATCTCATCGGTGATTGTAACAATATGGAGTTAGTAAAAGATAATGAGTTTGCAAATAGGCCAGATTAGCTAGGTAGCCTAATAATGTTCTAGAAGCATCTTGGAAGCTTTTTGGTACCCTCCAAGTATAGGCTAATGTGTATGCAAAGTAGGCAGCTTCTAGAAAGAAGCTTCTTGGGAAGTTTCTTAGCCAACTTGGCTTGCATACCAAGTAGGTGGTTTCTAGCCGGAAGCTTCTTGGGAATCTTCTTGGCTAACTTTAAGTCACACTCTAAAAAGATGGTTTGAAGAAGTTTCCCAAGAACCTTGTACGTTCCCTAAAAATACCAAAGCCTAAACTCATGCTAGGCATTTAGATTTACTCACTTGAGAGTCCCAATGTGATCTTCCACTTCAGTCTTCCATTCTCTTATTTCTCTCTTTGGTCTTTTACTTTGGTATTAAAGCAGGAATGGGATGGACAGAATCTATAGACCACCAAAACCATTTCTCCTAAACCATTGAGATTTTTGTATATATGTATTACCAATTCATCATTTCATGCTTAAGGCAAAAAAAGCTTTAAATGCAATCATCTTGTCCTATGAACCATTGATAGTTTTTAATGTAACTTATAAAGAACAATAGATGTGTTGCATCTACATGTTTACTTACATAATTTCAAGTAAGTAGTTTAATAAATTATTAATCTTGGCGGCAATGCCTGAAGTTATCATTGCTATGAAGCAACAAATTGAGCACCTTACTTGATTGTTAGAAGTGAGAGATTATCAATAACAAGAACACAAAGAGAGTAGCATTTAAGAACAAGAAGAGAAAATTCAATTTCCAATGAAGAGAGTAGAATTTAAAAAAAAATTAAAATTAAATTTCTAAAGTCAAATTTATTTGAAGGCAAGAATCTCCTAGTGTAATGGAAAATTTTTTGTTTGATGAAAAATGCTATTTTTAAGCTACAAATCTTCAAGATAGAAAGAGAGAGATTCTCTTGGCTTCAAGCCAATTAGATGGAGTTGCAAAACTATGGTAGCATTTTCAAGTAGAGCAAGCTCAATGGCAGCTTTTTGTGCCAATCTCAACATGGAAAGAATTCATGAGCACAATAATTAAGAGATTCTAAGTAATAAATGTTACACAACTTATACAAGATAGATTGATAAAATTGAGGTAGATTGGTTCTATGAGGAGCTACATCACTCAATTCTAAAACACCTTGATGCAAATTATAGTGATATTAGAAGATGAAGCTTTGGATCTATTTGTGAGGGGCTTGAAATCATGCACCAAATTGGAAGTGACCATGTGGGAGCCCAAACACTTGGAAGAAGTCATGCAATTGGTTGACTGCTTTGATTCCTTGATTGTAACAACTTAATCTTGACTTAGACCTCTACCGCAACTAGTCCAATGATAATTCTACCAAACAACTTTAATAAGCATACTTCCTCTATTGATACTACCAAGCAATAAGTGTGGTATCCAAAGATGATAAGGTAATGGACTTTGGAGGCTCATCTTCACAATTGGTCTCCTAGTGGTACAAAGGCTCCACTCCAAGTCTACTACACCAATTGATCCGCATGTGTTGCAATGCCTCCTTAGAACTCCAAAATAGAACATCCAAGGTGGATGAAACAACCCCACTTGTACTCCAAATCTGAGTGATCTCCTTTGGTATTGGGGTATCTTTCATATGAGAACCCCCTCCAATAAGTCACTAGGCCAAGTAACAAAACCATTGAAATTTGAGATTGATGCCATGGTCCATGACTATAGTAAGCCAAGACTACCACTACTAAAGTGCACCAATGTGCAATATACAAGTCCCTCATATTAATGCCAACCTAGCCTATAGGAATCTATCTCCTCCTAATAGTCAGCATTGAAACTCATGGAGAATAACATTACTCTACCAACTAGCACATCATATGACTCTAGTATTGTTACAATGGCCTGAGCTCTCACCATAGAGCTATCAATTGAAAGATCAAGTTTAATTTGGAAAATGCTCCCTACATGTGATGTATTGTGTACAACGACCTCATAGAGATATCTAGATCTAAAATGGACATCTCTCCACGTTGGTCTTCTATAGCCCAAGATCAACAACTATAGCCTTCCCCAACATAAGAGGTTGTGCACCAAAGTCTAATAAGACCTTTTTGATGTATAGATCTTCTCTAAAGGTCCCACCAAATTGAAAATCCCACTCTATTGTCCAATAGGACAACTCTAGGTATGAACCAAGCTCACTCAAATACAAGTCTAGTTATTAACTGCTCCAACCTAAAAACTACTGCCTACCATAAGCCATTGGTAGCTTAATGGTCCCATGCTCTTCAACCAAGTCAGCTCTACTATCAACTACCTCTAGGTCAAGCTGGTAACTCCTCCAACCTAACAACTACTACCTACCACAAGCCATTGGTAATTCCATGACCCCATGCTCCTCAACCAAGTTAGCTCCACCATCAACCATCTCTACTCTAGAAGTAAAAACCACATCATCCCTACTCTCAAAAAATGTGATAACCAACCAAAACATTAGAGTTGTGTCAACTCTCAATATAAAAATGTCACTAGTTAAAAACAAATGGAACACATAATCAACTAAGCTACCTCCAACATCATGCTAAACTCAATTTATGTAATAGTAGGTGATTGACTAGTATTTAGTCCATCATGCACTCCATCATCACCAACCACAACTATACTAGGATGTCTAGGAGCCATGGATATTGTCTATAATGTCTTAGAGAGTGAAGGATTGGGGAAGTTTGACTTGTCTACCAACCTCTTCTCTTTGTGGGTCCATTCCATTGATGCTCCTCTACGCTCGTACTACATTCCTAGTCATTAAGAGAGATGCATCTACTTATGTTGCTTTGCACATTAAGTCAAGGATATCTCTATCACAAGCATAAGAGGTAGAAGCATCAACACTTGAATTTGATATCCTTTGAGTTATGGCCATACTAGCCAATCTTTGCTCTAATTGCTCAATTTGAGTAGCCATGTTTGTATCAAAAGTAAAGGCAAGCATAGGGCCCCTACCAAGTGTAGGTCTTCTACCACCATGTTCTTTATGACATGGAACTCCTCTACCACTTGCCATAGTAGCCCTACCAATTTGTAATTTTGGATGGAAGCAAAAGCATCAATCACTAATATGAACAAATTTGTGCCCATGGTCACATTATCTTGTCCTTTGAGCTTGTTGTGGCACTCTAGAGGTATCATGCCAACTACCTTAGGGACATTCTATCTTGTAGTGAGGTCCACCACAAGTCCAACAAGTAACACTGCCACCCATGGGCTACTATTGGGTAGAAAATGAGACTTAGGGTCTAGGTCCTCTACTCATTCCACAAGATCATAGTTATCCACTCTGCTCTCAAAAGCCAATATGGTGTGGTGCACTCTGATGTACTTTAGAAAAACCGGTTATGAGAATATGAAAAAAGAGGGAGGGGGGGGGGACAAAGTGGATTCTATGGTATCGGTAACCTGAGCTATAGAGATTACAGTAGGGAGGATAGTTATACGTGAGATCTCCCTACCAAATATAGATGTCACTACTTTCTCCTCTACCATGTTGAGCTCAATATGCTGAACAAGACCAAAGACCATCACCAAAGTTGGTGAGGTAACCTACAACCATGTAGCACCACATACTCTATGTTGCAACTCCTTGTCCAATATCCTATACCAAAATTGGACTGCATGGGCCTCAATAACTTCTTGAGTGAAACTAATATGTTGTTTCATGCAAGTATATGCCTTGCATAGACTCTTTCCAACCTTCCATTGGAACTCTCGCAAGCTCTTCACCTTGTTAGTCCGTACTCCCTAGTAGTTTTGTCTCAAGCATGGGAAGAACTCCAACACTAGTATTGCATCATCTTTTACAATGATATCCCCCCTCATAATAACAACATCTCCAATTAGTGCACCTCCATTATACACCAACACTATTAGAGCTAGAATCTATGAGTACTAATGATCTACCCCTAGAAATTGAGCTTGGAGTGATGGAGATGTAGTTTGGAGATGAATACTATCTTTATAGCTCAATCTACTCCAAGTAAATTCTCTTGAACTCATGATAGTCATCTATCAATAAACCCTCCAAGTGTTGGAATAATTCCTCCCATGCCATAAAAGGTGTGAACAAAGTTGAGTTTTACATTTATTGTAGATCACACCAATAGTCATTGGTGTGATCAAGACTCTTGGATGAAGTCATCTAAGTCATTGGTACTCATTGTACCAGAGTAGTGCTTGGGGCCTTTAGAGGTTTCATAAATCTCATCTATGTCCCACAACAACAATATTGATACACAATGTGCACTCTCAATTGAATCAACTTATGTGTCAAACTCCAAACCAAAATCAATCTCCTCACTCATTGGAACATGAGATATGGGTCAATATCAAGCACCATTCTATGTAAACTCATTGCATAATACAACAAAATCTCCTCTAGAATCCCTAAAGAATGTTTTTTCTAACAATGTACTCCAAATCGCAACTGTAACCACCAAGTACAGTTAATAATCAATACCACCCACTAATGTAGCTCTAACCACACTAGGAGAAAAGATGACCTATAACCTACAATCACAACATGTATTCTCATGGTCTAGAAGCCATCATTTCTTATCTCACCAAAGAAAAATATAAGTAGTTTGACTAGCTATCATTCCAACCTTGTATCGAGCGCACACTAGAGCACTAATGCTCCAAATATCAAGGCACTTCACACTTCACACAAACATGTTGCACAAATATAAAGTATAGAATGGAGGAGGTCCAATCACAAAATTCTAAATAATAACTTTCCATCTCACAAATCAAAATCAAATTGACTCTACCACCATTTGGCATTTGATATCATAGAAGTGTTTATCTACTTGTACGCTACAAGGATCACCAAGAAAAAGATCAAATACCCTTTCATAACCAAAGCTACATAGATATAGATACAAGTCCACTAATTTCTAGGACAACAAGTGAAGGTGGACCAATTAGGGTTTAGGGTTCTAGTCTAGGAACCAAAGATCCCAAGTTCAAACACTATAACATACAATCCCTAAATCTCTAAATCTTGGCCTATCTCTAAATCCTTTCAAATTATCAAATCAAGTCAAATTGAGTAGATAAGGAACTCCAAATTCTTATTTTAAAGAGAACTCAATTTGACAAGATAGGTTCTCAAATCTGTTTCTTATTTTACACAATCCTTTTCGCTTGATCTTGATTTTACCTCCTTGTGTTTAAATCATACCCAATTTTATTGGTTGATCTCTAAATTCTTTCCAATTATCAAATTGAGTCAAATTGAGTAGATGTGGACCTCCAAATTCCTAATTTAAGGAGAACCCAATTTGAGGGGATGGGTTCTCAAATCTACCTCTAATTTTGCAGCTTAGGAGTCAATTCTCACCGCTCGATCTTGATTTCACCTCCTTGTGTTCAAATCATACCCAATTTCAATGCAATTGAACATCCACTATCTTGATTTGTAAAATTTTGGCAACGCTTCTATACCAAGTCCAACAAATCTACCAAATCATGATCTCCAAATTCCTAATTTGAGGGGATAGGTTCTCAAATCTGCCTCTACTTTTGCACTTTGGAATGAATTCTCACCACTTGACCTTGATTTCACTTCCTTGTGCTCAAATTACACCCAATTTTAATGCAAGTGAATATACACTATCTTGATTTGTGAAATTTTTGCAGTGCTTCTATACCAAGATCAACAAGTCTATCAAATCAACAACAAATCAAGTAGTGCTTTGGCACCTAATTGCTAAGCTTGGAGATACCACCAATGCTCTTAGTTCTTGCACCTAATTTCCTCTTGATCTCACTTCTCTAATATAATCAATTCAATTCACATTCAACTCAAAACAAAAATCAATCACTCAACTCAAGAAATTATCACTATTGTGCATTGATTACAATATCAAGCCATACACACTTTAAATAAAAGACTCTAAGTGATGCTTGTTGGCTTTTATCCACCATAGCCAAAAATTCAAAAGGTCAATATGAGAGAAATGAGTTATTTGGAGTTACACTTTGAATGTATACCCCTTGGACTTGACTTGACGTTCCAACCCTAATGGTGTTGTTGACGGCTCATTTGAGGATGCAAATGTTGTGATTGACGGTAGCTCCAACATTGTGATCATTAGCACTAACACAAAATTTGGCTACCAGTAAGTAATCTTTGAGCAGCTACTACTATAACTATGATTGCCAAGACTAATGCTCCAATGTTTGAGCAAACAAGCTTTGGTGATGCAAATATAGTGACTATAATATCAAGAGCTAGCCATATGATCTAGATGTGAAATTTTGTTTGGTAACATCTAGAATGATGTTATACATGATGGTTAAAATAGATCAGATAGAAGTATCACCAAAAGAGTACTTCTACTAATAGAGCAAAAACTGAAATAGACTTGAGAACCTTAGAACCAATAGTTAGACATATGATTTAAAGGTGAGAATTAGTTTGTAACATCTGGAAGGATGTTACACATGATGGACTAAACAGATTAGAAAGAAGTATCACCGAAAGGGGACTTCTACTAATAGAGTGGGAACCGAAATATGTCTGAAATCTTTGAAGGCAATTTTGAAGGCCTAAACGGATGAATTAGGCCTTGAAAATGTGCAAACTCCCCCCCCCCAACAGAGTAGAGGCTGTCCTTCCCTCCCTCCTAGTTTGTCTCATCGATAGCTTTCCAACGGTACCTTACTCATATGATTCTAAGACTCCTACAAGAAGATTCCCTAAAAGATTCCCTCTGGTCAAAGCTTGTTTGACCAACCAGATAGGACCTAGACCGACAAGTCACCCATCCAAGTAAATAATCCAAGGGTGAAGCTTGCTGACATGTCACCTATCTGTGTGCCTAATCCTATGGTGGAGCTTCCTTGGAGGAGATCCTCTTTGTCTATATAATAAAGAGAAGGTGCTCCTTTGGGGCACCGAATGTTGAGTGTATAATTTGTGTTTCTCTCTCTTCTCTTGTCCTTGGAGTATTATAGTGACATAACATTCTACAATTATCAATTCTCCAAAATTAAGCTCTATAATGAAAGAATATTTTATACCTAAATTTTGGACATAACGTCAATGGAGTTTTAACTCATTTAAAAGAAACATTGAGAAAATTGCACTTTTAATTAATCATATATAGAGTCTTAGCCGCATGAGATAAAATGAGTTTCTTCTTCTATTTATGTAGAGAGAAAATTTAGATTATTGTTCAAATATAGTCAAAACCTGGATCATATCAATCTTGTTTGTCGGTTGTAAGGAAAAATATCTATCAAGAGCAAAACTAAAACCTTGTACTATGGGAAAATCATTGGGTAAAAAAAGAATCATTATATTGCTTGAAGAGATGGTAGCTTTGGAAATCAAAAAGGATTATATATATTTTTGATAAAGAAGAATAGAAGATCAATTTGTAATAGAAGATTTCAAAAGAAATAATATATATAATTCAAACTTCAAATTCTTGTTTACTTAAATAAGAGAATAATGGTAAATTTTTTCTACTTTATATACAATTTTTTCACAAATTACATTTTAGCTTGTAATGTTTAGAACTTTAGCAATTACTTAGATTATTTTGATGAATATTTTTTTTTTAAGATATAGAATAAAACAAGTATATTACAGATCAACTTGTAGAGTCAATAACATATGACTTCTCATCATTAATTACTATTTCTTTTATTAAGACAAAAAAAGATCAATATTAATTGATACAAGAATTTATCTTATTTAAAAAACACAAAAGAGTATTGTGGTGCGCACATTTTCACAAAATTTACTCGTATTTGCAAAGATAAGACATAGAAACTTTTGGTTCAAGGAGGAAACCTTCTTAGTTGAGTTTCCTTCAAAGTTGTGTTTGTCATGCAAAAGTACAAAAGGAAATGCCCAAAGCCATATGTACTCTTAAGGAAGAATGCCATAGGTGTTGGGATTGAAGGATTAGCAAGGTACAAAGGATATTAGTGAAAATGCCTTTGCTTACTAAGACCTTTTCCTTGGACCTCCAACATATGTATATCAATTTGAATAATCCACCACTGGGATAAGAACTATTGTTGAACACCATTTGTATTGAAGAGGAGGACTAATTGTATTAATGAAGGTTTTGCATATGTGGAGAGAGATTTCTCACCCACTAACTACTAAATCATTGAATGCTAATGATTGATGGATTTGACTATATATTCAAGTGCACCCGTACTCAATTTCACAACTCTATAGTCAATTTTAGTCACAAGCTGAAGGAATGTTTAAAGGTCCTAAGCTTTGATAGTTTTATGTTCTCTTTGTAGTTTTCATAGCTTGCATCCTTATGCTCCAACCTTCACCTTTGCCTTCATCCTAACCACTCAATAGGAAACATGACGTTCACTCCAAAGTAGAGAAAGAGAATCCTTGAAGTCATTCTTTGACCCCTAGTCCACAACAAATAAGCAATGCATTGTAGGTCTAAAGTGATCTAGAGCAAGCATGTTGCCTTCTTGCTTTGGAATTGGGAGCAAAGCAATAGTTTCATCATCTTTTAAATTAGGCATTGGGTAGGGTAGTAGACTAGAGACCTCCAAGGCAATTTGATGGTATAAACCGAGGAACATTGGAGGGAGATTTTTGGTTTAGAGAACTCATGACCAAATGCAATGACCATCAACACCCAACCCAACAAAAATTTGGAGTGTGCACTTAATGCTTCCTTTGATGATCCAAGAATGAATAATAGATGGAGAGTTGCAAGTTACAAGGACCCAAACCAAATGGCTATTGTAGAAGTGGTTATCAAGTTGTTCAAGCACAAGACTACAATGTATACAAATAATATTTAGACTATCTTCTTTGAATAAAGTGGCAAGGGAAAATGTTGAATTGAACCCATATATTTTATGTGCAAACAAGGAGCTTACTCAAAGAATCGGAGGAGTTAGGAGGAGTGACTATCTTGCACTCTTTGCAATACAGTTCTACATGCGATTAAACCTTCACAACAAGGAGGAAATTGAGTGGGAGAAATTCCCCTCACATTGGCATCCAAAGGGCTCCCCAAACAGAGTATCCCCCAACAGGTAAGTGTGTGAGTGTGGGTGAAGTATGGACCACCAACATCAAGAAGAAGAAGAGGTCAACACCCACAAGATCATATAATATAACCAAGAAACCAAGGACAAATCCACTTGTCATCAATGTATCTTTTGAAGGGAAGCACAAAGATCTAGAGGATGAGGAGGTAGAAGAGGAAAATTCACTCACCTTGCAAGGGTCCAAAGAAAAACCAGACTAGTATGAAGACACTCAACCTACCTTGAAGATGAAGAATAAAGGACACATAAAGAGAATTTTGTCAAAGAAGAGAAGAATTAATAAGGTCTCCACTCCAAAGAAGAAGTCCACCATGAAGGTACTCATGATCAAGAAGTGAAGCCATTGGGCATGAATACCAAAGATCACAACCAAGCCAAAGGTGAGTGCAAGACAAAAAAATAGAAGAGGAGAACACAGAGGAGAAAAGCGCAAGCAACCCAAAAGATAAGAAGAAGATAGAGTAGACATTGAGGATGAAGGAGAAGAACCTTCAATAGCAATATTGTAACAATATAGAGTTTAATGACATAATTAGTAAGGCTAACAAAGTAGAGAAGAAGCCAAACTAGCCCCAAATATTCCAAAAGCATCTAGGAAGCTTCTTGGGAAGCTTCTATACTAGCTTAACTTGCACCCCAAGCAAGTAGCTTCTAGAAGGAAGCTTCTAGAAGCTTCCAACTAGCTTAGCTTGCATGCCAAGTAGTTGGCTTCTAGAAGGAAACTTCTTGAGAAGCTTCCTGGTTAACTTGGCTTGCACTATAAGAAAGCAGCTCAAGGAAGCTTCTTGAGAAGCTTCTCAAGGGCCTTGTATACTACCTATAAATACCAAAGCCAAAGCTTGTGCTAGGCATTCAGAGTTGTCCTACATTCAAGTGTCCCAATGTGAGGTTCCATTCTCCTATTTCTCTCCTCGGTCTTGGTGTTTTACATTGGTATTAGAGCAAGAATGGGATGAACAGAATATATGGACCACCAAATCTACATCCACCAAACCATTGGGATTTTCATGTCCAAGTACTACCCAAACATCATTTCACACAATTTATCATCTCACACTTTTGATAAGATTTTTTGCATATGATCACCATATCTGAGGAACCCTTGGTGCTTCCAATTATACCTTATGGAGAATGGTGAATGTGTTGCTTCTATGTGTTAATAAATAAGATCGATTAGGGGTGGTGTGATAGAGTAGCAACCATGGCGGCAATACCCAATATTATCCTTGCTATGTAACAACAAATTGTGCACCTTACTCAATTGTTAATTTAACAAGATCTTTGACAAGAAGAGCACGTAGAGAGAGTACTAGTTCAAGAAGGAGAAGATCAAATCTGATTCTCTAAACCCAAGGTATTTGAAGGCAAGAATCTCCTAAGTGCAGTGGAGAATTTTGTGTTTGACTATGAACACTATTTTGAAGCTACCAATCTACAAGATGAGCAAAAATAGATTCTCTTGGCTTCTAGCCAATTGGATGGAGTAGCAAAACTATGGTGGAGATTCGGAGTGGAGCGAGTTGAACGACAAATTGTTGCACCAATCTTGACGTGGTCAGAATTCAAGAGTGCAATTGCAATTCAATACTTAGTCAATTCTAAGTTATAAATGCCACACAAGTTCCACAGTATAGGTTGGCAGAGTTGAAATAGATTGGCTCAATAAGAAGTTACATCATGCAATTCTAGAACATCATCATGCAAATTCAAGATATATTGGCAAGTGAAGCTCTAGATCAATTTGTGAGTGGCTTGAAGTCAACCAAATTATAAGGTAACAATGCGAGAGCCACAACACTTGGAGGAAGCCATGAGGTTGGCCAAACATTTTGATTCTTTGGTTGCAACAACTTGGTCTTGACCTTGACCTCCATAGAACCTACTTATACACTACACACGGGTGGAGGAGCTAACACCAATGGAGATTGATGTCATTCAACGGAGACCAGTTGGCACTATAGATAGAGAGAAACTACGACAAAATGGTGGTTGTTTTCATTGTCACCAATTGGGACATTGCATCACAAAATGTCCATTCAGATAGTGCAACCTCAACAAGTTGGCCAGATAGAGTTTAGGGAGTTTTTGGAGCGAAATGATTAGGGAAATAAAGAATCCCAGTAGGAGATTTCAATCTGCTTATTAGGAGCTTAATTTAGTTCCAATGGGTTTTAAGACTTGACCTATGCAAGTTTGCTTCACTTGCAAGTTACAATATTTAATCGGGGTTGTAGGATTTTGGTTCATTCCGGAAGTTCAAAGAATTGCACGTCTATGCAAGTAGCAAAGGAATTGGGTATTCCTATCAAGCCAATAATTGGATGTAGATTGATGATGACGGATGGTAGAAAGAGTTATGTATTCCGTACCTCACATCCTGTTACCTTCAAGATTGGGAAGGAGTATTTGGAGTGTATGAGGTTTGTAGTGGCACCTCTACACGATGATGTCATTCTAAGACTACTTGGCTTGAACGTCATAAGATTCAAATTGATTGGACTCGACAACAAATTCAAGTACAACACCAAGGTAGGAATTTCCAATAAGTTTGTCTTGCATCTTTGAGTAAGACACCTAAAAATAGTCAATCCCAAGATGGGAAGTTTGTTGAGAAGGTAGCCAAAGAGCAAGCTTTGAAGGGAGATGAGTCCCAAGATGGGAAGTTTACCAAGAAAGTAGCCATGGAGCGAGCTTTGAAGAAAGATGAGTCCCTAGATGGAAGTTTTTTAGTGAAGTTGCCATAGAGCAAGCCTTGGAGGAAGATAAGTCTATTTTTGCAACATGGATCAAGCCGATTGCACAAGGACAATCTAAGGAGGGCCAATAGCCTCATCAAGCAATGGTTGATTAGATAGTTCAAGAGTTTTTTGACGTGTTTCTGGATGATCTACCGGAGGGATCACTCTCCAATCATGGTATGCCCTTCAAGTTTAAGTTATTGCCAAGGATAACTCTAGTAAGTAGACCAATTTATCGGCTCTCACCAAAGAATTTGGAGGAGTTGCAAATAACACTTACAAAGTTGTTGAAGAAGGACCTCATACAACATAACACCTTTCCTTGGAGGGCATTGGTACTATTTGTTCCAAAAAAGGATGGAGGACTTTGTTTCTATATTGATTACTGTGGGCTCAATAAGCAAACAGTGAAGACTGCATATCCCTTGCCTCGGATTGATGACTTGCTTGATCAATTGAGTGAAGCACGATACTTTTCCAAGTTGGATCTGCACAATAAGTATTGGCAAATCCCTATTGATAGAGAGGATGTGCAAAAGACTACCTTGCACACAAGGTATGGGCATTTTGAGTGGAGAGTTCTACCTTTTGGGCTCACTAATGCTCCAATAGCTTTCATGGATCAAATGTATAAGGTGTTGGATGGAATATTGGATTGATACATGGTGGTGTTCTTGGATGATATTTTAATCTATAGCAAGATAAAGGTAGAACACATGAATCATGTGCAAGAAGTCCTAAGACAACTACGACAATATAAATTTTACTATAAGAAGTCAAAGTGTGCCTTTTGGCAAAAAGAAGTTACTTTCTTGGGTCACAAGATCTCATTGGAGGGGATCAAGATAGAAGAGGAGAAATCAAGGCCATTACTAATTGGCCTACTCCAAAAGATATTATAGAAATATGGGCATTTAATGGATTGGCCAGTTTTTACCAACGATTCATCCATAATTATGCTCATGTGGTTGCACCATTGACTGACCTCTTGAGGAAGAGCTCAAGCTTCCAATGGACCACCAAGCACAAACAAGCATTCCAAAAGTTGAAACATATGGTGTGTCCAAGCCCATTCTTCAACCATATGATCCTCAACTACCTTGTGTGGTTGATTTTGATGCTTCTAACTTTGCAATTGGAGTCATGTTACAATAGGAATTCCCAAATGGACTACATCCCATTGCCTTTGTGTCTCGCCAACTAAATATGGCTGAAATAAATTACTCTACTTGAGATTGAGACAACTTGCGATGGTATATGCCACCAAGGTATGGAGGAATTATCTCTTGGGGAAACAAGTGATCATGAGACCTGATCACAAACCATTGTTGCAGACCTTACACTTGGAACAGATGAAGAATCAACATCATTGATGGGAGGAACAACTCCAATTGTTTGACATTAAACTTGAGTACAAACTAGTTGGTTCCATGTCATCTCTAGTGCTCTATCATGACTACTTGATTTGAAGTCTCTTTTTCTCATCATGACAACAATTACAATGGTGTCAATTGACTCCAAGGTCCAAAACGAGTTTTGATCACCTCTACAACAAGATCCCTCCTTCCAAATGGTACATGGTCGTCTTACGGCATGCAACAAGGAGTACAAGACCTTCTCCTTCAAGGATAGCCTTCTATTCCATGAGGACCGGATCTATGTTCTAGCCAAAGGTGATCTCCGACTTATGTGCATTCAAGAAGCCCATGATTTACCAAAAGTTGGTCATATGGGTGTGAAAAAGACCTTAGGTACACTCCAACGCCGATGGTGGTGGCCCAACATGACACAAGATGTTCAAGAGTTTTTCTAATTATGTGAGAGCTGCCAACATAACAAGGCCAAAAACCTGAAGCCAAGTGGACTTCTTCAACCACTCCTTATTCCATCCGCTCAATGGGAACACGTGAGCTTGCATCTCATCACATCCTTGCCCAAGACAAAGCAAGGACACACAACCATTGTGGTGTTTGTGGATAAGCTTAGTAAAAAAATACACTTGGCACCAGCCTTTGATACTATGGATGCTCCAACCTTAGCGCAAATCTACTTTGACAATGTCTTCAAGCATCATGGGATGCCACATGTACTCATCTCCGACAGTGATCCTTGATTCACCGGGAAGTTTTGGCAAGCACTCTTCCAAATACTTGGCACCAAGCTTGCTTTTTCCATGGCCTATCATCCTCAAACTGATGGACAAACCAAATGTGCAAATTGTACCTTGGAGGATATGTTGTGTGCCTTCATTAATGTCCGCCATACCAATTGGGATGAATGTCTTGTACTTGCAAAATTTGCCTACAATAATTCCAAACATGCAAGCACCAGATTTTCTCCTTTCTTTCTCAATTTTAGCCAAGATCCATTTGTTCCAAATTCTCACTCCTCCTCCATCTTAGGTCCCTTATACTTCAACCTTCTTGACCACCATATCCCAATCTCTCTAACAAGCCAAATCTTACCTCCATGTTGCTCAAAATCATCAAAAACAATATGCGGATCACCATCGTCGTGATCTCAGCTTTGAAGTCAATGATAAAGTCATGCTATCCTTTAGTAACCTACCCCTCCCACTTGATACCCAAGTTTGTAAAATTTCCCCTAATTGGATAAGATCCTTTGATGTCACCCAAATTGTCTCTCCTATTGCTTATCAACTTGCCTTGCCTTGTCATATACGCATCCATCCTCTCTTTCATGTTTCCAAGTTGAAACCCTTTGTTCCTAGCCCCTCTTCCTTTTCCTCTTGATTCCAACCTCCTCCTCCTCCCATCCCTATCAATGATCATGAGGAGTACAAAGTTGATTATATCCTTGGACGTTGCCACATTCACCGAGAGCGCTGCCAACATACAGAGTACAAGGTCCTTTGGAAAGGGTATCCTCTTCATGATGCTACATGGGAACCTCTCTCACCTTCAGAATGCACAGATGGCCATCCAAGAGTTTAAAGCTTCAATGGTGACGAGGATGTCACCAACTAGCGGTGGTAGAATATGTAACAATATGGAGTTTAGCAACGTAGTTAGTAAGGCTAACAAAGTAAAGAATAAGCCAAATTAGCCTATAATATTCCAGAAGCATCTAAGAAGCTTCTTGACTAGCTTAACTTGCACCCCAAGCAGGTAGCTTATAGAAGCTTCCAACTAGCTTAGCTTGCATGCCAAGTAGACGGCTTCTAGAAGGAAGCTTCTTGAGAAGCTTCTCAAGGGCCTTGTATGCTACCTTTAAATACCAAATCTGAAGCTCATGCTAGGCATTTGGAGTTTTCCCACATTCAAGTGTCCCAATGTGAGGTTCCATTCTCCTATTTTCTCCTTGGTCTTGGTCTTTTACAAATACAAGTAACGGTAAGCAAAAGCCTCTTCCAAGAATGCAAAGCCCGGGTAATTGAGCAATCAAAATTTCTTATACACTCAATGGGACCAATCTTGGAGCTCATGGAGCAGATCTTGCCAATATACCAAGACTCCTACTCAAATGTCACAGAGTACACCTCTCTTGTCCAAAGATTACATAAGAACTCTTACATGATAAGAGTAAAGAAGGCCATGGCAAGGGAGGAGATATAGAAAATGAAAACCCTATATAAAGAGGAAGCAAATAAGGTGAATGATCTTGTACATGAGAACTTTGAGGAAAAGAAGTAGAATACTTTGTTTCCTGCAAAGTGAGCAAAGAATGATGAAGAAATCAGGAAGTTCCAAGAGGAGCTTATGCCTTTCAGCTCAAAACAAAGGTAAGAAATATGGGTAGAAAGAGCAGCTGAAGGCAAGGGATGAGGAAGTGGAAAGCATCCAAGGAGAGTTAGGAAAGAGGGGATTCACTTAATGATCAGAGATGTACAATTTAGTAAACATAGAAGCGAACTAGCTAATCAGTCGGAAGAGATGGTTGTTGAGCTAAAGAAGGAGAAGGAGGAAGCAGATCACCTCCAAAGGAAGGAGGAGTTGATGGCCAAAGCTCAAGCAATCCATGTTAGATTAGAAGAAGAGAAGGCAAAGATCCTCAAATAGATAAAAGATGCCCAAGACAAGTTAGTGGGGATTGCTGAAGAAGCAACAAAAGTGAAGGTTCATTGGACAAAGCTAGATAAACTCTAGTTGTAAATATAAACATTGGAAGGAAAGGTCTACTCCAAAGAAGAGATAGATCAGTTAGCTATTCGCCTTAGAGAGCATATTAATAGAAATTTTAAAGAACCCATAGACCCCCTTTTAATAGAAATTATAGACAACAAGGAAAGGATAAACATTTTCATTAGGAATTGTAGAGGCAAAGGTAGTTCTTTGTAATAGTTATAGCCAAAGACCTTCATGGTTGTAAATACACTTGGGGAGGAAGGTATTTAGGGTTGTACATACCTTCTTAGTTGTTCCCTTTGGAGGGGTAAGTCTAAATGAATGTAAATTGTAGGTTGTCTTTAAGGAAGATCTGATACTTTCCTTAACACTTGCAAGGCACCTAATTAACCAACATAAGATTAGGATACAACTCCAAAGGAGTGTAAATCGTAGGTTGTCTTTGGGGAAGACCTGATACCTTCCCTAACACATATAAGGCACCTAATTAGCCAACATATGATTAGGATACAACTTCGAAGGTGTGTAAATTGTAGGTTCTCTTTGGGGAAGATCTGATCCCTTCCCTAACAACTATAACGCACCTAATTAACTAGCACATGATTAGGATAAGATGTAATTAGAATCCTAAGCAAATGATGTAGATAGAATCATAGGATCCCCAAAATCCACTTAAACATTGGATCTCTTTCAAGCAACGCACAAAATGGTTTTAGCCTGATGTTTTTCAAGTTCACTTTATGCCAATCAAAGTTTGGTAAAAGGACTCCAAGTTTTTTTTTTTTTTTTTTTTTCACTCTGAGTGTTGGTGAATGTCTATCTTCACTAGTGGTGAGGAATTTCACAATAAGGTTACAAGTGCTAGAGTGTGGGGAGAGATATTTGCACTTGATCAAAATGTATGATTTTAAGGAGATTTGAAGGAGCAAATCAATGCATTAAGAAGTCTGATTTGGAAGGTTGAGAGTACTATGGAATCAATAGGCAAGATGTTTGGCTAGTGCGTAGCCCCTTTGAAGTTGTGCCTTCTAGGAAGGATAACACACAACCTTCAAACTCAAAGTCTTTAGGGTGAAGTGAATCATCACCCTTAGGATCTGAATTGATGTGTAGTGAAAGTGTCTTTAGGTTTTCCATTTTTTGCAATGCATCACAATCATAAGGGGTGACACTACCCTCTTGAAGTAGTAGTTTCTAAGCAAGAGCTTAAATAAATAATAATAAACAAACTGCAAGATAGTGATACTTCTCTTTGTTTCTAGTTATTTCAGACCCATGTCCTTGACTAAACTACATGTTCTTGCCGCTTTTACTATATTCTGTTGGGTTATGAAAAATATTTCACATTTGTAGTAAAAACTAATTATCAAACTAGATTTGCTATTTCCTAGATTTTCTTTTTGACAATTGTTGATGACAAGGTTGCAAGTTTACAACAAGAAGGCACGAGCAAATTTCACAAAAATTCTTTCCATATAAACAAGTTATAATAGCATAAAGAGTACTAAAATATAATCTCAATTAAGTTGACGTTGAAAAGACATACTATCATGATATTCAGCTCTATAGTGACCTCCATCTAACCACTTTATATGCAAGACCTAGTCTATAATACTCCGGGTTAACCGAAAACAAAAAATAAAACGATGTAAAATTGGAGTATTATTTCTACTACTCTATAGTATCAATTTCAAATTAAATACTTTAGTTTTTAAAAAAAAAATTAGACATTAATTCAAGAATTAAGATTAAAAGTTTAATTTATTTTTGATAATGGTGTAATCTGCGAGCCAGGTATAGAGACGCGGAACACACCCAATTTCGCGGTTTTGCAATTGCGCCGTCGTTATTTGAAAGGGTTACATGTCGGTATACATTATCGCTGTAATATGTAGTACATTCCATTTGGAACACAACAATTTAACCGATTCATTTTGAGACGTTACGTACAATAAGGAACATGAACAAATTGGGGTTTCAAAAAGATATTTATTGGATTTTTTGGTGATCTCGTAATATTCTACGGGCAATCTCTCAAATGTCAGGGATGTGTAGTAAGGTGAACCGTGAGATTTTACCGTTTTGGTCCATTTTATGAATTATTATTTATATAATAACAATAGTTGTGTGACTTTTCAAAGATATCTATGTTGATCACATGACCGCGTTTATTTCCGTGCCATTATGTAAAATTTCAGGGATATCCCGTGAATTTTAAGTTATGATATATATAAAAGAAAATTAAGAAATGAGATTTTGCATTTAAGGCCCATTTAAAGAGAGAAATATCTACACAAAGACTGCAAAATTAACCACTCACTTTTCACGAACCACATCTCTATTTTACTCATGTAATATACTTCTCATATTTGAAATAAACTTTTTGATTGAACGGTTTCTATGTGTTTAAATGGTTACATTTAATTACCTGATCTAAAACTTTCTGTGCAGGTCATGTTGATCCATAGTAACTTTTTTATGCAAATCGAATTGTATTAGAAGTCATCAAATTCACGTGTAAACATATTGTGATTAAACTAGTCTATTCCTAGTTCTTCGAAACTTAATGAAAGGAAAGCGAAAAACCTCGAGCGCTAGCTCTAAGAGCCGAGTTCCATACTGCTTGCATGTTGCACGTCATCCCAACAATGCTTATGGTCGCACTTAGGGACAAAGTTCTGGTTCGCACATAAGAGAGCACCAGTACAAAGCTCAAAATTTTATGTCCCTCGCAACATTTAAGGCAACCAATTTTGGGTTCTGGATCGAATTTTCTATGCCGCTAGGGACGAACACTCGGTAAACCAAATCCATTGGAGATATATATTCGGTTTCTATCGTATAAAATCTCTGTTCTTGATACGGACATATTTCTCCCCAGTCTCTGTTAGCAAATTCCAGACAAAACTGAAACAACTGTAAGGAGAAACGGGAAATCAATCGGTGATTAGCATACCTTCATTATAATAAGACAAAAATTAAACATAACAAGCATGGAAATAGAATATTATGTCAGGTCCATGATCAGAAACAACTTTCACAAACGGGAAGTACGTTGAACATCGACCAGACGTTGATGGTCTTGAAATAGTTTAATAAATATCGGTGGATTAAAGGATGTGATTCTATTCGATAAACAATTTAACAAGGGACTAGCACCGGGTGACAATAACCATGCTATAGAATTCCAACGATCGAACTATTTACAACTTTGTTTCTCACATTTTGTAACCCATTGTGTATTCACATTACGTAAAATTAAACGTACAACATATAGTTCTTTGGACGAAACTATAAACCCAGATTGAAAATTCAACAGGTATGTAATATGAATTTTCTGAAATTGATGGTTCAACTAAAATAAACAAGTGACTAGGATCAATTTGTTAGAAAAAAATGCTTAAATCTAATAGCTACACTATCTTTGGAGCAAATTTACACATTTCTGAAAAGCTATAATTTTCGTTTATTTCATTATTTTTTTCACTATTGTGGATAAAATGTGATTACCATAAAATGAAATGGGAATCGAGCTTCAAGAACAAACAACCACTCGCAGTGGTTGTGAAAATCATATGTGAACCCACTCCTTCTCCTCTTCTCGACGGAAGGCGACTCCTCCCGTCAAGTTGTCGCTAACTCATAGCCTTGTTTTTTGTAATCCTCGCCTTCATAATGTTTGAGAGTTGGGAAAGGGTAAGGAATCTGCTACACACACAATATTTAATTTGAAGAAAGGAGGAAATGTTGGTTTATTTTTAGGTATTTTAAAATAATAATCAATCTAAGATAAGTGAAATAAAATTTCACCTTACTTTAACGTTCTTTCAAGATTATTACGAGTCTAGATTATTACGAGGATTCTTCTTGGACATCCTCCGCCCAATGCGCATTCATTGACGAGATTCAAAATAAAGTTATTGTTGTAGAACTATTTAATAGGATACTTTAATTTTTCCAAGCCGAATTTTATTCACTCCACTTTTTAGTCAAATTTATTTAGAAATGTACCGAGGCCCCGCTCAAGGATCTGTACTACTTTACAAATGATTATGATTATTTCATACACACCATCTAAAATGTTAATATTTTATTAAAAGCAGTGAAATTGATGGCACAACAATCAATATGTATCTTATCTTCACATTTTAAAGAAGATATGTCTTCAGAATTTCATGAAAACCTTAATATCATTTGTTTTAGAATATCAATAAAATTAATTCAAAGTGAAAATCCGACGAAGGTTGATTGAAAAGTCAAATCTATTACTCTACAAAATAATACGAAAAGAGATTTAAAATAGAGTTAGACTTGTGAGGTTTCTCGTATTTACCTCAAAAAGGAATTTACACTTTTTAAATGATGATAGACTAAAATTTATGGAGGATTATTTATTGCTAAACTTATCTATTTCATGATTAGAGTTTTGAATAAGGTAAATTATATTCATCCCCTGATGATTAGATCATATTGCCATAAAAAAATTTAGATATTCATACTGCACTATGATGAATTATTAAAATTAATATTTTATTTTAATATTATTATATATAACAGGATACCTGTGATAATGCGGTATATCATGTAAAGGGGATGATTAATGTTTCTATCCTTATCAACGAGTGTACGAGAAATTAGGGCCGTTAGAAACAGATCCAAACTTTGGGTTCAAAATCTGCACCAACATTACTCCTAAAATATTACTTCTGCAGAGCGAAGTGAAACCTTGCATACAAGCAAGGTAAGCACTTATTTAAGTGCGACAATAGCCAAAAAAGGTTCACCGATACATCAAGTTTTCTACCCCGGGGTTAGGGTTTACATGGGGTCGTGGTAACTAACAGATTCAAGTGATCAATCCTTCCGAGAGTTTATTAATTCACATATCTCAATGTTATATTAAGCGAGTGCTCTACATTTTCCAAAAGCAAAAAATGAGGAAATTTAAAATTTAAAATACTATATATAAATACTATATCCTGTATAATATATTGTTTTTATATTAAAATTTCATAGTAAATTTATAATTTAATATTTTATTGATATTGGAATGTATCTCATTTATCTAACTCACATCTCATTTTAATTTTATCCAATTAAACTTCTAGAATCAATAAAATAACTTATGCATACTTGATTATGCAAATATCTACCTGAATTATATCACATAGCTGAAATATCACATGTACTATGGGTATGGTTAAACCTAGTATCTCAACTATTTGATTTGTATGTTGTAGGCCATCAAGTCTCAAGTACTCGGCTAGATTCATTTCATTCATACAACTTAAATCATATTTAAATCAATTGCATTATTAAAACTAATTTTTTACTGAAATACCGTGATCATCTTGAGTTGTTTTGTAAGATAGCTAGCCGGATATTCAATACACACTAATTTCAAACCTCAAGTTTATCAAATATCTAATACCAATCATGGTCCCTGTGAAGAATATGTAATATTGGTCATGGTGGAGAGCATCATATTAAATTTTTATTTTTATTTTCAAGATCTAGAATATAATCAATAAATTATATATATAATTTTTATAATTGATAAATAGAAAATATGAATATCAGTTAGAGTTTTTTGGAAACACAGAATATCTTTTTCATCAATTTATATTAAATATAAATCAGTTCAAAGTGTTCCAAAAAAACTCCACCTAGTATTCAAATTTTATATATTCTTTGAAGACGAATTAGAGTTCATGTTCTCCAGTTGTAACCATCTTCCATCTGCAACACATATAACTATATTGTAAATAATAGCTATTTTTATATCCCTAAAATTCATACAAATTAAAATATATTTCAGTATGGAAAGTTCAAAGTTGCATAATACTTTCCAATGAAAAAATCAAAGCGCTGTACATAATAAACTAAACATAAAATATATATATATATATAAAGCTATGTACATTAAGCCTTAACATCGACATCCAAAAATACAATCTGGATTAACTTTGCTCATAATGATTGAATTAAGCAGTTTGTAAATAACGTTGATTCCTCGTGAAATCAAATATATCGTACTGAAGATGAAAACCATCAACTTGAAAGTGGATCTTACCTCTAGTCCTCCTTTTATTTAGTAGATAATTTTTATGTGAGACATCTTGGACTCCATGATTCCTTTCTGTCCACGCTAAATAAAAGGCCCATTGAGCTTCAATACAAATAACAATATTATCAAGATGTATTATGGTCAATTTGGCAACAAAAAACCATATATGAAAAATCCCTAGAATTTAATACAGTCTTGAAGTTTAAGTTCAAATTCGGATCTACTATGATATCTTCCTCTAAATAAATTAAGTGGTGAAGTAAGCCGGTTTAATATTCGTCTTCTTCTTCTTTTCAAAATCTACATAACTCCTGTATATAGATATCAAAACAGATGTTTCCAGGATGGGCTATCTATGAATGGAATCCTAAAGACACAAGCACTCAAGTTCGTGAGCCTTCTTATGCATATGCGTGCGGAAGTCTAGTTAGCTTTCAAGTTGGATAGGTGTGATGCAAATTAAACTCACCTCATCATGTGATATCCTTCCTGGATCATTATATACTGTTTATACGGCCTACACCGTGATTTCAACAGGATCTGCAAGAACACAATGTCAAACTGGATAAGTCTACAAAATAGTCCACTATTATTATAACTGCCACAGTATTGTAGCTGAAACCAGTTCTACACATATTTGAGCTGCTGTTCAGACCAATCAAGATTGCGCGTAATTTTTAACTTAGTTTTATGTACCAGATAAACCTGCAGCATTGGAAGGACTCATTGTAATTCACAAACTTGATCTGACAACTACGGGAATGTGTAATTGCAGCTCGGAATAGAATGCTGTCATCATATACCGTTAACAACTCCTGAATCTGCAGGGCCAACTACCAATGAATCCTTGAATCAAAGAGTATTACCCAAAGCTCTCGTACAATTTCATCCATGTTGATACGAGTTGTAGACTGCGCGTTGATATCTCGATGAAGTCGCATGAGTGCGAGTTCATGCGAGTTCATGAATCTTATCAGAACACAGCAGTGCAGGCTATTCACAACGGAGACATACAAACAAACATAGAAGATAGTATCCTCGGTTCCAGCTATACTCGTTAAATAAGCAGCATGAAGCATTTGAAATGGGTGTACCTAAAGCTGTACACACAAAGCTGAACAAAGACGCAGAATGACAATTGCATAGGCTTATCAACGAAGGGAGAAAGAGCGTCATGTGAGGCTCTCATGGCTCAACATGTATATGCAGACTCAAAAGCGTGCAACTAATTTCAGGGGCACAGCGCTATTTAGTATCAATTTGTAACGTAAACGTGAGAACAAGGCTGATCTAGATCGCGTACTTGGATTACTACTGAACTTATTAGGCTAGTCGTAAGCTAGAAACTAGGATCCAATTATCAACTGACTCCCCAATTCCAGTAGAGGTAAGGTCCATTTCCCGATAATAGTCTTTCTTATTAACTTAAGCAATATCATGTACTTCTAAACCGATCCAGACATCGGCGACAAGATAGAATTTTCCGGCATGAAACTCAAATATTGCGTAACACGTCCGATCTCAAACTAGAACCGCAAATTGAAGTTTTCGACGGGCAAGTTCGATCACAATACCATGTGACATGGGCCAGTGGGCCGTGATACCGAGTTGTGATGGAGTTAGCAACACTGTGACGTTGAATGCACCAGTAAATCTAGGACCCCAGCCCCTGGGTGCTCCTGCTCATGCCTTTGCTAGATCCTGTTGTCAATCTGAAATCTTTCAGAGCAGAATTGTGGACCTGTGGAGATGGAGGACAAATGATTGAAACCAGCTCAATCCCATCAAATGCACCAATTGAAGAGCTTAAATAAGCTCGTAAGACTTTGACCACCATTTTGCTTCTGGTTGACTCATGCTTGGAAATCTTTCTGAAGTCCTTACGTGTCCTTATCACGTGCACACTCTCACGCTTCAATTCCCAACATGTACATCACGAGATTTCGTCTTCTTCCTGCATCCCTTCAATACCTGGACACGTTCAGCAATCTCGCTGTTTCAGAATGTATATTCTTGTACTAAATACCAATCTATATTCTTGTGACCTGTTAATGCACTTCATGGCCATCTTCACAGGCGTCACACAGGAAGGCTGTGGTGCAAGCGCCAAAATCATAGTCATTACTTACAGACCTACTAGATTGATCGATGGACCACCAGACTACTGCTTCGGGATAAAGCGCGCGAATCTGCGTTTACTATTACATACGCCGAAGAGATTTTGATCAAACGCTTGAATGTGCTTCAAGTTGGAAATCACTGTATGTATGTGTAATACATGTAATATAAGTACGTTTTGAACTTCCCTCAACTTTATGTAGCTTATTCTTGTGTATGGTTAACGTGAATATCTCTATAATATTGTTCTTGAAAATTATCTATGATGTGTACTAAAGATATATATAGTGCAGTTGCACCAACCTGGAGATCATTGTTCAAAAGACTTCTTATGGCCAAAACTTCGGTCCGTAATAAGCTCAAATGCACATGTACAGCATGGGCAGTGGCTGTGGCTGCCTATTACAAACTGAAGAAAATTGTAGCTGTCTGATTCGCAGTATGAGCAAATCTGCACGCTATAGCTATGTTAGATGTGAATCACCTTTGAATGACCGGGCAGAGCATGGGCTAAGCTCCAATACTTTTCTGTATGTAGATCTACACCTTTCTAGAGTCCGTGCCTAGCATGTACAGGTCTCAAAGGAGTTTCGCGGTAAATGATCTTTCTGATAACAACACTGCCTGCCCAATCCTTGTAATCATCAAGCTAGAAGACGAAAGCATGTGATCATGAAGGGAATTTCATTCACAGAAATACATAGTGCACGGGTTGTCCCATCCTTTATAGCAGAAATTATGTCAGTCTGAGGGTTTGTGGCCTGGAAGACGGCAGAAGCTCACTGGAGAATCTCATATTGTGAAACGAATACAGGCCTAAGTACTTGGCATGGCAATGGCATGTGGTGAGAGCTTTTGGATCTGTCATTGAGCTTCAGCCCTACTGATAAACAGCTGTAGTTTGAACAGGAGATTGCGCCAGTGGGACAGATCCGAAGTTTGCATTCGATTGTGACTGCATGAGCGGTTTGAACTGATTTTTGCTCCTATACTCCATTTATAGAGTTCACATGTTCTCGTCCTATTGTGGGTGGAACCTCGAGGTCAGAATAAAATGGGACATCCATTCCGAAGGAAAGCTAGTCTTCTTCAAGTGTCTCTGCAAGGAGATAACTGACTTTAGGACCTACCTTTGAAGACTATGCATACGCTGCGTGCGAATTCTCCGTCCGAATCTGGACCGTAGGACCTGAAGATTAATTCGTGTGGTCTTTGTATCCTTTGTGAACTGTGCATGAGCGGCTGTTAGACGACGCTTCACAACTGCTGAATCAGTTACATGAAACTGGAAATATCCATCTAGTAAATGCAAACAGCTAGCTTAGATATTACGTCTGTGGAACCGGAACCTAGTCTCGTTTCTGATAAAAGCTGCGTGCATTTCTGAACTCCTTGCTAAAATTATGCATCTCATCATCGTTCGCGCCTCTTATGGATATAGATTATAGCTTCAGATTAGTCAGGACACGATTAGATTGAGGATCAACGATTGTGTTGCTCGAAAGTACCAGAAATGAACTGGTTTTGTATGTCTAATTTCCTATTCTAAGTCAAGGTAAACTCAAGTCTATGTAAAGATGCACATTTCATCACAAATCCGCACAAAATAAAGTGCTAGAACTGCATGTAAGAACATCGGTGTAGATGTAAATGCATGTCAATGACAAGGCTATCCTTTATATCGATCTATGCATCTTCAGACAGTATTGAGGTGGCCATGGAGCGTTGCGTCCCAAACAGTGTCTGTATCTTGCAGTATGCAGGTGTCTGATACCTGCTCACCGCGCATGGTCTGAGGACGGAACAAACAACTTTTCAGCACGAGATTTGCAACAAACAAAGTCACGAGCTCACACGTAGGGAAAAACTACAGTTCCATATGGTTGCAGGTACACATGTGAGATGATAGGCGTGCATGCAACCTGCAGCTGCTAGCTCGTGCCTCTTATACTATGATTCCTCAGCAGGACCCACCCACCCTGCCACGCCCGCACGCATCTTCAATCTTGTTGGAGTTGTAAACTCGCTCTTGGCTTCCTTGATTGATATACACTCAGTTGGTACAAAAAGTGTACACGAATATATGCCGCGTCAAAAACCCCGGGTGATGTTTCCCGTTGTTTTACAGCTGAAGTTCATGAATCTCGATGGTCAAGATTTTCATTCTTTCATTTTCAAGATTGGAATCGATATATCGGTATATAATTAACTATGTCTAAATTAAAATAAAATAAACTAAAAGAAAAAAGAAATAAATTGTATTATGGAATAAACTTTATTTTCAAGAACTTTCTTGACATATTTTATTTTACTACAAGGTCCTCATACTTCATTGTTTTAATAGTTAACTTTAATAGTTCATGGCGATGAAACTCTTTTTGAAACTGGAGTTGATGTCCGTGAATTGTAGATTGGTTTTGATGCGATTATCATATTATGCGATTATGTCCTAAATTCTTCTCAATATCATCTCAAGTGAATAAGTATGGTATTGTATCCTAGGTAAATAAATCTGCTCGATTCAAGTAGCAAGTAGTAGGATTACTGATAGTCTTCTGCATATTATCGTCAATAGATAATCATTACATTAAGTAAATGTTAAAGAACCTTACTCAATTCAATTGGTAGTAGCATTGTAAAGGAATGTTCACTTTGTCCCTCAATTATTCTTATGACGTGATTATGTCCTCAAACCTTCGAAATATATCTCAAGTGAATAGTCAAAACTTCAAGTTACGTCCAACTTTATTCAAATCCAGTTGTTATAAACAAGATTACTAATTGTACATTCACCTCAAGAAATTCCTCTTCAATAATTGTACATAGCTCACATAGTAAAACTAAGGGTATTACTTAGGACGTTGTCCATCAGTGGACGGTAACTGATTTAGCTGATGTTACTTTAACTACTGAGCCATGGAAAAACGCTAACCACGGTCTTGGTATTATACAAGATAGTTTTATGCGGTACAGTCCATTGTTCAGTGAAGGAACAGATATTACCCTCAAGGAAAAGGATAGCCCCATCAAGGAATCTACTGCTTGTAAATGGTTATTTTAGATGATTTTGGAAATTTAGTTTTTCTAAACATTTGTATTTAGCTTTTAGGGCACAGAATCAACTAGGAGCAATACATTCCTAAACAACATAACATTTTAACGTTTTCCTTTGTCGCCGACACGGGAGTTCTGAAATCTATAACATCAGCAGAAATAACGATTAGGGACTTAATCATTAGAGGAAAGTCAACTCTATCGCGTATAGGTATCCAAAACTGGCAATGGAATGATGAGCTGAGATTGCAAGACCGGTATCGTACCACTACCCAAGATTGGCCAACTATGGCTCATAGATTCAATAAAAGGCTTCATAAGTTAAACAGACATTATTGTGGCATGTTCATGAAATACATAATATATGGATGTCCGCTCCCGAATTCATTTCTATAACATCTCGATTTATAATAAGTGTGGTAAGAAGTTGACAGTATAAAAGAACTTGATAGTGAGTCGCCCCCATTGTTAATCCATAACCTTTATATTTCTTATATTATTGTAATATTCCAATTTCTTATATTTTCCTAGAATCTATATACTGTAAGAATGCTCTGACTTTGGCTTATTACTAAATTTTTAATTCCAATGGGATGTCGCTTTATCATTGACTTTTTGTTTCCAAGGTAATGTCACTTACGAGCAGGTAAAAAGGATGGTATTAACTTGATTTATTCCTTAATGAGTTTACACGGAACAACCCGTGTAATCTCGGTGGCCATATATTGAAATCTCAACCCGTTTAACACCTAACGACAAAATCAATTTTGTGCCTTAAGTTTGGGATACTTTGACACACCAACACAAAAGTAGAGTAAGATTTGAATGTATTATGTAAAATTATAAAATTTAGGAAGATTTGAGTATATTTTTATTATACATTATGCTAAATAAAAAAATTCATATAATATTATCTCTTCTAAAATCTTATATTATATATTAAGTTAATACTAGTACACCAAAATATAAAATTATAAACACAAAAGAGAAGATACAATATTTATAAAGTAAATGTATTTTCAAATTAGTTTGGTTTGCATAAAGCACAACTCCTCTAGGAAGTGAGAAACTGTATCGGAGTTCTACCTAAACCATTATATATAAGTAACTAAGTCTTGCATGACTCTTCTCCTCTCATATCGTATTAGTGTTGGAGTACTTGTACATCTCACAATTACCTAATTGCAAAGTTTAGTCTTATTTTCCCTTGGAGTTGAGTACATTGATATTACTTCTACTTGTGTATTTGATACCGTGGTATTAATATGAAAGATTCAAAATGAGAATGTATGTGAGATGCAATAGCAACTTCTATTGCACAATCAAGACTTAGTTCCATTTCGCTTCATGACCAATTACTACTCTGCTCCATTGACATCATCTATATACTCAAGTGGAGTTTACAACACCATGCAGTCTTTTTGCTCCTTGACCATAGATGTATTGGAGTTTCAAAGTAAAAGTGCATGAATTCTCCTTTTTGATTTCAATACTAGAACCCTTCTAGATTTCTTGAGATTAGTAACCTAGAGAATTGCCATGTTCTTGATTTGATAGAAGATTCTAATGCTTTCTCTTGCTCTTCCTTAGATCCTCTACTCAACTCCATGAGTGGATACTTTGTGCCTTTGGTGCCACATGTAACTTGAAGATTTTAAATCATCTTTCTCAATTTGTTGAAATTTGCAAGAGCATGTGCTTTGCATTTGGAGGATCCAACACCATAGATTACATTTTGACCTCACCTAGTGATTTTCACCTTGTTTCCACTTTGGTGTTTTAGATCCTCAACTTGAATTTGAATATGCACCTCTATTCTTCACTCCTTCCTCATTATCTTACTAGAGCCATTAAGCATCATCTACAAGGAAACTCCATCTAGAATTTCACAAGAGACTAGCAAGCATCTAAGAGTAGTTGAGGAATATAATAGAATGTAGTTCTAATTTTAAATATTAAAGTGATGACCTCGTAAGATTTCTTCAGTCTATTTTTAGCTAGTTTTTTTCCAAGAAGATATCACTTAAAAACACTTTTATTCCTTGCAACAAGTAGTATGATAAAGATTGCAAAGTTGCAAGGATCAAAGTCATGGATGAGTCTCTTGATTAGATTTCATAGAAGCTTGCCTTTCTTTCTTACAAGAAAACCAGTGAAGTGCAAGAAAAGAGCTTTTCTAAGGCTTAAGGGGTCTGATTTTAGTACTCAATTAATATATAATCCCAAGGATTTTTGTGTGAAGATTATTATTTGATCATTTTTTCCATATTTGGATTTAAAGGACTTTATAACTATGGGAAGGATCTATTTCTTTCCAAATACCCCATAAATGCCATTGTATATTGGACTCCCTTTAACCATCTTTGAAGCTGGTTGTCAAATCTTGGCTAAAGAAGTTTGCAAATGGTAAGATTGAAGATCTTGATGGACTTTGTGTTGAACTTATGAAATGGAGCGGTGATCATCTGATTCCCATACTCTATGTTGTCTTGAATAAGGCTTCTAATTGTGGTTTCCATGATAGTTGGCAGTTGAAGAAGGTTGTTCTTACATGTAAGTCCAACAAGAAGGATATTAGAGGAAGGGAGGTTATGGGACTTGGCACTTTGCCATAAAATTTTTGGTTGGTGACTATAAAAAAGAAAATGCAGCAAAAATGAATGTTCCATGAAAGATCTTTACAATCAAGGTGCATATTTTATGGGTAGGTTGCTGGTGCATATTTGGAGGTCATTTCAATTTCTATCATGGCTTACAGGTTGGATAATATGAAAAATTATGAATGAAATAATTATCTGCTGTTGTGGAAGAACCTAAACACACCATGCATCACACATGAATGTGTGAGAGAACAGGAAAATGATAGTGTAAGATAATGACTAGCTTCAAATTTGAATTTTCCCATTATGATGTACTTGCACAAGCCTTATGCAAGCACTAAATTTGATATTTCTCTTTTCAAACACAACCCATATTGCAAAGAGTGAAAATATTTCTCTTTGCAATTCATACCAATCCTCTATATTCCAAAGCATTTCACTCTACCACCAAAAAAATTGTATGCTTGGATCACCTTTTGTCATCCACAATTCATATTATTCATAGTTCTTTCCCCTCTCCTTTCTTGGCATAACTTGCATTCTGAAGGAATGCAAGTCATTGTAATGAATTGGTTTGTAGCATCAGCTACCTATTCATTTGAGGGCTTGCAACATAAAGTGTCTAAATTTATAACATAGTAGGCCTATTTATTGGCATACCAAGAAAATGGAATAATCAGAATTGATTTATAAGAACTTGTGAAGCTTATGTATTATCACTTGAATACACTCCGTATTTTTCACAATCATACTTTTACCTTTCATGTTGATTCTACAACTCCTACCAAGTCATGAGAGCTTCAGAAATAATCTCATAACTTGCAATCACATATTACTCTTGGAAGGATATGTTGGTTTTCTAGAGGTGCACAGCGGATTTAGTGTCACTTGAATCCACTCTTTATCTTGCACTAATATAGTATTGATGTCTAGCTCTACCAAGTCACAAGAGCTTTAGGAAATAATCTCATAATTTTCAATCACAAATTAGTGTTGGGAGGAAATACAAATGTGCAAAGGAGTGCACAATAAAGTTTAGTGTGCACAAGGCCAGGTTGAGGTACATAGGTTTTTTTACATGGTGTACAATATGGCAGAGTATCGGTGTGCATAGGGTCAAGTCAAGGAACAACAAATTTTCTAGTGGGATGCACAATGTGGTGAAGTGTTTGAATGGAACTATGCATATGATTCCATTCTTTGATTGTTGACTCAAAGGATCTTAGTTGCTTCTTAGTGATCTTAGTTAACTCTTGGACAATATACACAAACACTAGTTAGATTGTTGGGTCTACAACATTTGACTTGAATCTCATCATTCTTCACTTTGGCAATTTTACAACCAAGAAATGAACTAGCAAATTTATGAAGTATATGCTTTGAGGTTAGATGGATGCATTGCTGCAATAACATAAAGCACTAGAGCGTTAGAACTACTTGAAGGCAGTTCCAATCATTTCATATAAGGGAGATCTTACATCAAATTAGAGTAGATAATTAATACATTTCTAATGCATAATAGTGCATTAATTACATTTTGAAAGTATGAGCAAGCCTATTTCCTTGCCTCTTTAATATAACATTGTTAATCTACTGGTGAAAATTGTGTAGGAAGAAGGCTCTAATGAGATAAAGCTAACTATGTGTTCAATCCTAGCCTCTATTTTAAAGGCTTTGGGTGATAAGAATATTTTAAAATTGACTTGGATCAACTAAGAGAAACTAAGGTCAAGAAAGAAAGTCAATGCACATAATCTCCTTTAGACCATATAGAGGAAGCACTCTCCCAAAAAATGGTGAAAATGGCATGCAAAGAAGACTCTAATGAAATGAACCAAACTATGTGCTCAACCTCTGCCTTTGTATAAAAGGCTTTGGGTAGGATAGGAATAGGAATATTTTAGCAATAACTTGGATCAACTACGAAAAGTAGGTCGAGAAAGAAAGTAAGTGCAAGCAATCTCTTTTGCGTAGGGTGGAGGAAGCACTCTCCAATAAACCTTTGAATAGTACTAGTATGAAGGAATAGGTTGTGTCCACTAAATCACAGTGGTTATGTATTGATGCAATAGACTGAAAGAATAGACTCCTCACAACCGAGGTCATAATCCTTGTAGTGACCCATAAGATTTTGATTATCACTTGGAGAGTTCAGGTGACTCATAGAATTTTAATTATCACTAGGAGTGTTCAGTGATACATGGAGGTAGCTTTCACTATGATGAATCAACCAGTTCTTTGTTGATGCCTTTGTGATCATAACCTAAAGATAAACAGGTTGTTTGATAATGGTCCCAGATCTTCAAGATTGCGTAGGCTTTTAGCTAGTCAAGCATTTCTATTAAACCGATTTGGATAACAACCCCTTGAGTTCCTAGATGGCTATGCCATTTGAGAATTGAAGAGAGGAATGTCAAGGATGATACACAAATGCTTCAAATGTTGTAGCATTGAACATGCACAATAAAATTCCAAAAAATGATATGAGGTGATCTTGTATTGATGCTCAATGGTCCTTTTATTTAGCATGGACAGAAAGGAATCATAACGTCCAAGATGTCTCACATATAAATACTATCTACTAAATATAAATACTATCTACTAAATATAAGGAGGACTAGAGGTAAGATCTAGCATTCAAGTTGATGGTTCTATATTTGATATTTGATATATTTCATGAGGAAACAATATTATTTACAAATTGCTTATCTCAATCATTATGAGCAAAGTTAATCCAGATTGTATTTTTGAACATGTGATGACCGCTTTGTCTTCAAGGTTTAATGTAAATAGATTTATGTATTTTATGTTAAGATTGTTATGTATAGCCCTTTGATTTTTCATTGGAAAGTACTTTGAACTTTGAATTCTCCAAACTGAAACATTTTTTTGTTGTATGAATTTTACCAATATGAAATTAGTTATCATTTACTGTATAGTTACATGTGTTGCAGATGAAAGATTATGATAAGTGGAGAACATCTTTCTTAATGCATCCTCCAAAAAACTATTGACTTTGGATACTAGGTGGAATTTTCTTAGAACACTTGAACTGATTTATATTTAATATAAATTGATAGAAAAATATTATTTATTTTAAAAATATTAAAACTTATATTCATATTTTTTTTACTATAAAAAATATTTTATAAATTTTATTGATTATAGTCTAGATTATTAAAAATGAAAAATTACAAATTTGACATGATGTTCTCCACCAAGACCAATATTAAATTAAATACTCTTCATGTGGACCATGGATGGATTGGATATTTGATAAACTTGAGATTAACAATCAATGTATAATAGATAATAGGCTAGCTATCTTAGTAAATAACTCATGATGATTACAGTACTTCAGTTAAGAATAGTTATGATAATCCAATTGAGTTAGATATGATTTAAGTTCTATGAATGAAATGAATCTAGCAAGGTACTTTAGACTTGATGACCTATAACATACAACCAAATAGCTAGAATACTAGGTATAAACCATATCAAAATTACATAGTGTGATATAATTCAGCTAGATAGTTGCTTAATCAAGGATGCATAAGATTTTTTTCAAATTGATTCTAGAAGTTTGATTGGATAAAGTTAAAATGAGATATGAGTTTAGATGAATGAGATAGATTCCAATACCAATAAAATATTGAATATCAAATATATTATATTAGAATTAATTTCTGCATTCTTTGCTTTTGGAAAATGTAGACCACTCGATTAATATATATAATATTGAGATATGTGAATCTAATAAACTCTCTAAATGATTGCTCATTTGAATCCGTGACTTACCACCACCCCATGCAACCTTGGGGAGAAGGCTTGATGTATCAATTTTTTTTCTATGTGCTATTGTTGCACTCAAATAAGTGTTTACCCTTGCTTGTATGCTAAAGGTTTCATATCACTCTACAAAACTAACCATTTAGGAGTAATCAGTTGGTCTAGATTTTGAACCCAAAGTTTGGATATTGTAACTAAGTGCCCTAATTTCTCGCCCACTCATTCATCCAGATAGAAACATTATTCATCCCCTTATATGAAAATGCATTAATTTTAATACTATTATATTATTTTTAATAATATTAAACATATTCCAATATGAATATCTATTTTTCTTTAATTGCAATATGATCTAGTCATCAAGGGATGAAAACAATTTGTCTTACCAAAAATCTAATTATCAAATAGATAAGTTTAGCAATTAATAATCCAGCATAAATTAGTCCATTATCATTTAAAAAGGGTAACTTCCCTTTTGAGGTAAATTTGAGGAACCTCAAAGGTCTGACTCTATTTTAAACCTCTTCTCAGATTATTTTTTATAGTAATATATTTGACTTTTCAATCAAATTTTGCTGGATTTCTCTTGGAATCAATCTAATAGTCAGAAATAAAATCATATTAAGGTTTCATTAAAGTCTGAAGATTATATTATCTGATATATTATCTGAAAAAAAATTTCTTAAAAATTTGCAGATAATATACCTATAGAATGTTGTGACATCAATTTCCTACTTTTAACAAAACATTAACATTTTATATGGTGTGTATGAAATAATAAAAATAATAATCATATGTAAAGTAGTATAGATTCTTGAGTGGACCTTGGTAGATTTCTTAGTAAATTTGACTAAAAATTTGAGTGATTAAAGGTTGGTGAGGAAAAATTTAAGTATCTTATTAAATAGTTCCACAACAATAATTGGAAGACCTTTGTAATCATGTGAAAGATCTGTACTTCTTTCTTGATGCTACATGCATGGTACCTAACATCGGATCTCCTTTGGTTATCTCTGAAGCTGATGTCAAATATCATCTCATGAAGCTGGCAAATAGTAAGGTTGAAGACTTTGATGGACTTTGATTGGAGCTTGTGAAAGGGAGTGGTGATCATTTGATTCCTATACCCACCTCTCTCTCTTAAATGAAGCAATAAGGTGAAGCTTCCTTAATAGATTGCACTTGAATAGGGAGTTCCTACTCACAAGTCTGGCCAAAGGGATATTGTTACCAACAACTGTACCGTTCTCATTGATAGTATCTTTGCTAAGCTAAATGGTAATATTTTGGAATCCAAGTTGAGTACTTGGGCTAAGAAGTCCAATGTTTGTGCCAAGTGCCAAGGTGGTATCAGATCAGGCTATAGTACTTTGGACCATCTATTAGTACTCCATGTGTTATGATGGAAGTCCAAGGGTGTTGGGAGAGTTCTCTATGTTGCTTTTATTGATTTCAAGAAGGCATCTAATAAGGTACTCATGCAAGCTCTAAGTGAGAGACTTGGTGAAGTTAAAGCTTCACAAGATCTGATTGGTGCTATCTCTAGACTGTATGAGAAGGTGGATATGAGACTCTCATCTTTGAGCTCTAAAGATGTCCTTTGCACCATGGGTATGATTCAAGGTTGCTTTTTATCTCCAACTTTGTTTAGGATCTTCATAGATGACTTGAAGAGAGTATTCTTGGAAGTTGAAGCTATAGTTGTGCAAGTTGCTTCTTTAAGGATACATGCATTTCTTTAGGCAGATGATGTAGAGCTCTTTTATACCAATCTGGGGAGTCTATAGAAGCTGTTGGATTTCTCATGTGTTTTGCAATGACACAAAGGTTGAAGTGAACCTTGACAAGTCTAAGGTAATTGTGGTGGGTTCTAAAGGTGTCACACCTTTCTACTTTGATAGCAAGCCTTTGGAGCAGGTTTCTTCTTACAAGTACTTGGGGTTGAGTTTTTGCATGATTATAGTTGGTCTACTTATGTCAAGAATAGAATTGATGTAGGGCTTAGAGCTTTGTATTCACTCATGAATTGCTCTAGACTTGCTCATCTTACCACATGGGAGTTGAAGAAGGTGTTGTTTAGATATCTTGTGCAACTTGTGCTTCTTTATGGTACTCAAGTTTGGGGTCCCAGTATTAAGGAGATGCAGTGGCAAAAGATTGAGAACGTTCAAAAGGTCTTCTTGTTTGATGAACTTTGTGTGAGGACTCAAACTCTTTATGTTTTATTGCTTGCCAAGATAGAGTTGCCTCTCTTGCCTTCAAGTGAAGCATTGTTCTAAGATCTCACTTATGTATCTAGGGTGAGGTCCATGGAGCTGAGGGAATCTCTTATCATATGCTTTGTGCTACATAATCTATTGGTTGGTGTACAAATTTGGTTGATTGGGCTACAAGGTGGAATGTTTTTGAATGACATTGGAAGTTAGAACCTTTTGTGCTGCCCGAGGTGATCAAGGAGTAGTTCTTCATTTCCTATGGCATGAACCTAGTACCAAGGTGGTGTTCTATCAGTAATTTGTGAATTCTATGTTAGTGTATTGTGAGCAAGATTATCTTTTGGATAAGATATCTACTTTATTAAGACATACCATTGCTCAGTATAGGACTAACTCTTGTAGACTTGCTGTAGAAGAAGGTTGTTGGAAGTATATAGATCACTTCATGCAGCTTTGCAAGTTATGCTTCTTAGGCTAAGTAGAAGACGAGCACCATGTATTTCTTGACAGCCCTTGTTATGACAGAATTAGAGTTAGACATCCGATTAGTAGTAGATACTTTTCCACTCTCTTGCAGATTGAAGCTTTAACTTTAGGAAATTACATAATAGAGATTACTTTACATCTGACTAGTATTTTACAGACTATTCAAGTGCACTTGGTTTTTCCTATGCTCACATTGCATGTGACTTGTATTTTATTTGCAGCCTGTTGACTATTTGGGTCTTCTTACTTTATATTTCATTGTATATTTTTAATCTAGTAAAAGAATGTGCATTGGATGCATTGATGTATGAAGAACCTTTGTAATAATCTAGAAAGAACTTGAAAGTAAGGTGAAATTTTATTTTACTTATCTTAGATTGATTTTTATTTTATGAAACACCTAAAAATAAACCAACATTTTTCCTTCCTTGACATTAAATATTGTGTGTCATAGATTCAATATACTTTCCCAAAAATTCTATGGATTAGCAACAAATTGATGGAAGGAGTCACCTTCCATTAAGAAGAGTTGAAGTCCACATACAATTTTCATAACCACTACAAATAGTTGCTTGTTTGTTGAAGCTCAATTCCCATTTTATTTTATGCTAATCATATTTCATCCACAATATGTACTTAAAATGTTGAGAAAATAATACAAAATACAAGAAAATTATAGCTTTAAAAAAATTAGTTTACTTGTTGATGCACACAACAAAGATAATTTAGGCATTAGATTTAAGTATTTATTCTAACAAGTTGAGCTAAATCACTTGTTTATTTTAGTTGAACAATCAAATTCAAAAACTTATATTACATATATGTAATTACTATTAAAAATAATGATATCATACCTATTGAATTCAATTTAGGTTCATACTTTCATCCAAATAACTATATTAATAGTTTTTAATCTGACATAATGTGAATTTACAATATTATCTATTGGTCATGATTTTTTTGACCCATGGAATTCTTATGGATCCCTTGGAATAAGGTCAATTTTATAAATCTTAATTAGGGGTAATAATTGTATTTGAATTTGAAATATGGTGAACAAGGTCATTGTGTTACTTTGTGTTTCTCCAAAGACATAAAATGGTTCAACATATTATGCCAAGCCAGTTTTAAATCAGGCTATAGTACTTTTGGCCATCTCTCATGACATTTGTAGCACCAAAACCAGTTTGCTAAAACATTGGAGTGTTAGTCCTGGCAGTCATAGTTTTTACCAATAATTGCCCAATAACTACCTAGTGGCAACTAGATAGGATACTAGGTCTACTCATCATACCATTGCAATCATTGTTTGCACCGTCAATTATGCCATTAGGGTTGGATTCTTCTTAGCTCCAAAGGGATTATACCTTGAAGTGCAACTCTAAAGAGCTTACTACTTTGATATTGAGCCTTTGAGCTCTTGGCTGTAGTGGACAAGAATACCCAATGGTGCATTTATGCTCTATGGGAATATTAAGTTTGGTATTGCAAGTAATTGAGAGATATTATCTATATTAATTTTAGCCAAACTTCTACATTAGCCATGATTAGCTAGAGTTAGTCATAGCTAAGATGGAAGTGATTCTACTTTAGAGGAATTAGAAATAATGAGCATCACTATTTTGGATTCTAGTGTATTAACTTTATATTATTCTTAAGTGTTTGTCTTTGACGAAAGAGTTAAGAATTCTTGGGCCCACAAACATTTTGGTTGCAGTTTTTTTTTTAGTCCAAGGATAGCCCATGTGAAGTAATCCTTGAGTGAATTGTAGGGTCAAGATAAGACCACCTACTCATGGGATTATTCCCATGTGTATGGTTAAGCCTTTAGACTTTAGACCTTAGACTCTATATGACTTTTAGCAAAATAACTTGAGTTACTTTGATAATTAGTAACTTTGGTGTGTAAATATTTCAGAAGTGTGTAAGTTAGTGTAATCCCAAGAGCTAGCCATATGATCTAGATGTGAAATTTGGTTTGGTAACATCTAGAATGATGTTATACATGATGGTCAAAATAGATCAGATAGAAGTATCACCAAAAGAGTACTTCTACTAATAGAGCAAAAACCAAAATAGACTTGAGAACCTTAGAACCAATAGCTAGACATATGATTTAAAGGTGATAATTGGTTTTGTAACATCTAGAAGGATGTTACACATGATGGAATAAACAGATCAAAAAGAGGTATCACCAAAATGGGACTTCTACTAATAGAGTAGGAACCGAAATATGCTTGAAATCTTTGAAGGCAAATTTGAAGGCCTAAACGGATGAATTAGGCCTAAAAAATGTGCATACCCCCCCCCCCAAAGAGGCGGAAAGGTTGGCCTTCCCTCCCTCTGGTTTGTCTCATCGAGAGCTTTCCAACGGTACCTTCCGTGATTCTAAGACTCTTACAAGAAGATTCCCTAAAAGATTCTCTCTGGTCAAAGCTTGTTTGACCAGCTAGATAGGACCTAGACCGACATGTCACCCAACCAAGTAAGTAAACCAAGGGTGGAGCTTGCTAACATGTCACCTATCTGTGTGCCTAATCCTATGGTGGAGTTTCCTTGGAGGAGATCCTCTTTGTCTATATAATAAAGAGAAGGTGCTCCTTTGGAGCATCGAATGTTTGAGTGTGAAGTCTGTGTTTTCTCTCTTCTCCTGTCCTTGGAGTATTACACAAGAATTGCTTCATAGCATTGCCAGAGCTACTTCTTCTCTTCTACATTCTCCTTCACTGTATCAAGCTCTTGCTCCTTCTCTGCTACTCTTGCCATAGCATGGATGATTTCTAATCGTGAATCAACAAATTGCTGTTTCAAGATTTCATACTCAAATATCTATCTTTCTCTTGCTATGACATTTTTCTCTATTATTCTCTCTTTACTTCACACTTCCTTCTTTAAATTCTCAATTACTTGGTTCTGTACTACTGCATTACTCATAGTACTTCCTTCTGTTCCCCTCCTCGGGTTATGATCTTCTTCAACTCTTAGGTCTCTTTTTCTAACTTTGCCAATACTTGCAACACAATCTTTACCTCCGAACACTCCGATTGCATTTCTCTCTTCTTCTCCTCTAGCTTCATTAATAGTGGGCATAAAATCTCCCGCAAATACTCTACTCCTTTGCTTTGATTCACCTTGACTTGCGGGCTTTTCTCCTTCTTTGCTTCTTCTTTGCTTGACACTTTTCTTCTCAGCCGCAATTGCCTTATTGGAATGGATTCTTTACTCCCCAAACTTCCACTCTCCATTTCTCTCCTTCTACTCGGCCCCGCCTCACATGTTATTTTTCTTCTAGAACGGACAACTCTTTGAATGATCACCCTCTTCTCCTCCTTCTCTGGAACTTTGTCTTCTTGTCTCAGTTTATCTTTTCTTTCCATCTCCAGCTTTCCTTCTTCTTCCCCTAGTACCGTCTGCATCTTCACTCCATCTTCACTAATGCTACTTGCTTCACCACTCTACAATGTCAGTTCAAGTTCTTTCTCTCTCTCCAAGTCTTCTGACTTGTACTTGGCTTCCCCTTTTGATTCTTTGCTTGACTATGCAATCACCAGCAGATCCTTTCTCAGGTTTACTTTTCTGGTCTTCCAAGGTCTCATTGCCACTACTTCTTCTTTTTCTTCTTATCAACTCTTCTTCAACTTTGGAGAATTCACTCCCAAATGCACGCTTTGCCTCGTCTGCGTGTAGTTCTCGTCACTACTTCTAATCTGCAGAATGTATTGCTGCTCCTCTGCGTCAGCATCTCTTCTTAAGTCAGGATGGAAGTGCGACACTAGCTTGTGCCTTTCCGCCATGTTCAGCAAATTTAATCCTAAATAGAAGTGGACTGCAAATGGTACAATGTAGTGTGGAGGCAACTTGTCTCACAAATTCCACACCATTTGTCTCGTGTGCTGATGAAAGCACTTTGCCCAATTGATTGGTTCCCTTGCAAACATCTTATGGAAGAACACCACTTGATGTTTCATCATATAAGTGGTTTGCTCCAGCTTAAAGATGGCCATCATTGCTCCTACAGTGCCTCTCTTCATAGGGTCCTTGTAACTCTTGACTTTATAACCATTCTTTGTGCATTTTGAAGAAAAGGAGTCTTGCACTTCTTGGGTTTCTTCAGCTACTTCTCCTTTCCCCAAGAATGTGGCTCCTTGCTCCTCATCCACCTCTCTTTTGAGTACTAACTTCCAATCCGACTTTGTCCATCAAGTCGGATTTCCTTTCTTACTCTTTGCCTTGGGTCCATCAAGACATTTACTCTCAATGATCTTGGTCATGAAACTTGGAAAACTAAGGTTCTAATTTCATGCCAAAAATATGATCCAAAGCCTGCTCAAGACTTTGATTCTTTCAATCACATCTAATCTCCAAATCGCATGATTTCTCACTATGCATTCCGAGTTCTTCTTTCCACTGCCCATCTTACTCTCCCCCACTCTGGGTTGGTGACGACTCTTCTGACCAACTCTCGGAGTAACTCTCTTGACTTCCTCTTGATGCACAAGCGCGTCTCTTACTAAACTCCCTTTTCCATGATCTCCCTCAAGATAGCTCCTTAATGGCAATGGGAAATTACTTGTCATCTCTTTGTCTCTATCTTGAATTTTATAGTGGTGCGCCTCCTCCGTCTTTCTTCACTTCAAGTTTCTACCAAGAGATCACACCTCTTGCATGCTCCTATCACCGTCAATTTTCCCCCCGCTCATAGGCCAGCTGTTTTTATGTGTGGTACCTTCTTAAATGTCCTACCCCAAAGGAAAGTTGTTACACTGTCATCGTCTCGGGTTGAGCACCCCCAAGCCAAAGTTTCCTTACTTTGGGTTGAATGCTGGCAAGACCAATCCGAGTACTTCATCTTCTGACACAAAGTCACTTTACCTTGGGTTAAAATCCAAAGACACCATTCTTTGCCTTCTGATGCCATATAGGCACAATATGACTTCATCTATACACTTCTTCTTCAACAATAAGAAAAAAACAAAAAATGTGTGTACCACAATTTTCAATAGAGTTTGTTGCATCAGCTTCCATGAACCCAAAGTCAACAAAATTTTTCACAATAATTGGTTGTGCCCTTGTCTAAATCTCTAAAAAATTTGTGCCCTTATCCAATCCCAAAACCTAGATATGGATCAATTCTTGAGCTAGGCTAACTTCTGAGCTCTATAAACCCAAGTATGCTTGATCCAAGACCCTAACTTCTATTTAAGGAATTCACATAAAACCTTTGCATAGAAGTGAAAACCCTAGCCACCAACAATACTGAAATTTTTCACAAGTTGTTTTGGACCACAACTTCAGAAGTGATCAAATCTTCAAACCCAATTAACATCTCAGCTCCAACTCCTCATTTTCCAAACCTCCAATTTCAAATGGCCCAATCTAATTTGAGATCAATCAAACCCTAAAATTTCTTGAGGTCATCAGTACAAGCACTTTTTCAACTCTACAATCTATTTTTAAGATCATGAAGATGTCTCATGAAGCTCTCTAAATCACCTATTTTGTGCTCTTGGGTATGAATTCTATCTCCTTGATTCAATCAATCACATCTCCAAGAGAATTGCTTCAATCATTGTGTTTTCTTCTCAAATGCACTCCCATAACTCCTTCATTGGTCTAAAACTCCTCAACTTCTCCTCTTGGAACCTAATCTCTTGCAATTTTGTCATTTAGCCTCTTGTCAGAGCGAGTGTCTTAGTCCAAGAGAGTGGATCACCCCTCTTGGAAGAGCACAAACTACTAAACTGAGTAATTTGAGGTGGAGAACATAGAGTAGTTGCTAGACTTAGGAAGGACTTTAGAGAGCAAATGGGATGGATGCACCAGGAGGAAAATTTCCCGCACCTAGCTTTCCATTCCCAAATCCATTCCACATCAAGGTTATGTACATCCAGTGTGAGAAAATGAGGGTATTACTAGTTTATCACTTTGGCGCAAAATTCATGGACAAGGTGATGAACTCACCAAACCCAGTGATTCTACCTGTAGTGATATATGACAGAGAGTATGATTTGACAATCCACATTCTACTATGATGATATGGATGTGAATGTCCCAAATCCTCTCCCTTTCAACACTCAAGTAGAAATCCGTTATGTAGTGAGACCGAAAGTGATGTTTAGAGATTTTGTGGTTAAAAATTTTGGCGAGGAGTATTATCAACAAGTGATAGCTTCTGAGGTCCCAATGGTAGTCCCAATAGTTTGTGCGCCTTCTAGAGTGATCATATTGACTCTATATTGAAGTAGACATTAGCAATTGAGAGTTGCAGAAACCATGGATCCGCAATTGCAAGAGCTGGTGCAAGGAATGCAAGGGATGTTGAATGAATTTTGAGAGATTAAGATGAACATGAAGACATTACAAAGTCAAGTGCAGATCCTCAGGAATGATCAAGCCATGCAAGAAGAAGAGTCGTCTCAAAACCCAGTACCTGCAACAGAAGTACTTGGAGAGGCACCTGTGCCTATGAACCCTATCAATGATGAAGCCACATTGCTACTCTGGATGAAGAAGACCTGCAACATTGAGCCTTACAAGGAGCATTGTATGATGGGAGTGGTGGAAAATTGGATCTCAAGAATGAATTGATATTTCCAATTGTTCTCAATAGAGATCACGGAGCATGTTGCATGCGTGTTTGCATGTATGTACTTGACCGATAAAGCCCTCACATAGTATGATGCTTGGGAACGATCCATGTTGGCAGAGAGAAGGGAGGTCATGTGGACATCAATGCAAGAAGGATTGTTGAAGAATGTCCAATTGGTGGATTCTGTGCAGATGGCTCAAACCCAACTATGGAGATTGAGACAAAAGAACAGCGTACAAGAGTATGTGGAGGCATTTTTGGATCTACAAGTTGCAACAATCAACATGAGTCTAGTAGAGGCTCTTGACAATTTCAAATGAGGGTTAAAGGAGCGGATTTGTCAAGAAGTCATGGTGCAAAATCCTTGCACGATATTTAAAGCCATTGCTTGTGCACAGAGAATAGCAAGAGCATAGGATGGCGGTGAAGGAGTAGTTCTACCTCAACATTATCACGTAGAAATGCCACACATGGGTGGACCCGTACCAATGGAATTGTGCAACCTTCAATTTTGAGATCAAGGAGCACAACTGCTTCAAGGAGAGCGTGGATGGGTAGAAGAATGAAGAGATGGAGTCCCACAAGGAGAATGAACTTGAGGAGAACAATGCTATTGTTACAATTGTGGCCGTATTGGGCACATATCTACCAATTGTTGCACTCGTTTCCCTAGAGGCCCTCGGCCTTCATACAAGTGATCTTTGAACAACATGGAGAGGTGCATTGAAGAGGAGGAGGTGGAAAACACTTTGGAAAACAAAGATTGCCAGTAAATGTACCTCGCAGCCTTATTGGCTCAATAAGGAAGAAGAGAAGAGAGGGAAGGAAATAGACTAATGTGCAAAGATCCCAAAAGGCAACCTCACAATTGATTGTCGTGAATGGAGTCCTAGAAGGCAATCAAGTGAGAATATTAATTGATCTGGGAGCATCAAAAAATTTCTTATCTTGCTCTGTTGCAATAAGGTTGGGAATGGATCTAGAGAGAGATGGGAGTGAAGAAGTAGAGTTGCCTAATGGGCAAACAGAGAGGATTCAATCATTATCTAGATTGGTCACACTCTCTATAGGAGAATATCAAGAAGTAATTGAGTGGCGAGTGATACAATTAGCTCGTTATGATGCAATCTTAGGCATGCCATGGATGGAGCATTACAACCCTATGGTAGATTGGAGGAAGAAAGTAGTGGGAACCCACCAATGCTCAATCATTGGGGTTAAAGAAAATTCACCCAAGCAGGATCTACCTCTATATGTAATAGGGACGGCAATTGTCTCGAAGACTAATAGATGTTTCATGGGTCTAATAAGAGAAGTCCAGAGTGCACAAGTCGATGGATAAATTCTTGAGAAATTGAAAGCTGTGGTGGATAAATTTCAAGATGTCTTTCTTGATGATCTACCCTCAGGATTACCACCAAAAAGGAGAGTAGATCATAAAATTGAGACACTCTCGAGGAAGATACCTCCTTGTAAGGCCCCATATTGCCTATCACCTCATGAGTTGGAGGAGTGTAAGACTCAAATTGAGGAGATGTTGCAGAAGGGGTTCATCCAACCTAGCATATCATTATATAGGGCTCCTATCTTGTTTGTGAAGAAGAAAGATGGTACAATGCGCATGTGCATTGATTATTGAGGTCTCAATCAGCAAACAATGAAGAACATATACCCCTTACCTTGCATGGATGACCTGTTTGATCAACTCCATGGAGCGAGATACTTCACCAAATTGGACTTACGGAGTGGTTACAATCAAATCCAAATTGCAGAGGAGGATGTGTACAAAATTGCCTTTTGAACCAAGTATGGCCACTTTGAGTGTCTTGTGATGCCTTTTGGCCTCACCAATGCACCTGCCACTTTCATGAGTCTAATGAATGGCATATTTCCTCCATACTTGGATAAGTCTATTATCGTCTTCTTGGATGATATCTTAGTATATAGTAGCACGATGACAAAACACAAACAACATCTACGAGAGGTCCTCCAAATTCTAAGACAGAATTGATTGTACGCCAAAATCTCAAAGTGTGAGTTTGGCAAGTCTGAAGTAGACTACTTGGGGCATAGAGTAAGTGAAGAGGGCATTCAAGTATTGACGGATAAAATAGAGGTCATTCAAAAATTGAGTGCCCTAAAAGATTAGACTCAACTCAAGAGCTTCTTGGGGTTGACGGGATTCTATCGTAGATTTTTCAAGGACTTCTCCAAGGTTGCATAGCCTTTAATGACACTACTTGGCAAGGGGAAGAAGTGGATATGGGAAACCACACAAGAGTTGGCCTTTCAAGAATTGAAAGCCGCCTTGCTACGTGCACCAATCTTGAAGTGGTATGACCCAAAACGTCCAATCAAGTTGGCTACATATGCATCAAGAGTAGCAATAAGAGCAGTCCTACAACAAGAGTGGCATGACGGATGGCATCTAATTGCATAGTTCTCTTGAAAGTTGTTACCAGAAGAGCGCAACTACCACACCACAAAATGAGAAGAGTTGACCATTGTTCTGGCAACCAAGCATTGGAAGCACTATCTTGGCGAGAAGGCATTTGTAGTAGAGATAGACCACAAACCTCTAGTCTTCCTCAAGACACAGAAGGATCTATCTTGTTGCCAGATTTGGTGGGCAGAGTGGCAAAAATGCTTCAACATGATAATCACCTACGTGGAAGGTAAGAAGCAACTTGCATATGCATTCACCCGCATGCCAATGGCAAACAACTTGGTAGTAGAGATTAAGATTAACCCTAATTCTAGCTGCTACAAAAATAGATCCATAGATTGTAGAAGCGCAATCATCCAAGGACTCACCTTTTGTGATGGCAAATTATGGATCCCAAATGTCCCAGAATTATGCACCACCATTCTAGCAGAGTGTCATGATTTGGCCATTGCATGTCATGTTGGAGTGGACAAGACCTTGGATGCAATTTAGCACCATTACTATTGGCCTAAGATGAGCAACAATGTGATGGACTAGGTGCGTAGTTGCCTACTTTTTCAATAGAACAAAGCTTCAAATCAAGCTCTTGCAGTGCTCCTTCAACCTCTCTCTGCGCCTACCCAACATTGGGAACAAGTGAGTATAGATCTTGTCTAAGAACTACCTAAGACTACCTCAGGGTTTGACTCCATCGTGGTCTTTGTGGACCGGCTCAGCAAAATGATTCATGTACGCCCTACCACCAAGGATGTGACCGCTCCACAACTAGCTCAATTATACTTAGATGCAGTCTTCTCTCACCATGGCTTGTCTAGAGTACTTATCACTGATAAAGGCACTCAATTCACCAGTTTGTTTTGGCAAACACTCTTTGGTTTCTTCAAAACCAAGTTGGCCATGTCCACAACTTACCACCCACAAATAGATGGCCAAATAGAGCGGCCTAATTGCATGATTGAAGACATGTTATGCGGCTTCACCTTAGAAGAGCAAGAGAGGTGGGACACCCTACTCCCGTTGGTGGAATTCACTTACAACAATTTAGTGAATGCATCCATCCAAGTCACTCCATTCTTCCTCGTGTATGGTGAGCATCCCTTCACACCTTCTAGCTTGCTGAAGATCCGTCCAATGGCTACCAAGGTCAATGATGTCAACATGTTTGTTTCTAGAATCCAACAAGGTGTGAAGAGCGCCAAGCACAGATTACAGATTGCACAAAATTGATAAAAGCAGTATGCTTATGCACACCATAGGCACATGGAGTTCAATGTTGGGGATCAAGTGTGGCTATCGACAACTAACCTTACATTAGTTGGACCTCATAAGCTTAGACCTCATTTTATTGGGCCTTTCTTGATTCTTCATTGCGTCGGCGCTGTGGCCTATCACCTTGAATTACCACCACACATGAAGATCCATCACGTGTTCCATGTTTCCCTAGAACGTAGATATGCTCCCCGCTCAGGCCAGGGTCATTCCACCCAAGACATTTGACCTTGTCCGACACTCATTGATGGCATAGAGGAATATGAAGTGGAGCGTATTCTCCAAAAATGCATATGTGGTACTCACCATCCACGGGTGGACTATCTAGAACAGTGGAAAGGTTACCCCCTCTATGAAGCAACCTGGGAGCCTGCTGCCAATTTGACGCATGCACCGGTGTTGGTGCGAGCATTTGAGCAACAATTGCATAATGAGGACATTACATCTTAAAAGGAAGGAGGTCTGTAATACCAAGAGCTAGCCATATGATCTAGATGTGAAATTTGGTTTGGTAACATCTAGAATCATGTTGTACATGATGGTCAAAATAGATCAGATAGAAGTATCACCAAAAGAGTACTTCTTCTAATAGAGCAAAAACTAAAATAGACTTGAGAACCTTAGAACCAATAGCTAGACATATGATTTAAAGGTGAGAATTGGTTTTAACATATGGAAGGATGTTACACATGATAGACTAAACAGATCAGAAAGAGGTATCACCAAAAGGGGACTTCTACTAATAGATTAGGAACCAAAATATGCCTGAAATCTTTGAATGCAATTTTGGAGGCCTAAACGGATGAATTAGGCCTTGAAAATATGTTCCCTTCCTCCCCAATAGAGGAAAGATTGGCCTTCCCTCCCCCCTGTTTTGTCTCATCAAGAGCTTTGCAACGGTACCTTACATGATTTTGAGACTCCTACATGAAGATTCCCTAAAAGATTCCCTTTGGTCAAAGCTTGTTTGACCAACCAGATAGGACCTAGACCAACATGTCACCCATCCAAGTAAGTAATCCAAGGGTGGACCTTATTGACATGTCACCTATCTGTGTGTCTAATCCTATGGTGGAGCTTCCTTAGAAGAGATCCTCTTTGTCTATATAATAAAGAGAATGTGCTCCTTTGGGGCACCAAATGTTGAGTGTAATTTGTGTTTCTCTCTCTTCTCTTGTCCTCTAAGTATTACAGTTAGGAATGAGGAGGTACTCATCATCCTTTCATTTGCAACTATCTCTCATTGAGTTCTCTAGTGAGCAATTGCTTGAGTCTTGGAGGTGCTTGGAGTTTTAGTTTTGGAAGAGTGTGATGGAGTTTGAGTTCTTTGTCTTCTTAGTTTATGATGCACTACCTTACAAGCCATCAGAGGTTCATCTTGAGTGAGAGACAAGCCGGCTCACAAGAGAGAGGTTGGTAAGCATCACCTTCATTCTCTTAACTAGAGTGCTTGATGATATGATAAGGGCCTATTGGAAGTGTATATTGAGTATTGAGTGTTTAGATTTGAGACTTGATTTGAGTTGTGTTGGCAAGCAACACCTTGATTTTTCTTAACTAGAGTGAGTGTGGCTTTGACAATGTGATAAGATGCTATTGGTAGCGTATATTGAGTTTTCACATTTGAGACTTGATTTGAGTTGTGTTGACAAGCATCACCTTGATTCTCTTGACTAGAGTGAGTGTGGCTTGACAATGTTATCAAGACCTAATCATTGGATATATTGAGTGTTGAGTGTTGAGGTTTGATTCAAGTTGTGATTGATTGATTACATAAAAGAAATGAGAGTGGAATCAATTGGAAGAACTATAGGCATTAGTGGTATATCCAAGCTTAGTATGATTGATGGTACCTTTGATCATTGTTACTTGGGTTTCAATTTCATTGAGTGTATCTTACATAAGATTGCTATTGAATTGGCTATAGTTGGAAGTCCTTAACTACCAAATTGGGGAAATTAGCCAGATTTGGTGGAGGATTTGGTGGAGAAGGAGGTCAAATTGGTTAGATTTGGTGGCATTCACCTTCTCAAATGCCCAAATCGAGGTCTGAGTTAGCAGATGTTGGCCAGATTTGGAGATCTATGGAAGTGCTATTGTGTTGGCTATAATTGGAAGTCCCTAACTATCAAATTGTGGAAATTGGCCAAATTTGGTGGAAGATTTGGTAGAAAAGGAGGTTGAATTGGCTAAATTTGGAAGCACTCACCTTCATGAATTCATGAGTCAAGGTCTGAGTTGGTAGATATTGGCCAAATTTGGAGGTCCATCAGATTTGGAGAAGGTTCAAAGTGGCAAGAAGAAAAGCTAAGCTAAATTTGGTCATTTTGTCTTTGAAGTAGGGCTTAAGCTAGAGAGGCTACATAGGCCTAAAAGGGCCCACTTGCTAGTGTTATGCTAGTCAATTTTGAGCAAAATCATCCCACCACTTGCTAATGTTATGCTAGCCAGTTTAGATGATTGTTGGTAGTCTTTTGGCAAAATTAGCCCACCTCTCTATAAAGTGCGTAGTAGGGTAGATATTTAGTTGGTGCCTTAGCTAATTGGTCCAACTTCACTTTATGTCTTCAAGATTGGTGGACTTATATCTATATCTATATAGCTTTGGCTAGGAGAGGACAGTTGATCTCATCCTTGGTGATCTTAATAGTGAAGGAGTAGACAAACTCTTATATTATATCAAATGCTAAATGGTAATGGAGTCAATTTAATTGGATTTGTTAGATGGAAGGTTATCATTTATACTTCTTATGATTGGACCTCTTTCATTCTCTACTTCCTATTTGTACACCATGTTTGTGTGAGGTGCCTTGAGATTTTGAGCATTGATGCTCTAGTTGTGCTCTTAATAATGAGGTTAGAGTGATGACTAATCAAACTACCTATGCCTCTTTGGTGATGTAATAAATGATGATCCATACACTATGAGAGTGGATGTTGTGATGGTAGGTTATAGGTCACCCCTTTACCCTAGTATAGTTATCATGGTTAGATGTACTTAGGTAGCATTAGTGGGTGATGTTTGGTTGTTGGAGGCACTTGGTGGTTACAATTGCAATTTGGGGTACATTATCACCATAGAGTTCTTTGGGGATTTGAGAATGGACTTTGTTATAGTATGCAATGGATTTACATGTAATGGCACTTGGTATCAATTAGTATTTCAAGTCCTAGTGAGTGAAGAGGTTGATTCCAATTCAAAGTTTGACATGGGTGCTAATCTAGTTGAAAGTGCACATTGTGTGGCCACACCATTGTTTTGTGATATGGACAAGGATTATGCTCCAACGGCCCAATCCTACTTTGGTACAATGGGTACCTTGAGTTGGATGATTTCATATAGGAGTTTGATAGTTGGTGTGATCTATAGTAGATGTAAAACCCAATTTTGTTCACAACCTTCATGGCATGAGAATAGTTTTCTACCACTTGGAAGATATTACCTAAGATGACTATCACACATAGATAGTATTGGTCTTTGAACTATATCTCTATTTCTTTAAGCTCAATTTCTTGAGGTAGATCAGCAATACCCATGAGTTGTTGCTTTGATAGCACTAGTAGATCCAATGGAGGTGCACTAGTCGGATATGATGCTACTACAAGTAAAGGTATCATTGCAAGAGGTGGTGCAATATCAAGGTTAATCCTATAGGGGAGTTCTTTGAATGCTTGAGGTACAACTACCAAGGAGTAAGGATTGATAAGTTGAAGAGCTTGCAAGATTTCCAAAAAAAGGCTAGAGAGAGCCTACATGAGGCATATACTTACATGAGACGGTTGATCAATTTCACTCAAGGAGTTACTAAGGCACAAGTTGTCTAGTTTTGGTATGGGATATATAAATTGGTTTTAAACTAGATTTAGACATTCAAGTCAATTGACACTATTGTAATTATTGTCTTAATGAGAGATTAAGGAAGAGTCTTCAAATCAAATCATTGTGATAGGGCATTGGGATGGCATGGAACTTGTTGGGCTTGTATTCACACTTGATGTCAAATGACTATAGTTGTTCTTTCCATTGATGATGTTGACTCTTTATGTGCTCTAAATGTAATGTCTCTAACAAAGTTTTATAATCTATTTGCACGATCACTTGTTTCCTCAAGAGATAATGCCTTCATAACTTGGTGGTATATACTATTGCTAGTTGTCCTTTATCCCAAGTAGATTAATCCCTTTATATGGTGTTTAGTCAACAAGACATAAAGGCAATGGAATGTAACTCATTTGGAAACTCCTACTACAACATATGTCCAATGGAAAAATTAAAAGCATCAAAATCAACCATACAAGGTAGTTGAGGATCATATTGTTGAAGGATGGGTCATGAAGATACCATATACTTTAGTTTCTTGAATGCTTTTTTTTACTTGGTGGTCCACTAAAAGCTTGAGATCTTCTCTAAGAGACAATGGTGTGACTATGTGAGTATAGTAATAGATCAAAATTAGGTAAAAAATTACCAATTCATTAAATACCTATACTTTTATGGCATCCTTTAGAGTAGGAAAATCGATAGTGATTTAGATTTTCTCCTCTTCCATCTTGATCTCTTTTGATGAGACCTTATGACCCAAGAAGGTAACTTCCTTTTGCTAAAAGGTACACTTTGACTTTTTATAATAAAACTTCCATTGATATAGTCGTCTTAGGACTTTTCATACTTGATTCATGTGTTTTACCTCCATCTTACTACATATTTAAATATCATCCAAGAACACCACCATGTACCAATCTAATAGCCCATCCAGCACGTTATGCACCTAATCCATGAAGACCGCCGGAGCATTAGTATGCCCAAAAGGTTGAACTCTCCATTCAAAATACCCATACCTTGTGTGAAAGGTAGTCTTCTTTACATCCTCCCCATCAATGGAAGTTTACCAATAGGCGCTTTGAAAATCCAACTTGGAGAATTATTGTGCTCTACTCAATTGATTTAGCAAGTCATCAATTCAAGGTGAAGGATATGCATTCTTCATAATTTGTTTATTGAGACCATAATAGTCAATATACAAGCAAAGTCTTCCATCCTTCTTTTGGACAAATAGTACCGGTGCTTCCCAAGGAGATATACTATGTTGTATGAAATCCTTCTCCAACAACTTTGCTTGTATTGTTCAAAGCTCTTCCAACACCTTTGGTGAGAATCACTAGATTGGTGTCTATTCAATTGAGTACTTCATAGCAATAACTCAATCTTAAAGGAGATATCACAATTAGAGAGTAATATTTTTAGTAGATCATCCAAAAATATATATATGCAAGCTCCTAAACTATCTAATCAACTATTGCTTAATGAGACTTTTGGCTCTCATTAGATTCTCCATGTGCAATTGCCTTGATCTACATCACAAGAATAGGAATATCTTCCTCCAAAGCTTGCTCTATGGCTAGTTTATCGACAAACTATTCATCTTGGGATTGACTATTTTTAGATGTCTTACTTAGAGGTGCTAAATAACCTAATTGGTAATTCTTATCTTGGTGTTGTATTTAAATTTATTGTCAGATCCAATCAAATTGAACCTTATGATATTCAAGCCAAGATAGATCTAGAATGATATCATAGTGTAGAGATGATATTATAAACCTCATACACTCTAAATACTTTTTCCAATTTTGAATATAATGGTATATGAGGTATAGAAAACAAACCCCTTTTTACCATCTGCCCTCATCAATCTACTTCGACATATTGGCTTGATAGGAATACATAATTCCTTTGCTAATTGCATGGACATTCAATTTTTCCATGCAATGAACTCCTAGAATCAACCAAAATCTTACAATCATGATCAAATATCATACCTTGCAAGTGAAGTAAATTTACATAGTTCAAGCCTTCAATCCAATTAAAATTAATCAGTTTTCCATTAGATGGTTTGATATCTCCTTTTGGGATTCTTCATTTCCTTAATTATCATACTTAACAAACTCCATTTGGGCAATTTATAAGGGTCATCCATTCTTAAGTGGGCATTCAATAATGTGATATCCAATTTGGCAACAATAAAAGTAACCACCATTTTTTTATAATCTTTGTTTATTTATAGTGCCAAGTGGTCCTTGTTGGACGGCATCAATCTCCATCAATGTTTTCCCTTCCATCGATGTGTATTTTGTTGGCAAGTTCTATGAAGATTGAGGTCAAGATCAAGTTGTGGCAACCAAGGAATCAAAGTGCTAAGCCAATGTGCGGCTTCCTCCAAGTGTTTACGCTCCCACATGGTCATTTCTAATTTGTTGCATGATGTCAAGCTCCTCACCAATTGATATAGAGCTTCATCTTCTAATATCTCTTTACTTTACATTATGGTGTTCTGCAATTGGGTGACGCATCTCCTCATAGAACCAATCTACTTCAATTTTGCTAATCTATTTTATGCAGCTTGTGCATCATTTATAGCTTTGAATCTTCCAACTATTACACTCTTGAATTCTTCCCATGTCAAGATTGGTGCAACAAATTGTCATTGAGCTTGCTCCACTCAAAATTGCTATCATAATTTCACCACTCCATCCATTTGGCTTGAAGCTAAGAGAATCTATCTCCATTCATATTGAAGATTTATAGCTTCAAAATAACATTTATAACTCAAACATAAAACTCTCCACTACACCCAAGAAATTCTTACCTTCAAATACCTTGGGCTCATGAAGTCAGATTTACTTTTCTCCTTCTTGAAATGGTACTTTCTCTACATACTCTTGTTGATTATAATTGTCTTGTTGATATCAAGTAAGGTGCTCAATTTGTTACTACATAGCAATGATAACTTTGAGCATCATTATCATAATCACTACTCTATCAAACTACATACAATTACATAAGTTAACACACAAATATAACATGTCCACCGCTATCTATACGTTACAATAGGAAGTATCAACGGTTCATCAAACAAGGTGATCATATTCAAAAACATTTGGGTGAATTGGGTAGTATATGGATCCAAAAATCCCAATGGTTTGGGGGAAATGGACTTTGTGGTCCATAAACTCCATCCATTCCATCCCTACTATAATGCCAATATAAAAGACATAAGAGAGAAATACGAGAATGGAAGATCACATTGGGATTTTCAAACAAAGGAAACTCTAAATACCTAGCATGAGCTTGGGCTTTGGTATTTATAAGAAACATACAAGGCTCTTGGGAAGTTCTCAAGGAAGCTTACTACTAGAAGTGGACTTCTTGGAGTGTAAGCTAAGCAAGCCGGGAAGCTTCCAAAAAATCTTAACGCTTAGAGCCACCTACTTGGCATGCAAGCTAAGCTTATTGAGAAGCTTCCTAAGAAGCTTCTACCTAAAAGCTGCCTTCTTGGCATACATGTTACTTGGAAGGTACCATGAAGTTTCCTAGATGCTTTGAGAACATTTTTAGAATTTTTGACTAATTTGGCATATTTGCTAACTCACCTACTAACTCCATATTGTTACAATCCACCCCACTTTGACTATAGTGGGCTTATTTGCTTGTTATGCATCATTTCATGAGTAGCACTGCAATCACCTTTTGTTATATTCAAGGATTGACAACCTTAGTGGCATAGTAGCAAGCTGCACTTGATGATCTCATTGCTTCTTCTATCAAAGATGTTGGAGTGTTTGGTCCACTCACTACTAAATCAATTCAAAACATAAATGCATTGTCCCATGTGATAAGCGGGTAGCATGTTGTTTTTGTGTCCAATGTTCAAGAATTTTTTGTTGGCTTGGCTACTTAGATGGACAAAATAATAAGCAAAGCCAATGAGATCCATCAAAATGAGTTATAATGAAATATTGTAATGTTCTGAGGATAGAAGAACCCCTAAGGTAAACACAAGGGAAGAAACACAATGCTTTAGCCCTCAATACTTTGATGCTCCAAAGGAGAATCTTGTCTTTATTATATAGCAAAAGTGGATTCTCTCAAAGGAAGCTCCACCCTTGGATCAAATACATTGATTGGTGACATATCAATGAGATCTACCCTTAGAATAGTTGCATGGATGGGTGACATGTTGGTTCTTGTCCTATTTGGTTGGTCAAACAAGTTTGACTTGAAGGAATCTTCCTTTAGGAAGCTCAAAACCACATGGGTGAGGTACCATTGGAAAGTTCTTAATGAAACAAATAGTGGGAGAGGGGGAGAAGGCAAGCTTCTCTCCAAGTAGGGCCATGAGCTCTCCATTTTTGAGGTCTAATTCATCCATTTAGGCCTCCAAAATTGGCTCTTAAGTTTTTTGGATGTTTTTGGCTCCTGCTCTATTAGTAGAAGTACTCTTTTGGTGATATCTCTATCTAATCTACTTAGCATATCATATATAACATCCTTCCAAATTTTACCAAGCCAATTTTCAATTTAGATAATATGTCCAGCTATTGGTACTACAAACCTCCCTCCTTTTAAGACACAATGTTCTCATTGCAAAGTTGTTGGTCAAAAGATTGCAATAGCACCGGTGCATGGGTCAAGTTAGTTGTTGGGTCCTAGGTTGCCTCATATAATGGGTACCCTTTCCAATATACAAGATATTCCAAATGTGCATGGTGGGTACCATGGATGCATTCTAGAAAATGTATTCAACTTCATATTCTTATTGCCATCAATGAGTCTTGAACAAGGTCAACTTTCTTGTATGGAAAGAAAGTGGGGCAGTCTGAGTGCATATCTTAATTGTAAGGAAACATGGAATACTAGATGGATCTTCATGTGTAGTGGTAGCTTGAGGTGATAGGACATTGTGCCAATTTGATGAACAATGGGAAAAGGCCCAATAAAATGGGGTTTGAGCTAACAAGGGCCAACTAATGTGAGGTTGGTTATGGATAGCTAGACTGATCCCCAACATTGAACTCCATGTGCCATCAATGTGCATTTACATAATTTTTCTATCAATTTTGGACAATATATAACCTATGCTTGGCATTCTCCACACCTTGTCGGATTCTATAAACAAAAGTGTTCACATTGTCAACCTTGGTAACCATCAGGTGGATCCTCATCAAGCTCAAAGGTGTGAAAAGGATGTTCTCCATACATGATGAAGAATGGTGTGACCTATATGGATGCATTCATTGAAGTATTATAGGCAAATTCCACCAATGGAAGTAAGGTGTCCCACCTCTCTTGCTCACCTAAGGTGAAACTTTGAAGCATGTCCTCAATAGTACACTTAGCCCGCTCTATTTGTCCATCAATTTGTGGATGGTAAGTCATGGATGTGGCCAATTTGGTTTTGAAATTGCCAAAGAGTGTTCTCCAAAACAAACTAGTGAATTGAGTGTCTCTATTGGTGATGAGCACTTGAGACAAGCCATGGTGAAGAAAGATGATATCTAAGTATAATTGAGCTAATTGTGGAGCACTCACATCCTTGGTGGTAGAATACACATGAATCATTTTACTACATTGGTCAACAAAGACTAAAATGGAGTCAAACCTTGAGGTGGTCTTGAGGAGTTTACAAACCAGATCCGTGTTGACTTGTTCCCAATGTTGTGTAGGAGTAGAGAGAGGTTGAGGGAGTCATGTGGGAGCTTTATTACAAGCTTTATTTTTTTGATATAGTAGGCAGCTTCAAACATATTCCATCATATCATTGCTCATCTTGGGCCAATCATAATGCTGTTTGATTGCATCTAAGGTCTTGTCCACTCCAACATGACCTACAATAGCGGAATCATGCCATTCCACTAAAATAGTTGGTCTTATGTTTGTGGCATCCAGGATCCATAACTTGCCATCACAAAAGGTAAATCCTTGGTATTGGTGATGCCTTTGGATGATTGAGCTCCTACAATTTGTGGGTCAATTTTTGTAGTAGTAAGAATCCTTAGCCAAAATTATAGGTTCATCTTGGCTTCTACCATCAAATTTTTTACCATAGGCATTTGGGTGAATGTATTTACAAGTTGCTTCTTGCCTTCCACATATGTGATTGTCATGTTGAACTATTGTCTCCACTCTATCCACCAAATCTATTTATGAGATAGATCTTTTTATGTCTTGAGGTAAACTAGAGGTTTGTGGTCTGTCTCAACTACAAATGCCTTCTTGTCAAGATAGTGTCTTCAATGCTTGGTTGCAAGGACAATAGCTACCTCTTCTCATTAGGTGATGTGATAGTTGCCAATAATAACTTTTGAGAGAAATGTGCAATTGGGTGCCATCCATCATGCCACTCTTATTGTAGGGTTGCTCTAATTGCTATGTTTGATGCATTTGTAGGCAACTTGATTGGAGATTTTGGGTCATACCATTTCAATATTTGTGCATATAGTAGTGCATCTTTCAATTCTTGAAAGGCCAATTCTTGTATGGTTCTCCACATCCACTTCTTTTCCTTGCCAAGTAGTGCCATTAGAGGTTGAAGGACCTTGGAGAATTCCTTGAAGAATCTACAATAGAACCCCATCAATCCCAAGAAACTCTTGAGTTGAGTTTGATCTTTTAGAGCACTCCATTTTTGAATGACCTCTACTTTATCTATTAACACTTGGATACCTTTTGTAGTTTCTCTATGCTCCAAGTAGTCTACTTCAGACTTGCCAAACTCACACTTTAAGATTTTGGTATACAATTGATATTGTCACAAAATCTAGAGGACTTCTCATAGATGTTGCTTATGCTCCATCATTATCATCCTACTATAGACTAAGATTTAATCTAGGAAAATGATAATAGATGTATCCAAGTATGGATGAAATATGGCATTCATCAAACTCATAAAAGTGCTTGGTGCATTGGTGAGGCCAAATAGCATCACCAAGTACTCAAAGTGATCATACCTTGTTCAAAAGGTAGTTTTGTATATATCTTCCTCTGAAATCTTGATTTGGTTGTAACCAATCTTACATATCAAGTTTGGTAAAGTGTTTTGTTCTATTGAGTTGATCAAACAGGTAATCAATTGAAGGAAGAGGTATTTATTCTTCACCATTTGTTGATTTAGGTCTTGATATTCAATGCACATGTGATATCTTGATTTTATGATCTACTTTCCTAATTGGTGGTAATCTTGAGGATAGGTCATACAAGAAGACATCTTGAAACTCATTGACCACATCTTTCAATTTCTCAAGAATTTATACATTAAGTTGTGCACTTTGGACTTCTTTTACTAGAACCATTAAACATTTATCTGTCTTACAAATAACTATTGTCCCTATAATATATAGAGGTAGTTCTTGCTTGTGTGACCTTTATTTAACCCCAATGATCTTCTATTGGCAAGTTCTCACTACTTTCTTTCTCTAATCAACCATGGGGTTGTAGTGCTTCATCCACAACATGCCTAAGATTGCATCATAACAAGCTAACCATATCCCTTGCCACTAAATTGCTTCTTGATACTCTCCTATAAAGAGTGTTGCCCTTTTAGTTAATGACTCAATCCTCTTTGTCTGACTATTAGGTAATTTTACTTCTTCATTCTCATCCTTCTCTAGATCCATCCCGAACCTTATTGCAACAAAGCAAGGCAAGAAATTCTTTATTGCTCCAAGGTCTATCAATACTCTTATTTAATTGCCTTCTAGTACTCCATTCACAAAAATCAATAATGAGTTTGTCTTCCTCAACCTTTGTGCACTTTTCTATTGTGTCCCCCTCCCTTTTTCTCTCCTCAGACAAAAAAGTCCGGGGCCCTTTTCTCTTCGCATTACCTGCCCGCAGGCAGATACTTTTCAGTTTCTGCGCCCCTTTTTTGGAAAGCCAAAGCAGTATCCTTTGGGCCGTCCGAAGGGCCGAAGGGCTATTGAGCCAAGACGGCCATGAGGTACATTTTACTAATGATCTTTGTTTTCCAATGTGATTTTTGCATCCTCCTCTTCAATTCATCTTTCCATGTAGTTCAAAGATTGCTTGTGTAGAGGCCAAGGGCCTCTAGGAAGATGAGCACAACAATTGATGGCTATGTGCTCAATTTGGCCATAGTTGTCACAATGACATTTTTTTGCTCAAGTCCCTTCTCCTCATAGGACTCCTCCTCTCCTTTCTTTGACTCGTCTTTGTTCTCATTGGAGTGGTCATTGTAACAATATGGAGTTTAGCAACAAAGTTAGTAAGGCTAACAAAGTAGCAAATAAGAAAAATTAGCCTAGAATATTCTAGAAGTATCTAGGAAGCTTCTTGGGAAGCTTCACGGCTAGCTTAGCTTGCACCTCAAGTAAGTAGCTTCTAGAAGCTTCCAACTAGCTTAGCTTGCACACCAAGTAGGCGGCTTCTAGAAGGAAGCTTCTTGAGAAGCTTCCTGGTTAACTTGGCTTGCACTTTAAGAAAGCGGCTCAAGGAAGCTTCTTGAGAAGCTTCTCAAGGGCCTTGTATGCTACCTATAAATACCAAAGCTAAATTTCATGCTAGGCATTCGGAGTTTTCCCTCATTCCAACGTCCCAATGTGAGCTTCCATTTTCCTATTTCTCTCCTTGGTCTTGGTCTTTTATATTGGTATCAGAGCAAGAATGGGATGGATGGAATTTATGGACCATCAAATCCACTTTTGCCAAACCATTGGGATTTTCATGTCCAAATATTACCCAAGCATCATTTCATACAATTCATCACCTTGCGCTTTGGGTAGGATTTTTTGCATATAATCACCTTGTCTGATGAACCCTTGATATATTTAGTTGTAACTTATGGAGAATGGTGGACGTGTTGCATCTATGTGTTAATCAATTAGATAAATTGGTAGTAGTGGGATAGAGTAGTAGCCATGGTGGCAATACCAAACGTTATCCCTGCAATGCAGCAAAAAATTGAGCACCTTACTTGATTCTTGGATGAACAAGACCAACAACGACGAGAACATATAGAGAGGGCGCCAATTCAAGATAGAGAAGATTGCATTTGATTTCCAAAACCCAAGGTGTTTGAAGGCAAGAATCTTTTGGGCATAGTGGAGAATTTTGTGTTTGACTACGAACGTTACTTTGAAGCCACCAATCTTCAAGATGAATGGAAAAAAATTTTCTTGGCTTCTAGCCAATTAGATGGTGTGGCAAAACTTTGGTGGTGATTTCAAGTGGAACAAGTTGAACGACAAATTGTTGCACCAATTTGACATGAGCATAATTCAAGGATGCAATACTTGGTTGATTTCAAACTATAAATGTCACCCAAGTTACACAAGATAAATTGGTGGAGTGGAAGTAGATTGGCTCAATAAGGAGCTACATCACGTGATTTTAGAACATCATCATGCGAATTCTAGATATACAAGAAGGTGAAGTTCTTGATCGATTTGTGTAGGAATTGAAGTCACAAACCAAATTGGAGGTGACCATGTGGGAACCACAAAACATAGAAGAATCCATGCAATTGGTTGAGCGCTTTGATTCCTTGGTTGCGACAGCTTGGTCTTGACCTTGACCTACAAAAAGCTTACCAGTACACTACGCACGGGTGGAAGAACCAACACCAATGGAGATTGATGCTATCCAACTAAGACCACTTGGTATAGTGGATAGAGAAAGATTGCAACAAAATGGTGGTTGTTTTTATTTTTGCCAAGTTGGACATCACATTGCTGAATGTCCACTTAAGAATGGGCAACCTTGACAAGTTGCCCAAATGGAGTTTGTGGAAAAGAATGATCAAGGAAACAAGGAATCTTAGTATGAGATTTTGAGCCGCCTATTGGGCTTGATTAGTTCCAATGGGATTGAAGGCTCAACCTATGCAAGTTTGCTTCACTTGCAAGGTACAATATCTAATTGAGGTTGTAGGATTTTGGTTGATTCTAGAAGTTCAAAGAATTGCATGTCTATGCAAGTAGCAAAGGAATTGGGTATTCCTATCAAGCCAGTGATTGGAAGTAGATTGATGATGCGGATGGTAGAAAGGGTTATGCATTCTGCACCTCACATCCCGTTACTTTTAAGATTAGGAAAGAGTATTTGGAGTGTATGAGGTTTGTAGTGGAACCTCTACACTATGATGTCATTCTAGGACTACCTTGGCTTGAACGTCATAAGGTTCAATTTGATTCAAGATAAGACCACATGCTTAGAAGAATATTACCATACGTATGGATATTCCTTTAACTTTTTGACTTTATTTGACTTTTAGCCTAATAACTTGAGTTACTTTAATATTTAGTAACATTGGTGTATAAATATTTCAAAAGTATATAAACTAGGGGTGATGAGGTACTCAACATCTTTTCATTTGCAACTATCTCTCTCGCATTGAGTTCTCTAATGAACAATAGATGAGTCTTGGAGTGTTAGCCTTGGATGAGTATGATGGAGTTGGGGTTCCTTACCTTCTTAGTCCATGGTACACTACCATAATAGCCATTAGAGGTTCATCTTTAGTGAGAGACATGATGTCTCACATTTTTTGTTTCATTGTAAGGTCCTCCCTAGACAAAAAGATAATGTTTCATATACAATTCTATATTAGATAGAAGGAGGCTATGAGAGCTCACTTGGAGAGAATATTGGGGGAGGAGAGGGTTGAACTTATGATAGAGAACCAAGACCCATTTGTATATCCTATAGTTCATTATGATGTCTTTGAGGTGATATTGTATATCTTATACACATGAGAGGATTTGGAGAGATTGTGTGAGGTAGATTGCAGATTTTGGGGATTATGATGAGTTTGGGAAAATCTCAAGTTTGAGATCTAGACTTGAAATTTCTACATATGATAGATTGGATTATTATTCAATTAGCACACTTTGAATTATTTTGAGAGCTAGTGCAAGCACTGAGCTAGAAGTTTTGAAAGTTGATAGGGTAACTACTCTTAAAATTACATGCTCTCTTGAAATTTGTACAAATTCTGCCATTTCTTCAACTTTCAATGGATTGTTCTAAGACTTTCCAAGGCTAACATCATTGTGGACCAATTAATTGCTTTGAACTCTACCTTGAGAAAGGAGCTTATAGGTGGTTTGAGTTCTACAATGAGCAAGAGGAAGAAGAAGGCAAAAGCTCTAGTATCAATAGAGGTGGTCGATACCAGACCAACACCATTGGATGCTTGTGAATATGCCTCCAAGATTGATGTGAGAATGAATGGTCACATCATCAAGGATGCACTTGTTGATGGAGGATCAACAATGAATGTCATGTTAGAAAGGTTGACAAAGAAGTTGGGTATGATACCCTATAGACCTTCAACATTTATCGTGAGCATGGCAAACAAGCAAGACCAGTCCTCAAAAGCAACATTGCATTAGTCCACCAATATCTTTGGTTGTGAAGGAGGAGATTGATAAGCTCAAGGAGACCGGATTTATCTTTGAGGTGGAGAATTCAGAATGGGTATCTCCAATTGTGATTGTGAAGAAAAATAATGGCAAGCTTTGGATATGTGTGGATTACAAGAAGCCTATTGTTGTTACTAAGAAGGACTATTACACTTTGCCACTCATTGATGAGATCTTGGAGTAGGTTGCACGTCATGAGAGGTATAGTTTTGGAGATGGTTATCGTGGCTATAACCAAATCAAGATTGCACCAGAGCATCAACAACTCACTACATTCACCACACCTTGGGGGACTTATGCTTTCAAGCCTTTTGGGTTTTGCAATACTCTAGCCACATTCCAATGATTCATGAACAAGGTGTTTGAACCTTTCATTGGGAAATTTGTGGAGACTTCATTGATGAATTTTGTGTTTATGGGAGCAAGGAAGAGCACTTTGAACACCTTATCAAGGTCTTGTAATACTTGGATGAAGCAAATGCATCACTCAACCCAAAGAAATGCATTTTTGGTTGTGAAGAAGGTCTACTTTTGGGGCATATCATCTCCAAGGATAGAATAGCAGTTGATCCTAAGAAGGTGAGGAAAATCTCAGACCTTCTATTCCCTTCAAGCTTGACAAAGTTACGCCAATTCTTGGGGATGGTGGGTACTATAAGAGGTTCATTTTCTCATTTTCCAACAAGGCTTATGTATTGACATGAAGAAGGATACAGAATACATGGTGATTTTGGAGGACAAGGAGGCTCTCAAAGCTTTTGAGGAGCTCAAGCAATCCCTTATTATAGCTCCAATTCTTGTTAAACCTGATTGGAGTAAGACTTTCATCCTCTACACTTATGCTTCCAATGTAGCTATAGGGATACACTCTTAGTCAATTAGACCAAGATGGGCATATCATCCAATAGCTTATGCTAGTAGGTAGATGGTCTCAGTAGAAAAGAACTACTTTGTTACAAAGAGAGAAAGATTGGCAATGATTTTTGGTCTTAGGAAGTTTAGACACTACTTGATTGGAGGAAAAGCCACCATTATCACAAATCACAAAGCTTTGAAGTACATATTCAACAAGCCTAATATGGAAGTGAGGCTAGCAAGGTGGATGATACTCTTTTCTGAGTATGACTACACCATTGAGGATAGACTAAGGAAGAAACATGCAAATACTAATTTGTTATCTATGGCCTATGATCATAATGGAGATGAGCTAGTGGGTGATTCCTTCCGGGATGAGGAGCTCATGACAATCTCAATCACTCAAGAGGTTCCAATGTAGTACATGGAGATTGTGGACTTTGTTACAAGAGGTAACTATCCAAAAGTTATACATGTTAGGGAGAGGAAGGCTCTTGCATCAAGATCTAGACCTTACACAATAGTGGAGGATATTCTTTTTCACCAAGGAGCAGATAGTCTATTGCAAGGAGTAGTGGGTAAGGAAGAGTCTATCTTACTTATAAAGGAGTTACATGAAGGTTGAATGTGTGGAGGAAACTTTGCAAGAAAGGTGATTGCTTTCAAGATTCTAGATGCAGGTTACCATTGGAGGGGGATTTTCAAGTATTATCTTGATTATTGCATGTCATGTTTATTGTCTTGATTATTGCATGATTATTACTTGTCATGTTTATTAAGCTTTTGCTAGAAAGTCTACTTCCACTCCACCACTTAGATCAATTCCATTGTTAGGACCTTTTGAGAAGTGGGGATTGATTTTGTAGGTCCTCTCAATAGAACCACTAGGAACAATTGGTACATTGTGGTAGTTATTGATTATCTTACCAAGTGGGTTGAGGTCAGACCATTGAGTGACAAGAATGAAGATTAAGGTTGGGAGATTTCTTTATGAACACAATATAACTAGGTTTGGATATCCTTTGGAGTTGATTTATGATAGAGGAGGAGAGTTTATAGTAAGCATTACTACAGCTATGATACTACATTTCTCTATCACACAAAGAGTAACTACATCCTATAAGCCAAATTCCAATGGCTTGGCGGGGAGAACCAATCAGACCTTGTGCATGATGTTGGCCAAAGATGCAGAACCGGAGGGGGCTAAACATCATTGGGACAAGACGATTCATGTAGTTTTGTGGGATTATAGGACAACCATGAAGACTTCCACCAGATATTCTCCACTTCAATTGGTATATGGTATTGAGTCTACCTTACTTATTCACTTTGATCTTCCTACCTTCCAAAGCATTTATAAGAGATTGAAGAAAGCACAAGGAGGTGATGTAGAGAAGTCAAGGAAGGATCAACTCATGGAATTGGAAGAGGCAAGAGTAGTTGTTATGGTTCAAGTGGAGCAAGCCCAAAGGAAACAAAAGGAGAGCTATGACAAGAAGCAAGGCAAAAAGAAGGTGGAGCCTTTCAAAGAAGGTGATTGAGTAATATTGTTTGATTCCATCCAATTCAAGAGAGTGCAAAAGGAATGTTTACCAAAGTACTTTGGACCTTTCATAGTGTAGAAGGTGTGAGGCAATTACACTTATGATCTCAAGGAGTTGGGAGGAAGACACTTTGATAAGTTTAACCATGATAAGTTGAAGATGTATCATAGAAGGTAGAGAGACCTTCACTTTGAAGACCAAGTGAAATCTCAATTTGGAGGTAAATGTAACACCTATTTGTGCATGTATGTGCTATTGTGATATTTAGTTTGGTATTATAAGTAATTGAAAGATATATAAATAGAGATAAAGAATTATTCTACATAGTCATGATTAGCTAAAGTTAATAATAGCTAGGATAGAGAGGACCTTACTTTAGAAGGAGTGGAAAAGATGAACACTACTATTTTGGACTTTAGTGTATTGACTTGGTATTATTCCTAGGTATTTGGCTTTGAGGAAAGAGTTGAGAACTCTTGGACCCACAAGCCTTTTTGTTTTGGATTCTTCTATAGTCCAAAGAAAGCCCATGTGAAGGAATCCTTGACTTAGTGGTTGAGTCAAGATAAGACCACATGCTTAAGAGAATATTCCCATGAGTATGGATATTCCTTTAGCTTTTTTACTTTATTTGACTTTTAGCCTAGTAACTTGAGTTACTCCAATAATTAGTAACTTTGATGCGTAACTATTTCACAAGTATATAAACTAGGGGTGAGGAGGTACTCATCATCCTTTCATTTGCAACTATCTCTCTCTCATTGAGTTTTGTAGTGAGCAATGGTTAATTCTTGGAGTGTTAGCCTTGGAAGAGTATGATGGAGTTAGGGTTCTTTGCCTTCTTAGTCCATGGTGTACTACCATAATAGCCATTAGAGGTTCATCTTGAGTGAGAGATAGGCTGACTCACAGTACACACATGCAAACATGCCTATGGGATGATCAGTGATCTTAGCTATGAATAATCAAAAGTATTGATTCATTCTTGAAATCTAGTTTTCCACTATTCCCATGGAATATTATCCCTAGTAAGGCTTGATTTTTCATATCTTCTTCAAACATAATAACAATGTGGCTTCATTGTTGACCAAGGTTGATGTCATTAGCATGAGTGACTCTCTAGGTACTTTGACTGTTGGTATTGGGTTTTGGGATTGCCTAATTGTTCTTGAAGTTATATACTTGACTTTGCAATGCCTCCATGGTCATCTTGACCTTCCAAAACTTGTTCAACATCCCTTACATTCTTTACATCAAATCCTACAACTATGAATCCATGATTCTTACACAAGGCTAACTCTCAATCACTACGTACTACTTCAAAAGAGAGTTAATATGATCAATTAGGAGGAGGCACAAACTATTAGGACTACCATTGGGACTTCAGAAGTTATCACTTGTTGATAATATTCCTCACCAAAACTGTTGATTATAAAATCCTTAAACATCACTTTTGGTCTAACCACATGATAGATTTCTACTTGAGTGTTGAAAGAGAGAAGATTGGGTATATTAAGATCCATTGCATTATAACAAAATGTAGGTTCTCAAACCCCACTCTCTATCATATACCACCATATGTAGAATCATTGGGTTTGGTGAATTCATTACTATCTATGAACTATGCTCCAAAATGGTAAACAAGATATACTCTCACTTGCTCATATTGTATGTACATAATCTTGATATGGAATCTTGATATGGAAGATCCAAGAACAGAAAGTAGGCTGCAAGAAATTGTCCTCTAGGAGCCTCCATCCCATCCTCTCTCTAGAACACTCCTCATCCATTGATTGCATTACAATTTCTCTCCTTGAAATTATTGTCTTAGTAGCCCATATTCCTCCAAGGGGGGGATCCACTCTCTTGGATTGAAACCCAAGCTTTGATACCATTGTAATGTTTCGATGACAAGAGAGAACCCAAGAGAAACACAATAAGAAACACAAAAGCACTCAATATTGTGATGCCCCAAAGGAGCACCTTGTCTTTATTATATATCAAAAGAGGATTTCCTCAAAAGAAGCTCCACCCTTGGATCAAAAACATGGATTGGTGACATGTTAGCAAGCTACACACTTAGATTAGTTGCATGGATGGGTGACATGTTGGGTCTTGTCCTATTTGGTTGGTCAAACAAGTTTGATTGGAAGGAATCTTTAAGAAATTTTCCTTTAGGAAGCTCAAAATTGCATGGGTGAGGTGCCATTGGAAAGCTCTTGACAAGATAAATAATGGGAAAAAGGAAAGTTTTTCTTCCTTAATGGGGAAGAAATCTTTTTATTTTCAAGGCCTAATTCATATGTTTAGGCCTCTAAAATTAGCTCCAAAGTTTTTAGGGTGTTTTTGACTCCTACCTTATTAATAGAAGTACTTTGTTGGTGACATCTCTATCTGATCTACTTAATCCACCATATATATTATCCTTCCAGATGTTATCAAACCAATTTTCACCTCTAAATAATATGTCTAGCTATTGGCATTATAGATATTGGGCTCATCTCCATCGTGGCATGTAATAAAATTGATTCAATCTATTTCCACTAAGATGCCAATAACAAACTATTCTTTGATCTATTTGCTCTATGGCTAGTATTATTGCACAAGGTGGTCAAGACGTTGGCATCCAATTTCATCCACAAGATTTGTTAGCACAGTTTTTGGTATTCACCTACTCATCAATCTGATTGTGGATGAGCACAAAGCTCTCATTTAGGCACACCAATAGGAACCAATCTTGAAGTAAGATGTCAATGTGCTCATAGGAAAATTATGTTTTACAACAAGATGGAGTTTGCTTGGTGATTTCTTTCCCAATTTGATGGACTACTATGGCTCTCTCACAATGTTGTTTCCTAGAACAAGCACCATTGAGTTGGATTTTCTGTCTTATATTGGGAGAAGACTTGTCACAGACTATGCTATTGGATTTTAGCCTAGAGGAAGTAATGCAAACAAAGCAATATCTATTAATTCAACAACTTCTTGTGTGATCAATGATCATTAAACTTGACCTTTAGCCTAATGCCTAAATTAACCTTCCCAAGCATGACCAAAATAAGCTCATTTAGGTAATATAAGTGGCAGCCTTGATTAAACATCCCTGCTCATATGTTATATGCTAATGAACACTCAAAATTCTCTTCAATTTCTCTTCTCTCCAATCTATCTATATCTTTTTGTCCCTACACTCCTCTTGAACCTCTCTAGCTTCTTCCAATAGTCAAGCATTAAGGAAGATTTCTTATGATATATACATGCTTTAATGTAAAGTTCACACTCTATACTATATATTGAGTGAAACTATTTTTCTTTTAAATTCTAAATTAAATATGTTTAAAAATATTGCATTATTTACCATCTAAATTTAACTATATTTTTAGTTCATATAGCTTTATTTTAACTAATTTGAATTACTCTTTTGTTAGCTTTGTTGAGTTTAGAAAAATCTAATTAACAATGAGGTCTATATTTAAAGCAAAACATGGATTTTGATCAATAATGATTGATGTATTTGATACTTTTGACAATAATTACATTTTTGGACCTATTTCTAATTTTATATATATTAATAGTTTTTAAGTCAAACTTATCCTTTTTAAATTTATTTTTGAACTACATAAGATAAAAGTATTAATCATATATATCTTGGATTATGATTTTTACATGCAAATATAATTTTATGATTTTTTATTTTCTTTAATTATTTATATCTATTAATTTTAATAATATTTATTTAAAATAAATCTAGGCAATTAATTAAATCTATATACTCATTTTCATGATATCAATTGGTACAAAAATCAATATATGAAACTTATTGGGTCCTATATCCAAATAGTAGTCTAAAATTCTACAAAATTTCAAAAATATTATCTATTGTTATGATATAGTAGGAAATTTTGGCTATTTACAATAAATTGTAGAAACTTATGAAACACTAGACGGATGATCTTCAAAATATTTATTATATTTTACTAAACTTAAGCTTCTTATTATATACTATAGTAAAATTTACATATTATAGTAAAATTTCTTGGTTATTGAACTATTAGTTGATGAAAGCTTTTATTTAAGAAATTCTTGAGTCTATCCAATTTATAATTATATATAATAAATCCATTTAATTTAAAAAGTTTCAATTAAATTACTATCAAAATCTTTTTTTAGAACACTACAATTTTTTATTTAGGAGGAATCTATAAAGATTATAATATGATTACATATTTTTAGTTGAATATTATATATAATTTAAAGTATATAAAATCCTTTACCTATTTACATTCTTTTCTTTTATTTGTACCTAAAATGCAAATCATCTAAGAAAGTAATTTGTATTTTATTTAGTTTATTTTTTTATTTTTTCATTGAACCGTTATAAAAATGAAGTCTTCATGTGAACTAGAATTAAATAAGGTCATAAATCAGTTATGGACATTTAAAGTAAACAAAGAGAGAATAATCAAGAAAGTTTTCAATAATTACAATTATAACAGAATCGTATCATAAAAAGTTTCCACATACATATGGTTCACCTTACTACATATTATATTTTATGGACTTATATGTAAAATATTTATAGAATCACAACAAATATCCATAAATATCTTAATGTCTTATTCACTCCTTTAGACAATGTGTGTCCATTGCTCTACAAAAGACAGTCTAGTGGTTGGTGCAATCCATAGGAAATCAACCACACTAAGTGATGCTTCTTCAGATGCTCCAATTGTTTGTAGACCACATGTCTTGCATAGCTTGGATATCTTAGGTGCAATGGGGCAGATCTCTCATATAGACTCTATTGGGGCTTAACCCCATTTTACTTTTTTCATCTCTCTCTTTTACAACTTGATGGGGTCTTCCCATCCTTCATCTTTTTTACACGGTTGTCCTTCTTTTATTCATTACTTACTTGTTTGTATTAGAATATACAATCAATAAGAATTTGTAATAAGAAACTTATTGTGTCATATTAAAAAATGGTATTTTTAATAACAAAACTCTTATTATATACTATCAACAAGGATTTGTGATAAGAAAGGTTCTCACAATTATTCCTTGGAGGAATCTACTAAAAGATCCTAAGTTAATTTTTTTATATAATTAAACAAATTACTGAATCATAAGAAAAAAAAATATATTATATTTAGAATTTAAACCAGAGAAATATACTTCTAAAATTTCTTAAGAAAAAATAAAGAAAATTTGTAAAGTGGAAATTAATTTTATGATTTTTAAGATAAAAAAAAATATCTTACATAGGTAATTTTAGATTCAATATATTTAATGAATGACATTGTACACAAAATTAGTGTACTACAACATAAAATCCTTAATACTTTTCTATTTCTTTTAAAATCTGTCTCATATAGGGAAAACTAGTTTTTTTTAAACATCTTTTACATGATACACAAAGATAACTTATTGTTTGTCAGATTTAACATACTTATTTATTTCTTTTTCAAGAATTAAGATGATCTAGTTTTTGAAGGTGCTCTTCAAATCAAAATTTTACTAAAAGAATGATTTTTGAAACCTTTTTTTGGAAATTTAAAATCTAATAGATATCATTCTTGATAGTATATCTTTCAAATATAGATTTGAAAGAGATGCTATCAAAGTGAGATAGATATTGTAAATTAAAGGGACAACCCATAAAAATTCAAATACACTGAAATTTAATGAGTTCATAAATTTAATTTACTAAATTTTGGTAAAAAGATTAACTTGAAAGGTAATAATTTGTAGAAGTGAGCTAAATGGAACTAACTTCATGAGTCATCTCATTACATACACTCTAAAGATATTTGCATTCATTTTATAAAATTGCACTCGTAACTTATTCTGATGAAATCTATGAGATCTAAAGTAAGTATAAAATTTAATTTCTTATTTAAAATGATATTCATGATTTAGGGTTAATTAAATTATAATTATTTAAAAATTGATGATATTAATTTAAAAATATAATTGATATCACAATTTTAAAAATATTTATATCATATCTACATTTAAAATTTTAATAGTTTCAATAAAAATATAGAAAAATCAAAAAATATAAGTTTTACTATGTAAATTATTTATAATTTTCAACAATAAAAAATTATTTTAAATTATATTCAATAAAATATTATCTTGAAAATCATTCATATTCTTAACAATTTTAATTTACAGTAATATATATTTGTAAATTTAAAAATTAAAAATAATATTAAAATAAGAAATAAAGAACTAATGCATCTTAAATATAAAAGGTGAGAGGAAATCAAAAGATCTACCCTTCTCGATAGTGTTATTCTACCTTAAGAGGTAGATGTGCAACATTTAACAACTAGCACGAGAGTGTGGCTGCGGGAGAGTGTGGAGATTGGAGAGGAGAGGGAGAGGGAGCGACGTGAGAAGACATCTATAATTCTTGAGGGTTCTCTAGCATATAGCACTCGAGTGAATAGTCGATTCTCTTTGTTTTTCAATTTCGGTTCCATTGGTACCTAGATTGAAGACTATGGACAATGGAGTAGAATGTTATGAGGATTTTTAGTTTTTGTAGGGTTTAGAGTGATCATTATACATTGGATGTGATGGGTCGGGAATTTTCATTTCCAATCTCTTGGTTTTCATGATTAAGTTTCATGGGAATTTAGTTTGAAAATTTTGGAGATGGAAATTGAAAGTTATTAGAATTTATAGATTTTAGGGTTTGGAGAGATTGTTTTCTTATGTGAGTTGGGATGTGAGAGGTTGTGGTTTTGCAGATATGGGGAGATATGGAAAGGAGCATCATGTGTTACTATCATTATTTTTGTGCTAGCCATGGCTACACCTTCCCATGTGGGGTCGCTTAGAGCGACTTAAGATACACCATGTCTGGTGTGTCACCGACGCTTTTACTTGCAAGGGATAAAGACCCATGTGGGAAGGATGCACAAGGACTATGATTGGACCACTTGGGATGCCCACGTGAGACAAGCGACCACATTGACTCGAGATTACGCACGCTTCTTTTATCCCTTTGTTAATTATTCCAGGGATATCGATTGAGTCGTGGGAGTGGTCAGCTTCACAAGCGGGTTGCATTTTGGGGTTATTTGAGACTAGTTTTCCATGTCCACGTCTATTCCATAGGCTACTCCGCATACTCCATGATTAGGCTAGGCTAGTGGTAGGCAAAAAGGGCTTTTTGCCTACCACTTGATTGTTTTGCACATGATCCCTTGGACGAGTTAGCATGGTTCCTATTACTCTTACTCCCTCAATGATGTCTTTGCTATGCTAGAGGGGGACGTGCGGGGCATAGAGAGGTGGCTGCTAGATTTCATCAATTCCAAGTGGGGGATTGGGCGGCCCTTCAGGAGGAGTCTGTTAGGGCTACACGATTTAGGAGATAGGCATCACCACATGATACCACAAAGTCCACTCAATTACAACGGTGTAGGACATTGGGTCAAGCGGGAGAGTTTAGTAGAGCGGCACGAGCGCTACATCCTTGTCTATGGTGAGTCCTACTGATGAGACTATCTCTTCCCTACGCTCACTACATCCTATAGCAATAGAGGGACTACCACTAGATTATCAGCCTGAGCGGCCTTTATGTCTTGAGAGGTCGCTAATTGCACAAGCATTGTGCACTACCCCTCGCCTTTCCTCAAGAGGCTTGTCAGGGATGGTTTATGAGCACCTTAGAGATTGCTTCCAGGCAGATGAACCTTCTAGTGGTTTTACCAAGTTGTTTCAAGTGGCTGTAGTGGTAGCGAGAGGAGACATTCCTATGTTTGTTAGCGGGTGTTAGGTGTTAATTGACTTCTTGCAATGGAGAAGGGCACGGGGGGCATTAGACTGATTGCTATTGGAGAGATCTTTTTTCATTTGGTTAGTCATACCATTGTCCTTCAACATTTTCTCACTTTTGACAGCACCTCAATACACATCAATTTGGAGTAGCTACACTTGGAGGATGTGAGGCTATATCTCCAGCCATTAGAGCACTCCTAGATATCCATCCAAAGTGGATAGTCCTACAAGTGGATGTTGAGAACACTTTTAATAGTGTCTCACGTGCATCCATCTTTTGAGAGCTTAGCAAGGCTGGTGGATCCTTGGCAAGTCGCATTCCTTTTGTGCGGTCTTTTTTTGGCTCTCATGCTTCCCTTTACTACCAGCATGGTGGTTCACAAGAGGGAGTCACCATCTTGGAGTCAATTGTTGGTACATGTCAGGGAGATCCTTTGGGGGGGCCCTTATTTGCCATGGCTCACATTAGAGATCTCCTATCTGCTACTTTGGCCATGCCAAGTTGTGTATTTCTCTCCTTGGTAGATGATACACACATCATAGGCCCTGTAGATCAGATTAGGCAGGCCTTTGACTACTTGACTACCAAGCTACATCTAGTAGGCTTGAGAGTCAAGGTGTCAAAGTGTAGGGCATTGTCCTCTTTAGGTATCCCTCCCAACCTTGAGCTTCTAGAGGGGTGTATTATATCCACAAATGAACTTCGGGTTCTTGGAGTGCTAGTAGAATTGGAGGATTTTGTCACATGCTTCTTAGACGTTGCCCTTGTAGAGGATGTCTCCATGTGGATGACCTTCCGTTACTAGGAGATCCGTAGGTGGCATTTGGTATACTCTCCTTCAGTATTGCTCGTCGACCATCCTACCTCATCCGCACAGTATCTCCCTCATCGTCCTTCATTTCACATCTGAGAGCATTTGATAGGAGGATTATGGGAGTCTTTGGTGATATTATTGGACCAAGGACTTTTGAGTGTGTGATATGGGATTTGGCACATAGATAGATGGCCTTGCCAATCTCATGTGGTGGGGTTGGCTCGCTATCTATGGAGGAGACGGCACCTATAGCATTTTTGGGTAGTCGGGCTCTCTCGGCACCCCTACTTTCCTCTAGTTTTGTGGTTGCTAATAGGCCGGTTTGGGAGATTTATGTGATAGAGGTGGAAGGAGGATCTTTTTCTCTCTAGGTGTTATTGCGGCAGACCAAAGATAGTTTATTCCCACGAGCACAAGAGGATTTTCCACCTTTTGCTTCACTATTGTTAGATTGGACTAGAGGTTTACAATCTTCCTTGATTGAGCAACAATGTGAGCATATGCTACATTCTCTCTTAGTCTACTCATCCATTCCTCAGGCTACTAGAGCACGTCTTTGCTCTTGCTCCAGCAAGGATGCAGGCTATTGGATCCTAGCTTGACCGTGCTTTCAATTAGGGCATTCAAACTCGCACTCGCTACTTTCTCTACAACGATGAGGTTTTGTCTAGGTTTGGTCCACCCATCTGCATCTTCATTACTCACTTGTGAGTGTGGTCCTACACTAGATGCAGCAGCGGTCCACATGACATGGTGTCCTTTTGGAGGACAGAGGATAGCTATCCATGATGCCATTAGGGACATAGTGTTTGCTATGGCACGAGAGAATGGATACTTGGCTTGGAGGGAGCGTTCGTATGCTTTGCAGACTACATGTGTCAGGGCAGACTTATATTTGGTCCGAGATGATTAGGTGACAGTAGCGGATGTCGTGGTTACAGACCCTACGCGGGATACAATTTCAGAGGGAGTGATTACCCATCCCCTTGGATGGGCAGTGAGTGCAACAGCAGGTCGCAAGGTCTCCAAGTATAGGGGCATGCAGCGAGGTCACCTCTTTGTTCCTCTAGCCTTGGAGTTATATGGAGCTATAGACCAGGCATTTGACACATTTGTCAAGGAGTGCACAAGAGCTTATCATGTTAGGTATAAGGGGTATCATTCTCACTCTCATACTTTGTAGTATATTTTAGACCGCATGTGTCCATTGCTCTATAGAGTGCGGTGGCTAGTGCAATCCATAGGAGAGCAATCACATTAGGTGATGTTTCTTCGGATGCTCCAGTTGTGTGTAGACCGTCCGACTTGCATGGCACCAGTTGTGTGTAGACCGTACGACTTGCATGGCACGTATATCTTAGGTGCAATAGTGCAAATTTCTCATATAGACTCTATTGGGGCTTAGCCTCATGTTACCTTTTTTTCTTTTTCTCTCTCCCTTGTATGGCTTGATGGGGTCTTCCCATCCTTCGTTCTTCCTACGCGGTAGCCTTTTCCCACTCTCGAGTGCTATACACCTCTCCTTCCGCGAACACGCGCACTACATTCGCACTAGGTGCGTATGGGTGCCAAAGGCACGAGACAATAAGAAGATTTGCACATCACTTCGTGTTTGCAACTCGGATACGGGTGGCTGCCCACATTAAGTTTTAACCTTATAGAACATAAAGACCGTGGTGGGAGCGACAGCCACAGCCGTGGCTCCGGCAAAGGATATTTTTCAGCTCCTTTTTGGGTCGACCCTTCCCTCTTTGGTCTTCGTTCTAACCTCTTCTCAAGTGTAATCTACTGATGCAGTACTACGGTTGCATGGAGTTCTTCGTCGTCGACGTAGGAGAAGGCAACATTGCAGTCCAGCCATCTCAGCATCACAACTTTAGTGCCCTCTTTTACAGCTGGCCGATATAGTACACCCGATTGATCATAATTCACGGATTTTTTCAAGTTTCCAAATATCTGACGGCTCGAGTATTTGTGGAGTATTACCTTATACGATTATGGTGTTGACCCTATATGCTTAACCGGTTCCTTCACAGCCAGAAAGGCCTCACCTACGCCGGTTTAATCTCTTACCCAACAAGTACAATACAATCTTTTCCGTTTGCATCTGTGGTGAGCAATATGTACCAGCTTCCTAGTATCGGGTTCGTGAATAATAATAGTGGCCTAAACCTTGACCTCATCATCGACGGCCCGCTAGGGGCCACGACTCAATCAAGGGCTATGGTATATGTCGTTTGTTCGGGTATAATCCCAGCAACTCTGTCTAGACTCTTTTTCCTCGGATCTATTCTCGTGAAGTCGTTCTCTGTGCGCAGCGTCTACTGCTGATGAGGAAATCGTGATCATTCGAGCTGTTGACGTCGTTGCTCGACGGAGTAGAATTGGAGCAATTTGAAGTGGTTAGTGCCGGACTGTAATTTCAAACGAGGGAAAATCAAGTCAATTTGGAAGAGCTCGTTCTATCAATGCTTCGAGTGTGTGTTGATGTAGCTGGAGCATCGAGAATTCTCGACCCCAAGCAGCCAGTATCAAGGAACTGTGGGAAGCCTGGGAACCCTGCAAACGTGGTGGCTGGTCCAAAATGGACCAGTAGATTAGAATTTGAACTTCATACGAGGGAAGATATAGCCAGCTCTCGATGTGGCCGCAGAAACCTGAAGAGGTTAGAATGCAGGTTCTCTGTTGGTGAATTTCCAGTTTCGGCTCTCCGTTGTAGAGTTCTTTCTGATTCGGAGCACGCCACATTCTATTCTGGAATGAATTATGGACGGGGAAAATTTCGTTCCAATAATGACATCAGCTCCTATTCGACACCTGAATATTCTGCAGGGGTTAATTCTGTGCGCAGATTGAGGACGAATCCATCTAAAGTAGGAAACTTTTCTTTTTCTGTAGACACCACAATTGAGGAGGACTCGAAAGATTTGCCTGAAGGAGCGACCCTTCAAGATGCAGAATACATGAGGATGGCAGTGCAGCTTGCGAGAAAGGCAGTTGGGCACACCTCACCCAACCCCATGGTTGGCTGTGTCATTGTTAAAAACGGAGAGATTATAGGCCGTGGATTCCATCCTAAAGCAGGGGAGCCGCATGCCGAGGTGCTATTCTTTCTTCAACCTGTCACCGATTTTATAAACTATCAAAACCTATTGTCTCTCTGTCTTCACAGTTTTTATAATTGGTGAATTGAGGTTTGCTCATGGAAGGATATTTCTCTGTTTGATGTCATCTTTGATGAACTTTGCATGTTTACAAAAGAAGAATATCGTTGAACACTTTTGGACCACCCGTAGATGTTTAAAGTCCACATTAGAACCTGTAATAAGCTACCCAGGGACAAGGAAACTGAGATGTTACCATAAAATGAGCGGCAAATAGTGATACAATTGGATATCTTTGAGGACAATGTAGTGTTTATTCGACTTGCACGCACAGAGATTCAGGCTAACAAATACCTGTCTAGCCTGCCTGCCCATACGAGCAGCGATAAACTTAGTCAACTTCTCGAGCAGAGAACGTAGCCTGTGCTCAACTTCAATGGAATCAGGACCAGAAATTATGCGGGCGATGCAGAAGTTCACTACTATAAGAAATTCTAACAGGAGGCTGTGCTTTGAGACATGTTTTGACAATTTTGGTTCCATACACAAAACCAACGCTGACTGATATCTATTCTGCTTAACCTCTTAGGTTTTCGCATTGAGGGAGGCCGGCAAGAAGGCACAAGGTGCAACTGCGTATGTTAGTCTAGAGCCATGCAATCACACAGGACGGACGCCGCCCTGCAGTCAGGCTTTAGTTCGTGCAGGAGTCAGTAGAGTGGTGGTAGGCACAGTCGACCCGAACCCATTGGTAGGTGGACAAGGCGTGCAAACCTTACGGAAAGGAGGTATAAACGTTGTCGTAGGAGTCGAGCAGGCGCTTTGCCAGGCGACTGCCGAAACATTCTTTCACAGAATTGTTACCAAGAAGCCATTCGTAACTCTGAGGTAATCAACTTTGCTTCAAAGCATTCCCAAACACCCCTCTGATTTCTTTCACCCAGATTGTCGTCGAAATGCTCTGGGGTCCTTTCGATTCCTTATAACTTGAAGTAGATTGCCATCCCCCCCCCGCCCCCCATGGTGGTTGCTGCGCTTTCCTCAATCTCTGAGTTCCTGTAGTATCCAGAGAGTATCGGGCGGACATTTTCTGCGGACAATTGCTTTTATCTCCAGATTCATTTTTGTGCAGCATTACTTTGTGGTGGCTAGCTTTCTCACTCTACTATTTATCTACAAACCGCAGATATACTCTGTCACTGGATGGTGCAGTGCTCGGGAGTCAGCGTACAGCAGAAGCAGGAAGCCAATATAGCCTTCTTCTTCAAGAACATGATGCGGTTATTGTTACAGATACATGTATTCGTGATAATCCAAGTTTGCTTTCTTCTGAAGCTGGAGCAAAGCAACCTCTTAGAGTAGTCATTGCAAGATCTCTAGATCTGCCTTTGGATTTTCATGTCTTTAATACTTCGTTGTCTCCCACGCTCGTAGTTACGGACGCAGATGCTATAGTGAAGGACATGGAGACAAGCAGTAAGCAGAGTGGAGAATCGATAGAATCGACACTTAGGTCAAGGGGTGTTGATGTAGTGGCCATGAACGAGTTGAACCTGGATTCTGTTCTAGACTTGCTTTATCACAAGGGCTTTAACTCAGCTCTACTAGATTCCACAGTCTCTGATCTTGAGGACTACTTAGGTCCATTATCATTCTCTGAACAGGGTCCTCAAAAGCTTGTTGCGGTCATATCACCAGTTATTGTAGGTAATAAGACTTTAAGATCTGGTTTCCAGCTAGAAAAGGAAGTACTAAAGCTGGACCGGATCACAACAAAAGTTTGTGGAGGAGATGTGATCGTGGAAGGCTACCTCCCCAGATCTTCTTCCTAGAAACAAAGAGCGGCTCCGGTAATCTTATACAAATCTGTCGTCGCCTTGCTTCCAGTATAAAGATTATATAAAACATAGTTTGCTAAGGAGAAGCTAGCCTTGCCTTCATGAGATCCTTTCTGGAGTTGTCAAGACTGTGACTGAACTTCTGGTTGATTTATGTCCGCTTCTTTGCAAGTGAATTCTTCTGACACTGAAAGTCAGTATAGTAGAATCACTATGTATTCTTTGAATTTGATCAGTTCAAACTTTTGACAAGCTCCAGATAATGTCTGCCTCGAGGAGCTTCAGGAAGCGCGCTTCATAAGATGGCCAAATTCTAAGCCGGTGTCCTACTAGTCGACCTTGTCATAATTGAAGCGCACCGTGAGAAGCACCTTGCTGATGAGTACAAAAGACAGTCACTAGAGCTTACTTCGTCGCACACATGATCAAAAATTAAAGTGGCAAGAAACCTCTGGTTTCAGCGGGAAGAACTTGCACTGGCACCCTAAATATTCTTCAGATGGTGCTTACGTTAGTAAAAGCGATATGTTGTCTCTGTATCGAGGACCACAACGTCTTCTAACCTATGGATTACGAATAGCTAATGTATAAACCTGCACGGAGGATGTGAGGAGAATGTTTGAACATCCGCAACGTCTGGGACAGCAGTCAAACTTTCACACCACTCGACTTCGGTGGACCATCAGGAAGAAAAGCCCAATTTGATTAGCCTGTGTTCAACTTTTATCACAATAAATGGACTTACTTGAAGTACGTATTTGCAGTGTGGATGCATAAAAATCGAGCTTGGACGTCGTCCACAACAGGAATTGTTTCGGTGCATCGTAATTTTGCTGCCGACCATAGAGAGTTTCTAATCTTTGCAGTTTACATCACTGTTTAACCTCCGAGTTCAGTAGTTTGATAATGTGGTCCACTGCCCACATCACGGATACTTTTATGCAAATAACTGCGGAAAATACTTGTATGTCTTGTAGGCCCTTTTTAATTTAGAGTCTTCAAGAATGGAAACAGAATTGATCCTCTCCAAGAGAAAGAAGCGGATTGGGCGGTTTAGACTTCCTGTAAGACACCGTCTGGCATATCAAATGATTCTGGGGTATCGAATCTATGTCCTTTCTGCAAATTATTACGATTTGTGGGAAGGAGACACCTTTTATGGAACGGAGGGAGTAGAAATGTACAATTTCTAACATAAAAAAGGCATTTAGTACATACGGTTTTGAATCAGGGGCGTCAGAGGAAAATGTCCTTCAAAGTGGAGAATTAAACAAATATCGAGGCAAAACACTTTCGGTACAAACTTATTCGATACAAATTCCGAAGTGTCAAGAACGGAGGATGCACAAGAAGGCCGGATTTTAAATCTCTCGGGCTTCGACACCTGTTCCCTGCAAGCGGAAGCTTTCACGGTTCGTCAGTCCACTTACTGAACCGTAGGCAGAACTGCTGTTCCTCACCCCGGAGGCAGCGGGTTCCGACGCCTTTGTACTGTCCTTCGGTACAGAAGGCAGAAGAGGTAATCGACCAGGCTTCCAGCCTTTCCACTGAGGTGGAGGGGCGAAATAGTTCCTTGGCTCGTAAGTTCGCTCGCTCGGGAGCTGCAGAGGAGGAGAGCTAGGAGCGAGAATGTCTTACAACGATTACGGCAGAGATTATGGTGGAGGGAGCAGAGGAGGAGGAGGAGGTGGAAGGAATGATGATGTCGTTGGAGCATATGAGCCAGATTACGACGACAGGCCTGAGTTTAGAGATGGATTTCGTGACCTTGCACCCCCGGAGCCAGGTCAAGACCTCGGCAGCTATGTTCCGGATGTTGTCAAATCCTTTGTGGTGTACTTGTACAGACACATCAGAGAGAAAAATGTGTATGAAATTCACCAGATGTATGAGGGCTCCTTCCAGAAGCTCAGTGAACGCATGTTTCAGAAGACGCCGTGGCCTGCAGTAGAGCTGATTGCCCCTTACGTGGAGAATGACCATGTATTCTGCTTGCTGTATAAGGAGATGTGGTTCCGTCATGCCTATGCCCTGCTTACCCCGAGCTTGGATCAGAGGTGTGACTCTTGGGATAATTACTGCAATCTATTCCAGGTTATCCTTCATGGTAATGTCAACATGCAGTTGCCTAATCAGTGGTTGTGGGACATGGTTGACGAGTTTATCTACCAGTTTCAGTCCTTCTGTCAGTACCGAGCCAAGCTCAAATCCAAGAGCGATCAAGAGCTCGCCTTTCTTCGTCAATGCGATGAGGTACTAGCTGGAGGTCCCCCTCTCCTTTTCTTTAATACGATTTCCATTGTGGTCCTAGATTTTGTTAACTCGTGATAAATTCCTAGATTTTGTCACGAAATTAAAGGAATTTATCACGAGTTAACAAAATCTAAGAACGAGTTATAACGAGTTAACCCACCTGGCCTTGGGGAACAGATTTGATTAACTGGCCTTGACGCACAGTACTAGCATGGAGACTTTTATGGATAGTGTTTCAAGGCTATACTTGGTTATGCATCAACACTACACATAAGTTTCAAAGTTGGTGTCCTTGATGAATCTGTAAATGTTCGTTTCTGACTAGAACATCAGAGTTCTTCTGGTTTCTTAGCTCGAATATTAGTATCCAGAATACAACCCTCTTTCTGAGTCATGCATGCAAGTTTCTGAAGCCAACTTTGTTCTGCATGGCATTACGTTACGACTTAGTTGATAAAATAGAGTGTAAACACAATGGGTTTCGCAAAATTCCTTGTTACCAAAACACTCAGTCCTGCCCATTCATGCCTCGCAAGCTTGTGATATTTCATATGGCCCTTTCAGAACAACACGACAATGGCATACTTCTTGTATATTTGCCCCCTTGTTGACCTTTAGATAAGGCTGTGCAGACATGGAAATGGTTTGGTCTGGTGAGCCAAAGAACCATCTTATTCCAGGTCACGACTTCGAATAAGGTGCAAGGGGGTTGCCGCAGACGTACTTGAAAGGGCTTTTTATTGCGAAAATTCTGATGCAGGTCATGTGTTTTTTAGGTTTGGAACGTGTATGGTGTTCTCAACTATCTTCAGGCACTAATAGATAAATCTGAGATCATTCAAATTCTGGAAGAGGAAAAGGATGGCACTGTCACGTTCACAGCTACAGATGGATATGACTACCATGGAGGAACCAATGTGCTCAAAGTTTTGGGCTACTTCAGTATCGTGGGACTTCTGAGGGTACATTGCCTGCTTGGTGACTATCACAGTGGTCTCAAGGCATTGGCACCTATTGACATCAACTCACCGGGAGTTTACAGCACTGTAATGGGGTGCCACATTACAAAAATATACTACTTTGGGTTCGCCAATTTGATGTTAAGGAGGTAAGGGATCTCTTTCCTGTTTTGTAAAGCTGGGTCTAATAGAGAGTGAGTGTGGATAGCGAAGCTACTGACCTTATATATAATTGCCTGGGCTCCTGAACTCTTGATGCTGAACCTAAGACCTTCACATGGAGCTAGAATATAGTAGAACCTCCGATTTGTGACTATTGTTAGCTAGTTTGATGTACAACATATGGGTGGTTGTGGTTGTGATTATTGGCACCTGTTGTGGAAGACTTTTATTCATCTAGCAGACAAAGTTGTGCTGAACCTCAACCTTGCCATCAGCACGTTCGTTGGCCACTTCTTCTTTCCAAATCATCTTTATCACTTTGGAAATGAGCGGCTTATGCTCCCATTACTCGCATAGCACTTTAGAACTTCATTGTTTGATACTGTTACTGTGTGTTCAGGTACGTAGACGGAATTCGGGCATTTAATCAGGTTCTTCTGTACATTCATAAGACCAAACAGTATCATCAACGCTCCCCTCAATACGATCAGATTCACAAGAAGAATGAGCAGATGTATGCTCTTCTTGCCATCTGCTTATCCCTGTGCCCACATGGTAAGCTAATCGAAGAGAACGTGAACAACCAGTTGCGCGAGAAGTATGCAGAGAAAATGTTGCGAATGCAAAGGAGCGATGAATCTGTGTTTGATGAACTTTTCTCCTATGCCTGCCCCAAGTTCATCACCCCATCTACGCCCAATTATGAAGAACCCCTTGTGAACTTCAACCAGGTATTGGCAAGCATTACACTCTCTTTCCTTCAACGATTACTTGTTGGTGATTTTACTCTTACTCCAGCATTTCTATTTGTTCCTTCGTTTCGAGTATTCATTTTGGATGCATGTGTAACTTCTCTGAAGCTGAGAATTAACTGTCCTTCAAAATTGTACGTGGACGTACGATGCGTCGTGTCTCACATATTTTTCTCTACAGGACGCATACAGACTTCAACTTAAACTGTTTTTGTCTGAGGTGCGCCAACAACAATTATTGTCAAGCATACGCAGTTTCTTGAAGCTCTACACAACCATCTCTATTGCGAAGCTCGCATCCTTCATGGACATCGATGAACCAACCGTGAGGTGAGCGGCTCTCTATCTCAAGCTTACGCAAGAATATCGCAGGTCTTTCTATATATCTGGTAATTGGGCCACTGCAGATTTTTGTCCTCTCACATTACGTTCTGTAATCCCCCTATGTTTTGAGTGAAATTGAACATGACTACATTCTTTCACGCAAAAGTTTGGGATGTTCCCGAACATGTTTCTCTACTACAGGATGGCCTTGCTCACGTACAAACATAAGACACATGTTATTGATACCGACGGCAGCGTGTTGTCAAATGCCGACGTAGAGTTCTACATTGATGATGTACGTAATTTGCATCCAAGAATTTCGACTTTAATTCGGTTGTTACTGTCGTGAATGCTAGCTGACAAACGAAAACGTTATATTGGTATCATTAGCTTTCATTTAGTTAAGCATTAACGCGCAGTAATTTGCTTCAAAGGATATGGTTCATATTGCCGATACCAAGGTAACCAAGCGCTTTGGAGATTATTTCATTCGACATATCACGAGGGTGTGTATCCTCGCCCTTTCCATTTCTTGCCAGGTTTTTGCTCTTCTGCAGTAGTTATAATCAATAATTTCCCGGTTGTGTTATGCTTTAATGCCTCCCTTCCTTCACCTCTTGTGCAGTTTGAAGATATAATCAGTGACCTTGAGCGAGTTCAGATAGAGTAAACTCTTCAGTGTTCCTGTCAGAAGTCCGGCATGCTTGACGTGCCCCGGATGCTATCAGTGCTCTGCACGTCGACACATACACTTGCCGGGTAAACATTGATGATCATTTTGAGGGCGGGTACTGGACATGAATGGGACCCTTCTCCGTGCCTGGTTGGACATTATTTCTGCCCTTTGTCCTTGTATCGTACCTCCTTGACAGTTCAGAGCATGATATCTTTGGAGGGATCATGGGTTCAACCAGAGTGGTCACTGAAAATGTGAAACGTCCATAGTGAAATACACCTAGAGAGATCGGTTAGTGAGTCCAAGCAATCATGGACCAAGGGGTCTTTGGTGTGTTACAAGAATGTGCCATAGTATTAGCAACTTAGGGAAGACGCGGCCCGGGCCTTGTGATTCTCTGGTAGTTACGTAATTAGTAGGTTCAGACAGGCATAAGAGTGTCTTTCTGAGAAGTTTTGTCAACAGAGATTTTATATTTTAAATTTGGGGGATGACGTTACACTGACTGCTGTGTGTGGATATGTGAATCTGCTACACACCAGGAATATGCTCTTCTATTCTCCAATTCTCTCTCACATACAAATTCATTTCTTTGACGTTTAAATGGAATAGTATCGACGTGAAGAGTTATTCAAAACTGATCTAGTGCATCCACCACGCATAGGTTGAGCGGAACTTTAATAATGAAAACGACATGACTTTTACTCTGCCTTTAACTTTTCCGCCCTCCAAGGCGAGAGTACTCCTGAGATATATTAATAAGTTCATACTCGTACACATGATCTCACCATATCTATGCGCACATTGGCAGAAGACTAGAACTTGTGATTTAGTGAACTTGGAACTTGTGACCAAATGGGATAGTAAAAAACTGACTTCATCTACCGATTACTTGTTCTTAGCGAGTCTATTCTTTTCATCTCTTGAGTCACTCAAATGGCTTGGAAACTGAAATGAACAACAAAAAAACGTCTCTACACGCATCCCCCATGTATCTCTCTCACTCATGCTATTTTCTTCACTGCTATCTTGCAATTCTGTTCGGGCTGCTTGCTTCTCTTTTAATCGATATTTTCTTTCAGGAATTACCAAGGTGCATCTCGAATCCTTTCCTTGCTCGTGCTGCCGATTATGCATCCTTTCCTTGTTCATGGTTTCTATTCTGCATTTCCTTCCAATTTCTACTATATTACGTTCGACTATACGGATACTCCTAAATGGCCTTGCTGGTTTCTGCATAAGTTCCAACACTTCCTTACTTCTCACTGCTACCATTGCCGAGTAACCGAGTTTGCCGTATTAGTCATGAGCTTTTGCACAGAAACTCGATACGAGGATTGGCATTCCCTCAGGTAGTTCGGCGGCGATGAAGTCGTCAGTGCTTTCGTGAAGGCCTACTATAACAGCCTGTCTGCTTCCTTCAGTGTTATAGGCTCCTGCGTTCATAGAGCATGCTTTGATGTACACTATCTACTCCTCTCACGCTTCGCTCCAACCCAGCCAAGACACCTCCCACTTCGCTCCATTCCACCACCAATCTTCAACTAATGCTTCGTATTTTGTTCCTTGCTCGATGTCTCTGTTTCATGGTAATCCCCGACTTTCAAATTCAAATGCTTAATCGGTTGTGTCTTGCTTATTATTACGTGATGTATACTGGTCCTCTGCAGGTGCGATTTATGATATGTTTCAATTACGTCTTTTCTACGGTTTAATTTCGTATTGTTAAGACTCTTCTAACTTCCATTCCTTAGATGCAATTATATGCACGTTCATGCTTGCATTTTATATGCACTTAGTGGGTTCTGGATCCCCCGTTCCTCGAACGGCTTCTTCTCTCATTTCCTATGTATCATACTCGACGTATCCCTCTAGTTTGTTCTCACGACCACAGCCGGACGGGTTCGCTTCGTAATCGTAATCGCTTCTAGAGATTTTTCACATTCCTAAAACCTCACTAGAGTATAACTATTTGGCAACAACCGAGTGCGCTTGGTCATTCATAAGCAGAATAGAAACTTGGTATCAGGGTTACTGATGTCGATGAACTAATTTGGTAATTCATGGGCATTGATGTTCTAATATGCTCTCAACAACCCAGCCGGAGAGGTTGCCTTCACAATCGCTTCAAGGCAGTTTCATATGATTATTACTTTGTTAGAACGGCACTTCTTAGAAACAACCGAGCTTGCGCTAGCACTCGGTGATCAAAAAAGAAGAAGAGCATGAGGGTCACCAAATAGCAGGCACTCATGATTTTGTTCATTCCCGAGTGTGGGAGTGTGGGATCGGGCAACTCTTCAGAGGAGTCTAATTGGGCTACACGGTTTAGGAGATAGTCGTTGCCACAAGATACCACAGAGTCCACTCAATTATGACAGTGTAAGACATTGGGTCAGGCGGGAGAGTTTAATAGAGCAACACAAGCACTACATCCTTTATCTATGGTGAGTCTTATTGATGAGACTGTCTCTTCTTTACGCTCACTATATCCTATAACAGTAGAAGGACTACCACTAGAGGTCTTCGATTATCGACCTGAGCAGCCTTTATGTCTTTATAGGTCGCTATTTGCACAAGCATTGTGCACTACCCCTCGCCTTTCCATTGGAGGCTTGTTAGGGATGGTTTATGAGCACCTTAGAGATTTCTTTCAGGTAGATGATACTTCTAATGGTTTTATCGAGTTGTTTCAAGTGGCTGTAACAATAACAAGAGGAGACATTCCTATGTTTGTTACTCGGGTGTTAGGTGCTAGCCAACTTCTCGTGATGGAGGGCACTGGAGGCATTAGACCAATTGCTGTTGGAGAGATCTTTTTGCGTTTGGTCAATCGTACCATTATTCTTTAGCATTGTTCTCACTTTTGACAACACCTTAGTCCACACCAGTTTGGAGTAGCTACACCTAGAGGATGTGAGGCTATGTCTCTGAGTATTAGGGCACTCCTAGATATCCTTCCAAAGTGAGTCGTCCTACATGTGGATGTTGAAAGCGCTTTTAAAAATGTCTCATGGACATCCATCTTTAGAGAGCTTAGGGAGGTTGGTGGATCCTTGGTGAGTCTTATTCCTTTTGTGCGGTCTTATAATGGCTCTCCTGCTTCCCTTTACTACTAGCATGGTTGTTCACAAGAGGGAGTCACTATCTTGGAGTCAATTGTTTGTACACATCAAGGAGATCCTTTAGGAAGACCCTTATTTGCCATGGCTCACTTTAGAACGTTACCCTTGCAAAGGATGTTCTCTAGGTGGATTACCTTTTGTTACTAGGAGATCCGCATGTGGCATTTGGTATAATATCTTCTAGTATTGCTCATAGACATTCCTACCCCATCCATACAATTCCTCCCTCATCATCCTTCTTATCACATTTTAGAGCCTTTGATAGGAGGATTATGGGAGTCTTTGGTGATAGTATTGGACCAATGACATTTGAGTGTGTGATAGGGGATTGGGAATGTAGACAAATCGCTCTACCAATTTTGTGTGGAGGGGTTGGCTTGCTATCTATGGAGGAGACGGCACCTATAGCATTTTTTTGTAGTTGAGCTCTCTTGGTACCTCTACTTTCCTCTCATTTTGTGGTTGTTGATAGGCCAATTTGAGAGACTTATGTGATAAAGGTAGAGGAAGGATCATTTTCTCTCCAAATGTTATTGCAACAAATGAGAGATAGTCTATCTCCATGGGCACAAGAGGACTTTCCGTCGTTTGCTTCACTATTGTTAGATTGGACTAGAGGTTTACAATCTTCCTTGATGTAACAATATGGAGTTTAGCGACGAAGTTAGTAGGGCTAATGCAGTAGCAAATAAGACAAATTGGCCTAGAATATTCTAGAAGTATCTAGAAAGCTTCTTGGGAAGCTTCCGGCTAGCTTAGCTTGCACTCCAAGTAGGTAGCTTCCAACTAACTTAGCTTGCACGCCAAGTAAGCAGTTCCTAGAAGGAACCTTCTTGAGAAGCTTCCCAATTAACTTGGCTTGCACTCCAAGAAAGTGGCTCAAGGAAGCTTCTTGAGAAGCTTCTCAAGAGACTTGTATGATCCTTATAAATACAAGAGCCAAAGCTCATGCTAGGCATCCAAAGTTTTCCCACATTCAAGTGTCCCAATGTGAGTTTCCATTCTCTTATTTCTCTCCTCGGTCTCGGCCTTTTACATTAGTATCAAAGCAAGAATGGGATGGATGAAATTTATGGACCACCAAATCCACTTCCACCAAACTATTGAGATTTTTGTGTCCAAGTACTACCCAAGCATTTTTTCACACAATTCATCACCTCACGCTTTAGACAAGATTTTCTACATGTGATCACCATATTTGAGGAATCCTTGGTGCTTCCAATTGTAACTTATGGAGAATGATGGATGTGCTACTTCTATGTGTTAATAAATTTGATAGATTAGGGGTGGCATGATAGAGTAGCAACCATGGCGGAAATACCCAAGGTTGTCCTTGTTATGCAGCAACAAATTGAGCACCTTACTTGATTGTTGGATGAACGAGAGCTTCAACGACAGGAACACGTAAAGAGAGTACCAATTTGAGAAGGAGAAGGTCAAATCTGATTCCCTTAACCCAAGGTATTAGAAGGCAAGAACCTCTCGGGTGCAATGGAGAATTTTGTGTTTGACTATGAACGTTACTTTGAAGCTACCAATCTGCAAGGTGAGCAAAAATAGATTCTCTTGGCTTCTAGCCAATTGGATGAAGTAGCAAAGGTTTGGTGGAGGTTCCGAGTAGAGCAAGCTGAATGAAAAAAAATTTCACCAATCTTGATGTGGGCAGAATTCAAGAGTGCAATAATTAGTCAATTCTAAGCTATAAATGCCATACAAGTTGCATGAGATAGGTTGGCAGAGTTGAAACAGATTGGCTCTATAAGAAGTTATATCACGTAATTCTAGAACACCATCATGCAAATTCAAGATATACTCGAAGGTGAAGCTCTGGATCAATTTGTGAGGGGCTTGAAGTCAAGAACCAAATTAGAGGTAACCATAAAAGAGCCACAACACTTGGAGGAAGCCATGCGGTTGGCAAAACATTTTGATTCCTTGGTTGCAACAACTTGGTCTCGACCTCGACCTCCATAGAACCTACCGATACACTACACATGGATGGAAGAGCTGGCACCAATGGAGATTGATGTCATTCAATGGAGACCACTTGGCACTACAGATAAAGAGAAACTACAACAAAATGAGAAACTATCCAATTGGGACATCACATCATTGAATGTCCACTCAAGAATGGGCGACCTTGACAAGTTGTCCAGATGGAGTTTGTGGAGCAAAAAAATCAGTGGAACAAAGAATTGAGTAGGAGATTTTGAGCCACCTATTGGGAGCTTGATTAGTTCTAATAGGATTGAAGGCTCAACCTATGCAAGTTTGCTTCACTTGCAAGGTACAATATCTAATCGGGGTTGTAGGATTTTGGTTGATTTTGGAAGTTCAAAGAATTGCATGTCTATGCAAGTAGCAAAGGAACTGGGTATTCCTATCAAGCCAATAATTGGAAGTAGATTGATGATGGCGGATAGTAGAAAGGGTTCTACATTTTATACCTTGCATCCTGTTACCTTCAAGATTGGGAAGGAGTATTTGGAGTGTATGAGGTTTGAGTGGCACCTCTCCACTACGATGTCATTCTAGTACTACCTTGGCTTGAATCTCATAAGGTTCAATTTGATTGGAACCGACAACAAATTCAAGTACAACACCAAGGTAGGAATTTCTAATTAAGTTGATTGGTACCTTTGAGTAAGACACCTAAAAATAGTCAATCTCAAGATGAGAAGTTTGTTGAGAAGGTGGCTATAGAGCAAGCCTTGAAGGGAGATAAGTCCCAAGATGTAAATTTTACCTAGAAAGCAGCCATGGAGCAAGCCTTGAAGAAAGATGAATCCCTAGATGGGAAGTTTGTTAGTGAAGCAGCCATAGAGCAAGCTTTGGAGGAAGATAAGCCTATTTTTGCAGTGTGGATCAAGCCGATTGCACAAGGAAAATCTGAGGAGTGCCAAGAGCCTCATCAAGCAATGGTTGATCAGATAGTTCAAGAGTTTATGGACATGTTTCTAGATGATCTGCCAAAGGGATTACCTTCTTATTGTGGTATGCCCTTCAAGATTGAGTTATTGCAAAGGAGGACTCCAATGAGTGGACCAATCTATTGGCTCTCACCAGAGGAGTTGGAGGAGTTAAGAACAACACTTATGGAGTTGTTGGAGAAGGACTTCATATGACACAGTACCTCTCCTTAGGGAGCATCGGTATTATTTGTTCTAAAGAAGGATAGAGGACTTTATTTCTGTATTGATTATCATGGACTCAATAAGCAAACAATGAAGAATGCATATTCTTTACCTTAGATTGATGACTTGCTTGATCAACTAAGTAGATCACAATACTTTTCCAAGTTGGATCTTTGCAAGGGCTATTGGCAAATTCTCATTGATAGGGAGGATGTGCAAAAGACTGCCTTTTGTATCAGGTATGGGCATTTTTAGTGGAGAGTTCTACCTTTTGGGCTCACAATGCTCTAGCAATCTTCATGGATCAGATGCATTGGGTGTTGGATAGACTATTGGATCGATATGTGGTGGTGTTCTTGGATGATATTTTAATCTATAGCAAGATAGAGAAAAAACACGTGAATCATGTGCAAGAAATCCTAAGACAACTATGAAAATGGAAATTTTATTGCAAGAAGTCAAAGTGTGTCTTTTAGCAGAAGGAAGTCACCTTCTTGGGTCACCAGATCTCATCAAAAGGGATCAAGATGGAAGAGGAGAAAATCAAGCCACTACTCCGAAGGATATTATAGAAGTACGGGCATTTAATGGATTGGCCAGTTCTTACCGACGGTTCATCCATTATTATGCTCATGTGTCTGCACCATTGACTGACCTCTTGGAGAAGAACTTGAGCTTCCAATGGAACACCAAGCATTCCATAAACATTCCAAAAGCTGAAACATATAGTGTCTTCAAGACCTATCCTTCAACAATATGATCCTTAGCTACCTTGTGTGGTTGATTTTGATGCTTTTAACTTTGCAATAGGAGCAGTGTTGCAACAAGAATTCCTAGATAGACTACATCCCATTGCCTTTGTGTCTCGCCAAGTAAATATAGCTAAAAGAAATTACTCTGCTCAAGATCAAGAACAACTTGCAATGGTATATGCCACCAAGATATGGAGGTATTATCTCTTGGGGAAACAAGTGATTATGCAAATTGATCATAAACCATTGTTGTAGACCTTACACTTGGAACACATGAACAGTCAACATCATTGATGGGAGGAGCAACTCCAATTGTTTGACATCAAACTTGAGTACAAACCAGGTCAATTCCATGTCATCCTTAATGCTCTATCACAATGACCTGATTTGAAGTCTCTTCCTCTCATCACGGCAGTAATTACAACGGTGGCAATTGACTCCAAGGTCCAAAATGACTTTGGTCTGCTCTACAACAAGATCCCTTCTTCCAAATGGTACATGGTCGTCTTACAGCATGTGACAAGGAGTACAACACCTTCTTCTTCAAGGAATGCCTTCTATTCCATGAGGACCAAATTTATGTTCCCACCAAAGGTGATCTCTGACTTGTGCATCTTCAAGAAGCCCATGATTTACCAATAGTTGGTCATATGGGTATGGACAAGACCTTGGGTACCCTCCAATGCCAATGGTGGTGGCCCAACATGACACAAGATGTTTGAGAGTTTGTCTAATCGTGTGAAAGTTGCCAACACAACAAGGCCAACAACCAAAGGCCGAGTAGGCTCCTTCAACCACTCCCCATTCCATTTGCTTGATAGGAACAGGTGAGCTTGGATCTCATCACATCCTTGCCCAAGACAAAGCAAGGACATACAACAATTGTGGCATTTGTGGATAAGCTTAGTAAGCAAATCCACTTGGCACCAACCTTTGATACCATGGATGCTCCAACCTTAGTGAAAATTTACTTTGACAATGTATTCAAGCATCACGGGATGCCATGTGTACTCATCTCTGACCATGATCCTCAATTCATTGGGAAGTTTTGGCAAGCACTCTTCCAGATACTTTGCACCAAGCTTGCTTTTTCCACGGCCTATCATCCTCAAACTGATGGATAAAACGAACATACAAATCATACCTTGGAAGATATATTGCATGCCTTTGTCAATGTCCACCATACCAATCAGGATGAATGTCTTTTAGTTGTAGAATTTACCTACAACAATTCCAAATAGGCAAGCACCTGATTTTCTCCTTTCTTTCTCAATTTTGGCCAAGATCCGCTTGTTCAAAATTCTCTTTTTGCTCCGCCCCCATCTTAGGTCCTTCATGCATCAACCTTCTTGACCACCATCTCCCAATTTCTCCAACAAGCCAAATCTCACCACCTTGTTGCCCAGAATTGTCATAAACAATATGCGGACCACCATCATCGTGATCTTACCTTTGAAGTTGGTGATAAAGTCATGTTATCCTCTAGTAACCTACCCCTCCCACTTGATACCCAAGTTCCTAAACTTGCCCCTAATTGGATAAGACCCTTTGATGTCACCCAAATTGTCTCTCTTATTGCTTATCGACTTGCCTTGCCTTGTCATATACGCATCCATCCTATCTTTCATATTTCCAAGTTGAAACCCTTTGTTCCTAACCCCTCTTCTTTTTCCTCTTGAGTCCAAATTCCCCATCTTCCCGTCCCTATTAATGATCATAAGGAGTACAAAGTTGATTGTATCCTTGCGCGTTACCACATTCAATAAGGCTGTCGGCAACATACAGAGTACAAGGTCCTTTGGAAAGGGTATCCCCTTCATGATGCCACATGGGAACCTCTTTCTCATCTCTAGAATGCACAACTTGCCATCTAGGAGTTTGAAGCTTCATTGGCAACAAAGATGTCACCAACTAGCGGTGGGGGAATATGTAACAATATGGAGTTTAGCAACAAAGTTAGTAGGGCTAACATAGTAGCAAATAAGACAAATTAGTCTAGAATATTCCAGAAGTATCTAGGAAGCATCTTGGGAAGCTTCTTGGCTAGCTTAGCTTGCACTCCAAGTAGGTAGCTTCTAGAAGGAAGCTTCTATAAGCTTTTAACTAACTTAGCTTGCACGCCAAGTAAGCAACTCCTAAACGGAAGCTTCTTGAGAAGCTTCCCAATTAACTTGGCTTGCACTCCAAGAAAGTGGCTCAAGGAAGCTTCTTGAGAAGCTTCTCAAGAGCCTTGTATGATCCTTATAAATACAAGAGCCAAAGCTCATGCTAAGCATTTAGATTTTCCACACATTCAAGTGTCCCAATATGAATTTCTATTCTCCTATTTCTCTCCTCGGTCTCGGTCTTTTACACTTGATGGAGCGACAATGTGAGCATATGCTACATTCTCTCTTAGTTGGCTTGTCCATTCCTCAAGCTACTAGAGCACATCTTTGCTCTTGCTCAAACAAGGGCATAGGCTCTTGGATCCTAGCTTGATTGTGTATTAAGGCATTCTGACTTGCATTAGCTACTTTCTCTGCAGCGATGAGGTTTTGCCTAGGTTTGGTCCACTCATCTGCATCTTCATTACTCACTTGTGGGTGTGGTTCTACACTAGATGTAGCAATGGTCCATATGACACAATGTCCTTTTGGACGACAAAGGATAGCTACCCATGATACTATTAGGGACATAGTGTTTGCTATGGCACGAGAGAGTGGATACTTGGCTTAGAAGGAGCGTTTGTATGCTTTGCAGATGACATATGTAAGGGCAAACTTATACTTGGTCCAAGGTGATCAGGTTATAATAACAATGTCATAGTTACCAATCCTATGCAAGATACAATTTTGGAGGGAGTGATTACCCATCTCCCTGGATGGGCGGTGAGTGTAGCAACAAGTCGCAAGGTCTCCAAGTATAGGGGCATGCAACAAGGTCATCTCTTTGTTTGTCTAGCCTTTGAGTTATATGGAACGATGGACATGGCATTTGACACATTTGTCAAGGAGAGCACAAGAGCTTATCATGTTAGGCACCAGGGAGTACCATTCTCGCTCTCATTCTCATACTTTGTAGCATATTTTAGACAGTTTGTGCCCATTGCTCTACAGAGGGCAATGGCTGGTGCAATCCATAAGAGACAATCACATTAGGTGATGTTTCTTTGGATGCTCCAGTGGTTTGTAGACAGCAATGGTTTGAAGACAATATGACTTGCATAGCTCAAATATCTTAGGTGCGGTAGGGCAGATTTCTCATATAGAGTTCATTGGGGCTTAGCACCATTTTACCTTTTTCATCTCTCCCTTGTACACCTTGATAGTGTCTTCCCATCTTTCTACACGGTTGCCTTCTTCTCTTCTGTTTTTGAAATGTTTTCTGTGCTCGAGACAAGATGATGACAAAAATGTTGAATGGAGGAAGATGAGAGTGCTCCAATTTGGTTTGGGTGAATACTTTTAAATTTCAAATCACTTGATAAGCATTTGAGATTTAAGGATATCCTTAAAACCCTATTACCTATAAATATTTACGTGCCATGAAGAATTTACATGTCATGTTTTTTATGACCTATAAAATATTTATGGCTATGATACTCTACCCATATATTTATTTATTTTTACTTTAAAAGTAATACTTATTAAAATATTTAACAAATAAAAGTACTCTACCCTTAAATTTCTTTTGAAACTTAAAAATAGTACATGTAAAATAGTACATGTAAAATATTTGAACGAATACCCATGTAACTTTCTATGGGTACCCGTAATAATAAAAAATTCTTAGATCTAGATAATAGGGATATACCCCCTATTATATAGTCTTGTTACACTTCTCCCTTTCCCTTGGCTAGAAACTGACATCCCTTGTCGCTCTATGTTTTGCATCGTTCTAGAATGAAATATGGTTGGTAGAGTGCTTCATAGTGGTTTTCATATTGAATGCACTATCCACCATTCATAGAATGGTGAATAAGGCATTACGAACAATGCGTGCATTACATGCGCATTACATTGGCGCCGGTTTTGTTATGAGTGGGTGTGGATTTGTTGTTCTAAGAAGGGCTTTTGTCCTCATTGCACATGTATTTATATAATATATGGTACAAACTGATTGCTAGTGGTCAAGGGTTTAATAGTTCAATACTCGTTTTGAAATGTGAAACAGATCAAACATTTTGTCTCCGAACTTTAGAGCTCCTCAGAAAAGATTTGCATAAAGAGAATTTGTTTGCAGCTTATTACGTCCTCACAATAATCTATATACATTTTTATTACTGATCCATCTTGAATAGATATTATCACAAAAATAACATCTGCTAAGGAGCGTGTAAGAGCTCACATGTGGAACGAATTAGCCCTACAAGTTTTCCCTTTCTCCTGTATGAATATTTTTATCTTACGAAAATATGTCACATTATGTCTAATCTAAGTTTCTAATGCAAAGTCATTAAAATCTAAATGAGTTTTTATCTTTACTCCTCAATTCATTTCTCTAATTTTTACAAATTTATATTTTTTATTTGTACATTCTAATCACTTAGAAATTGGTGTAAAATCTTGTTCCCAAACCTAAGTTACAATTTGTAGAAATTATCATGTACTAAAAAGGAGATTCAGAATCTATCGAGTGACAAGATAAAGTCAGCAAGCTGTTTCACTATCTCAATGGGAAAATGGTTTGAGAATTTATATGTGGTTTGGCAAGGTCATTAGGATCTCACGTTGGGTCATTCAATGACCATTATTGGGGTTGAAAATAATTGGATTTAAAATTCAATCACCAAACCATGCTTAATTTTGCTAAGGGATCTAAAGTTCTTGCTAAGTCAGCTCATAAGGTTACTATTTAGAAATGGAATAGCCTCTTTCTTAAGTAAGTTCATTCAACTAGCACAGTGAACTTCAACAATAGTTGTTGCGTGTCATTAAGCATTAGGATGGAAGAGCTTGCTATGATGTTCCATCTAGGTACCATTAAGGCAAAGAATATACATAGTGGAGAATTTTGGATACTTAATATCATGGAAGGAATACCCAAAAGATAGAGATAGAAAGATCATATAAGTGAAAATTCCTTTCTTTATTGAAGAATACTGTACAAAAAGTGAACTTCACCGTGAGAAAAATGTTAGGCACATCAGATTTATATTGATTGGAGGAGCATTAAAGAAAGTTTTGTAAATTATGATCTATTAGGAAGAAAACTAAAATATTAGCATAAGGAGGATAAAGATCAACATCAAGAGAGAAAGAGCAATTCGTCTGAAACGAAAGAAAAATAAAATGGTAAGGGAGCAATTTGTTTGGAATGAAAGAAAACTCAAATGTTAGGCTAAGGAGGATACCGAACAACATCAAGAGAGAAATACCAATTTGTTTCAAATGCCTTGATTGAAAAAATAGGGATATTTTTTTCAACGGATACTTTTTATTTGTACAATAATCCAACACCTACGACTTTTGTGAAAGAATAGTCACCTCGTTTGTTGATTGATACTGACCTTGTTTGGAAATAGTGACGATTAACTCTAAGTATGCCTAGAGTTAATCTAAGCATACAACGGAAGAAACTATTTTTATTATTTTCTTCTAAAATTGAAAAGGTAGTTTTGGCAATTAAAAGACAACATTCATTATCTAAATTGCCATTAAGGAAGTGAAAAACTTATGGAAGAAGTTTGCAAACAGGTTGTTAGCAAGCTCTCTCATCCTATATGCAACAACAAAATCTATATAGAAATACTTTAAGGATCATAGGGCATACCAACTTCTATTACCTTTGCACTATAACTTATGATCAACTCAAGAGTTGAATAATCTATAAAGGAAGACTCTTAGTACAACATCAGTAAAATTTTGCATTCTTGAGATAAATTTAGGATAAGTTTTTCCAAAATGCAGCATAAATGATCTCATGCTACTAAACTGATTTGGAGAAATAGAAAAAGTCAAGCATTCCTCCAAATACTTTCTTTACTAAATTAAATATATCAAAACTTAAGACCAAGTGGAGACGTTAGAAAATACTCAATGATTGAGAATGATGCATCAAGTGCAAGAATATGTTTTTTTAATAATGCATTTTGGAAGTGTGATGCTTGAAAGATTTTGAAAAATATATGAAAACCAAACTTAGGATTAGGAATTCAATTTTTAGTTTTAAGTATGAATTCAAACTTTTTTTCTAGAAAAATACATAATACATTTCACCAAGCACACACCATACAAGAAGAAAGCAGTCAATAAATTTTTTTTGAATATATGAAGATATTTAAATACTTACCATAAAAAGACAACTTCAAGATAACTATTTGTCCTAAGAAATTGGAGCAATCAATGTTCTACCTTCATGATTGGTACTCTAGCAAACAATACTATGGCAAAACTTTGTAATTCCCCTTGGTTTCAATCTTTGGTGTGATTTCTAAAATCCTAGTAGCAACAAAGATTGTAGCAACATAGTAACTAAAAGTCTTGTCAAATGTAATAACTAAGAAAAAAAATGTACACAATTTCTAAAAATTTAAGTTATTATAAGGTTATTAATTTACAATTATACAATACAAACTTCATTCTTAGCTACTTTTAAAATATTATTTCAATGTCGTTCTATCTTTCCTTGCACTTAAAGATATTCTTTAACATTTCATATGTATGCATAAGCTTATTTAATAAATAACACTATAATCAATAAAAAACTTTCAAAAAGAGATATTAACTAGTGAATAATAATTTAAAATAAATGGTTGAAAATATTAATGAGAATTTATTATATAATTAAAGAGGAAAAGAGGATCATACTTCACATATCAACCAATAGACTATGAAGTAAATACAAGGCTCTTATTAAGTCCAATATGCCAAGATAAACTATATTTTTATGATCTATCAAAAACTTAGTTTCAATTTTTATTATTAAATTATCAGAAAATAAAATGATAAATCTATATTCTAGGTAGTAGCACAATATGAAGAAAAAATTTGTCAAATATAATTCATCTAAAATTAATGGCTCCAAAATTTTTCAACAATTGATACAAAAAAATGTGTAGAATATAAAATAAAGTAAAGTTATAAATGTTCTACATTCCAAAAGAGATATGATTGGTTCGAAGAGCGTCTTGAATCTAAGAGGTTGAAATTATACAAGAGGTTTCATATGCATACCATCCTTCTTATTTGCTGGTTTATATATACATATATATTTATATATTTATATATATTTATATATATTTATATATATTTATATATATTTATATATATTTATATATATTTATATATATTTATATATATTTATATATATTTATATATATTTATATATATTTATATATATTTATATATATTTATATATATTTATATATATTTATATATATTTATATATATTTATATATATTTATATATATTTATATATATTTATATATATTTATATATCCTATCTCCTGCTTAATTATAATACATTTAGATATTCCTTCTATTGTACCCCATATTTAGTGCTTAAAAATCACCAACAATTCAAGGGAAATAAAATACTATCTCACATGTAGGTACCTCTACATCCTGTACTAGTAAAACCATTGAACTTGCTTTCATAAATATTCTACATAATATTTAGTATCCTATTTAGACCTAGATTTTTGTAAAACCTAATTGATTACCCTTAGTTGAAATCATATATATGTAGATATTTTGCAATCAATAAGCCTTGCAAAATTTAGTGGCTAAAAGCTTTTCTAACTCAATAGCTCTTCTATTTTGTCAAAATCAATCCAAACATAATAAAGTAGTTTCAATATTTGCTCAAAGATCAAGCATCCAAACCTTTATTATATAGAATATAGTAAGGTTCTTGACCTAGATTCACTATTAAATCATCAATTGATGCTTCAGCTTTTACACTATAACTAGATATTGCAAACTCAATTAGAGAATATATTGTACTCTAGTTATATCTTCAACTTCAATATGATATTCTTTGATTGGGTAAATTACTTTGTCCAATATCATATCATGTAGTGGTGTTTGATTTAAGATCTACCAAAGTTTTTTATTTGTCTTGTTCTCATAGAAAATAATTTAGAAGATATAAAGATTTAAAATATAAAAAGCTAATAAATAAAATGAATCAACTCAAAAACTTAAAAGTGCTATTAATTTATCAAATTATTTTACTAAATTTATGCTATTAATTTACCAAATTAGATTAAATACCATATATTTTAATTTAATCAATTATATTTTATGAGTAGTTCTATGGTAGTTGGTAAATTAATGGTATTTAATGATGCAAAGGAATTTTATGATTAGCAATATCTAGTTATAGTGTGAAAGCTAAAGCATCAAATTGATCATTTCATAGTGAATCCATATCAAGAACCTTACTATATTCTCTATAATAAAGAATTGAATGTTGGATCTTTGAGAAAACATTGAAAATATTTTATTATTTTGGATTGATTTGACAAAATGGAAGTACTATTCAGTTAGACAAGCATGATTGTCATAATATCTACATATAAATATTATAATTTTAGTCAAGTTAATTAAATACCAAATTAATTTCCCAAATTTAGGCTATTTTGGTAAATTAATTTTACCAAAAATTATGCTATTAATTTACCAAATTTTATAAAATGATTCCTTCATATGGTATCAATAAGTAATCTTAGAATTCATAATAATATAGTCCTTAAAATCTACAATCTTTCATACTAACTACAAAGTTGATATGACCTACTCAAATTGTATCGTGCTCCTCCTTGGTGGGTTCATTTTGAATCTCATTTATATTCTTCTCCTTCCATGCTCTATTGTTGTCACACCAAAGAATGAAAATGAGAGGAGCTAATACTCTAACCAGATTAGATTCAATAAGAAACTTCATTGCAATCTTCTCTTTTTTTCTTGCCCAATCTTCTTACCTTTAGTCTTAAAAAAACCAATAGTGTTTTCTTCACATCCTTATCTCTTTGAGAAATACAAAGTCAAAGGATAATTAATACATTTCTATCTAAAGATATACATACAATAAATAAAATTAAAATAATGGTATAAAATTTAGATTACATAACTTACTATTAACTTCCTAAAGGATCAGCAAAGTTCATGCAACCTCCTCATACCCTCCTTGTGACTACCAATAAGTAAAAGATTGTAAATTTGGCAAGTCATTATTTTGAGGATGTTATATCTTTATACATTTTGTTGAGTGTTTTTTGTCCTTGGTTGCAATGAAAGTAAATACATAGAGTATCATCTACTCAACATTCCTTAAATCATCCAACAATAGGACTCCTTAATCTTATTTTCCATGTACACCTTACTATTCCTCCCTACAACTTGCACTTCTATTACATATTGAAATTTGTTTGCTTCAATTCCCTCAACTCTTTTATGCCAAAGGCAATTTTAAATATATTATTATTTGAAACTATTATCTTCTCCAAAACAAATCTTGGCTTGATCTTTAAGTCTCGGTGACAAGAGCCTTCTTCAACTCTTTGCATCTTGGAATACTTCTCCTAGAAAACCATCTTTGTGAGTATTGTATCTTGCACCACATCTTCTTGAAAACTATTAGTGCTAGTACTTGTTCTCTTGGATGTACAATAACACTCATTGGTGCATCTAGGTTGGGATATCAAGATTTGTATGGCAAGTAGCTGAAAATTCTTATTTTTCTACAGTTTACCTAAATCATCAATGATGAGCTAGAGTTAATCATATATAATATAGAGGTAATCATACTTAAAAGAGGTTGAAAGAGAGTACAAATAATATGAATTCTAGTATATTGATTTTAATTTTTGGGTTTGAGGTTTTAAATAATTAAGAACTCTTAATCCACAAGTCTTTTAGTGTGGATTTTCTTAGAATCCAAGGTTAGTCCATATGAAGGAATCCTTACCTAGTTGTTAGGTCAAAGTTAGATGATATGTTGATTATTCATAAGATTTTGGATGTTTCTTTAGACTTTGGGTCTTTTATTCTTCTTTTCCTAGTAAATTAAATTAATCTAATAATTAATAAATCTTAGGAGTAGGAATTGTGACAACCTACTTTTTCTTTTTGTCCAAATTTATCTTGTTTCTAGTGGGTTACTAGTGTTTTAGACAATAGAGTAAGTCTTAGGATAGTGATAAGTAGGATAAAAGATTAGTCTGTGCAATGTCCTTAACAAAGTCCAAGACTTGCTTGATAATTTGTTCTGAACAATGAAGCAACAAGGACTATGATATAAATTAGATTACAATGATGTCATATGTTTGAGGAAATTCTCATGTGAGTTGCTCAATGACAAGATTCTAGCAAAACAACATGTGATTCTATAGCCAATTCAAAATCCACAATAGTAACTTATAGCACATTGCCAAAGAATAGTTTGATTTTTCAAGAGGCTTGCACATGTGCTATTTGACCGTGACCATTCACCACTTGTTGTGATGGTTGAGGAGCAACTAGGTGGTGGGATCTATAAAAGGCAAACCAATCCCTCAAGAAGTTACTTTTTTTCACTTGCATCTCTTTTGACTATCTATCATGCAAAAAAAAGTTGCGCCACTGTCCAAGATCCAAGGCAGAGTGAATAGCACAAACTCTAGCATGTAATGTAGGAAGGGGGGATCAATATGAGCACAAGTAGAGTTGAATAGTAGCAAGATGGTAGAATGAGCAATGGTAGTAAAAAAAAAGTCTAAATCATAAAAGGTGGATAAAATCATGGGCAAGCTTCCCAAACTATCATAATAGGAATTGCACAATACATGTCAACCTCAATCAAGCAAATTTCTTCCAACTTTTGAACAAAGGAAACCTATGAGTTGATGATGGATGTTCCATGAATGAGTATAGAAATTGTTGGAGTACATGGAGTAGGGAGTGGCATGATTGTAGTACTCTTCATCATGCATTTCTATTTGGCAATGGGTTTTCTCACAAATGAGGAGAAGGAGAGATTTTCAAGTCACTTCCATCATCTAACTTACTTCAATGGACAACCCAATTTGGCCAAGCAAATAATTAAATATTATGGTGAAAATGAGGAATATTCTTGTACCAAGAAGTTCATGCTTGTCACAAAATCATACAACACCATCATGATCACTCAAAAGGTACATGCAACAAATGGCAAATGATGGTTTCCAAGAAATGAAAGGGAAACCAAGTCATTGAAGTATCTTTAGAAGAAAGTGGAAGTGGCAAAGCTAGGAGATAGGGTGGAAAAAAGGCCTCTACAACCAATGAAGGTCATTTTGGGTCCAAGAAAGGGACCTCCCAAAATGAGAGTAGATCAAGTAGCAACAACTCATTTAGATGCACCTTGTTGCTTGATATCAACAAAAAAGTACCAAAGAAAGCAACAAACAACAATGCACAATTGTCACAAACACTTGAGGAAATTGTGAAGGCCAAAGGAAAGGGATCAATAGAGGAGGATGATGATGCTCCCATTGTTGTTTTGAAGAAGACATCTTCACTAATACCTATTTTCTTCTCCAAACCTCATGCACCAATAAATCATATGGTCAAATTGATCATGTAATTTTGGGCTCACAATCCAAACAAGGTTCCAAAATGGCTGATGAAGTGAAAAAGACAAGAATTAGAAGCCAAGAAACTTAAAAAAGAAGATTCTACTGCAACTTGTCAACAAGGAGATGATGATCACACTGATATAGCCAATGAGATGATGTTGAAATGCACTGATATGGAGACTGCATCTTACAAAGCATCACTAGCTCAACCTCCAACATGAGAAGAAGAATAAAAAATGATGAATGATACCCACCATTGTCTCTAATATGACAATAACTCAATGGCGTGGTTAATATTAGTTTACTTTGTACATATAACAACACCATTGATGGAACTACTAGAGGGGATTGTGCGCTTCTACAAAGAGTTGGACTTTGCTATTGATGAGCTAGTTAAGCTCATAAGGTACCATCCTGACAAGATGAGTGTAGTAGCCAAAGATAAGTTTGTGCTTCATACCAACCTCAGCAATACAAATGAATTGCTCACCAAGGAGATTGCATCATTGAAGGAGAAAGACCAGCTGCTAGAGAAGCTTCAATAGGAAGAATTGGTATTATGAGGCTAATACAAAGTCATTTTATGATGCTTTCAATTGAAGGTCAACACTGTGTAGCAAAGGTAGCTAAAAATGGACACATCATGAAGAGTAGATGAACATTTAAGACGAAGAGATGAAGATTGTCCAAACTAAATTAGATGCCACCACTACAAAGGTAACTACAATGAAGAAGCATACAAGAATATATAAAAACTCATAGATCTATGCATTTAGGAACTCACCAAAGCTTAAAAAAAGCACAAGGGAAGATGAGGAGATTACAACAAGAGTACAAGATGACCTCAAGTCAAAAATTCAACGAGACCAAGAAAAACTTGGTGAAAAAATGAGTGTATCTTCTCATAACCATAAAGCACATAATGAATCAACTCCTAAACCAATTGTAACAAATGGTAAATGGTGCAATGAATTGGAAAAAGATTAAGGACTTTAGAACTCAAATCACGGCTCTTGAGAGAAAGGTCTATATGAGTGATAAGCTAAAAACCCTATCACTCAAATTACAAAGCCACACAATCTCCAAGTTCAAAGAAACCCAAATAAGAATTAATATAAACAAGGTTGCCAAGTAAAGAAAGGAGCTCATTGAGCTCATTCAAATCTTCAAAGATGTAGATAGTTCATCACAAGCAATGACAAATGATGATCCCAAAGATGTCATACAACCAAGTTGTGGCCATCTTCATAACAAGCAAAACATCTCAAAGTATAAAACAAAGTAGGGAGAGTAATCCAATCTTTCCACTTGAAGGCGGCCTCAAAATGATTGTTAAAAAGATCCAAACAATTGAGTATTGGTTTCCTACAATTTACAAGGATGTACAAGCATAAATCCATAACTATGACTCATGCCAATAAGTAGGAAACCAACCACACTATCACAATAGCCACTATGACCCATTTGCCTTTGGTACCATTTAAGAAATAGGGAATTGAATTCATAAGACCAATCCAACCTGCTACAAGGACCACTAAATGATGATACATTTTAGTCTATATGGATTATGCAACAAAATTGGTAGAAGCCAAAGCAACCCGAGAAGATGATGTTGATATGCTTGCTGAGTTTTTGTTCTGCAACATCATTTCTTAGTATGGATGCCCCATTAGAGCTTGTCAATGACAAAGAAGTACACTTCCTCAACAACCTATTAGAGGCTCTTAAGATCAAGCATAATCTACAAATTAAGCATACTAAGACTACTCCCTACAACCTGAAGGCAAACGGTCTCACAAGAAAGGCTAATGGTCTAGTCTACAAGATTCTCAACAAGGTAATGGTAAACTATGCTTATAATTGGGATACAAAAATTATTGTCCGTCCTATGGGCATATCATATTGCAAAGAATATCATCACAAAGCAAAACATGTACTCCTTTGTGTATGAGCTACATCCAATCTTACAAGTAGAGTTTGATATTACAACTTACAAAATCCTATATGAGGAACATATGTTTGAGGAAGATAGTCAGTTTATTGCATTCAATAGTTGACATTCCTAGAAGAACAATGAGAAGAATCCAACATGAGAACAAAGTAACAAGAGCTCCAATGGCAAAAACATCATGACACAAAAATATGACAAGTATAGGTAACTAATGGAGACCTAGTATTGTTGTAAAATAACCATCATCAATTTTTTTTAGGTAAACTCGATCTAAAATTGATGGAGCCATATAAGGTAGATAAATTTTACAAAAATGGTTTATTGTAGTCTTTCGACCTAGATGGTAATTTTTTTGCCACTAGAGTAAATGGTTTGCAAGTTATAAATATCATTGTTAAAATAAATAAATAAATAAATTCTACTTTTGTTTACGGGTGCACTAACATTTGAAAAGGGGAGTATGTCACAATGCACTTTTTCTTTCTATAACAATATGGAGTTTAGCAATGAAGTTTGTCAAGGCTAATGAAATAATGAATAGGCCAAATTAGCGTGGAATATCCTAGAAGCATCTAGGAAGCTTCTTGGGAAGCTTCCCACTAGCTTAGCTTGCACCCAAGTAAGTAGTTTCTAGAAGGAAGCTTCTAGAAACTTCCAACCAGCTTAGCTGGCATGCCAAGTAAACGGCTTCAAGAAGGAAGCTTCTTGGTTAACTTGGCTTGCACTCCAAGAAAGCGGCTCAAGGAAGCTTCTTGAGAAGCTTCTCAAGAGCCTTGTATGCTCCATATAAATATGCGGGCCAAAGTTCATGCTAGGTATTTGGAGTTTCCCTCATTCAAGTGTCTAAATGTGAGCTTCCATTCTCCTATTTCTCTCCTCGGTCTTGGTCTTTTACATTGGTATCAAAGCAGGAATGGGATGGATGGAATTTATGGACCACCAAATCCACTTCCGCCAAACCATTGGGATTTTTGTTTCCAAGTACTACCCAATCATCACCTCACGCTTTGGATAGAATTTTTTGCATATGATCACCTTGTCTAAAGAACCCTTGGTGTTTCTAGTTGTAACTTATGAGGAATGATGATATGTTTCATCTATGTGTTAATCAATTAGATAAATTGGGGATAGTGTGATAGAGTCAAAGCCATGGCGGTGATGCCTGAAGTTATCCTTGCTATGCAGCAACAAATCAAGCACCTTACTCAATTGTTGGATGAACAAGACCGTCATAAACAAGAGTAGGTAGAAAGAGCACTAGTACAGGAAGGAGAAGAGCAAATTTGATTTTTGAAGCCTAAGGTATTTGAAGGCAAGAACCTTTTAGGTGTAGTGGAAAATTTTGTGTTTGATTGTGAACGTTACTTTGAAGCAACAAACCTTCAAGATGAATGAAGGCAAATTCTATTGGCCTCAAGCCAATTGGATGGAGTGGCTAAATTATAGTGGTGATTCAGAGGGGAACAAGCTGAGCGGTAATTTTTCATGATATGGGAAGATTTCAAGAGTGCAATAATTGGACGGTTCCAAGTTATAAATGCCACACAGACCGCATAGATAAGTTGATAGAATTGAAGCAAATTGGCTTGGTAAGAAGCTATATCACTCAATTCCAAAACACCATTTTGCAAATTCCAAATATATTTGATGGATAAGCTCTAGATCACTTTGTGAGAGGCTTGAAGTCTTGCACTAGACTAGAAGTGACTATGCATGAGCCTAACAACTTGGAGGAAACCATGCAGTTGGCTGAACGCTTTGATTCTTTGGTCTCAACCTCAACCATCCTGAACTCACACACACACTACACACGGGTGGAGGAGCCAATACCAATGGAGATCAATGCCATCCAACAAAGACCATTGGCATAATAGATTGTGAAAGATTACAACAAAATGGTGGATGTTTCTATTGTCACCAAATTGGACACCGCATTGCAGAGTGTCCACTCAAGAATGAGCGACCTTGACAAGTTGCCCAAATGGAATTTTTGGAGTAGAATGATCAAGGAAATGAGGAATCCCAATAGGAGATTTTGAGCCGCCTATTGGGAACTTGATTAGTTCCAATGGGATTGAACGCTCGACCTATGCAAGTTTGCTTCACTTGCAAGGTATGATATCTTATTGTGGTTATAGAATTTTGGTTGATTTTGGAATTTCAAAGAATTGCATGTCTATGCAATTAGCAAAGGAATTGGGTATTCCTATCAAGCCAATAATTGGAAGTAGATTGATGATGGCGGATGGTAGAAAGGTTCTACATTCCATACCTCAGATCCTATTAATTTCAAGATTGAGAAGGAGTATTTGGAGTGTATGAGGTTTGCAATGGCACCTCTACACTATGATATCATTCTAGGACTACCTTGGCTTGAACGTCATAAGGTTCAATTTGATTGGACCCGATGATCAATTCAAGTACAACACCAAGGTAGGAATTTACGATTAGGTTGTCTAGCACCTTTGATTAAGACACCTAAGGATAGTAAGTCCCAAGATGGGAAGTTTGTGAGGAAAGCAACCATATAGCAAGCTTTGAAGGAAAAGAAGTCCCAAGATGAGAAATTTGTCAAGAAAGCAACTATAGAGCGAGCCATGAAGGAAGATAAGCCCCTAGATGGGAAGTTTGCTAGTGAAGCAACTATAGAGCAAGCTTTGGAGGAAGATAAGTCTATTTTTGCAGTGTGGATCAAACAGATTGCACAAGGAGAATTTGAGGAGAGTCAAGAGCCTCATCGAGTAACGGTTGATCATATAGTTTAGGAGTTTATGGACGTGTTTCTAGATGATCTAGTGAAGAGATTACCCTTTGATCGTGGTATGCCCTTCAAGATTGAGTTAGTACCAAGGAGTACTTTAGTGAGTAGACCAATCTATTGACTCTCACCAAAGGAGTTAGAGGAGTTACAAACAACACTTACGGAATTGTTGGAGAAGGATTTCATATGACATAGTACATCTCCTTTGAGAGCACTGGTACTATTCATTCCAAAGAAGGATGGAAGATTTCATTTTTGTATTGATTACCATGGGCTCAATAAACAAACAATGAAGAATGCATACCCTTTGCCTCAAATTGATGACTTGCTTGATCAATTGAGTGGAGCACAATACTTCTCCAAGTTGGATCTTTGCAGTGATTATTGGCAAATCTCCATTGATAAGGAAGATGTGTAAAAGATTGCCTTTTGCACAAGGTATAGACATTTTGAGTGGAGAGTTTTGCCTTTTGGGCTCACTAGTGCTCCAACAATCTTCATGGATTAGATGCATTGGGTGTTGAATGGTTGTTGGATCGGTACGTGGTGGTGTTCTTGGATGATATCTTAATCTATAGCAAGACAAATGTAGAACATGTGAAGCACGTGCAAGAAGTCCTAAGATGACTACAATAGTGGAAGTTTTATTGCAAGAAGTCAAAGTGTGCCTTTTAGCAAAAGGAAGTTACCTTCTTGGGTCACAAGATCTCATTTGAGAGGATCAAGATGGAAGAGGAGAAAATCAAGGCCATCACTAATTGGCCTACTCCAAAAGATGCTACTGAAGTATGGGCATTTAATGGATTGGCTAGATTTTATTGATGGTTCTTCTACTACTATGCTCATGTGACCACACTCTTGACCGACCTCTTGGGGAAGAACTTGAGCTTTCAATGGACCAACACAAAAAGAATTCTCGCACAACAAAGCATTCTTGAAGTTGAAACATATGGTTTTTTGAAGACCAATGTTTCAACCATATGATCCTCAACTACCATGTGTGGTTGATTTTGATGCTTTGAACTTTGCAATTAGAGCCATGTTGCAATAAGAATTCAAAAATGGATTACATCCCATTACCTTTGTGTCTCATAGACTAAATACAATAGAAAAGAATTACTCTAATCAAGATTAGGAACAACTATCAATGGTATATGCCACTAAGGTATAGAGGCATTATCTCTTGGGGAAACAAGTGGTCATGCAAACTCATCACAAGCCCTTGTTGCAGACCTTACATTTGGAACACATGAAAGATCAACATCATCGATGGGAGGAACAACTATAGTTGTTTGACATCAAACTTGAGTACAAAACCGATCGGTTCCATATCATTTATGATGCCCTATCACGATGACCTGATTTGAAGTCTCTTCCTCTCATCACGGTGGCAATTACGATAGTGTCCATTGACTCCAAGGTCCAAATCAAGTTTAGGACAACTCTACAAAAAGATCCATTTTTTTAGATGGTACAAGGGTGTCTTGCAGCCAACAAAAAGGAATACAATACTTTCTCCTTCAAGGAAGGCCTTTTGTTCCTTGAAGACCAAATCTATGTTCTAGACAAGAGTGACCTCCAACTTGTACACCTCCAAGAAGCCCATGACTTACCAATTGCTGGTCACATGGGTGTAGACAAGACCTTGGGAAATCTCCAACGCCAATGGTTGTGGCTCAACATGACACAAGATGTCCAAGAGTTTGTCCAATCATGTGAGAGCTGCCAATGCAACAAGGCTAACAACCAACAAGCAAGTGGACTCCTTCAACCACTTCCCATTCCATTTGCTTGATGAGAACACGTGAGCTTGCATCTCATCACATGCTTGCCCAAGACAAAGCAAGGTCACATGGCGATTATGGTGTTTGTGGATAATCTTAGTAAGCAAATCCACTTGGCACCAACCTTTGATACCGTGTGTGCTCCAACATTAGTGCAAATCTACTTTGATAATCTCTTTAAGCATCATCGGATTTTGCATGTACTCATATCCAACCGTGATCCTCGATTCACTAGAAAGTTTTGGCAAGCACTCTTCCAAATACTCGAGACCAATCTTGCTTTGTCCATAGCCTATCATCCTCAAACTGATGGATAAACTAAACATGCAGATTGCACCTTGGAGGATATGCTTTTTGCCTTCGTCAATGTTCATTGCACCAATTGGGATGTATGTCTTGCAGCTACGGAGTTTGCATACAATAACTCAAAATAGGCAAGCATCAAATTCTCTCCTTTCTTTCTCAATTTTGGCCAAGATCCACTTGTTCCAGATTCCTTTCTTGCTCCTCCTCCATCTCATGTCCCTCATACTTCAACCTTCTTGACTACCATATCCCAATCCTTCCAGCAAGCCAAGTCCCATCTCCTTGTTGCTTAGAATTGTCAAAAACAATATGTGGACCACCATCATTGTGAACTCACCTTTCAAGTTGGTGACAAAGTCATGCTTTCTAGTAACCTACCCCTCACACTTGATACCCAAGTTTGAAAAATTACCCCTAATTGGATAGGATTTAGGGTTTAGGGTTTAATGTCACCAAAATCATCTCTCCTGTTGCTTGTAAAAGACCAAAACCGAGGAGAGAAATAGGAGAATGGAAACTCACATTGGGACACTTGAATGAGCAAAAACTCCGAATGCCTAGCATGAGCTTTGGCTTTGGTATTTATAGGTAGCATACAAGGCCCTTGAGAAGCTTCTCAAGAAGTTTCCTCAAGCCGCTTTCTTAGAGTGCAAGCCAAGTTAGCTAGGAAACTTGTTAAGAAGCTTCCTTCTAGAAGCTACTTACTTAAGGTGCAAGCTAAGCTAACCGGGAAGCTTCCCAAGAAGCTTCCTAGATACTTCCGGAATATTCTAGGCTACTTTGTCTTATGTGCTACTTCGTAAGCCCGACTACTTCATCGCTAAACTCCCGACTAACTTTGTCGCTAAACTCCATATTGTTACATTGCTTATTGACTTGCCTTGCCTTGTCATATGCGCATCCACCCTTTAATGTCACCAAAATCATCTCTCCTGTTGCTTATTGACTTGCCTTGCCTTGTCATATACGCATTCACCCTATCTTCCATATTTTTAAGTTAAAACCCTTTGTTCCTAACCCATCTTCTTTTTCCTCTTGTGTCCAACCTCCTCCTTCTCCAATCCTTATCAATGATCATGAGGAGTACAAAGTGATCATATACTTGCACATCGCTACATCCAACACAACCGCCAACAACATGTAGAGTACAAGGTCCTTTAAAAGGGCTATTCCCTTCATGATGCTACTTGGGAGCCTTTGTCTCATCTCTAGAGTGCACAAATGACCATCCAAGAGTTTGAAGCTTTAATGGCGACAAAGACGTCACCAACTAGTGGTGGAGAAATATGTAACAATATAGAGTTTAGCGATGAAGTTAGTCAAGGCTAACAAAATAGTGAATAGGCCAAATTTAGCCTAGAATATCCTAGAAGTATCTAGGAAGCTTCTTGGGAAACTTCCTACTAGCTGAGCTTGCACCCCAAGTAAGTAGTTTCTAGAAGGAAGCTTCTAGAAGTTTCCAACCAGCTTAGCTGGCATGCCAAGTAAACAGCTTCAAGAAAGAAGCTTCTTGGTTAACTTGGCTTGCACTCCAAGAAAGCGGTTCAAAGAAGCTTCTTGAGAAGCTTTTCAAGAGCCTTGTATGCTCCATTAAATACGAGAGCCAAAGTCCATGCTAGGTATTTGGAGTTTCCCTCATTCAAGTGTCACAATGTGAGATTCCATTCTCCTATTTCTCTCTCATTTTATCTTGTTTCTAGTGGTTTATTGGTGTTTTAGATAACAAATTAAGGCTTAGGATAGTAATAAGTAGGATAAACAATTAGTATGTGCCCTACCCTTAACAAAGTCCAAGTTTGGCTAGGTGATTCATACTAAGCAAATAAGCAACAAGGACTACAACATAAACCGGATTATGATGATATAAAAAGCTTAAATAGATTCTTGTATGAACTATCAAGCAGTGAGATTCTAGCAAAACAAAGTTTTGTGGGATTCCACTGCCAACTAAAAGTCATGATAACAAAAATGGTGCACTACCAAATAACCATTTGCAACCATTTTGCAAGAGGCTCATGTGTGCACCATTTGACCGTGACCTTTCACCAACTATCAAAAAATTTGAGGAGCAACCGGGTGTTGGGATCTACAAAAGACCAACCCCACCCTACAAGAAGTTCAATTTTTTAGTCATCACTTTCTCTCACACGAAAATGTTTGGAGTTGCTGTCCAAGATCCATGATAGAGTGTAGAGTGCAAACTCAAGCGCATAACACAAGAATATAGGAGTGATAAGGAGTGAAGATCAATACAAGTACAAGCAAAGTTGAATAGTAACAAGATAGAAAAATAGAGTTGAATAGTGAGCAATGTTAGTTAGAATATAATCTAAATCGTGAAAGGTGGACAAAATTGTATGCAAGCTTGCAAAACTATCAAAATGGGGATTGCACTATGGAGTAGATTACTTGAAGAGCAGAAATTTAGAATTCTTGTTGTGGGATTGGAATTTTACAAACATGCCAATGTTAGAAGATTACAAAAGTACAAGTAAAATAAATTAGTACAAGCCAACCTTGTAATATGGACAAAAGACCATTGGCAATGAGCCTTAGGGGGAAATTGCACTCCATTTGGGCAGATTTATATCAATACTCCTCACAATAGGCTGAGTCATAATATGAAGTCCAAGACAAATGATATGTTTATAGGAAGGAAGTCCACTAATAGGTATAAAAAATAGTATCTTAAGGACACCTCTAGATGAGTAATAACCAAATTGATCATGAAGCTATTTTGATCAAACCTAACTTTGTATTTTAACTTGAATCAAGTAATTTTCTTCCAACTTCTACATAAAGGATAACTTATGAGTTGGGTGTAGATGTTCCATGAATGAGTACAACAATTGTTGGAGGACATGGAGTAGGGAGTAGCCATATATTATAGCATCCTTCATTGTGCACCTTTTATCTAGGAATGTGTTTTCTCAAGGAGAAGGAGAAATTTCCAAGTCACTTCCATCATCCATGTTACTTCATTTGGCCAAGGAAATATCATGATGCAAAAAAGGAGTATGCATGTACCAAGAAGTTTGTGTATGTCAACGAATCATACAATACCATTGTGATCACCAAAGAGGTACTTGTGGTGAAAGGCAAAATGATGGTCTCCAAGAAAAGAAAGAGAAACCAAGTCATGAGTATCTTTGGAAGAAAGTGGAAGTGGCAAAGCTAGGAGACAAGGTGGAAACAAGACCTCTAAGACCAATGAAGGTCATTTTGGCTCCAAGAAAAGGACCTCCCAAAAGGAGAGTAGATCAGGTAGTGATGACTCATTTATGGGCATCCTTTGCCTGAGGTCAATAACAAAGTACCAAAGGATGTAACAAATGATGATGCGTAGTTGTAATAAACACTTGAGGAAATTGCAAAGGCCAAGAGAAAGACACTAATGGAGGATGACAACAATGCACCCATCATGGTTCTAAAAATGACATCCATGCCAATACTTATTTTTTTCTCTAAACCTTGGGCACCAATAAAACCTTATAGTAAACTTGATCGAATGTAAAATGTAAAATGTAATTTTGGGGGCACAATCCAAACAAGGTCCCAAAAATGGCTGACAAAGTAAAAATATAGGGAAGCAAAAGGTAGGAAACTAAAAGATTGCACCATAGCTCATCTACAAGAGGTGACAACCAAATTGACATAGCAAACAAGATGACATTAGAACCCATTAATATGGAGAGTGCACTTTATGAAGCACCACCAACACTCTTCACAGTGTTATACAACCAAGCCTCAACAACCTTTGTAATGAGCAATACATTTGAAGATTCTCTCTTTTTAATTATAAAAACCATCTTTTCACATATCTTTCCATATAAACCCCTTCAAGATAAGTTCATAAGTATGTAGATTTCATCTACTCTATACTGACATGTTTGATTTTTATTCTTAATAATAATTTTTTGAATAAATAATGAGATAATCATAGATAGAATAGATGTTCATAAATTATAGATATAATAGAATTTATAAATTCAGAAATTTGCATGAAGCATAACAACCACTTATATTATGAGTAGATGATCCTCTTTGCAAAAGTTAATGAGATTAATCAACATAATATTTCAAATAATAAAACAAAATACTTGAAAATGAATCACAAACATACTACAAAACTACTTTATTGTTAACTTAGTCATAGATCTACTTTGATGAAAACATTTATAAGATATCTGAATGGGAGATCAGCTTTTGAGAACATCGTCAGATCCACATGGATTATAAATCAAATTCATTATTTTTCCATTAGTTTGATTGTTTAAGTTTAGAAGTAATTGATTGTTAGTTCCAAGAAAACACTTTTTGTCATCTATTTCTAGAAATATTTGATAATCATAACTCTTTATATTTTATAGGTCTGTAATAAAATTTTTTTTATTGATTATGTTTAACACGTTGTTTATGTTATTCTTCTATTGTTGTTATCTAGAGTTTCCTTTCTTTTACCCTGCATGCGATGGCAACGGTTCTTTTCCATGCAATATTACAATTTCTTTCTGGATAATTGTATGCGAAAAGATTAATTATTATAAACAATTCAAAACGGGACACTTGGATCTGATCATGTATCCAAAAATTTGTTTTTTCAGAGATTTACGAGGTAAAGAACAATCCAAGTATCAACAATCACATCTGACCATATGAACAAACCAAGATTCGATAATAAACTCAACCATGTAATCACGCAACTTTTTCCGAGATTATATAGAGTTTAAGAGAAAAAAAATCGTCCTAAGGATCACACATTTATAACTAAGATTTAAAATTCTTGTATTAAAAGAACATAAAATTGGAACTAGAGTGAAGAAAAAATGATTTATCTTCCCGATGACTTTCTTCCACGCTTAAAACATATAACCAAGGGAAATTGTGACACCCCTGGGAAATCAAATTTAGAGGGGGATTCTGGGATTTAAGTGTTGATGAAAGTATCCTTTTGAGAAGGTTGTTACTACAGAAAATAAATTAAACATCAATTTCTTCATGCATTCTTGAAATGAAAATGTTCGCAGGTAGTGAACATTTTCCAACCACCAGTGTAGTGACGGGTTCACTCTAACCTTTTGAAGGGTTGCAATGGACGGTGAGATGACGGCTCTGTTGACGGAGTACCACAGCCGTCTGAAATTGGACGGTGGGGTTTCCAGGCATTGCTTCATTCACGAGTGTGGGAATCGTGAGGGTTCGAATTTTAGTAAGTCTCGGGGTTTTGTGAGGTTTCGGGCCTCGAAAATCTTCTTGCTTCGTTGATCGAGGAAGACCAAGTGCAGGAATAGGTTGCGGGAGAAGTTTCTAGCTATGGACGAGAGCTTGTATGATGAGTTTGGTAATTACATTGGACCGGAGATTGAGTCAGACGAGGATGAATTAGATGCGGAGGAAGACGAGGATGAGCAAGGGAGGCCAGACACCAATGGACTCACAGATGGAGAGGAGGCTTGGATGGCAAATGTGGATGGTGGAGATGGGCAGTTCAATGACGAAGAAATGGAGACTGAAGGAGCTGTTGTTCTGGCTGAAGATAAGAAGTATTATCCAACAGCAATGGAGGTACGCTTTGACTGTTTTTTGCACCGCCACGTTACTTTGTGATGTTTTTTACGTCTAAGCCATTTACTGGATCCTTAGCGTTTTTTCAGTAGACTGTTCCGAGTGTTTCTCCTTTTCTCTTCATTTTGTCTGCTTCATAGACTTGAATTTTAAGTTTCGTAACGTGATAAAAAAATGCATGCCACAGTTAGGACATGGGAAAATGAGAAAACAAATAACGCAAGACGAGAAGACTACTGAAACTCCTTGAACAGCCACTCGGAAGCAAGAAAGCCCGTTGATTGTAGGACAGTGATAGGGGCGAGCTTCTAGCTGTAAAGTCCTCCGAAGCCCTCGTGCAGCTCTGTTCAACCCACTCTCTTCATTCAACTATTACTACCTACCTACGTAGACGCACATATCATATGCCATTTTTGTTTACAGGTTGAAGTTTCAATCTGAGAGTGTCGTGCTGGCTTGTAAGCCAGACTAGACTAATCTTTGTCCTCCAATTCGTGCCGTCAGCGGTGATCGTCTTGATCAATTGAAGAAGACTTGTAATGCGAGTGCTAACAATGTATTCCTTTTATTTAGGTTTATGGAGAGGGCGTGGAGACGCTTGTTATGGACGAGGATGCTCAACCTTTAGAAGAGCCAATTATCAAACCTATCAAAACCAAAGTTTTTGAGGTAGCCGCGAGGGATGGTCTTTCAACGTATGTGCAGACGGAGTTCATGCTCGGTCTTATGGAGAATCCGGCGCTCATACGGAATGTTGCTTTGATTGGTCATCTTCATCACGGGAAAACTCTTATTATGGATATGCTTGTGGAGCAAACCCATGAGATCAATACTTTGGATCCTGACAGTGAGAAGCATTTGAGATACACTGACACACGTATAGATGAGCAGGAGAGACAAATTTCCATAAAATCGGTGCCTATGTCCTTAGTGTTGGAAAACAGTATTGGCAAGTCGTATCTGTGCAATATAATGGACACACCTGGTCATGTGAACTTCTCCGACGAGATGACTGCCGCTTTAAGACTGGTCGACGGTGCGGTAGTTGTCGTGGATGCTGTGGAGGGAGTCATGGTATGTAGGAACAGAAATCAAGATCCAGTGTATATTGCATGTCATGAAGTGATGCATACTGGTAACGAGGTCGATGGAAAGAGAGGCCGGAACTTTTAGGTTGCAATACTTGTGTAGGTCGTTAGAACATACTTTTCCCGCCGTTCTCGTTTCTTGCAAAATTGCTACACCAACTGAGCAGCTCTGAGTCTACTGTCTTTGCTTGGATGGTATGGATTCTAACTCACTTTCCTTTCTACAGGTCAATACAGAGAGATCGATCCGGCACGCTCTGCAGGAGAGACTGCCAATCGTGCTGGTGATAAATAAGGTGCTAATATAGAAGTGTGTTGTAACTACTATTCTGCCGCAGCTAACGAATTCCCGAACATGCTGAAGACTGCTATGTTCTTTTCCAGTTGGTCTCTTTCCACGTGGACGTAATGGTTCTCCCTTCCATGACAGGTTGACAGGTTGATAACGGAGTTGAAGCTTCCACCAACAGATGCATATCATAAACTTCGCCATACTTTGGAGGATTTGAACAGCCTTATGTCTGCATATTCGGTAGGGGGTGAAGGTCCACAGCAATTTGATCCAGTGTTTGGCAACGTGTGTTTTGCCAGTGCAACTGGTGGTTGGTCGTTTACTCTTCTTTCGTTTGCCAAGCTATATGTGAAGCTGCATGGCATCCCATTCGATGCAGCAAAGTTTGCTACTCGCCTTTGGGGAGATTTGTATTACCACCCCGACACAAGAACTTTCAAGAGGAAGCCTCCAACCAACGGAGGCGAGAGGTCATTTGTGCAATTTATCTTGGAGCCACTTTACAAGATTTACAGCCAAGTCATAGGTGAACATAGAAAGAGTGTGGAGTTGACACTACAGGAGCTCGGAGTCACTCTGAGCAACTCTGATTACAAGCTCAATGTCAAGCCTTTGTTAAAAATAGCGTGTAGTTCTGTGTTTGGCGGTACCACTGGTTTCACTGACATGTTGGTACAGCACATACCATCTGCAAAAGAAGCTGCCCCTATTCGAATTGAGCATACGTACACTGGCCCACATGACACAGCACTTACCCAATCAATGAAGGAGTGTAACTCTAGCGGGCCACTAATGGTTAATGTTACCAAACTTTACCCAAAGGCGGACTGTAGTGTTTTTGATTCCTTTGGGAGAATTCTCAGTGGCACTATACACACGGGACAGTCAGTTCGGGTTCTTGGAGAGGGTTATTCACCCGATGACGAAGAAGATATGGCCGTCAAAGAAGTGACCAAGCTGTGGGTATATCAAGCTCGATATAGGATTCCAGTTACTAAGGCTCCAGCTGGATCATGGGTGCTGATTGAGGGTGTAGACGCCTCGATCACCAAGACTGCTACTTTATGTCCTGAATATTTAGAAGAGGATGTTTACATATTTAGACCACTTCATTTCAATACTCTTTCCGTTGTAAAGACAGCAACTGAACCATTGAACCCCAGTGAACTGCCAAAGATGGTGGAAGGTCTCCGCAAAATTAGCAAGAGTTACCCTCTTGCAATCACCAAAGTGGAGGAGTCAGGAGAGCATACAATTCTTGGAACAGGAGAAATATTTTTGGATTCTATTATGAAAGATCTTCGTGAGCTCTACTCGGAAGTAGAGGTCAAGGTGAGTCGATAATCCGATTCTGCTAGCATCTTGAAATGATCTACTGGTGGGAAGGGTGGAGTTCCCAGAAATAGTCTGTTTTTCTTGAACATTGTCTTTTCCAGAAGTTGAAAAGCAATTCGGTTGTTGTGTGGTCAGGTTGCAGATCCCGTTGTCTCGTTCTGTGAGACTGTAGTGGAGACCTCTTCTCTGAAGTGTTTTGCTGAGACTCCTAACAAGAAGAACAAACTTACGATGGTAAGACCACGCCTCTTCCGACTTTGAATATTGTAGCAGAGTATGATAAGGAGCTTGAAGAGATTGATTCTTACTTCTACTAAATGTTCAGACCGTGTGGGGATCAAGCGTTGTGGTGTAAAAGTACAAGCTGATTACTTTGAATGCCTGAATGTACAGATTGCCGAACCGCTGGAAAAGGGTTTAGCGGAAGACATTGAGAATGGAATCGTGAGTATTGACTGGCCCCGCAAAAGATTGGGAGACTTCTTCCAGAACAAATACGACTGGGATTTACTTGCAGCTCGTTCTATATGGGCCTTTGGTCCGGACAAGCAGGTACTGGGCTCCATTCGTTTCTTCTAGGGTTCTTTACCTCTTTGAAGTTCAAACATCGAGTCTGGGAAGTTTTGGCTCTAGCGGCCTAACACAAAATAGTCTATTATCGAGATGAAGAGTACTAATGGAGTTGAATACCACCAAATTTGATAATTGTTCTGCTGCTGGTACCGTGCGTGCTGTAAGTGAGCACTGGTGCAATTATGACCGTCATAGCTTGATGAGGATCATTAGCTTTCCTAACCATGTTTGTACCTAGATGGGTAGAACTCGTGCTGATGTTTGAGCCGGTGCATACTCTTCAGGGGCCAAATATCCTCCTGGACGATACCTTACCCAGTGAGGTGGACAAAGGGTTGCTTTCTGCTGTTAAGGATTCGATAGTCCAAGGGTAAGCGCCTTACGACATTCTTTTGATTAAACACAAACTTCATTTGTCTTGCCATTTTCTTTTTACAAATGTTGATAAATGTTCCTTCCATTCTGCCTCGCGAAAATGATCTCAAAATGGAAATGAGGGTAACTAGAGCTCTTCTTTCCAAACATGACCTATACTTGTAATTACTAAGAACCATGCAAATCAAATGTGACGGGTTTTGCATACCATTACGCCATATAATTAAGATGTATGCAGACATACTCATACTTTCCTCCCTATGTATCTGACTGTGATGACGATCTTTATTACGTTACTGTCACAACTCAGAGTCAGTCCTGTCGGACGTGGGTATGGAACCGGGGTGTTTACAACGGGTTCAATATCCGTCCTCAATAAGTCAGATATTAACACCCCTGTCGGCCCGGGCTGATATGTAGTTTTCTCTAATAGCATTTAGTGTCCTCTTACGAATACATGTCAACAAGGGTCGAGTTTTCGGGAGGAAGATCCATGGAGTTCAGACTGGTAAGCTGACCTAAACTGTTTCAGAATTTCATTAGTACTTTATATTGGAAGTTTTAACTTGTACACGGACATAACATGCAGATTTCAATGGGGTGCTCGTGAGGGCCCTCTCTGCGATGAACCAATTCGAAATGTCAAGTTCAAAATTTTAGATGCAATTGTTGCCCAAGAACCCCTGCATCGAGGCGGCGGGCAAATCATTCCCACATCCAGGCGTGTTGCATATTCAGCTTTCCTCATGGCCACACCGCGCCTCATGGAACCTGTCTATTTTGTCGAGGTACGCGTCTGGAAGACACACTGGCCCCCACATTTTGTTGACTGCTTTGCCTGTTTCTGACATTGATGTTCATTGAGACAAACACCTTTTTCTAGTACAGGTCAAGATCTTTATATTGATGATTTCCCTTAGCACCCAATTTTGCGTCATTCCGTAAGAGTTGGACATTGGCAGCAACCGTGCCCAGCTCCTTCTCGTCTTGGTTCGATACTTGTTTAACTCACGGTGGGATCAAACATTAAGTAGCCGAACTCCTTAACGAACGTAGTGTCCCGTTTGCTTACTGGCGGGTTGTATTTGTGCAGATCCAAACGCCAGCTGATTGTATGTCAGCTATATACACGGTGCTGTCAAGGAGGCGTGGACATGTCACTGCAGATGTGCCTAAGCCTGGCACGCCTGCCTATATCGTCAAGGTATTGACCTCCTTTACCCTCTTAGTACAAGAAGAAGAGAGTATTTTTGATAAGGTGACTACTAAAAATTATCACGGTCAGTGACAATTCTGTATTACGCTTAGTTGAACAGACCAGTCTTGTGGACTGACAGGATGAAGGAATTTTGAAACTTGTATTCGTAGGTCAGTAAAACAACCTAGAAGTATTACATAGGATTCCAGCTGGACTTTTGTTGATCGCATGTCAAAGATTATTTCTACCCCTTTGTCTTTTCTGACTCGTCTGTTGATAACTGTGCAGGCCTTCCTACCAGTGATCGAATCGTTTGGATTTGAAACAGATCTTCGATATCACACGCAGGGGCAGGCCTTCTGTTTGTCTGTTTTTGATCACTGGTCAATTGTGCCCGGCGATCCTCTTGACAAATCGGTCGTCCTCCGTCCTTTGGAACCAGCTCCTGTACAACATCTTGCCCGCGAGTTTATGGTGAAAACTAGAAGGAGAAAAGTATGTTTTTCTAAACCCTCTAATTCCACGCCGAACATGTACGAATTTCTGACTTTTATTTTCCTTCATCTTTTGACACCCTTCATTTGTGAATCATGCAACCAGGGAATGAGTGAAGACGTGAGCATCAACAAGTTTTTTGACGATCCCATGTTGTTGGAGCTTGCCCGCCAAGATACCGATCTGCAGCAAATACTCTGATACTGTCAAATTCGTCAACGCCTACCTGACGTTGGTTGCCCTGGAGAATATGAACATTAGAAATTGATACACATCAGGGTTTGCAGCTGTACTCATCCAGTACTGAGGTCTCTGTAGTCCAAGGCTTCCTAGAGTGCTCTTGTGGAGAGCTTGTACATTATATTCTAATTGATATAAGCAGTTCAAAAGTGGATGTAACTTCCAGCGCGAGTGGTTTTGTACCCAATTGTCCATAAAATTTAGAGACAGATCGCTTGAATTTCTGTAGTCCTCTGTACAACTCAGTGCATTATTTGGGGCAATCTTACCACAAAATATTACCACTTCCTTTCCTTCAGTTCAAACTACAATCCTCAATTTTGTGCGACTTCACCTCATCGAACAGGGCGTTCTAATTCGTTCGTGCTAATTCGTTCGTTCGTGCTTCTGATTACCGGGCGAGGCGGTCATTTTAGTACCATGAAGAAATGTTCTTTCGTGACAATGTTTTGAGCGCCGCTTTACCTCCGTTAACCCAAGTTAACCCAATGCGATTTCAACCTTTCACGGCATGTTATCTTATCTGGCATCGAAATTTTACGTTTGGTAGGTAAAGTATCGGATCTCGTTAACGGAAATCGATGATTGTTGATGTGTTTCGGTGGTGGGTGGATTAGATAATCTCTCGTTAGTAACGTTATGATCTTCCGTGTGTCTTGGACCTTCGAAATTTATGTGTCTTCGACCTGCGAAGTATGTGTCATCTGTTGTCAGAAGCATGAACGACCGCAACGTGAGATCTAATCTCAGCCGAGTACTTTATATTCAACGGGATATCATGCAGTCGAACACGGATCCGGGCCCTTCTTCAGTATGAGTGCTGTCTTGGTCGGGCCTTCAGAACCTTGTGATTATGAGCCGAGATGGACTTCAACAGCACCCCAGCCTTGGCATACAACTTTAACGGCACCTTAAGATGGCAGAAAGTCTTAGAGCTAGAAGAACGCGACTGCGAGTGAAAACAAGAAGGATGGGAAGAAGACCCCATCAAGCCGAAAGTCTTAGAGCACCCTCTAGTCTTAAGATGGTAGAAAGTCTTGGAGAAAAGGGCGACCGCTTAGAAAACACGAAGCATGGGAAGAGCACCCTTTGTAGTTTGACGCCTCATGCCAGTCCTAGCTGGCATTGAAAATTGCAAGTAGTTGAGCTTTGTTTTTCTCAATATTCATTATAACATAGAGGAGAAAGGGCACCGTAGAGTGTTGCACTTTTACTTGTGATTAGAAAGTGTGACTTACTTTTGATTATAAATTGGGAAGGAGTAAAGTGAATGTTCCGGTTTTTACTTAGTTATATGTATTGATGTATTTGAAACCTTCAAATTTAATTTCAATTCTAAAGACAAGTGCCGAAAGAAGATGACTTGAAAATGGATAGTTTTGAGAAGAAACAGATAGCAAGGAGCATTATGATGTCCAAGATCTAGTAGGAAGATACGTTGAACAATATCAAGTATTGGAACGACGGATTATATAATTCAAGTAAATACTCATTGACTAAGGAACACAAGGGAGTAAATAAGGGAACAGGACTTATCAAAGAAATTGTAAAGATTATTATCACACGTTAAGGTAGAGGATTACAAGGTGTGTCATTTATAAAATACGAAGCGCTACAACATATAAGTTTTATTTTCAGGAATTCTGATAGGTTTGATTATGCATTGGATCGTTGGTTTATTCTGAAGTTAAGTTCCATTTTCAATTTGAAGATAAGAAGTATTCTTTTGAGATCATATTTTTAAATTTGGGAGGAGTATTTGCAAGATAGGATTGACAAATGAGCTTCCAATCAATTAAGAAGAAACTTTGGAAAAGAATTGAATGTGAGATCCAAGTGCATAAATCTTTTAGTGATTTATGTTAAGGACTAGTTACTCCTCAATTTGTAATAAATTTGGAGCATTCTCATTTAAATATTCACCCTATTGATCAAGCGTCTACATCATACATCAAGGTAGTAAGTTGCTAAGCTTGTACTACTTTGGGTTGAGGATGTGTACTCAAAGTGAGATGGTTAATGATGAACTCTTTGGTTTTCAATGCCAAGTCCAAAACCATAATTAGAGGTCGTGTTCTTAGTGTTGATGACTTTAAATCTTGAGTTCTATCAAAGCTAGTTCTAGATAGGGGTGGTTGTATCTTCTTGTAGAATGCTTGCTTGATCTCTTTACCACTTCAAGTACATGGGTCAAAATTGAGGTTGCTCATGTCTACTTGTTAATATCATTAAAGCCAATAGTTCTAGTCTCAATCATACATAAAATACCAATCAAAGTAAACAATTTTGTTAATATTCCCTTCTATTTGATTAGTGGTAGTTTGACATAGCCAATCATGAACCTATTTGCCAATCGTTTCATTGTTTACAAGTGGATTTACAAGTGGCATTGTGCTCTAACCTTTCAATGACATTTCAAGATAATGATAATGTGTAAGGTTGTCCAATGACTATTCATATTGATTCTAAGTGAGAACATATGATTGTAATTGTGTAGCCTATCTAGTTGGATAGGTATATTGGTGATTTTGTATAACTAGAAGATTTTTCCTTGCAAATTTTCCTCTTGCAAACTAGCTACTTGTAGATTAGGTCTTTGTTACTCTCTTTCAATTTCCTCCTCTAGTTATCTTTGCTTTCCCACATCTACTAGATATTAGTATACTTCTTCACTTTCTTTCTCCTTTATATGGTCACCAAATGTTCTAAAGAAAGCCTTAATGATCTATCATATATATCCTCTAGCCTCTATCATATATATCACACAATTTTGCAAAACTTTATATATCTTTTCTATTTTCATAGCAATCTTACAAGAATTCCATTCATTTTTCTTAAACTAATGTATCCTATTGTATGTGCTAGTTGTTAGGATTTAGTGATTTGTAATCATCTAGACTTGCAAAGATGTTGATCTACAAATCTCATCAATTGCTTTTGCAATATTCAGAAAAACACAATATTAAGCATTTGATAATTCATTGTGCTTGGAGTATTTTAAAGGTTTAAAACAAAATATTAAGCATTTGATGATTCATTGTTCATGGAGTATTTTGAAGGTTTTTGGATTTTCCTTCCTCAATGTATCTCTAATATTTCTTTGCATAATATCTTCTTTTTCCTTTCTCCTTCTCTCACTCCATCTAATTGCTCTTTCCATCCTTAGTACTTGTATTTATATGAATTTCTCATATACTTGACATATATTTCCTAGTACACATCTAAGGCAATTGTATGTACACGATATCACCTACAATTATTGATCTTACTTGTCTAAATCCTTGTAACTACTCAAACTTGCTTTCTTTGTTGAGACTCAATATGTGACACTTTATAAAGAGTACAACTTTGTTCTTTGCTCCTTTAGTCTGAATTTTTTAGGTTTGAATTTAGCACAACCACAATTTACCTTTCAACCTAAATTGGGCTTGTGATGCAAAAACTAGACTTACGCATGAAATTTTAGAACTAAGTATTAAACAAAGAAGTTACGCTCTAGATATTCAACCCATACTTGCTATATAAAGCCCTAACTTCAATTGCTTAGACACCTACATTTTTATTTATCTTTGTGTATTAGAGCTAAGTTACTGCAACATATAATTCTTCAAGAAAGTAAGAAATAAGACTTCATTGAATATAAATATGCAAAACTCATGTAAAACTGCATTTTCATTTCAAAGAAAAATATCCTTATACACTTTCATGAAGGCAAAAACAAAGTGTAGCTCTTGCAAGAAGTTTAGCAATTTAGCAATCAACCGGATTTTCTTTTGTTAATGACCCTTTTGGTGCACTAAATGGAGAACAACACACAATAATGAGAATACTTGGAACTTAAATATATCTTATCTAAAATGATCAGAGGTATTAATGCATTTAAGTATATACTTCAAAATGTCACTCATGGTATGAAGTCTAGTTTTGATAATATGGAGGTCTAGAAAATCTTAAATAATATCTTATGTATAATCTACATGATTTTTGACATTTGAGATCTCTCATATAAGATAGAATTGTAATAAAATGATTCATCTTAATGAAGGTGAAACTAAAGTATCCAATCTTGAGAAAGCAATGCATCATCCTCAAAAATTATCAATGTTATTTGGATGAGACATCACTAATATACAAGCTTCTTCTTCAAAGTGTCTAAAGTACTCTTGGAGTATTGAAGATATCTTTTTATATGATCACTAGCTAAGGAATTAATGTAATTTTTGAAAATACCTTCTAAATCAAACCTTCTAATGCATAATTATAAAAAATAGAGCTTGTTAATATTGGTCTCTAAAAACTTGCCACTTTAATTCTTTGTGATGTAAAAAACATATATTGTAATGCACAAGTTTCTCTAGGATAAAGATGTACAACATTGTACACATATGATGAACTCTATTTTAATAATCTATTACTTACTAAAACTTGAAGTAAAATTAAATAAATAGAATTTTCTTTCATTGTCTAATATTCTCTATCATTACACTTTCATATTTTCATAATCCTATAAATTACATCACTCTAAGTTGGCATTCAAACTTGTATACAATAGCAATTAATGAATGAAAAATAAGACTATTTAAGTAACTTGAATCAACAAACTATTGGTTTTCATATAAACACATTTTTCTCTAAGAGGTATTACTAATATTTTTGCCAACTTAGATTGACATTAAGTTTAAGTGCCAAAGTACAAGTACTGTTAAGTCTATGGATTACAACAGGATTGCTAGTTCCACTAGTACAATGTTTGTTGACAAAAAAACTAGAGAAAGGTTGCTAGACCTCCCTACCATAGAAGTGCCAAATGGGTTACAACAGGATTGTTGGTTCCACTAGTACAATATCTGTTGACAAAAAAACTAGAGAAAGGTTGCTAGACCTTCCTACCATAGAAGTGCAGAATGCCAAGGTCCGAAGATCCAAGACCTTGAATGCCAAGATCCAAAGCTACATACTCATATTAACCCATGTCAATTATTTCAAGCCCGAACAAATTTTACTAATAAACCGTCATAACATACTTGTCTCTTCTTGTGAAACTTATTGGTAACATAATCTCAAGAAATCTGAAATTTTATTTTCACCTCAAATTTATTACTTGTTTCCTCAAATGCCTTCATTCATAATCCTTTGTTGCTGGTTTCTAGAGAATAATAATAATTTGTGGTGTTGTGTTTTGCGCATACATTTGATCAACTTAGTTAGTGGATGAATGAGTGCCAAATATGTTAATATTCATAATGTTGTAAGGTAATGGTGGTGGTTAGTTGTATACATCACTACAAAACATACATTGTTGTCATCATACTACAATATAGAAGCACAACTCATAAAAAATTCATACATGAACACTAAAGTATCACGATAATTAGTTTAATTTCCACACAACTCTGATCAACAACTCAACTCTCAATTCAAGAAATTTCCATAAATATGCTCTGATTACATAATCAAGCTACACCTACTGTAGCTAAGGACTCCAAGTGATGCTTGCTGGCCTTTGTCCCCATAGTCAAGAACTTGAAGGCTTAACTCACTGTTTGGCCGCCACTAAGTAATCTCTGAGCAATCACAGGTATAAGTAACTAAGACTAACACTTTAGTGTCTGAGCAAACTAGCTTTGGCATTGAAAATTTCATGATGTTCATTTTTCATATATAAATTTTCAGTTGTCAATATCATACACTATAGAAGCATAACTCATATAGAAGTCATGCATGAACTCTAAAGTGCCACAATTTCTCATGTAGCTAGTGATTAGGTCCCTCTAACTCCAGATAGTCATCTAATTCAAGTATGTAATATGCCATATGGTGGGCAAAGATCAAGAGACCATGTGCTATTGAGCCCCATTGTCAGTTTATTATCTACAATCTATATCACATATAGAGTGAACTAGCCATAGGTCAAGTACATCAAGGATATAACCACTATCCTTGAGGAAACACCATGAGGGGAAGAGTCAAATATACCATATGCATCCTCTCAAAAATTTTTCACACACCAACATAATAGTAGTTCCACCAAAAGAGCCACATAAAAAACATCATAAGCCTACACGTACAATTGTAAAGCTTGGGTCCATAATGCCATCAATGCTTGGGAGGTGGCATGGCATACAAATTAGCACATGATCCTTCTAAATAACACCATTAGGTCCTTTCAGCATAAGGACTTTGCAAGGCAAAATTTCACACACTCTCAAGATAGAGCGGCCTATAGTCACATCAAGTGTCATTGATATAATCTATTGTAGTTATATATAATCACCTAGATGAAATTTATGGATCAAGAGTTTATAGCTTCCTCCTCAAAAATTAGCATAACATAAGATATCCCTATGTTGAGCAATTGCTTAGTTCTCAAATGCCATCAACATCACTCGCCAAAAGATCTCTGCTCATTGAGAACATGTGCACCCATATGTTTGGATAATCCAAGTCCAACACTATAGTAGTATCATGACAAATGGCTATAAGTAAATCTGGATCTTGTCCATAGAGTAGAAAGTAAGGAGAGAAGGATGCTAAGGAGGCTTGCCAATCCAACTACAATACTCCATGTCCAACCAAGGTAATTGGAGATCCCAATCTCCCAAGTAGCCCTTTTGCAGAATGTACTTATGCAATCCTCTTCACCATCTAAACCACTCTCTGTACTAAGCTATCTACCTCAAGGCTGTTAATCAGCCTATCTCTCACTAAGGATGAACATTTGATGGCTATTATGGTAGCATATCATGGACTAAGAAAGCAAAGAACCCCAAATCCATCATACTCATCCAAGGCTAACACTCCAAGACTCAAACCATTGCTCACTAGAGAACTCAATGAGAGAAAGATAGTTGCAAATGAAAGGATGCTGAGTACCTCCTCACCCTTAGTTTATATACTAGTGAAATAGTTACACATCAAAGTTACTAATTATTGGAGTAACTCAAGTTACTTGGCTAAAAGTCAAATAAAGTAAAAAAGCTAAAGGAATATCCATACTCATAGGAATATTCTCCTAAGCATTATCTTGATCCAACCACTAAGTTAAGTATTCCTTCACATTGGCTATCCTTGGACTGTAGAAGAATCCAAAACAAAAAGGTTTGTGGGCCCAAGAGTTCTCAATTCTTTCCTCAAAGCCAAACACCTAAGAATAGTACCAAGTCAATGCACTAAAATCCAAAATAGTGGTGCTCATCTTTTCCACTTCCTCTAAATTAAGGTTCCCTCTCTCTTAACTATGACTATCTTTAGCTAATCATGACTAATGTAGAACCATCTTTTATCTTTATATAAATAATATCCCTTAAGTACTTATAATACCAAACTAAATATCACATAGCACATACATGCACAAATGGGTATTATAGAGCAATCTAGGGAAGTAGTGCAGTGATCAATCAAGGCCTTGTCACAAAAGACTTGAAACTCTCCCAAGAACTCTATACCTTGATCAGTTAAGACCTCAATTGGTGCACCAAATGGCTAAGAACTCAATCTAGGAACAATTAAGCAATCACTTCATTGGAATTTTCAATAAGTACCACCAACTCAATCCCTATAGAGCAGTGTTACACCATAATTAAAACATACCAATGATGTCTCACAATCAATGGCAAAGATCCAACAAAGTCTAAACTCCAATAATAACCCAATTCTATGATCGGGAATATATGTAACTCCAACAAAGTCTAAACTCTAATAATAGCCCAATTCCATGATAGGTAATAGATGTAATTGTGGCATAGGGGCATTAAATGATGTTATAACTTGGGCACAAACCACATATCATGCAACAAACTATTGTACATGGGTTTGCATACTACGCTACCAATAATGACTTTGGTGTAAGCTATATGTTTGCTTTATTCCAAAATGTCCTAGCTCCTCATGAGCATGTCATACCCACTTTGATTGAGATAGAAAGGGTGTTATTTGCACTTTACCATCCTCCTATACAAAAAGAAGATGTCTACCCTCCAATCTAAATTCCTTGGCTTGCTGAAGGACATAATTCCTCTCTTTGGCACCAATTATGCCACTCATAACACCAATGTAAAGATAATCCATCACTAAGACACCATCATGAACGTCTTGTTGACTTGTACCAATATCTCCACCCTCTAGATCTATAATCACAACAACTCCTCCTATTTATATTGAAAGAGATACTATCAAAGCCTAAAAAAAATACATAGAAAGGTAGATGCATGCCAACCTAACACCATCTCCTCATCTATCTTACCATGCTAACATGCTCTGACCTGGTCTTGTTGGTTAGTATATGGATTTCTACTCACATCTACATCATAGTTCACTATTCTAGGTCTATGAATAGTTATGAAATCATACTCTTGTAAGATTGATTGATTCAAAGCAAGAGTAGAGGCCTTTTGAGGCTAGTTTGGTAGAGAATGTTTTAGCTATAGTGATGCTAGCCAAGAAGGATATGCATGGCAATAGGAAAATATGTAGAGCTCACTATCCTATCAACCGATAGACCAAGGGTGATTGGAATACTATGCTTACACCAAAAGAGATATTTGATGCAATTGAGGATACAAAGGTCTTTATTACTTTGGATCTTTTAGCAATCATTAGTTGCCAATCTTACATTGCTCAACCAATCCAAGGCTCAAAATCTAGGTCAAATAGTTCAATTCCATAGCTTGACCTAACACCTAATGCTTGGATGCTCCTAAAATTATTGAAAGGGCGGTAATACCAACATTGAATCACTCATTCTCTCTCATTTGCATTGGACTCCACCAATTGTTATAACTATGAGTCCCAAACAAGTCCAAGACCTCCCTTTGAAAAGCATGGGAGCTTAGGAAACTCATGAGTGTGGGTAAGGTGGCTTTGGAGTGCCCAGCAAGGTTTACTATTGACATAAGTGACCTATCAACCACTACCACTATTTGAGATTGGTGCCCAACATCCAAGATATCATCCAAGATCCAACAATCAGATGTGATGGTCATTGAATACCATCATATGCACAATGTAAAGCCTCTCCAAGTAAGATGTTTGTCCACCAAAGATGAAGACAAAAAGTCTATAATCCAACTCTAGTTGCATCTAACAACACAACAAGTCCCATCCAAGAGTGGACCTGATGGGTATTTACCACCAATTGTTTGCAAGAATCACCCATCAAAGGGATGTTCTCCAAAATGTAGGTGGTAGAAACAACCTGATGAATATGGAAATATCATAGTTTACAAAAAATCTCCTAAAACACACTAAAACAAGGATCCTATAGACCTTGATCACGACTACCACAAGTATGTCCTTGACATGGCTATCTAGAAATCACCAAATTAATGGTACCATATCTCTTTAGATCTTGCACTCCCAACAAGGAGATATCTAATGGTAGGGTCTTCTAGTAACCCTTGATTGTTGACATCAATAATAACTCAAGATACTAATAGTCCAAGTGTGCACACATGATGTAGAGAGAAAATTTCATGAGAGAAATCTCATTTCTCTCCACATACAACTAACTTTGAACCTGTATACCTACTTGTAGTACCACATCTAGTCCAATGCTAATTCCACCAAACAACTCCAATAAGCATACTTCCTTTATTGGATACTACCAAGCAATAAGTGTGGTATCCAAAGGTGACAAGGTAATGGACTTTGGAGGCTCATTCTCAAATTGGTCCATTGGTGGTACAAAGGCTCCACTTTAATCCTCTTACACCAACCTATCTACATGATGCTACAACTCCAAAACTCCATAGTGGAACATCCAAGGTGAATGGAACAACCTCAATCATATTCCAAATCCAAGTGATCTCCTCTCATATTGGGGTATCCTCTACATGGGTGTTCCATTCCAATAAGGCACTAGGAAAAGTAACATCATTGAAATTGATGCCATGGTCCCTAATTATAGTGAGCCAAGATTGCCACTACTAAGGCATATTGGTAGGTAACATATACATCCTTCACTTGATTGCCAACATGTAGTACCATTAGCTAGAAAAATTAACTATAGGTGAAAATTGGCTTGGTAATATTTTTAGAGATCTTATGCATGATGGTCTAAGTAGATTAGATAAAAGAGTCACCAAAAGAGTACTTCTACTAATAGGGCAAAGTCCAAAAAACACCAAAAAATTAAGAGCTAATTTTGGAGGCCTAAATGAAAAAATTAGGCCTTGAAAAAAGCATGATTTTCCTTTTTAATGAAAAAAAGATGCCTTCTTCCACCCTTCTATTTATCTCATTGAGATGTTTTCAATGGTATCTCATCCATGCTATTTTGAACTTTTGATAGAAATATTCTCAAAAGATTCTAGTTGGTCAAACTTGTTTGACCAACCAAATAGAATGAAGGTTGACATGTCACCAATCCATGCATCTAATCCAAAGGTGAAGTTCTCTCGAAATGGATCTTCTTCACTATAATAAAGACAAAGTGTTCCCTTGAGGCATCAAAGTTTTTTGGGAGTTCTAATCTTGTAGCTTCTATATTTCGGCCATTACAACGGTATCCAAGCAGGTGTTCTAATCCAAGTGAGTGGATCACCCCTCTTGGAGGACAATTGACAAGCTATTGAGAGAGTAATTTTGAGTATAGAAAGAGTAGTCTAGATTGAGAGGTTGGATATTTTGGAGAGAGGATGGATGGATCCTCTAAAAGGAAAATTTCCAACACCTAAATTTCCATTCTCAAATACTTTCCACATCATGATTATGTACATCCAAAGTAAGCAAGTGAGAGTGCACCTCATTTACCATTTTGGAGTAGATTTCATGGACATAGTAATGAATTTGCCAAACCTTGTGATTTTACCTATTATGATATACAATAGAGAATGAGACTTGACAATTTACATTTTATTATGATGCAATGAATTTGAATAATCCTCTTCCTTTCAATACCTCAAGTAAAAATCCATTATGTAGTTAGGCCAAAATTGATGTTTAGGGATTTTGTGATTTGCAATTTTGGTGAGGAGGATGATCAATAAATGATAGCATTTGAGGTCCCAATGGTAGTCCAAATAGTTTTCATCTGTTTGTGAGTGATCATATTACCTTTTATTGAAGTAGGAAGTATCTATTGAGAGTTCATAGTGTATGAATCATAGAGCCTTAGTTGTAAGATATGATGCAAGGAATGCAAGGGATGTAGAACAAGTTCCAAGAGATCAAGATGATAGTGAAGGCATTATAAAGTCAAGTACATACATTCAAGAGTGATAATGTAGTGCAAGAGGAGAGATCATCCCAAAACCCAATGACAATGCCCAAAGTACCTCTGGAGTCACCCATGACAAATGACAAAAAATTGATAAAAATAAAGCCATATTGTTACTATAGATGGAGAAGATAACTAACTTCAAACATTACAAAGGACAATGATCCATGAGAGTAGTGGAGTGCTAGATATTGAGAATGAATCAATACTTTTGATTATCCACAATAAAGATCAAACATTGTTTTGTAAGTGTGTTTGCATGTGTGTACTTGATGGATAAAGCACTCACTTGGTATGATACTTGGGAATGATCAATATTCACAAAAGGAAGGGAGATCACCTAGATAGTGATGCAAGAAGGGTTGTTGAAGAATTTCAAATTGGTGGATTTGTGCAGATAGCTCAAATCCAATTATAGGAGTTGAAGCAAAAAAATAGCATACAAGAATACATGGGATGTATTTATTGATTTTTAGGTCACTATAATTGACATGAGTCCAATAGAAGCTCTTCATAACTTCAAATAGGAGCTAGAAGAGCAAATTTGACAAGATGTAATGGAATAAATACTCACATAGTTTTTGAAGCCATTATATGTGCTCAAAGAATAATAGAAGCACTTGGAGGACGTGAGGTGGTAGCCCCAACACAACACCATTGGGATGAACCACCGTAATTTGGTAGATCAATTCCTATGGAATTAGGTAATATTTGTTTTCAAGATAGAGGAGCTTGACCATTTCAAGGAGAATGTGAATGTGTCCAAGAAAAGACAGATGGCATCCTAAGGGGAGAAGAGGCTCAAGCAAAACAATGATCTTGTTACAATTATGGCCAATTTGGGCACATAGCCATCAATTGTTATGCCTGATTCCCTAGGGGCCCTTGCCTTCCATATAAGAAACCTTTGAACAATTTGGAAGGATGAATCAAAGATGAAGATGCTTAAATCACATCAAAAACAAAGATTACAATAAATGTATCTCATGGCCTTATTGGCTGAAAAGAAAAGAGCAAAAGAAAGGGGAGAAAGAGGATACTATGAAAAGATTGAGGAAGACAAACGTACAATTAATTGTTATAGATGGAGTCCTATAGACAATCAAGTGAAATATTGATAGAATTTACAACAATAGAGAATTTATTGTCATACTCTTTTTCAATAAAGCTAGAGATGGAGCTAGAGAAAGATGAGAGTGAAAAAGTAGAGTTACCTAATGGTCAGATAAAGAGGATTGAATTGCTACCTAGAAAGGTAGCACTCTTTGTAAGAGAGTATAAGGAAGAAATTGAGTGGCAAGTGATAAGGTTAAATTGTTATAATATGATCTTGGGTATGCAATGGATGGAGCACTACAACCTAATAGTAGATTGGCAAAGAGAGATAATAAAAACTAGCCAATAGAAGATAGTTGGAGGCAAGATAAGATCCCAAAGGCAAGAATTGCCTCTCTATGTCATAGAGATAATAACTATTGGTAAGACATATAGGTGTTTCATGGGCCTAATAAGAAAAATCTATAGTCCACAACTAAATGGACAAATTCTTGACAATATGAAAGATACAATACATGAATTTATAGATAAATTTCTTGATGATTTACCCTCAAAATTATCACCAAGAAAGAGAATAGATCATAAAATCAAGATACTTCTTGGGGTGACATCTCCTTGTAAAGCCTCATACCAACTATCACTTTGTGAGTTGGAGTTATGCAAGGTTCAAATTGAAGATATGTTGCAAAAAGGATTCATCCAACCCAATGTATCATCATATGAGGCTCTTGTCTTGTTTGTGAAGAAGAAGGATGGTATGTTGGGGATGTGCATTTACTATTGGGCCCTAAAATAAAAAATTATGAAGAAAAAAATATGCATTACCTCAAATGGATGACCTATTTGATCAACTCAATGGGACAAAACACTTCACCAAACTTAATCTATGGAGTGTGTATAACCAAATCAAGATTTTGGAAGAAGATGTGCACAAAATTGCCTTTTGAACAAGGTATAGTCACTTCAAGTACCTAATGATACCATTTGTCCTCACCAAATGCTCCAATCACTTTCATGAATTTGATGAATGATATATTTTGTCTAAATTTGGAAAAATCTATTATCAATTTTCTTTATGATATCTTAGTCTATAGTACAATAATGAAAGAGCATAAGCAACATCTTTGAGAAGTTCCCTAGATTTCCCTAGATTTACGGAGTATGTATAACCAAATCAAGATTGTGGAAGAAGATATGCACAAAATTGCCTTTTGAACAAGGTATAGTCACTTCAAGTACCTAATGATACCATTTGTCTTCACCAAATGCTCCAACCACTTTCATGAATTTGATGAATGATATATTTTGTCTAAATTTGGATAAATCTATTATCGATTTTCTTTATGATATCTTAGTCTATAGTACAATAATGAAAGAGCATAAGCAACATCTATAAGAAGTTCCATAGATTTTACAAAAGAATTAGTTGTATACCAAAATTTCAAAGTGCAAGTTTGGCAAGTTTGAAGTAGATTACTTGGTCATAGAGTAAGTGCAAAGAGTATCCAAGTTTTAATAGATAAAATAGAAGTTATTCAATAGTGGAGTGCTTTAGAAGATCAGACTCAAATCAAGAGTTTCTTAGGATTAATTGGATTCTATCATTGATTTTTCAAGGTTGCATAACCCCTAATATCATTACTTGGCAAAAGAAAGAAATGGGTGTGGAGAACTAAACTTGTCTTTCAAGTATTGAAAGATGTATTACTACATGCACCAATATTGAAATGATATGATTCCCAACATCAAATCAAGTTGACTATAGATGCATCAAACATTTTGATAGAAGCAATTCTAAAACAAGAATAGGAGGATGGATGACACACAATTGCATACTTCTCTCAAAAATGGTTACCAATAGAGCAGAATTATCACACCATCAAACAAGAAGAGTAAGCAATTGTCCTACTACAAGCATTGGAAGCACTATCTTGGTGAGAAGGTATATGTAATTGAGACCAACGACAAACTACTAGTCAACCTAAAGATACAAAATACCTATCCCATCAATAAATTTGTTGGGCAAAGTAGAGACAATGGTTTAACATGACTATCATATATGTGGAGTGCAAGGAGCAACATACGGATGCCTTCATTTAGATGCCTATGGTGAAAAATTTGGTTATAGAGGTCAAGATGAACCTAGATTTCTAGAAAAGGATTCTTGATTATACAAAGACTAACACACACATTGTAGGCACTCAATCATCCAAATGCATCACCAATACCCAAAAATTCAACTTCTTGGATGGCAAGTTACGAATCCTTGATGCTCTGGATCTACATACCACCATTCTTGCTGAATGTATTGCACATCATGCTAGAGTGGAAAAAATCTTAGATGCAATCTAACACCATTACTATTGGCCCAAGATGTGATGGAGTATATTTAAATTTTCTTCCTCTATCAATGAAATGAAGCCCCTAATCAAGCTCTTGATGGTCCTCTAAACTCTTTCTTAACCCTAGACAATGTTGGGAGTAGGTTAGCATGGATCTAGTTTGTGAATTGCCCAAGACCACCTCATGTTTTGACTCCCTTGTAGTCTTTGTGGACCAATTGAGCAAAATGATTCATTCGTGTTTATGATTAAGGATGTGACTATGCAATAATTGACTTAATTGTACTTAGCTATGGTCTTTTTCTAAACATGGACTATCTCAAGTTCTCATCATAGATTGTGACACTCAATTCACTATTTTGGTTTGTAGAACATTCTTTGGAGCCTTCAAAACCAAAATTGCAATGTCCATGGCTTACAATCCACAAATGGATGGACAAATAGAGTGGGCCAGTTACATTACCAAGGACATGCTTGGGAGATTCACTTTAGAGGAGCAAGAAATATGGGACACATTATTTCCCTTGGTGGAATTTGCCTACAATTTGCTTTTGTGTCTCAAATCCAACAAAGCATGGATAATGCCAAGAACATGTTGTTGATAGCCCAAAATCACCAAAACAATATGTAGATGCACATTAATGGCACATAGAGTTTTATGTTAGAGGTCAAGCGTAGTTGTCCGTAACCAACATTTTTTTGGTTGGCCCTCAGAAGTTCAAACCTCACTTCATTCGTCCTTTTCCCATCATCTAACGAGTTGGAGTAATGGCATATCATCTCAAGCTACGTTCACATATGAAGATCCATCTAGTGTTCCATGTTTCTTTGCTATGACATTATGCACCCCGGCCTCCACACTTTCCTTCCGTATAAGAAGCTCAACCTTGTACAACACTCATTGATGGAATGGATGAATACAAGGTAGAGCACATTCTCTAGAAACATATCAAAGGACATACCATCAACATGTGGAATATCTTCTATATTGGAAAGGATAAACATTGTATGAGGCAACATGAGAGCCTACAACTAACTTGACCAATGCATTGGTAGTAGTGCAATATTTTGAGCACCAGCTTTATAATGAGGACATTATGTCTTAAATTGTGGGAGGTTTGTAATACTATTAGCTAGACAAATTAGCTACTAGTGAAAATTAGCTTGGTAATATCTTTAGAGATGTTATACATGATTGTTGAAGTAGATGGGACAAAGGAGTCACCAAAAGAAAACTTCCATGAATAAAGTAAAGGCCAAAAACAGACCCAAGCCTTTAGTGCTAATTTTGAAAGCCTAAACAAACAAATTAGGCCTTGAACAATGAAGTTTAATATCCTCTTGAGGAGAAAGGTGTTGCACTCTTCAACCTCTCTATTTGTCTTATCAAGATCTTTCCAAGGGTACTTCTTCCATGCTATTTTGAGTTTCCTACAAAAAGGTTCTCTTTGGTCAAACTTGTTTGACCACCCAAATAGAACAAGGGTTGAAATGTCACTAATCCATGTATCTAATATAAGTGTAGTTTTGTTGGAGGAGATTCTCCTTGCTATGTAATAAAGATAGAGTGCTCCTTTGGGTATTGGAGTTTTTGGGAGTTCTAATCTTGTGTGCTTTTGTCTTTTTGTTATTAAAAAATTTGGCCTATAGGAAGATGTCTCCTCCCAATGGTCAATTTTGAAAACCATGAGGTATAAGACTACTCAACCAACTAGCACTCTTACAAATTTGCTACTACTGTAATTGCATGGATTCTCACCATAGAACTATCAGTTGGATGACCAAGCCGACTTTGGACAATAAGCTCCACACATACAATGTACAATGTAAAACCACCTCCTAGAGATGTCTAGATCTAAAATAGACACCTCTCCAGATTGGCCAACAAGTGCAACCTTCCTCAACATAAGGGGTAGCGCACTAGAGTCTAATAAGACTCTCTATGGTGTATAGACCTTCCTTGAAGGTCCCACCCAACTAAAAATCCCACTATGGTTGTCCAATATGACAACTCTAAGTGTAAATCAAGCTTGCTCAAATGAAAATCTAGTTGATCATTACTCCAACCTAGCAATTATTACTTGCCACAAGCCATTGATAGCCAAATAGATCCCATGTTCCTCAACTAAATCAACTCCATAACCAACCATCTTTGCTTTAAATGCAAGAACTATACCATCTCTACTCTCACAAAGTGTGGCAGCCAACCAAAATACTAGAGTTGGGGGTTAACTTCCAATGTAAAATGTCATTGGTTGAGAACAAAGGGGAGTACATACTCAATTGAGCCACCCCCAATATTGTACTAAATATAATCTATATAGAAGTAGATGTTTGACTACTATCTAGTACATCTTGCACTCTATCACCACCTACCACACCTTCACTAGGGCATATAAGACTATAGATGTCATCTATAGTGCCTTAGAAAGTATGAAAGATTGGAGAAGTTTGACTTGTTTACTAGCCTCTCCTCTCTATGGATCCAACTCCATTGATACTCTTCTAGGCTCTAGAGCACATACTACACTCCTAATCATTTTGGTAGATACATTTACCTATGCTCCTTGTGTATCAAGTCAAGAATATCTCTATCATCAACATAAGAGGTGGAAGCCTTAGCAATTGAATCTGATCTCTTTGGAGCTATGGCCATGCTAGCCAATCTATACTCTAACTACTCAATATGTAGTTATAGCTATATCAAAATCAAGGGCATGTGCTATGCCCCTACCAAGTGTAGACCCTCTACTACCACCTTGTCTTCCATGACTTGTGGCTCTATTGCCACTTGCTAGAGCAACCCTATCACTCCATAACTTTGGGTGGAGGTCAAAGCATCTATCATTGGTATGACCAAATCTATGGCAATGGTCATATTGACTTTAGGCTGGCTATGGTGCTCCAAAGGTATCATGCCTACTACCCTAGGTGCACTCTCTCTTGTAATGAGGTCTACCACAAGTCCAACAAGCAAAACCACCACTCACTAGTTGATGCTAACCAAGAGGTTGAGAGTTTAGGAGCAGTAGGCCTTCCATTTGCTCCATAAGATCAAAGCTTTCCACTTTGTCCTTGGAAGAAAACATGGTGTGGTGTACTTTGTTACACTCTAAAAGAAGTAATAATTGTAGATAAGGTTCTCTTACCAAATGTAGATATCATCACTCTCTCCTCCATCATGTTGAGCTCAAGGCACTCAACCAAACCAAAAGATCATCATGAAGGGTGTGAATAAAGTCAGGTTTTGCATCTATTGTAGATCAGACCAACCATCAAACTCTTGTATAAAATCATCCAATTGAATGGTACTTACCATATCAGAGTAGCACTTGGGGCCTTTGGATGCACCATAAATCTTTTCCATGTTCCACAATAACAATGTGGACATGCAATGTTCACTCTCAATTGAGTCAAGTCCTGTATTAGACTCCAAATCAAATCAAATCCTCCCTTACTAGAACTTGATAAATGAGTTGATATCAAGCACTACAGACTAGAGAAAAATCTCCTTGAAATCCTTGGAGAACTCCACCATGACAATGTACTCCAAACTGCAATCATAACCACCAAGAACCATCATCAAGTGCCACCACCAAGTACCATGAACTACCAAACACCACCCACTAATGTAAGTCTAATTGTGACAACTATACTAGGGGAAAAAGGTGACTTGTAACCTAACATCATAACATACACTCTCATGGTCCACATATTATAACTTGTTGCCTCACTAGAGAGAAACATAGGTAGTCTGATTGGTCATCACTCCAATCTTGCAACCAAGAGCACACTAGAGCACCAATGCTCTAAATATCAAGGCACCTCACACAAACATGGTGCATGAACAAGAAGTAGAGAATGGAAGGGATTCAATCACAAGAAATTTCAATAATAACCACCATCTCAAAAATAAAAACTGAATTGACTCTATCACCATTTGGCATTTGATATAATAGTAGTGTTTATCAATTCCTATGCTACCAAGATCATCAAGAATGAAAATCTAATGCAATCTCTTAGCCAAAGCTTCATAGATATAGATATGAGTCCACCAATCTCTAAGACAACAAGTGAGTGTGAATTAGTTGGCTATGGCACTAGTCTAGGATCCAAAGATCTAGGGTTCAAAACCCTACTATGCATTATTATTTTGAAGGGTGGGCGTAGTTTGCCAAAGGACTACCAAAAAACCATCTAAACTAGCTAGCCTCATGCTAGCAAGCTGGCACTTCTAGGCCTTTGTATCCTCTCTAACCCACAAATATAATGTTTTGAGGACAAGAGAAACCCTAAGAGAAACAAAAGGTTTAATAAGGTTTGATGCACTTTGACTTTATTATATAGTGGAGAAGATCCTTCCAAGAGAACTACACCTTAGATTAGTTACATGGATAGGTGACATGTCTACAAGCTACACCCCTAGATTGGATCCATGGGTTGGACATGTAAGCATGGGTTCTATTTGGTTGGTCAAACAAGTTTGAAAATAAAGAATCTTTTAGGAATCTTCTTATAGAAAGCTCAAAATAGTATGGAAGTGGTACTTTTGGAAAGATCTTGAGGAGACAAAGTAAGGAGGGAGAAGGCAAGAATTTTATTCCTTGGGGAGGGGAAGATTCTATTTTGAGGCCTAATTCATTCATTTAGGTTGAGGACAAGAGATACCCAAGAGAAACATAAGGTTTAATTCCTCAATACTTTGATGCCCCAAAGGGAGAAACAAGGACAACTGCATAGAAAAAGGAAGGATGGGAAGACCCCATCAAGCCATACATGGGAGAGATGAAGAAGGTAAAATGGGGCTAAGCCCTAGTAGAGTCTATTTGAAAAATCTGCACCACAACAACTAAGATATCTATGGTATGCAAGTTGTGTGGTCGACAAACAAATGGAGCATCCAAAGAAGAATCATCTAGTGTGATTGCTCTCCTATGGATTGCACTAGCCACTGCCCTCTATAGAGAAATGGAAACATGCTGTCTAAAACATGCTATAAAGTATGAGAGTGAGAGTGGTTTAGCAGCTTAGGTCTTACCTGGTTGGTCAAATAGGCTTGACCATAGAGAATCTTTTAGGATTCTTCTTATAGAAAGCTCAGAACAATATGGAAGTGGTATAGTTGCACAGATCTCAACAAGACAAAGTGGAGGAGAAGATGGTAAACCTTCTTCTCCTAGGGAAAGAGAGAGATGCTATTTTAAAGACCTAATTCATTTGTTTAGGGCTCTAAAATTGGCTCTAAAGTTTTGGTGTGGTTTTAACCTTTTCTCCATTAGTGAAATTTCTCTTTTGGTGAAACCTCTATCTGATCTACTAAGAAAATTATATATAATATCACTAAAGTTATCACCAAGTAAATTCCATCTTTAGATAATTTATCTAGCTAATGGTATTACAAATCTCCTCTCATCTAAGATGTAATGTCCTCATTGAAAAACTATTGCTCAAAAGATTACACTAAAATTGGTGCATTGGTCAAGTTAGTTGCGGGCTCCTAGGTTACCTCATACAATGTTTACCCTTTCCAATGTACAAGATATTTTATATGTTGATGGAGGGTACCACGTGTGCATTTTGGGAGAATGCTTTTGAATTCATATTCCTTTGTGCCATCAATGGGTGCCATACAAGGTCAAGCTTCTTTTATGGAAGGAAAGTGGGAAGGTCAGGATGAATATCTATATAGAACGGAAATATGGAATACTAGATACACATGTGGCGGTAGCTCAAAGTGATACTTCACATGTGGCGATAGCTCAAAGTGATAGACCATTGTTCAAGTTTGATAGATGATGGGAAAAGGGCCAATAAAACAAAATCTGGGCTTACATGGGCCAACTAACATAAGGTTGGTTGTAGAAAACCACACTTGATCTCCAACATTGAATTCAATGTGCTTACAATATGCATGTGCATCTTGTTTCTGCTAAATTTGGGCTATTTGCAACCTATTCTTGGTATTCTCCACACCTTGTTAGATTGTAAAAACAAAAGTGTTGACATAATCAATTTTGTAGCCAATAGTTAGATCCTTAATATACTCAAAGATGTGAAATAGTGTTCTTTATACATGAAAAGAATGGTGTGACCTGTGTAGATGCACTCATAAAATTGTTGTAGGCAATTTCACCAATAGAATATTGTGTCCCACCTTTCTTGCTCCTCTAAGGTAAATCTCTAGAGCATGTACTCAATAATGTGATTGGCTTGCTTTGTTTGTCCATTTTCTTGTGAATGGTATGCCATGGACATGAAGTTTGGGTTTGAAGATGCCAAAGAGTGTTCTCCAAAACAAACTAGTGAATTGAGTGTCCAAATTGATGATGAATACTTGAGACAGTCCATGGTGAGAAGATCACAACTAAGTACAATTGAGCTAATTATGGTGCAGTCATGTCCTTGGTCTGTAACACTCATTTGTGCATGTATGTGCTATTGTGATGTTTAGTTTGGTATTACAAGTACTTGAGAGATTTTATTTATATAGAGATAAAAGATGGTTCTACATTAGTCATGATTAGCTAAAGTTAATCATAGTTCAGATAAAGGGGACCTTACTTTAGAGGAAGTAGTAAAGATGAGAAATACTATTTTGGATTCTAATGTGTTGACTTGGTATTATTCTTAGGTCTTGGGCTTTGAGGAAAGAGTTGAGTATTCTTGGACACACAAGCTTTTTTGCTTCAAATACTTCTATAGTCCAAGGATAACCCATGTGAAGTAGTCTTTGACTTAGTGGTTGGGTCAAGATAAGATCACATGCTTAGGGGAATATTTCCATGAGTATGGATATCCCTTTAGACTTTTAGACTTTATTTGAGTTTTAGACTTTATTTGACTTTTAGACTAATAACTTGAGTTACTCCAATAATTAATAACTTTGGTGCATAAATATTTTGAAAATCTATAAACTAGGGATGAGGAGGTACTCATCATCCTTTCATTTGCAACTATCTCTCTCTCATTGAGTTCTCTAATGAGCAATGGTTTGAGTCTTAGAGTGTTAGCCTTCGAGGAGGACGATGGAGTTGGGGTTCCTTGCATTCTTAGTCCATGGTGCGTTGCCATAATAGCCATTAGAGGTTCATCTTGAGTGAGAGATATGCCGGCTCATAGATCATAGAACACACATGAATCATTTTGCATCTTGGTCTACAAAGACTAAAATGGAGTCAAAATTTGGGGTGATTTTGGGTAATTCACAAACTAGATCCACGTAACCTACTCCCAATGTTGTGTAAGAGTAGGGAAGGATTGAAGGAGACCTACTAAAGTCTAATTAGAGGCCTTATTTTGTTGATAAAGTAGGAAACTTTGAACATAATCCATCATATTATTGATCATCTTAGGCCAATAATAATGGTATTTGATTGCATCTAAGATTTTGTCTACTCCAACATGATTTGAAATGGAAAAATCATGACATACCACTAGAATGGTGGTTCTTACATTTGGAGCATCCGAGATCCATAACTTACCATCATAAAAGATAAGTCCTTAGGTTTTGGTTACTCTTTTGGATGATTGAGCTCCTACAATTTGTGGGTCAGTCTTCATAGCAATAAGAATCCTTGGGAAAAAATCTGGGTTCATCTTGATCTCCACAACTTGATTTATCATCATAGGTACCTTGGTGAATGCATCCACAAGTTGCTTCTTGCCCTCCACATATATGATTGTGATGTTGAATTGTTGTCTCCACTTTGCCCAATAAATCTATTTATGAGATGGATCTTTTTGTGTCTCAAGGTAGACTTGTGTTTTGTGGTCTATCTCCATTACAAATGCCTTCTTGCCAAGATGGTGCTTCCAATGCTTGGTTACAAAGACAATAACCAACTCTTCTCATTTGGTGGTGTGATAGTTGCACTCCACCAACAATAGCTTTCAAGAGAAATATGAAATTGGGTGCTATTTGTCACTCTATTCTTCTTGTAGGACTACTCCTATCACAACACTTGATGCATTTGGAGCTAGCTTGATTGGACGTGTAAGGTCATAACATTTCAAGATTGGTGCATGTAGTGCCACATCTTTCAATTCTTGAAGGCAAATTGTTGTGTGGTGCTCCATATCCACTTCTTTCCCTTGCCAAGTAGTGACTTTAGGGGTTGTGCAACCTTGGAGAAGTCCTTGACAAATAAATGATAGAACCCAATCTATCCCAAGAAACTCTTGAGTTCTATTTGATCTTTTGAAGCACCCCATTTTTGAATGATGACTATTTTATTATTAAAACTTGGATACCTTTTTCATTTACTCTATATCCCCAGTAATCTACTTCAAACTTGCAAAACTTGCACTTTGAGACTTTGGTATACAATTGGTTTTGTTGTTGAATCTAGAAGACTTCTTGTAGATGTTGCTTATGCTCTTTAATTGTCTTATTGTAGACTAAGATGTAATCTAGGAAAATGATAACAGACTTATCCAAGTCTGTTAAATATATCATTCATCAAACTCATGAAAGTAGTTGGTGCATTGGTAAGGCTGACAATATCTATAACAATATGGAGTTTAGAGACGAAGTTAGTCGGGCTTACAAAGTAGAGAATAAGACAAAATAGCCTAGAATATTCTAGAAGCATCTAAGAAGCTTCTTGGGAAGCTTCCCAACTAGTTAACTTGCGCCCTAAGTAGGTAGCTTCTAGAAGGAAGCTTCTAGAAGCTTCCAACTAGCTTAGCTTGCACGCCAAGTAGGCGGCTTCTAGAAGGAAGCTTCTTGAGAAGCTTCCTAGTTAACTTGGCTTGCACTCCAAGAAAGCGGCTCAAGGAAGCTTCTTGAGAAGCTTCAAGAGTCTTGTATGCTACCTATAAATACCAAGGCCAAAGTTCATGCTAGGCATTCGGAGTTTTCCCTCATTCAAGTGTCCCAATGTGAGTTTCCATTCTCCTATTTCTCTCCTTGGTTTCGGTCTTTTACAATATCACTAGGTATTTAAAGTGACTATACCTTGTTTGAAAGGTAATTTTGTAAATGTATTCTTCCACGCTCTTGATTTGGTTGTAACTACTTTGTAGATTAAGTTTGGTGAAGTCTTTTGCCCCATTGAGTTGATCAAATAGGTCATCATTCAAGGTAATGTGTATTTGCTCTTCATTGTTACTTGATTTAGGCCTTAAGAGTCAATGCACATTCACATCATATTTTCCTTCTTCTTCACAAACAAGACAAGAGCCCCATATGGTTGTATGGTGGGTTGGATAAACCCTTTTTGCAGTATATTCTTGATTTGAGCCTTGGACTCCTCCAGCTCATGAAGCGATAGTCAGTATGGGGCCTTACAAGGAGGTGTTTTCTTAGGTAATATCTTGATTTTAATTTCTCCTATCTTTTTTGGTGGTAGTCTCGAGGGTAAATCATCAAGAAAGATATCTTGAAACTCATTGACCACATCCTTCAAATTCTCAAGAATTTATCCATCAAATTGTGCAATTTGGACTTCTTTTATTATTCTCTGTCTTATTGATAATTATTGTCCTTATGACATAGAGAACTAATTCTTACCTTTGGGATCTTTCCCTATCTCCATATATCTTCAATTTGCTAGTTCTCACTATTTTTCTTCTCCAATCTATCATGGGGTTGTAGTGCTCCATCCACAATATGCCTAAGATCACACATCATAACAAGCTAACCATATCACTTGCCACTCAATTTCTTCATGATACTCTCTTATAGAGAGTACTACATTTCTAGATAATGACTCAGTCCTCTCTATCTGATCATTATGTAACTCTACTTATTTCATTCTAATCTTTCTCTAGTTCCATTTCCAACCTTATTGTAACATAGCAAGACAAGAAATTTTTGTTACTCTAGGGTCTATCAATACTCTCACCTGATTGCCTTTTAAGACTTTGTTTATGACAATCAATTGTGCATTTTTCTTCCTTAAATTTTGTGCACTTGTCCTTTTCCTCCCCTTTATTTTACTCCTCTCCATTGAGCCAACAAGGCCTTGAGGTAAATTTACTAGAAATATTCATTTTTTGATGTGATTTCAACATCTTCCTTTGATTCATCTCTCCAAGTTGTCCAAAGGTCGCTTGTATGGAAGCCAAGAGGCCATAATAATTTATGGCTATGTGCACAAATTGACTACAATTTTAACAATGTCATTTTTCTACTCAAGACTCTTCTCCTTGTGGAACTCCATCTCTCTCTTCTTTGACACATCCATGTTCTCCTCGGAACAATCATGCTCCTTGGTCTCAAAAACAAATGTTGCACAATTCCTATGGAATTGGTCCCCCAAAATGTGGTGCTTTAGCCCAATAGTGTTGTGTCAAGAATATCTTTTCACCTCCTACAAGCGCTCTTGCTATCCTTTAAGCACAAGAAATGGCTTTGAAAATGGTGCGAGGATTTTGTACCATTACCTCTTGGTAAATTTTATCTTTTAACCCCTTTTGAAATTGTCAAGAGCTTCTATTGAGCTCATGTCAATTATCATGACCTATAGATCTAAAAATGCTTCCATGTATTCTTGTATGCTATTCTTTTGCTTCAACCCCCATAGTTGGGTTTGAGTCATTTACACAAAATGCACAAATTAGAAATTCTTCAATAGCACTTCTTGCATCACCATCCAAGTGATCTCTCTTCCTTCCACTAACAATTGATAATTCATTGTATCATTAATTAATTAATCATTCATTAAGAAATGTACCATGTGAGGGCTTTATCTTGGTCAAGTACCCACATGCAAACACACTTGTAGAATGATTGGAGAACTTTGCTATGAATAATAGAAAATATCAATTCATTTTTGAGATCCAATTTTCCACTAGTCCCATTGAATGTTATCCCTTATAAGGCTTGATGTTGGACATCTTCTTCATCCACAGTAACAATATGGCTTCATTGTTGACAAGGATTAGTGTCATTGTCATGAGTGATTAACTCTATAGGTACTTCAATTGCGATTATTGAATTTAGGATGATTCTCCTTCTTCCATTACATGATCCTTGAAGGTATGTACTTGAATTTTTAATGCCTCCATTGTCATCTTGATCTCTCAAAACTCATTCAATATCCCCTACATTCCTTGCATTAGATCTTACAACTATGGCTCCATGTTTCCATACACATGGTATATGCTCAATCAATACTTCCTACTTCAATAGAGGGTTAATATGATCACTCAAGAGGGAGAATAAACAATTGTGAGCTCATTGATAATAGTTCTTACCAAAATTGTTGACTACAAGTCTCTAAATATTAGTTTTGGTCCCACTACATAGCAGATTTCTACTTGAGTGTTGAAAGCGAGAGGATTCAATTTATTCAAATCTATTGCATCATAAAAAAATATAAATTGTCAACAAAATAGAAGTAGTACCATTGGAAAGATCTTGATAAAACAAAGTGAGGAGGTGGGGAAGGGGGGTGTGGGTGTGTTTAATTTCCGTTTTTTGAGGACTAATTCATTCATTTAGGTCTCTAAAATTGATTTTGAATTTTTCAATATGTTTTTGGCCTTTGATCTATTAGTGGAAGTACTATTTTGGTGACATGTCTATCTGATCTACTTAGACCATCATGTATAACATCCCTAAAGATATTATCAAGCCAATTTCCACCTTTAGATAATTTTTCTAGCTAATGGTATTACAACAACCATATAACTCAAAGCCTCTACATGCCAAATGAGGCATTTCTTCTTGCCAATTTGAACCCTCTCCAGATGGGCTAACCTTTACTAACTCCTTTCAAGATAGCCCCAACAGTGTGATCAGTAACCTTAACAAAAAATCTGGCCATCACTTAGTAGTCTTTGAGCAACTATGTGTATAACTCTAATTGCTAAGAGTAACAATCCAATATATACCTCAAAGCCTCCAAATACCAAATGAGGCCTTTCTTCTTGCTGATTTTAACCCTTTCCAAATAAGATAACCTTGACTAACTCGGCCACTAATTTCCTTTGAGATAGCCCAAATGGTGTGATCAATAGCCTTAACACAAAATCTGGCTATAAATAAGTAGTCTTTGAACAACTATGGGTATAACTATGACTACCAAGACTAACACTCCAACATATGAGCAAACTAGCTACAATGTTGCAAATGTCATGATATAATTTTTGTGGCAAAGGTTATTATAATCACAAATTTAAACTAAATGGTGAGGAGAGACTCAACCCAAAACTTGTACACATTTCTCTTCTAGATATGCTTATGTTAAACTAATATAGCACATAAAATTCTTTGATTAAATTTGATGTCTCTATCACTTATTTTATATTTTAATATAGTGTGAGCAAAAGAGAGATCATGAGAACCTTTAAGTTCAAATTTGTGAGAGTGTTTCCATTGCTAAGTAGTGATGTGATTTTCTTATATATATATATATATATATATATATATATATATTGTAAATACTAAACTTGATATGTATTGTAGTATCATGGATGATGGGTGAGGCTTGACAAAGAATAATGATTACTATGAAAGTATAGAATGTTTGCCTTCTTGAAAGGCCAAATTTTTTTGATCTTCTCCGGTTGATACTTCTTTCGATGTTAATGTATAATTTTTAGAAGAAATGTGCTAATCAAGCATTGCATTACCTTCCATGGTGTATTTTTCATTAGTGATGTGATTTGCTTATATATATATATATATATATATATATATATATATATATATTGTAAATAATAAACTTGATATGTATTGTAGTATCATGGGTGATGGGTGAGGCTTGACAAAGAATAATGATTACTGTGAAAGTATAGAATGTTTGCCTTCTTGAAAGGCCAAATTTTTTTGATCTTCTCCGGTTGATACTTCTTTCGATGTTAATGTATAATTTTTAGAAGAAATGTGCTAATCAAGCATTGCATTACCTTCCATGGTGTATTTTTCATTATTTTTTGGTTACATAAAAAGGCTGATATTCCCAAGGAGGTTTGGGAATTATTGGAGAATGGTTTTTAGATATTAATAAAGGTAAGAAAGCTTCAACTGAAGTAACAATTGATGAAGTTTAAGAAAGATAATTTAAGCATCACTTACTATTTTTCTCCCATTAAAGCTTGGTTGAGCAACTCAATAGCATCAAAGTTAAGGTTAAAAGTGGCATCTAATGCTACATAACATTCAATGTCTACCAAAATAGTATAAGCCTTTTGAGACTTCTATAGTTTTTAGAGATATATCTTCAATTTGACAAGCTAATTATTGTAATAATTTCCAAGGAGATGTAATTGCAAGGTAGTAATAGAAGTCTTATGGTTCAAGATGAAGTGTTGTTTGTTGGGAAAGGTAGAAGAAGAGGACATGGAGGTTTGTTTTATGGAAGTGCCACTAGCAAAGGTCAATCCTCTAAAAAGTCTTTCACAAGGCATGTCCATAATATACATGTTTTGCAACTACTACACTCAATGACTCATTATGAGAAAGCTTGTTCCAAAAAGCAAACTAACATGCAATAAGTTAAACTCAATTAAAAATTTTACATGGAGAAGGATTTCTACTCCAAAATCCATCTACAAATGATAACTCATACTATGTATCAATGATAAAGAGTGAAGAAGAGTGGTTCATGAACTTTGAGTGATAAATGAGCTACATGAGTGTAATACCCATAGCTAGACATATTATCTAGAGGTGGAAATTGGATTGGTAATATTGTTAGGGATGTTTTATACAATGGTCTAAGTAAATTAGATAAAGGTGTCACCAAAGAGTACTTCCACTAATAAGGTCAAGGTCAAAACCACATGGAAAACTTTAGAGCCAATTTTGTAGGCCTAAATAAAAGAATTAGGTCTCAAAAAATGCAATATTCCCCCTCCAAGAAGAGCACATTGCCTTCTCCCTCCTTGTTTGTCAAATTGAGATCTTTCCAATAATACCTTACCCATGCTATTTTGAGCTTCTTATAGGAAGATTCTCTAAAGATTCCTTTTGGTCAAGCTTGTTTGACCAACCAAATAAGACAAGGATCAACGTGTCACCAATCCATATAGCTAATCTAAGGGTGGAGCTCATTGACATGTCACCAATCTATATATTTGATTCAAGGGTGTAGCTCCCTTTGAGGAGGTCCTTTTTGCTATATAATAAAGACAAGATGCTCCTTTGAAACATTGGAGTATTGAGGAATGAAATCTTATGTTTTTTCTCTTTTATTTCTCTAGGGGTATCTCTTGTCCTTGAAACATCACAATGGTATCAACACATGTGATTCTATCCAAGTGAGTGGATCATTCTTCTTGGAAGCACATAGACTTTTGAAACTAAGTAATTTTGAAGGGAAAAAAAATAATGCAATCAATAGATGGGGGTGTTTGAGAGAGAAAGATGATTGGATGGATGCTCTTGGAAGATGATTTCTTGCACCTTACTTTCCTTTCTTGAATCTATTCCAAATCAAGATTATGTATATCCAACGTGAGAAAATAATAGTATATCTTGTTTACCATTTTAGCGTGGAGTTCATGGATGTAGTAATAAATTTTCCAAATTTTATGATTTTGTTGTGGTGATATTTAATAGAGATTGAGATTTGAAAATTTACAGTTATGATGCAATGGATCTGAATATACCAAATCTTCTTCCTTTCAACATTCAATTGGAAATTTGTTATGTAGTGAGACCAAAAGTGATGTTTAGGTGGAAGGGTTTGTAGTCCGCAATTTTGGTGTGGAATATTATCAAGGAGTGATAGCCTTTGAGGTCCTAGTGGTATTCCCAATTTTTTATGCCCCCTCTTGAGTGATCATATTAACACTCTATTGAAGCAGGAAGTATCAATTGAGCATCTATTGTGCATACAAATCATGGAGCCATAGTTGTAAGATTTGATGCAAGGAATGCAAGGGATGTTGAACAAGTTTTGGGAGATCAAGATGATGATGGAGGCATACAAAGTCAATTATGTACATTCAAGAATGATAATGGGCAAGAAGGAAAATCATCCCAAAACCCAATAACAATAGCCAAAGTACCTAGAGAATCACTCATAAGGATGACATTGACCCTGATCAACAATGATGCTATATTTTTATTATGGATAAAGAAGACATGCAACATCAAGCCTTATATTCCATGGGAGTAGTAGAAAACTAAATATCAAGAATGAATCAATACTTTTGATTATTCACAACCAAGATTGACGATTATTTTGTAGGTGTATTTTTATATGAGCACTTGATAGATACAGCACTCACATGGTACAATGCTTTGGGATGATGTGTTTGTAGAAGGAAGAGAGATCACTTGGATGGTAATGCAAGGAGGTTGTTGAAGAATTTCCAATCAATGGATTTAGTGCAGATGGCTCAAACTTGACTATGGGAGTTGAAGCAAAAGAACACCATACAAAAATACGTGGAAGCATTTTTTGATCTGCAGATCATGATAACCAATATGAGCCCAAAAAAAGCTCTTGAAAAACTCAAATAAGGGTTAAAAGAGAAAATTTACCAAGAGGTAATGATACAAAATCCTTGCATTGCTTTTGAAGCCATTGCATGTACTTAGAGAGAATAGTAAGAGTGCTTGGAGGAGGTATAGGGTAATCTCAACATAACTTTGGGCTAAAACACTACTCTTTGGTGGATCAATTCCTATGGAATTGGGCCACATTTTTTTCCAAGACCAAGATGCATGACCACTCCAAGGAAAACATGGATAGGTCAAAGAAAGGAAGGATGGAATCTCACAATGAGAAGGGGCTTGAGCAAAACAATAACATTGTTACAATTGTGTCCAAATTGTGGTTGATTTGGGCACATAGGCATCAATTTTTGTGCTTAACTTCCTTGGGGTCCTTGGCCTCGATAAACATGCAACATTTGAATAACTTGGAGAGAGGAATCAAAGAAGAAGGTATTGAAATTACATCAAAAAACAAAGATTGCTTGTAAATTTACCTTGTTGCCTTATTGGCTCAATGGAGAGGAGTAAAAGCAAGGAGAGGAAGAGGACAAGTATGTAAAGGTTGAGGAAGATAAAACATGTGACAACCCGACAAATATCACTTTTGCGGTAATTATGTAAGTAAAGTTCATTCCCGCAGAGATACGAGTCAGAAATGTCCAAATACAAAGTCAAACAATAACACTTGCAGTTCTTCTTGGTTGTATCTTTAATCTCTCAGGTAGAAACCACACCCAGAAGAGAGTAACAAGCATTGACCCATAGTCTTGTCACAAATTTCACACTCCTTAATCACAACTCCATCAAATCTTTCCAAACAATCTTGATTGTGATGATTCAGGCTCTCTTAAAAACGGCACTTCACTGCAAAACGACTTTGCCTCAGAATTGTGTTCCACCCCTCCACTCAAGGCACAAATTCCTTGATCAAAATTGCCTCACATCAACTTTGCACTGCACTCACAAATGTAGAATACTACCAACACTACAATTCTTCTCAGATATGTCAAGGCATTGCGATTGCACTTCACTCAAGATCAAACACACAGAATGAAGATCAAGGAATCCAACATCCAACAAGCACATTGACTTGCACTTTGAATTTCTCCACATACTCACAAACACAATCACAAAGTTGATACTCAGAATCAAGCTCAAGCGACAAGCACTGCTTCACAACACTTTGCTTTATCTATTCTCAAAAATTATGAGCACTAAACAACATGATACTACGAATGCCACTCTTAAGTAGTGAACAAATCGACAGTTCTAACAACTATACCGTTCTACAACACTCTTCTAACATGCAGATCCAAAATGACAATGCACCTCTTCATATCTACCTCTTCAAATCTCAAAACTGTTACTACGCCGATCCGATGTCTACTTTGTCATCGGCTTTCAAACCAAACCCAAAGTAAATTTACTTCCTACTATTCTATCCTTGGGTTTCACAACTTCTAATTCTTCTACCAGATCTAGCAATTCTCTTTCTTGATCTGAAATTACACTAGTGGGTAACTTATCTAACTCCTTATCTCCCGACCTACTCTTCTCCAATGTCTCCAATGGTAACTCCGGAGACATCTGTACTCCTACTTCATCTACTTTGGGTTTTGCTCTAACATCTTTCCAAAGTTTGTCTATCTCCAACTTTACTAAGTCTAATCTAATTGTGATATTATCTTCTACCTCTAATATGTTCCTATCTACACGAGTCTTGAGACTTATCAACAACGCATTCAAATCTGTATCTTTCGCCTATCTTTGCCTTGTCTCCTGCACCAACAATTTCAACTTGTGCAACCTTGTTTCCTCAATTCGAACGCTGGCCTCTGTACTTAACATTGCATTCATCATGAGGACAATCTCCTTCAATGGCTCCAATCGCATTTTTCTTTCTTGCTCTCGATCTGCAAGCCACTCCTCCCTGTACATTGCCAACTCTGCTTTGAACTCGGCTTTCACCGTTTCCTTCTCCTTCTATACAACCTTCTCTTCCTGATTACAAAGTAACTCTCGTAACCTTTCTTCTTCCCTATATTGTGCTACTAACTCCCTTTGCCAGAGTTGCTTCTTCTCTTCTACACTCTCCATGACTCTATCAAGCTCTTGTTCCTTCGCCGCTACCCTTGCCATAGCATGGATAAGTTCTACCCTTGAATCAACAAACTGCTGCTTCAAAATCTCATACTCTGCTACTTGTCTTTCCCTTGCTATGTCACTATTCTTAACAAGCTCCTCTTGATATCTCACTTCTCTGTTCAAGTCTTCAATTACCTGAGTCTTCACTACTGCCTCCGCTCATAGTACTTCACTTTCCTCCTCACCTCGGGTTATGATTTTCTTCAACTCCAAGTTCTCTTCTTCTAATCTTGCTAAGACCTGCAAAACAGTCTTCACTTCTAGACAAGTTGATTGCATTTCCTTCTTCTTGTGCTCCAATTTCACCAACAGTGGACACACGATCTCCCGTAGGTACTCTACTCCATTACTCACTACTACCTCCTCTTGTGTAGCAATCTCCCTTCTCACTTCTGTTTCACCCAATACTTGCCTTTGTCTCTGCAGTCTTTGTATCGGAACTGACGCCTCACTTCCCGAGCTTTCATTCATTTCTTCTTTTACTTTACTCGGACCTGCCTCACACTTCACCTTGCATCTTGAGCGGACTCTCCTCTGAATTTCAATTGTCTTTTCTTCGGCCTTAGGTATCTCATCCTCTAACTTCGTGTTGTCCTTGACCTTGATCTCTGCCTGCAGTTCTTCTTCCTCCTTGGCAGCAGCTGGCACCAACGTCATTTCTCCACCTTCATCGCTATCACTACTTGTATCTCCACTTTGAAGCGTTAGCTCAGGTTCCTCCTTGTGTTTTGAGTCTTCAGACTTGCACTCGGCTTCACCTTTTGAGTCTTCATCTTCTGAATTGATCACCACCATTCCTCACCTCGGGTTTCCTCTCCTGGTCTTCCGAGGTTTCATCTTGTCTTTGGCTTTGGCCTGCCGACTTTGCTTCTTCAATTTTGGAGTACTTGCTTCTATCTCCACATTCTTCCTTGTCTTCTTGTAGTACTAGTCTGTGCTTTGGATTTGAAGGATGTACTGTTGCTCTTCTTCATTGACTTCTCTTCTTAAGTCGGGGTGGAAGTGCGACACCATTCAAGTTTGCTCCGCCAAGTTCAGCAAATTTGACCCGAGGTAGAAGTGTGCTGCAAATGGCACGATGTAATGTGGAGGTGATTTATCCCGCAAATTCCACACCATTTGTCGTGTCCTTCCATGGAAGCACCTCGCCCAATTTATTGGTTCTCCTGCAAACAATTTGTGAAAGAATACTGCTTGGTGTTTCATCACGTAGGTTGTTCTCTCCGGCTTCAGGATTGCCATCAAAGCACTCACAATCTCCTTCTTGACAAGATCTTTATAGCTCTCTACTTTGTATCCATTCTTCGTCCGCTTTGACGAGAATGCATCCCTCACTTCTTGGGTTTCTTTGGCTATCTCTCCCTTCTCCAAGAACGTGGCACCTTGCTCCGTGCCTTCTTCCTTTCCGAGTACTAATCTCCAATCCAACTCTGTCCAGCGAGCCGGATTTCCTCTCTTCCCTTCTTCCTTGGGTCCATCAAGACACTTGCTCTCGATGATCTCAGTCATGAAACTTGGAAAACTAACATTCCAGTTCCATGCCAAGAATGTAATCCAAAGTCGGCTCAAGACTTTGATTCTTGCAATTACATCTAACCTCCAAATCACATGATTCCTCACTGCAAATTTGGAGTTCTTCTTTCCTCCTCCCATCTCTCCTGCTTTCTCATTGTCTCTCGGTTTCACTCTTGCAACTTCTCTCTTACACACTAGCACATCTTCAACTCTATTTCCCTTCCCATGATCACCTACAGGACGACTTCTCAACGGCAAAGGAAAATTGCTCGACATTGCTTCGTCGCAAGCTCGATTTTTATAGAGTTGCGCTTTCTTTGTCTCTCTTCAATTCAAGTTTCTACCGAGAAATCACACCTCATGCATGCACCTATCACTATCAATTGTACTTTGCGCATATGGGCCGCCAGTTTTGAACGGTCCCTTCTTGAATTTCTTGCCCCGATGAAAGGTTGTTAGACTGACTTTGCCTCGGGTTGAGCTCCCCCCAATACAAAGACTCCTTACTTTGGGTTGTATGCTGACAGGGCATTTTTGAGTACTTCGCCTTATGACCCAAAGTCACTTTACTTCGGGTTTCATCCCAAAGACTCTTTTCTTCGCCTTCTTTGGCCATATACAAGCACAATCCAACTTCTCTATACACATCTTCTTCTCTATTTTGAAAAAAACAAAAAATGTAGGCACCACAAAACACACAACTAATGTTAAAATAGAGTCCTAGAAGGCAATTAGGTGAGAATATTGATAGACCTTGGAGCAATGCAAAATTTCTTATCTTGCTTTGTTGCAATAAGGTTGGTGATGGAACTAGAGGAGGATGAGAATGAAAAAGTAGAGTTACCTTATGGTCAGACAAATAAGATTGAGTCATTACTTACAAAGGTAAGACTCTCTATAGAAGAGTACCAAGAAGAAATTGAGTGGCAAGTGAGACAATTAGTTCATTATGATGTCTTATCATATCATGGATGGAGCACTACAACCCCATGGTAATATTGAGAAGGAAAATAACAAGAACTAGCCAAGGGAAGATAATTAGATATAGTGAAAGATCCTAAAGGCAAGAATTGCCTCTCTATATCATAGGGACAACAACTATCGATAAGACATATAGATGTTTCATGGGTCTAATAATAGAAGTCTTGAGTGCACAACTTGATGGACAAATTCTTGAGAATTTGAAAGATGTTGTCAATGTATTTCAAGATTTCTTTCTTGATGATTTACCTTATGGATTACCACCAAAAAGGAGAGTAGATAATAAAGTTGAAATACTTCTTGGGAAGGCACCTCCTCGTAAGGTCCCATATCAACTATCACCTTATGAGTTAGAGGAATGCAAGGCTTACATCAAAGATATGGTGTAGAAAGGGTTTATCTAACCCAACATATTACCATATGGAGCTCTTGTTTTATTTGTGAAGAAGAAGGATGATACAATGAAAATATGCATAGACTACTAGGGCCTAAATCAACAAATGATGAAGAACTAATACCTATTACCTTATGTAGATGACCTATTTGATCAACTCAATGGAGCAAAACACTTCACCAAACTTGATCTACACAGCAGTTATAACCAAATCAGGATTGTGGAGGAAGACATACACAAAATTGCTTTTCAAACAAGGTATATTCCCTTTGAGTACCTAGTAATATGTCACACCATTTGTAGTTCCGCATCTAGATGCTCGGACACTGGAGTTCCAGTGATGGTAGTTAGAGTTATTCTAGCAGTTTCTCAAGGACTACTTTCCGATGGTTAGATTTTGTGTTCGGGGTACTGACTTCACGGTGGGGCCCACCGTCACTTTGCACCATTTGCACCGTCGAGTGTGCCGTCAGCGGGACCGTTAGGGTTTCAGGGCTAGCTCGAGTCCAGGGGGTATAGTTTTGAAGTGAGCTCCAGAGAGCTCACTTCTCTAATGTTGAGCCTTCGAGTTCCTGGCTATGGTGGACAGAGGCCGGCGAGCGTCACCTGGATTCTCTATGCTTGAGTGGGTGTGGCTTGACTGTAATCAGTGCCCAGTTGTTGGCAGTTTATAGAGTGACAGATCAAGTACTGATCTGAGTTGAGTTGAGTTGAGAATGTTAAGCAATCTGATTACATCAGAGAAGTGAGGTCAAGGGGAAATCGGGTGCAGGAACGTTGAGTGTTGGTGGTATCTCCAAGCTTGGTGGATCGTGGTAGCTCGATTCAGGTTCTGTGTTTCCCTAGTGTGCAGAAGCTCGTGTAGTTGATGCAAATTTGGCAGTTAGGCGGACGGTGTGCGGAAGCGCTGGCCAAATTTCGAGCAAAGAAGGAGCAATTTTCGAGCAGTGTTGTGATTTTGAGCTCAGGAGGGGAATGCATGACCAATTTGCTGCGAGTTGGGCTCAGAAAGTGAAATTGAAGGTGGAGTTGGAAAGCTCTTCTCATGAAATTGTGATTTGGAAAAACCCATTTTGTCAATTTGGCTCGAGTGGAAAGTTAGCGGGGGATTTGGCGGACATCCATCTTTAGGGTTTATGTCAGATTTTACGTCAGATTTTACGTCAGATTTACGTCAGATTTTTGGGCCAGAATTGGAGGAGTTTCGCTGTTTGGCCAGATTTGGAGAAGTTTCGCTAGTTTGGGGGAGTTTCGTAGATTTGGAGAAGTTTTGCCAATTTTGGAGGAGGTTCGAAGTGGCAACAAGAAAGGCCTCATTTGGCTGAATTTCGGCGTTTCGAGGCATAGGGCTGTGGGCTATGAGAGGCTACGAAGGCCTAGAAGGGCCAGAAGGGCCAGCAAGCCAGCTTGCTGGCGTGAGGCTAGCTAGTTTAGTGTAGATCTTGGTCATTGGTTGGCAAAATCTGCCTTTCTTGCTAGATTGTGCGCAACAGGGTTTGACCCCTAGATCTCTTGTTCCTAGACTGGTGCCCTAGCCAACTGGTCCACCCTCACTTGTTGTCATAGTGACTGTGCCACTGTTATCTATACACATGTAACTTTGGCTAGGAGAGGCAGTTTGATCCCGTTCTTGGTGATCCTGGTAGCTTAGGACTTAGATACGAACTACTCTTATGTCAAATGCCAAATGGTGGCAGAGTCAGTCCCGTGTTGTGTTATGAGATGGAGGGTTTTTGTTTAGATTTCTTGTGATTGGATCCCCTCCATTCTCTGCTTCCTGTTTGTGCACCACGTTTGTGTGAGGTGCCTTGACTTTTGAGCGTTGGTGCTCTGGTGTGCTCTCGGTGGTGAGGCTGGAGTGATGACCAGTCAGACTACCTTTGTTTCTCTCCGGTGAGGCAGGAAGTGATGACCTGCAGACCGTGAGAGTGCGTGTTATGATGGCAGGTTACAGGTTGCCCTTCCCCTAGTGTAGTTATCTCGGTTAGAGTTACATTAGTGGGTGGTGTCTAGTTGGTGTTGGCACTTGGTGGGGCACTTGCAGTTGCGACTTGCGGTTGCAGTTGGTGGTTTGGGTTTGCTGTTGCAGTTACGTGGTCACAACGGAGTTCTTTGGAGATTCTAGAGGAGTTAGCCCTGCAGTACGCAGTGGGTTTACTCGGAGTGGTGCTCGGTATCAGCCTGTATCTCAGGTCCCAGTGAGGGAGGAGATTGACTCTGAGTTGGAGTTTGACACAGGAGCTGATTCAGTTGAGAGTGCACTTGGTGTGTCCGCACCGTTGTTCTGGGACATGGACGAGATTTATGGGGCCTCCAAAGGCCCTAGGCGTTACTCTGGTACAGTGGGTACTATTGAGTTGGATGATTTCATCCAGGAGTTCGATAGTTGGTGTGATCTGCAGCAGATGCGGAACCCGACTTTGTTCACACCCTTCATGGCATGGAAAGGGTTGTTTCAGCACTTGGAGGGTCCACCGATGGACGACTACCATGAGTTCAGGAGAGCTCATTTGGAGGAGATTGAGTTATGGAGACAATATTGGTCTCCACACTATGTCTCCATCACTTCAGGCTCGGTGGCCAGGAGTAGATCGGCTGTACCCACGAGTTCTTGCTCGAGTAGTGTTGGTGGAGCTAGTGGAGGTGCACTAGCTGGAGATAGTGCTACTACGAGTGGAGGTACCGCTGCAGGAGGTGGTGTGGTACCGGGGTTTAACCCCATGGTGGAGTTCTTCCTATGTTTGAGGCAGAACTACCAGGGACTGCGGACTGACAAGCTGAGGAGCTTGCAGGAGTTCCAGCGGAAGGCTGGAGAGAGCCTACGCGAGGCTATACTCACATGAGGCGGCTGATAAGTTTCACTCAGGGAGTTACTGAGGCCTAGGCAGTCCAGTTTTGGTATGGGATACTGGACAGGGAGTTGCGACGTAGAGTTCGTGATGCTACGTTGTTGCAGGCTACTTCGCCCACTTTGGTAGTAGTCTTTGGTTTGGCTGAGCGTATTGAGCTCAACATGGTGGAGGAGAGAGTGGTGACAGCTGGATTTGGTAGAGAGACCTCATCCACGGTTGTGCCTTCTTCTAGAGTGCAGCAGAGTGCACCACGCCCAGTTGGTTTTCGAGGACAGGGTGGACAGCCCAGATCCTATGGAGCGAGTGGAGGGCCTAGTGGAGTTAGACCCTTACCCTCATTTTCGGGTCAGCAGTAGCCAGTGAGTGGTGGTGTTGCTTGAGTTGAGTGGTGGTGGACTTGTGGTGGACCTCACCATAGGAGAGAGTGTACTCAGGGCAGCGGACTTGATACCTCTGGTGCATCACAGCCAGCACAGAGGCAGTGTGAGCATTGCCACAGATATGGTCACACTAGTGACCGGTATTTTGACCTACACCCGGAGTTACGGAGTGGTAGGGCTGCTATGGCAGGTAGTAGAGGAGCTCTAGTTCATGGAGGACGAGGTGGTAGAGGTGGTGGTAGAGGATCTACACCTAGTAGGGGTGCAGTACCTGCCCTTACTTCTGACACAGCTATGGCTACTCGGATTGAGCAGTTGGAGCAGAGATTGGCTAGTATGGCTATTGCTCAGAGGAGATCAGATTCGGGTGCTGAGGCTTCCACCTCATATGCTGGTGATAGAGATGCTTTGGACTTCATGTGCGGAGCAGCACAGGTGGATGCATCTGCAGCAGTGACTAGGACTGCAGTACGTGCTCCAGAGCCTAGAGGAGCATCAGTGGAGTTGGACCCACAAAGAGGAGAGGTTGGGAGACAGGTCAGACTTCCCCAGTCTTTCATGCTATCTGAGGCATTGCAGATGACATCCATGGTTCCTAGACGTCCCAGTGCAGGTGTGGTAGGTGGTGATGGAGTACCTGCTAGTCAGCCACCTGCTACTACACAGACTGAGTCTAGCATGATGTTGGGGGCGGCTCACCTGATTATGCGGCATCCTTTATTTTCAGCCAATGACATGTTTACATTGGGAGTTGACCCAGCCCCAGTGTTCCGGTTGGCTGCCACATTGTGTGAGAGTAGGGATGGTGCAGTTCCTACTACTAGAGCAGAGGTGGTTGGTAGTGGAGCTGACTTGGTTGAGGAGCATGGGATCCGTTCAGCGACCAGTGGTTTATGGCAGGCAGCAGCGGCTAGACTGGAGGAGTTGCCAGCTAGACCGGCCTTTGAGAGAGCGCGGTTTACACCTGGTGTTGTCCTATTGGATAACCAGAGGGGGATCTTTCGTTTGGTAGGACCTTCAGGGAAGGTCTATACACCACAGAGAGTCTTGTTAGACTCTGGTGCGCAGCCCCTTATGTTGGGGAAGGCTGCAGTTGTTGGTCTGGAGTTACGGAAGACTGATGTGGAGAGGTGTCCATTTCAGATCCAGACATCTCTTGGTGGTGGTTCGACACAGTACATCACACGTGGAGAGCTTGTTGTCCAGGTTCAGCCTGGTCATCCGACTGATAGCTCGGTGGTGAGAGCTCAGGCTATTGCGACGATAGCTGAGTCATATGATGTGCTAGTTGGGGGAGTAGTGTTATACCCTATGGGTTTCAGTATTGACTATTGGGAGGAGATAGCCTCTTATAGACCTGGTTGGCAGTCTGGTGAGGGACGGGTATGTCGCCTACCAGTACGCTTCAGTAGTGGTAGTCTTGGCTCACTACAGTCCGGGACCATGGCAACATCAGTTTTGGCTTTCAGCGGTGCAGTTACTTGGCCTGGTGACTTGTTGGAGGGGAACGCCCATGCAGAGGATACTCCAGTACCAGAGGAGATCACTCAACTTTGGAGTACGAGTGGGATTGTTCCATCCACCTTGGATGTTCCATTGTGGAGTTCAGAGGAGGCATTGCAGCAGCATGCGGATCAGTTGGTGCAGCAGGCTTGGAGTGGAGCCTTCGTACCATCAGGGGATGAGTGTGAGGATGAGCCTCCAAAGGCGATTGCTTTGACACCTCTGGATACCACACTCATTGCTTGGCAATATCCAATAGAGGGGATATGTCTATTAGAGTTGTTTGGTGGGATCAACACCGGACTAGCTGCGGTGTTACAGGCGGGTATCCGAGTACAGAGGTACTTGTATGTAGAGAGAGATGAGACTGCTAGGCGAGTCTCTCTACATCATGTGGCACACTTGGCCTATCGGTATCCGGAGTTATTACCGATGTCAGCAGTCAGAGGTTACCAGAAGGCCTTACCAGGAGACATTTCCTTATTGGGGGCACATGACCTAGAGAGACATGGGCCTATTCACTTGGTGATTTCTGGATGGCCATGTCAGGGACATATACGTGCGGGCCGCGGTTTGGGTCTTCAAGATCCTCGTTCTGGTGTGTTTTGGGAGATGTTACGGATACTACGACATCTCCAGGTTCATTAGTCTGTTTCTCCAGCTTACCTTTTGGAGAACGTTCCATTGATGGGTGATTCTCGCACTAGAGTGGTGGCGAGTACACATCAGGTCCATTCATGGATGGGACCTGCTGTATTGTTAGATGCAGCCAGAGTGGGATCACGGGCTCATCGTCTTCGTCTTTGGTGGACGAACCTTTTACCCAGAGAGGTTCTACAGCGTAGTTATGATGGGATTCAGCGACTTGACCACATCCTTGTTGATGATATCTTGGATGTTGGGCGTCAGTCTCAGACAGTGGTAGTGGCTGATAGGTCACCTATGGCAGTGGTGAACCTAGTTGGACAGCCTAGAGCTGCATTTCCCACACTCATGAGCTTCCCAGGCTCTCATGCTTTTCGAGAGGGAGGACCTGGACTTGTTTGGGACTCATAGTTACAGCAGTTGGTGGAGCCCAATGCTGATGAGAGAGAGCGGGCGATGGGTTTTCGCACCGGTATTACCGCTGTTCCAGCAATGTCAGAGGCATCCAAGCGTCCGGTGTTAGGTCAGGCTATGGACCTGAACTGTTTGACCTGGATTGTGAGCCTTGGTTTGGTAGAGCAGCGTAGGATGCGCTTGATAGGCATCACCACTCGGACACTTGTGAGCCCTGTGCCTATCAAGACAATTCAGGCACATGCTGGGGGCGATGGACCGAGTGGACATGGTATTCTTGGGACACATCCAGTAGCTACTAGGGAGAGTGGTCTACTTGGAGTCCATCCAGGTGAGCGTGGGCTACTTGGATTACACCCTTGGTCCACATGGGATGCAGCCAGAGGACGTATGGAGCTTGCAGCCAGAGTGGAGGGAGTTTTTCACACAGAGGTTGGGACCTCTAGTGGTCGGGAGCATGACACCATTGCTCCCAAGGGCCCAGTGTAGCAGCCAGTAAGTACGTCTTCCACTCCTACTACAGTTACAGAGGATACTTGGGAGCCAGATCTTGGACCCAAGCTTACTGGAGAGGAAAGACGGAGGGTTTGGAGGTTCTTGAGGAGTCACACGAGTTGTTTTGCCTTCAGTATGAAGGATTTGGGTGCTCTGAAGGGACCTGGTATACGGATTGAGCTGACTAGTGACACACCTGTTTTCCGACGTCCTTATCGATATAGTGAGATGGAGAGGACATTGATTCAGAGCCGGAGTAGTGACCTTTTTGAGGCTGGTTTGGTGGAGATTTCACATGGAGAGTATGCATCAGCGACAGTGATGCCAACCAAGAAGGATATGCATGGCAACTATACAGATAGGCGGATGTGTGGAGATTACCGTCCTATCAACCGACAGACCAGGGCTGATCGGTATGCCATGCCTACACCGGAGGAGATTTTTGATGCAATTGGGCATGCAAAGGTCTTCAGTACTTTGGATCTTCGAGCGGGATATCATCAGTTGCCGATCAGGGAGGAAGATAAGTCCAAGACATCATTTTGGGCTATTGATCCTCACGGCAAGGATGTGTTATATTAGTGGAGATTCTTACCATTTGGGTTGAAGAATGCTCCTGCTGAGTTCCAGAGGGTCATGGATAGGATCCTAGCTGGACTGGATTTTGCTCGGTGCTATATTGATGACATTTTGGTGTATAGCACTACTGTGGAGGAGCATGAGAGACAGTTGTTGGAGGTGTTTGAGAGGTTGAGATCTCATGGACTCAAATTACATCCTGGGAAGTGTAGGTTCTTCCATGAGCAGGTTGAGTATTTGGGTCACACTATCTACCCCGGAGGACTTGGTGTTCAGCAGACCAAGGTGGAGGCTATTGCACGTATTCCTCGGCCTACGGATGTGAGCAGAGTGCGAGCATTCCTTGGGTTGGCGAACTTCTATCGCCGCTATGTTAGAGGATTTAGTGCCATTGCCAAGGCCTTGACGAAGCTGACCAAGCTTACACAGGAGTGGTGTTGGGGAGATGAGCAGGAGAGAGCTTTTGTAGAGCTCAAGGAGAGGTTGACATCTGCTCCTATTTTGAGGAGACCGATCAGGGGACGACCATTTCAGGTTCACACTGATTGGAGTATGTTGGGGCTTGGAGCGGTGCTCACCCAGCATGATGATGAGGAGAAGGAGTTTGTGGTGGCCTATGCTAGTCGCTCCAACAATTCAGCGGAGGCAAAGTATAGTTCATATGAGGGAGAGTGCTTGGCAGCAGTTTGGGCAGTAGCACATTTCCGATGTTACCTATTTGGTAACCCCTTCACTCTCATCACTGATCATCAGCCGCTGAAGTGGTTGATGGAGTCCGACAAGCTTTCAGGGAAGCTTGCACGATGGGCTCTGATTTTACAGGAGTATGATTTCACGGTTGTTCACAGACCTGGAGTGGTGAACCGTGATGCAGATGGGTTGAGTAGAAACCCATGTCCCAGCCAGCAGGATCAGACCGGAGCACGTTGGCATGGTGAGACAGATGAGGAGATGGTGCCAGGTTGGCATGCATCAGCCTTTCTGTGTATATTTGCAGAGACATTGGTGGTATCTCTCTCAGCGCATACAGGAGGAGTTATTGAGGTCATAGATCCAGAGAGTGAAGATATTGGTACAGTTCAGCGAGACATTCATGATGATGTCTTAGTGATGGACTATCTTCGCACTGGTGTTGTGGGTGGCACAGTTGGGGCCAAGGAGAGAGACCGTGTTCTTCAGCGAGCCAGACGGTTCAGATTGGAGGATAGACACCTTTTGCGTGTATGGGAGGATGGTAGAGTGCGAGTAGTACTACTTCCATCACAGAGACCACAGTTGGTCCGTCATGCTCATGAGGAGCTAGGACATTTTGGAGTAAAGCGTACATATAGCTTACTCCAGAGTCATTATTGGTGGTGCGGTATGCAGACCGAGGTACAGCAGTTTGTTGCCAGATGTGTGGTTTGTGACCGAGTTAGAGCATCATTCAATGCTCCTACGCCACAGTTACACCCATTACCTATCATGGGATTGGGTTACCGTTGGAGTTTGGACTTCGCCGGACCTTTACCGCTGACTGTGAGACATCATCGGTATGTTTTGGTGATGGTGGAGCACTTCTCCAAGTGGATTGAGTTGGTGGCACTTCCTGACAAGTCTAGTGAAGGGACAGCTTACTCGTTCCTGGATCGAGTTCTTAGTCATTTTGGTGCACCAGCTGAGGTTTTGACTGATCAGGGTACAGAGTTCTTGGGAGAGTTTCAGGTCTTGTGTGACAAGGCTTTGATTGATCATTGTACTACATCCCGAGATCACCCTGAGGCAGATGGCTTAGCAAAGAGAGTGGTTCAGACGGTGAAGAGAGGATTGCGAAAGTATGGTTTGCAGAGAGGCCACTTGGGAGATTGGGATCTCCAATTACCTTGGTTGGCCATGGGCTATCGGTTCAGCCGGCAAGCCTCCTTAGCATCCTTCTCTCCATACTTTCTACTCTATGGACGAGATCCAGATTTACCTGCAGCCATTTGTCAAGATGCTACTGTAGTTTTGGACTTGGATGACCCCGATGTATGGATGAGCGCATGTTCTCAGCGGGCAGAGATCTTTCGGAGAGTGATGCCGATGGCCTTCGAGAACTTGGCGATTGCTCAGCATAGAGATACTTTACGCTATGCTACCATTCGAGGAGGAGGTTATAGACCCTCGATCCGTCGATTTCATCCAGGCGACTATGTATATCTATAGCAAACAGCACCAACAACACTTGATGTTTCTATAGGCCGCACTATCTTGAGAGTGCGCGAGGTTTTGCCATCTGGAGTCCTTGTGTTAGAAGGACGTGATGGTGTTGTTTGGAAGGATCATGTGCGCAATTGTGCGCCATGCCACCTTCCAAACATTGATGGTACTATGGACCCAAGCTTGGCACTTGTACGTGCAGGCTTGAGGTGTATGTTATGTGGCTCTTCTGGTGGAGCTGCTACTATGTTAGTGTGTGATAGCTGTTCGAGAGGATGGCATATGGCATGTATGACTCCTCCCCTCACGGTGGTTCCTCAGGGACAGTGGTTATGTCCTAGATGTACTTGACCTATAGCTAGTTCATTCTTTATATGGTATAGATTGCAGACATGCGACTAACGATGGGGCTCCATAGCACCCGGCCTCCTGATCTTTGCCCATTAGAGGGTATACCATATACTTAGAGTAGATGGCTATCTGGAGTCAGAGGGACCTAACCGCCAGCTAGGGGGGCGATTGTGGCACTTTAGAGTCTATGTATGACTTATGTGTGAGTTGTGCTTTTATAGTGTATGATGTTGACAGCGATGTATGTTGTGTAGCGATGTATATACGCACGACAGCTGTCACGCCATTTGTAGTTCCGCATCTAGATGCTCGGACACTGGAGTTCCAGTGATGGTAGTTAGAGTTATTCTAGCAGTTTCTCAGGGACTACTTTCCGATGGTTAGATTTCGTGTTCGGGGTACTGACTTCACAGTGGGGCCCACCGTCACTTTGCACCGTTTGCACCGTCGAGTGTGCCGTCAATAGGACCGTTAGGGTTTCAAGGCTAGCTCGAGTCCAGGGGGTATAGTTTTGAAGTGAGCTCCAGAGAGCTCACTTCTCTAATGTTGAGCCTTCGAGTTCCTGGCTATGGTGGACAGAGGCCGACGAGCGTCACCTGGATTCTCTATGCTTGAGTGGGTGTGGCTTGACTGTAATCAGTGCCCAGTTGTTAGCAGTTTATAGAGTGACAGATCAAGTACTGATCTGAGTTGAGTTGAGTTGAGAATGTTAAGCAATCTGATTATTGTGGCACTTTAGAGTCTATGTATGACTTATGTGTGAGTTGTGCTTTTATAGTGTATGATGTTGACAGCGATGTATGTTGTGTAGCGATGTATATACGCACAACAAATACTATTTGGTCTCACCAACCACTTTCATGAGTTTGATGAATGATATATTTTTTCCATACTTTGGATAAGTCTATTATCATTTTCCTTGATGAGATTTTAGTTTATAGTAGGACAATGAAAGAGCACAAGCAACATTTGCAAGAAGTCTTCCAGATTATATGACAAAATCAATTGTACGCCAAAGTCTCAAAGTGCACATTAAACGAAAAAGGTATCTAGTTTTAGTAAATAAAATAGATGTCATTCTTAAATGAGGTGCTCCAAAAGATGAGACTCAACTCAAGAATTTCTTAGGATTGGCTGGGTTTTATTGTTAATTTTTCAAGGACTTATCCAAGGTTACACAATCCTTAATATCACTTCTTGGCAAGAGAAAGAAATGGATATGGGGAACCATAAAAGAATTGGCTTGTCAAGAATTAAAAGATGCATTACTATATGCACCAATCTTGAAATAGTATGACCCAACACGTCCACTCAAGCTAGGTAGAGATGCATCAGGTGTTGCAAGAGGAGCAATCTTACAACAAGAATGGAATGTTACACAATAGTATATTTTTCTCAAAAGTTGTTATTGGCAAAATATAGCTATCATACCACCAAACAAGAAGAGTTGGCTATTGTCCTTGCGACCAAGCATTAGAAGCACTATCTTGGTGACAAGGCATTTGTAGTGGAGACAAACCACAAACCACTAGTCTACCTTGAGTCACAACAAGTTCTATCTTGTTGAATAGAGTAGAGAGAGTAGAGTAGAGAGTATAGAGTAGAGTAGAAACAATGGTTCAACATGACAATCACATATATGGAAGACAAGAAGCAACTTATAGATGCATTCACCCAAAGGCCTATGCTGAAAAATTTGGTTGTGGAGGTCAAGATGAACCCAAATTTTTGTCCAAGGATTCTTAATGTTACAAAGATTGACACATAGATGGTAGGAGCTCAATCACCCAAAGGTGTAACCAATACTCAAGGACTCATCTTTTGTGATGACAAGTTATAGATCTTGGAGGCTTTAGATCTAAGAATACCATCCTAGTGGAAAGTCATGATTTTGCCATTATAGGTCATGTTGGAGTGGACAAGACCTTAGATGTAGTAAAACACCATAACTCTTGGCCCAAGATGAGCAATGATATGATGGAGTACATTCAAATATGCCTATATGTCAGCAAATAAAGCCTCTAGCTTGTTAATCAAAGCTCCAATAGGACTCCTTTAACCCCTCCTTACTCCTACACAACATTAGGAGTAGGTCAACATGGATCTGGTTTATGAGTTTCCCAAGATCACCTCAAGTCTTGACTATATTGTAATCTTTGTAGACCAACTTAGCAAAAATGATTCATGTGTGTCCTATAACCACGGATGTGATTGTTCTACAATTAGCTCAACTGTACTTAGCTATAGTCTTTTCTCACCATGGATTGTTTGAATTGCTCATTATTGCCAATCAGGGCACTCAATTCACTAGTTTATTTTGGAGAACATTCTTTGGCATCTTCAAAACCAAACTTGCCATGTCCATGACATACCATCCACAAACCAATGGATAAATAGAGCGGGCCAATTGCACTATCAAGGAAATGCTTTGAGGCTTCACATTAGAGGAGAAAGAAAGGTTGGATACCTTACTTCCATTGGTGGAATTTGCCTACAAAAATTCATTAATGAATCTATATAGGTCATACCATTCCTCTTCATGTATGGAGAACAACCTTTCACACCTTTGAGCTTGGTAAAGATCGATTGAGTGGCTACAAAAGTTGATGTTATCAACACTTTTGTTTCTAGAATCCAACAAGGTGTGGAGAATGCCAAACACAAGTTGTAGACAACTCAAAATTGACAGAAAAATACTCAAATGCACATTGCAAGCACATGGGTTTCAACTTTGGGGATCTAGTGTGGTTATCCATAATCATCCTTATGTTAGTTGGCACTTGTAAGCTCTAAAATTGTTTTATTGGCTCTTTTCCCATCATCCATCAAATTGATGTAGTGGCCTATCACCTTGAATTGCCGCCCCACATGAAGATCCATCTAGTGTTCCATGTTTCTTTGCTATGTAGATATGCACTCCAACCACCCCACTATCCTTCTATACTAGAAGCTTGACCTTGTCCAACACTCATTGATGGCACAAAGGAATACAAAGTCAAACACATTCTTTAGAAATGCATTTGTGGTACCCACCATCCGTGTGTGGAATATCTTGTGTATTGGAAAGGTTATCCATTGTATGAGGCAATATGGGAGCCCATAGCTAACTTGACCAATGCACCGGTGTTAGTGCAATCCTTTGAGCAACAACTTTGCAATGAGGATATTGTGTCTTAATGAGGGGAAGGTTTTGTAATACCATTAGCTAGATAGATTATCTAGAGGTGGAAATTGGTTTGGTAATATATTTAGGGATGTTATATATAATAGTGTAAGTAGATCAGATAGAGGTATCACCAAAAGAGTACTCCACTAATAGTGCAAAGGTTGATAACACACAAAAAACTTCAAAGCCAATTTTGAAGGCCTAAAAAATGAATTAGGCCCAAAAAAATTGAGTTTATCTCATCAATATCTTCCTAATGGTACCTTACCCATGTTATTTTTAGCTTCTTATAGCAAGATTCCCAAAAGATTGCTTGTTTGACCAACCAAATAGGACAAGGATCAACATGTCACCAATCCATACAACTAATCTAAATGTGGAGCTTTTTGACATATCACCAACCTATGTATTTGATCCAAGAGTATAGTTCCCTTTGAATGGATCTTCTTTGCTATATAATAAAGATAAGGTGCTCCTTTGGGGCATCAGAGTATTGAGGAATGAAATATTGTGTTTGTCTTGTCTTTCTCTTGGAGTATCTCTTGTCCTTGGAATATAACAATGAGCCATCACCCTAGTATATTCAATTCCAAAGCATCATTGTGTGAATCTTTGGTTGATAATATTGGTGATGATACTAACCATACTATCACTCACAAAAACACAACAATATTATCAAATCATTGAATGAATTTTAGTTGTTTAAGAGAAGTCCTTCATGTGCCTACAATCAAGAAGAACATATTTGTTTTTGTTGGCCAAATGATTGAGAAGTGCTTTGAAGTTTTATTTAACAAAGATGAAGTTGTTTTCAAGAATTATAAGAAGGGTGCTATCCTCAAAGGATGCAACTTTGGGTCCAAAATAACTATGATGATTAAGTTAGATATGAAGATAGCCAATGCAAAAAATCAAAATGCTATGTATATTCATCAGTTAGTTGCAATTTTAGATCTTGAGATTTTGAATAAAGAGAAAATCATATGAACCTTTAAAAATTGACGATGTTAACTACCTCTAATCTAATTAAGTTTCTTTCAATTTCCTAATCCCTAGCCTAAAAGGATTGATAAGGCTTGTTAATTTGGTAAGAAACATAAAATTGTTTCAAACATCAAAGTACAAGGGCATATGGAGTATTAGAGTTGACACACACCAATATCTGGACTGCGTCACAAAAAGCTTTGACCAAGTCCAAGTATTTTGTCCCATATATTGATGATGACGCAAGATTCATTTGGATCTCCTTCTAAAAGAAAAATCAGATATTGTTTTTGTAGAAGACCAAGGAGAAAAGGAAGAGAATGGAAGATCAAGGTGAAAGATTGCATTGGGACTCTTGAATGAGTAAAACTCTGAATGCCTAGCATGAGCTTGGACTTTGCTATTTATAGGGAAGATACAAGGCTCTTGAGAAGCTTCTAACTAAAGAAGCTTTATAAAAGCCACTTTCTGAGAGTGCAAGCTAAGCTAACCAAGAAGCTTCTTGAGAAACTTCCTTCTAGAAGCCACCTACTTGGTGTACAAGCTAAGCTAGTTAGGAAGTTTCCCAAGAAGCTTTTTTCTAGAAGCCACCTACTTGGTGTGCAAGCTAAAGTAGCCAAGAAGCTTCCCAAATAGTTTCCTCCTAGAAGTCACCATTTGGCATACACATTATCCAATATTGGAAGCTAGATGCTTCTAGAATATTCTTATAATTCTTGGTTAATTTGGCCTACTTGCTACTTTGTTAGTCTTGACTAACTAATCAGTAAATTCTACATTATTACATATTCTCCCACCGCTAGTTGGTGATGTCATCGTCACCATAGAAGCTTCAAACTCCTAGATGACCATTTGTTCATTAGATGAGAAAGAGGCTCCCAAGTGGCATCATGAAGGGGATATCCTTGCCAAAGGAATTTGTACTCCATATATTATTGGTGACCATGTTGAATGTGGCAACGTGCAAAGATACAATCAACTTCATACTCCTCATAATCATTGATAGGGATGGGAGGAGGAGGGAGTTGGACATGAAAGGGAAAGGAAAGTGGATAAGAAACAAAGCATTTCAACTTGGAAATATGAAAGACAAGGTGGATGCGCATATGATAATGCAAGGCAAGTTAATAAGCAATAAGAGAAATGATTTGGGTTTGGTACCCACAGTCTTGTCCACACCCATGTGACAAGCAATTGATAAGTCGTGGGCTTCTCAAACGTGCACAAGTCATAGATCACCCTTGGCTAGAACATAGATCTGGTTCTCATAGAATAGAAGACCTTCTTTGAAGGAGAAGGTGTTGTATTCCTTGTCATGTGCTAGAAGATGACCTTGTACCATATGAAAGAAGAGGTCTTTTTGTAAAACTATTCTAAACTGAATTTGGACTTTTGAGTCGATTGTCATTGTTGTAATTGCTGTTGTGATGAGAGGAAGAGAATTCAAATCAAGTTGTCAAGATAGGATATTAGGGATAACATGGAACCTATCGGGTTTGTATTCAAGTTTGATGTCAAACAACTATAATTACTCCTCCCATCAATGATGTTTACTATTCATGTGCTTCAAATGTAATGTCTACAACAAGGGTTTATGATCAGTTTGCATGACCATTTGTTTCTCGAGAGATAAAGCTTCCATATCCTTGTGACACATACCATTGCTAGTTTTTCTTGATCTCAAGCAAAGTAAATCCTTTCTATGGTGTTTAGTTGGAAAGACACAAAGGAAATGGGATGCAACCTATTTGGAAATTACTACTGCAACACAACTCCAATGGCAAAGTTAGAAGCATCAAAATCAATCACACAAGGTAGTTGAGGATCATATGGTTGAAGAATGGATCTTGAAGAAACCATATGTTTCAACTTCTAGAATGCTTCTTTGTGCTTGGTAGTCCACAAAAAGCTTGAGGTCTTCCCCAAGAGGTTGGTCAATGGTGCAGTCATATGAACATAATAATGGATGAATCAATGATAAAACTTGCCAATCCATTAAATGCCTACACTTTTGTGACATCCTTTAGAGTAGGCCAATCAATAATAGCCTTGATTTCTCCTCTTACATCTTGATCCTCTCTGAGGAGATCTTATGACCCAGGAAGGTAACTTCCTTTGGCCAAAAGGAACACTTTGACTTCTTGGAGTAAAACTTCCATTGACGTAGATGTCTTAGGACTTGTTGCACATAATTTGCATGTTCTACCTTTGTCTTAATATGGATTAAAATATCATCCAAGAACACCACCACACCAATCTAGTCCCCCATCCAACACCTGATGCATCTAATCCATGAAGATTGCTAGAGCATTAGTGAGCTCAAAAGGTAGAACTCTCCATTCAAAATGCACATACCTTGTACAAAAAGTAATCTTTTGCCTATCTTCTCTATCAATGAGAATTTACCAATATCTGTTTTGGAGATCCAACTTGGAGAAATATTGTGCTCTACTCAATTGATCATGAAAGTCATCAATTCAAGGCAAGGGATTGTAACACTCCAAGGATATGAGACCTGAAGAGAAACACACCATGAGAAACACACACTTTCACACTTAAACTCCGATGCCCCAAAGGAGCACCTTCTCTTTATTATATAGGCAAAGCGGATCTCCTCCAATGAAGCTCCACCATAGGATTAGGTACATAGATAGGTGACATGTCAGCAAGCTCCACGCTTGGATTACTTACTTGGATGGGTGACATGTTGGTCCTGGTCCTATCTGGTTGGTCAAACAAGCTTTAAACGGAAGGAATCTTTTAGGGAATCTTCCTATAGGAATCTCAAAATCACATGGGTGAGGTACAGTTAGAAAGCTCTCGACGAGACAAAGCAGGGGGGAGAGAGAAGGCCAACCTTTCCTTCGTTGGGTCCGTGGGGGGGGGGGGGGGGGGGGAGGAATTTGCACATTTTTGAGGCCTAATTCATCCGTTTAGGCCTCCAAAATTGCCGGCAGGCATATTTCGGTTCCAACTCTATTTGTAGAAGTCCCCTTTTGGTGATACCTCTTTTTGATCTATTCAGTCCATCTTGTGTAACATCATTCCAGATGTTACCAACCCAATTATCACCTTCAAATCATATGTCTAGCTATTGGTTCTAAGGTTTTGAAATCTATTTTGGTTTTTTGCCCTATTAGTAGAAGTACCCTTTTGGTGATACTTCTATCTGATCTATTTTGACCATCATGTATAACATCATTCCAGATGTTACCAAACCAAATTTCACATCTAGATCATATAGATAGCCCTTGGTATTACAGGGATACACATTGTTCACTATTTGTTTATTGAGGCCACGGTAATCAATACAAAAACAAAGTACTCCATCCTTCTTTGGAACATATAGTACCAGTGCTCCTCAAGAAGATGTACTATGTCATATGAAATCCTTCTCCAACAACTTTGTCAATGTTGTTCAAAGCTTATCCAACTCCTTTGGTGAGAGTCAATAGATTGGTCTACTCACTAGAGTACTTCTTGGCAATAACTCAATCTTGAGGGCATACCACAATCAGAGTGTAATCTCTTTGGTAGATCATCCAAAAACACATATGCAAACTCTTGAACTATTTGGTCAACCATTGCTTGATGAAGCTTTTGGCCCTCATCAGATTCTCCATGCATAAATTGCTTGATCCACATTGCAAAAATATGATTATCTTCATCCAAAGCCTACTCTATTGCTACTTTATTGATAAAATTTCCATCTTGGGATTGACTATTCTTAGGTGTCTTTCTCAAAGGTGCCAGACAACCTCTCAATATTTCCTACCTTGGTGTTTTACTTGAATTTATCATTGAGTCTAATCAAATTGAACCTTATGACGTTCAAGCCAAGGCAAACCTAAAATGACATCATAGTGTAGAGGTGCCACTATATACCTCATACACTCCAAATACTCCTTCTCAATCTTAAATGTAACAAGATGTGAGGTACAAAATGTAGAACTCTATCCGCCATCCGCCATCTGCCATCTACTTCCAATTACTAGCTTGATAGGAATCCTTAATTCCTTTGCTAATTGCATGGACATGCAATTTTTTGAATTTCCAAAATCAACCAAAATCCTCCAACCACGATCAGATATTATACCTTGCAAGTGAAGCAAACTTGCATAGGCCAAGCCTTCAATCCCATTGGAACTAATCAAGTTCCCAATAGTTGGCTCAAATTCTCCTACTAGGATTCTTCAATTCCTTAATCATCATGCTCCATGAACTCCATTTGGGTGATTTGTTGTGATCATCTATTCTTAAGTGAACATTTAGCAATATGATGTCCAATTTGGCAACAATAAAAGCAACCACCATTTTGTTGTAATCTTTCTCTATTTGCAAGGCCAAGTGATCTCTGTTGGATGGCATCAATCTCTATTGCTACGGGTTCTTCCACTCATATGTAGTGTGTTGGCAAGTTTTGTGAAGGTCAAGGTCAGGACCAAGTTGTCACAACCAAGGAATCAAAGTGCTCAGTCAACTACTTGGCTTTCTTTAAGTGTTTGGGCTCTCATATGGTCACTTCCAATTTAGTGCATGACTTTAAATCCCTTGCAAATCAATCCAAAGCTTCACCTTCTTGTATATCTAGAACTTGCATTATGATGTTTTGGAAATTAGTGATGTAGCTTTTCAGAGATCCAATCCAATTCAATTTTGCTAAATTGTCTTGTGTGGCATTTATAGCTTGGAATTGCCTAATAATTACACTCTTGAATCCTTCCCATATCAAGATTAGCACAATAAATTGTTGTTCAGCTTGCTCCACTTGGAATCGCCACCATATTTTTGCCACTCCATCCAATTGGCTCGAAGCCAAGAGAATTTGTCTCCATTCATCTTGAAGGTTTGTAGCTGCAAAATAATGTTTGTAATCAAACACAAGATTCTCCATTGCTCTAGAGATTTTTGCCTTCAAATACCTTGGGATTTGGGAATTGGATTTGCTCTTCTCTTTCTTGAAATTATGCTCTCTTTACATGTTTTTTTTATGGTCTTGTTCTTCTAACAATCAAGTAAAGTGCTTGATTTGTTACTACATAACAATGATAACTTTGGCATTGCTACCATGGTTGCTACTCTATCAAACTACCTACCATTATCCAAGTTAGCACGTAGATGCAACAAATCCAAGATTCTCCATAAGTCACAATTGGAAGTACCAAGGGTTCATCGAACAAAGTGATCACATTCAAAAAATTCTACCCAAAGCACGAGATGATGATTTGCATGAAATGATGCTTGGGTAGTACATGGAGACAAAAATCCCCATGGTTTGGCAAAAATGGATTTGATGGTCCAGAAATTCCATCCATCCCATTCTTGCTTGGATACCAATGTAAAAGACCAAGGAAAGAAATAGGAGAATGGAAGATCAAGGTGAAAGATCACATTAGGACTCTTGAATGAGTGAAACACCAAATGCCTAGCATGAGCTTGGTATTTATAATGAACATATAAGGCTCTTGAGAAGCTTCTAAGGAAGCTTTCTAAAAGTCACTTTCTTAAAGTGCAAGCCAAGCTAAGTGGGAATCTTCTCAAGAATATTCCTTCTAGAAGTCACCTACTTGATGTGCAAGCTAAACTAGTCAAGAAGCTTACCAAGAAGCTTCCTTCTAGAAGCCACCTACTTGGCATGCAAGCTAAGCTAGTTGAGAAGGTTCCCAAGGAGCTTCCTCCTAGAAGTCACCACTTGGCCTGCACATTATCCAATACTTGGAAGGTACAAAGTAACTTCCTAGATACTTCTAGAATATTTTTATAATTCTTGGCTAATTTGGCCTACTTGCTACTTTGTTAGTCTTGACTAACTTATTGGTAAACTCCATATTGTTACACTCTTGGTCCTCCAAACTTTCAAGCTACTTGTAAAAAAGAAATATGGTCACAAAATCCTATTTCTACATTCTGATGAAGGAGGTGAGGTACTTTCAAATAGCTTTGATGCTTTTCTATATGAGAAGATATCGAGCAAGAATTTACTTGTAGCTACACACTTCAACAAAATGACACTTTTGAGCATAAGAATTAATGTATTTCTGAAGTCACAATAGCTATGCTCAACAAGAAGGCAATACCCAAGTGCTCTTGTGCATAAGCCATCAATTGTGTGGTTTACTTGATGAACTAATCTTCTATTGTAGTGGTTTATAAAATGACACCACTTCAATCTCTTAAAGGTATGCAATTTTATTTATAAAAATTGAAGGTTGTTTTTTGTAGTTTCTTTATCCAAAGCATAAAAATGTTTTTTCTTGCATAAGCCTCAAATTCAAAAGGATATAAAATGATAAACCCAGACTTTAAGATTTTATTATCAATAGAGAGTTTGTATTTGAGGAGCTAAAACCTTTGTATCAAGCTTCTACAAGTTGAAAGTCCAATTCACCACTCACAATAACCTTTATATCTTTGATTGTTCAAATTAACATTTCTATTCCACAAGCTATTCCTTCAAGTGCCATATATACTTCTAGTAATTTCCTCATACTTTTCCATATATAAATCCTTGGTCAAGATAGGTTATCAAGAAGAATTTAGCCCAAATTTCCCTATAAAATTTGCGTCCTGTTTTGTTGATTAATATTTCTTATCTTTTGTTCAAAAAATATCAATTTATCTCACAAAAAACTCAATAATTTTAAATTATTTAGATGAGGCTACAAGCAATGCTTGTCAACTTGAACCTAGGTCTTAGCAAAGAACTAGTACATAGGTCAAATATCCCATTATGTGATTTCAACTTGAGCTGTTTTTAGCACAACAACATGCATATATGGTGTAGTTTATATGAGAATAAAAACCAAATTTTCTTTAGGAAGCACTATATCATGCAAAAATGGGTGTAAGTCATAGAGGTTGAAGTTGCAGCAATATGACAATATAGAAGTTGGTTGATTTACCTTCCAAAAGAAGGCAATACATTGCATATGGATTTTTAAGGTCAAAAGAAATTCTGATGGTTTAATGAGTAAATACAAGGCAACACTTGTGGAGAAAAATCCATTCACAACATGATGTTGATTTTGATGAGATATTTAGCTTAGTTTCCAAGATGTCTTCAATTTGTGCTCTCTTGGCATTAGCCTCCTTTAATGAGTAGAAACCTTATCAAATTGACTTCAACAATACTTTCTTCAATGAATTTTGGAGGGAGGATCTTGACATAATTCAACCACTTAGATATGAAGATCTAAGATATAAAAACAAAGGTTCCTTGTTGAAAATCTCTCTATGGATTTTTAGCAACCCCCCTAGAGGTTGGAATGCCAAGAAAATTAATATCTCTTATCAATTGGACCTCAAGTTTGCAATTCAAATTCATTGTACCGGCCACAAGTTGATTACAAGATGGTGTTGTTGATCATCAAAATGGAGTTGTTTATGACTTGATTGTCACTAGTAGTTGTCAAGATCACATTTGTCAAGTGTAAGGCTGAAAGGAGAGTTTTATATTAAGGACTTGTCTATGTTGATGACTAGATTGTCACTAGTGGTTGTCAAGATCTCATTTGTCAAGTGTAAAGCTGAAAGGAGAGTTGTAAATTAGGGACTTGCAAGTTGTTGGCTGATAAAAATCTATATTAGAAAAATGGGCACAAGTCTCATTTTTTTACTCTTACAAGACCAGATGTAAGCTATGCTATTTGGACTGGTGAGTCAATTTGTACAATCACATCTTGACAAGTTTTGGAGTATCTTATACTACAATTTACCATTTACTATTCAGTTTGGTACTCACTATTTAGCTGGTATATTATCCCTTGTACAAGGTTTTACAAATGTGGATTGTGCACAAAGTGCTCAAGATAAGTGATTTAATAGCAGGTTATGTTTATAACCTTGGAAGGTTTACAATTAGTTTGTCATTGAAGAAGCAGCCTACTGTAAGTTTTCATTTATAGAAGCAGAGGTGCTACCAATACTACATGTGAATCAATTTGGATTCACACCTTGTCACACAATAGAGGACATAAGTTTCATTACTATATAATCTTATATACATATAATATTGGTAATATTAAACTTATTTTCAATCTAGTATTTCATGCAAGGACCAAACATATTGAGGTTCATTATCATTTTCTATTAGAGAGAAGATATTGACCGGAGAAATAGATCTGCAGTGTAGTTTCCACTGACAGCAAGTTGATGATACTTTCACCAAAGCTTGCCAATATAAATTTAAATTTAAATATTCCAGATCTCATCTAGGTGCTAAAGATATTGATGGCAGCTCAAGGGGGGGGGGGTGATAATATACTTCACAAACTAATGTTCTTGGAGTAAGTGCTGGTAGAAAAAGATTTTGTAGTAACGATTTCTAAATTTTTGATAAAGAGTGACTCAACCCAAAACTTGTCCACATTTCACAAACCTTGTATCCATTTCTCTTCATATATATCTTGGTGCGGGACTGATTTCCACAGACAATTATTTGATGAACTTTGATCTCTCCACCTTTTTTTGTTTTGTACATTGTAACAAAATGGAACCTACTATCAGTACTGTCAAAGTGTAGGGCATGGTCCCCTTTAGGTATCCCTCCCCACCTTGAGCTTCTAGAGGGGTATATCACATCCATAGATGGACTTTGTGTTCTTGGAGTGCCAGTAGGATCGGAGAATTTTGTCACATGTTTCCTATACGCTACCCTTGCAGAGGATGTTCTCCATGTGGATGACCTTATATTACTAGGAGATCTGCAGGTGGCATTTGGTATACTCTCTTCTAGTATTGCTCGTTGACCATCCTACCTCATCCATAGAGTTCCCTCCTCATTGACCTTTCTTTCACATTTAAGAGCATTTGATAGGAGGATTATGGGAGTCTTTGGTGATATTATTGGACCAATGAATTTTGAGTGTGTGACAAGGGATTTGGCATGTAGACAAATGGCTCTACCAATCTCATGTGGTGGAGTTGGCTTGCTTTCTATGGAGGAGCTGACACCTATAGCATTTTTAGGTAGTTGGGCTCTCTTGGCACCCCTACTTTCCTCTCATTTTGTGGTTGCTGATAGGCCTGTTTTTGGAGACTTATGTGACAGAGGTGGAGGGAGGAGCCTTTTCTCTCCAGGTGTTTTTGCGGCAGATGAGAGATAGTCTATCCCCATGAGCACAAGAGGATTCTCCACCTTTTGCTTTACTATTGTCAGATTGGACTAGAGGTTTACATTCTTCCTTGATGGAGCGACAGTGTGAGCATACGCTACATTCTCTCTTACTCGACTCGTCCATTTCTCAAGCTCCTAGAGCACGTCTTTGCTCTTGCTCCGGCAAGGGTGCGGGTGCAGGCTCTTGGATCCTAGCTCAACCGTGCATTAGGGCATTCCGACTTGCACCAACTACTTTCTCTACAGCGATGAAGTTTTGCCTAGGTTTGGTCCACCCATCTGCATCTTCATTACTCACTTGTGAGTGTGGTTCTACACTAGATGCAGTAGCGTTCCACATGACACAGTGTCCTTTTGGAGGACAGGGGATAGCTACCCATGATGCCATTAAGGACATAGTGTTTGCTATGGCACGAGAGAGTGGATACTTGGCTTGGAGGGAGCGTTCGTATGCTTTGCATATGACACATGTTAGGGCATACTTATACTTGGTCCAAGATGATCAGGTGACGGTAGCGGATGTCGTGGTTACGGACCTTATGCGGGATACAATTTTGGAGGGAGTGATTACCCATCCCCCTGGATGGGCGGCGAGTGCAGCAGCAGGTCGCAAGGTCTCCAAGTATAGGGACATGCAGCAAGGTCACCTCTTTGTTCCTCTAGCTTTTGAGTTATATAGAGCGATGGACATGGCATTTGACACATTTGTCAGTGAGTGCATGAGAGTTTATCATGTTAGGCGTCAGGGGGTACCACTCTAACTCTCATACTTTGTAGCATATTTTAGACAGCGTGTGTTCATTGCTCTACAGAGTGCAGTGGCTGGTGCAATCCATAGGAGAACAATCACATTAGGTGATATTTCTTTGGATGCTCCCGTTGTGTGTAGACCATACAACTTGCATAGCTTGGATATCTTAGGTGCGGTAGGGCAGATTTCTCATATAGACTCTATTGGGGCTTATCCCCATGTTACCTTTTTTGTCTCTCCCTTGTATGGCTTGATGGGGTCTTCTCATCCTTCGTTTTTCCTATGCGGTCGCCTTTTTTCTATCAGTTGACCTACCTCTTTCAAACATGCTATTCACGTCATAGAATGCCTGGACAGACAAGGGAGCTTGTATATATACTTTCCACATGCAATGAAATCATTGTTCATTCAAACCCTCCCCAGATTTTAGTTCTTAATTGTCTGTGTTTCTCCCTTTCATTCTACTCTTTGTGGTCCTCGTGCACTTTATTTCGTTTTGCCCTTCTTGATACCCTTATATTCCTTTTTCTTTTTTCCTTTTCGGGGTATACTATTTGGCTTTTTGGGCCCTTTGTGTGGTTTTACAGTGTTTCTTTCCGCAGAAAGGCTGCATATCTATCTGAACTTGAGTCACATTACTGTGCGGATAATGTCATGGACTGCAGCCGAAAGAGCTTAAAAGCACTCCGGCTACGTTGTTCCACTAACCTCTTGCAACCTAGAACCCAGACTCTTCCCACATCACACTCTTAGGCGATTCACATGGCTCTTTTGGGCTCCGGCGGCCCACTAAAAGACAAAGTCCGGCAATTACAATTTTGACGGAGCTCATGTGCACGTCAGGTCTGCCTGACGTTCAAAGCTTCAGCCGGAGCTTATCCGTCAGGCAGCTCTAGCTCCGTTTGAACCTTTTCGAACCGGGAATGTCCTAGATTAATGGGTTGGGTGATACAACATGCAATAAAATTATCGGAATTCCCTTTCTTTTGCCCGAGAATGAACCTGTCGACTTCCCGTCTTCGTTACATCGAGTCTTTAATCTTTCCAAGTAAATACATTTTCGATTTTAAATTTTGACCTTCGAGACTGGATGCAGATGTAATATGTTTTACCTTTTTCATTTTTGGACCGTGTGACTTAAGAATGAAAGTATTTTATTAATATTCTTTTTTGAGATAGGAAAAGAAATGATTTGTCAACGAAAACCAATTCCTGTAATATCTTTTTTTTATTCATAAATTTTTTCTCCCTTTACTAATGTGATTAATTCCATAAGATTTTCGGTTTGAAACTCCATTAATCATAAAAATATGAAATTATAAAAATTCATCTATTTATAGGAAAACGAAAAGCTAAATTTGATGATCACTCCTTTGTTGAATGATCACTATTTTGTCTCTCCCTTGTACGACTTGATGGGTCTTCCCATTCTTCATTCTTCCTAAGCGGTCGCCTTTTTCGCTTTGTTGAAAGCAAATGTGAAAATTTTCTTATTGATTTGCAAACCTCGAACTCTTTACTTTACATAACCTAATTCGAGAACTGGTTATCTATTAACGCCAGTCAATAATCCAAAGTGACCCGTCATCACAAGTATACATATGAGGTTGACGTACGTCCAAATTAACTACCGGACCTATGCACTCCCTTGGACACATGATTATACTCTTTCCGTCAATGTTTTAGAGGCTGACGGACGTCAAAACTGACGTACATCATTGAGCCATCCGAAGTGGCTTCTGTTTCACAAGGTGATGTGCCTCGCATAGTCCCTCTCTTTCTCTTGCCAGTTACTTCACTCTTATCATTGTACTGGATTGTCAGAGTGAGTAGATGCTTAAAATAAGCAATCATTTTCCTAATAAATAACGTCCACAATAACGTTGCTCATCGTATAACTCAACACCCTCAGTCCCAACAGTTCGAGAGTGAAAGCAGTAATCAATCATCTAACTTGAAGTCTCGATTTTGCTACACCCTGGTTTATTCACCGGATTTCAAATACCAGCTCTATCAGAGCATACGTCCCGTTGTAAATGGTTTTGATGCGGAGTGGATTCCGAGTATTGTGGGAACTAGCAATGGAAGTTTTATGTATCTGCTAAAGATATTAAGCTGAATAGGGAGTTACTAATCTTTTCTCTCACGTTGTAACAATTGCCTTTTTATTGATAAAAAGGCAATTGATAATGTTGATAATGTTTTGAAATTATAGCTATTACGATAATCTCTTATAAGTTCTATTTCATAAACTATATTGTCCTTACGGTCCCTTTCAAGAAAGGATGAATGAATTTGAATAATTTGAATTTCAATAGTCTTTTTTCAATTCCTGCGATAAGAATACTTTATTATAAGATTAACTTCCTAAACTATACAATCCTTATGTTTCCTTCCCAAGAAAGGGTTAATAAATCAATTCAAAAGAATATGGCAAGAGTTTCAAGAAACATTTGACATAATTTCAATGTGGAGCACAACCTTGGGTATCACTTTGATATGGGGCATTTCCATTTGGAAGGATGAGTTGTTTTCATGTTGTTCCAATAGGTTCACACATCTTTGTCTCCACTATGTCCATATCCATGCGAATTAGTGGATGATGATATGGTCATACAAGAACTCATTAAGGACCTTTCATTAGAAGAAGTTTGACTTTACTCATCTTCATGATCGACTGTTGCACCAAAGTATGTTCTCTATATTCATCCCTATGCTCAAATTCAAAGGCTACTAGAGTCTTGTCTCTACAATGTTAAATCTTCTGAATTCTAACATCCCCAAATTCAACTATGAGGAGTATTTTGCTATTTATGAAACTAGAGGCCTCGCAGTAAAAACAAATGAGACGAGGAAATCTCTACTACAATACGATACAATGTAAGTCTATCACGAGACTTTCATGAAACAATATCGGGAACATACGAATTGCGACAAGTGGATGCTGATCGAATATCATTATTATCTCCCTAGGAACTCCGACACTACTAATAATGAGAAAAGGAAAGAATCAAAATTGGATCTTAGCTCCGGAACGTTGAGAGTATCTTTCTTACTATAAGTCAAAGTAAGTCTTCGGCAAATAACATACTCAAACGAACAATAGACGATAAAGTGTAGCGGAGAAGGGATAGGAAAGGTCCCACTCCCACTTAATAAAGTGGACCATTGAATGGACTGAAAAAGTCCTAAAATATCTTACGAGTTGGACGATGTCATCTGATTTTGATTTTGTTTTCGTTGATTGCATGCTTTGGGTTGACCATCACACCTCTAGTTAAAATGTGAGTTTCCGACGCGGCAGTTTCGCATACAGAGTTCTTCGTTGTGTCGTAGAAATTGTTGCAGGGCCGATAAAAAATTGGCAACGAATGAACCCGACGGCCGTTTTATGATTTATCTGTGAAACGTGGAAACCTACAGTTGAATGGTATACAAAGCGGGATTGATGGGAACTTTCAGAACCAGTTGGTCAACTGATTGGTCAACGGTTTGAGGTGGCGCGATGTGGGTGAAGGAATATTGTTGTGAGTTTAGCTGCTTTGGTAATCGAAGCTTAAAAAGTGATTGAAGAAAAGTTGAGTGCACAATATCCAAGAAAAAGTCAGTTGCACGTGACAAAGGTGATTGCGATGACGACCTTCCTAGAATGCTGTTGGAGCCTCCACATGGCTGTCTGAAACTGCGTCTCAGCACCAAGCAAAAGGTGGACATCAGTCTCTTTCTCCGCACTGCGAGATCTAGAAGCTGGAGTTGCCGTAGGAAATGGTATGGACCGAACATTCCACGTTTGGTTTTTAGTGTTGGTACACGCGGAGAAGTGGGGTCGACTTAGTCTAGGTATCTCCCTCTCTCTCTCTCGCAGTCTCGAGCCAACTTTCTCCGGTCAGCGCGCGGCCGGCAGACTGAATGCAACGTATATAATTACCCTACATTGTTGTATTCCACAACTGATCAGCTTTTGAAAACAGGCAGATCTCAATCGCTGATAATTTACATATCGGACGTCTGATCTTCAGTTTTTATTCGTTCGAATCTCAGCTCTCTGAGCAAGAAAGCAAAGGAGTCTACTTTGACTATTCCAGACCTCGAGTGAACGGGAAGGAGCTTCACGTAGACGTCATGAACTTGTATCGTGAAAATTTATTCACAAATCAAGAGGACCATGAGAAGGAAGACCGAGCCACCAGCACTTGCAGACAAACGTTGAAGAAATGGGTCGTTGCTTAAAGCAACCCCACCTCACCCCAGAAGGGCCGGCTGGCTTTACACCATCAATCTCACTTTTCGTTAATAGGTCCTAGTACTCCGTAACACGATGTTTGGACGGTATATGAAAAGTAATGACTAGGGGAGAGATAGACCCACTTTGCTCGCAGCCTTTATAATATCCACACTCGAGGACAATGCGACATTTCACACCTCTTGTGGTATACACATGTGGATGGATATTCTACCAGATCTCACGGATACAGTTCCTCTTGCAATTTCTATCATAATGAGAACTTCTCGGGTCCCCACGTTCTTATCTTTGTGTTTGAGATAAATATCTGCTGCAGGTTTGTCTGGCCGAAGAAGAAGGAACAAACTGCTTAGTACTCCATAGGAATGCCGGTTCATCGGATATGCATAATGCTCACGAATAATATAGATGTCCGTATCTATAGCTAATAGAATTACCCGAGCCATCCGACGACCGGTTGAGGTGGAAACCCAAACCAAGTTCTCTTGTGAGAAAGATTGCAACCCTTTAAAAATTTCGTTTCCAATACAAACCTGGGCTTCCCTATATCTAGAATTTAGGATGTATGTATAGCTCACAAAAAAATCACTGTCAATCGTAAATAAAAAAAGAAAAAAAGAAAAAAGAAATATACAAAGTAAAGGTAAGAAGAGGGAATGGAGTACAAGGCACCAACAAGTGCAAAAGGAAAGAAGAACTCAATGCCCAAAGGTCCCAAATTCCCAAAAGCAAAGACAAATATCCCTAGGGTGCAAAGGAACACTAGGGAAAAAGTGACCCAACAACAAGCACAAAATAAACAAAAGAAGTGATGGGGTTCTTGAACAGTGTGGTAGAGGTCCTCCAATGTTATGTCTGGTATATGGGAGGGTGTACCCTAGCCGTGCTTGATATACCTATTGTAGCCGCTTGTCGCACAAGAAAGACCCAACGCTTGTGTGCATTGCAAAGTGAATGATGTCTATTGTCGGTAATATAGCATGGCTGGAGAGACAGCTAGTGCCCCTCTCCTTTGCAAAAAACCTCATGCTGCATCCTTGAGAAGAGCTTCAAAATGATGATGCAAGTGCACAAAAATCTCAATTGCTAGAGGGACAATGGTAGATGAGGAAAGCCGAGGTGCATTTGGTCCTCCTTGCCCCATATTGCTCCCGCTTGTATGCCTTGCCCATGGCAAGGACTCCACTTGTAGAGGGTTGATCACCACCACATTACAGTGTGTTGACCATCCTTAAAAGTAACTATATCCACTTGCACCCACAGATAGGTGGTACTACTAGATTTAACCATTGCTCAATCTAAACTTGTGGCCCTTTAGCTCATAAGATCTAAGAGACTGCATCACAAATTGCATCATGGACTCTGGTTGACTCACCACCTACTAAACTATGTATAAAGTGTATCCCTTGCATGCTCATTGGAACCACATGCTCATTGGTTTGGCAACACTATCAAAGCCGGATGTGGGAGACACAACTTCAATCAAAGTGCTATGGAAATCTATTCAGAAGTGAATTGAAAGTCATCAATCAAGGGTGAAGCTTAGAGTAGTACTGCAAAGCCTTTCACCCTGCAAGAGAGTATACAAGTATGCTAGTAAGTGTGAGAGTGTGCATATGCTCACCCATATCCACTTGAAATTTAATGAGTCTAAACAACAAAGTAAACTACATCTTGAATTCTTGATATAGAGAACCAAAGGCCATTAGGAACATGTGTTTGTTCTTTTGAGTTTGTCCTTGTTCAAGACGATTTGTTATGAAGAAGGGGAACCATATAGAGTCAAGCTAATAAGAGCTACATCATCTATCAATCAGATTCAAGTCTATGTACTCATTTATGGGATTGTAAGAAGCTATAGTGGGTGTATTTTATGTGAAATATCCAATAAAAGTATCTATAGAACCTTAACTTCATAGTCAATTTGGTTGAGAGTGATTAAAGCGTTTCTCCATCCATCGGAGTCCATCGAGACTCGTCCTAGCTCGTCCGGATATGTTTCATGAATGGAGTCCGGACCTCTAGGTCACTAATGTCTATTGTTGATAGTATATTGTCGTATTGGTTGAATTTTGGAACAGATTTAAAAAAAAGAGACATAATGAAAATATTGGATATTATTTTGAATATAAAATTTTATATTATATTTGAAGAGTATATCAGGGATAAATTTTCTGAATTTTAGCTACTTGGCTTGTGTAAATAATGGAAATCTATCTAATAAAATTGCGATATTTTTACTCACTCGGCAAGGTCTAAATGAATCCACAATTGAAAGATGTGAAAAGTGATAATTAGTTTTACAAAACGTGAAACATACAACTCAATTTTACAAAAACTGAAAATTAATTCTTATTATGTAAATTATATTAATCAGAAAAATGATCATTAACACATATTCAAACAAACTTTATATTCAAGAGAAAATTTTTTTATGGCAGCAAAAATCAATCCTCCTAAGTTTGTCCCTTCTAGAGACATACCGATTGAAATATATTAAAACCAAAGATTAGAGAGCAGAACCTTTACATCACCATGAAACCAGAACTCAGATAGTTTGTACACTTTCACGGATAGATGAAAGCATATATATCATGACTACCATCAACAGATTCATCATGCAAATGTGAAGCAAAGTGAATACTCCTGAAAATATTTATTTCATGATTTCGTTTACGGTCACATGGCCTCAAGCAAGTGTAATCGTAACGTCGAAGTCAGCCCCTTGCGCAAGCCGGTATTTCGTCCACGCCATGAGGAGGGGAAATGTGGCAGTCTCATTTGTGCCTCAGCTGACAGCAGATTTTGGGAGTCATGCTTCTGGGGCTTCTGTCTGCTCTTCACATACATCCAAGGGTGTGGAGATCCATAATTGGCTGCCAAATGATCGAACTCGCCTGAACTACAGATTTATCCTTCTATGACATTCTTGAAGAATTCCAGGCCTAAGATTGTAGATGTCCGGGACCGTAAGTAAGCTTTTGTAAGATAGAGCTCTTTCTATATTGCAAATACATAGGACCATCTGTTTATTTTCCGCTCTAAGATGGTTGGATGAAGTCTCTGACTGTCGACTGGGAGATTGCATCATCCTAACACAAGCAGAGCCCATCCAGAATGGGCCCAAATGCTTGAATCTCATTCTCAGGAGTGCTGAAAATCGAACAGTGTCGATTTCTGCAGAATGAGGTCATTGCCTGAATTCAATCATCGCTTCATGGGGCCGTCGGCCTGGAATGAAAACTTGCTGGCCATGTTTGGTTACGCCAAGTCCACGGGTGTTAAAAGTCCATAGATTACGTCCTTGGCACAGTTCTTGAGAGAGAAGACGCATAAAGTGGGAACCATCAACATAAGTGATAATCGATAACGATGAGTAGCCTAAGGAAGAAGGAAAATTTATAGAGATCAAAAGAAAATTCCACTGTACAGCGTTTAAATCAGATTTTAGCAACGTTCAGACGTCCAACGCTTCAGTAAAGACCCAGCACCGTCACTCAGGGACCATACTATGAGAATTAAATCAAATACTTGATCATGAACTCGATGCGAAGTTGACATAACCCTGGAGGAGTACCCTCTATAAAATTTTGGCAGTCTGATTGCCAGATCGAACAAGCTTTCTAGATCTGTCGCAGTTGTGTAAAGTGTACTGGGGTGAAATATCTGATGACACCTGCTACTTTCACCCGCCCGCTATTCATGGAACACAGCTTTTCTCTCCAAGACTCTCATGAGTGCATTGCTGAGATCCAACATTCTATGAGTGAAGAACATCGACTGCTTTACTTGTTCCCGGATCATACTCTCTCACTCTAGCTCTTCTCCAGCTAGCTACATGTTATATTACAGTGTGCAATTCGCAAATCTAATTACAAAGGAGAAGACTAGTTTGAATTCAAGAATGATTTAAACTATCAACTCCTCCATGCTGATGCTGTGAATAGACAAAGATCCTTCCATCCAAGCTTTAACGTCCCGTTTTGCTTAACTAATGTGTAACCCTCGCAAGTAAACATGCCCAGCAAAAGAGAAGCCTGGGTTCCAGCATTGCCGCTGAGTGACACTGGCCTAAATCCAGCCTGGTGCAGCTGATTTCTCCACTGCTCAAATTTTACTTCACCCGTTCTTGCGGGTCCACCAACCGCGAGGATGTTCTTGATCTCACATGAAAGAAGTTGCTGCTCCACAGTATGTCTTTTTGAATTCTCTTCCTCGAAGCTAGCCCCAAGTGAGTCAAACAAGGCTGAATAATAATGAAGAGCCTCGACAAATCTGTTTAGGAAAGAGCCAGAGAATGAAAGGTCCTGCTCCACCATCGTGACAACTTTCGGAGATAAGCTCTGAAGCAACTGAAGGGTACGGGAATCCGAACCCGTCACGTCGTAGAGGGAATGATGCAGCCAATGCACTGCAAGAGCATCACCTTTTCTCACTTTCAATGTTCTGGCGTCCACGTTACCAATTCGATCAGCTACTGCTGTATATTCAAATGGGAGTCCCAGCGTCTGAGCAAAATTGGACAACCTTCTTCCGGTGGCTTCTAGAGCTTCCATCGATATGCCTAGACCGGTGATGCGCACTCTGGGGGGTCCTCCAGGTCGGGCAGCAAGAATGTGGAAGAGTGCTGGCCATTGAAGCCCTTGCATTATGTCAATATCGATTATGTGAACGCTTTCTTCGCCTTCAAAGGCTTCTAATATTGCTTGATTCGCCGTAAAGTGAGAGAATTTCACAAAGGGGCATATGTCGTTGAAGACCTGGAAGGCCTCCACAATATTCTGATTGCCGATTAGATGCACCTTGGGGAGAGGATTGCAGATACCCAGGCAGGAATTTAGCAGGCGACACGACATACCCTCAGCAAAATATGCAGCCACCCGCTGTACTGGAGTTCCATATGGAGATGCAAGCTCGTTGAGCTGTGGAAGGATCTCGCTGGCCTCCTCGAAGTTGTCTGCAGACAAGGCCTCGGCACATTGAAGCAAGAGAGCCAGAAGTTGCAGACCTTCTTCATCTTTGGCATTGAATTTATCGACTAAGGCCTCGGTTGTTGGTGCCTGTGGGTGCTGCTGACTGTCGTTTAAACTAGTGGCAGCAACCTGCTGCTGGTGTTCGGAAGAGGGTCGATGATTATAAGTTTGATCAGTACTCGTCATCGAAATCGGTTGCTGCTGCTGGTGGTTGGAGTAAACCATACATTGGTTGCTGGAATATTGAACTACGCGCTGATGATGGTGTTGTTCTTCATGAATCTGAGCGAAGGGTTTGTGTGACATAGGTTGTTCGAGTTCCACGCTTATCTCTTCCCCGTCCCAATTTCTAGACCGCTTGGATCCACGGCTTGAGCCGGAGTGATCAGAGACATTAGAATTGATTTCGGGAGATGCGGGTGGCAATCCAAACTGATTGTTGTCAACGTAAGAACGTAGACGTGACTCGATGATGGACCCGACCTGAACATTGCAAGTCGGTGCAATGGACCCTTGCACCGACTTGCAATGTTCGGAGAGACCTTGCAACAGGTGCTCTACAGGAACGGCAGGCATGGATTCGAGGAGCTCGTTGACCATGCAATCCAACCATAACTCGATGGCACCTTCGTCCACAGTTTGTACCGAATCGGTGTTGTTGCAATCGCTTCTTTCGCCGCATCCTCCATATCCTCGTCCGCTCATGTCAAAGTCATATGCAGTGTTATGGTCTCCAAGACCCTGCGGTAATTGTGGGGCATGCTGCTGCTGCTGCAGCGTGCTCCACTGATCGATCATAGGGGTACTACATCCAGGAAGCATATTACCAGTACTCCATTCGGAGTTGATCATGCTCGCTGATGCTGCCAACTCGTTCTGCTGAAGCTGGTACAGCAATCCTCCATTTGTACCATTTATGGTCGACAAGATCGGTCCTTGGGTAGAGCTCCGGGGAGTTTGAGGATATGTTGTTGGGTTTCCCATGGACCATCCTGCGAGGGACTGCGAAAAGAAAGCCGGGGGGCTGTCATAGGCAGAAAGTGGTGGTGGCGGAAGACCCATACGCGCGAGCGTGGGACTTCCAAAGTCCAACACTGAGTCTAGAGCTCCCGTTGCAATTAACTTGCGGTAAGGCCCTGATACTTCCGCTCCACTCTCGCCACCTTCCACAGCGTCGCCTAGAGCGTTGCAACTATGGCACGGGCTCGACGTATCCGAGCTGCTATCTGCCATCACTGTTTCATTTCCTCTTCGTCTTGACGTCGTGTGATTACCTTGCTGCTGCTGTTGTCTTCTCGAGCACATCCCTGCTGCTGCCGCCATATTTCTCCAGAGAGAGTCGCGTGCGCTCCTACCTCCTACTACTGCTTCAGCGCAGCACGGCCGGCAACAGAAAACTTGATCACCTTAATCCAATCGCTCCACCTGTAAGCCTAGAACTATATTTAAACAATATGTAGGACTCCTCATGGATGTACACAGATTTTATTTCCTTGTACCTGTTCGTCCCTTGATCTAGGCGAAAACACTTTGTATCTGCTTCTTGCCTACCGAAGAGTTCTGAATTCGCTTTTACACATTTGCCTTCAAGTTGTGGTTCTAGAAGCGGAAGGAAGAAAGGTCGACTTGACTACATGACTATGCCATAACTTCTCTCACGAAGTCATATTATAGTTGAGGGTTCGTCGAGCAGTGCAGCTTCGGCTGTTTAGAGTGACTGATCCATAGACTGGACCTCGGATGCTGAATCAAAATAAAATTCCCGACTGACCGGCCCCACTGATTGTTAGCTGTTTATTACAGACAATACCATATCTCCAACAACATATGTTGGAGACCAACAACGTATAATCTGCTATGCCACTGCAACCGACCAGTTCAAGATAATTGCTCCTGATCTTAAGTATCCAGATCCATATCATCCATTCGCCATAGCCAAACCAGCCTCCTCCTCTTCCTTCTCCTCCTCCTTCCCTTCCACCTGTTTCTTTTGCCGGGCTTGGCCGGCATCCAGATCCTCAATTTCCGTACTGTAGATTATTCTCTCTCTAAATTCTTGAACTTTGGACACCCGGTTTGGACTGTCTCCCATCCAGTGGCTCGGATTTCAGTTGCAGCATGGCTCCACCTTCGAAAATATTCCAATCTCAACTCGAACTTAACTTGGCCCCTCTCCCTCACCAGAATCCTAGATTCGTGTACTTTGTATCCGCATCCAGCTCCAATATTTACAGCTGCTGTCCGTCCCAGTTCTTAAGATGTCCTCTCTCCAAAGCTCAAATCATGCTCAAAATAGACAGCAATAGCCCGATCTGAACATGACTAGCACATCCACGCGCAGATCCTGAACTCTCTGATATATGCCCATTGCAGATTCTAGCTGACGTGTCTGTCTGCTCCAGTTGGCCGTCCCATTCCCCTCCCCACTCCGGTCTATCAATTCCACTAAACTTAACAGACTGCCCGGCATAGAAGAGCCGATGCTTAAGAGACGGCTCAGACTATACTCCGAGTTCATGTCACGACAGCAGTGGGATAACTCGCTCTAACTGAAAATTGACTGGATCCTCGGTTGATCCCGACGGAAATGGTATATTGTCTTTCCCAGTGTAAATGAACCTTGGGAGCTTCATGCAAGAAACCAGTAATCCAAATTGGACCTGGAATCTATAGTCTTTGATTCACAGATATAAAGCTGAATTACGTCCACCTTCAGCGTTTGGTATAATCTGACCCAAACTTTCAGTTCAAAGGAATCACTGACTGCATCAGTGCAGTTCCAACTCCTGTTCATAGCACAGCATAATAAGCGACAGATTGACAATTTCGATTCATGAGATAAAGCGCTAATCAGGCCAATTGTTTCCTTCGAGAGTTTCTAGCAATCCACTTTTGAACTACTCATCAACACGACTGCCCATTCAAGTTTGCATGACTGCCATCAGCCACGTTAGGAATCCACGTTAAGTTTCGGACTCGAACGCCAACTAATCTTTCTGCCAACTCTCCTTTTCACTGCTGAAACTTTTCCCTGCCCAAATGTTCATACAGACGATTAACGACATCTCTCAAGACATATATCTTCCTGTAGAGCTGTGAATCTGGAGTCAATGTCGTTGGCGGGCAGGTTGACAAACGCGTTATTGACTTCGAAAAATTATCTTGACCCATTGCTGCTCTGGATGAGCTTTCAAATCTGATCCCCGGATTCATTTTTCAGAACAAGCCATTTTGTTGTTCACTGGGTCCATCCTCCCCAATTCGTCCACCCTGCTTAATCACAAACGCCAGAGTCTAGTGGTTCCTGACATAAATCTGCATTTCCTGTGATCGGAGCCAAATAGTGGTTACTCTCCATTACAATATGGAGTGATTTCCAAATGTTCGACTTGGAATTTATCGCTAAGTCTAATTTATCTCTAACATACTGTACGATTGAAGTGCATAGTGAATAGGATAATAGTCTTTCGTTCTTCATGTATTTCTGAGGTAAGATTACTCTCCAATACACTTTTACTTTCACTATCCGCATTGCTTCTTGGCGAAGTGAGGATCCACACGTTTTGTAGACAGTTGGTTGTATCTGAAGCCTCTTGTTGATTGGTTTTATATCTTCACTTAAGTACCCTGGATCTCACATATTGTCGCGTTTGGATCGAGCACCTTGATGCACGATTGATTTTATATATCTTACCTTCTTAATTAGTTTTTGTATAGTTAGGTTCAATTAACATGAGGGTCCAACCACCTGCTAATATTTATGTATATATGAGTAGTACCGAAATATGGACACCACAGATTAAAGGAGAGAGATTAAAGGAGAAGAGAGGACAGAAGGAGAAAATGCTCACAAATTAAGACTAGTAAGAGTGTGTTCTCTATTTATAATTCTTAACTAGAAAGGAGTGAAAGAAAGAGAGGAAATTGAGAAACAGGAATTTCTGAAATGCTGACATAATCAAAACAAAAAGTTGATACGTTGTCTAGAGCTCGAAGCGAAGAATTAGAGCCTGAAAGAAAGGAAATCGAGAATTAGGAATTCTATATATGAAATGCTGATACATAATCAAACAAAAAGTTGATAATTTATCTTAAACTTGAAGCGCAAGAATTCTGGATAGAGAAAAATTTCAAGAGAGAGTACATACTATTCGAAATAATTATTAAAAAAATTAAATTCTGATTCTTTTGGACATTGATGAGAGACTGAGTTCATGCAATCAAGGGAAAAAGGAACCTTGCAAAATTCTCTACACCTTCTGAAATTCAGCCCACATCTGAATCTCTAGAGATCAACGGGTACGGGAACGACGAGACAATACCTCAAATTATATTTCTCTTTACTGAGATAAAAATTCCTTAGATTTTAGTGGCAAACCAAAACCTTTAAATTCCAAAGTTTCCCAAATAAGAATATATAAATAAAAGTATAATTGAATAAGATAATGATGTGAGTAACCTAAAATTATAATAAATTATTGACCATGTAATGAATCTAGAAATTATTTTGAGGCGATATTCATATGGATGGAACTTCAACTCATAATATATATCCTTCTCTGCTAATGAATGCCACAGTGCCCTTTTTATTTATTTCATTTAATCTCCAATGAGTCTAGAAAATCTCATATAATATTACTGGAAGATATCTTAATATATCCAAAAAAAAAAACAGTTAAAAAATTACATCCGACATATTGACTCTTGTCAGATAAAGTAAACTGATTATACTAAAGTAAATTTGATTTCTTTAGCCCAAGTAGTCTTCCTGGTGTAATATCTAAATATGATTTTATAACAAAATACATATTCGAATTACTTCATGATTCATAGGCCATCAAGATATAAGAATATAAGAATAAAATTGATGTATAATTATCGATATTTTTCAATTTTTATTGCTAAAGTTTCAAAATATGTATATTTTGCATATGCAGTTCATATTATGGATAATAATTTGGTATATATTTTCTTTGTTTCAGTAATATAGACATTTTATTGGGAAATCTTATAAGAAATTAACATAAAATTATTTTTCATAAATAATAATAATATATTATATAAATATCCTCAAATTCATGTAAAGGAATATAGAGTAACAAAGATGAAAATAGATAATAGCCTGATTGAACTATCCTTTTTATTTTCTTGATCCTATAATGGACTAGTATAAAATCATACATATAATATGTAAAAAATTGAATATTCAAGATATAAACCTACTGACTACTTTTCCATTTAGAACAAAATGTGTTGGTACATTGCACTATGTCAAAGAAGAAAAATCTAATCAAATGATATATGTTTGTGTAAAAGAAAAAATAATTAGAATAAAAATCAGATTATGATAATTTTTTATACATTTTTACCTAAGTATTTTAATAACCTGGATGCTTAATCACTTGTGCTAGCTAATCAAGTTATAACTATTGATTTCTTATCTCAAAACAGACCTCTGTTCTTTGATTTTGATACATTTACAAATATAAAAATATTCACATCTGCATAAAAATACAAGTACAGAATTTATGGTGAAAGCATGTAAATTCTTAGGATTTATCAATAAGATAAACCTCAGAAAGAGATTTATTCGTTCATCATGCAATATGAGAATGGTTCAAACTTAATAAATCTATTACAAACCTTTTAAAGTCATTCATGGTAGTTAGATATGTTTAGATTTGGAAAAATTTCTAGCTATGTAGAATAATATAGACTTAATTCACATGACATGATATGTGTCTTTACATAGAAATGACTCTAGATAAAGACTTATACACCAAATGAGCATTTGCATTTGAGTGGAGTGTGAGTCATTGACTATATTTATTATGCTTAAACTAAATCAAAGTTGAAGAGGCTTGTTTAAGCATAACTGAGCTAAGATTTAAACAAAACTTATTGGGTTTTAGAGGCCTTGCATATCCTTGGGTATCGCATAAGCTATAAAGAACTAAGATATGTTGACCAATACGGAGAAAGAAGTGATAGAATCCAATATTTGCTTTAAGTTATTGTAAGCAAATCCACAAACTCTAGTTTGTGAAAGAGTATCCCAATTATTATGATGCTCACCTATAAATGTCTCCTTTGTATCTACTACCTATTTGATTGAAAATTCTTACTTGTGCATTTATGATTCTCTTGCAAAGGAAGAATTAACTCTCAATTCCTTTACTTTTTGAGGATTTGTGATGTGTAGAGCAATTGATGATAGTATGCATTGGCTGAAATTTGATTGAAGTAGCCGAGGTAGATGTAGAGGAAAAACTTATGATGCTCTTTTATGTACTTTTTCACATATATTCTAGTCCACCATGTGCCAATTCACTCCTCAAACCCTAGTTGCTAAGATAAGACTTCCTATTTTTAATGATATCATAGCAAAAGGCGATAACCGCACAACTTAACAACTTGGAAAAATGTTGAGTGACCTGAATTTAATCTTCTCTACTTCTTGTCTTTTTGACTTTTTGCAGAGTTGAAGGTTTAATCTCCTCCGCTACATAATAGATATTTTCTCTTGCCATTATGAAGAGCTTGTTTATTGCAAGATAGTCCAATGGTTACATCTTTGTTATCTTTAGCTATTATGCTATAAGACAAAGAATTTGATATTATTGGCTAACATGGCAAGTTCTGCAACCAACAGGCCAAAGGTTACAACCTCCAACATGTTGGTTTGGGGTAAATCAGCAAAAATTAAGGAAAAGTAGACTATGAACTTAGTGGCGGATTTGAATACAAAGGGCTCATAATAAACAAGAAAGCAAGTGCACTAAGTAAGAGAGCAAGGACAAGGAATTGAATAGAGTAAGACAAGCAAGTAAAAAAAGAGTGAGAAAGTGAATATATTTTAGATGAACTTGGAATAACCAATTGATATACTATTTAGTCTACAACTTATACTTCATTTAACTAATGAACTCTAAAGTAACATGCAAATCATCAATGTTTAGAAGGGAAAATGAAAGCAAAAAAATTATACATATAGGTCATCAAAGCATAAACACAACACAATGTTGTGAGAGCATGCAAACTCAATATTTGTGATTCAACATGCAAATCATTTTAAATACATGTAAATACTCCACCAAGCATAAAAATTATGGTGAGGTTTGGAGGTTGACTAATGCATATTTAAGTGCAATGTTTCCTTCAGGATATAAAACTAATTTGAGACAAATATCTAGTTAGTAGATTCTAGCTAGGCCAATAAAATCCAAGTACAATAAGGCATTTGATCTTTAACTTTCAGTATGTTAAAATAGATGTGAAAGTATATGATTGGTGAATTCTAGCTCAACCAATGAAGGCCAAGGATTTTAAGATACTTTCTTATAATTTTCAAACTTTTGAAATAGATGTGACAAGGTTCAAGCATTTATAGCATGATAGAATTTATGCAAAGTATGATATTAGGGTATTCATAAGAGAAATAAAAGCTCAAGAAAAGAAGGTACAAGGTCACATCTACAACCACATAACAAGGCAATTCTCTCAATGATCTACTTTCAAAGTATGCACATTAGGGGTTGATTCATATCTAATATACTATGATCTTGTTATGTTTTCTAAAACTCTCAATGTAAGTGTGGAGATGAATTGTATTCAATGTCTATAATTCTTTTTGATTAAGATACATAGCAATTTTATTGATGTCTAGAATTCTAATTTGAGACAAAATCAACAATTATCAATTGTTTATGTTTAGTATATTACATTAAGACTATGTTTCTTTTACTTGGGATCTAAACTCTAATAAGTTAAAGTATATGGTTTTGTGTGTTTCTAGTAAATTTTCTGGATCAAGGTAAACAAGGTAGATTTTTTTTCCATAATTTTTCACCATGTATAAAATACATAGAAGTGAAAATATCTTAACACCAATGAGAAAGGGTAAGAAGAGTGTGCTTTTTTTGACTCTTTAGTTTTGTTAGTTTTTCTTCTTTGTTTCCCTTTATTTGTATAATATAGGAAAGACTATGTGGGAATGTAACAATATGGAGTTTATACAAGTTAGTTGGAACTAAAAAAAGTAGCAAATAAGCCAAATTAGCCAAGACTTATAAGAATATTCTAGAAGCATCTAGGAAGCTACTTGGTACCTTCCAAGTATTGGGTAATGTGCATGCCAAGTGGTGACTTTTAGGAGAAAGCTTCTTGGGAAGCTTCTTGGCTAGCTTAGCTTGCACGCCAAGTACGTGGCTTCTAGAAAGAAACTTCTTGGGAAGCTTCCCGACTAGCTTAGCTTGCATGCTAAGTAGACAACTTCTAGAAAGAAACTTTTTGAGAAGTTTCTTGGTTAGCTTGGCTTGCACTCTAAAAAGATGGCTTCTAGAAAATTTCCTAAGAAGCTTCTCAAGAGCCTTGTATTTTTCTTATAAATATCAAAGCCCAAGCTCATGCTAGGCATTTGAAGTTTCCCTTATTCAAAAGTCCCAATGTGATCTTTCACTCCAACCTTCCATTCTATTCTCTTTTATATTAATATAAGAGCATGAATGGGATGGATGGAATTTATGGACCACCAAATCCATTTTTACCAAATCATTGAGACTTTTGTGTCCATGTATTACCCAAGCATCATTTCATACAATTCATCATCTCACTCTTTGGGCAGAACTTTTTGAATATGATCACCTTGTCCGATGAACCTTTGGTACTTCCAACTGTAACTTATGGAGAACGGTGTCTGTGTTGCATCTAACATGTTAACTTAGATAATTATAGGTAGTTTGATAGAGTAGTAGCTATTATAGCAATGCTTAAAGTTATCATTGTTATGCAATAACAATTGAGCACCTTCCTCAATTGTTGGAAGAATGAGACCATCAACAACAAGAGCACATAGGGTTTAAGGAAAATCCAATTTCCAAAGCTCAAGATATTTGAATGTAAGAAACTCCCAAGTGTAATGGAGAATTTTATGTTTGATTGTGAATAGTATTTTGAAGCTACAAATCTTCAAGATGAATAGAGATAGATTCTCTTGGCCTCAAGCTAAATGGCAATTTTTTATGCCAATCTCAACATGGGAAAAAAATCAAGAGCACAATAATTGAGTAATTCCAAGCTATAAATACCACACAAGCAAGACGAGGTATATTGGGAGAATTGAAGTAGATTGGTTTTGTAAGAAGTTACATCACTCAATCCCAGAACACCATAATGATAATTCTAGATATACTTGAATGCAAAGCTCTAGATCAATTTGCAAGGGATTTGAGGTCCCATACCAAATTGCAAGTGACCAGGTGGGAGCCCAAACACTTAGAGGAAGCCATGCAATTGGCTGAGCACTTTGATTCCTTGGTTGTGACAACTTGGTCTTGACCTTAATCTTCATAGAACCTGCCCACACACTACACATGGGTGGAGGAGTTGGCACCAATGGAAATTGATTTCATACAATAGAGACCACTTGGCGCTACAAGTAGAGAAGATTACAACAAAAGAGTGGTTGCTTTTATTCTTGCCAAATTGAGCATTGCATTATTGAATGTTTACTCAAGGGTGGATAACCTTGAAAAATTGTCCAAATGGAGTTCATGGAGCAAAATGATCAAGGAAACAAAGAATCTCAATGGAACTTGATTAGTTCCACTGCGATTGAAGGCTTGACCTTTGCAAGTTTGCTTCACTTGCAAGGTATGATATGTGATTGTGATTATAGTATTTTGGTTGATTTGGGAGTTAAGAGAATTGCATATCCATACAATTTGCAAAGGAATTAAATATTCCTATCAAGCTAGTAATTGGAAGTAGATTGATGATGACGGATGGTAGAAAGAATTCTACATTTTGTACCTCACATCATGTTATATTCAAGATTGTGAAGGAGTATTTGGAGTGTATGAGGTTTGTACTGGCACCTCTACACTATGATGTCATTCTAGGTCTGCCTTGGCTTGAACACTATTGTACTTTGCCTTTCCTTTGGGAACACACAAGTTGCCTAGTTGTGGAGTTTATGGATCTAAAGTCATGTGTAGATTCGTCACTACTAGTTTGAGCATGAATGTTACCAAACTGTTGGAACCACTTCCATTCTTGTTTCTAATATTCCTGCCCAATCATTGAAACCTTTTACTATTCTTTCTAGTATTCCTTCTACTGAATAGTGGAGTAACGGGCAACCTAACCTATCATCACAACATGCACTCTTGGTCTACTGGTCATCACTTCAGGTATTACCAAGGAGAAAAACACAACACTCTTAGAATGAAGGAACCTAAGCACAATGCCCACACACCAATCCAAGCCAACTGGGCATACAAACAAGCATGCAAGCATGGAGAGTGTCCAATCACAAGAATTCAATAACAACTCTCTATGATTTTTGTAAAAGATAAGCTTCAGGGCTTTCTTGCTCTATCCTCAAGCTAATTTCAATCTATACTCTAAGCTTCCTCCAATATGTACTCCAGATTTCAACCAATTTCTAATCCAAGTGGGGAAATTCTATATAATTCATGATGAGGAAAACTCCATGTAATTCATATGGACATAAATTCTTTGTGTGAATTGGATTCAAGTGTTTTAGAACTAAATGGAAAGCCTATAAGTAAGCTTTCCAATGACATGAAATTAGCTACAATCTAACCACTAAAGCTCCCTTGACAAGATCTCCAATTTGGCCAACTTTTCATAGGTTTTCACCCTAATTTTGAAATCCCTAAGTTTTCTCTTGGGTCTTGGCAATTTCCACCAGATTTCTAGATCACAAATAAAAAACTCCTCAAAGCCATTCTTGTAGCCTAAAATCTGCAATCATAGTCACAAAAATGGAAGAGTTGGCATTTAGTAGTGATTGAAGGTAAAAATGCTCCTATTGAGCGTATGACAATATTTTTAGTGGAACTTATTGTATTAGTTCTCACTCTCTATGGACTTTAAGCCCACAAAATTTTCCATATTAGCTATTTGTGCTTTTGTCTAAATCCTTATGAAATTTGATGTCTCAATCAAATCCCAATCCTTAGATATGGATCATTTCCTGACTTGGGCTAATTGTGAGCTCTATAGACCCAAGTAACTTAAACCAACACCTCAAATGATATATTTTAGGAATTCATATGAAATTTTTATAAAAAGGTGTAGAATCTAACCACCAAAAATAATGGAAATTTTCATAGCTTGATTCAAACCATAGCTTGAGAAGCAACCAAAACCTCAAACCTAATCATAATCTTCTCCTCAACAATTTGATCTCCAGTGCAAATTCAAATTTAATTAATTAGATCTAATTTAAGATTGACTTAAAATTTTTTTTATTGAGCTTAATACAATGACCAATTTATCAACTCACTGATCCTATTGGAAGATCATGAAAATATATGACATAGCTTTCATAATTCTCTTCTTTGCTCATTTGAGAGAAAATTTGACTCCCTACTTCAATTGACCTAATCCACTCAAACTCTACTTGACTCCCTTGGTTTTTGTCTTTCAATTATACCTTGTCAGCTCTTATATCCAACCTGGTCTTGTCTCCTCAAATGCTCTTTCTTAACTCCGCCAAATTTCAAAGAAGTCCATGCTTCTCCTATTGGGACCCAAACTCTTACAACTTTGTCATTAGCCTCTTTATTTTTTGACAAATGGGTTTAGGGTTAGTTGATCTAGGTTTTCAATCACCAACTCTATGAATGCCACCTCAAAATGTGCCACCATCCATTCTTGTAAGCCATCATTGTCTAGACTCTGAAGCCTGACAAGGGACATCTCTTGCTCAAATGCTTCCTTTGATGCCTTAGTGTCCATGTTCTACTAACTCTTTCACTATCAACTTCCTCCTTCCACTTGAGACTCTTAAAACTAAAACACACACACACCCTTCTCTCAACTCTCCACAACCTATACACATTAGAGCCCTTGAAAAGGATAAGGTCATACTCCACATGGCCAACCACTTAAATGCACATAGATTACTCACATGATGATAGCTCAACCATGGGATCTGTCATACAACCTATTCCATCTTTATAGAAATAAACCACACTAGTTTAATTTTTCATGGGCTACATAAAACCATAATATGATAACATCATAAGGTTCAATTTGATTAGACCCCACACCAAATTCAAGTATAACACCAAGGATAAAATTATCGATTAGATTGTTTAGCACCTTTGAGTAAGACATCTAAGAAGAGTCAGTCCCAAGATAAGAAGTTTGTTAGTAAAGCAACCATCAAACAAGCTTTGGAGGAAGATTTTCCTATTTTTGTGGTGTGGATCAAGCCAATTGTACATGGAGAATTTGATGAGGGGCAAAAGTCTCACCAAAGCAATGTTTGATCAACCAACGCAATAGTTTAGGAGTTTGCAGATGTGTTCCCAAATGATTTGCCAAAGGGACTACTCTTTGATCATGGTATGCCCTTCAAGATTGAGTTATTTCCAAGAAGTACTCAAGTGAGTAGACCAATGTATTGGCTCTCACCTAAGGAGTTAGATGAGCCTTGAATAACATTGAAAGATTTGTTGTAGAAAGATTCTATATGACATAGTACATCTTCTTGGGGAGCACCGATACTATTTTTCCCAAAGAAGGATGGAAGACTTTGTTTCTACATTAATAACCATGGCCTTAACAAGAAAAAAAATGACGAATGCATATTGTAACAATATGGAGTTTAGCAAAAAAATTAGTAGGAACAAATATGACAAATTAGCCTAGAATATTCTAGAGGTATCTAGGATGCTTCTTGAGAAGCTTCTTGGTTAGCTTCTAGAAGCTTCCAACTAGCTTACCTTGCATGCCAAGTAAGCGACTTCTAGAAGGAAGATTCTTGATTAACTTGGCTTGCACTCCAAGTAAGTGGCTCAAGGAAGCTTCTTGAGAAGCCTCTCAAGAGCCATGTAGGATCCCTATAAATACAAGAGCTGAAACTCATGCTAGGCATTTGGAGTTTCAGCTCTTGTTCAGTCCCACATTCAAGTGTCCCAATGTGATATCCCATCCTCTTATTTCTCTCCTTGATCTTGGACTTTTACATTGGTATTAGAGTGAGGTTGGGATGGATGGAATTTATAGACCACCAAATCCACTTTGACCAAACCATTGGGATTTTCAAGTCCAAGTATTACACATCATTTCACACAATTCATCACCTCAAATTTTGGGCAAGATTTCTACATATGATCACCTTGTCTAAGGAACCCTTGATACTTCCAACTTTAACTTATGGAGAACGGTGGACGTGCTGCATCTATGTGTTAATAAATTAGATAAATTGAGAGTAGTGGGATAGAGTAGTAGCCATAGCGGCAATAAGAGACATTATTATTGCTACGTAGCAACAAATCAAGCAACTTACTCAATTGTTGGATGAACAAGACCAACAATGATAAGAATACATAGAGAAAGCACCAATTCGAGATGGAGAAGATCAAATCTGATTTCCAAAACCAAAGGGTAATTGAAAGCAAGAATCTTTTGGACATAGTGGAGAATCTTGTGTTTGATTGCAAACATTACTTTGAAGCTACCAATCTTCAAGATGAACAACAATAGATCTTCTTGGCTTCTAGCCAATTGGATTGTGTGGCAAAAATTTGGTGGCAATTCCAAGTGGAGCAAGCTGAAAGATAAATTGTTGCACCAATCTTGACATAGGCAGAATTCAAGGATGCAATACTTGGTCGATTTCAAACTATAAATGCCACTTGAGACGCACAAGATAAATTGGTGAAGTTGAAGCAGATTGGCTCTATAAGGAGTTATATCATGCAATTTCAAAACATCATCATGTAGATTCCGGATAAACAAGAAAGTGAAGTTTAGGATCAATTTGTGAGGGGATTGAAGTCACAAACCAAATTGGTGTTGACCATGCAAGAACCACAAAACATGGAAAAATCCATGCAATTGGCTGAGCACTTTGATTCCTTGGTTGTGACAACTGGGTCTTGACCTTGACCTACACTGAGCCTACCAATACACTATCCACGGGTGGAAGAACCAACACCAATGGAGATTGATGCTATTCAACAAAGACCACTTGGTATAGTGGATATAGAAAGATTTTGACAAAATGGTGGTTGTTTTATTATCGCCAAGTTGGACATTGCATTGCTAAATGTCCACTTAGGAATGGGCAACCTCGACAAGTCACTTAGATGGAGTTTGTGGAGCAGAATGATCAAGGAAATAAGGAAGCCCAGTAGGAGATTTTGAGTCACCTACTAGGAGCTTGATTAGTTCCAATGGGATCAAAGGCTCGACCTATGCAAGTTCACTTGCAAGGTACAATATCTAATTGGAGTTGTAGGATTTTGGTTGCTTTTGGACGTTCAGAGAATTGCATGTCTATGCAAGTAGCAAAGGAATTAGGTCTTCCTATCAAGCTAATAATTGGAAGTAGATTGATGATGGCGGATAATAGAAAGAGTTTTGCATTCCGTACCTCACATCCTATTGCCTTCAAGATTGGGAAGGAGTATTTGGAGTGTATAAGGTTTGTAGTGGCACCTCTACACTATGATGTCATTCTAGGACTACCTTGGCTTGAATGTCATAAGGTTCAATTTGATTGGATCCAACAAAAAATTCAAGTACAACACCAAGGTAGGATTTTTTGATTAGGTTGTTTGGCACCTCTAAGTAAGACACCTAAGAATAGTCAATCCCAAGATGGCTGCAAAGTTTACATACAATAATTCTCAAACATGCAAGCACTAGATTCTCTCCTTTCTTTCTCAATTTTGGCCAAGACCCGCTTGTTCCAGATTCCCTTCTTTCTCCTCTTCCATCTCATGTCTCTCATACTTCCACCTTCTTGACCATCATCTCCTAATCCCTCCAACAAGCCAAATCTCATCTCCTTGTTGCTCAAAATTGGCAGAAACAATATGCAGATCACCATCTTTGTGACTTCAACTTTCACGTTGGTGATAAGGTCATGCTCTCATCCAATAACCTCCCTCTCCCACTTTATACCCAAGTTTGTAAACTTGCCCTTAATTAGATAGGACCCTTTGATGTCACCCAAATTGTCTCTCTTGTTGCTTATTGACTTGCCTTGCCTTGTCATATGTGCATCCGTACTATCTTTCATGTTTCCAAGTTGAAACTCTTTGTTCCTAACCCCTCTTTTTCTTCCTCTTGAGTCCAACTTTCCCCTCTTCCTGTCCCTATCAATGATCACGAGGAGTACAAAGTTGATTGTATTCTTGCACGTCGCCACATTCAACAAGGCTATTGACAACATACAGAGTACAAGGTCCTTTGGAAAGGGTTTCCCCTTCATGATGCCACATAGGAACCTCTTTCTCATCTTCATAATGCGCAATCAGCCATCTAGGAGTTTGAAGCTTCATTGACAACAAAGACATCACCAACTAGCGGTGGGGGAATATGTAACAATATGGAGTAGCGGCAAAGTGAGTAGGAGCAAATATGACAAATTAGCCTAGAATATTCTAGAAGTATCTAGAAAGCTTCTTGGGAAGCTTCCTGGTTAGCTTAACTTGCACCCCAAGTAGGTAGCTTCTAGAAGCTTCCAACTAGCTTAGCTTGCACACCAAGTAAGCAACTTCTAGAAGAAAGCTTCTTGAGAAGCTTCTTGATTAACTTGGCTTGCACTCCAAGAAAGTGACTCAAGGAAAATTCTTGAGAAGCTTCTCAAGAGCCTTGTAGGATCCCTATAATTACAAGAGCTGAAACTCATGCTAGGCATTTGGAGTTTACCCACATTCAAGTGTCCCAATGTGATCTTCCATCCTCCTATTTCTCTCCTTGGTCTTGGACTTTTACACATATCCATTGTCTCAAATTCATGACTTGCTAGATCAGTTGAATGGAGCATGATACTTCTCTAAGTTGGATCTTTAAAGTGGTTATTGGTAGATTCCTATTGTTAGAGAAGATGTGCAAAAGACTACCTTTTGCACAAGGTATGGGCATTTTGAATGGAGAGTTTTACCTTTTGGGTTAACTAATGCTTCAATAGTCTTCATGGATCATATGCATTAGGTGTTGGATGGGCTATTAGAGATGTTCTTGGATCATATTTTAATCTATAGCAAGATAGAGATAGAATACAAAAATCACATGCAAAAGTTCTATGTTGCTTATGTTAATGGAAGTTTTATTACAAGAAGTCAAAGTGTACATGTGACAACCCGGCAAATATCACTTTTGCAGTAATCGGGTAAGTAAAGTTTGTTCCCGTAGAGATACAAGTCAGAATTGGTCAAATACAAAGCAAAGTAACAATTTAGTTCTTCTTGGTTGCGTCTTTAATCTCTCAAGTAGAAACCACACCCAAAAAAGAGTAACAAACATTGATTCGTAGTCTTGTCACAAATTAACACTCCATAATCACACCTCCATCAAATCTTTCCAAACAATCTTGATTGTGATGATTCAAGCTCTCCTAAAAATGGCACTTCACTGCAAAAAGACTTTGCCTCAGAATTGTGTTCCACTCCTCCACTGAAGGCACAACTTCCTCGATCAAAATTGCTTCACATCAACTTTGCACTACACTCACAAATGCAGAATACTACCAACACTACAATTCCTCTCAGATCTGTCAAGGCATTGCTTTGATTGCACTTCACTCAGGATCAAACACACAGAATGAAGATCAAGGCTGTGGAATCCAACATCCAACAAGCACTCTGACTTGCAGTTCAAATTTCTTCAAACACTCACAAACACAATCACAAAGTTGATACTCGGAATCAAGCTCAAGCGACGAGCACTGCTTCACAGCACTTCGCTTTATCTATTCTCAAAAATAATGAGCACTAAACAACATGATATTGCAAATGCCACTCTTAAATAGTGAATCAATCGATAGTTCTAACAACTATACCGTTCTACAACAACTTTTTTAACCTGCAGATCCAAAATGATAATACACTTCTTCATATCTGCCTCTTCAAATCTCAAAACTATTACTACTCCAATCCGATGTCTTCTTCTTCCTCGGCTTTCAAACCCGAACCCAAAGTAAATTTACTTCTTACTACTCTATCCTTGGGTTTCATATCTTCTACTTCTTCTACCAATTCTAGCAATTCTTTTTCCTGATCTGAAATTGCACTAGTGGGCAATCTATATAAATCCTCATCTCCCGACCCACTCTTCTCTAATGTCTCCACTGGTAACCCCAAAGACATTTGCACTCCTATGTTATCTACTTTGGGTTTTGCTCTAACATCTTTCCGAAGCTTTTCTATCTCAATTTTCACTAAATCTAATCTAATTGCAATATTATCTTCTACCTCTAAAATCTTCCTGTCTACACGAGTTTTGAGACTAATTAGTAAGGCATTCAAATCAGTATCTTTTGCTTGTCTTCGCCTCGTCTCTTACACCAACAATTTCAACTCGTGCAATCTCGTTTCTTCAATCCAAACACTGGCCTCTGTACTCAGCATTGCGTTCATCCTGAGGACTATCTCCTTCACTGGCTCCAATCTCATCTTTCTCTCTTGCTCTCGATCTGCAAGCCAGTCCTCCTGGTACATCGCCAACTCCTCTTCAAACTCGGCTTTCACCGTCTCCTTCTCCTTCTCCTTCTCCTTCTGAACAACCTTCTCCTCTTGACTACGAAGTAACTCTCGTAATTGATCTTCTTCTCTGTATTGTGCCGCCAACTCTCTTTGCCAGAGTTGCTTCTTCTCCTCAACACTCTCCATCACCCTATTGAGCTCTTGATCCTTTGTTGCTACTCTCGCCATAGCATGGATTACCTCTACTCTTGAATCAGCAAATTGCTGCTTCAAGATCTCATACTCCGCTACTTGTCTCTCTCTTGCTATGTCACTCTTCTTCACAAGATCCTCTCGATAACTTACTTCTCTCTTTAGGTCTTTGATTACCTGACTTCTTACTACTGCCTCCGCTCGCAGTACTTCTCTTTCCTCCTCTCCTCGGGTTATACTCTTCTTCAACTCCGAGTTTTCTTCTTCTAATCTTGCCAACACATGCAATACAGTCTTTACCTCTAGATATGTCAACTGCATTTCCTTCTTCTTGTACTCCAACTTCACCAACAATGGGCACACCACCTCCCCTAGGTACTCCACTCCATCACTTGGGGTTACTTCTTCTCGTGTGGCCACTTCTCTTTGTACTTCGTGTTCATCCAATACTCACCTTCTTCTCTGTAGTCTTTGTATCGGAATCGACGCCTCACTTCCCGAGCTTCCTCTTACCTCTTCTTTTGCCTTACTTGGCCCCACTTCACACTTTGCCTTACGTCTTGAGCGCACTCCTTGCTGCACTGCAATCTTCTTCTCTTTGGCCATAGTTACTTGGTCTTCTAGCTGTGTGTTGTCTTTAGCTTCCATCTCGGCTCGCACTTCTTCTTTGTATTTGTCAGCTACTGGTGCCTATGTCATGTCTCCCCCTTCATCACTATTGCTACTTGTATCTCCACTCTGTAGTGTTAGCTCAGGCTCCTCCTTGTGTTCCGAGTCTTTAGTTTTGAGCTCGGCATCTCCTTCTGAGTCCTCGTCCTCCAACTCAATTACCACCATACCTTGCCTTGGGTTGCCTCTTTGTGTCTTCCAAGGTTTCTTCATGTCTTTGGCGTCACCTTGCCAACTTCTCTTCTTTGTAGTCGGGGTACTCACTGTGACCTCCACATTCTTCCCTGTCTTTGCGTAGTAGTCGTCAGTACTCCTGATTTGCAAGATGTATTGCTGCTCCTCGACGTGGACCTCCTTTTGCAAATTAGGATGGAAGTGCGACACCATCCGATTTCACTCCGCCAAGTTCAGCAAGTTGAGCCTAAGGTAGAAGTGTGCTGCAAATGGCACGATGTAGTGTGGAGGCGACTTATCCCGCAAATTCCACACCATCTTCCTTGTTCTCCCGTGAAAACACCTCGCCCAATTGATTGGTTCTCTTGCAAAAAGCTTGTGAAAGAACACCGCTTGGTGTTTCATCACATATGTGGTTCACTCTGGCTTCAAAATAGCCATTAGTGCACTCAAAATCCCTCTCTTCACAAGGTCTTTGTAACTCTCAACCTTATAACCGTTCTTCGTCCTCTTTGACGAGAAGGCATCTCTCAATTCTTGGGTCTCTTGAGCTATCTCTCCCTTCCCCAAGAACGTGGCTCCTTGCTCCAAGCCTGCTTCCTTCTCGAGTACGAGTCTCTAATCCGACTCTGTCCAGCAAGCCGGATTTCCTCTCTTCCCTTCTTCCTCTAGTCCATCAAGACACTTGCTCTCGATGATTTGTGTCATGAATCCTGGAAAACTTACACTCCAGTTCCATGCTAGAAATGTGATCCAAAGTTGGCTCAAGACTTTGATCCTCGCTATTACATCTAACCTCCGAATTGCATGATTTCTCACTACAAATTTGGAGTTCTTCTTTCCTCTTCCCATCTCTTCTACCTTTTCACTCTCTCTCGATTTCACTCTCGCGACTTCTCCCTTTTGCACTAACACGATTCCAACTCTTTTTCCCTTCCCCACGATCACTTGCAAGATGACCTCTCAAGGGCGAAGGAAAATTACTCAACATTTCGTCGTTGCAAGTTCGATTTTTATAGAGTTGCGCTTCTTTGTCTTCTGTCACTTTGAGTTTCTACCGAGAAATCACACCTCCGGCATGCACTTGTCATTGTCAATCAACCTTTGCGCGTATGGGCCGCCGGTTTTGGAACGGCCCCTTCTTGAACTTCTTGCCCCGACAAAAGGTTGTTAGACTGCCTTTGCCTTGGGTTGAGCTCCCCCCAATACAAAGACAATTTACTTTGGGTTGTATGCTAACAGGGCATTTCCGAGTACTTTGCCTTATGCCCCGAAGTCACTTTAATTCGGGTTTCATCCCAAAGACTCTTTTCTTTGCCTTCTTTGGCAATACAGGTGCAATCCGACTTCTCTATACACTTCTTCTCCTTAATTTTGAAAAAAAACAAAAAATGTGGGCACCACATACCCCCTCCCTCAAATGTGAGCGTCCCCGCAAACATAGACCTCGGGTGTCTTAGAAACTTCTGAGTCTATGGTCAGTGAGCCGGCCTGTCTCTCACTCAAGATGAACCTCTGATGGCTATTATGGTAGCGCACCATGGACTAAGAAGGCAAGGAACCCAAACTCCATCATACTCCTCCAAGGCTAACACTCCAAGACTCAAGACATTGCTCACTAGAGAACTCAATGAGAGAGAGATAGTTGCAAATCATAGGATGATGAGTACCTCCTCACCCCTTGTTTATATACTTGTGAAATAGTTATGTACCAAAGTTACTTATTACCGTAGTAACTCAAGTTACTAGACTAAAAGTCAAGTAAAGTCAAAAAGTAGAAAGGAATATCCATTCACATGGGCATATTCCCCTAAGCATGTGGTCTTATCTTGACCCAAGCACTAAGTCAAGGATTCCTTCACATGGGCTATCCTTGGACTAAAGAAGAATCCAAAACAAAAAGGCTTGCGGGCCCAAGAGTTCTCAACACTTTCCTCAAAGCCAAACACCTAGGAATAATACCAAGTCAACACACTAAAGTCCAAAATAGAACCATCCTTTATCTCTATATAAACAATATCTCTTAAGTACTTGTAATACTAAGCTAAATATCACAATACCACACATATGCACAAATGGGTGTTACAGGTCCAATATCTCTGAACTCTCCACCCGTTTACTCGAGTGGCAAAAGGATTACCTTCCAAGTCTACAAGTTGCATGGACTTATTTTTGTAAAGATGAAGAAATCAATAGGGACCCATCCATCTCAAATGCAACTTGCCTGGAAAAAATATTCAGCGATTGTCATATAACAAAACCAAATCCCCTTCTTGTACAGCTACATGCTTGATTCTCTTATCGTGCCTGACTTTCCTCTGTGCTTGTACTTCTTTCGTGGTTTGCATTACATCATTTTGTTTCTCTTCTAACCACATCAGTTGATGAATCCAAAGATCCTGACTTTCCTCTTCCGACATTCGTTCTTTGCAAAGAATCCGATACGTTGGTACTTCAAATTCAACCGGTAGTATTAGATGCAAGCCATATGTCAAGAAGTATGGAGTTTGTTTGGTTGTAATCTTCTCTGTCGTTTGATATGCCCACAACGCAGCTGGTAATTTTGTATCCCAGTCATAGGCATAATTGACAGTCACCTTATTCAAAATTTTGCAAAGTAACCCATTCACTTTTTTTGTTAAGCCATTTGCTTTTGGGTTATAAGGAGTCGTCTTCCGATGTTTAATCTGAAAGTACTTGGTTAACGCCTCCATTACAGAGTTCAAAAAATGTGTCCCTTGGTCACTGACCAATTCCAGAGGACACCCATATCAAGAGATGATGTTTTGAAAGAAGAATTCCGCCATAGTTTCAGCATCATCTCTGGGAATTGCTTCAGCTTCGACCATCTTTGTAGCATAGACAGTGCAAACTAAAATGTATCGCTTTCTTGTGACTTGGGTCACAGGTTGAATGGGACCCACAAAATCAATCCCCCATTTCTCAAATGGGCCCAAAGGCAAAATTGGTCTCAAAGGCCATTGAGAAGTAGCCATCGGCTTCCTCATTCTCTGACAAGCATCACAACTTCGGATATGAGCATGCACGTCTTTGTACATTGTAGGCCACCAATACCCTGCTGAAAGAATTTTCTTTACAGTATTCTTCAGAGCATAGTGTCCTCTCGATGCTTTGGAGTGTAAAGATTCAATCACTCCTCCTACTTCGTATGACCCCAAGCATTGCCGAAGTACTTTGTCTTTGCCCATCTTAAATAAAATGCTATGTTTAAGCTGGTACGGCCCCATTTTCTTGAGAAAGACTGCACGCTATTCCGGGTCCATCCCCTCAAGACAATGGAGAGTATTCAGATAATGATATTCATTTACATACCTTGTACTTCGCATTGCTGATAAGTGATACAACTCTTTGTCACGAAACCGATCGTCAATTTCCCACTCCTGGTCTTGAGTTTCTAACCTAGACAGGAAGTCCGCATTTGAATGCAAAGCTCCCTTCCTTACTTGTACAATATACGTGAACTCTTGTAACAACAAGATCCATCTTGCAATTTGCATGGATAAATCTGCCTTCTTGACCAAATGTTGCAAGGCGTAATGGTCAACATAGATGACAAACTCGTACTCCAATAGATAATGGCAAAATTTCTTGCAGGCATATACCATTCCAAGTGCTTCTCTTTTAGTCGTCGAATAGTTCTTTTCAGAAACTGAAAGTTGTCGGCTGGCATAATACACCGGGTAGTCCTTCTTTTTGTCCTTCTGACTTAAAATGACTCCGATGGCCATGGACGAAGTGTCCACATATACATGAAAAGGGACGTCCCAATTTGGGGCCCTCATCACTGGTGCTTCAACCAGCTTCTTCTTCAACACCTGGAAAGCTTCTTCTTGATTTGCTTCCCACAGATAGTCTTTGAATTTCTTCAGAAGCTTTGTAAGTGGTGCTGCAAGCACTGCATAGTTTGACACAAAGCGTCTGTAATATCCAATATGTCCTAAGAAGGCTCTCAGCTCCCGGATGTTCTTCGGGGATTCCAACGCTGCAATTATCTTGACCTTCTCAACATCGACTTCAATACCTCGGCTTGACACCCGATGCCCCAGAAGAATTCCCTCCTTCATTGCAAAGAAGCATTTCTCCAGGTGTAATGACAAGGCGGGAAAACAACACCTTTCAAAAGTTTGGCGAAGGTATTCTAAATGTACATCTCTTTGCCCAAACACACAAAAGTCATCAATAAAAACTTCCACAAATTTGCGCATGAAATCTTTGAAGATTGAATTCATCATCCGTTGGAAAGTAGCAAGAGCATTACACAACCCAAAGGGCATTTGATTGTAAGCGAAAGTGCCCCAATCGATTGTGAATGTAGTTTTATCTTTGTCTTCTTCTCGAATGGATACTTGATTGTACCCTAAAAATCCATCAAGAAAACTATAACAAGGATGCCCAGCTACCTGATCTAAAATTGTATTGGTAAAAGGCAAGGGATGATGATCTTTCCTTGTGATTGCGTTCAACTTCCGGAAGTCTTGGCACACTCTGTCGTGCGTATATACATTGCTACACAACATACATCGCTATCAACATCATACACTATAGAAGCACAACTCACACATAAGTCATACATAGACTCTAAAGTGCCACAATAATCAGATTGCTTAACACTCTCAACTCAACTCAACTCAGATCAGTACTTGATCTGTCACTCTATAAACTGCCAACAATTTGGCCCTGATTACAGTCAAGCCACACCCACTCAAGCATAGAGAATCCAGGTGACGCTTGCCGGCCTCTGTCCACCATAGCCAGGAACTCAAAGGCTCAACATCAGAGAAGTGAGCTCTCTAGAGCTCACTTCAAAACTATACCCCCTAGACTCGAGCTAGCACTGAAACCCTAACGGTCCCGCTGATGGCACACTCGACGGTGCAAACGGTGCAAAGTGACGGTGGGCCCCACCGTGAAGTCAGTACTGCGAACACAAAATCTAACCGTCGGAAAGTAGTCTCTGAGAAACTGCTAGAATAACTCTCACTACTATCACTGGAACTCCAATGTCCAAGCATCTAGATGCAGAACTACAAATGGCGTGACAGCTGTCGTGCGTATATACATCGTTACACAACATACATCGCTGTCAACATCATACACTATAGAAGCACAACTCACACATAAGTCATACATAGACTCTAAAGTGCCACAATTGCCCCCCTAGCTGGTGGTTAGGTCCCTCTAACTCCATATAGCCATCTACTCTAAGTGTATGATATACCCTCTAATGGGCAAAGATCAGGAGGCCGGGTGCTATGGAGCCCCATCGTTAGTTGCCTGTCTGCAATCTTTACCATATAAAGAATGAACTAGCTATAGGTCAAATACATCTAGGACATAACCACTGTCCCTGAGGAACCACCGTGAGGAGAGAAGTCATACATGCCATATGCCATCCTCTCGAACAACTATCACACACTAACATAGTAGCAGCTCCACCAGAAGAGCCACATAACATACACCTCAAGCTTGCACGTACAAGTGCCAAGCTTGGGTCCATAGTACCATCAATGTTTGGGAGGTGGCATGGCGCACAATTGCGCACATGATCCTTCCAAACAACACCATCACGTCCTTCTAACACAAGGACTCCAGATGGCAAAACCTTGTGCACTCTCAAGATAGTGTGTTTGGTAGAAACATCAAGTGTCATCGGTGCTGTCTGCTGTAGATATACATAGTCGCCTAGATGAAATTGACGGATCGAGGGTCTATAACCTCCTCCTCAAATGGTAGCATAGCATAAAGTATCTCTATGCTGAGCAATCGCCAAGTTCTCAAAGGCCATCGGCATCACTCTCCAAAAGATCTCTGCCCGCTGAGAACATGCGCTCATCCATACATCGGGGTCATCCAAGTCCAAAACTAGAGTAGCATCTCGACAAATGGCTGCTGGTAAATCTGGATCTCGTCCATAGAGTAGAAAGTATGGAGAGAAGGATGCTAAGGAGGCTTGCCGGCTGAACCGATAGCCCATGGCCAACCAAGGTAACTAGAGATCCCAATCTCCCAAGTGGCCTCTCTACAAACCATACTTTCACAATCCTCTCTTCACCGTCTAAACCACTCTCTTTGCTAAGCCATCTACCTCAGGGTGATCTCGGGATGTAGTACGATGATCAATCAAAGCCTTGTCACACAAGACCTGAAATTCCCCTAAGAACTCTATACCCTGATCAGTCAAAACCTTAGCTGGTGCACCAAAATGACTAAGAACTCGATCCAGGAACGAGTAAGTTGTCCCTTCACTAGACTTGTCAGGAAGTGCCACCAACTCAATCCACTTGGAGAAGTGCTCCACCATCACCAAAACATACCGATGATGTCTCATAGTCAGCGGTAAAGGTCCAGCAAAGTCCAAACTCCAACGGTAACCCAATCCCATGATAGGTAATGGGTGTAATTGTGGCGTAGGAGCATTGAATGATGCTCTAACTCGGTCACAAACCACACATCTGGCAACAAATTGCTGTACCTTGGTCTGCATACCGCACCACCAATAATGACTTTGGAGTAAGCTATACGTATGCTCTACTCCAAAATGTCCTAACTCCTCATGAGCATGACGGACCAACTGTGGTCTCTGTGATGGAAGTGGTACTACTCGCACTCTACCATCCTCCCATACACGCAAAAGGTGTCTACCCTCCAATCTGAACCGTCTGGCTTGCTGAAGAACACGGTCTCTCTCCTTGGCTCCAATTGTGCCACCCACAACACTTGTGCAAAGATAGTCCATCACTAAGACATCATCATGAATGTCTCGCTGAACTGTACCAATATCTTCACTCTCTGGATCTGTGACCTCAATAACTCCTCCTGTATGCGCTGAGGGAGATATCACCAAAGCCTCTGCAAATATACACAGAAAGGCCGATGCATGCCAACCTGGCACCATCTCCTCATCTGTCTCACCATACCAACGTGCTCCGGTCTGATCCTGCTGGCTGGGACATGGGTTTCTACTCAACCCATCTGCATCACGGTTCACCACTCCAGGTCTATGAACAACCGTGAAATCATACTCCTATAAAATCAGAGCCCATCGTGCAAGCTTCCTTGAAAGCTTGTTGGACTCCATCAACCACTTCAGCGGTTGATGATCAGTGATGAGAGTGAAGGGGTTACCAAATAGGTAACATCGGAAATGTGCTACTGCCCAAACTGCTGCCAAGCACTCTCCCTCATATGAACTCATACTTCGCCTCCGCTGAATTGTTGGAGCGACTAGCATAGGCCACCACAAACTCCTTCTCCTCATCATCATGCTAGGTGAGCACCGCTCCAAGCCCCCACATACTCCAATCAGTGTGAACCTGAAATGGTCGTCCCCTGATCGGTCTCCACAAAATAGGAGCAGATGTCAACCTCTCCTTGAGCTCTACAAAAGCTCTCTCCTACTCATCTCTCCAACACCATTCCTGTGTAAGCTTGGTCAGCTTTGTCAAGGCCTTGGCAATGGCACTAAATCCTCTAACATAGCGGCGATAGAAGTTTGCCAACCCCAAGGAATGCTTGCACTCTGCTCACATCCGTAGGCCGAGGAATACGTGCAATAGCCTCCACCTTGGTATGCTGAACACCAAGTCCTCCGGGGTAGATAGTGTGACCCAAATACTCAATCTGCTCGTGGAAGAACCTACACTTCCCAGGATGTAGTTTGAGTCCATGAGATCTCAACCTCTCAAACACCTCCAACAACTATCTCTCATGCTCCTCCACAGTAGTGCTATAAACCAAAATGTCATCAATATAGCACCGAGCAAAATCCAATCCAGCCAGGATCCTATCCATGATCCTTTGGAACTCAGCAAGAGCATTCTTTAACCCAAATGGCAAGAACCTCCACTAATATAACACATCCTTGCCGTGAGGATCAATAGCCCAAAATGCTATCTTGGACTTATCCTCCTCTTTGATTGGCAACTGATGATATCCCGCTCAAAGATCCAAAGTACTGAAGACCTTTGCATGCCCAATCGCATCAAAAATCTCCTCCGGTGTAAGCATGGCATACCGATCAGCCCTAGTCTGTCGGTTGATAGGACGGTAATCTCCACACATCCGCCTATCTGTATAGTTGCCATGCATATCCTTCTTGGCTGGCATCACTGTTGCTGATGTATACTCTCTATGTGAAATCTCCACCAAGCCAGCCTCAAAAAGGTCACCACTCCGGCTCTGAATCAATGTCCTCTCCATATCACTATATTGATAAGGACGGCGGAAAACTGGTGTGTTGCTAGTCAGCTCAATCCGTATACCAGGTCCCTTAAGAGCACCCAAATCCTTCATACTGAAGGCAAAACAACTTGTGTGACTCCTCAAGAACCTCCAAACCCTCCGTCTTTCCTCTCTTGTAAGATTGGGTCCAAGATTTGGCTCCCAAGTATCCTCTGTAACTGTAGTAGGAGTGGAAGACGTACTGACTGACTGCTATACTGGGCCCTTGGGAGCAATAGTGTCATGCTCCCGACCACTAGAGGTCCCAACCTCTGTGTGAAAAACTCCCTCCACTCTGGCTGCAAGCTCCACACGTCCTCTAGCTGCATCCCATGTGGACCAAAGGTGTAATCCAAGTAGCCCATGCTCACTTGGATGGACTCCAAGTAGACCACTCTCCCTAGTAGCTACTGGATGTGTCCCAAGAGTACCATGTCCACTCGGTCCATCGCCCCCAGCATGTGCCTAAATCGTCTCGATAGGCACAAGGCTCATAAGTGTCTGAGTGGTGATGCCTATCAAGCGCATCCTATGATGCTCTGCCAAGCCAAGGCTCACAATCCAAGTCAAACAGTTTAGGTCCGTAGCCTGACCTAACACCTGACGCCTGGATGCCTTTGACACTGCTGGAACAGTGGTAATACCGGTGGGAAAACCCATTGCCCACTCTCTCTCATCAGCGTTGGGCTCCACCAACTGCTATAACTGTGAGTCCCAAACAAGTCCAGGTCCTCCCTCTCAAAAAGCATGAGAGCCTAGGAAACTCATGAGTGTGGGAAATGCAACTCTAGGCTGTCCAACTAGGTTCACTACTGCCATAGGTGACCTATCAGCCACTACCACTGTCTGAGACAAATGCCCAACATCCAAGATATCATCAACAAGAATGTGGTCTAGTCGCTGAATCCCATCATAACTACGCTGTAGAACCTCTCTGGGTAAGAGGTTTGTCCACCAAAGACGAAGATGATGAGCCTGTGATCCCACTCTGGCTACATCTAACAATACAGTAGGTCCCATCCAAGAATGGACCTGATGTGTACTCGCCACCACTGTAGTGCGAGAATCACCCATCAAAGGAACGTTCTCCAAAAGGTAAGTTGGAGAAACAGACTGATGAACCTGGAGATGTCGTAGTATCCGTAACATCTCCCAAAACACACCAGAACAAGGATCCTGAAGACCCAAACCGTGGCCCGCACGTGTATGTCCCTGACATGGCCATCCAGAAATCACCAAGTGAATAGGCCCATGTCTCTCTTGGTCATGCGCCCCCAGTAAGGAAATGTCTCATGGTAAGGCCTTCTTGTAACCTCTGGCTGCTGACATTGGTAATAACTCCGGATACCGATAGGCCAAGTGTGCCACATGATGTAGAGGTACTCGCCTAACTGTCTCATCTCTCTCTACATACAAGTACCTCTGTACTCGGATACCCGCCTATAACACCGCAGCTAGTCTGGTGTTGATCCCACCAAACAACTCCAATAGGCATATCCCCTCTACTGGATACTGCCAAGCAATGAGTGTGGTATCCAAAGGTGTCAAAGCAATTGCCTCTGGAGGCTCATCCTCACACTCATCTCCTGATGGTACGAAGGCTCCACTCCAAGCTTGTTGCACCAACTGATCCGCATGTTGCTACAATGCCTCCTCTGAACTCCACAATGGAACATACAAGGTGGATGGAACAATCCCACTTGTACTCCAAAGCCAAGTGATCTCCTCTGGTACTGGAGTATCCTCTGCATGGGCGTTCCCCTCCAACAAGTCACCAGGCCAAGTAACTGCACCGCTGAAAGCTAAAACTGATGCTGCCATGGTCCCGGACTGTGGTGAGCCAAGGCTGCCACTACTAAAGCGTACTGGTAGGCAACATACCCATCCCTCACCAGACTGCCAACCAGGTCTATAAGAGGCTGTCTCCTCTCAATAGTCAATGCTGAAACCCATGGGGTATAACACTGCTCCCGCAACTAGCACATCATATGACTCAGCTATCGTCGCAATAGCTTGAGCTCTCACCACCGAGCTATCAATCGGATGACCAGGCTGAACCTGGACAACAAGCTCTCCACGTGTGATGTACTGTGTTGAACCACCACCAAGAGATATTAGGATCTGAATTGGACACCTCTCCACATCGGTCTTCCGTAACTCCAGACCAACAATTGTTGCCTTCCCCAACATAAGGGGCTGCACACCAGAGTCTAACAAGACTCTTTGTGGTGTAAAGACCTTCCCTAAAGGTCCCACCAAACGAAAAATCCCCCTCAGGTTATCCAATAGGACAACACCAGGTGTAAACCGTGCTCTCTCAAAGGCCGGTCTAGCTGGCAACTCCTCCAGTCTAGCCGCTGTTGCCTGCCATAAACGCTTGGTCGCTGAACGGATCCCATGCTCCTCAACCAAGTCAGCTCCACTACCAACCACCTCTGCTCTAGTAGTAGGAACTGCACCATCCCTACTCTCACACAACGTGGCAGCCAACCGGAATACTGGGGCTGGGTCAACTCCCAATGTAAACATGTCACTGGTTGAAAACAAAGGATGCCGCATAATCAGCTGAGCTACCCCCAACATCATGCTAGACTTAGTTTGTGTAGCAACAGGTGGCTGACTAGCAGGTAGTCCATCATGTACTCCATCACCACCTACCACACCTGCACTGGGACATCTAGGAACCATGGATGTTGTCTGCAATGCCTCAGATAGCATGAAGGACTGGGGAAGTCTGACTTGTCTCCCAACCTCTCCTCTTTGTGGGTCCAACTCCACTGATGCTCCTCTAGGCTCTGGAGCACGTACTGCACTCCTAGTCACTGCTGCAGATGCATCCACTTGTGCTGCTCCACACATGAAGTCCAAAGCATCTCTATCACCAACATATGAGGTGGAAGCCTCAGCACCCAAATCTGATCTCCTCTGAGCAATATCCATACTAGCCAATCTCTGCTCCAACTGCTCAATCCGAGTAGCCATAGCTGTGTCTAAAGTAAGGGCAGGTATTGCATCCCTACTAGGTGTAGATCCTCTACCACCACCTCTACTACCTCGTCCTTCATGAACAGGAGCTCCTCTACTACCTTCCATAGCAGCCCTACCACTCCGTAACTCCGGGTGTAGGTCAAAACACCGGTCACTAGTGTGACCAAATCTGTGGCAATGCTCACACTGCCTCTGTGCTGGCTGTGATGCACCAGAGGTATCAGGTCCGCTGCCCTGAGTACACTCTCTCCTAAGCTGAGGTCCACCACAAGTCCAACAAGCAACACCACCACTCACTGACTACTGCTGACTCAAAAATGAGGGTAAGGGTCTAACTCCACTTGGCCCTCCACTCGCTCCATAGGATCTGGGCTGTCCACCCTGTCCTCAAAACCCAACTAAGCGTGGTGCACTTTGCTGCACTCTAGAAGAAGTCATAGCCGTGGATGAGGTCTCCCTACCAAATCCAGATGTCACCACTCTCTCCTCTACCATGTTGAGCTCAATACGCTCAGCCAAACCAAAGAACACTACCAAAGTAGGCGAAGTAGCCTATAACAACGTAGCATCATAAACTCTACGTTGCAACTCCCTGTCCAGTATCCCATACCAAAACTGGACTGCTTGGGCCTCAGTAACTCCTTGAGTGAAACTGATCAGCCACCTCATGTGAGTGTATGCCTCGCGTAGGCTCTCTCCAGCCTTCCGCTGGAACTCCTGCAAGCTCCTCAGCTTGTCAGTCCGCACTCCCTGGTAGTTCTACCTCAAACATAAAAAGAACTCTACCGTGGGGTTAAACCCCGGTACCACACCACCTCCTACAGGGGTACCTCCACTCATAGTAGCACTATCTCCAGCTAGTGCACCTCCACTAGCTCTACCAACACTACTTGAGCTAGAACTCGTGGGTATAGCCAATCTACTCCTGGCCACCGAGCCTGAAGTGATGGAGACATAGTGTGGAGACCAATACTGTCTCCATAACTCAATCTCCTCCAAATGAACTCTCCTGAATTCATGGTAGTCATCCATCGGTGGACCCTCCAAGTGCTGAAACAACCTCTTCCATGCCATGAAGGGTGTGAACAAAGTCGGGTTCCGCATCTGTTGCAGATCACACCAGTTGTCAAACTCCTTGATGAAGTCATCCAACTCAATGGTACCCATTGTACCAGAGTAACGCCTAGGGCCTTTGGAGGCCCCATAAATCTCGTCCATGTCCCACAACAACGATGCGGACACACCAAGTGCACTCTCAAATGAATCAGCTCTTGTGTCAAACTCCAACTCAGAATCAATCTCCTCCCTCACTAGGACCTAAGATATAGGCTGATACCAAGCACCACCTTGAGTAAACCCACTGTGTATTGTAGGGCTAACTCCTTTGGAATCTCCAAAGAGCTCCGTCGTGACAAAGTAACCACAACAACAAACCCAAACCACCAACTACAACTGCAAGTACCCCACCAAGTGCTAACATCACCAAGTGCCAATACCAACTAAGCACCACCCACTAATGTAACTCTAACCGAGATAACTACACTAGGGGAAGGGCAACCTGTAACCTGCCATCATAACACGCACTCTCACGGTCTACTGGTCATCACTTCCTGCCTCATCGGAGAGAAACAAAGGTAGTCTGACTGGTCATCACTCCAGCCTCACCACCGAGAGCACACCAGAACACCAACGCTCAAAAATCAAGGCACCTCACACAAACGTGGTGCACAAACAGGAAGTAGAGAATGGAAGAGAGCCAATCACAAGAAATCTAAACAAAAACCCTCCATCTCATAACACAACACGGGACTGACTCTGCCACCATTTGGCATTTGACATAAGAGGAGTTTGTATTTAAGTCCTAAGCTACCAAGATCACCAAGAATGGGATCAAACTGCCTCTCCTAGCCAAAGCTACATGTGTATAGATAACAGTGGCACAGTCACTAGGACAACAAGTGAGGGTGGACTGTAACACCCATTTGTGCATGTGTGTGGTATTGTGATATTTAGCTTGGTATTACAAGTACTTAAGAGATATTATTTATATAGAGATAAAGGATGGTTCTATATTAGTCATGGTTAGCTTAAGTTAGTCATAGCTAAGATAGATGGGACCTTACTTTAGAGGAAGTAGAAAAGATGAGCACCACTATTTTGGATTTTAGTGTGTTGACTTGGTATTATTCCTAGGTGTTTGGCTTTGGGGAAAGAGTTGAGAACTCTTGGGCCCGCAAGCCTTTTTGTTTTGGATTCTTCTTTAGTCCAAGGATAGCCCATGTGAAGGAATCCTTGCTTTAGTGGTTGGGTCAAGATAAGGGGAATATGCCTATGTGAATGGATATTCCTTTCTACTTTTTGACTTTACTTGACTTTTAGTCTAGTAACTTGAGTTACTACGGTAATTAGTAACTTTGGTACGTAACTATTTCACAAGTATATAAACAAGGAGTGAGGAGGTACTCATCATCCTTTCATTTGCAACTATCTCTCTCTCATTGAGTTCTCTAGTGAGCAATGTCTTGAGTCTTGGAGTGTTAGCCTTGGAGGAGTATGATGGAGTTGGGGTTCCTTGCCTTCTTAGTCCATGGTGCGCTACCATAATAGCCATCAGAGGTTCATCCTGAGTGAGAGACAGGCCGGCTCACATTTTTGGTTCCGTTGCCGGGACCTCTCTAGAAGGCAAGATAATGTTCCGCGTCCAATTCTACATTAGGCAGAAGGAGGCTATGAGAGCTCACTTGGAGAGAACATTAGGAGAGGAGAGGGCTGAACTTATGTTAGAGAACCAAGATCCATTTGTATACCCTGTAGTTCATTATGATGTCTTTGAGGTGATTTTGTACATCTTGTACACATGAGAGGAATTGGAGAGATTGTGTGAGGTGGATTGCAGATTTTGGGGATTAAGGTGATTTTGGGCAAAATCTCAAGTTTGAGATCTGGACTTGAGATTTCTACACATGATAGCTTGGGTTATCTTTCAGTTAGCACACTTCAAATTATTGAGAGAGCTTCTATGCGCACTGGGCTAGAATTTTTGAAAGTTGATAGGGTAAAGTGCTCCCGCAACTGCATGCTCTCTGGAAAATTGTACAGAGTCTGCCATTTCTTCAATTTTTAGTGAATTGTCCTGAAAATTTTCAAGAAAATTCAGTGCATTGTGTCTTACCTGGTGCCACAAAAATTAGAGAGAGATCATTTTTGCGCAGTGCGTTATGAGTTTTTGAAGTGAGAGGGGTGGTTTTCAGACCAAATCTGAAATATGGGTGCTGAATAGAAAGGTGTCTAGGCCAAATGGCTCGATGAAAAGATCTAAAATTTTGCAGGGAGGGACGCCCTAGAGTTGTGATCAAGTGTGGAAAATTTCAGAGGACTGTGACATATTCGTTGGGAGATTTGAGTGACATTGTGAGGAAGGGTCAATTCTGCAGAGTGGAGATCTCATGCATGAGAAGTTTGAGATCAACAAAAAGCATGTTTGAGTGTTTAGATTCATCTTTGGGAACATGGAGGGTCATCAAGAGTGGAAATTGAGATTATGCAAGGTTCCCCAAGGGTTTGAGGTGATTGTAGGGGTGGATTTGAGGAAAAGAGAGTTTACAATAGAATTTGAAGAGAGTGTTGAGAGGATCCAAAAACCTACACCACTTGGAGGAAAGAGTGAGTCTAAGTGCTTTCTATGTGGAGAGAAGGGACATAAGGCAAGTTCATGTCCATTAACCTTTGAGAGCAAGAGATTGAGGGAAAGGAGAGGCTTACTTGACTTGGGTTTGCATGTTGGACCTTCTTCACCAAGATTGGGAGGGAGAAGATCTAAGACCAAGGAGTTGTGTGAGGTTTGTGGAGTTGAAGGACTTCCAAAAGGACATGAGTGTAGTGGAGTAAAAGCACTTTTGGAAACTTTGGTGAAGGATCTTGGAGAGAGTCTTAGTACAGCTACAGAAATACTACCACCTTCATCAGCTAGTTCTCAAGATTAGTGATGGAGATAATCTTTCAACTTATGGATAAACTATCCATGAGAGTTAGATTAATATGCACTCTAGGATTTGATGTTGCTATAGAAATCTTGGAGCAACCTGAACCTTTTGTGTTCCCTAGAGTGGATTATTCTCAGATGGTGTTAGTCATGTATATACTCTATTAGTAATAGAGTGAGAGAAAAGAAAAGAGAAAAAAAAATTAAGAGAAAAGAAAGATAGTGAGGGGTTAAGATGGGGAAACTTCCGGTTTTCTTTGGCAAGGATGGAGAAGATGTGGAGGCCTTTGTGAGAGACTTCAAGAGAGCTTGCATAGGAAACAATGAGAGGAGGAAGAATGAGTGGGCCTCATTATTACCAGATTTCTTTGAGGATGCAGCACTTACATGGTATGAGTCAGAATACCAAAAGAGAGAGAGGAGAGAGGGGGAAGAGGAGTCTTGGGAGACTTTGACTTCAGCACTCATTGAGAACTTTCTTCCTGATGAGAGTTATGAGAGATTGATGAGTGAGGTTACATTTCTCAAGCAAGGAGATGGAGAGAAAGTGAGGGTCTATGTGGAAAGAGTGGAAAAGTTGGAGTCCAGATTTCGCATAGTGTTGAGGAAGGGTGGGGATGATGTGGAGACTACAATGATTGGCATAGGGGCCATGCTCACCAAGAATTTTGTGGGAGGATTGAGACCACAAATTAGAAGCAAGGTGAGATATGAGAAACCTTCTTCCAAGGTTGAAGCTATCAAGATCGCAATTCGTATGGAGGAGAGTTTGGAAGGGGATGAGAGTGATTTGGTGGTGAAGGAGGTTGTGCATCCTCCTCAAGGCTACAAGTATGGTGGAACTTCTGATACTTTGGTGACAAGGGTTGCACCACAAGTAGTAGTTGCTCCAATTCTTGCACCTCCACCAAAAGATCCACTCCAAACCATCACAGAACAACTTGCGGATCTCAAGATCAATGTGGTGCAACTATGGGAGAAGAGAGAGGTGGATCAGAATGTAGGGAGAGGACCTAGGAGTTATGGAAACTATCCATATAGAGGAGGCCAACCAGCCAACAATTTCAATGATAGAAATTGTTTTGGTTGTGGAGGAAGAGGCCATATCCAAAGGAATTGCCCAAATTCCACTTACCATGGAGGAAGGGGTTATGAGGGAGCTAATAGAGGGAAAGAGGGAGGTAGTGAAACCCAAGTGGCTCCTAATCCCAACAAAGGTAAGGGGATAGCATCCATAGATGTGGTTGAGAGCAAGTATGAGAAGGGAGAGTGCTCAAACTCCAAGGGTCTTAATTTGGAGCTTTTGGCACAAGAGAAGAAGAGAGCTCGTTTTGCAGAGGATGTTCACTCTTCTCAAGGATTTACTTCAAGCAAGGATACTCCTATGTCTACTAGGAGCACTCGCACCTCAACACCATCAACAACAAAGACTCCAAGGAAGAAGTTGGGGATGGAGGACTTCTTGATCTCAAAGCAACAATGGAACTACAATGTGTTGGAGGATGTTGGTAGTCACAAGGCTAACATCACAGTGGGCCAATTAATTGCTTTAAACCCTACCTTGAGAAAGGAGCTTAGAGGTGGTTTGAGTTCTACAAGGAGCAAAAAGAAGAAGAAGGCAAAAGTTCCAGTATCAATGGGGGTGGTGGATGCCAAGCCAGCACCATGGGAGGCTTGTGAATATGCCTCCAAGATTGATGTGAGAGTGAATGGTCACAACATCAAGGATGCATTGGTTGATGGAGGATCAGCAGTGAATGCCATGTCAGAAAGGTTGATGAAGAAGTTGGGTATGATACCCTCAAGACCTTCAACATTTGTGGTGAGCATGGCAAACAAGCAACAAGTTCGACCAGTAGGGGTGATGGATAAGGTGGTAGTTTCAGTTATGGGAGTTCAAAATCTCATGACTTTCCAAGTCTTGAAGGATTCAAGCTATGACTTACTTCTTGGGAGGCCATGGTTGAGAGCAGCACGCACAACTGATCGATGGCACAAAGGGTACTTGAGGATTGGGCCATCAAACCATAGAGTCATTGTTCCTGTGACTAACACCACCAACACTTCACATTCAGATACCCCATCTTCTAATTATTGGGAATCAGATTCTGAAGAAGGAGCTTCAGGTGTGGACACAAGCATGGAAGAGGAGACTTCCACGGAGGAAGATGAATCTGAATCTGATTCAGATGTGTATCCCTTGTGTGCTATGGATTTTGCACCTAAGCCAGAGGTTTTGAAGGACCCAGATAAATCACCATTGACACTTGAGGAGGTAGAGAGAAGGTTATCTACCCTCAAGTATGGCCCAAATGTTACCAAGGAGGAGAAGGTGAGATTTGAGGAGATTTTCCGCAAGTTCATCCATGTGTTTGCTTTTAGTTACAAGGATTTGAAGGAAGTCACCTTGGAGGAGCACAAGATAGAGGTGGAGTCACATGCAAGACCAATCCGCCAAAAGCAACGTCGCATTAGCCCACCAATATCTTTGGTTGTGAAGGAGGAGATTGATAAGCTCAAGGAGGCTGGATTTATCTTTGAGGTGGAGAATTCAGAATGGGTGTCTCCAATTGTCATTGTGAAGAAAAAGAATGGCAAGCTTCGGGTATGTGTGGATTACAAGAAGCTTAATGCTGTTACCAAGAAGGACTACTACCCATTGCCATTCATTGATGAGATCTTGGAGGAGGTTGCAGGTCATGAGAGGTACAGTTTTGGAGATGGTTATAGTGGATATAACCAAATAAAGATTGCACCAGAGCATCAACAACTCACCACATTCACCACACCTTGGGGAACTTACGCTTTCAATGTCATGCCTTTTGGGCTTTGCAATGCTCCAGCCACATTCCAACGGTTCATGAACAAGGTATTTGAACCTTTCATTGGGAAATTTGTGAGAGATTTCATTGATGACTTTTGTGTCTATGGGAGCAAGGAGGAGCACTTTGAGCACCTAATCAAAGTCTTGCAACGCTTGGATGAGGCAAATGCATCACTCAACCCAGAGAAGTGCATTTTTGGATGTGAAGAAGGTCTACTTTTGGGGCACATCATCTCCAAGGATGGAATAGCAGTTGATCCTGAGAAGGTGAGGAAAATCTCAGACCTTCCATTCCCTTCAAGCTTGACAAAGTTACGCCAATTCTTGGGAATGGTTGGGTACTATAGGAGGTTCATCTTCTCATTTTCCAACAAGGCTTATGCATTGACCATCTACATGAAGAAGGGTGTAGATTACATGGTGATTTTGGAAGACAAGGAGGCTCTCAAAGCTTTTGAGGAGCTCAAGCAATCCCTTGTTGTAGCTCCAATTCTTGCTAAACCTGATTGGAGTAAGCCTTTCATCCTCTACACTGATGCTTCTAATGTAGCTATAGGATGCACTCTTAGTCAATTAGACCAAGATGGGCATGATCATCCAATAGCTTATGCTAGTAGGCAGATGGTTTCAGCAGAGAAGAACTACTCTGTCACAGAGAGAGAAGGGTTGGCAGTGATCTTTGGTCTCAAGAAGTTTAGACACTACTTGATTGGAGGGAAAGCCACAATTGTCACGGATCACAAGGCTTTGAAGTACATCTTCAACAAGCCTAATGTTGAAGGGAGACTAGCAAGGTGGATGATACTCTTGTCTGAGTATGACTACACAATTGAGGATAGGCCAGGAAAGAAACATGCAAATGCTGATTTGTTATCTAGAGCCTATGATCATGATGGAGATGAGCCAGTAGATGATTCCTTCCCGGATGAGGAGCTCATGACAATCTCAGTCACTCAAGAGATTCCAATGGAGTACAAGGAGATTGTGGATTTTGTGACAAGAGGTAACTATCCAGAAGGGATGCATGCTAGGGAGAGGAAGGCCCTTGCAGCAAGATCTAGACCTTACACAATGGTGGAGGATATTCTTTTTCACCAAGGAGCAGATGGTCTACTTCGAAGAGCAGTGGGTAAGGAAGAGTCTATCCTACTCATAAAGGAGTTTCATGAAGGTTTAGTATGTGGAGGACACTTTGCAGGAAAGGTGACTGCTTTCAAGATTCTAGATGCAGGTTACCATTGGAGAGGGATTTTCAAGGATTGTCTTGATTATTGCAAAACTTGTCATGTTTGTCAAGCTTTTGCTAGAAAGTCTACATCCACTCCACCACTTAGATCAATTCCATTGCTAGGACCTTTTGAGAAGTGGGGAATTGATTTTGTAGGACCTCTCAATAGAACCCCAAGGAACAATCGGTACATTGTGGTAGTTACTGATTACCTTACCAAGTGGGTTGAGGCTAGACCATTGAGGGACAAGAATGAAGATGAAGTGGGTAGATTTCTTTATGAACGCATTATCACTAGGTTTGGATGCCCTTTGGAGTTGGTTTCTGATAGAGGAGGAGAGTTTACAGGAAGCATTACTACAGCCATGCTACGACATTTCTCTATCACACATAGAGTAACTACATCCTATAAGCCAAATTCCAATGGCTTGGCAGAGAGAACCAATCAGACCTTGTGCATGATGTTGGCCAAAGATGCAGAAATGGAGGGGGCTAAACATCATTGGGACAAGAGGATTCATGCAGTTTTGTGGGAGTATAGGACAACCATGAAGACTTCCACTGGATATTCTCCATTCCAATTGGTGTATGGTATTGAGTCTACCTTACCTATTCACTTTGATCTTCCTACCTTCCAAAGCATTCATAGGAGATTGAAGAAAGCACAAGAAAGTGATGCAGGGAAGTCAAGGAAGGATCAACTCATGGAGTTGGAAGAGGCAAGAGCAGTTGCTATGGTTCGAGTGGAGCAAGCCCAAAGGAAACAAAAGGAGAGCTATGACAAGAGGCAAGGCAAGAAGAAGGTGGAGCCTTTCAAAGAAGGTGATTGGGTAATGTTGTTTGATTCCATTCGATTCAAGAGAGTGCAAAAGAAGTTTTTGCCTAAGTACTTTGGACCTTTCATAGTAGAGAAGGTGTGGGGCAATTACACCTATGATCTCAAGGAGTTGGGAGGAAGACACTTTGATAGGATTAACCATGATAAGTTGAAGATGTACCATAGAAGGTAGAGAGACCTTCACTTTGAGGACAAAGTGAAAACTTAGTCCGGGGGAAAATGTAACACCCATTTGTGCATGTGTGTGGTATTGTGATATTTAGCTTGGTATTACAAGTACTTAAGAGATATTATTTATATAGAGATAAAGGATGGTTCTATATTAGTCATGGTTAGCTAAAGTTAGTCATAGCTAAGATAGATGGGACCTTACTTTAGAGGAAGTAGAAAAGATGAGCACCACTATTTTGGATTTTAGTGTGTTGACTTGGTATTATTCCTAGGTGTTTGGCTTTGGGGAAAGAGTTGAGAACTCTTGGGCCCGCAAGCCTTTTTGTTTTGGATTCTTCTTTAGTCCAAGGATAGCCCATGTGAAGGAATCCTTGCTTTAGTGGTTGGGTCAAGATAAGGGGAATATGCCCATGTGAATGGATATTCCTTTCTACTTTTTGACTTTACTTGACTTTTAGTCTAGTAACTTGAGTTACTACGGTAATTAGTAACTTTGGTACGTAACTATTTCACAAGTATATAAACAAGGAGTGAGGAGGTACTCATCATCCTTTCATTTGCAACTATCTCTCTCTCATTGAGTTCTCTAGTGAGCAATGTCTTGAGTCTTGGAGTGTTAGCCTTGGAGGAGTATGATGGAGTTGGGGTTCCTTGCCTTCTTAGTCCATGGTGCGCTACCATAATAGCCATCAGAGGTTCATCCTGAGTGAGAGACAGGCCGGCTCACAGGACCAGTTGGCTAGGGCACCAGTCTAGGAACAAGAGATCTAGGGGTCAAACCCTGTTGCGCACAATCTAGCAGGAAAGGTAGATTTTGCCTACCAATGACCAAGATCTACTCTAAACTAGCTAGCCTCACGCCAGCAAGCTGGCTTGCTGGCCCTTCTAGGCCTTCATAGCCCACAGCCCTATGCCTCGAAGCCTTGAAAAGCCAAATGAGGCCTTTCTTGTTGCCACTTCGAACCTCCTCCAAAATTGGCGAAACCTCTCCAAATCTGTGAAAGTCCTCCAAACTAACGAAACTCCTCCAAATCTGGCCCAAAATCTGATGTAAAATCTGACATAAACCCTAAAGATGGCTGTCCGCCAAATCCCCCGCTAACTTTCCACTCGAGCCAAATTGACAAAACGGGTTTTTCCAAATCACAATTTCATGAGAAGAGCTTCCCAACTCCATCTTCAATTTGACTTTCTGAGCCCAACTCGTAGCAAATTGGTCTTGCCTTCACCTCCTGAGCTCAAAATCACAACACTGCTCAAAAATTGCTCCTTCTTTGCTCAAAATTTGGCCAGCGCTTCCGCACACCATCCGCTTAACTGCCAAATCTGCATCAACTAAACGAGCTTCTGCACACTAGGGAAACACTGAACTTGAATCGAGCTACCAACAATCCACCGAGCATGGAGATACCACCAACACTCACAATTCCTGCACCCGATTTCCCCTTGACCTCACTTCTCTGATGTAATCAGATTGCTTAACACTCTCAACTCAACTCAACTCAGATCAGTACTTGATCTGTCACTCTATAAACTGCCAACAATTGGGCACTGATTACAGTCAAGCCACACCCACTCAAGCATAGAGAATCCAGGTGATGCTCGCCGGCCTCTGTCTACCATAGCCAGGAACTCGAAGGCTCAACATCAGAGAAGTGAGCTCTCTGGAGCTCACTTTGAAACTATACCCCCTAGACTCGAGCTAGCACTAAAACCCTAACGGTCTCGTTGATGGCACACTCAATGGTGCAAACGGTGCAAAGTGACGGTGGGCCCTACCATGAAGTCAATACCCCAAACACAAAATCTAACCGTCGGAAAGTAGTCTCTGAGAAACTGCTAGAATAACTCTAACTACTATCACTAGAACTCTTGTGTCCGAGCATCTAGATGCGGAACTACAAATGGCGTGACAACTCGGATCTTCCCCATTTTCTTCTTTGGGACAATGACAATGGGGGAGACCCATTCAATGCTTAAGACAAGGAAGATGATTCCGGCCCCTAAGTACTTATCGATTTCATCTTTCACCAACAGCGAGTACTTCGGGTTCAAGCGGTATTGCCGTTGCCAAACTGGAACTGCACCTTCAACCAGATCAATCCGGTGTTCTCCGAATTCTCATGGAATACCTGGCATTTGATCAATAGACCAGGCAAATACATCCTAGAATTCTATAAATAGGGCAGTGTATCCTGCCAACTCCTCCAAAGTGACTGTCTTTGAGATTTTCAAAATTTTTCCTTCAGTTAATAAAACATCTTGATAGTCATCGGGGTTGATGACTCCTTCAACGTGGCTTACTTGGCTTAGCCCGAGGCAAGCTGCCATCAAACTCCCTTCCTCCAAGTCAGGTTCACCCAAGGCGAGGTCATATGGATCTTCATCTTCGACATCCACCTCGTAGCATTCCAAATAGTTAACTTGGACTTTATCTTCGGATTCGTCTGAGGACGAAGATGATGAGTCTTCGGATTCGTCCTTCTCTTCTGACAAACTTGTTTCTCCAAGGTGGTGAACTTTCATCTAACTCACAGTCACCAGCTTCTGATCTTTGAACGAAATGTCCTTGAATCTTAACTTCTGCTGGTGCCAATCCACCACTACTTGGGCGCTATACAACCAGGGTCTGCCAATCAACAGAGGGTAACCAGTCTTTGTCACTAGTCGCAACATGATGTAATTCAACTTGAAGGGTACCCCTCCAATGATCGTGGTGATGTTTGACAGCATGCCCAATGGCCGTCTCTTGGTTTGGTCTGCAAACTTCAACACTCGGGATGTTGGTTCAAACGTGTGATACCCGAGTTGATTTGCAGTATCTTTGGTCATGACATTCACACCGAACCCAGAGTCTATGGGTATCAATGTGATCATGCACCCGGCAATCTCCCCGTCTACCTCGGGAGATCCCAAATCTTCTTGCTCAATACGATAGATAGCAGGCAAGTCCTTTGACATCGATCTCACCTTCTTGAGGGCTAAATTCAGCTGCCTCTTGTATAGCTTGTTATCTTCCCACAATTGCTTGAATGTAAAGTTGGCATTTGTGGTTGCCAGATCTGCTACAATATCATATTGAGGAACTCCTCCCAATTTGACCGTCTTTGCCTTCGGCTTTGGGTCTAAAGTCTCTCCATGTTCCCTCTTGACTTCGGGACGCTTCAAAATGGTGACGGGCTTGCTGATGGCCTTAACCCAAGGTTCCTCGGGTTGGCCCACCTCGGCTTGGATCAGACCCTTTACTTTGGATCGGATGTCCGCCAGAAAAACCGGAGACTTCGTCTTCGTCTTCTCTTCCAAACTCAGTTCCCGAGTCCTGAGTAGTGCCTCCGTTAGTTCCTTTTGCAAGGCTTTAGCTTTGGCTTATGCGAGGATCTTTTCCTCCTTGGCAAACAAAATTGCCTTTGGGCGCAGTCTCTTTGCCTTTCTGGAAGACGACGAGGTCGTACTCAGTTCTTGGGGATCACGCTTCTTCTTGCTAGAGCATGTCTCAACTTTCAAAATTTCAAGATCCGGCCATTCTCCTTCTGAGGCCGGACTCCCTTCTTGAGGTCTTTCTTCCTCAAGAGTGATGCAATTTACATTTGTATCTCCCTTTGGCTGCAATGCTGCACGCTCAGCGGGGGTCTGTACATACTTTACAGGCGGCTTCGGGTTTGGTGGGTGAGGACATTGGTTGCATGTATGCCCCGATCCTTTACAATTTTTGCATAGGAGAACGTACCCAATTTGCCTTCTTGGCTTGGGACAGTTTGGAGACCAATGTCCCATGAAACCACAATTATAACAGGCTCCGGGTGCAACATTTTGAGGGCGATTTTGGTTGCTCATTGGTGGTCTTCGTGAAGGAGCATTGGGGTTATACTCCCTGGGTCCAAACCTCGGACCTTGATACAATGTGCTCGCTTGAGGCTGTACCTCTTGCGTTTGGTACACAGCGTCTTCGTCCCATCTTGGTTCCATCCCGGAACCCAATCAATTTGCTGCACCAGGAATGCATTACAAGTATTGCATTCTGTGTTGGCGTGGCCTGATTTGCCACATGCGGTGCACCATACATTCGATCTCCCAAATGCTGGGGCCTTCCTTCTGTCTTTGGCCCCAATCATCTCGATCTTGAAATCCAAAATTTCCTTGATGAGGGCATCCAGCTTGGTATCCGCCTTATTTACACTCTTGGCTGGAGGAGTCACGGGTTTCTTGCCCCCACGTCTTCTGACTCATCTTGGCTTTGATTCTTCTTCGGATTCCAAAGAAGAGCTCAAAGACGTGGAGGATTTGTCCAAAGAAGGGGATGTACTGTGTGAAGCTCTCCTTCTGGGCTTCTTGCCTTTCTTCTCCCGATTTCTTCGGTTACCGGCAGAGTGAGAGTGGGCCGCCTCGTAAAAAGCAACATGTTTGAGGACCTTGTCAAGGGAAGTTACATTCCTCTCCCTTGCAAAGATTCGTATCTCTGGTGACAGTCTCCCGAGGGACCAGGTAATGGCTTGGGCATCGGAGTAACCCACCACCCCCGATTGCTTGGGAACTCGGTTCAATAGTGCCATGAACCGCTCAGAGTACTCTCTCAACTTCTCCTTCTTGCTGCGGTCTAAATCGTTGAGTGCCGCAAAGACACTTGTGTTGTAATCAACCTCCCGGAATCGTTCCAGGAAGTTGTTTCTCAAGTCTGCCTAGTCCGCTGGTACGAACCCCTTCTGGGTCACATGGGTGTACCAACTCCGAGCTTTCTTTCGGAGCAAACTTGGGAAAATTCTCAATTGATCCGCCGAGTCATGCTCCTTGTTAGCAAAGGAGATGACTTTGAATTCTTCAATGAATTCATCGGGGTCTTTGTCTTGTTCTGTCCTCGTGTACTTCTGATAGGCGTGTTGGGTGACAGGCAACAAAGTCATCATTCAATGCACTAGGATTGACTGAGGTAGTGTTGAACTTGACGGAACTGAAGGATTGGCTGGTATTGTCGTCGTGGTGTCAGCCCAGGGATTCCAAATTGTCAAATTCAAGGTGGGGTCTTCTTCGACAATTTTTGCTATGAGGGTGTCAACTTCAACCCGAGTGGAAGATTTAGGCTCAACACCTTTGATTGGTTCTTCAAAATTCCTTCGGGATAACCGAGGAATTGTGCATAGAAGATGTTGACACTCGTCTTCAGTAAGTGTACATGCAGTCTTTTCATGAAAAAATTTCTTCAAGGATGCGACTTCCTTTCCAACTCTAGGGGAAGTCGGTGTACTGGGCCGCAATGCATATGTTTGGCCACTTGATTCTTTCTTCTTCTTGGACGAAGAGGGAGATGCAAAGTAGCCTTGCCAACCGCCTTCGTGTTTCTTGTGGTCAAGTTCTCGCAGGGCTTCTTGCACTTTGTGAAGGAGTTGAAAGTCCAACACCTCTTGTTTGGTTTTGTCCACGGTGGATGGAATGTTCAGATGTTTGTCTTCTTCACGCTGCAGTGCTCGTCTTTGAGCTCTCTCTTCCCGTTGTTCTTTAGATGCATACATTCATATTGCGTTGATACCCAGTTTTGAATTTGGCTTCATATTCTTCCACTTCCAAGATTTGTATCCCCGGTAGCGGCGCCAAAAATCATGTGACAACCCGGCAAATATCACTTTTGCGGTAATTAGGTAAGTAAAGTTTGTTCCCGTTGAGATACAAGTCAGAATTGGTCAAAAGCAAAGCAAAGTAACAATTTAGCTCTTCTTGGTTGTGTCTTTAATCTCTTAGGTAGAAACCACACCCAGAAGAGAGTAACAAGCACTGATTCACAGTCTTGTCACAAATTAACACTCCATAATCACAACTCCATCAAATCTTTCCAAACAATCTTGATTGTGATGGTTCAGGCTCTCTTAAAAATTGCACTTCACTGCAAAATGACTTCGCCTCAGAATTGTGTTCCACCCTTCCACTGAAGGCACAACTTCCTCGATCAAAATTGCTTCACATCAACTTCGCACTGCACTCACAAATGCAAAATACTACCAACACTACAATTCCTCTCAGATTTGTCAAGGCATTGCTTCGATTGCACTTCACTCAGGATCAAACACACCAAATGAAGATCAAGGCTATGGAATCCAACATCCAACAAGCACTCTGACTTGCACTTCAAATTTCTTCAAACACTCACAAACACAATCACAAAGTTGATACTCGGAATCAAGCTCAAGCGACAAGCACTGCTTCACAGCACTTCCCTTTATCTTTTCTCAGAAATTATGAGCACTGAACAACATGATACTGCAAATGCCACTCTTAAATAGTGAATCAATCGACAGTTCTAACAACTATACCATTCTACAACAACTGTTTTAACCTGCAGATCCAAAATGACAATACAACTCTTCATATCTGCCTCTTCAAATCTCAAAACTATTACTACTCTGATCCGTTGTCTACTTCTTCCTCGGCTTTCAAACCCGAACCCAAAGTAAATTTACTTCTTACTACTCTATCCTCGGGTTTCATATCTTCTACTTCTTCTACCAATTCCAGCAATTCTTTTTCCTGATCTGAAATTGCACTTGTGGGCAATCTATATAACTCCTCATCTCTTGACCCACTCTTCTCTAATGTCTCCACTGGTAACCCCAAAGACATTTGCACTCCTATGTTATCTACTTCGGGTTTTGCTCTAACATCTTTCCAAAGCTTTTCTATCTCAATTTTCACTAAATCTAATCTAATCGCAATATTATCTTCTACCTCTAAAATCTTCCTGTCTATACAAGTTTTGAGACTAATTAGTAAGGCATTCAAATCAGTATCTTTTGCTTGTCTTTGCCTCGTCTCCTGCACCAACAACTTCAACTCGTGCAATCTCATTTCTTCAATCCAAACACTGGCCTCTATACTCAGCATCGCGTTCATCCTGAGGACTATCTCCTTCACTGGCTCCAATCTCATCTTTCTCTCTCATTCTTGATCTGCAAGCCAGTCCTCCCTGTACATCACCAACTCCTCTTCAAACTCGGCTTTCACCGTCTCCTTCTACTTCTCCTTCTGAACAACCTTCTCCTCCTCACTACAAAGTAACTCTTGTAATTGATCTTCTTCTTTGTATCATGCCGCCAACTCTCTTTGCCAGAGTTGCTTCTTCTCCTCAACACTCTCCATCACCCTATCGAGCTCTTGATCCTTTGCTGCTACTCTTGCCATAGCATGGATTACCTCTACTCTTGAATCAGCAAACTGCTGCTTCAAGATCTCATACTCCGCTACTTGTCTCTCCCTTGCTATGTCACTCTTCTTCACAAGATCCTCTCGATAACTTACTTCTCTCTTCAGGTCTTTGATTACCTGACTTCTTACTACTACCTCCGCTCACAGTATTTCTCTTTCCTCCTCTCCTTGGGTTATACTCTTCTTCAACTCCAAGTTTTCTTCTTCTAATCTTGCCAACACTTGCAATACAGTCTTTACCTCTGGACATGTCGACTACATTTCCTTCTTCTTGTACTCCAACTTCACCAACAATGGGCACACCACCTCCCGCAAGTACTCCACTCCATTGCTTGGGGTTACTTCTTCTCGTGTGGCCACTTCTCTTTGTACTTCGTGTTCATCCGATACTTGCCTTCTTCTCTGCAGTCTTTGTATCGGAATCGATGCCTCACTTCCCGAGCTTCCTCTTACCTCTTCCTTTGCCTTACTTGGCCCCGCTTCACACTTTGCCTTACGTCTTGAGCGCACTCCTCGCTGCACTGTGATCTTCTTCTCTTCGGCCACAGTTACTTCGTCTTCTAGCTGTGTGTTGTCTTTGGCTTCCATCTCGGCTTGCACTTCTTCTTCATATTTGTCAGCTGCTGGTGCTGATGTCATGTCTCCCCCTTCATCACTATTGCTACTTGTATCTCCACTCTACAGCATTAGCTCAAGCTCCTCCTCATGTTCTGAGTCTTCAGTTTTGAGCTCGGCATCTCCTTCTGAGTCCTCGTCCTCCGACTCAATTACCACCATACCTCGCCTCGAGTTGCCTCTCTGTGTCTTTCGAGGTTTCTTCATGTCTTTGGCGTCACCTTGCTGACTTCTCTTCTTTGTAGTCAGGGTACTCATTGTGACATCCATGTTCGTCCCTGTCTTCGCGTAGTAGTTGTTAGTACTCCTGATTTGCAGGATATATTGCTGCTCCTTGACATCGACCTCCTTTTGCAAATCAGGATGGAAGTGCGACACCATCCGATTTCACTCTGCCGAGTTCAGCAAGTTGAGCCTGAGGTAGAAGTGTGCTGCAAATGGCACGATGTAGTGTGGAGGCGACTTATCCCGCAAATTCCACACCATCTTCCTCATTCTCCCATGAAAACACCTCGCCCAATTGATTGGTTCTCTTGCGAAAAGCTTGTGAAAGAACACCGCTTGGTGTTTCATCACATATGTGGTTCGCTCCGGCTTCAAGATAGCCATTAGTGCACTCACGATCCCTCTCTTCACAGGATCTTTGTAACTCTCAACCTTATACCCGTTCTTTGTCCTCTTTGACAAGAAGGCATCTCTCACTTCCTGGGTCTCTTGAGCTATCTCTCCCTTCCCCAAGAATGTGGCTCTCTGCTCTGAGCCTGCTTCCTTCTTGAGTACAAGTCTCCAATCCAACTCTGTCCAGCGAGCCGGATTTCCTCTCTTCCCTTCTTCCTCTGGTCCATCAAGACACTTGCTCTTGATGATTTCTGTCATGAATCCTGGAAAACTTACATTCCAGTTCCATGCCAGAAATGTGATCCAAAGTCGGCTCAAGACTTTGATCCTCGCTATTACATCTAACCTCCAAATTGCATGATTTCTCACTGCGAATTTGGAGTTCTTATTTCCTCCTCCCATCTCTTCTACCTTTTCACTCTCTCTCGATTTCACTCTCGCGACTTCTCCCTTTCGCACTAACACAATTCCAACTCTATTTCCCTTCCCACAAACACTTGCAAGACGACTTCTCAACGGCAAAGGAAAATTACTTGACATTTCATTGTTGCAAGTTCAATTTTTATAGAGTTGCACTTCTTCTTCTTCCGTCACTTCAAGTTTCTACCGAGAAATCACACCTCCGGCATGCACCTGTCATTGTCAATCAACCTTCGCGTGTATGGGCAGCCGGTTTTTAAATGGCCCCTTCTTGAACTTCTCGCCCCAACGAAAGGTTGTTAGACTACCTTCACCTTGAGTTGAGCTCCCCTCGATACAAAGACAATTTACTTTGGGTTGTATGCTGACAGGGCATTTCCGAGTACTTTGCCTTATGCCCCGAAGTCACTTTACTTCGGGTTTCATCCCAAAGACTCTTTTCTTTGCCTTCTTTGGCCATACAAGCGCAATCCGACTTCTCTATACACTTCTTCTCCTTAATTTTGAAAAGAAACAAAAAATGTGGGCACAACAATACCTTTTGGGAAAAAGAAGTTACCTTCTTGGATCATAAGATCTCATTAGAGGGGATGAAGATAGAAGAGGAGAAAATCAAAGCCATTATCAATTGGCCTACATCCAAGGATGCTGTAGAAATACAAGTATTTAATGGATTGGCAGGTTTCTATTGATAGTTTATCCACTATTATGCTCACGTGGCTGCACCATTGACCAACCTATAGGGGAAGACCTCAAGCTTTCAATGGACCACCAAGCACAAAGATGTATTCTAGAAGCTGAAACATATGGTGTCTTCAAGACCCATTATTCAACCATATGATCCTCAACTACCTTGTGTGATTGATTTTGATGCTTCTAATTATGCCACTAGAACTATGTTGTAATATGAATTTCCAAATGGATTACATCCTATTGCCTTTGTATCTTGCAGACTGAACACCACAGAAAAGAATTACTCCACTTGAGATCAAGAACAATTAGCAGTGTTATATGCCACTAAGGTATGGGGGCATTATCTCTTGGAGAAAAAAGCAATCATGTGAACCATCACAAACCCTTGTTGCAAACATTACATTTGGAGCACATGAAGAGTCGACATCATTGATGGGAGGAACAACTATAGTTGTTTGACCTCAAACTTAAATACATACCCGATAGGTTCCATGTCATCCATAATGCCCTATCATGATGACCTGATTTGAAGTCTCTTCCTCTCATCACGGTGGCAATTATGATATTATTTAATTGACTCAAAAGTCCAAATCAAGTTCATGATGCTTACAACAAGACCCTTTCTTTCAGATGGTACAAGGTCATCTTGTAGCACATGACAAGGAATACAACATCTTCTCCTTCAAGGAAAGCATTCTCTTGTGTGAGAATCGGAACCATTTTCTAGTCAAGGGTGATCTTTGACAGGGTGCATCTTCAAGAAGTCCATGACATAGGTGTAGACAAGACCTTCATTACCCTACAATGCCCAGTCATGGCCCAAAATGGCACAAGATGGTTGAGAGTTTGTCCAATCTTGTGTTAACTATCGATGCAACAAGACCAACAACTAGAAATTGAGTGGACTCCTTCAACCACTTTCCATCCCATTTGCTCAATAAGAACATGTGAGCTTAGATCTCATCACATCCTTGCATACGACAAACTAAAGTTATATAACAATCATTGTGTTTGTTGATAAGCTTAGTAAGCAAATCCATTTGGCACCACCCTTGGATATAGTGGATACTCCAATATTGACCCAATCTATTTTGACAATGTCTTCAAGCATCATGGGATGCCTTTTGTACTCATCTCCGACTATGATCCTTGATTCATCAGAAATTTTGGCAAACACTCTTCTAGCTACTCAACATCAAGCTTGCTTTGTCCATAGCCTATCATCCTCAAACTAATGGACAAATTGAACATGAAAATTTCACCTTGGAGGATATGCTTCATGCCTTTTTCAACATTCACCATACCAATTGGGATGAATGTCTTGACATTGTTGAGTTTACCTACAATAATTCCAAATAGGCAAGCACCAAATTTTCTTTCTTCTTCCTTAATTTTGGCCAAGACCCACTTGTTCCAGATTCCCTTCTTACTCCTTCTTCATTTCATGTCCCTCATAATTTTACCTTCTTGACCACAATATCCCAATCCTACAACAAGCCAAATCTCATATCCTTGTTGCTCAAAATTGTCAAAAGCAATACACAAACTAACATTGTCATAATCTCACCTTTCTTTTGATAAAGTCATGCATTATTTTAGTAATCTACATCTCCCACTTGATACCTAAGTTTGTAAACTTGCTCCTAATTAGATAGATCCATTTGATGTCACCCAAATCATTTTTCTTATTGCTTATTGACTTGCCTTGCTTTGTCATATGCAAATCCACCTTGTCTTTCAGTCTTTAAGTTGAACCCTTTGTTTCTAATCTATTTTTCTTTTCCTCTTGTATCCAACCCCCTCCTCTTCCCATCCCTATCAATGATCATAAGGAATATGAAATTGATCGTATCCTTGCACATCACCACATTCAACATGACTGCCATTAATATACTAAGTACAAAGTTCTTTGGAAAGGATATCCCCTTCATGATGCCACTTGGGAGCTTTTTTCTCATCTTCAAAATGCACAAACATCCATCCAAGAGTTTGAAGCTTCCATGGTGATAAAGATATTACCAACTAGCGGTGGGGGAATATGTAACAATATGGAGTTTATAGATGAGTTAGTTAAGACTAACAAAGTAGCAAATATATCACATTAGCCAAGAATTATAAGAATATTCTAAAAGCATCTAGGAAGCTACTTGGTACCTTCCAGGTCTTGGGTAATGTGCATGCCAAGTGGTGAGTTCTAGGAGGAAACTTCTTGGGAAACTTCTTGGGAAACTTCTTGGTTAGCTTAGATTGGACGTGAAGTAGATAGCTTCTAGAAGGAAGCTTCTTGGGAAGCTTCCCAACTAGCATAGCTTGCATGCCAAGTAGGCAACTTCAAAAGGAAGCTTTCCTTGGCTCTAAGAAGGCGGCTTTTAGGAAGCTTCTCGAGAAGCTTCTCAAGAAACTTGTATGTTCCTTATAAGTACCAAAGCCCAAGATCATGCTAGGCATTTGGAGTTCTCTCATTCAAGAATCCTAATGTGATCTTTCACTTTGATCTTCCATTCTTGTATTTCTCTTCTTGGTGTTTTACAAGGTATATGTGAAGGATTCCAAAGGTATTTGGAAGGAGTTCCATGCAAAGAATGTCCAAACATGTCACTTCAAGGAGTTGGGAAGTTGGTTCTCAAAAATATGGTACAAAGAAGCATTCCAAAGACAAAGAAGTATAGAGGTCCATCCAAAGAGATGGACCTCTATTGGTAGAGATTGCACTTTCTTGGAAAAGATGATGCATGGTACTCAAGAAACACCACTCAAATTTAATGGCTACAGCCAAATCCACTCTCACATGAGAGAAGCACTTGAAGAATGAAGGTATAAACTAAGAGATGTTTATTAAAGACAAAATTACTTTTCCAATAGAATTTTTATGTTTGGGTTAAGTTAGCTTGAGCATTTGGTAGTGTGAAATTCTTAGTTGAGTGGATTCAATTAATCCTTGTAACAATATGGAGTTTAACTAAAGCTAGTAAGGCTAACAAAGGAGAGAATAAGTCAAATTAACCCATAATATTCTAGAAGCATCTAGGAAGCTTCTTGACTAGCTTTACTTGCACTCCAAGTAGGTAGCTTCTAGAAGCTTCCAATTAGGTTAGCTTGCACGCCAAGTAGGCGGCTTCTAGAAGGAAGCTTCTTGGTTAACTTGGCTTGCACTCTAAGTGGCTCAAGGAAGCTTATTGAGAAGCTTCTCAAGCTTTGTATGGTACCTATAAATACCAAAGCCAAAGCTCATGCTAGACATTCCAATTTTTCACACATTCAAGTGTCTTAATGTGAGTTTCCATTCTCTTATTTCTCTCCTCGTTCTTGATCTTTTACATTGGTATCAAAGCAAGAATAGAATGGATGGAATTTATGGACCACCAAATCTAGTTCCACCAAACCATTGGGATTTTGATGTCCAAGTACTACCCAAGCATCATTTCACACAATTCATCACCTCACAATTTGGACAAGATTTTATGCATATGATCACTATATCTGAGGAACCCTTGGTGCTTCTAGTTGTAATTTATGGAGAATGGTGGACGTGCTACTTTTATGTGTTAATAAGTTAGATAAACTAGGGATGACGTGATAGTGTAACAACCATGGCGGCAATGCCTAATATTAATTTTGCTATGCAGCAACAAATTGAGCACCTTACATGATTGTTAGATGAATGATATCTTCAATGACAAGAGCATGTAGAAAGAGTACTAGTTTGAGAAGGAGAAGATCAAATCTGATTTGCTAAACCCAAGGTATTTTGAAGGCAAGAATTTCCCAAGTGTAGTGGAGAATTTTGTGTTTGATTGTGAATATCATTTTGAAGCTACCGGTCTGCAAGACAAGTGAAAATGGATTCTCTTGGCTTCTAGCCAATTAGATGGAGTAGCAAAGCTATGGTGGAAATTCAAAGTGGAGTGAACTAAATGACAAATTGTTGCACCAATCTTGAAATGGGCAGAATTCAAGAGTGCAATAATTAGTTGGTTCCAAGCTATAAATACCACACAAACTACATGGGATAGGTTGGCAAAGAAACATATTGGCTTTGTAAGAATTTACATCACGCAATTCCAAAACACCATCATGTAAATTCCACATATATTGGAAGGTGAAGCTCTGGATTGATTTGTGAGGGGCTTAAAGTCAAGAACCAAATTAGAGGTAACTATGCAAGAGCCACAACACTTGGAGGAAGCCATGCAGTTGGCCAAACCTTTTGATTCCTTGGTTGCAACAACTTGGTCTTGACCTCAACCTCCACAGAACCTACCAATACACTACACACGGGTAGAGGAGCCGACACCAATGGAGATTGATGCCATTCAACAGAGATTGCTTGGCACTATAGATAGAGAGAAACTGTGACAAAATGGTGGTTTTTTTTGTTCTTGCCAATTGGGACATCGCATCACTAAACGTCCACTCAACAATGGGTGACCTCGACAAGTTACCCAACTGAATTTTAAGGAGCGGAATGATCAAAAAATGAGGAGTCCCAGTAAGAGATTTTGATCCACCTATTGGGAGCTTGATTAGTTCCAATGGGATTGAAGGCTCCACCTATGCAAGTTTGCTTCACTTGCAAGGTATGATATCTAATCAAAGTTGTAGGATTTTGGTTGATTCTAGAAGTTTAGAGAATTGCATGTCTATGCAAGTAGCAAAGGAATTGGGTTTTCCTATCTAGCTAGTAATTGGATGTAGATTGATGATGGTGGATGGTAGAAAGAGTTCTGCATTTTGTACCTCATATCATGTTCCCTTCAAGATTAGGAAGGAGTATTTGGAGTGTATGAGGTTTGTAGTGGCACAATGTCATTCTATGATGTCATTCTAAGACTACCTTGGCTTGAACGTCATAAGGTTCAATTTGATTGGACCCGATGACAAATTCAAGTACAACACCAAGGTAGGAATTTCCGATTAGATTGCCTGGCTTCCTTGAGTAAGACATCTAAACATAGTTAGTCCTAAGATGGGAAGTTTGTCGAGAAGGTAGCCATAGAGCAAGCCTTGAAGGGAGATGAGTCCCAAGATGGGAAGTTTACCAAGAAAGCAACCATGGAGTAAGCTTTGAAGAAAGATGAGTCCCTAGATGGGAAGTTTGTTAGTGAAGTAGCCATAGAGCAAGCTTTGGAGGAAGACAAGTCTACTTTTACACTATAGATCAAGCCAATTGCACAAGGACAATCTAAGGATGGCCAAGAGCCTCATCAAGCAAAGGTTGATCAGATAGTTTAGGAGTTTGTGATAGTTTAGGAGTTTGTGTTTTTGGATGATATGCCAAAGGGATTACCCTCTAACCGTGGTATGCACTTCAAGTTTGAGTTATTTCCAAGGAGTACTCTAGTGAGTAGACCAATCTATTGGCTCTCACTAAAAGAGTTGGAGGAGTTGCAAACAACACTTATGGAGTTATTGGAGAAGGACTTCATATGACATAGCACTTCTCCTTGGGGAAGACCGGTACTATTCATTCCGAAGAAGGATAGAGGACTTTGTTTCTATATTGATTACCGTGGGCTCAATTAGCAAACAATGAAGAATGCATATCTCTTGCCTCAGATTGATGACTTGCTTGATCAATTAAGTAGAGCACAATACTTTTCCAAGTTGGATCTTCACAATAGCTATTGGCAGATCCCCATTGATAGGAAAATGTGCAAAAGACTACCTTTTGCACAAGGTATGGGCATTTTGAGTGGAGAGTTCTACTTTTCAAGCTCACTAATGCTCCGGCAATCTTCATGGATTGTATGCATTGAGTTTTGGATGGACTATTGGATCAATACGTGGTGGTGTTCTTGGATGATATCTTAATTTATAGCAAGACAAAGGCAAAACACATGAATGATGTGCAAGAAGTCCTAAGACGACTGCGACAATGGAAATTTTACTATAAGAAGTCAAAGTGTGCCTTTGGGCAGAAGGAAGTTACCTTCTTGGGTCACAAGATCTCATTGGAGGGGATCAAGAAGGAAGAGGAGAAAATCAAGGCCATTACTCATTAGCCTACTTTGAAGGATGCTACATAAGTACGAGCATTTAATGGTTTTGCCAGTTTTTACCAATGGTTCATTCATTATTATGCTCATGTGGCTGCACCATTGATTGACCTATTGGAGAAGAACTTGAGCTTCCAATGGACCACCAAGCACAAAGAAGCATTCTAGCAATTGAAACATATGTGTCTTCAAGGCCCATTCTTCAACCATATGATCCTCAACTACCATGTGTGCTTGATTTTGATGCTTCTAACTTTGCAGTTGGAGCCGTGTTGCAACAAGAATTCTCAGATGGACTACATCCCATTGCCTTTGTGTCTTGCCAACTAAATATGGCTAAAAGAAATTACTCTGCTTGAGATCAATAACAACTTGCAATGGTATATGTCACCAAGGTATGGAGGAATTATCTCTTGGGGAAACAAGTGATCATGCAAATTGATCACAAACCATTGTTGCAGAATACATGAAGAGTCGACATCACTTATGGACGAACAACTCAAATTGTTTGACATCAACCTTGAGTAAAAACCATGTCAGTTCCATGTCATCCTTGATACTCTATCATAACAACCTGATTTGAAGTCTCTTCCTCTCATCACAACAACAATTACAATGGTGTCAATTGACTCCAAGGTCCAAAACAAGTTTTGATCAGCTCTACAACAGGATCTCTTCTTCCAAATGGTACATGGTCTTCTTACAGAATGCAACAAGGATTACAACACCTTCTCCTTCAAGGAAGGCCTTCTATTCCATGAAAATCAGATCTATGTTCCAACCAAAGGTGATCTTCAACTTGTGCGCCTCCAATAGTTGGTCATATGGGTGTGGATTGTGAGTTGGCCTATCTTTCACTCAGGATGAACCTCTGATGGCTATTATGGTAGCGCACCATGGACTAAGAAGGAAAGGAACCCCAACTCCATCATACTCCTCCAAGGCTAACACCTCAAGACTCAAGACATTGCTCACTAGAGAACTCAATGAGAGAGAGATAGTTGCAAAATGAAAGGATGATGAGTACCTCCTCACCCCTTGTTTATATACTTGTGAAATAGTTACATACCAAAGTTACTGATTACCGTAGTAGCTCAAGTTACTAGACTAAAAGTCAAGTAAAGTCAAAAAGTAGAAAGGAATATCCATTTACATGGGCATATTCCCCTAAGCATGTGGTCTTATCTTGACCCAACCACTAAGTCAAGGATTCCTTCACATGGGCTATCCTTGGACTAAAGAAGAATCCAAAACAAAAAGGCTTGCGGGCCCAAGAGTTCTCAACTCTTTCCCCAAAGCCAAACACCTAGGAATAATACCAAGTCAACACACTAAAATCCAAAATAGTGGTGCTCATCTTTTCTACTTCCTCTAAAGTACGGTCCCTTCTATCTTAGCTATGACTAACTTTAGCTAACCATGACTAATATAGAACCATCCTTTATCTCTATATAATAATATCTCTTAAGTACTTGTAATACCAAGCTAAATATCACAATACCACACACATGCATAAATGGGTATTACATTTACCCCCGGACTAAGTTCTCACTTTGTCCTCAATGTGAAGGTCTCTCTACCTTCTATGGTACATCTTCAACTTATCATGGTTAATCCTATCAAAGTGTCTTCCTCCCAACTCCTTGAGATCATAGGTGTAATTCCCCCACACCTTCTCCACTATGAAAGGTCCAAAGTTCTTAGGCAAAAACTTCTTTTGCACTCTCTTGAATTGAATGGAATCAAACAGCATTACCCAATCACCTTCTTTGAAAGGCTTCACCTTCTTCTTGCCTTGCCTCTTGTCATAGCTCTCCTTTTGTTTCCTTTTGGCTTGCTCCAACTGATCCTTGATGATCCTCATAGCTTAGGAAATAGATAGGTATTCCAATTATGTCAAATGCCAAATGGTGGTAGAGTCGGTCTTGTGTTGATTTATGAGATGGAGGGTTGTTGTTTAGCATTTGTGTGATTGGACCCCCTCCATTCTTTGCTTCCTATTTGTGCATTGTGTTTGTGTGAGATGCCCTGAATTTTGAGCATTGGTGCTCTGGTGTGCTCTCTCGATAGTGAGTCTGGAGTGATGACCAGTCAGACTATCTTTGTTTCTCTCCGGTGAGGTAGGAAGTGATGACCTACAGACCGTGAGAATGTGTGTTGTGATGGCAGGTTACAAGTTGCCCTTGCCCCTATTATAGTTGTCTTAGTTACAATTACATTAGTGGATAGTGTTCTGCTAGTTTTGGCACTTGTTGGTACTTGGTTGGTATTGGCACTTGGTGATGCTCGGTTGGTGTTGGCACTTGGTGGTGCTTGGTTAGTGTTGGCACTTGGTGGTGTTGGCACTTGGTGGGATACTTGCTGTTGCAATTTGCGGTTGCGGTTGCGGTTGCAGTTGTGGTTACTTTGTCATGACGGAGTTCTTTGGGGATTCCAGAGGAGATAGCCTTGCAGTACGTAGTGGGTTTACTCGGAGTGGCGCTTGGTATTAGGCTGTATCTCAAGTCCCACTGAGGGAGGAGATTGACTCTGAGTTGGAGTTTGACACATGAGCTGATTTAGTTGAGAGTGCACTTGTTGTGTTTGCACCGTTGTTGTGGGACATGGATGAGATTTATGGGGCCTCCAAAGGCCCTAGGTGTTTCTCTAGTATAGTGGGTACCATTGAGTTGGGTGACTTCATCCATGAGTTTGATTGTTAGTATGATCTGCAGCAGATGCGGAACCCAACTTTGTTCACACCTTTCATGGCATGGAAGGGGTTGTTTTAGCACTTGGAGGGTCCGCCAATGGACGACTACCATGAGTTCAAGAGAGCCTATTTGGAGAAGATTGAGTTATGGAGATAGTATTGGTCTCCAAACTATGTCTCTATCACTTCAGGCTCAGTGGCCAAGAGTAGATCGGCTGTACCTACGAGTTCTAGCTCGAGTACTGTTGGTGGAGCTAGTGGAGGTGCACTAGCTGGAGATGGTGTTACCACGAGTGGAGGTACCGCTGCAGGAGGTGGTGTGGTACTGGGGTTTAACCCCATGGTGGAGTTCTTCCTGTGTTTGAGGTAGAACTACTAGGGAGTACGGACTGACAAGCTGAGGAGCTTGCAAGAGTTCCAACGGAAGGCTGGAGAGAGCCTACGTGAGGCATACACTTGCATGAGGCGGCTGATCAGTTTCACTTAGGGAGTTACTGAGGCCAAGGCTGTCCATTTTTGGTATGGGATACTGGACAGGGAGTTGCGATGTAGAGTTCATGATGCTACGTTGTTATAGGCTACTTTGCCTACTTTAGTAGTGGTCTTTGGTTTGGCTGAGCGTATTGAGCTCAACATGGTAGACGACAGAGTGGTGATTGTCACGCCATTTGTAGTTCTACATCTAGCTGCTTGGACACTGGAGTTCCAGTGATAGTTGTTAGAGTTATTCTAGTAGTTTCTCAGGGACTACTTTCCGACAGTCTGATTTGGTGTTCAGGGTACTAACTTCATGTTGGGGCCCACCATCACTTTGCACCGTTTGCACCGTCGAGTGTGCCGTCAACAGGATTGTTAGGGTTTCAATGCTAGCTTGAGTCCAAGGGGGTATAGTTTTGAAGTGAGCTCCAGAGAGCTCACTTCTCTGATGTTGAGCCTTCGAGTTCCTGGCTATGGTGGACAGAGGCCGGCGAGCGTCACCTGGATTCTCTATGCTTGAGTGGGTGTGGCTTGACTGTAATTAGTGCCCAGTTTTTGGTAGTTTATAGAGTGACAGATCAAGTACTGATCTAAGTTGAGTTGAGTTGAGAGTGTTGAGCAATCTGATTACATCAGAGAAGTGAAGTCAAGGGGAAATCGGGTGCACAAACGTTGAGTGTTGGTGGTATCTCCAAGCTCGGTGGATCGTGGTAGCTTGATTCAAGTTCTGTGTTTCCCTAGTGTGCAGAAGCTCTTTCAAGTGATGCAGATTTGGCAGTTAGGCGGACGGTGTGCAGAAGCGTTGGCTAAATTTTGAGCAAAGAAGGAGCAATTTTTGAGCAAGGGTTGTGATTTTGAGCTCAGGAGGTGAAGGCAGGACCAATCTGCTGCGAGTTGGGCTCAGAAAGTGAAATTGAAGGTGGAGTTGGAAAGCTCTTCTCATGAATTTGTGATTTGGAAAAACCCGTGTTGTCAATTTGGCTGGAGTGGAAAGTTAGCAGGGGATTTGGCGGACAGCCATCTTTAGGGTTTATGTCAGATTTTACGTCAGATTTTGGGCCAGATTTGGAGGAGTTTTGCTAGTTTGGAGGACTTTTTTGGCTGAATTTTGGCTTTTAGAGGCTTCGAGGCATAAGGTTGTGGGCTATGAGAGGCTATGAAGGCCTAGAAGGGCCAGCTTGCTGGCGTGAGGCTAGCTAGTTTAGAGTAGATCTTGGTCACTGGTTGGCAAAATCTGCCTTTCTTGCTAGATTGCGCGCAATAGGGTTTGACCCCTAGATCTCTTGTTCCTAGACTGGTGCCCTAGCCAACTGGTCCACCCTCACTTGTTGTCATAGTGACTGTGCCACTGTTATCTCTACACATGTAGCTTTGGCTAGGAAAGGCAGCTTGATCCCATTCTTGGTGATCCTGGTAAAAAGGACTTAGATACGAACTGCTCTTATGTCAAATGCCAAATGGTGGCAGAGTTAGTCCCGTGTTGTGTTATGAGATGGAGGGTGTTTGTTTAGATTTCTTGTGATTGGATCCCCTCCATTCTCTGCTTCCTGTTTGTGCACCATGTTTGTGTGAGGTGCCTTGACTTTTGAGCGTTGGTGCTCTGGTGTGCTCTCGGTGGTGAGGCTGGAGTGATGACCAATCAGACTACCTTTGTTTCTCGCCGGTGAGGCAGGAAGTGATGACCTGCAGACCGTGAGAGAGCGCGTTATGATGGCAAGTTACAGGTTGCCTTTCCCCTAGTGTAGTTATCTCGGTTAGAGTTACATTAGTGGGTGGTGCTTAGTTAGTATTGGCACATGGTGGTGTTGGCACTTGGTGGGGCACTTGCGGTTGCAGTTGGTGGTTTGAGTTTGCTGTTGCAGTTACTTTGTCACGATGGAGTTCTTTGGAGATTCCAGAGGAGTTAGCCCTGTAGTACACAGTGGGTTTACTCGGAGTGGTGCTCGGTATCAGCCTGTATCTCAGGTCCCAGTGGGGGAGGAGATTGACTCTGAGTTGGAGTTCGACACAAGAGCTGATTCAGTTGAGAGTGCACTTGGTGTGTCCGCACCGTTGTTGTGGGACATGGACGAGATTTATGGGGCCTCCAAAGGCCCTAGGCGTTACTCTGGTATAGTGGGTACCATTGAGTTGGATGACTTCATCTAGGAGTTTGATAGTTGGTGTGATCTGCAGCGAATGCGGAACCCGACTTTGTTCACACCTTTCATGGCATAGAAGGGGTTGTTTTAGCACTTGGAGGGTCCGCCGATGGATGACTACCATGAGTTCAGGATTGCTCATTTGGAGGAGATTGAGTTATGGAGACAGTATTGGTCTCCACACTATGTCTCCATCACTTCAGGCTCGGTGGCCAGGAGTAGATCGGCTGTACCCACAAGTTCTAGCTCGAGTAGTGTTGGTGGAGCTAGTGGAGGTGCACTAGCTGGAGATAGTGCTACTACGAGTGAAGGTTTTGCTGCATGAGGTGGTGTGGTACCGGGGTTTAACCCCATGGTGGAGTTCTTCCTATGTTTGAGGCAGAACTACTAGGGAGTGCGGACTGACAAGCTAAGGAGCCTGCAGGAGTTCTAGCGAAAGGCTGGAGAGAGCCTACGCAAGGCAAACACTCGCATGAGGCGGCTGATCAATTTCACTCAGGGAGTAACTGAGGCCCAAACAGTCCAGTTTTGGTATGGGATATTGGATAGGGAGTTGCGACATAGAGTTCGTGATGCTACGTTGTTGCAGGCTACTTTGCCCACTTTGGCAGTAGTCTTTGGTTTGGCTGAGGGTATTAAGCTCAACATGGTAGAGGAGAGAGTGGTGACATCTAGATTTGGTAAAGAGGCCTCATCCACGGCTGTGACTTCTTCTAGAGTGCAACAGAGTGCACCACGCCTAGTTGGTTTTTGAGGACAGGGTGGACAGCCCAGATCCTATGGAGCGAGTGGAGGGCCTAGTGGAGTTAGACCCTTACCCTCATTTTTGGGTCAGCAACAACCAGTGAGTGGTGGTGTTGCTTGTTGGACTTGTGGTGGACCTCACCATCGAAGAGAGTGTACTTAGGGCAGCGGACCTGATACCTCTGGTGCATCACAGCCATCACAGAGAGGCAGTGTGAGCATTGCCACAGATTTGGTCACACTAGTGACTGGTGTTTTGACCTACATCCGGAGTTACGGAGTGGTAGGGCTGCTATGGCAGGTAGTAGAGGAGCTCCAATTCATGGAGGACGAGGTGGTAGAGGTGGTGGTAGAGGATCTACACCTAGTAGGGGTGCAAGACCTGCCCTTACTTCTGACACAACTATGGCTACTCGGATTGAGCAGTTGGAGCAGAGATTGGCTAGTATGGCTATTGCTCAAAGGAGATCAGATTTGAGGCTTCCACCTCATATGCTGGTGATAGAGATGCTTTGGACTTCATGTGCGGAGCAGCACAAGTGGATGCATCTGCAGCAGTGACTAGGAGTGCAATACGTGCTCCAGAGCCTAGAGGAGGATCAGTGGAGTTGGACCCACAGAGAGGAGAGGTTGGGAGACAGGTCAGACTTCCCCAATCTTTCACGCTATCCGAAGCATTGCAGACGACATCCATGGTTCCTAGACGTCCCAATGCAGGTGTAGTAGGTGGTGATGGAGTACTTGATGGAGTACTTGCTAGTCAGCCACCTACTACTACAAAAACTGAGTCTAGCATGATGTTGGGGGCGGCTCAGCTGATTATGCGGCATCCTTTGTTTTCAGCCAGTGACATGTTTGCATTGGGAGTTGACCCAGCCCCAGTATTCTGGTTGGCTGCCATGTTGTGTGAGAGTAGGGATGGTGCAATTCCTACTAGAGCAGAGGTGGGTGGTAGTGGAGCTGACTTGGTTGAGGAGCATGGGATCCGTTCAGCGACCAGTGGTTTATGGCAAGCAGCAACGGCTAGACTGGAGGAGTTGCCAACTAGACCGGCCTTTGAGAGAGCACGGTTTACACCTGGTGTTGTCCTATTGGATAACCAAAGGGGACTTTTCGTTTGGTGGGACCTTCAGGGAAGGTCTATACACCACAGAGAGTCTTGTTAGACTCTAGTGCGCAACCCCTTATGTTGGGGAAAGCTGCAATTGTCGGTCTGGAGTTACAAAAGACCAATGTGGAGAGGTATCCATTTCAAATCTAGACATCTCTAGGTGGTGGTTTGACACAGTACATCACACGTGGGGAGCTTGTTATCCAGGTTCAACCTGGTCATCCGACTGATAGCTCGGTGGTGAGAGCTTAGGCTATTGTGACGATAGCTGAGTCATATGATGTGCTAGTTGGGGGAGCAGTGTTATACCCTATGGGTTTCAGCATTGACTATTGGGAGGAGACAACCTCTTTATAGACCTGGTTGGCAGTCTAGTGAGGGACGGGTATGTCGCCCACCAGTACGCTTCAGTAGTGGCAGTCTTGGCTCACTACAATCCGGGACCATGGCAACATCAGTTTTAGCTTTCAGCGGTGCAGTTACTTGGCTTGGTGACTTGTTGGAGGGGAACGCCCATGCAGAGGATACTCCAGTACCAAAGGAGATCACTCGGCTTTGGAGTACGAGTGGGATTGTTCCATCCGCCTTGGATGTTCCATTGTGGAGTTTAGAGGAGGCATTGCAGCAGGATGCAGATCAGTTGGTGCAGCAGGCTTGGAGTGAAGCCTTTGTACCATCAAGGGATGAGTGTGAGGATGAGCCTCTAGAGGCAATTGCTTTGACACCTCTGGATACCACACTCATTGCTTGGCAGTATCCAGTAGAGGGGATATGTCTATTGGAGTTGTTTGGTGGGATCAGCACTGTGAGCCGGCCTGTCTCTCACTCAGGATGAACCTCTGATGGCTATTATGGTAGCGCACCATGGACTAAGAAGGCAAGGAACCCCAACTCCATCATACTCCTCCAAGGCTAACACTCCAAGACTCAAGACATTGCTCACTAGAGAACTCAATGAGAGAGAGATAGTTGCAAATAAAGGATGATGAGTACCTCCTCACTCCTTGTTTATATACTTGTGAAATAGTTACGTACCAAAGTTACTAATTACCGTAGTAACTCAAGTTACTAGACTAAAAGTCAAGTAAAGTCAAAAAGTAGAAAGGAATATCCATTCACATGGGCATATTCCCCTTATCTTGACCCAACCACTAAAGCAAGGATTCCTTCACATGGGCTATCCTTGGACTAAAGAAGAATCCAAAACAAAAAGACTTGCGGGCCCAAGAGTTCTCAACTCTTTCCCCAAAGCCAAACACCTAGGAATAATACCAAGTCAACACACTAAAATCCAAAATAGTGGTGCTCATCTTTTCTACTTCCTCTAAAGTAAGGTCCCATCTATCTTAGCTATGACTAACTTTAGCTAACCATGACTAATATAGAACCATCCTTTATCTCTATATAAATAATATCTCTTAAGTACTTGTAATACCAAGCTAAATATCACAATACCACACACATGCACAAATGGGTGTTACATTTACCCCCGGACTAAGTTTTCACTTTGTCCTCAAAGTGAAGGTCTCTCTACCTTCTATGGTACATCTTCAACTTATCATGGTTAATCCTATCAAAGTGTCTTCCTCCCAACTCCTTGAGATCATAGGTGTAATTGCCCCACACCTTCTCTACTATGAAAGGTCCAAAGTACTTAGGCAAAAACTTCTTTTGCACTCTCTTGAATCGAATGGAATCAAACAACATTACCCAATCACCTTCTTTGAAAGGCTCCACCTTCTTCTTGCCTTGCCTCTTGTCATAGCTCTCCTTTTGTTTCCTTTGGGCTTGCTCCACTCGAACCATAGCAACTGCTCTTGCCTCTTCCAACTCCATGAGTTGATCCTTCCTTGACTTCCCTGCATCACTTCCTTGTGCTTTCTTCAATCTCCTATGAATGCTTTGGAAGGTAGGAAGATCAAAGTGAATAGGTAAGGTAGACTCAATACCATACACCAATTGGAATGGAGTATATCCAGTGGAAGTCTTCATGGTTGTCCTATACTCCCACAAAACTGCATGAATCCTCTTGTCCCAATGATGTTTAGCCCCCTCCATTTCTGCATCTTTGGCCAACATCATGCACAAGGTCTGATTGGTTCTCTCTGCCAAGCCATTGGAATTTGGCTTATAGGATGTAGTTACTCTATGTGTGATAGAGAAATGTCGTAGCATGGGTGTAGTAATGCTTCCTGTAAACTCTCCTCCTCTATCAGAAACCAACTCCAAAGGGCATCCAAACCTAGTGATAATGCGTTCATAAAGAAATCTACCCACTTCATCTTCATTCTTGTCCCTCAATGGTCTAGCCTCAACCCACTTGGTAAGGTAATCAGTAACTACCACAATGTACCAATTGTTCCTTGGGGTTCTATTGAGAGGTCCTACAAAATCAATTCCCCACTTCTCAAAAGGTCCTAGCAATGGAGTTGATCTAAGTGGTGGAGTGGATGTAGACTTTCTAGCAAAAGCTTGACAAACATGACAAGTTTTGCAATAATCAAGACAATCCTTGAAAATCCCTCTCCAATGGTAACCTGCATCTAGAATCTTGAAAGCAGTCACCTTTCCTGCAAAGTGTCCTCCACATACTAAACCTTCATGAAACTCCTTTATGAGTAGGATAGACTCTTCCTTACCCACTGCTCTTCGAAGTAGACCATCTGCTCCTTGGTGAAAAAGAATATCCTCCACCATTGTGTAAGGTCTAGATCTTGCTGCAAGGGCCTTCCTCTCCCTAGCATGCATCCCTTCTGGATAGTTACCTCTTGTCACAAAATCCACAATCTCCTTGTACTCCATTGGAATCTCTTGAGTGACTGAGATTGTCATGAGCTCCTCATCCGGGAAGGAATCATCTACTGGCTCATCTCCATCATGATCATAGGCTCTAGATAACAAATCAGCATTTGCATGTTTCTTTCCTGGCCTATCCTCAATTGTGTAGTCATACTCAGACAAGAGTATCATCTACCTTGCTAGTCTCCCTTCAACATTAGGCTTGTTGAAGATGTACTTCAAAGCCTTGTGATCCGTGACAATTGTGGCTTTCCCTCCAATCAAGTAGTGTCTAAACTTCTTGAGACCAAAGATCACTGCCAACCCTTCTCTCTCTGTGACAGAGTAGTTCTTCTCTGCTGAAACCATCTGCCTACTAGCATAAGCTATTGGATGATCATGCCCATCTTGGTCTAATTGACTAAGAGTGCATCCTATAGCTACATTAGAAGCATCAGTGTAGAGGATGAAAGGCTTACTCCAATCAGGTTTAGCAAGAATTGGAGCTACAACAAGGGATTGCTTGAGCTCCTCAAAAGCTTTGAGAGCCTCCTTGTCTTCCAAAATCACCATGTAATCTACACCCTTCTTCATGTAGATGGTCAATGCATAAGCCTTGTTGGAAAATGAGAAGATGAACCTCCTATAGTACCCAACCATTTCCAAGAATTGGCGTAACTTTGTCAAGCTTGAAGGGAATGGAAGGTCTGAGATTTTCCTCACCTTCTCAGGATCAACTGCTATTCCATCCTTGGAGATGATGTGCCCCAAAAGTAGACCTTCTTCACATCCAAAAATGCACTTCTCTGGGTTGAGTGATGCATTTGCCTCATCCAAGCGTTGCAAGACTTTGATTAGGTGCTCAAAGTGCTCCTCCTTGCTCCCATAGACACAAAAGTCATCAATGAAATCTCTCACAAATTTCCCAATGAAAGGTTCAAATACCTTGTTCATGAACCGTTGGAATGTGGCTGGAGCATTGCAAAGCCCAAAAGGCATGACCTTGAAAGCGTAAGTTCCCCAAGGTGTGGTGAATGTGGTGAGTTGTTGATGCTTTGGTGCAATCTTGATTTGGTTATATCCACTATAACCATCTCCAAAACTGTACCTCTCATGACCTGCAACCTCCTCCAAGATCTCATCAATGAATGGCAATGGGTAGTAGTCCTTCTTGGTAACAGCATTGAGCTTCTTGTAATCCACACATACCCGAAGCTTGCCATTCTTTTTCTTCACAATGACAATTGGAGACACCCATTCTGAATTCTCCACCTCAAAGATAAATCCAGCCTCCTTGAGCTTATCAATCTCCTCCTTCACAACCAAAGATATTGGTGGGCTAATGCGACGTTGCTTTTGGCGGATTGGTCTTGCATGTGACTCCACCTCTATCTTGTGCTCCTCCAAGGTGACTTCCTTCAAATCCTTGTAACTAAAAGCAAACACATGGATGAACTTGCGGAAAATCTCCTCAAATCTCACCTTCTCCTCCTTGGTAACATTTGGGCCATACTTGAGGGTAGATAACCTTCTCTCTACCTCCTCAAGTGTCAATGGTGATTTATCTGGGTCCTTCAAAACCTCTGGCTTAGGTGCAAAATCCATAGCACACAAGGGATACACATCTGAATCAGATTCAGATTCATCTTCCTCCGTGGAAGTCTCCTCTTCCATGCTTGTGTCCACACCTGAAGCTCCTTCTTCAGAATCTGATTCCCAATAATTAGAAGATGGGGTATCTGAATGTGAAGTGTTGGTGGTGTTAGTCACAGGAACAATGACTCTATGGTTTGATGGCCCAATCCTCAAGTACCCTTTGTGCCATCGATCAGTTGTGCGTGCTGCTCTCAACCATGGCCTCCCAAGAAGTAAGTCATAGCTTGAATCCTTCAAGACTTGGAAAGTCATGAGATTTTGAACTCCCATAACTGAAACTACCACCTTATCCATCACCCCTACTGGTCGAACTTGTTGCTTGTTTGCCATGCTCACCACAAATGTTGAAGGTCTTGAGGGTATCATACCCAACTTCTTCATCAACCTTTCTGACATGGCATTCACTGCTGATCCTTCATCAACCAATGCATCCTTGATGTTGTGACCATTCACTCTCACATCAATCTTGGAGGCATATTCACAAGCCTCCCATGGTGCTGGCTTGGCATCCACCACCCCCATTGATACTGGAACTTTTGCCTTCTTCTTCTTTTTGCTCCTTGTAGAACTCAAACCACCTCTAAGCTCCTTTCTCAAGGTAGGGTTCAAAGCAATTAATTGGCCCACTGTGATGTTAGCCTTGTGACTACCAACATCCTCCAACACATTGTAGTTCCATTGTTGCTTTGAGATCAAGAAGTCCTCCATCCCCAACTTCTTCCTTGGAGTCTTTGTTGTTGATGGTGTTGAGGTGCGAGTGCTCCTAGTAGACATAGGAGTATCCTTGCTTGAAGTAAATCCTTGAGAAGAGTGAACATCCTCTGCAAAACGAGCTCTCTTCTTCTCTTGTGCCAAAAGCTCCAAATTAAGACCCTTGGAGTTTGAGCACTCTCCCTTCTCATACTTGCTCTCAACCACATCTATGGATGCTATCCCCTTACCTTTGTTGGGATTAGGAGCCTCTTGGGTTTCACTACCTCCCTCTTTCCCTCTATTGGCTCCCTCATAACCCCTTCCTCCATGGTAAGTGGAATTTGGGCAATTCCTTTGGATATGGCCTCTTCCTCCACAACCAAAACAATTTCTATCATTGAAATTGTTGGCTGGTTGGCCTCCTCTATATGGATAGTTTCCATAACTCCTAGGTCCTCTCCCTACATTCTGATCCACCTCTCTCTTCTCCCATAGTTGCACCACATTGATCTTGAGATCCGCAAGTTGTTCTGTGATGGTTTGGAGTGGATCTTTTGGTGGAGGTGCAAGAATTGGAGCAACTACTACTTGTGGTGCAACCCTTGTCACCAAAGTATCAGAAGTTCCACCATACTTGTAGCCTTGAGGAGGATGCACAACCTCCTTCACCACCAAATCACTCTCATCCCCTTCCAAACTCTCCTCCATACGAATTGCGATCTTGATAGCTTCAACCTTGGAAGAAGGTTTCTCATATCTCACCTTGCTTCTAATTTGTGGTCTCAATCCTCCCACAAAATTCTTGGTGAGCATGGCCCCTATGCCAATCATTGTAGTCTCCACATCATCCCCACCCTTCCTCAACACTATGCGAAATCTGGACTCCAACTTTTCCACTCTTTCCACATAGACCCTCACTTTCTCTCCATCTCCTTGCTTGAGAAATGTAACCTCACTCATCAATCTCTCATAACTCTCATCAGGAAGAAAGTTCTCAATGAGTGCTGAAGTCAAAGTCTCCCAAGACTCCTCTTCCCCCTCTCTCCTCTCTCTCTTTTGGTATTCTGACTCATACCATGTAAGTGCTGCATCCTCAAAGAAATCTGGTAATAATGAGGCCCACTCATTCTTCCTCCTCTCATTGTTTCCTATGCAAGCTCTCTTGAAGTCTCTCACAAAGGCCTCCACATCTTCTCCATCCTTGCCAAAGAAAACCGGAAGTTTCCCCATCTTAACCCCTCATTATCTTTCTTTTCTCTTAATTTTTTTTTTCTCTTTTCTTTTCTCTCACTCTATTACTAATAGAGTATATACATGACTAACACCATCTGAGAATAATCCACTCTAGGGAACACAAAAGGTTCAGGTTGCTCCAAGAGTTCTATAGCAACATCAAATCCTAGAGTGCATATTAATCTAACTCTCATGGATAGTTTATCCATAAGTTGAAAGATTATCTCCATCACTAATCTTGAGAACTAGCTGATGAAGGTGGTAGTATTTCTGTAGCTGTACTAAGACTCTCTCCAAGATCCTTCACCAAAGTTTCCAAAAGTGCTTTTACTCCACTACACTCATGTCCTTTTGGAAGTCCTTCAACTCCACAAACCTCACACAACTCCTTGGTCTTAGATCTTCTCCCTCCCAATCTTGGTGAAGAAGGTCCAACATGCAAACCCAAGTCAAGTAAGCCTCTCCTTTCCCTCAATCTCTTGCTCTCAAAGGTTAATGGACATGAACTTGCCTTATGTCCCTTCTCTCCACATAGAAAGCACTTAGACTCACTCTTTCCTCCAAGTGGTGTAGGTTTTTGGATCCTCTCAACACTCTCTTCAAATTCTATTGTAAACTCTCTTTTCCTCAAATCCACCCCTACAATCACCTCAAACCCTTGGGGAACCTTGCATAATCTCAATTTCCACTCTTGATGACCCTCCATGTTCCCAAAGATGAATCTAAACACTCAAACATGCTTTTTGTTGATCTCAAACTTCTCATGCATGAGATCTCCACTCTGCAGAATTGACCCTTCCTCACAATGTCACTCAAATCTCCCAACGAATATGTTACAGTCCTCTGAAATTTTCCACACTTGATCAGAACTCCAGGGCGTCCCTCCCTGCAAAATTTTAGATCTTTTCATCGAGCCATTTGGCCTAGACACCTTTCTATTCAGCACCCATATTTCAGATTTGGTCTGAAAACCACCCCCCTCACTTCAAAAACTCATAACGCACTGCGAAAAAATAATCTCACTCTAATTTTTGTGGCACCAGGTAGGATACAATGCACTGAATTTTCCTGGAAATTTTCAGGACAATTCACTAAAAATTGAAGAAATGGCGGACTCTGTACAATTTTCCAGAGAGCATGCAGTTGCGGGAGCACTTTACCCTATCAACTTTCAAAAATTCTAGCCCAGTGCGCATAGAAGCTCTCTCAATAATTTGAAGTGTGCTAACTGAAAGATAACCCAAGCTATCATGTGTAGAAATCTCAAGACCAGATCTCAAACTTGAGATTTTGCCCAAAATCACCTTAATCCCCAAAATCTGCAATCCACCTCACACAATCTCTCCAATTCCTCTCATGTGTACAAGATGTACAAAATCACCTCAAAGACATCATAATGAACTACAAGGTATACAAATGGATCTTGGTTCTCTAACATAAGTTCAGCCCTCTCCTCTCCTAATGTTCTCTCCAAGTGAGCTCTCATAGCCTCCTTCTGCCTAATGTAGAATTGGACGCGGAACATTATCTTGCCTTCTAGAGAGGTCCCGGCAACGGAACCAAAAATGTGAGCCGGCCTGTCTCTCACTCAGGATGAACCTCTGATGGCTATTATGGTAGCGCACCATGGACTAAGAAGGCAAGGAACCCCAACTCCATCATACTCCTCCAAGGCTAACACTCCAAGACTCAAGACATTGCTCACTAGAGAACTCAATGAGAGAGAGATAGTTGCAAATGAAAGGATGATGAGTACCTCCTCACTCCTTGTTTATATACTTGTGAAATAGTTACGTACCAAAGTTACTAATTACCGTAGTAACTCAAGTTACTAGACTAAAAGTCAAGTAAAGTCAAAAAGTAGAAAGGAATATCCATTCACATGGGCATATTCCCCTAAGCATGTGGTCTTATCTTGACCCAACCACTAAAGCAAGGATTCCTTCACATGGGCTATCCTTGGACTAAAGAAGAATCCAAAACAAAAAGGCTTGCGGGCCCAAGAGTTCTCAACTCTTTCCCCAAAGCCAAACACCTAGGAATAATACCAAGTCAACACACTAAAATCCAAAATAGTGGTGCTCATCTTTTCTACTTCCTCTAAAGTAAGGTCCCATCTATCTTAGCTATGACTAACTTAAGCTAACCATGACTAATATAGAACCATCCTTTATCTCTATATAAATAATATCTCTTAAGTACTTGTAATACCACGCTAAATATCACAATACCACACACATGCACAAATGGGTGTTACAGATCAGGGGACGACCATTCTAGGTTCACACTGATTGGAGTATGTTGAGGCTTGGAGCGGTGCTCACCCAGCTTGATGATGAGGAGAAGGAGTTTGTGGTGGCCTATGCTGGTCGCTCCAACAATTCAGCGGAGGCAAAGTATAGTTCATATGAGGGAGAGTGCTTGGCAGCAGTTTGGGCAGTAGCACATTTCCGATGTTACCTATTTGGTAACCCCTTCACTCTCATCACTGATCATCAGCCGCTGAAGTGGTTGATGGACTCCGACAAGCTTTCAGGGAAGCTTGCATGATGGGCTCTGATTTTACAGGAGTATGATTTCACGGTTGTTCACAGACCTGGAGTGGTGAACCGTGATGCAGATGGGTTGAGTAGAAACCCATGTCCCAACCAGCAGGATCAGACCGGAGCACGTTGGCATGGTGAGACAGATGAGGAGATGGTGCTTGGTTGGCATGCATCGGCCTTTCTGTGTATATTTGTAGAGACTTTGGTGGTATCTCTCTCAGCGCATACAGGAGGAGTTATTGAGGTCACAGATCCAGAGAGTGAAGATATTGGTATAGTTCAGTGAGACATTCATGATGATGTCTTAGTGATGGACTATCTTTGCATTGGTGTTGTGGGTGACACAATTGGGGCCAAGGAGAGAGACCGTGTTCTTCAGCGAGCCAGGCGGTTCAGATTGGAGGGTAGACACCTTTTGCGTGTATGGGAGGATGGTAGAGTGCGAGTAGTACCACTTCCAGCATAGAGACCATAGTTGGTCCGTCATGCTCATGAGGAGCTAGGACATTTTGGAGTAAAGTGTACATATAGCTTACTTTAGAGTCATTATTGTGGCACGGTATGCAGACCGAGGTACAGCAGTTTGTTGCCAGATGTATGGTTTGTGATCGAGTTAGAGCATCATTCAATGCTCCTACGCCACAGGTACACCCATTACCTATCATGGGATTGGGTTACCGTTGGAGTTTGGACTTCACCGGACCTTTACCGCTGACTGTAAGACATCATCGGTATGTTTTGGTGATGGTGGAGCACTTCTCTAAGTGGATTAAGTTGGTGGCACTTCCTGACAAGTCTAGTGAAGGGACAGCTTACTCGTTCCTGGATCGAGTTCTTAGTCATTTTAGTGCACCAGCTGAGGTTTTGACTGATCAGGGTACAGAGTTCTTAGGGGAGTTTCAAGTCTTGTGTGACAAGGCTTTGATTGATCATCGTACTACACCTCGAGATCACCCTTAGGCAGATAGCTTAGCAGAGAGAGTGGTTTAGACGGTGAAGAGAGGATTGCGAAAGTATGGATTGCAAAGAGGCCACTTGGGAGATTGGGATCTCCAGTTACCTTGGTTGGCCATGGGCTATCGGTTCAGCCGGCAAGCCTCCTTAGCATCCTTCTCTCCATACTTTCTACTCTATGGACAAGATCCAAATTTACCTGCAGCCATTTGTCGAGATGCTACTGTAGTTTTGGACTTGGATGACCCCGATGTATGGATGAGCACATGTTCTTAGTGGGCAGAGATCGTTCGGAGAGTGATGCCGATGGCCTTTGAGAACTTGGTGATTGCTTGGCATAGAGATACTTTACGCTATGCTACCATTCGAGGAGGAGTTTATAGACCCTCAATCCGTCGATTTCATCCAGGCAACTATGTATATCTATAGCAGACAGCACCGACAATACTTGATGTTTCTACAGGCCACATTATCTTGAGAGTGCGCAAGGTTTTGCCATCTGGAGTCCTTGTGTTAGAAGGACGTGATGGTGTTGTTTGGAAGGATCATGTGCGCAATTGTGCGCCGTGCCTCCTCCCAGACATTGATGGTACTATGGACCCAAGCTTGGCACTTGTACGTGCAGGCTGGAGGTGTATGGTATGTGGCTCTTTTGGTGGAGCAGCTACTATGTTAGTGTGTGATAGCTGTTTGAGAGGATGGCATATGGCATGTATGACTCCTCCCCTCACGGTGGTTCCTCAGGGACAATGGTTATGTCCTAGATGTACTTGACCTATAGCTAGTTCATTCTTTATATGGTATAGATTGCAGACAGGCAACTAACGATGGGGCTCCATAGCACCCGGCCTCCTGATCTTTGCCCATTAGAGGGTATACCATATACTTAGAGTAGATGGCTATCTGGAGTTAGAGGGACCTAACCGCCAGCTAGGGGGGCGATTGTGGCACTTTAGAATCTATGTATGACTTATGTGTGAGTTGTGCTTCTATAGTGTATGATGTTGACAGTGATGTATGTTGTGTAGCGATGTATATACGCATGATAGTTGTCACGCCATTTGTAGTTCCGCATCTAGCTGCTTGGACACTGGAGTTCCAGTGATAGTAGTTAGAGTTATTCTAGTAGTTTCTCAAGGACTACTTTCCGACAGTCTGATTTGGTGTTTGGGGTACTGACTTCACGGTGGAGCCCACCGTCACTTTGCACCATTTGCACCATCGAGTGTGCCATCAGCGGGACCGTTAGGGTTTCAGTGCTTGCTCGAGTCCAAGGAGGTATAGTTTTGAAGTGAGCTCCAGAGAGCTCACTTCTCTAATGTTGAGCCTTCGAGTTCTTGGCTATGGTCGACAGAGGCCGGCAAGCGTCACCTAGATTCTCTATGCTTGAGTGGGTGTGGCTTGACTACATTCAGTGCCCAATTGTTGGCAGTTTATAGAGTGACAGATCAAGTAATGATCTGAGTTGAGTTGAGTTGAGAGTGTTAAGCAATCTGATTAATTGTGGCACTTTAGAGTCTATGTATGACTTTTGTGTGAGTTGTGCTTCTATAGTGTATGATGTTGACAACAATGTATGTTGTGTAGCGATGTATATACGCACAACATGACATCTAGATTTGGTAGGGAGATCTCATCCATGGCTGTGACTTCTTCTAGAGTGCAATAGAGTGCACCATGCCTAGTTGGTTTTTGAGGACAGGGTGGACAGCCTAGATCCTATGGAGCCAATGGAGGGCCTAGTGGAGTTAGACCCTTACCTTCATTTTTGGGTCAGCAGCAGACAATGAGTGGTAGTGTTGCTTGTTGGACTTGTGGTGGACCTCACCATAGGAGAGAGTGTACTCAAGGTAGCGGACCTGATACCTCTGGTGCATCATAGCCAACATAGAGGCAGTGTGAGCACTGCCACAAATTTGGTCACACTAGTGACCGGTGTTTTGACCTACACCCGGAGTTACGGAGTGGTAGGGCTACTATGGCAGGTAGTAGAGGAGCTCCAGTTCATGGAGGACGAGGTGGTAGAGGTGGTGGTAGAGGATCTACACCTAATAGGGGTGCAGTACCTGCCCTTACTTCTGACACAACTATGGCTACATGGATTGAGCAGTTGGAGCAGAGATTGGCTAGTATGGCTATTGCTCAGAGGAGATCAGATTCGGGTGCTGAGGCTTCCACCTCATATGTTGGTGATAGAGATGCTTTGGATTTCATGTGCGGAGCAGGACATGTAGATGCATTTGCAGTAGTGACTAGGAGTGCAGTACGTGCTCTAGAGCCTAGAGGAGCATCAGTGGAGTTGGACCCGTAGAGAGGAGAGGTTTGGAGACAGGTCAGACTTCCCCAATCTTTCACGCTATCTGAGGCATTGGAGACAACATCCATGGTTCCTAGACATCCTAGTGCAGGTGTGGTAGGTGGTGATGGAGTACATGATGGACTACCTGCTAGTCAACCACCTTCTACTACACAGACTGAGTCTAGGATGATGTTGTGGGCAGCTCAGCTGATTATGCGGCGTCCTTTGTTTTTGGCCAATGACATGTTTACATTGGGAGTTGATCCAGCCCTAGTGTTCCGGTTGGCTGCCACACTTTGTGAGAGTAGGGATAATGCAGTTCTTACTACTAGGGCAGAGGTGGTTGACAGTGGAGCTGACTTGGTTGAGGAGCATGGGATCCGTTCAGTGATCAGTGGTTTATGGGAGGCAACAGCGGCTAGATTGGAGGAGTTGCCAGCTAGACCCGCCTTTGAGAGAGCATGGTTTCGTGAACCGGCCTGTCTCTCACTCAAGATGAACCTCTGATGGCTATTATGGTAGCGCACCATGGACTAAGAAGGCAAGGAACCCCATCTCCATCATACTCCTCCAAGGCTAACACTCCAAGCCTTAAGACATTGCTCACTAGAGAACTCAATGAGAGAGAGATAGTTGCAAATGAAAGGATGATGAGTACCTCCTCACCCCATGTTTATATACTTGTGAAATAGTTACGTTCCAAAGTGTGACAACCCGGCAAATATTACTTTTTTGGTAATCGGGTAAGTAAAGTTTGTTCCCACAAAGATACGAGTCAAAAATGTCCAAATACAAAGCAAAGTTACATTTAGTTCTTCTTGAGTTTGTCTTTAGTCTCTCAGGTAGAAACCACACCCAGAAGAGGTACAACTTCCTCGATCGAAATTGCTTCACATCAACTTTGCACTGCACTCACAAATGCAAAATACTACCAACACTACAATTCCTCTCAGATCTTTCAAGGCATTGCTTCGATTGCACTTCACTCAAGATCAAACATATAGAATGAAGATCAAGGCTGTGGAATCCAACATCCAACAAGCATATTGACTTGCACTTCAAATTTCTCCCCACACTCACAAACACAAGTACAACATTGATACTCGGAATCAAGCTCAAGCAACGAGCACTGCTTCACAGCACTTCGCTTTATCTATTCTCAGAAATTATGAGCAGTGAACAACATTTCTCTGCAAATGCCATTCTTAAGTAGTGAATCCATCAACAGTTCTAAGAACTATACCATTCTACAACAACCCTTCTAACGTACAGATCTGAAATGACAAAGCACCTTTTCATATCTATCTCTTCATATCTCAAAATTGTTACTAATCTGATCCAATGTCTACTTTGTCATTGGCTTTCAAATGCAAACCCAAAGTAAATTTACTTCCTACTACTTTTTCCTTGGGTTTCATATCTTCTACTTCTTCTACCAGATCCAGCAATTCTCTTTCTTGATCTAAAATTGCACTAGTGAGTAATCTATCTAACTCTTCATCTCTCAACCCACTCTTCTCTAATGTCTCCACCGGTAATTCTGAAGACATTTGTACTCTTATGTTATCTACTTCGGGTTTTACACTAACATCTTTCCGAAGTTTTTCTATCTCTATTTTCACTAAATCTAATCTAATTGAAATGTTATCTTCTACTTCTAAGATCTTTTTGTCTACACGAGTTCTGAGACTAATTAACAAGGCATCATATCTGTATCCTTTGCCTGTCTTCACCTCATCTCCTGCACCAACAACTTCAACTCGTGCAGCCTCATCTCTTCAATCCAAATGCTGGCCTCTGTACTTAGCATTGCGTTCATCCTGAGGACTATCTCCTTCAAAGGCTCCAATCTTGTCTTCCTTTCACATTCCCGATCTGCAAGCCAATCCTCTTGGTACATTGCCAACTCCGCCTTAAACTCGGCTTTCATTGACTCCTTTTCCTTCTCCTTCTATACAACTCTCTCCTCCTGATTATGAAGTAACTCTCGTAATCTATCTTCTTCTCTATATCATGCTGCCAGCTCTCATTGCCAGAGTTGCTTCTTCTCCTCGACACTCTCCATCACCATATCGAGCTCCTGATCCTTTGCAGCTACTCTCGCCATAGCATGGATAACCTCTACTCTTGAATCAGCAAACTACTGCTCCAAGATCTCATACTCAACTACTTGTCTCTCCCTTGCTATGTCACTCTTTTTCACAAAATCCTCTCGATAATTCACTTCTCTCTTCAGGTCTTCAATTACCTGACTTCTCACTACTGCCTCCGCTCACAGTACTTCTCTTTCCTCCTCACCTCGGGTTATACTCTTCTTCAACTCCGAGTTTCCTTCTTCCAGTCTTGCTAATACCTGCAACACAGTCTTCACCTCTGGACAAGTCGATTGCATCTCCTTCTTCCTGTACTCTAGCTTTACTAACAATGGGCACACAACTTCTTGCAGGTACTCCACTCCATCACTGGCAACTACTTCAACCTGTGGAGTGATCTCCTTCTTTACCTCTTCCTCTCTCGATACTCGCCTTCTTCTCTACAGTCGTCATATCGGAATAGACGCCTCGCTTCCCAAGCTTTCAGGTGCTTCTTCCTTCACCGTACTTGGACCCGCTTTGTACTTCACCTTACGTCTCAAGCAAACTCCTCTCTACATTGCGATCTTCTTCTCTTCGGGCACAGTTACCTCGTCTTCCAACTGTGTGTTGTCTTTGGCTTCAAATTCAGCCTGCACTCCTTCTTCTTCATATTCTTCAGCCGCCGGCGCCGATGTCATTTCTCCTCCTTCATTGCTATCACTACTTGTATCTCCACTCTGTAGCATTAGCTCAGGTTCCTCCTTGTGTTCCGAGTCTTCAGTCTTGAGCTTGGTATCACTTTCCGAGTCTTCATCCTCCAACTTGATTACCACCATACCTTGCCTCGGGTTGCCTCTCCTAGTCTTCCAAGGTTTCTTTGTATCTTTGGCTTTGCCCTGCCGACTTCTCTTCTTTGCATTTGGGGTACTCACTACGATCTCCACGTTCTTCCTTATCTTTGTGTAGTAGTCATCGGTGCTCCTGATTTGCAACATGTATTGCTGCTCCTCAACGTCGACCTCCTTTCTCAAATCAGGATGAAAGTGTGACACCATCCGAGTTCGCTCTGCCGAGTTCAGCAAATTTAGCCCGAGGTAGAAATGCGCTACAAACGGGACGATGTAGTGTGGAGGCGATTTATCCTGTAGATTCCACACCATTTGCCTTATCCTCCCATGGAAACACCTTGCCCAATTGATTGATTCTCCTGCAAATAACTTGTGAAAGCTTGGTGTTTCATCACATACGTGGTTCTCTCCGGCTTTAGGATGGCCATCAGCGCACTCACAATTCCTCTCTTCACAAGGTCTTTGTAGCTCTCAGCTTTGTACCCATTCTTCATCCGCTTTGACGAGAATGCATCTCTCACCTCTTGAGTCTCTCAAGCTATCTCTCCCTTCCCTAGAATGTGGCTCCTTGCTCCGAGCCTGCTTCCTTCCCGAGTACGAGTCTCCAGTCCAACTCTATCCAGCAAGCCGGATTTCCTCTCTTCCCTTCCTCCTTGGGTCCATCGAGACACTTGCTCTCGATGATTTCTGTCATGAAACCTAGAAAGCTCACATTCCCGTTCCATGCCAAGAAAGTGATCCGAAGTAAGCTCAAGACTTTGATCCTAGCAATCACATCTAACCTCTGAATTGCATGATTTCTCACTGCAAATTCAGAGTTCTTCTTCCTCCTCCCATCTCTTCTGCCTTCTCACTATCTCTTGATTTCACTCTTGCAACTTCTCCCTTACATACTTACGCAATTCCAACTCTATTTCCCTTCCCATGATCACCTGCAAGACAACTTCTCAACGGCAAAGAAAAATTACTTGACATTTTGTCGTTGCAAGTTTGATTTTTATAGAGTTGCTCTTCTTTTTCTTTCTTCACTTCGAGTTTCTATCAAGAAATCACACCTCCTGCATGCACCTATCACTGTCAATCAACCTTTGCGCGTATGGGCCGCCAGTTTTTGAACGGTCCCTTCTTGAATTTGTTGCCCCGACAAAAGGTTCTTAGACTGTCTTCGCCTCAGGTTGAGCTCCCCCTAATATGAAGACACTTTACTTCGGGTTGTATGCTGATGGGGCATTTCCGAGTACTTCACCTTATGACCCGAACTCACTTCACTCCGGGTTTCATCCCAAAGACTCTTTTCTTTGCCTTCTTCGGCCATACAGGCGCAATCCAACTTCTCTATACACTTCTTCTTCTTTATTTAAAAAAAAGCCAAAAAATGTGGGCACCACACAAAGTTACTAATTACCGTAGTAACTCAAGTTACTAGACTAAAAGTCAAGTAAAGTCAAAAAGTAGAAAGGAATATCCATTCACATGGGCAAATTCCCCTAAGCATGTGGTCTTATCTTGACCCAACCACTAAGTCAAGGATTCCTTCACATGGGCTATCCTTGGACTAAAGAAGAATCCAAAACAAAAAGGCTTGTGGGCCCAAGAGTTCTCAACTCTTTCCTCAAAGCCAAACACCTAGGAATAATACCAAGTCAACACACTAAAATCCAAAATAGTGGTGCTCATCTTTTCTACTTCCTCTAAAGTGAGGTCTCCTCTATCTTAGCTATGACTAACTTTAGCTAACCATGACTAATATAGAACCATCTTTTATCTCTATATAAATAATATCTCTTAAGTACATGTAATACCGAGCTAAATATCACAATACCACACACATGCACAAATGGGTGTTACATTTACCCCCAGACTAACTCATAGCTCTCCTTTTGTTTCCTTTGGGCTTGCTCCACTCGAACCATAGCAACTGCTCTTGCCTCTTCCAACTCCATGAGTTGATCCTTCCTTGACTTCTGTGCATCACCTCCTTGTGCTTTATGCAATCTCCTATGAATGCTTAGGAAGGTAGGAAGATCAAAGTGAATAGGTAAGGAAGACTCAACACTATATACCAATTGAAATGGAGAATATCCGGTGGAAATCTTCATGGTTGTCCTATACTCCCACAAAACTGCATGAATCCTCTTGTCCCAATGATGTTTAGCCCCCTCCATTTCTGCATCTTTGGCCAACATCATGCACAAGGTCTGATTGGTTCTTTCTGCCAAGCCATTGGAATTTGGCTTATAGGATGTAGTTACTCTATGTGTGATAGAGAAATGTTGTAGCATGGGTGTAGTAATGCTTCTTGTAAACTCTCCTCCTCTATCAGAAACCAACTCCAAAGGGCATCCAAACCTAGTGATAATGCGTTCATAAAGAAATCTACCCACTTCATCTTCATTCTTGTCCCTCAATGGTCTAACCTCAACCCATTTGGTAAGGTAATCAGTAACTACCACAATGTACCGATCGTTCCTTGGGGTTCTATTGAGAGGACCTACAAAATCAATTCCCCACTTCAAAACCTCTGGCTTAGGTGCAAAATCCATAGCACACAAAGGATACACATATGAATCAGATTCAGATTCATCATCCTTCATGGAAGCTACTCTTCCATGCTTGTGTCCACACCTGAAGCTCCTTCTTCATAATCTGATTCCCAATAATCAGAAGATGGTGTATTTGAATGTGAAGTATTGGTGTTGTTAGTCACAAGAACTATGACTCTATGGTTTGATGGCGAAGTACTCTGAAATGCCGTGTCAGCATACAATACGAAATAAATTGTCTTTGGCTCGGGGGGAGCTCAACCCGAGGCAAAGACAGTCTAACAACCTTTCGTCGGGGCGAGAAATTCAAGAAGGGGCCATTTCAAAATTGGTGGCTCATACGCGTGAAGGTGGGGTGACAGTGACAGGTGCATGCCGGAGGTGTGATTTCTCGGTAGAAACTCGAAGCGACAGAAGACAAAGAAGTGCAACTCTATAAAAATTGAAACTGCAATGATGAAATGTTGAGCAATTTTCCTTTGCCGTTGAGGAGTCGTCTTGCAGGTGATTGGGGAAAGGGAAATAGAGTTGGACTCGTGTTAGTGCGTAAGGGAGAAGTCGAGAGAGAGAAATCGAGAGACCGAAAGAAAGCAGAAGAGATGGGAGGAGGGAAGAAGAACTCCAAATTTGCAGTGAGAAATCATGCAATTCGGAGATTAGATATAGTAGCAAGGATCAAAGTCTTGAGCCGACTTCGGATCACTTTTCTGGCATGGAACTGGAACGTAAGTTTTCCAGGATTCATGACAGAAATCATCGAGAGTAAATGTCTCGATGGTCCCGAGGAAGAAGGGAAGAGAGGAAATCCGGCTCGCTGGACAGAGTCGGATTGGAGATTCGTACTCGAGAAGGAGGCAGGCTCGGAGCAGGGAGCCACGTTCTTGGGGAAAGGAGAGAAAGGCCAAGAAACGCAAGAGGTGAGAGATGCCTTCTCGTCGAAGAGGACAAAGAATGGGTATTAAGTTGAGAGCTATAAAGACCTAGTGAGGAGAGGAATTGTGAGTGCACTAATGGCCCTCCTGAAGCCGGAGAGAACTACCTATGTGATGAAACACCAAGCGGTGTTCTTTCACAAGTTATTTGCAGGAGAACCGATAAATTGGGCAAGGTGCTTTCACGGAAGAACGAGGCAGATGGTGTGGAATCTGCGGGATAAGTCGCCTCCACACTACATTGTACCATTTGCCGCCCATTTTTACCTCGGGTTAAATCTGCTCAATGTGGCGGAGCCTAATCGAATGGTGTCTCATTTCCATCTTGATTTGAGAAGGGAAGTCGATGCGGAGGAGCAGCAATACATTCTCCAAATCCGGAGCACAGACGATTACTACGCGAAGACAGGGAAGAACGTGGAGGTCGTTGAAAGTACCCCGACAAAGAAGAGAACTCGGCAAGCAGAAGCCAAAGAAAACAAGAAACCTTGGAAAATGCAGAAAAATAACCCGAGGCGAGGAATGGTGGTGATTGAGTCGGAAGATGAAGACTCAGAAGGCAAAGCCGAGCTCAAGACGGAGGACTCGGACCGTGAGGAAGAACCTGAGCTGACATTGCAAAGTGGAGATACGAGCAGTGACAGTGAGGAAGGAGGAGAGATGACATCGGTACCAGCGGCTGAAGAATACGAAGAAGAAATGCAAGCCGAAGTAGAAACCAAAGACAATGCGGCGCTGGAAGACAAAGTACCAGTGTGCGAGGAGAAGAAGATCGCAGTACAGCAAGGAATTTGCTCAAGACGTAAGGCGAAGTGTGAAGTAGGACCAAGTAGAGTGAAGGAAGAAGTAGAAGGAAGCTCGGGCAGTGAGGCATCGATTCCGATACGAAGAATCCAGAGAAGAAGGCGAGTATCGGGAGAACACAAGGAAAGAAGAGAGACCACTCCGCAGGAGGACAAAGTTGTCAGTAATGGAGTAGATTACCTGCAGATGGTAGTATGCCCACTGTTGGTGAAGATGGAGAAGAAGAAGAAGGAGATGCAGTCTACTTGTTCAGAGGTAAAGACTGTGTTGCAGGTCTTATCAAGATTGGAAGAAGAAAACTCGGAGTTGAAGAAGAGTATAACCCGAGGAGAGGAAGAGAGAGAAGTACTGCGAGCAGAAGCAGTCGAGAGGAGTCAAGTAATTGAAGACCTGAAGAGAGAAGTGAGTTATCGAGAAGATCTTGCGAGGAAGAGTGACATTGCAAGGGAGAGACCGGTAGCGGAGCATGAAATCTTGAAGCAGCAGTTTGCTGATTCAAGAGTCGAACTCATCCATGCTATGGCGAGGGTAGCATCGAAGGATCAAGAGCTCGATTGAGTGATGGAGAGTATGGAGGAGAAGAAGCAACTCTGGCAGCGAGAGTTGGCTGTGAGATATAGAGAAGAAGAGAGATTACAAGACTTACTTCGTAATCAGGAAGAGAAGGTTGCACAGAAGGAGAAAGAGAAGGAAGCGGTGAAGGCCGAATTCGAAGAAGAATTGGCGATGTACAGAGAAGAATGGCTCGTAGATCGGGAACGCGAACGCAAGACAAGATTGGAGCCATTGAAGGAAATCGTCCTTAGAGTAAACGCGATGTTGAGTACAGAGGCCAGCGTTCGAATTGAGGAGACGAGATTGCACGAGTTAAAACTGTTGGTGCAGGAAACAAGGCGAAGACAAGCAAAAGATACAGATTTGAATGCCTTGTTGATTAAATTGAGAACTCGTGTAGATAGGAAGATCTTAGAAGTAGAAGATAATATCGCGATTAGATTAGACTTAGTGAGAATAGAGTTAGAAAAGCTTCGGCAGGATGTTAAGGCAAAACCCAAAGTAGATAACATCAGGATCCAAATGTCTTCGGAGTTTCCCTAAGAGACATTAGAGAAGAGTGGGTCGAAGGATGAGGAGTTAGATAGATTACCCACTAGTGCAATTTCAGATCAGGAAAGAGAATTGCTGGATCTGGTAGAAGATGTGGGAGATCTGAAACCCAAGGAAAATGTAGTAGGAAGTAAGATTACTTTGGGTTCAGGGTTGAAAGCCGAGGAAGAAGTAGACATCGGATCGGATTAGTAACCGATTTGAGATTTGAAGGGGCAGATATGAAGAGATGCATTGTCATTTCGGATCTACAGGTTAGAACAGTTGTTGTAGAAACGGTATAGTTGTTAGAACTGTTGATTGCTTCACTATTTAAGAGTGGCATTCGTAGGAAATTGTTGTTCAGTGCTCATTATTTCAGAGAATAGATAAAGCAAAGTGCTGTGAAGCAGTGCTCGTCGCTTGAGCTTGATTCCGAGTATCAACTTTGTAATTGTGTTTGTGAGTGTTTGGAGAAATTTGAAGTGCAAGTCAGAGTGCTTGTTGGATGTTGGATTCCATAGCCTTGATCTTTGTTTTGTGTGTTTGATCCTGAGTGAAGTGCAATCAAAGCAATGCCTTGACAGATCTGAGAGGAATTGTAGTGTTGGTAGTATTCTGCATTTATGAATGTAGGGCAAAGTTGATGTGAAGCAATTTTGATCGAGGAAGTTGTGCCTTTAGTGGAAGGGTGGAACACAATTCTGAGGTGAAGTCGTTTTGCAGTGAAGTGCCGTTTTTGGGAGAGCCTGAATCATCACAATCAAGATTGTTTGGAAATAATTGATGGAGTTGTGATTAAGGAGTGTGAATTTGTGACAAGACTGCGAGTCAGTGCTTGTTACTCTCTTCTGGGTGTGGTTTCTAACTGAGAGACTAAAGAAGAACTCAAGAAGAACTGAAATTGTTACTTTGCTTCGTATTTGGACATTTCTGACTCGTATCTCTGCGGGAACAAACTTTACTTACCCGATTACCGCAAAAGTGATATTTACCGGGTTGTCACAACTCAAGACATTGATCACTAGAGAACTCAATGAGAGAGAGATAGTTGCAAATGAAAGGATGTTGAGTACCTCCTCACCTCTTGTTTATATACTTGTGAAATAGTTACGTACCAAAGTTACTAATTACCGTAGTAACTCAAGTTACTAGACTAAAAGTCAAGTAAAGTCAAAAAGTAGAAAGGAATATCCATTCACATGAGCATATTCCCCTAAGCATGTGGTCTTATCTTGACCCAACCACTAAGTCAATGATTCCTTCACATGGGCTATCCTTGGACTAAAGAAGAATCCAAAACAAAAAGGCTTGCGGGCCCAAGAGTTCTCAACACTTTCCTCAAAGCCAAACACCTAGGAATAATACCAAGTCAACACACTAAAGTCCAAAATAGTGGTGCTCATCTTTTCTACTTCCTCTAAAGTAAAGTCCCCTCTATCTTAGCTATGACTAACTTTAGCTAACCATGACTAATATAGAACCATCTATAAATAATATCTCTTAAGTACTTGTAATACCAAGCTAAATATCACAATACCACACACATGCACAAATGGGTGTTACATTTACCCCGGGACTAAGTTTTCACTTTGTCCTCAAAGTGAAGGCCTCTCTACCTTCTATGGTACATCTTCAACTTACCATGGTTTATCCTATCAAAGTGTCTTCCTCCCAACTCCTTGAGATCATAGGTGTAATTGCCCCATACCTTCTCTACTATGAAAGGTCCAAAGTACTTAGGCAAAAACTTCTTTAGCACTCTCTTGAATCGAATGGAATCAAACAACATTACTCAATCACCTTCTTTGAAAGGCTCCACCTTCTTCTTGCCTTGCTTCTTGTCATAGCTCTCCTTTTGTTTCCTTTGGGCTTGCTCCACTCGAACCATAGCAATTGCTCTTGCCTCTTCCAACTCCATGAGTTGATCCTTCCTTGACTTCTCTACATCACCTCCTTGTGCTTTCTTCAATCTCCTATGAATGCTTTGGAAGGTAGGAAGATCAAAGTGAATAGGTAAGGTAGACTCAATACCATACACCAATTGAAATGGAGAAAATCCGGTGGAAGTCTTCATGGTTGTCCTATACTCCCACAAAACTGCATGAATCCTCTTGTCCCAATGATGTTTAGCCCCCTCCATTTCTGCATCTTTGGCCAACATCATGCACAAGGTCTGATTGGTTCTCTCTGCCAAGCCATTGGAATTTGGCTTATAGGATGTAGTTACTCTATGTGTGATAGAGAAATGTCGTAGCATGGGTGTAGTAATGCTTCCTGTAAACTCTCCTCCTCTATCAGAAACTAACTCCAAAGGGCATCCAAACCTAGTGATAATGCGTTCCTAAAGAAATCTACCCACTTCATCTTCATTCTTGTCCCTCAATGGTCTAGCCTCAACCCACTTGGTAAGGTAATCAGTAACTACCACAATGTACCGATTGTTCCTTGGGGTTCTATTGAGAGGACCTACAAAAATCAATTCCCCACTTCTCAAAAGGTCCTAGCAATGGAATTGATCTAAGTGGTGGAGTGGATGTAGACTTTCTAGCAAAAGCTTGACAAACATGACAAGTTTTGCAATAATCAAGACAATCCTTGAAAATCCCTCTCCAATGGTAACCTACATCTAGAATCTTGAAAGCAGTCACCTTTCCTACAAAGTGTCCTCCACATACTAAACCTTCATGAAACTCCTTTATGAGTAGGATAGACTCTTCCTTACCCACTACTCTTCAAAGTAGACCATCTGCTCCTTGGTGAAAAAGAATATCCTCCACCATTGTGTAAGGTCTAGATCTTGCTGCAAGGGCCTTCCTCTCCCTAGCATGCATCCCTTCTGGATAGTTACCTCTTGTCACAAAGTCCACAATCTCCTTGTACTCCATTGGAACCTCTTGAGTGATTGAGATTGTCATAAGCTCCTCATCCGGGAAGGAATCATCCATTGGCTCATCTCCATTATGATCATAGGCTCTAGATAACAAATCAGCATTTGCATGTTTCTTTCCTTGCCTATCCTCAATGGTGTAGTCATACTCAGACAAGAGTATCATACATCTTGCTAGTCTCCCTTCAACATTAGGCTTGTTGAAGATGTACTTCAAAGCCTTGTGATCCGTGACAATGGTGGCTTTCCCTCCAATCAAGTAGTGTCTAAACTTCTTGAGACCAAAGATCACTGCCAACCCTTCTCTCTTCGTGACAGAGTAGTTCTCTGCTCAAACCATTTGCCTACTAGCATAAGCTATTGGATGATCATGCCCATCTTGGTCTTATTGACCAAGAGTGCATCCTATAGCTATATAAGAAGCATCAGTGTAGAGGATGAAAGGCTTACTCCAATCAGGTTTAGCAAGAATTGGAGCTACAACAAGGGATTGCTTGAGCTCCTCAAAAGCTTTGAGAGCCTCCTTGTCCTCCAAAATCACCATGTAATCTACACCCTTCTTCATGTAGATGGTCAATGCATAAGCCTTGTTGGAAAATGAGAAGATGAACCTCCTATAATATCCAACCATCCCCAAGAATTGGCGTAACTTTGTCAAGCTTGAAGGAAATGGAAGGTCTGAGATTTTCCTCACCTTCTCAGGATCAATTGCTATTCCATCCTTGGAGATGATGTGCCCCAAAAGTAGACCTTTTTCACATCCAAAAATGCACTTCTCTGGGTTGAGTGATGCATTTGCCTCATCCAAGCGTTGCAAGACTTTGATTAGGTGCTCAAAGTGCTCCTCCTTGCTTCCATAGACACAAAAGTCATCAATGAAGTCTCTCACAAATTTCCCAATGAAAGGTTGAAATACCTTGTTCATGAACCGTTGGAATGTGGCTGGAGCAGTGCAAAGCCTAAAAGGCATGACCTTGAAAGCGTAAGTTCCCCAAGGTGTGGTGAACGTGGTGAGTTGTTGATGCTCTGGTGCAATCTTGATTTGGTTATATCCACTATAACCATCTCCAAAACTGTACCTCTCATGACCTGCAACCTCCTCCAAGATCTCATCAATGAATAGCAATGGGTAGTAGTCCTTCTTGGTAACAGCATTGAGCTTCTTGTAATCCACACATACCCAAAGCTTGCCATTCTTTTTCTTCACAATGACAATTGGAGACACCCATTCTGAATTCTCTACCTCAAAGATAAATCCAGCCTCCTTGAGCTTATCAGTCTCCTCCTTCACAACCAAAGATATTGGTGGGCTAATGCGACGTTGCTTTTGGCAGATTGGTCTTGCATGTGACTCCACCTCTATCTTGTGCTCCTCCAAGGTGACTTCCTTCAAATCCTTGTAACTGAAAGCAAACACATGGATGAACTTGCAGAAAATCTCCTTAAATCTCACCTTCTCTTCCTTGGTAACATTTGGACCATACTTGACGGTAGCTAACCTTCTCTCTACCTCCTCAAGTGTCAATGGTGATTTGTTTGGGTCCTTCAAAACCTTTGGCTTAGGTGAAAAATCCATAGCACACAAAGGATACACATCTAAATCAGATTCAGATTCATCCTCCTCCGTGGAAGTCTCCTCTTCCATGCTTGTGTCCACACCTAAAGCTCCTTCTTCAGAATCTGATTCCCAATAATCAGAAGATGGTGTATCTGAATGTGAAGTGTTGGTGGTGTAAGTCATAGGAACTGTGACTCTATGGTTTGATGGCCCAATCCTCAAGTACCCTTTGTGTCATTGATCAGTTGTGCGTGCTGCTCTCAACCATGGCCTCCCAAGAAGTAAGTCATAGCTTGAATCCTTCAAGCCTTGGAAAGTCATGAGATTTTGAACTCCCATAACTGAAACTACCACTTTATCCATCATCCCTATTGGTTGAACTTGTTGCTTGTTTGCCATGCTCACCACAAATGTTGAAGGTCTTGAGGGTATCATACCCAACATCTTCATCAACCTTTCTGACATGGCATTCACTGCTGATCCTCCATCAACCAATGCATCCTTGATGTTGTGACCATTCACTCTCACATCAATCTTGGAGGCATATTCACAAGCCTCCCATGGTGCTGGCTTGGCATCCACCACCCCCATTGATACTGGAACTTTTGCCTTCTTCTTCCTCTTGCTCCTTGTAGAACTCAAACCACCTCTAAGCTCCTTTCTCAAGGTAGGGTTCAAAGCAATTAATTGGCCCACTGTGATGTTAGCCTTGTGACTACCAACATCCTCCAACACATTGTAGTTCCATTGTTGCTTTGAGATCAAGAAGTCCTCCATCCCTAACTTCTTCCTTGGAGTCTTTGTTGTTGATGGTGTTGAGGTGCGAGTGCTCCTAGTAGACATAGGAGTATCCTTGCTTGGAGTAAATCCTTGAGAAGAGTGAACATCCTCTGCAAAACGAGCTCTCTTCTTCTCTTGTGCCAAAAGCGCCAAATTAAGACTCTTGGAGTTTGAGCACTCTCCCTTCTCATACTAACTCTCCACCACATCTATGGATGCTATCCCCTTACCTTTGTTTGGATTAGGAGCCACTTGGGTTTCACTACCTCCCTCTTTCCCTCTATTGGCTCCCTCATAACTCCTTCCTCCATGGTAAGTGGAATTTGGGCAATTCCTTTGGATATAGCCTCTTCCTCCACAACCAAAACAATTTCTATCATTGAAATTGTTGGCTGGTTGGCCTCCTCTATATGGATAGTTCCCATAACTCCTAGGCCCTCTCCCTACATTCTGATCCACCTCTCTCTTCTCCCATAGTTGCACCACATTGATCTTGAGATCCGCAAGTTGTTCTGTGATGGTTTGAAGTGGATCTTTTGGTGGAGGTGCAAGAACTGGAGCAACCACTACTTGTGGTTTAACCCTTGCCACCAAAGTATCAGAAGTTCCACCATACTTGTAGCCTTGAGGAGGATGCACAACCTCCTTCACCACCAAATCACTCTCATCCCTTTCCAAACTCTCCTCCATACGAATTGTGATCTTGATAGCTTCAACCTTGGAAGAAGGTTTCTCATATCTCACCTTCCTTCTAATTTGTGGTCTCAACCCTCCCACAAAATTCTTGGTGAGCATGGCCCCTATGCCAATCATTGTAGTCTCCACATCATCCCCACCCTTCCTCAACACTATGCAAAATCTGGACTCTAACTTTTCCACTCTTTCCACATAGACTCTCACTTTCTCTCCTTCTCCTTGCTTGAGAAATGTAACCTCACTCATCAATCTCTCATAACTCTCATCAGGAAGAAAGTTCTCAATGAGTAATGAAGTCAAAGTCTCCCAAGACTCCTCTTCCCCATCTCTCCTCTCTCTCTTTTGGTATTCTGACTCATACCATGTAAGTGCTGCATCCTCAAAGAAATCTGGTAATAATGAGGCCCACTCATTCTTCCTCCTCTCATTGTTTCCTATGAAAGCTCTCTTGAAGTCTCTCAAAAAGGCCTCTACATCTTCTCCATCCTTGCCAAAGAAAACCGGAAGTTTCCCCATCTTAACCTCTCACTATCTTTCTTTCTCTCAATTTTTTTCTCTTTTCTTTTCTCTCACTCTATTACTAATAAAGTATATACATGACTAACACCATCTGAGAATAATCCACTCTAGGGAATACAAAAGGTTCAGGTTGCTCCAAGATTTCTATAGCAACATCAAATCCTAGAGTGCATATTAAACTAACTCTCATGGATAGTTTATCCATAAGTTGAAAGATTATCTCCATCACTAATCTTGAGAACTAGCTGATGAAGGTGGTAGTATTTCTGTAGCTGTACTAAGGCTCTCTCCAAGATCCTTCACCAAAGTCTCCAAAAGTGCTTTTACTCCACTACACTCATGTCCTTTTGGAAGTCCTTCCACTCCACAAACCTCACATAACTCCTTGGTCTTAGATCTTCTCCCTCCTAATCTTGGTGAAGAAGGTCCAACATGCAAACCCAACTCAAGTAAGCCTCTCCTTTCCCTCAATCTCTTGCTCTCAAAGGTCAATGGACATGAACTTGCCTTAAGTCCCTTCTCTCCACATAGAAAGCACTTAGACTCACTCTTTCCTCCAAGTGGTGTAGGTTTTTGAATCCTCTCAACACTCTCTTCAAATTCTATTATAAACTCTCTTTTCCTCAAATCCACCCCTACAATCACCTCAAACCCTTGGGGAAACTTGCATAATCTCAATTTCCACTCTTGATGACCCTCCATGTTCCCAAGACGAATCTAAACACTCAAACATGCTTTTTGTTGATCTCAAACTCCTCATGCATGAGATCTCTACTCTGCAGAATTGACCCTTCCTCACAATGTCAATCAAATCTCCCAACCACTATGTCACAGTCACTGAAATTTTTCACACTTGATCACAACTCTAGGGCATCTCTCTTTGCAAAATTTCAGATCTTTTCATTGAGCCATTTGGCCTAGACACCTTTCTATTCAGCACCCATATTTCAGATTTGGTCTGAAAACCACCCCCTTCACTTCAAAAACTCATTACTGCCTGCGCAAGAACAATCTCTCTCTAATTTTTGTGCCAGCAGGTAGGATACAATGCACTGAATTGTATTCAAAATTTTCAGGAAAATTCACTAAAAATTGAAGAAATGGCAGACTCTGTACAATTTTCCAGAGAGTGTGGCAACCCCGGCAAATATCACTTTTGCGGTAATCGGGTAAGTAAAGTTTGTTCCCGCAGAGATACGAGTCAGAATTGGTCAAATACAAAGCAAAGTAACAATTTTAGTTCTTCTTGGTTGTGTCTTTAATCTCTTAGGTAGAAACCACACCCAGAAGAGAGTAACAAGCACTGACTCACGGTCTTGTCACAAATTCACACTTCTTAATCACAACTCCATCAAATCTTTCCAAACAATCTTGATTGTGATGATTCAAGCTCTCCCAAAAATGGCACTTCACTGCAAAACAACTTTGCCTCAGAATTGTGTTCCACCTCTCCACTGAAGGCACAACTTCCTCAACCAAAATTGCTTCACATCAACTTTGTACTGCACTCACAAATGTAGAATACTACCAACACTACAATTCCTCTCAGATCTGTCAAGGCATTGCTTCGATTGCACTTCACTCAAGATCAAACACACAGAATGAAGATCAAGGCTGCGGAATCCAACATCCAACAAACACACTGACTTGCACTTTGAATTTCTCCAAACACTCACAAACACAATCACAAAGTTGATACTTGGAATCAAGCTCAAACGACAAGCACTACTTCACAACACTTTGCTTTATCTATTCTCAGAAATTATGAGCACTGAACAACATCTGACTGCAAATGCCACTCTTAAATAGTGAAGCAATTGACAATTCTAACAACTATACCGTTCTCCCACAAGTATTCTAACCTGCAGATCCAAAATGACAATGCACCTCTTCATATCTGCCTCTTCAAATCTCAAATCTGTTACTAATCCAATCCGATGTATACTTTGTCATCGGCTTTCAAACCCAAACCCGAAGTAATCTTACTTCCTATCACTTTTTCCTCGGGTTTCAGATCTCCTACTTCTCCTACCAGATCCAACAATTCTCTTTCCTGATCTGAAATTTCACTAGTGGGTAATCTATCTAACTCCTTATGTCCCGACCCACTCTTCTCTAATGTCTCTAATGGTAACTCCGAAGACATTTGGACTCCTATGTTATCTACTTCGGGTTTTGCTCTAACATCCTTCCGAAGTTTTTCTAACTCTATTTTCACTAAGTCTAATCTAATTAAAATGTTATCCTCTACCTCTAACACCTTTTTGTCTACACAAGTTCTTAGTTTTATTAACAAGGCATTCATCTTGGTGTCTTTCGCTGGTCTTTGCCTCATCTCCTGCACCAACTGTTTTAAGTCGTGCAGTCGCACTTCTTCAATTCAAACGCTGGCTTCTATACTTAACATCGCATTCACCCTGAGGACTATCTCCTTCAATGGCTCCAACCTTGTCTTCTATTCTTGTCCCCGATCTGCAAGCCATTCCTCTTGGTACATCTCCAACTCTGCCTTGAATTTGGCTTTCACCTTCTCCTTCTCCTTCTCCTTCTGTACAACTTTCTCTTCTTGATTACAAAGTAATTCTCGTAATCGGTCTTCTTCTTTATACCGCGTAGACAACTCTCTTTGCCAGAGTTGCTTCTTCTCCTCCATACTCTCCATCACTCTATCGAGCTCTTGATCCTTTGCTGCTACCCTTGCCATAGCATGGATAAGTTCTACTCTTGAATAAGCAAATTGCTGCTTCAAGATTTCAAATTCAGCTACTTGTCTTTCCCTTGCTATGTCACTCTTCCTCACAAGATCCTCTCAATAATTTACTTCTCTCTTCAGGTCTTCAATAACTTGACTTTGCTCTACTGCCTCTGCTCGTAGTACTTTTCTCTCCTCCTCACCTCGAGTTATACCTCTCTTCAACTCCAAGTTCTCTTCCTCTAATCTCGATAGGACCTGCAAAACAGTCTTCACCTCTGGACAAGTCGACTGCATCTCCTTCTTCTTGTGCTCCAACTTCACCAACAACGGGCACACTACCTCTTGCAAGTAATCGACTCCATCATTGGCAACTACTTGTGGTGCCCACATTTTGTTTTTTTCAGAATAAAGGAGAAGAAGTGTATAGAGAAGTCGGATTGCGCCTATATGGCTGAAGAAGGTAAAGAAAAGAGTCTTCGGGTTGAAAGCCAAAATAAAGTGACTTCGGGTCATAAGGCAAAGTACTCGGAAATGCTCTATTAGCAAACAATATGAAGTAAATTGTCTTTGGATTGGGGGGGAGCTCAACCCGAGGCAAAGACAGTCGAACAACCTTTCGTCGGGGCAAGAAATTCAAGAAGGGGCCGTTTCAAAACTGGCGGCTCATACGCGCAAAGGTTGATTGACAGTGACAGGTGCATGCCTGAAGTGTGATTTCTTGGTAGAAACTCAAAGTGATGGAAGACGAAGAAGCACAACTCTATAAAAATTGAAACTGCAACGACAAAATGTCAAGCAATTTTCCTTCGCCATTGAGGAGTCGTCTTGCAAGTGATTGGGGAAAGGGAAATAGAATTGGGCTCGGGTTAGTGCGTAAGGAAGAAGTCGCGAGAGTGAAATTGAGAGAAATTGAGAAAGCTGAAGAGATGGGAGGAGGGAAGAAGAACTCCAAATTTGCAGTGAGAAATCATGCGATTCGGAGATTAGATGTAGTAGTAAGGATCAAAGTCTTGAGCCGACTTTGGATGACCTTTCTAGCATGGAACTGGAACGTAAGTTTTCTAGGATTCATGACAGAGATCATTGAGAGTAAGTGTCTCCATGGACCCAAGGAGGAAGGGGAGAGAGGAAATCCGGCTCGCTGGACAGAGTTGGATTTGAGACTCATACTCGAGAAGGAGGCGGGCTTGGAGCAGGGAGCCACGTTCTTGGGAAAAGGAGAGATAGCCCAAGAAACTCAAGAGGTGAGAGATGCCTTCTTGTCAAAGAGAACAAAGAATGGGTACAAGGTAGAAAGTTACAAAGACCCTGTCAAGAGAGGAATTGTGAGTGCTTTGATGGCAATCCTGAAGCCGGAGAGAACAACATATGTGATGAAACACCAAGCGGTGTTCTTTCACAAATTGTTTGCAGGAGAACCAATAAATTGGGAGAGGTGTTTTCATAGGAGAACAAGGTAGATGGTGTGGAATCTGCAGGATAAGTCACCTCCACATTACATTGTGCCATTTGCAGTGCACTTCTACCTCAGACTCAATTTGTTGAACTCGGCGGAGCGGAATCGGATGGTGTCGCACTTCCATCCTGATGTGCGAAAGGAGGTCAATGTCGAGGAGCAACAATACATTCTCCAAATCCGGAGCACAAACGACTACTACGCAAAGACAAGGAAAAATGTGGAGGTCGTAGTGAGTACCCCGACAAAGAAGAGGACTTGGCAAGCAGAAGCCAAGGAAAACAAGAAACCTTGGAAGATGCAAAGAAGTAACCCGAGGCAAGGAATGGTGGTAATTAAGTCAGAAGATGAAGACTCAGAAGGCAAGGCCGAGCTCAAGACGGAGGACTCGGAGCATGAGGAGGAACCTGAGCTGACACTGCAAAGCGGAGATACGAGCAGTGATAGTGAGGAAGGTGGAGAGATGACCTTGGCGCCAGTGGCTGAAGAATACGAAGAAGAAGTGCAAGCCGAGGTAGAAGCCAAAGACAATACAGCGCTGGAAGACGAAGTACCGGTGCCAGAGGAGAAGAAGATCGCAGTGCAGCGAGGAGTTTGCTCGTGACATAAGGCAAAGTGTGAGGTGGGACCGAGTCGAGTGAAGGCAGAGGTAGAAGAAAGCTCGGGCAGTGAGGCATCAATCCCGATACAAAGACTTCAGAGAAGAAGGCGAGTATCAGGAGAACACGAGGAGAAAAGAGAGACTACTTTGTGGGAGGAAGAAGTTGCCAGTGATGGAGTGGAGTACCTGCGAGAAGTAGTGTGCCCACTGTTGGTGAAGTTGGAGCAGAAGAAGAAGGAGATGCAGTCGACTTGTCCCGAGGTAAAGACTGTATTGCAGGTGGTAGCAAGATTAGAAGAAGAGAACTCGGAGTTGAAGAGGAGTGTAACCTGAGGTGAGGAGGAGAGAGAAGTACTACGAGCGGAGGCAATAGAGAGAAGTCAGGTAATTGAAGACCTGAAGAGGGAAGTGAGCTATCGAGAGGATCTTGTGAGGAAGAGTGATATCGCAAGAGGGAGACAGGTAGCTGAATACAAAATCTTGAAGCAGCAGTTTGCTACTTCAAGGGTAGAGCTTATTCATGCTATGGCAAGAGTAGTAGCAAAGGATCAAGAGCTCGATAGAGTGATGGAGAGTATGGAGGAGAAGAAGCAACTCTGGCAACAAGAGTTGGCTGCGAGATATAGAGAAGAAGAGAGATTAAGAGAGTTACTTCATAATCAGGAAGAGAAGGTTGTCCAGAAAGAGAAGGAGAAGGAGTTGGTGAAAGCCGAATTCATGGAAGAATTGGCGATGTACAGAGAGGAATGGCTTGCAGATCGGGAGCGTGAAAGGAAGATGAGATTGGAGCCATTGCAGGAGATAGTCCTCAGAGTAAACATGATGTTAAGTACAGAGGCCAGCGTTTGAATTGAAGAAGCGCAACTGCACGAGTTGAAGTTGTTGGTGCAGGAGACGAGGCAAAGACAAGCAAAGGACACTGAGATGAATGCCTTGTTAATAAAATTAAGAGCTCGTGTAGATAGAAAGGTTTTGGAGGTAGAGGATAACATTTCCATTAGATTAGACTTAGTGAAAGTAGAGCTAGAAAAACTTCGGAGGGATATTAAAGCAAAACCCGAAGTAGAAAACATAGGAGTGCAAATGTCTTCAGAAATTGCCATCAAAGACATTAGAGAAGAGTGGGTCATGAGATAAGGAGTTAGAAAGATTACCCACTAGTGGAATTTCAGATCAGGAAAGAGAATTGCTTGATCTGGTAGAAGAAGTAGAAGATTTGAAACCCAAGGACAGAGTAATAGGAAGTAAGATTACTTTGGGTTCGAGTTTGAAAGCCGAAGAAGAAGTAGACATTGGATCGGAGTAGTAACTGATTTGAGATTTGAAGGGGCAGATATGAAGAGGTGCATTGTCATTTTGGATCTACAAGTTAGAATAGTTGTTGTAGAAACGGTATAGTTGTTAGAACTGTCGATTGCTTCACTATTTAAGAGTGGCATTTGCAGGAAATTGTTGTTCAGTGCTCATTATTTCTGAGAATAGATAAAGTGAAGTACTGTGAGGCAGTGCTCGTCGCTTGAACTTGATTCCGAGTATCAGCTTTGCAATTGTGTTTGTGAGTGTTTGGAGAAATTCAAAGTGCAAGTCAGTGTGTTTGTTGGATGAGGGATTCCACAGCCTTGATCTTCATTCTGTGTGTTTGATCCTCAGTGAAGTGCAATCAAAGCAATGCCTTGACAGATCTGAGAGGAATTGTAGTGTTGGTAGTATTCTACATTTGTGAGTGTAGTACAAAGTTGATGTGAAGCAATTTTGATTGAGGAAGTTGTGCCTTCAGTGGAGGGGTGGAACACAATTCTGAGGCAAAGTCGTTTTGCAGTGAAGTGCCATTTTTGGGAGAGCCTGAATCATCACAATCAAGATTGTTTGGAAAGAATTGAAGTATTTGTGATTAAGGAGTGTGAATTCGTGACAAGACTACGAGTCAGTGCTTGTTACTCTCTTCTGGGTGTGGTTTCTACCTGAGAGATTAAAGACGCAACCAAGAAGAACTAAATTGTTACTTTGACTTCGTATTTGGACATTTCTGACTCGTATCTCTGCGAGAACAAACTTTACTTACCCGATTACCGCAAAAGTGATATTTGCTGGGTTGTCACACTACTTCCTCTCACGGAGTGGTCTCTCTTTTCTCCTCGTGTTCTCTTTAAACGCGTCTTCTTCTCTGGAGTCTTTGTATTGGGATTGATGCCTCACTGCCCGAGCTTTCTTCTACATCTTCCTTCCCTCTACTCGGCCCCACTTCACACTTTGCCTCACGTTGCGAGCAAACTCCTTGCTGCATTGCGATCTTCTTTTCCTCGGCCATCGGAAGTTTGTCTTCCAACGGCGAGTTGTCTTTGGCTTCCACCTCGGCTTGCACTTCTTCTTCTTCCTTGTTAGCAGCTGGTGCCAATGTCATCTCTCCTCCTTCTTCATTGTCACTGCTCATATCTCCACTCTGCAATGTTAGTTCAGGTTCCTCCTCATGTTTCGAGTCCTCCGTCTTGAGCTCGGCCTCACCTTTTGAGTCTTCATCTTCCAACTCAATCACCACCATACTTCGCCTTGGGTTACTTCTCTACATCTTCCGAGGTTTCTTGCTTTCTTCGGCTTCTCCTTGCCGACTCCTCTTCTTTGTCGGGGTACTTACTACGACCTCCACATTCTTTCCTATCTTCGCGTAGTAGTCGTCCGTGCTCCGGATTTGGAGAATATATTGCTGCTCCTCAACATCGACATCCTTATGCATATCCGGATGGAAGTGCGACACCATCCAATTCTGCTCTGCCAAGGTCAATAGATTGAGCCCGAGGTAGAAGTGTGCTGCAAACGGCACAATGTAATGTGGAGGCGACTTATCCCGCAAATTCCACACCATCTGTCTCGTTCTCCTGTGAAAACACCTCGCCCAATTGATAGGTTCTCCTGCAAACAACTTATGGAACAACACCGCTTGGTGTTTCATCACATAAGTCGTTCTCTCCGGCTTCAAGATTGCCATGAGAGCACTCACAATTCCCCTCTTGACAAGATCTTTGTAGCTCTCAACCTTATACCCATTCTTCGTTCTTTTTGACGAGAAGGCATCTCTCACCTCCTGTGTTTCTTGGGCTATCTCTCCTTTCCCCAAGAACATGGCTCCCTGCTCCGAGCCTGCCTCCTTCCCGAGTACAAGTCTCCAATCCAACTCTGTCTAGCGAGCCGGATTTCCTCTCTTTCCTTCTTCCTTGAGTCCATCGAGACACTTACTCTCAATGATTTCTGTCATGAATCCTGGAAAACTCACGTTCCAGTTCCATGCCAGAAAGGTGATCTGAAGTTGGCTCAAGACTTCGATCCTTGCTATCACATCTAATCTCCAAATTGCATGATTTCTCACTACAAATTTGGAGTTCTTCTTCCCTCCTCCCATCTCTTCTACTTTCTCACTTTCTCTCGATTTCACTCTCACGACTTCTCCCTTGTGCACTTACATGAGTCCAACTCTATTTCCCTTTCCCCGATCACCTAAAAGACAACTCCTCAATGGCAAAGGAAAATTGCTTGACATTTTGTCGTTATAGTTTTGATTTTTATAGAGTTGCGCTTCTTCGTCTTCCATCAATTTGAGTTCCTACCGAGATATCACACCTCCAACATGCACCTGTCATTGTCAATCAACCTTTGCGCATATGAGCCACCAGTTTTGAAACGGCCCCTTCTTGAATTTCTTTCCCCGACGAAAGGTTGTTAGACTATCTTTGCCTTGGGTTGAGCTCCCCTCGATCCAAAGACAATTTACTTTGGGTTGTATGTTGACAAGGCATTTTTGAGTACTTTGCCTTATGACCCAAAGTCACTTTACTTCGGGTTTCCTCCCAAAGACTCCTTTCTTTGCTTTCTTTGGTCATACAAGCACAATCCGACTTCTCTATACACTTCTTCTCCTTTTGAAAAAAACAAAAAATGTGGGTACCACAGAGAGCATGCAGTTGCAGGAGCAGTTTACCCTATCAACTTTCAAAAATTCTAGCCTAGTGCGCATAGAAGCTCTCACAATAATTTCAAGTGTGCTAACTGAAAGATAACCCAAGCTATCATGTGTAGAAATATCAAGTCCAGATCTCAAACTTGAGATTTTGCCCAAAATCACCTTAATCCCCAAAATCTGCAATCCACCTCACACAATCTCTCCAATTCCTCTCGTGTGTACAAAGTATACAAAATCACCTCAAAGACATCATAATGAACTACAGGGTATACAAATGGATCTTGGTTCTCTAACATAAGTTCAGCCCTCTCCTCTCCTAATATTCTCTCCAAGTGAGCTCTCATAGCCTACTTCTGCCTAATGTAGAATTGAACGCAGAACATTATCTTGCCTTCTAGAGAGGTCCCGGCAACGGAACCAAAAATGTGCGCCGGCCTGTCTCTCACTTTGGATGAACCTCTGATGGCTATTATGGTAGCGCACCATGGACTAAGAAGGCAAGGAACCCAACTCCATCATACTTCTCCAAGGCTAACACTCCAAGACTCAAGACATTGCTCACTAGAGAACTCAATGAGAGAGAGATAGTTGCAAATGAAAAGATGATGAGTACCTCCTCACCCCTTGTTTATATACTTGTGAAATAGTTACGTACCAAAGTTACTAATTACCGTAGTAACTCAAGTTACTAGACTAAAAGTCAAGTAAAGTCAAAAAGTAGAAAGGAATATCCATTCACATGAGCATATTCCCCTAAGCATGTGGTCTTATCTTGACCCAACCACTAAGTCAAGGATTCCTTCACATGGGCTATCCTTGGACTAAAGAAGAATCCAAAACAAAAAGGCTTGCGGGCCCAAGAGTTCTCAACTCTTTCCTCAAAGCCAAACACCTAGGAATAATACCAAGTCAACACACTAAAATCCAAAATAGTGGTGCTCATCTTTTCTACTTCCTCTAAAGTAAAGTCCCCTCTATCTTAGCTATGACTAACTTTAGCTAACCATGACTAATATAGAACCATCTATAAATAATATCTCTTAAGTACTTGTAATACCAAGCTAAATATCACAATACCACACACATGCACAAATGGGTGTTACAGTCCACCATAGCCAGGAACTCAAAGGCTCAATATCAAAGAAGTGAACTCTTTGCAGCTCACTTCGAAACTATACCCCTGGACTTGAGCTAGCACTGAAACCCTAATGGTCCCGCTGACGGCACACTCAACGGTGGAAAGTGACAGTGGGCCCCACCGTGAATTCAGTACCCCAAACATGAAATCTAACCGTCGGAAAGTAGTCTTTGAGAAACTGCTAAAATAACTCTAACTACTATCACTGGAACTTAAGTGTCTGAGCATCTAGATGCGGAACTACAAATGGTGTGACAGTTGTCGTGCATATATACATCGCTACACAACATACATTGATGTCAACATCATACACTATAGAAGCACAACTCACACATAAGTCATACATAGACTCTAAAGTGCCACAATTGCCCCCCTAGCTTGCGGTTAGGTCCCTCTAACTCCAGATAGCCATCTACTCTAAGTATATGGTATACCCTCTAATGGGCAAAGATCAGGAGGCCGGGTGCTATGGAGCCCCATCGTTAGTCACCTGTCTGCAATCTATACCATATAAAGAATGAACTAGCTATAGGTCAAGTACATCTAGGACATAACCACTGTCCCTGAGGAACCACCGTGAGAGGAGGAGTCATACATGTCATATGCCATCCTCTTGAACAGCTATCACACACTAACATAGTAGCTGCTCCACCAAAAGAGCCACATAACAGACACCTCAAGCCTGCACGTACAAGTGCCAAGCTTGGGTCCATATTACCATCAATGTTTGGGAGGTGGCATGGCGCACAATTGCGCACATGATCCTTCCAAACAACACCATCACGTCCTTCTAACACAAGGACTCCAGATGGCAAAACCTCGTGCACTCTCAAGATAGTGCGGCCTGTCAAAACATCAAGTGTCATCGGTGCTGTCTGCTGTAGGTATACATAGTCGCCTGGATGAAATCGACGAACCAAGGGTCTATAACCTCCTCCTCGAATGGTAGCATAGCGTAAAGTATCTTTATGCTGAGCAATCGCCAAGTTCTCAAAGGCCATCGGCATCACTCTCCGAAAGATCTCTGCCCATTGAGAACATGCGCTCATCCATACATCGTGGTCATCCAAGTCCAAAACTACAGTAGCATCTCGACAAATGGCTACAGGTAAATTTGGATCTTGTCCATAGAGTAGAAAGTATGGAGAGAAGGATGCTAAGGAGGCTTGCCGGCCAAACTCCAATGGTAATCCAATCCCATGATAGGTAGTGGGTGTGGCGTAGGAGCATTGAATGATGCTCTAACTTGGTCACAAACCACACATCTGGCAACAAATTGCTATACCTCGGTCTGCATACCGTGCCACCAATAATGACTCTAAAGTAAGCTATATGTACGCTTTACTCCAAAATGTCCTAACTCCTCATGAGCATGACGGACCAATTGTGGTCTGGAAGTGGTACTACTCGCACTCTACCATCCTCCCATACACGCAAAAGGTGTCTACCCTCCAATCTGAACCGTCTGGCTTGCTAAAGAACACGGTCTCTCTCCTTGGCCCCAATTGTGCCACCCACAACACTAGTGCAAAGATAGTCAATCACTAAGACATCATCATGAATGTCTCGCTGAACTGTACCAATATCTTCACTCTTTGGATTTGTGACCTCAATAACTCCTCCTGTATGCGCTGAGAGAGATACCACCAAAGCCTCTGCAAATTCACACAGAAAGGCCGATGCATGCCAACCTAGCACCATCTCCTCATCTGTCTCTCCATGCCAATGTGCTCCGGTCTGATCCTGCTGGCTGGGACATGGGTTTCTACTCAACCCATCTGCATCACGGTTCACCACTCCAGGTCTATGAACAACCGTGAAATCATACTCTTGTAAAATCAGAGCCCATCGTGCAAGCTTCCCTGAAAGCTTGTTAGACTCCATCAACCACTTCTGCGGCTGATAATCAGTGATGAGAGTGAAGGGATTACCAAATAAGTAACATCGGAAATGTGCTACTACCCAAACTGCTGCCAAGCACTCTCCCTCATATGAACTATACTTTGGCTTGTGAGCCGGCCTGTCTCTCACTCAGGATGAACCTCTGATGGCTATTATGGTAGCGCACCATGGACTAAGAAGGCAAGGAACCCCAACTCCATCATACTCCTCCAAGGCTAACACTCCAAGACTCAAGACATTGCTCACTAGAGAACTCAATGAGAGAGATAGTTGCAAATGAAAGGATGATGAGTACCTCCTCACCCCTTGTTTATATACTTGTGAAATAGTTACGTACCAAAGTTACTAATTACCATAGTAACTCAAGTTACTAGACTAAAAGTCAAGTAAAGTCAAAAAGTAGAAAGGAATATCCATACACATGGGCATATTCCCCTTATCTTGACCCAACCACTAAAGCAAGGATTCCTTCACATGGGCTATCCTTGGACTAAAGAAGAATCCAAAACAAAAAGGCTTGCGGGCCCAAGAGTTCTCAACTCTTTCCCCAAAGCCAAACACCTAGGAATAATACCAAGTCAACACACTAAAATCCAAAATAGTGGTGCTCATCTTTTCTACTTCCTCTAAAGTAAGGTCCCATCTATCTTAGCTATGACTAACTTTAGCTAACCATGACTAATATAGAACCATCCTTTATCTCTATATAAATAATATCTCTTAAGTACTTGTAATACCAAGCTAAATATCACAATACCACACACATGCACAAATGGGTGTTACATTTACCCCCGGACTAAGTTTTCACTTTGTCCTCAAAGTGAAGGTCTCTCTACCTTCTATGGTACATCTTCAACTTATCATGGTTAATCCTATCAAAGTGTCTTCCTCCCAACTCCTTGAGATCATAGGTGTAATTGCCCCACACCTTCTCTACTATGAAAGGTCCAAAGTACTTAGGCAAAAACTTCTTTTGCACTCTCTTGAATCGAATGGAATCAAACAACATTACCCAATCACCTTCTTTGAAAGGCTCCACCTTCTTCTTGCCTTGCCTCTTGTCATAGCTCTCCTTTTGTTTCCTTTGGGCTTGCTCCACTCGAACCATAGCAACTGCTCTTGCCTCTTCCAACTCCATGAGTTGATCCTTCCTTGACTTCCCTGCATCACTTCCTTGTGCTTTCTTCAATCTCCTATGAATGCTTTGGAAGGTAGGAAGATCAAAGTGAATAGGTAAGGTAGACTCAATACCATACACCAATTGGAATGGAGAATATCCAGTGGAAGTCTTCATGGTTGTCCTATACTCCCACAAAACTGCATGAATCCTCTTGTCCCAATGATGTTTAGCCCCCTCCATTTCTGCATCTTTGGCCAACATCATGCACAAGGTCTGATTGGTTCTCTCTGCCAAGCCATTGGAATTTGGCTTATAGGATGTAGTTACTCTATGTGTGATAGAGAAATGTCGTAGCATGGCTGTAGTAATGCTTCCTGTAAACTCTCCTCCTCTATCAGAAACCAACTCCAAAGGGCATCCAAACCTAGTGATAATGCGTTCATAAAGAAATCTACCCACTTCATCTTCATTCTTGTCCCTCAATGGTCTAGCCTCAACCCACTTGGTAAGGTAATCAGTAACTACCACAATGTACCGATTGTTCCTTGGGGTTCTATTGAGAGGTCCTACAAAATCAATTCCCCACTTCTCAAAAGGTCCTAGCAATGGAATTGATCTAAGTGGTGGAGTGGATGTAGACTTTCTAGCAAAAGCTTGACAAACATGACAAGTTTTGCAATAATCAAGACAATCCTTGAAAATCCCTCTCCAATGGTAACCTGCATCTAGAATCTTGAAAGCAGTCACCTTTCCTGCAAAGTGTCCTCCACATACTAAACCTTCATGAAACTCCTTTATGAGTAGGATAGACTCTTCCTTACCCACTGCTCTTCGAAGTAGACCATCTGCTCCTTGGTGAAAAAGAATATCCTCCACCATTGTGTAAGGTCTAGATCTTGCTGCAAGGGCCTTCCTCTCCCTAGCATGCATCCCTTCTGGATAGTTACCTCTTGTCACAAAATCCACAATCTCCTTGTACTCCATTGGAATCTCTTGAGTGACTGAGATTGTCATGAGCTCCTCATCCGGGAAGGAATCATCTACTGGCTCATCTCCATCATGATCATAGGCTCTAGATAACAAATCAGCATTTGCATGTTTCTTTCCTGGCCTATCCTCAATTGTGTAGTCATACTCAGACAAGAGTATCATCCACCTTGCTAGTCTCCCTTCAACATTAGGCTTGTTGAAGATGTACTTCAAAGCCTTGTGATCCGTGACAATTGTGGCTTTCCCTCCAATCAAGTAGTGTCTAAACTTCTTGAGACCAAAGATCACTGCCAACCCTTCTCTCTCTGTGACAGAGTAGTTCTTCTCTGCTGAAACCATCTGCCTAATAGCATAAGCTATTGGATGATCATGCCCATCTTGGTCTAATTGACTAAGAGTGCATCCTATAGCTACATTAGAAGCATCAGTGTAGAGGATGAAAGGCTTACTCCAATCAGGTTTAGCAAGAATTGGAGCTACAACAAGGGATTGCTTGAGCTCCTCAAAAGCTTTGAGAGCCTCCTTGTCTTCCAAAATCACCATGTAATCTACACCCTTCTTCATGTAGATGGTCAATGCATAAGCCTTGTTGGAAAATGAGAAGATGAACCTCCTATAGTACCCAACCATTCCCAAGAATTGGCGTAACTTTGTCAAGCTTGAAGGGAATGGAAGGTCTGAGATTTTCCTCACCTTCTCAGGATCAACTGCTATTCCATCCTTGGAGATGATGTGCCCCAAAAGTAGACCTTCTTCACATCCAAAAATGCACTTCTCTGGGTTGAGTGATGCATTTGCCTCATCCAAGCGTTGCAAGACTTTGATTAGGTGCTCAAAGTGCTCCTCCTTGCTCCCATAGACACAAAAGTCATCAATGAAATCTCTCACAAATTTCCCAATGAAAGGTTCAAATACCTTGTTCATGAACCGTTGGAATGTGGCTGGAGCATTGCAAAGCCCAAAAGGCATGACCTTGAAAGCATAAGTTCCCCAAGGTGTGGTGAATGTGGTGAGTTGTTGATGCTCTGGTGCAATCTTTATTTGGTTATATCCACTATAACCATCTCCAAAACTGTACCTCTCATGACCTGCAACCTCCTCCAAGATCTCATCAATGAATGGCAATGGGTAGTAGTCCTTCTTGGTAACAGCATTAAGCTTCTTGTAATCCACACATACCCGAAGCTTGCCATTCTTTTTCTTCACAATGACAATTGGAGACACCCATTCTGAATTCTCCACCTCAAAGATAAATCCAGCCTCCTTGAGCTTATCAATCTCCTCCTTCACAACCAAAGATATTGGTGGGCTAATGCGACGTTGCTTTTGGCGGATTGGTCTTGCATGTGACTCCACCTCTATCTTGTGCTCCTCCAAAGTGACTTCCTTCAAATCCTTGTAACTAAAAGCAAACACATGGATGAACTTGCGGAAAATCTCCTCAAATCTCACCTTCTCCTCCTTGGTAACATTTGGGCCATACTTGAGGGTAGATAACCTTCTCTCTACCTCCTCAAGTGTCAATGGTGATTTATCTGGGTCCTTCAAAACCTCTGGCTTAGGTGCAAAATCCATAGCACACAAGGGATACACATCTGAATCAGATTCGGATTCATCCTCCTCCGTGGAAGTCTCCTCTTCCATGCTTGTGTCCACACCTGAAGCTCCTTCTTCAGAATCTGATTCCCAATAATTAGAAGATGGGGTATCTGAATGTGAAGTGTTGGTGGTGTTAGTCACAGGAACAGTGACTCTATGGTTTGATGGCCCAATCCTCAAGTACCCTTTGTGCCATCGATCAGTTGTGCGTGCTGCTCTCAACCATGGCCTCCCAAGAAGTAAGTCATAGCTTGAATCCTTCAAGACTTGGAAAGTCATGAGATTTTGAACTCCCATAACTGAAACTACCACCTTATCCATCACCCCTACTGGTCGAACTTGTTGCTTGTTTGCCATGCTCACCACAAATGTTGAAGGTCTTGAGGGTATCATACCCAACTTCTTCATCAACCTTTCTGACATGGCATTCACTGCTGATCCTCCATCAACCAATGCATCCTTGATGTTGTGACCATTCACTCTCACATCAATCTTGGAGGCATATTCACAAGCCTCCCATGGTGCTGGCTTGGCATCCACCACCCCCATTGATACTGGAACTTTTGCCTTCTTCTTCTTTTTGCTCCTTGTAGAACTCAAACCACCTCTAAGCTCCTTTCTCAAGGTAGGGTTCAAAGCAATTAATTGGCCCACTGTGATGTTAGCCTTGTGACTACCAACATCCTCCAACACATTGTAGTTCCATTGTTGCTTTGAGATCAAGAAGTCCTCCATCCCCAACTTCTTCCTTGGAGTCTTTGTTGTTGATGGTGTTGAGGTGCGAGTGCTCCTAGTAGACATAGGAGTATCCTTGCTTGAAGTAAATCCTTGAGAAGAGTGAACATCCTCTGCAAAACGAGCTCTCTTCTTCTCTTGTGCCAAAAGCTCCAAATTAAGACCCTTGGAGTTTGAGCACTCTCCCTTCTCATACTTGCTCTCAACCACATCTATGGATGCTATCCCCTTACCTTTGTTGGGATTAGGAGCCTCTTGGGTTTCACTACCTCCCTCTTTCCCTCTATTGGCTCCCTCATAACCCCTTCCTCCATGGTAAGTGGAATTTGGGCAATTCCTTTGGATATGGCCTCTTCCTCCACAACCAAAACAATTTCTATCATTGAAATTGTTGGCTGGTTGGCCTCCTCTATATGGATAGTTTCCATAACTCCTAGGTCCTCTCCCTACATTCTGATCCACCTCTCTCTTCTCCCATAGTTGCACCACATTGATCTTGAGATCCGCAAGTTGTTCTGTGATGGTTTGGAGTGGATCTTTTGGTGGAGGTGCAAGAATTGGAGCAACTACTACTTGTGGTGCAACCCTTGTCACCAAAGTATCAGAAGTTCCACCATACTTGTAGCCTTGAGGAGGATGCACAACCTCCTTCACCACCAAATCACTCTCATCCCCTTCCAAACTCTCCTCCATACGAATTGCGATCTTGATAGCTTCAACCTTGGAAGAAGGTTTCTCATATCTCACCTTGCTTCTAATTTGTGGTCTCAATCCTCCCACAAAATTCTTGGTGAGCATGGCCCCTATGCCAATCATTGTAGTCTCCACATCATCCCCACCCTTCCTCAACACTATGCGAAATCTGGACTCCAACTTTTCCACTCTTTCCACATAGACCCTCACTTTCTCTCCATCTCCTTGCTTGAGAAATGTAACCTCACTCATCAATCTCTCATAACTCTCATCAGGAAGAAAGTTCTCAATGAGTGCTGAAGTCAAAGTCTCCCAAGGCTCCTCTTCCCCCTCTCTCCTCTCTCTCTTTTGGTATTCTGACTCATACCATGTAAGTGCTGCATCCTCAAAGAAATCTGGTAATAATGAGGCCCACTCATTCTTCCTCCTCTCATTGTTTCCTATGCAAGCTCTCTTGAAGTCTCTCACAAAGGCCTCCACATCTTCTCCATCCTTGCCAAAGAAAACCGGAAGTTTCCCCATCTTAACCCCTCATTATCTTTCTTTTCTCTTAATTTTTTTTTTCTCTTTTCTTTTCTCTCACTCTATTACTAATAGAGTATATACATGACTAACACCATCTGAGAATAATCCACTCTAGGGAACACAAAAGGTTCAGGTTGCTCCAAGAGTTCTATAGCAACATCAAATCCTAGAGTGCATATTAATCTAACTCTCATGGATAGTTTATCCATAAGTTGAAAGATTATCTCCATCACTAATCTTGAGAACTAGCTGATGAAGGTGGTAGTATTTCTGTAGCTGTACTAAGACTCTCTCCAAGATCCTTCACCAAAGTTTCCAAAAGTGCTTTTACTCCACTACACTCATGTCCTTTTGGAAGTCCTTCAACTCCACAAACCTCACACAACTCCTTGGTCTTAGATCTTCTCCCTCCCAATCTTGGTGAAGAAGGTCCAACATGCAAACCCAAGTCAAGTAAGCCTCTCCTTTCCCTCAATCTCTTGCTCTCAAAGGTTAATGGACATGAACTTGCCTTATGTCCCTTCTCTCCACATAGAAAGCACTTAGACTCACTCTTTCCTCCAAGTGGTGTAGGTTTTTGGATCCTCTCAACACTCTCTTCAAATTCTATTGTAAACTCTCTTTTCCTCAAATCCACCCCTACAATCACCTCAAACCCTTGGGGAACCTTGCATAATCTCAATTTCCACTCTTGATGACCCTCCATGTTCCCAAAGATGAATCTAAACACTCAAACATGCTTTTTGTTGATCTCAAACTTCTCATGCATGAGATCTCCACTCTGCAGAATTGACCCTTCCTCACAATGTCACTCAAATCTCCCAACGAATATGTTACAGTCCTCTGAAATTTTCCACACTTGATCAGAACTCCAGGGCGTCCCTCCCTACAAAATTTTAGATCTTTTCATCGAGCCATTTGGCCTAGACACCTTTCTATTCAGCACCCATATTTCAGATTTGGTCTGAAAACCACCCCCCTCACTTCAAAAACTCATAACGCACTGCGCAAAAATGATCTCTCTCTAATTTTTGTGGCACCAGGTAGGATACAATGCACTGAATTTTCTTGGAAATTTTCATGACAATTCACTAAAAGTTGAAGAAATGGCAGACTCTGTACAATTTTCCAGAGAGCATGCAGTTGCGGGAGCACTTTACCCTATCAACTTTCAAAAATTCTAGCCCAGTGCGCATAGAAGCTCTCTCAATAATTTGAAGTGTGCTAACTGAAAGATAACCCAAGCTATCATGTGTAGAAATCTCAAGTCCAGATCTCAAACTTGAGATTTTGCCCAAAATCACCTTAATCCCCAAAATCTGCAATCCACCTCACACAATCTCTCCAATTCCTCTCATGTGTACAAGATGTACAAAATCACCTCAAAGACATCATAATGAACTACAGGGTATACAAATGGATCTTGGTTCTCTAACATAAGTTCAGCCCTCTCCTCTCCTAATGTTCTCTCCAAGTGAGCTCTCATAGCCTCCTTCTGCCTAATGTAGAATTGGACGCGGAACATTATCTTGCCTTCTAGAGAGGTCCCGGCAACGGAACCAAAAATGTGAGCCGGCCTGTCTCTCACTCAGGATGAACCTCTGATGGCTATTATGGTAGCGCACCATGGACTAAGAAGGCAAGGAACCCCAACTCCATCATACTCCTCCAAGGCTAACACTCCAAGACTCAAGACATTGCTCACTAGAGAACTCAATGAGAGAGATAGTTGCAAATGAAAGGATGATGAGTACCTCCTCACCCCTTGTTTATATACTTGTGAAATAGTTACGTACCAAAGTTACTAATTACCGTAGTAACTCAAGTTACTAGACTAAAAGTCAAGTAAAGTCAAAAAGTAGAAAGGAATATCCATACACATGGGCATATTCCCCTTATCTTGACCCAACCACTAAAGCAAGGATTCCTTCACATGGGCTATCCTTGGACTAAAGAAGAATCCAAAACAAAAAGGCTTGCGGGCCCAAGAGTTCTCAACTCTTTCCCCAAAGCCAAACACCTAGGAATAATACCAAGTCAACACACTAAAATCCAAAATAGTGGTGCTCATCTTTTCTACTTCCTCTAAAGTAAGGTCCCATCTATCTTAGCTATGACTAACTTTAGCTAACCATGACTAATATAGAACCATCCTTTATCTCTATATAAATAATATCTCTTAAGTACTTGTAATACCAAGCTAAATATCACAATACCACACACATGCACAAATGGGTGTTACAGGTCTAACTCCACTAGGCCCTCCACTCGCTCCAAAGGATCTAGGCTGTCCACCCTGTCCTCGAAAACCAACTGGGCGTGGTGCACTCTGCTGCACTCTAGAAGAAGTCACAACCGTGGATGAGGTCTCTCTACCAAATCCAGTGTCACCACTCTCTCCTCCACCATGTTGAGCTCAATACGCTCAGCCAAACCAAAGACTACTGCCAAAGTGGGCGAAGTAGCCTGCAACAACGTAGCATCACGAACTCTATGTCGCAACTCCCTGTCCAATACCCCATACCAAAACTAGATTGCATGGGCCTCAGTAACTCCCTGAGTGAAACTGATCAGCCGCCTTATGCGAGTGTATGCCTCGCGTAGGCTCTCTCCAGCCTTCCGCTGGAACTCCTGCAAGCTCCTCAGCTTGTCAGTCCGCACTCCCTGGTAGTTCTGCCTCAAACATAGGAAGAACTCCACCATGGGGTTAAACCCCGGTACCACACCACCTCCTGCAGCGGTACCTCCACTCGTAGTAGCACTATCTCCAGCTAGTGCACCTCCACTAGCTCTACCAACACTACTCGAGCTAGAACTCGTAGGTACAGCCGACCTACTCCTGGCCACCGAACCTGAAGTGATGGAGACATAGTGTGGAGACCAATACTGTCTCCATAACTCAATCACCTCCAAATGAGCTCTCCTGAACTCATGGTAGTCGTCCATCGGTGGACCCTCCAAGTGCTGAAACAACCCCTTCCATGCCATGAAGGGTGTGAACAAAGTCGGGTTCCGCATCTGCTGCAGATCACACCAACTATCAAACTCCTGGATGAAGTCATCCAACTCAATGGTACCCACTATACTAGAGTAACGCCTAGGGCCTTTGGAGGCCCCATAAATCTCGTCCATGTCCCACAACAATGGTGCGGATACACCAAGTGCACTCTCAACTGAATCAGCTCCTGTGTCGAACTCCAACTCAAAGTCAATCTCCTCCCTCACTGGGACCTGAGATACAGGCTGATACCGAGTACCACTCCAAGTAAACCCACTGCGTACTACAGGGCTAACTCCTCTGGAATCTCCAAAGAACTCCGTCGTGACTACGTAATTGCAACAGCAAACCCGAACCACCAACTGCAACCGCAAGTCGCAACCGCAAGTACCCCACCAAATGCCAACACCACCACGTGCCAACACCAACTAAACACCACCCACTAATGTAACTCTATCGAGATAACTACACTAGGGGAAGGGCAACTTGTAACCTACCATCATAACACGCACTCTCACGGTCTGCAGGTCATCACTTCCTGCCTCACCGGAGAGAAACAAAGGTAGTCTGACTAGTCATCACTCCAGCCTCACCACCGAGAGCACACCAGAGCACCAACGCTCAAAAGTCAAGGCACCTCACACAAACGTGGTGCACAAACAAGAAGCAGAGAATGGAGGGGATCCAATCACAAGAAATCTAAACAAAAACCCTCCATCTCATAACACAACACGGGACTAACTCTGCCACCATTTGGCATTTGACATAAGAGTAGTTCGTATCTAAGTCCTAAGCTACCAGGATCACCAAGAATGGGATCAAACTACCTCTCCTAGCCAAAGCTACATGTGTATAGATAACAGTGGCACAATCACTATGACAACAAGTGAGGGTGGACCAGTTGGCTAGGGCACCAGTCTAGGAACAAGAGATCTAGGGGTCAAACCCTGTTGCGCACAATCTAGCAAGAAAGGCAGATTTTGCCAACCAATGACCAAGATCTACACTAAACTAGCTAGCCTCACGCCAGCAAGCTGGCTTGCTGGCCCTTCTAGGCCTTCGTAGCCTCTCATAGCCCACAGCCCTATGCCTCGAAACGCCGAAATTCAGCCAAATGAGGCCTTTCTTGTTGCCACTTCGAACCTCCTCCAAAATTGGCGAAACTTCTCCAAATCTGTGAAACTCCTCCAAACTAGCAAAACTTCTCCAAATCTGGCCAAACAGCGAAACTCCTCCAATTCTGGCCCAAAATCTGATGTAAATCTGACGTAAAATCTGACGTAAACCCTAAAGATGGATGTCCGCCAAATCCCCCGCTAACTTTCCACTCGAGCCAAATTGACAAAACGGGTTTTTCCAAATCACAATTTCATGAGAAGAGCTTTCCAACTCCACCTTCAATTTCACTTTTTGAGCCCTACTCACAGCAAATTGGTCATGCTTTCACCTCCTGAGCTCAAAATCACAACACTGCTCGAAAATTGCTCCTTCTTTGTTCAAAATTTGGCCAGCGCTTCCGCACACCGTCCACCTAACTGCCAAATTTGCATCAACTACACGAGCTTCTGCACACTAGGGAACATAGAACCTGAATCGAGCTACCACGATCCACCGATCTTGGAGATACCACCAACACTCAATGTTCCTGCACCCGATTTCCCCCTGACTTCACTTCTCTGATGTAATCAGATTGCTTAACACTTTCAACTCAACTCAACTCAGATCAGTACTTGATCTGTCACTCTATAAACTGCCAACAACTGGGCACTGATTACAGTCAAGCCACACCCACTCAAGCATAGAGAATCCAAGTGATGCTCGCCGGCCTCTGTCCACCATAGCCAGGAACTCGAAGGCTCAACATCAAACAAGTGAGCTCTCTGGAGCTCACTTTGAAACTATACCCCCTGGACTCGAGCTAGCCCTGAAACCCTAACGGTCCTGCTGACGGCACACTCGATGGTGCAAACGGTGCAAAGTGACGGTGGGCCCCACCGTGAAGTCAGTACCCCAAACACAAAATCTAACCGTCGGAAAGTAGTCCCTGAGAAACAGCTAGAATAACTCTAACTACCATCACTGGAACTCCAGTGTCCGAGCATCTAGATGCAGAACTACAAATGGCGTGACAGTCTGCGCCTCGTCTCCTGCACCAACAGCTTTAACTTGTGTAGTCGTGCTTCTTCAATTTGAACGCTGGCTTTTGTACTTAACATCACATTCACCCTGAGGACTATCTCCTTCAATGGCTCCAATCTTGTCTTCCTCTCTCGTTCCCAATCTGCAAGCCATTCCTCTTGGTACATTGCCAACTCTGCCTCGAACTCGGCTTTCACTGTCTCCTTCTCCTTCTCCTTCTGTACAACTTTTTCTTCCTGATTACGAAGTAACTCTCGTAATCTTTCTTCTTCTCTATACCGCACAGCCAACTCTCTTTGCCAGAGTTGCTTCTTCTCCTCCATACTCTCCATCACTCTATCGAGCTCTTGATCCTTCGCTGCTATCCTTGCCATAGCATGGATTACTTCTACTCTTGAATCAGCAAAATGCTGCTTCAAGATTTTGAATTCAGCTACATGTCTTTCTCTTGCTATGTCACTCTTCCTTGCAAGATCCTCTTGATAGCTCACTTCCCTCTTTAGGTCTTCAATTACCTGACTTCTCTCTACTGCTTCTGCTTGCAGTACTTCTCTCTCCTCCTCACCTCGGGTTACACCTCTCTTCAACTCCGAGTTCTCTTCTTCTAATCTCGATAAGACCTACAAAACAATCTTCACCTCTGGACAAGTCGACTGCATCTCCTTCTTCTTGTACTCCAATTTCACCAATAGAGGACACACCACCTCTTGCAGGTAATCGACTCCATCACTGGCAACTACTTCCGCCCGCGGAGTCGTCTCTCTTCTCTCCTCGTGTTCTCCTAATACTCGCCTTCTTCTCTGGAGTCTTTGTATTGGGATTGATGCCTCACTGCCCGAGCTTTCTTCTGCCTCTTTCTTCACGTTACTCGGCCCCGCTTCACACTTTGCCTTACGTCTCGAGCGCACCCCTCGCTGCACTATGATCTTCCTTTCCTCGGGCACCGAAACTTCGTCTTCCAACGGCGAGTTGTCTTTGGCCTCCAACTTGGCTGGCACTTCTTCTTCTTCTTTGTTAGCCGATGGCACCAATGTCATCTCTCCTCCTTCTTCATTGTCACTGCTCGTATCTCCACTCTGCAATGTCAGCTCAGGTTCCTCCTCATGTTTTGAGTCCTCCGTCTTGAGCTCGGCCTTGCCTTCTGAGTCTTCATCTTCTGACTCAATTACCACCATACTTCGCCTCGAGTTACTTCTATGCATCTTCCGAGGTTTCTTTTTGTCTTCGGCTTCTCCTTGCCGACTCCTCTTCTTCATCGGGGTACTCACTACGACCTCCATGTTCTTTCCTGTCTTCGCATAGTAGTCGTCCGTGCTCCGGATTTGGAGAATGTACTACTGCTCCTCGACATCCACCTCCTTTTGCATATCAGGATGGAAGTGCGACACCATCTGAGTTTGCTCCGCCGAGGTCAGTAAATTGAGCCCAAGGTAGAAGTGTGCTGCAAATGGCACAATGTAGTGTGGAGGCGACTTATCCCACAAATTCCACACCATCTACCTCGTTCTCTCGTGAAAACACCTCGCCCAATTGATAAGTTCTCCTGCAAACAACTTATGGAAGAACACCACTTGGTGTTTAATCACATAAGTCGTTCTCTCCGGCTTCAAGATTGCCATGAGAGCACTCACGATCCCTCTCTTCACTGGATCCTTGTAACTCTCAACTTTGTACCCATTCTTTGTTCTTTTCGACGAGAAGGCATCTCTCACCTCTTGTGTCTCTTGGGCTATCTCTCCTTTCCCCAAGAACGTGGCTCCCTGCTCCAAGCCTGCCTCCTTCCCGAGTACGAGTGTCCAATCTGACTTTGTCCAGCAAGCCGGATTTCATCTCTTCCCTTCTTCCTTGGGTCCATCGAGACACTTACTCTCGATGATTTCTGTCATGAATCCTAGAAAACTCACGTTCCAGTTCCATGCCAAAAATGTGATCCAAAGTCGGCTCAAGACTTTGATCCTTGCTATCACATCTAATCTCTAAATTGCATGATTTCTCACTGCAAATATGCAGTGAGAAATCCGAGGGACAAATCACTGCAAATCTCACTGATAGGACATTTCCGAGTACTTTGCCTTATGACCCGAAGTCACTTTACTTCGGGTTTCATCCCGAAGACTCCTTTCTTTGCTTTCTTTGGCCATACAGGCGCAATCCGACTTCTCTATACAACTCCTTCTCCTTTATTTTGAAAAAAAATTATGGGCACCACATACTTACTCCCTCAAATGTGAGCGTTCCCACGAACATAGACTTTGGGTGTCTTAGAAACGTCCGAATCTATGGTCCAATATCTCCAAACTCTCCACTCGTTTACTCGAGTGGCAAACGGATTACCTTCCAAGTCTAGGAGCTGCATGGACCCATTTTCGTAAAGATGAAGAACTCGATAGAGACTCATCCATCTCAAATGCAACTTGCCTGGAAAAATATTTGGCGATTGTCATATAACAAAACCAAATCCCCTTCTCGTACAGCCACAGGCTTGATTCTCTTATCGTGCCTGACTTTGCTCTGTGCTTGTACTTCTTTTGTGGTTTGCATTGCATCGTCTCTTTTCTCTTCTAACCACATCAGTTGATGGATCCGCAGATCCTGACTTTCTTCTTCCGACATTCATTCTTCGCACAGAACCCAATATGTTGGAACTTCAAATTCAACTGGCAGATGGGATGCAAGCTATATGTCAAGAAGTATGGAGTTTGTTTGGTTGTAATCTTCTCTGTTGTTTGATATGCCCACAACGCGGCTGGTAATTTTGTATCCCAATCATAGGCATAATTTATAGTCACCTTATTCAAAATTTTACAAAGTAACCTATTTGCTTTTTCCGTTAAGCCATTTTCTTTTGGGTTATAAGAAGTCGTCTTCCGATGTTTAATCTGAAAGTACTTGGTTAATGCCTCCATTATAGAGTTCAAAAAATGTGTTCCTCGGTCACTGACCAATTCCAGAGGACACCTATAACGGGAGATGATGTTTCAAAAGAAGAATTCCGCCACAGTTTCAGCATCATCTCTGCGAGATGCTTCCGCTTTGACCATCTTGGTAGCATAGTCAGTGCACACCAAAATGTATCGCTATGTGCACACCAAAATGACTTGGGTCACTGGTTGAATGGGACCCACAAAATCAATCCCCCATTTCTCAAATGGAGCCAAAGGAAAAATTGGTCTCAAAGGCCATTGAGAAGTAGCCATCGGCTTCCCCGTTCTCTGACAAGCATCACAACTTCGGATATGAGCATGTACATCTTTGTACATTCTAGGCCACCAATACCCTGCCAAAAGAATTTTCTTTACCATATTCTTCAGAGCATAGTGTCCTCCCAATGCTTTGGAGTGTTAAGATTCAATCACTCCTCCTAACTTCGTATGACTCCAAGCATTGCCGAAGTACTTCGTCTTCACCCATCTTAAATAAAATGTTGTGTTTAAGCTGGTACGACCCCATTTTCCTGAGAAAGACTGCCCGCTGTTCCGGGTCCATCCCCTCAGGACAATGGAGAGTATTCAGATAATGATATTCAGCTGCATACCTTGTACTTCGCATTGCTAATAAGTGATACAACTCTTTGTTAGGGAACCGATCGTCAATTTCCCATTCGTGGTCTTGAGTCTCTAACCAAGACAGGAAGTCCGCATTTGAATGCAAAGCTCCCTTCCTTACTTGTACAGTACATGTGAACTCTTGTAATAACAAGATCCATCTTGCAATTCATCCCGATAAATCTGCCTTCTTGACCAAATGTTGCAATGCATAATGGTCAACATAGAAGACAAACTCATACCCCAACAAATAATGACAAAATTTCTTGCAAGCATATACCATTCCAAGTGCTTCTCTTTCAGTCGTCAAATAGTTCTTTTCAGAAACTGAAAGTTGTCGGCTGGCATAATATACCGGGTAGTCCTTCTTCTTCTTGTCCTTCTGACTTAAGACAACTCCGATAGCCATGGACAAAGTGTCCACATACACATGAAAAGGGACGTCCCAATTTGGGGCTCTCATGACTGGTGCTTCAACCAGTTTCTTCTTCAACACCTGGAAAGCTTCTTCTTGATTTGCTTCCCACAGATAGTCTTTGAATTTCTTCAGAAGCTTTGTAAGTGGTGCAGCAAGCACAGCATAGTTTGACACAAAGCGTCTGTAATATCCGACATGTCCCAAGAAGGCTCTCAGCTCCCGGATGTTCTTCGGGGATTCCAAAGCTGCAATTATCTTAACCTTCTCAACATCGACTTCAATACCTCGGCTTGACACCCGATGCCCCAGAAGAATTCCCTCCTGCATTGCAAAGAAGCACTTCTCCGGGTGTAATGTCAAGCCGGCAAAATGACACCTTTCAAATGTTTGGCAAAGGTAATCTAAATGTACATCTCTTTGTCCAAACACACAAAAGTCATCAATAAAAACTTCCACAAATTTGCGCATGAAATCTTTGAAGATTGAATTCATCATTTGCTGGAAAGTAGCGGGAGCATTACACAACCCAAAGGGCATTTGATTGTAAGTGAAAGAGCCCCTATTGGTTGTGAATGTAGTTTTATCCTTGTCTTCTTCTCGAATGGATACTTGATTGTACCCTGAAAATCCATTGAGAAAACTATAACAAGGATGCCCAGCTACCTGATCTAAAATTGTATCGATAAAAGGCAAGGGATGATGATCTTTCCTTGTAATTACGTTCAACTTTCGGAAGTCTTGGCACACTCGGATCTTCCCTGTTTTCTTCTTCGGGACAATGACAATGGGGGAGACCCATTCACTGCTTAAGACAGGGAAGATGATTTAGGCCCCTAAGTACTTGTCGATTTCATCCTTCACCAAAAGCGAGTACTTTAGGTTCAGACGGTATTGTCATTGCCGAACCAGAACTGCACCTTCAATCAGATCAATCCGGTGTTCTCCAAATTCTCGTGGAATACCTGGCATTTGATCAATTGACCAGGTGAATACATCCTGGAACTCTATAAACAGGGTAGTGTATCCTGCCAACTCCTCCAAAGTAACTGTCCTCAAGATTTTTAAAATTTTTCCTTCAGTTAGTAACACATCTTGACAGTCATTGGGATTGATGACTCCTTCAACATGGCTTACTTGGCTTAATCCGAGGCGAGCTGCCATCAAACCCCCTTCCTCCAAGTCAGGTTCACCCAAGGCGAGGTCATATGGATCTTCCTCTTCAACATCCACCTCGTAGCATTCCAAGTAATTAACTTGGACTTTGTCTTCGGATTCGTTTGAGGACGAAGACGATGAGTCTTCGGATTCATCCTGCTCTTCCAACAAACTTGTTTCCCCGAGATGGGGAACCTTTGTCCAACTCACAGTCACCAGCTTCTGATCTTTGGACAAAATGTCCTTGAATCTTAACTTCTGCTGATGCCAGTCCACCACAACTTGGGCATTGTACAACTAGGGTCTGCCGATCAACAGAGGGTAACCAATTTTTGTCATTGGCCGCAACACAATGTAATTCAACTTGAAGGATACCCCTCCAATGATCATGGTAATGTTTGACAACATGCCCAATGGCCGTCTCCTGGTTTGGTCTGCAAACTTCAAAACTTGGGGTGTTGGTTCAAATGTATGAAACCCGAGTCGATTTGCAGTATCTTTGGTCATAAGATTCACACCAAACGTAGAGTCAATGGGTATCGATGTGATCATGCACCTTGCAATCTCCGCGTCTACCTCAGTAGATCCCAAATCTTCTTGTTCAATATGATAAATAGCAGGCAGGTCCTTCTTCAAAATCAACCTCACCTTCTTGAGGGCCAAATTCAGCTGTATCTTGTACAACTTGTTATCTTCCCACAACTGCTTGAATGTAACGTTGGCATTTGTGGTGGCCGGATCTGCTACAATATCATATTGGGGAACTCCTCCCAATTTGACCATCTTTGCTTTCGGCTTTGGGTCCAAAGTCTCTCCATGTTCCCTTTTGACTTCGGGACGCTTCAAAATGGTGACGGGCTTGCTGATGGCCTTGACCCGAGGTTCCTCGGGTTGGCCCACCTCGGCTTGGATTAGACCCTTTACTTCGGATCGGATGTCCGCCGGAAAAACTGGAGACTTCGACTTCGTCTCCTCTTCCAAACTCAGTTCTCAAGTTCTGAGTAGTGCCTCCTTTAGTTCTTTCTGCAAGGCTTTAGCTTTAGCTTTTGCGAGGATCTTTTCCTTCTTGGCAGAAAAAATTGCTTTTGGGCACAGTCTCTTTGCCTTTCTGGAAGACAATGAGGTCGTACTCAATTCTTCAGGATCACGCTTCTTCTTGCTGGAGCGTGTCTCAACCTTCAAAATTTCAAGGTCCGGCCATTCTCCTTCCGAGGCCGGACTCCCCTCTTGAGGTCTTTCTTCCTCAAGAGTGATACAATTTACATTTGTATCTCCCTTTGGCTAAAGGGCTACACGCTCAGCGGGGGTCTGTACATACTTTATAGGCAGCTTCGGGTTTGGTGGGTGAGGACATTGGTTGCCCATATGCCCCGATCCCTTACAATTTCTGCACAGGGGAACGTACCCAATTTGCCTTCTTGGCTCGGGACAGTTTGGTGACCAATGTCCCATTGAGCCACAATTATAACAGGCTCCGGACGCAACATTCTGAGGCCAATTTTGGTTGCTCATCGGTGGTCTTCGTGGAGGAGCATTGGGGTTATACTCCCTAGGTCCAAACCTTGGACCTTGATACGATGTGCTTGCTTGAGCCTGTACCTCCTGAGTTTGGTACACAGCCTCTTTGTCCTCGTCTTGGTTCCATCCCAAAACCCAATCAATTTGTTGCATCGGGAATGCATTACGAGTATTGCATTCTGTGTTGGCGTGGCCGGATTTTCCACATGCGGTGCACCACACATTAGATCGTCCAAATGCTTGGGCCTTTCTTTGGTCCTTAGCCCCAATCATCTGGATCTTGAAATCCAAAAACTCCTTGCAGAGGGCATCCAGCTTTGTATCCGCCTTATGTACACTCTTGGCTAGAGGAGTCACTCGTTTCTTGCCTCCACGTCTTCTGACTCGTCTTGGCTTTGATTCCTCTTCGGATTCCGAAGAAGAGCTCAAGGACGTAGAGGATTCGTTCAAAGAAGGGGAGGTGCTGCGCAAAGCTCTCCTTCTGGGCTTCTTGCCTTTCTTCTCCTGATTTCTCCAATTACCGGCAGAGTGAGAGTGAGCCGCTTCATAACAAGCGACATGTTTGAGTACTTTGTCCAGGGAAGTTACATTCCTCTCCCTGGCAAAGATGCGTATCTTTAGTGAAAGTCCCTCGAGGAACCAGGTAATGGCTTGGGCATCGGAGTAATCCACCACCCCCAATTGCTTGGGAACTCGGTTCAATAATGCCATGAACCGCTCAGAGTAGTCTCTCAACTTCTCCTTCTTGCCTCGGTCCAAATCGTTGAGTGCCGTGAAGACACTCGTATCGTATTCAACCTCCCAGAATCGTTCCAAGAAGTTGTTTCTCAAGTCTGCCCAATCTGCTGGTACAAACCCCTTTTGGGTCACATGGGTGTACCAGCTTTGAGCTTTCTTGCGGAGCAAACTTGGGAAAATTCTCAGTCAGTCCGCCGAGTCATGCTTCTTGTTAGCAAAGGAGATGACTTCAAATTCTTCGATGAATTCATCAGAGTCTTCATCTTGTTCTGTCCCCTTGTACTTCTGATAGGCATGTCGGTTGACAGGCAGCAAAGTCATCGTTCGATGCACTGGGATCGGGTGAGGTAATGTGGAACTTGACAGAACTGAAGGATTTGCTGGAATTGACACCGTATTGTCAGCCCAGGGGTTCCAATTTGTCAAGTTCAAGGTAGGGTCTTCTTTGAAAATTTCTGCTATAAGGATGTCGACTTCAACCCGAGTGGAAGATTCAAGATCAACACCTTCAATGGGTTCTTCAAAATTCCTTTGAGATAACCAAGGAACCGTTCGTAGAAGTTGTTGACACTTGTCTTCAGTAAGTGTTTGTGTTGTCTTTTCTCGAACAAAGTTCTTCAAGGAAACAACTTCCTTTACAGCTCTAGGGGAAGTTGGTGTACTGGGCCGCAATGCATATGTTTGCCCACTTGACTCTTTCTTCCTCTTGGAAGAAGAGGGAGATGCGAAGTAGCCTTGCCAACCGCCTTCATGTTTCTTGTGGTCAAGTTCTCGCAGGGCTTCTTGCACTTCGTGAAGGAGTTGAAATCCAACGCCTCTCGTTCAATTTCGTCAACAATGGATGGAACGTTTAGACGTTCATCTTCTTCACGCTGAAGTCCTCGTCTTCGAGCTCTCTCTTCTCGTTGTTCTCTCAATGTAGACATTCATATTGCATTGATACCCATTTTCCAATTTGGCTTTGTATTCTTCCACTTCTAAGATTTGTATCCTCGGCAGCGGCGCCAAAAATCATGTGACAACCCGGCAAATATCACTTTTGCGGTAATTGGGTAAGTAAAGTTCGTTCCCGTAGAGATACGAGTCAAAAATGTCCAAATACGAAGTCAAAGTAACAATGTAGTTCTTCTTGGTTGCGTCTTTAATCTCTCAGGTAGAAACCACACCCAGAAGAGAGTAAAAAGCACTGACTCGCAATCTTGTCACAAATTAACACTCCATAATCACAACTCTTTCAAAGCTTTCCAAACAATCTTGATTGTGATGATTCAGGCTCTCCCAAAAACGGCACTTCACTGCAAAATGACTTTGCCTCAGAATTGTGTTCCACCCCTCCACTGAAGGCACAACTTGCAATGTCAGCTCAGGTTCCTCCTCATGTTCCAAGTCCTCCGTCTTGAGCTCGGCCTTGCCTTCTGAGTCTTCATCTTCCGACTCAATTACCACCATACTTTGCCTCGGGTTACTTCTATGCATCTTCCGAGGTTTCTTGCCGTCTTCGGCTTCTCCTTGCCGACTTTTCTTCTTTGTCGGGGTACTCACTACGACCTCCATGTTCTTTCTTGTCTTCTTGTAATAGTCGTCCGTGCTCCGGATTTGGAGAATGTACTACTGCTCCTTGACATCCACCTCCTTTTGCACATCAGGATGGAAGTGCGACACCATCCAAGTCCGCTCCGCCGAGGTCAATAAATTGAGCCCAAGGTAGAAGTGTGCTGCAAACGGCACAATGTAGTGTGGAGGCGACTTATCCCACAAATTCCACACCATCTGCCTTGTTCTCTCGTGAAAACACCTCGCCCAATTGATAGGTTCTCCTGCAAACAACTTATGGAAGAACACCGCTTGGTGTTTCATCACATAAGTCGTTCTCTCCGGCTTCAAGATTGCCATGAGAGCACTCATAATCCCTCTCTTCACTGGATCCTTGTAACTCTCAACTTTGTACCCATTCTTTGTTCTGTTCGACGAGAAGGCATCTCTCACCTCTTGTGTGTCTTGGGCTATCTCTCCTTTCCCCAAGAACGTGGCTCCTTGCTCCGAGCCTGCCTCCTTCTCGAGTACGAGTCTCTAATCCGACTCTGTCCAGCAAGTCAAATTTCCTCTCTTCCCTTCTTCCTCGGGTCCATCGAGACACTTACTCTTGATGATTTCTGTCATGAATCCTAGAAAACTCACATTCTAGTTCCATGCCAGAAATGTGATCCAAAGTCGGCTCAAGACTTCGATCCTTGCTATCACATCTAATCTCCAAATCGCATGATTTCTCACTGTGAATCTGGAGTTCTTCTTCCCTCCTCCCATCTCTTCTACTTTCTCACTTTCTCTTGATTTCACTCTTGCGACTTCTCCCTTGCACACTAACACGAGTCCAACTCTATTCCCCTTTCCCCGATCACCTGCAAGATGACTCCTCAACGGCGAAGGAAAATTGCTCGACATTTTGTCATTGCAGTTTTGATTTTTATAGAGTTGCGCTTCTTTGTCTTTCGTCACTTCAAGTTCCCACCAAGAAATCACACCTCCAACATGCACCTATCATTGTCAATCAACCTTCGCATGTATGAGCCACCTGTCTTCAAATGGCACCTTCTTGAATTTCTCACCCTAACAAAAGGTTGTTAGACTGTCTTTGCCTCAGTTTTTGCCCCCGATCCGAAGACAATTTACTTTGGGTTGTATGCTGACAAGACATTTCCAAGTACTTCGCCTTATGACCCGAAGTCACTTTACTTTGGGTTTCATCTCGAAGACTCCTTTCTTTGCTTTCTTCGGCCAAACAAGCGCAATCCGACTTCTCTATACAACTCCTTCTCCTTTATTTTGAAAAAAAAATGTGGGCACCACAAGTGCTCAAACTCCAAGGGTCTTATTTAGGAGCTTTTGGCACAAGAGAAGAAGAGAGCTCATTTTGCAGAGGATGTTCACTCTTCTCAAGGATTAACTCCAAGCAAAGATACTCCTATGTTGACTAGGAGCACTCTCACCTCAACACCATCAACAACAAAGACTCCAAGGAAGAAGTTGGGGATGGAGGACTTCTTGATTTCAAAGCAACAAAGGAACTACAATGTGTTGGAGGATGTTGGGAGCAACAAGGCTAACATCACAATGGGCCAATTGATTGCTTTAAACCCTACATTGAAAAAAGAGCTTAGAGGTGGATTGATTTCTACAAGGAGTAAGAGGAAGAAGAAGGCAAAAGCTCCGGTATCAATGGGGGTAGTGGATTCCAAGCTAGCACCATGGGAGGCTTTTGAATATGCCTCCAAGATTGATGTGAGAGTGAATGGTCACAACATCAAGGATGCATTGGTTGATGTGATCAGCAGTGAATGCCATGTCAAAAAGGTTGATGAAGAAGTTGGGTATGATACCCTCAAGACCTTCAACATTTGTGGTGACCATGGCAAACAAGCAACAAGTTTGACCAGTAGGGGTGATGGATAAAGTGGTAGTTTGAGTTATGGGGGTTCAAAATCTCATGACTTTCCAAGTCTTGAAGGATTCAAGCTATGACTTACTTCTTGGAAGGCCATGGTTGAGAGCAGCACGCACAACTAATAGATGGCACAAAGGGTGCTTGAGGATTGGGCCATCAAACCATAGAGGCACAGTTCATGTGACTAATACCACCAACACTTCATATCCAAATACACCATCTTCTGATTATTGGGAATCAGATTTTGAAGAAGGAGCTTCAGGTTTGGACACAAGCATGGGAAAGGAGACTTCCACAGAGGAGGATGAATCTAAATCTGATTCAGATGTGTATCCTTTGTGTGTTATGGATTTTGCAGCTAAACCACAGGTTTGGAAGGACCCAAATAAATCACCAATCACACTTGAGGAGGTAGAGAGAAGGTTATCTACCCTTAAGTATGGTCCAAATGTTACCGAGGAGAAGGTGAGATTTGAGGAGATTTCACGCAAGTTCATCCATGTGTTTGCTTTTAGTTACAAGGATTTGAAGGAAGTCACACTAGAGGAGCACAAGATAGAGGTGGAGTCACATGCAAGACCAATCCGCCAAAAGCAATGTCGCATTGGCCCACCAATATCTTTGGTTGTGAAGGAGGAGATTGATAAGCTCAAGGAGGCCAGATTTATCTTTGAGGTGGAGAATTCAAAATGGGTGTCTCAAATTGTCATTGTGAAGAAAAAGAATGGCAAGCTTCGAGTATGTGTGGATTACAAGAAGCTCAATGTTGTTACCAAGAAAGACAACTACACAGCCATTCATTGATGAGATCTTGGAGGAGGTTGTAGGTCATTGTGACAACCCGACAAATATCACTTTTGCGGTAATTGGGTAAGTAAATTTTGTTCCCGCAAAGATACAAGTCAGAAATGTCTAAATACAAAGCAAAGTAACAATTTAGTTCTTCTTGGTTGCGTCTTTAATCTCTCAAATAGAAACCACACCCAGAAGAGAGTAACAAGCACTGACTCACAGTCTTGTCACAAATTCACACTCCTTAATCACAACTCCATCAAATCTTTCCAAACAATCTTGATTGTGATGATTCAGGCTCTCCCGAAAATGGCACTTCACTGCAAAACGACTTCGCCTTAGAATTGTGTTCCACCCCTCTACTGAAGGCACAACTTCCTCGATCAAAATTGCTTCACATCAACTTCTCACTGCACTCACAAAAGCAGAATACTACCAACACTACAATTCCTCTCAGATCTGTCAAGGCATTGCTTCGATTGCACTTCACTCAGGATCAAACACATAGAATGAAGATCAAGGCTGTGGAATCCAACATCCAACAAGCACTCTGACTTGCACTTCGAATTCCTCCAAACATTCACAAACACAATTGCAAAATTGATACTCAGAATCAAGCTCAAGCAACGAGCACTGCTTCACAGCACTTTGCTTTATCTATTCTCAAAAATAATGAGCACTGAACAACATTTTCCTGCGAATGCCACTCTTAAATAGTGAAGCAATCGACAGTTCTAACAACTATACCGTTCTACAACAACTGTTCTAACCTGCAGATCCGAAATGACAATGCACCTCTTCATATCTGCCCCTTCAAATCTCAAATTGGTTTCTACTCCGATCCAATTCCTCTTCTTCCTCGGCCTTCAAACCCGATTCCAAAGTAACCTTACTTCCTACTACATTTTCCTTGGGTTTCACAACTCCTAATTCTTCTACCAGATCCAGTAATTCTCTTTCCTGATCTGAAATTGCACTAGTAGGTAATCTATCTAACTTTTCATCTTTTGACCCACTCTTCTCTAATGTCTCTGAGGGCAACTCCAAAGATATTTGGATTCCTATGTTATCTACTTCGGGTTTTGCCTTAACATCTTGCCGAAGCTTTTCTAACTCTATTCTCACTATGTCTAATCTAATCGCAATATTGTCTTTTACTTCTAAGATCTTCCGGTCTACATGAGTTCTGAGACTAATCAACAAGACATTCAAATCTGTATCTTTTGCTTGTCTTTGCCTCGTCTCCTGCACCAACAACTTCAACTCGTGCAGTCCCGCTTCTTCAATTCGAACGCTGGCTTCTGTACTTAACATTGCGTTCACTCTAAGGACTATCTCCTTCAATGGCTCCAATCTTGTCTTTCATTCTCGTTCCCGATCTGCAAGCCATTCCTCTCTGTACATCGCCAACTCTTCTTTGAACTCGGCCTTCACCGCTTCCTTCTCTTTCTCCTTTTGTACGATTTTCTTTTCTTGATTATGAAGTAACTCTCGTAATCTCTCTTCTTCTCTATACCGCACAGACAACTCTCTTTGCTAGAGTTGCTCTTCTCCTCCATACTCTCCATCACTCTATCAAGCTCTTGTTCCTTTGATGCTACCCTCGCCATAGCATGGATAAGCTCTACTCTTGAATCAGCAAACTGCTGCTTCAAGATTTCATGCTCTGCTACATGTCTCTCTCTTGCGATGTCACTCTTCCTCGCAAGATCCTCTCGATAGCTCACTTCTCTCTTCAGGTCTTCGATTACCTGACTTCTCTCTACTGCTTCTGCTTGCAGTACTTCTCTCTCCTTCTCACCTTGGGTTATACTCCTCTTCAACTCTGAGGTCTCCTCTTCTAATCTTGCTACCACATGTAATACAGTCTTTACCTCTGGACAAGTTGACTGCATCTCCTTCTTCTTCTTCTCCAACTTCACCAACAGCAGGCATACTACCTCTTGCAGGTACTCCACTCCATCACTGGCAACTTCTTCCTCCCGTAGATAGGTCTCTCTTCTCTCCTCGTGTTCTCCTGATACTCGCCTTCTTCTCTGGAGTCTTCGTATCGGAATTGATGCCTCACTACTTGTGCTATCTTCTGCCTCTTCCTTCAGTTTACTTGGTCCTGCCTCACACTTCGCCTTACGTCTCAAGCAAACTCCTCGCTGTACTGCGATCTTCTTCTCCTCGTGCACCAATACTTTGTCTTCCAGCGCCGCATTGTCTTCGGCTTCTACTTTGGCTTGCACTTCTTCTTCGTATTCTTCAGCCGCTGGTGCCGAGGTCATTTCTCCACCGTCTGCACTGTCACTGCTAGTATCTCCGCTCTGTAGTGTTAGCTCAGGTTCCTCCTCACATTTTGAGTCCTCCGTCTTGAGCTCGGCTTTGCCTTCTGAGTCTTCATCTTCCGACTCAATCACCACCATCCCTCGCCTCGGGTTATGTTTCTGCATCTTCCAAGGTTCTTGTTTTCTTCGGCTTCTGCATGCCGAGTTCTCTTCTTCGTCGGGGTACTTACCACAACCTCCACGTTTTTTCCTATCTTTGCATAGTAGTCGTCCGTGCTCCAGATTTGGAGAATGTATTGCTGCTCCTCCGCGTCGACTTCTCTTCTCAAGTCAGGATGGAAATGAGACACCATTCTATTGCGCTCCGCCAAATTGAGCAAATTCAATGCGAGGTAGAAATGTGCTGCAAATGGTATGATGTAGTGGGGAGGCGACTTATCCCACAGATTCCACACCATCTGCCTCGTTCTCTCGTGAAAACACCTTGCCCAATTGATCGGTTCTCCTGCAAATAGCTTGTGAAAGAACACCGCTTGGTGTTTCATCACATAAGTGGTTCTCTCCGGCTTCAGGATGGCCATTAGTGCACTCACAATTCCTCTCCTCACAAAGTCTTTGTAGCTCTCAACTTTGTACCCATTCTTTGTTCTCTTTGACAAGAAGGCATCTCTCACCTCCTGCGTTTCTTGGGCTATCTCTCCTTTCCCCAAGAATGTGGCCCCCTGCTCCGAACCCGCCTCCTTCCCAAGTACGAGTCTCCAATCCGACTTTGTCCAGCGAGCCAGATTTCCTCTCTTCCCTTCTTCCTTGGGACCATCAAGACATTTACTCTCGATGATTTCTGTCATAAATCCTGGAAAACTTACGTTCCAGTTCCATGCCAAAAAGGTGATCCAAAGTCGGCTCAAGACTTTGATCCTCGCTACTACATCTAATCTCCAAATTGCATGATTTCTCACTGCGAATTCAAAGTTTTTCTTCCCTCCTCCCATCTCTTCTGATTTCTAACTGTCTCTTGATTTCTCTCTCGCAACTTCTCCCTTGCGCACTAACCCAAGTACAACTTTATTTCCCTTTCCCTGATCAACTGCAAGACGACTTCTCAACGGCAAAGGAAAATTGCTTGACATTTTGTCGTTGCAGTTTCAATTTTTATAGAGTTGCACTTCTTTGTCTTCCGTCGCTTTGAGTTTCTACCGAGAAATCACACCTCCGGCATGCACCTGTCACTATCAATCAACCTTCGCGCCTATGAGCCGCCAGTTTTGAAATGGCCCCTTCTTGAATTTCTTGCCCCGACAAAAGGTTGGTAGACTGTCTTTGCCTCAGGTTGAGCTCCCCCGATCCGAAGACAGTTTACTTCATATGGTATGCTGACAGGGCATTTCTGAGGACTTCGCCTTATGACCCAAAGTCACTTTACTTTGGGTTTCATCCCAAAGCCAATTTTCTTCGCCTTCTTTGGCCATACAGGCGCAATCCAACCTCTCTAAACACTTCTTCTCCTTTATTTTGAAAAAAAAAAATGTGGGCACCATAGTCATAAGAGGTACAATTTTGGAGATGGTTATAGTGGATACAACCAAATCAAGATTGCACCGGAGCATCAACAACTCACTACGATCACCACACCTTGGGGAACTTACATTTTTAAGGTCATGCCTTTTGGGCTTTGCAATGCTCCAGCCACATTCCAACAGTTCATGAATAAGGTATTTGAATGTTTCATTGGGAAATTTGTGAGAGACTTCATTTATGACTTTTGTGTCTATGGAAGCAATGAGGAGCACTTTGATCACCTAATCAAGGTCTTGCAATGCTTGGATGAGGCAAATGCATCACTCAACCCGGAGAAGTGCATTTTTGGATGTGAATAAGGTCTACTTTTGGAGCACGTCATATCTAAGGATGGAATAGCAGTTGATCCTGAGAAGGTGAGGAAAATCTCAAACCTTCCATTCCCTTCAAGCTTGACAAAGTTATGCCAATTCTTGGGGATGGTTGGGTACTATAGGAGGTTCATCTTCTCATTTTTCAACAAGGCCTATGCATTGACCATCTACATGAAGAAGGGTGTAGATTACATGGTGATTTTGGAGGACAAGGAAGCTCTCAAAGCTTTTGAGGAGCTCAAGCAATCCCTTGTTGTAGCTCCAATTCTTGCTAAACCTTATTGGAGTAAGCCTTTCATCCTCTACACTAATGCTTCTTATGTAGCTATAGGATGCACTCTTAGTCAATTAGACCAAGATGGGCATGATCACCCAATAGCTTATGCTAGTAGGCAGATGATTTCAGCAAAAAAGAACTACTATGTCATGGATAGAGAAGGTTGGCAGTCATCTTTGATTTCAAGAAGTTTAGACAGTACTTAATTGGAGGGAAAGCCACCATTGTCACGGATCACAAGGCTTTGAAGTAAATCTTCAACAAGCCTTATGTTGAAGGGAGACTAGCAAGGTGGATGATACTCTTGTCTGAGTATGACAGCACCATTGAGGATAGGCCAAGAAAGAAACATGCAAATGCTGATTTGTTATCTATGAGCCTATGATGGAGATGAGTCAATGGATGATTCCTTCCTGGATGAGGAACTCATGACAATCTCAATCACTCAAGAGGTTCCAATGGAGTACAAGGAGATTGTGGATTTTGTGACAAGAGGTAACTATCCAGAGGGAATGCATTCTAGGGAGAAGAAGGCCCTTGCCGCAAGATCTAGACCTTACACTATGGTGGAGGATATTCTTTTGCACCAAGGAGCAGATGGTCTACTTCAAAGAGTAGTGGGTAAGGAAGAGTCTATCCTACTTATAAAGGACTTTCATGAAGGTTTAGTGTGTGAAGGACACTTTGCATGAGAGGTGACTACTTTCAAGATTCTAGATGCAGGTTACCATTGGAGAGGGATTTTCAAGGATTGTCTTGATTATTGCAAAACTTGTCATGTTTGTCAAGCTTTTGCTAGAAAGTCTACATCCACTCCACAACTTAGATCAATTCCATTACTAGGACCTTTCGAGAAGTGGAGAATTGATTTTGTAGATCCTCTCAATAGAACCCCAAGGAAAAATTGGTACATTGTGGTAGTTAGTGATTACCTTACCAAGTGGGTTGAGGCTAGACTATTGAGTGACAAGAATGAAGATGAAGTTGGAAGATTTCTTTATGAACGCATTATCACTAGGTTTGGATGCCCTTTGGAGTTAGTTTCTAATAGAAGAAGAGAGTTTATAGGAAGCATTACTATAGCCATGCTACGACATTTCTCTATCACACATAGAGTAACTACATCCTATATGCCAAATTCCAATGGTTTGGCAGAGAGAACCAATCAGACCTTGTGCATGATGTTGGCCAAAGATGCAAAAATGGAGGGGGCTAAATATCATTAGGACAAGAGGATTCATGCAATTCTGTGGGAGTATAGGACAACCATGAAGACTTCCACCGGATATTCTCCATTTCAGTTAGTAGGGTTTAGGGTCTAGGGTTTAGCCAATCCTTGGACTATAGAACAAACCAAAACAATCCTTGGACTAAAGAAGAATCCAAAAAAAAAGGCTTGCGGGCCCAAGAGTTCTCAACTCTTTCCTCAAAGCTAAACACCTATGAACAATACCAAGTCAACACATTAGAATCCAAAATAGTGGTGCTCATCTTTTCCTCTTCCTCTAAAGTGAGGTCCACTCTATCTTAGCTATGACTAACTTTAGCTAACCATGACTTATGTAGAACCATTCTTTATCTCTATATAAATAATATACCAAGCTAAATATCACAATATCACACACATGCACAAATAGGTGTTTGTCATACCATTTGTAGTTCCGCATCTAGCTGCTCGGACATTGGAGTTCCAGTGATAGTAGTTAGAGTTATTCTAGCAGTTTCTCAGGGACTACTTTCCGACAGTCTGATTTGGTGTTCAGGGTACTGACTTCACGGTGGGGTCCACCGTCACTTTGCACCGTTTGCACTGTCGAGTATGCCGTCAGCGGGACCGTTAGGGTTTCAGTGCTAGCTCGAGTCTAGGGAGTATAGTTTTGGAGTGAGCTCTAGAGAGCTCACTTCTTTGATGTTGAGCCTTCGAGTTCTTGGCTATGGTGGACAGAGGCCGGTGAGCGTCACGTGGATTCTCTATGCTTGAGTGGGTGTGGCTTGACTGTAATCAGTGCCCAATTGTTGGCAGTTTATAGAGTGATAGATCAAGTACTGATCTGAGTTGAGTTGAGTTGAAAGTGTTAAGCAATCTGATTACATCAGAAAAGTGAAGGCAGGGGGAAATCGGGTGCAAGATCATTGAGTGTTGGTGGTATCTCCAAGCTCGGTGGATCGTGGTAGCTCAATTCAAGTTCTGTGTTTCCCTAGTGTGCAGAAGCTCGTTCAAGTGATTCAGATTTGGCAGTTAGGCGGACGGTGTGCGGAAGCGCTGGCTAAATTTCAAGCAAAGAAGGAGCAATTTTTGGCCAGTGTTGTGATTTTGAGCTTAGAAGGTGAAGGCATGACCAATTTGCTGCGAGTTGGGCTCAAAAAGTGAAATTGAAGGTGGAGTTGGGAAGCTCTTCTCATGAAATTGTGATTTGGAAAAACCCGTTTTGTCAATTTGGGTCGAGGCATAGGGCTGTGGGCTATGAGAGGCTACGAAGGCCTAGAAGGGCCAGCTTGCTAGCGTGAGACTAGCTAGTTTAGAGTAGATCTTGGTCATTGGTTGGAAAAATCTGCCTTTCTTGCTAGATTGTGCGCGACAGGGTTTGACCCCTAGATCTCTTGTTCCTAGACTAGTGCACTAGCCAACTGGTCCACCCTCACTTGTTGTCATAGTGATTGTGCCACTGTTATCTATACACATGTAGCTTTGGCTAGGAAAGGCAGTTTGATCCCATTCTTGGTGATCCTGGTAGCTTAGGACTTAGATACAAACACTCTTTTATGTCAAATGCCAAATGGTGGCAGAGTCAGTCCCTTGTTGTGTTATGAGATGGAGGTTTTTTGTTTAGATTTCTTATGATTGGATCCTCTCCCTTCTCTGCTTCCTGTTTGTGCACCACGTTTGTGTGAGGTGCCTTGAGTTTTGAGCGTTGGTGCTCTGGTGTGCTCTCGGTGGTGAGGCTGGAGTGATGACCAGTCAGACTACCTTTGTTTCTCTCCGGTGAGGCAGGAAGTGATGACCTGCAGACCGTGAGAGTGCGTGTTATGATGGCAGGTTACATGTTGCCCTTTCCCCTAGTGTAGTTATCTTGGTTCGAGTTACATTAATGGGTGGTGCTTAGTTAGTATTGGCACTTGGTGGTGTTGGCACTTTGGTGGGGTACTTGCGGTTGCGACTTGCGGTTGCAGTTGGTGGTTGCAGTTGGTGGTTCGGGTTTGTTGTTGCAGTTACTTGGTCACGACGGAGTTCTTTGGAGATTCCAGAGGAGTTAGCCCTGTAGTACGCAGTGGGTCTACTCGGAGTGGTGCTTGGTATCAACCTGTATCTTAGGTCCCAGTAAGGGAGGAGATTGACTCTGAGTTGGAGTTTGACATAGGAGCTGATTCAATTGAGAGTGCACTTGGTGTCTCCACACCGTTGTTGTGGGACATGGACGAGATTTATGGGGCCTCCAAAGGCCCTAGGTGTTACTCTGGTACAGTGGGTACCATTGAGCTGGATGACTTCATCCAGGAGTTTGATAGTTGGTGTGATTTGCAGCAAATGCGGAACCCGACTTTGTTCACGCCCTTCATGGCATGGAAGGGGTTGTTTCAGCACTTGGAGGGTCCGCCGATGGATGATTACCATGAGTTCAGGAGAGCTCATTTGGAGGAGATTGAGTTATGGAGACAGTATTGGTCTCCACACTATGTCTCTATCACTTCATCCTTGGTGGCCAGGAGTAGATCGGCTATACCCACGAGTTCTAGCTCAAGTAGTGTGGGTGGAGCTAGTGGAGGTGCTCTAGCTGGAGATAGTGCTACTACGAGTGGAGGTACCGCTGCAGGAGGTACCGGGGTTTAATCCCATCGTGGAGTTCTTCTTACGTTTGAGGCAGAACTACCAGGGAGTATGGACTGACAAGCTGAGGAGCTTGCAGGAGTTCCAGCAGAAGACTGGAGAGAGCCTACGTGAGGCATACACTCGCATGAGGCGGCTGATCAGTTTCACTCAGGGAGTTACTGAGGCCCAGGCAGTCCAGTTTTGGTATGGGATACTGGACAGGGAGTTGCAACATAGAGTTTGTGATGCTACGTTGTTGCAGGCTACTTCGCCTACTTTGGCAGTAATCTTTGGTTTGGTTGAGCATATTGAGCTCAACATGGTGGAGGAGAGAGTGGTGACATCAAGATTTGGTAGGGAGACCTCATCCACGGCTGTGACTTCTTCTAGAGTGCAGCAGAGTGCACCACGCCCACTTGGTTTTCAAGGACAGGGTGGACAGCCCAAATCCTATGGAGCGAATGGAGGGCCTAGTGGAGTTAGACCCTTACCCTCATTTTTGGGTCAGCAGCAGCTAGGGAGTGCTAGTGTTGCTTGTTGGACTTGGGGTGGACCTCACCATAGGAGAGAGTGTACTCAGGGCAGCAGACCCGATACCTCTACTGCATCACAGCCAGCACAAAGGCAGTGTGAGCATTGCCACAGATTTGGTCACACTAGTGACCGGTGTTTTGACCTACACCCGAAGTTGCGGAGTGGTAGGGCTGCTATGGAAGGTAGTAGACGAGCTCCTGTTCATGGAGGACGAGGTGGTAGAGGTGGTGGTAGAGGATCTACACCTAGTAGGGGTGTTGTACCTGCTCTTACTTCTGACACAACTATGGCTACTTGGATTGAGCAGTTGGAGCAGAGATTAGCTAGTATGGCTATTGCTCAGAGGAGATCAGATTTGGGTGCTGAGGCTTCCACCTCATATGCTGGTGATAGAGATGCTTTGGACTTCATGTGCGGAGCAGCACAGGTGGATGCATTTGCAGTAGTGACTAGGAGTGCAGTATGTGCTCTAAAGCCTAGAGGAGCATCAGTGGAGTTGGACCCACAGAGAGGAGAGGTTGGGAGACAGGTCAGACTTCCCCAGTCTTTCATGCTATCTGAGGCATTGCAGACAACATCCATGGTTCCTAGACGTCCCAGTGCAGGTGTGGTAGGTGGTGATGGAGTACATGATGGACTACCTACTAGTCAACCACCTTCTACTACACAGACTGAGTCTAGCATGATGTTGGGGGCGGCTCAGCTGATTATGCCGCATCCTTTGTTTTCAGCCAGTGACATGTTAACATTGGGAGTTGACCCAGCCCCAGTGTTCTGGTTGGCTGCCACGTTGTGTGAGAGTAGGGATAGTGCAGTTCCTACTACTAGAGCAGAGGTGGTTGGTAGTGGAGCTGCCTTGGTTGAGGAGCATGGGATCCGTTCAGCGACCTGTGGTTTATGGCAGGCAGCAACGGCTAGACTGGAAGAGTTACCAGCTAGACCAGCCTTTGAGAGAGCACGGTTTACACCTGGTGTTGTCCTATTGGATAACCAGAGGGGGATTTTTTTTTTGGTGGGACCTTAAGGAAGGTCTATACACCACAGAGAGTCTTGTTAGACTTTGTTGCGCAGCCCCTTATGTTGGGGAAAGCTACAATTGTCGGTCTGGAGTTACGGAGGACCGATGTGGAGAGGTGTCCATTTCAGATCTAGACATCTCTAGGTGGTGGTTTGACACAATACATCACACATGGAGAGCTTGTTGTCCAGGTTCAGCTTGGTCATCTGACTGATAGCTTGGTGGGAGGAGCTCAGGCTATTGCGACGATAGCTAATTCATATGATGTGCTAGTTGGGGGAGCAGTGTTATACCCTATGGGTTTCAACATTGACTCTTGGGAGGAGACAGCCTCTTAAAGACCTGGTTGGCAGTCTGGTGAGGGACGGGTATGTCACCTACCAGTACGGCTCAGTAGTGGCAGTCTTGGCTCACTACAGTCCGGGACCATGGTAGCATCAGTTTTAGCTTTCAGCGGTGCAATCACTTGGCCTAGTAACTTGTTGGAGGGGAATGCCCATGCAGAGGATACTCCAGTACCAGAGGAGATCACTCGGCTTTGGAGTACAAGTGGGATTGTTCCATCCACCTTGGATGTTCCATTGTGGAGTTCAGAGGAGGCATTGCAGCAGCATGCAGATCAGTTGGTGCAACAGGCTTGGAGTGGAGCCTTTGTACCATCCGGAGATGAGTGTGAGGATGAGCCTCCAGAGGTGATTGCTTTGACACCTCTGGATACCACACTCATTGCTTGGGAGTATCTAGTAGACGGGATATGCCTATTGGAGTTGTTTGGTGGGATCAGCACCGGACTAGCTGCGGTGTTACAGGCGGGTATACGAGTACGGAGGTACTGGTACTTGTATGTAGAGAGAGATGAGACTGCTAGGCAAGTCTACATCATGTGGCACACTTGGTCTATTGGTATCCGGAGTTATTACCAATGTCAGCAGTCAGAGGTTACCAGAAGGCCTTACCAGGAGACATTTCCTTACTGGGGGCGCATGACCTAGAGAGACATGGGCCTATTCACTTGGTGATTTCTGGATGGCCATGTTAGGGACATACACGTGTGGGCCGCGGTTTGGGTCTTCAGGATCCTTGTTCTGGTGTGTTTTGGGAGATGTTACGGATACTACGACATCTCTTAGTTCATCAGTCTGTTTCTCCAGCTTACCTTTTGGAGAACGTTCCGTTGATGGGTGATTCTTGCACTAGAGTGGTGGCGAGTACACATCAGGTCCATTTGTGGATGGGACCCGCTGTATTGTTAGATGCCGCCAGAGTGGGATCACGGGCTCATCGTCTTTGTCTTTGGTGGATGAACCTCTTACCCAGAGAGGTTCTACAGCGTAGTTGTGATGGGATTCAGCGACTAGATCACATTCTTGTTGATGATATCTTGGATGTTGGGCGTCAGTCTCAGACAGTGGTAGTGGTTGATAGGTCACCTATGGCAGTGGTGAACCTAGTTGGACAGCCTAGGACTGCATTTCCCACACTCATAAGTTTCCCAGGCTCTCATGCTTTTTGAGAGAGAGGACTTGGACTTGTTTGGGACTCACAGTTACAGCAGTTGGTAGAGCCCAATGCTAATGAGAGAGAGCGGGTGATGGGTTTTCGCACCAGTATTACCGCTATTCTAGCAGTGTCAGATGCATCTAGGCGTCAGGTGTTAGGTTAGGCTATGGACCTGAACTGTTTGACCTAGATTGTGAGCCTTGGCTTGGCAGAGCAGCGTAGGATGCGCTTGATAGGCATCACCACTTGGACACTTGTGAGCCCTGTGCCTATCAAGACGATTCAGGCACATGCTAGGGGTGATGGACCAAGTGGACTGGGTATTCTTGGGACACATCCAGTAGCTACTAGGGAGAGTGGTCTACTTGGAGTCCATCTAGGTGAGCGTGAGCTACTTGGATTACACCCTTGGTCCACATGGGATGCAGCTAGAGGACATGTGGAGCTTGCAGCCAGAGTGGAGGGAGTTTTTCACACAGAGGTTGGGACCTCTAGTGGTCGGGAGCATGACACTATTGCTCCCAAGGGCCCAGTGTAGAAGCCAGTAAGTATGTCTTCCACTCCTACTACAGTTACAGAGGATACTTGGGAGCCAGATCTTGGACCCAAGCTTATTGGAGAGGACGGAGGGTTTGGAGGTTCTTGAGGAGTCACCCAAGTTGTTTTGCCTTTAGTATGAAGGATTTGGGTGCTCTAAAGGAACCTGGTATACGGATTGAGCTGACTAGCGACACACTAATTTTCCAACATCCTTATCAATATAGTGATGTGGAGAGGACATTGATTCAGAGCCGGAGTAGTGACCTTTTTGAGGCTGGTTTGGTGGAGATTTCACATGGAGAGTATGCATCAGCGACAGTGATGCTAGCCAAGAAGGATATGCATGGCAACTATACAGATAGGCGGATGTGTGGAGATTACCGTCCTATCAACCGACAGACCAGGGCTGATCGGTATGCCATGCCTACACCGGAGGAGATTTTTGATGCGAGTGGGCATGCAAAGGTCTTCAGTACTTTGGATCTTTGAGCGGGATATCATCAGTTGCCAATCAAGGAGGAGGATAAGTCCAAGACAGCATTTTGGGCTATTGATCCTCATGGCAAGGATGTGTTATATCAGTGGAGGTTCTTACCATTTGGGTTGAAGAATGCTCCCGCTGAGTTCCAGAGGGTCATGGATAGGATCCTAGCTAGATTGGATTTTGCTTGGTGCTATATTGATGACATTTTGGTTTATAGCACTACTGTGGAGCAGCATGAGAGACATTTGTTGGAGGTGTTTGAGAGGTTGAGATCTCATGGACTCAAATGACATCCTGGGAAGTGTAGGTTCTTCCATGAGCAGGTTGAGTATTTGGGTCACACTATCTATCCCGGAGGACTTGGTGTCCAGCAGACCAAGGTGGAGGCTATTGCACGTATTCCTTGGCCTACGGATGTGAGCAGAGTGCAAGCATTCCTTGGGTTGGCGACCTTCTATCGCCGCTATGTTAGAGGATTTAGTGCCATTGCCAAGGCCTTGACGAAGCTGACCAAGCTTACACAAGAGTGGTGTTGTGGAGATGAGCAGGAGAGAACTTTTGTAGAGCTCAAGGAGAGGTTGACATCTGCTCCTATTTTGAGGAGACCGATCAGGGGATGACCATTTCAGGTTCACACTGATTGGAGTAAGTTGGGGCTTGGAGCGGTGCTCACCTAACATGATGATGAGGAGAAGGAGTTTGTGGTGGCTTATGCTAGTCGCTCCAACAATTCAGCAGAGGTGAAGTATAGTTCATATGAGGGAGAGTGCTTGGCAGTAGTTTGAGCAATAGCACATTTCCAATGTTACCTATTTGGTAACCCCTTCACTCTCATCACTGATCATCAGTCGCTGAAGTGGTTGATGGAGTCCAACAAGCTTTCAGGGAAGCTTGCACGATGGGCTCTGATTTTACAGGAGTATGATTTCATGGTTGTTCACAGACCTGGAGTGGTGAACCGTGATGCAGATAGGTTGAGTAGAAACCCATGTCCCAGCCAGCAGGATCAGACCGGAGCACGTTGGCATGGTGAGACAGATGAGGAGATGGTGCCAGGTTGGCATGCATCGGCCTTTCTGTGTATATTTGTAGAGGCTTTGGTGGTATCTCTCTCAACCCATACAAGTGGAGTTATTGAGGTCATAGATCCAGAGAGTGAAGATATCAATACAGTTCAGCAAGACATTCATGATGATGTCTTAGTGATAGACTATCTTTGCACTAGTGTTGTGGGTGGCACAATTGGGGCCAAGGAGAGAGACCGTGTTCTTCAGCGAGCCAGACGGTTCAGATTGGAGGGTAGACACATTTTGCGTGTATGGGAGGATGGTAGAGTGCGAGTAGTACCACTTCCATCACAGAGACCATAGTTGGTCCGTCATGCGCATGAGGAGCTAGGACATTTTGGAGTAAAGCGTACATATAGCTTACTCCAGAGTCATTATTGGTAGCGCGGTATGCAGACCGAGGTGCAGCAGTTTGTTGCCAGATGTATGGTTTGTGACCGAGTTAGAGCATCATTCTATGCTCCTACACCACATTTACACCCATTACCTATCATGGGATTGGATTACCGTTGGAGTTTGGACTTCACCGGACCTTTACCGCTAATTGTGAGACATCATCGGTATGTTTTGGTGATGGTGGAGCACTTCTCCAAGTGGATTGAGTTGGTGGCACTTCCTAACAAGTCTAGTGAAGGGACAGCTTACTCGTTCCTGGATTGAGTTCTTAGTCATTTTGGTGCACCAGCTGAGGTTTTGACTGATCTGGGTATAGAGTTCTTGGGAGAGTTTCAGGTCTTGTGTGACAAGGCTTTGATTGATCATCGTACTACATCTTGAGATCACCTTGAGGCAGATGGCTTAGCAGAGAGAGTGGTTCAGACGGTGAAGAGAGGATTGCAAAAGTATGGATTGCAGAGAGGCCACTTGGGAGATTGGGATCTCCAGTTACCTTGGTTGGCCATGGGCTATCGGTTCAGCCGGCAAGCCTCCTTAGCATCCTTCTCTCCATGCTTTCTACTCTATGGATGCGATCCAGATTTACCTACAGCCATTCGTCAAGATGCTACTGTAGTTTTGGACTTGGATGACCTCGATGTATGGATGAGTGCATGTTCTCAGCGGGCAGAGATCTTTTGGGGAGTGATGCCGATGGTCTTTGAGAACTTGGCAATTGCTCAGGATAGAGATACTTTCCGCTATGCTACCATTCGAGGAGGACATTATAGACCCTTGATCTGTCAATTTCATCCAGGCGACTATGTATATCTACAGCAAACAACACCGACGACACTTGATGTTTCTATAGGCCGCACTATCTTGAGAGTGCGTGAGGTTTTTCTATCTGGAGTCCTTGTGTTAGAAGGACATGATGGTGTTGTTTGGAAGGATCATGTGCGCAATTGTGCGCCATGCTACCTCCCAAACATTGATGGTACTATGGACCCAAGCTTGGCACTTGTACGTGTAGGCTTGAGGTGTATGTTATGTGGCTCTTCTCGTGGAGCTGCTACTATGTTAGTGTGTGATAGCTGTTTGAGAGGATGGCATATGGCATGTATGACTCCTCCCATCATGGTGGTTCCTCAAGGACAGTGGTTATGTCCTAGATGTACTTGACCTATAGCTAGTTCATTCTTTATATGGTATAGATTGCGGACAGGCGACTAACGAGGGGGCTCCATAGCACCCGGCCTCCTGATCTTTGCCCATTAGAGGGTATACCATATACTTAGAGTAGATGGCTATCAGGAATTAGAGGGACCTAACCGCGAGCTAGGGGGGCGATTGTGGCACTTTAGAGTCTATGTATGACTTATGTGTGAGTTGTGCTTCCATAGTGTATGATGTTGACAGCGATGTATGTTGTGTAGCGATGTATATATGAACGACAACTGTCACGCCATTTGTAGTTCCGCATCTAGCTGCTCGGACACAGAAGTTCTAGTGATAGTAGTTAGAGTTATTCTAGCAGTTTCTCAGGGACTACTTTCCGACAGTCTGATTTGGTGTTTGGGGTACTGACTTCACGGTGGGGCCCACCGTCACTTTGCACCGTTTGCATCATCAAATGTGCCGTCAGTGGGACCATTAGGGTTTCAGTGCTAGCTCGAGTCCAGGGGGTATAGTTTCTCAACATATAGCTGATGTTGAGCCTTCAAGTTCCTGGCTATGGTGGACAGAGGCCGGCGAGCGTCACCTGGATTCTCTATGCTTGAGTGGGTGTGGCTTGGCTGTAATCAGTGCCCAGTTGTTGGCAATTTATAGAGTGACAGATCAAGTACTGATCTGAGTTGAGTTGAGTTGAAAGTGGAAGCAATCTGATTATTGTGGCACTTTAGAGTCTATGTTTGACTTATGTGTGAGTTGTGCTTCCATAGTGTATGATGTTGACAGCGATGTATGTTGTGTAGCGATGTATATACGCACGACATGTTACATTTACCCCCGGACTAAGTTTTCACTTTGTCCTCAAAGTGAAGATCTCTCTACCTTCTATGATACATCTTCAACTTATCATGGTTTCTCCTATCAAAGTGTCTTCCTCCCAACTTCTTCATGAATAAAGACTTGAATGCATGTTCTAATTAGGACAAAGACTTGAATGCCTTACTAATTAGTCTCAGAACTCGTGTAGATAGAAAGATATTGGAGGTAGAAGACAATATCACAATCAAATTAGACTTAGTCAAGAGATAGATAAAATTTGGAAGGATGTCAAAGCAAAACCCAAAGTAGATGAAGTAGGAGTGCAAATGTCTTCGGAGTTACCATTGGAGACATTGGAGAAGAGTGGGTCAGGAGATAAGGAGTTAGAAAGATTACCCACTAGTGGAATTTCAGATCACAAAAGAGAACTAACAGATTTGGTAGAGGAATTAGGAGTTGTGAAACCCGAGGATAGAGAAGTAGTGAGTGAAGTTACTTTGGGTTCGGGTTTGAAAGCTGAAGAAGAAGTAGACATCGGATTGGAGTAGTAACAATTTTGAGATAAGAAGAGGCAAACATGAAGAGGTGCATTGTCATTTTGGATCTGCAAGTTTGTAGAGTTGTTAGGAAACGGTATTTTGTTAAAATTGTTGGTTGCTTCACTATTTAATAGTGGCATTTGCAAGAAATTGTTGTTTAGTGCTCATAATTTCTGAGAATAGCTAAAGCAAAGTGTTGTAAAGCAATGCTCTTTGCTTGAGCTTGATTCCGAGTATCAACTTTGTCTTTGTGTTTGTGAGTGTTGGGAGAAATTTGAAGTGCAAGTCAATGTGCTTGTTGGATGTTGGATTCCGCAGCCTTGATCTTCATTCTATGTGTTTGATCTTGAGTGAAGTGCAATCGAAGCAATGCCTTGACAGATCTGAGAGGAATTGTAGTGTTGGTAGTATTCTGCATTTGTGAGTGCAGTGCAAAGTTGATGTGAAACAATTTTGATCAAGGAAGTTGTGCTTTCAGTGGAGGGGTGGAACACAATTCTGAGGCAAAGTCATTTTGCAGTGAAGTGCCATTTTCAGGAGAGCCTGAATCATCACAATCAAGATTGTTTGGAAAGAATTGAAGGTGTTGTGATTAAGGAGTGTGAATTTGTGATAAGACTACAAGTCACTGCTTGTTACTCTCTTTTGGGTGTGGTTTCTACCCGAGAGACTAAAGATGAACTCAAGAAGAACTACATTGTTACTGTTTGACTTTGTATTTGGATATTTCTGACCAGGATCTCTGTGGGAACAAACTTTACTTACCTGATTACTGCAAAAGTGATATTTGTTGGGTTGTCACAAATCTACCCTAGGGAGCACAAAAGGTTTAGGTTGCTCCAAGATTTCTATAGCAACATCAAACCCTAGAGTGCATATTAATCCAACTCTCATGGATAGTTTATCCATAAGTTGACAAATTATCTCTATGACTAATCTTGAGAACTAGTTGATGAAGGTGGTAGTATTTCTATAGCTAAACAAAGGCTCTCTCCAAGATCACCAAAGTCTCCAAATGTGCTTTTACTCCACTACACTCACGTCCTTTTGGAAGTCCTTCCACTCCACAACCCTCACACAACTCCTTGGTCTTAGATCTTCTCCCTTCTAATCTTGGTGAAGAAGGTCCAACATGCAAACCCAAGTCAAGTAAGCCTCTCTTTTCTCTCAATCTCTTGCTTTCAAACATAAATGGACATGAACTTGCCTTATGTCCCTTCTCTCCATATAAAAAGCACTTAGACTCACTCTTTCCTCCAAGTGGTGTAGTGTGGTGCCCACATTTTTTTTTCTTTTTGTTGTGTTAGTGTTTTGAGGAAGAAGTGAGTAAGAAAGCTACATTACAAAGAAAAGAATGGACAGGTGTGTCTTTGGAGTAAACAAAAAGAAGTTGACTTTGGGACGGAAAATGGAAGTACTAGGAAGGGGGGGTACAAAGAGACAAGTCCAAAGACATTGTCTTTGGATTGGACAGCGAGGGCCAATACAAAGACGGTGTAACAACCTCTCTATGTGGCAAGAAAGTACACTTCAAAAATGGCGGAGGTAGAAGAAGCATGTCGTGACAATGACAGGAAACAAACATGCAGAAGAAAGGGGAGTCAATTTTGAATTGATTGAAGAATGATTGCACTTTGGGGTAATATAAAATTGTGACTGCACAAGGGGAAATCGAATATGTCAAGTAGATTTCTTGTCCCTCTGAGTAGTCATCCTACAGTAATGCGTGTCAAGAAGCCGATTGAGAATGAAATTTCTAAAGTCTAGAAGGTGCATGATCACATCAATACCCATTGATTCAGGTTCCAGCATGAACGTCAAGACCAAAGACATTGCAAATCAGTTAGGGTACCATACATTTGAGCCATACATATGGTGTTGGCTCAAATGTCTGCAATGTCTTCACCCTGAGTCTTGAAATTTGCAGACCAAACCAAGAGATGGCCATTGGGCATGCTGTCAAATATTACCACAATCATTGGAAGGGTGCCCTTCAAGTTGAATTACATTGTGTTGCAACCTGTGACTAAAACTGGTTACCCACTGTTGATTGGAAGACCTTGGTTGTATAGTGCCCAAGTTGTCATGGATTGGCACCAGCAGAAGTTGCAGTTTAAGGACATTTCATCCGAAGACTAGAAACTAGTGATCGTGAGTTAGATGAAGGTTCCCCATCTTGGAGAAACAAGTTTGTCCAAAGATGAGGATGAATCCAAAGACTCATTGTCTTTTTCCTCAAAAGATTCTAAAGATGAAGTACAAGTCAATTACTTGGAATGTTACGAGGTGGACGTCGAAGACAAAGATCTTTATGACCTTGCCTTGGATGAATATGACTTGGAGGAAGGGGGTTTGATGGCAGCATGACTCGGATTGAGCCGAGTTAGTCATGTTGAAGGAGTCATCAACCCCGATGACTATCAAGATGTTGTTTTAACTGAAGGAAATTTTTTGAAAGTTTCAAAGACTTTGGAAGAGTTGGTAGAATACACTACCCGATTTATAGAATTCTAGGATGTATTCACTTGGTCTATTGATCAAATGACAGGTATTCCACAAGAATTTGGAGAACACCAAATTGATCTGGTTGAAGGTGCAATTCTAGTGTTGTAAGGAAAATAATCTATGTGAACCATTGGTGCATTTGGTGGGAGAGTTTTGTTGACTTTATGTTTTAGTGACTTTGGTATTTTGTTATGTTGTTGTATCTTGGGAATATCTTTCATGTCATTGTAAACTCAGAAGTTATTGTGTGTTGCCATAAACTTGGGGAAGTTTCAAGGGTTGAGTAAACTCAGAAGTCCTTTTATGTTTCAAGAGCTCAAAGGATTTGAAAACTGATGCATGAGCTATGGAGTTTCTTTGTGCTACACCAACTCAGGGCTTAAATTTATGTTACATGAGCTCGGGATTTTGTTTATGTTACTGGATTTTGGGAGTATATCAGTTTAGTGCCATTTGAGCAAATAAGCCCTATGAGAGTGTTTCATTCATTAATTTTGAGCAAAAGGCTCTAGAGAGTTTATTTGGAACACTTTGAACAAAAGAGTTGTTTTGGGATTTTCCATGTTGAGTAGTGACAAAGTGGCTTAAGAAGGTTTTTTTTGAATGGATAGAGGCTGAAGAAAAATGCCTTGAAAGGGTTTGGTGGTGAAAGGGCCAAAGTTTGGAGGGACAGTGAAAGTGAAAGGAGAAGACAGTGAAGTATCGAAGGGATTTGTTTTTGGGGAAAACAGCCAGGTTTCAAAAGAAGACAAGAGAAACAACCAGGTTTCGGGAGAAGATAGGAGAAACAGCCAGGTTTCAGAAGAAGACATGAGAAACAGCCAGGTTTTGGGAGAGAGACAGAGGAGGGCCAAAGAGGGTTGTTCAAAGAGACATGGAAGTATCGACGGTTTTTTGGTTTTGGGAAGAACCGAGAGGTAATGAGAGGAATTGGAGTGACAAAGAAGTATCAAAAGGTTTTTCTCTTGAAGGATGGAGAAGGATCGATGGAGTTTTGAGGGACAGGGAATGATCAAAGGACTGGGTGAAGGATAGGCAGGGTTCTATGGAAGATATGAACCAAGGAGTCTTGTTCATTCACAATTTGAGAGGGTTTCTATGTGTTCGGGGCCTATGGTGTGTGGCCTTGGTGGCTCTAGGAATGGAATAAATCAAGGAATGTGGTAGGGACATTGAAAGTAAAAGGAGAAGACGGTGTGAAGTATCAAAGGGGTTTTGGGGTGACAAGGAAGGATCAAGAAGAGAAGGAAATGAGAAGGATAGAAAAGGGATAGGAGGAAATCAAAGTGACAAGGAAGGATCCAAGGAACTCAAGGTGACATGGAAGGTTTGAAGGGACTTAAAGAGACAGGAAAGGACAGTAATTGAGGAGTGTGGTAAGGACAGAGGCAGGAAGAATTGGGAATCAAGAGCAGAAGGTCTTAGAGAGAACAAAGGACACAGAAAATTTGGGAACCAAGAGAAGGATTTTATGAGAGGACAAGTAGTATCAAAAGGAGAAAAAGGAAGAGGAATCGAGAGGACAAGAGAAGTATCGAAAGGAGAGGAAGAGAAGAATTGAAGGGAAAGACAGAAAAGGTATGCGGGAGAACAAAAATCAGGAGAAAGGTCTTTGGGAGGATAAAGGCAGGAAGAATTGGGAATCAAGAGGAGAAGGTCTTCAAGAGAACAAAGGACAGGAAAAATTGGAAACCAGAAGAAGGATTTTATGAGAGGACAAGTAGTATCAAAAGGAGAAGAAGGAAAGAAATCACAACAAAAGACATGAAAGGTATTCGGGAGAACAAAAATCAGGAGAAAGGTCTTTGGGAGGATAGAGGCAGGAAGAATTAGGAATCAAGAGGAGAAGGTCTTCAAGAGAACAAAGGATAGTGAAAAATTAGAAACCAAGAGATTTATTTTCTGAGAAGACAAGTAGTATAGAAAGGAGAGAGAAGAGTTTGGAAATTGAAAGGGAAATCCAAAGAGGGTTTTTGAGAGACAAGAAATAGAGGATAGTGTTCATGAAAGGAAAAGAAGACAGGAAGGGTATCAAAAGGAGAGAGGCTAGTAGGAAAAGAAGGTAAGAGAAATAGGAGAAGGATTTCAATGGACCAAAGGGCTGGACAAATTGGAGAATGGGAAGGAGTTCTTTTGAGGGTAACAAGATTGAAATCAAACAAAGCAGTAGAAAAAAGAAATTGACAGGAGTGAAATCAAACAGAGCAGTTAAAACCAGAAAATAGCAGAAGTGAAATCGAACAAAGCATAAAGGGAGAAACAAGAAAGGTAGGAGAAACAGAGAAAATAGAAAACAAGAGAAGGATTTTTGATAGAACAAAGGACTGGAAAAGTTGGAAGACTCAAAGGAGATGCAAAAGAGAGACAAGATGGATGTTTTAAGAGGAAGATTGGGTTGAGAGAAAGATAAATCCTTGACAATGGATGACTTGGGCTGTCTAGAACAGAGTAGAGAAAAATTTGGAAGAGCAAAGACTTGATGTTTGTGTGAGAAGAGTTAACTTCAAAGGAGAGGCAAGGCCTAGCTGTACGAAGGAGTAGGGGTTTGAAGAAGGAAGAATGTGGCTTGGATTACAAGGGATCAAGGGCCTGAAAAGGAACATAGAGGAAAAATCCCCAAAGGAGTGAGGGCTAGCTGCCTAGACAAAGAGGTAAGAGAGGATAGAGTTTTGAGAGAAGAGAAAGAAGAGATAAAAGAGAGTAGTTGCTATGTATGCAAACCAAGATGGGTTTCCCATCACACAAGGGGTTGGAGATAGAGTTCTAACTAGAGGAACTTTTCAAAGAGATAAAGAAGTGCTTGGCAAGGAGGGAGAAACATTCTTCTAGTCAATTTTCATATTTTAGAGCAATGTAACATTACACCATATAGAGGTCCGTCAAGGTGTCACATTCAGCAAATTGTGAGCATGTTGAGGATCAAACATACAAACTGACTACAATGCCTATTGAGAATCTTCATCAAGTGAAAACATAAGAGAAGGATAAGTACACAAACAATTAGGAAATGATGGGTAGCTACAAAACCTCTTCAATTATTCACCAACTGCTTTGATTGAATGATAAAGTAATTTGGGTGTTGAACTTAAATAGTCAAGTGACCTGGGAGTTATAAAATTAATAACCTATTTAATGACCAAGACCCAAGATGGGTACTAAAGACTCAAGACCAAGATTGGTAATGATTACTCAACTATTTCTTTCTTTCTATTACATGAATGATCCAAATACTAACGTATATGAATGATCCAAATAAGGTCATTATCTAACTAGTAAAGAAATAAACACCAGTATGGGGGTCCTACTATTGGCCTACGTGGATGAGAGGCAAGAAAGAATTGTTTTTTAGGCTCTAGTTTAGTTCATGCACTAAGTCTTCTACAGCTATCCATAACTATTCTATCTTTTTCCATTTTTATCAATGCTAGTGTTAAATTTTCCTAATGTCTATAAAATTTCAATCAGTTTCTTACTTTAATACCTAATACTATCCTTTTGATGTTCTCATCTTCTTTTGGCTGCATTAAATTTTTCTTTACACGTTTTAGTTCATGGATTGCAACAATGGTAGAGCTTGATTCTATAAACTCCTTGATAAGGTTGAATACTATGTTGAACAAACTCTTCAAACTCTTTCACCATTTCTCTGGCTCTAATCTCTTCACCACCAAGTGCATCATCACTTCACCTTCTTGACATAATTACTTGATGAAATCTGGTTCTTTGAGTGCAATAGCTTTAAATTCTCATTCTTCTCTTGGTTCAGACATATTATGGCCTTTCAAAGCTCTTGTGCAATTCTACTACCTTTTGTTGTAGGATTTCCACCTCCTTTTGATAGTCTAGGAATTGAATGGTAGTCTCTCTTTAGTGGATCATGATTCCTTCTCATAATTCCTTTTTTATTTGACCCATCAATTCCATGTTTGTTGTTAATTGGGTCACTTGGGTTTGCAATTTTTGGACTATTTTTTCAGCCTTGGTCTTCTCCTCTATCAAATTTTTTCTCACCTGCTCCAATTCCCATTATAATCTCTCAATTTGGTGAAGGTACTCACTGTCAAGGATTTTAGACTTCTTCCAAGATTGTCTAGATCTCTCTTCACTTCCATAACCTCAACTTCACATTTTGCTCTCTTTACTATGAAGAAATCTGAAGATTGTATTGCTCTTTCTCCAATGCTTTCACCAATAGGTCTTTGTCTCCACTTGCTCCCTTTGATATTTCTAATGCTTCCTTTAAAGCAAAATATTGGGTGCATTGCTTTCTTCGCTCCTCCCACAAATACAAAATTTCACTTTTGAGATATTTCTCCTCCGTCTTATAATTCTCTAACTGGGCATACATAGTAGACACCATCAAAATCATACCCACACACATTTAGATAATTTCTCTCATATATAACATAGTATATGTCCTGGTCAACAATAATAACATCAAGATATTTCCAACATACCACACTTCATGCATTGTCCTTAATACTTTCCTCTCTTCTGGTGCACAACTTCCATACTTGTACTTTAAACTCCCTTAGATGACATGGATATGCATTCAGGTTTAGGTTCAATGTCTCTTGAGGCCTTAACATTCTAATTGGAAGCTTGAGGGTAAGGACACTTTTACATTTATATTGGAGACATAATCATTTGTAATATAATTTTATCAAAAGGGAAATGTTTCTTACTGGAGTACATCCTTGGGTACAAACATATGGTTTCTCTCATCAACATTTCTTTCTAGTTTTGTAGACGCTATGTTCCACATTGAACATAGTATGACAAGTCAATGTTGTTGCTTTCTTGACTACCTTTCTATAATTGTAAGATTGAAACAATTCACCAGTTTCACAAATCCAATACAAACTGAACAGCCAAACACGTGCAAAAGGAAAATAACCTTTAAACTATAGGTGAAACTTGTTGTTACCCAAAATGACTAGTTATTGGATAACTTTTAGGGCTTAGCCTCATTTTAGCTCTTATATCTTTTCCTTGTAGCTTCCGATCCTCTTGTTATCCTAAGAAATCACCTTTTCTCATTAGGAAAACACTTTGTTTGCACTTGTATGCAATCACCTTTTCTCATTAGGACAGCACTTGTAGCCAGAGGATACAAACAGCAGTCGATGTTGGCACTATGACACACTTTGAACATTCATGCAAAGGTGGTAATTCTTGTGTTGGTTTTTTTGCATGCCCAAGCTCTCAAGATGCTAGCAAAATAGACTTGTAATTGGAAAGTTCTTGCTCAAGGTCCATCCTTTCTATCTGATCTGTGAGCCGGCCTGTCTCTCATTCAAGATGAACCTTTGATGGCTATTATGGTAGCGCACCATGGATTAAAAAGGCAAGGAACCCCAACTCCATCATACTCTTCCAAGGCTAACACTACAAGACTCAAGACATTGCTCACTAGAGAACTCAATGAGAGAGAGATAGTTGCAAATGAAAAGATCATGAGTACCTCCTTGCCCCATGTTTATATACTTGTGAAATAGTTATGCACCAAAGTTACTAATTAATGAAGTAACTCAATTTACTAGGCTAAAAGTCAAGTAAAGTCAAAAAGTAGAAAAGAATATCCATCCACGTGGGTATATTCCACTAAGCATGTGATCTTATCTTCACGCAACCATTAAGTCAAGGATTCCTTCACATGGGCTATCCTTGGACTATAGAAGAATCCAAAACAAAAAGGCTTGCGGGCCCAAGAGTTCCCAACTCTTTCCTCAAAGCCAAACACCTAGGAATAATACCAAGTCAACACATTAGAATCTAAAATAGTAGTGCTCATCTTTTCCACTTTCTCTAAAGTAAGGTCCCTACTATCTTAGCTATGGCTAACTTTAGCTAATTATGACTCATGTAGAACCATCCTTTATCTCTATAAATAATATCTCTTGTGTAATTGTAATACCAAGCTAAATATCATAATACCACACACATGCACAAATGGGTGTTACAAATCTCCTTTTGTGGTCTTGTCTTGTCCTCATGTCTATATTGGTAACTTGAATGGCTCAAGACTTCTGAATATTTTTGGATTGGCTCTATCTAGGGTGGTCATCACATTTAGATTGAAAATATTTGCTAGAGTGCTCATCTCTTCCTCCACTTTGTGTTCTTTGGGTTCTTGAACTTCTTGGGGATCCTCTTCCAAATCTATCACCTCCTCTTCCAAGTATCTTGCTTCTTCTTCATTTTTAGGTTCTTCTTCACCTGCTTCCACGTTGATCATCTAAGCTCTTTCCTTTAACAAGTTGGCACTCTTGTTGCAGTATTGGTTCCAAACATTTTTTGCTTCTCCTTCTTGACTAACAACACAAATGTGTCTACCATGTATCTTTCTCTCACATTATGTCTAGTTGTTCCACAACTAGACAATGAAGAAGAAGTTCTACCTCTCTAAATACTCTACCTGTTCTACCTCTCTAAATACTCTTATGCAATACCTTGTGTCCCAAAAATTGGAGTTTCTTAGCCTATATGAGCAATCCATGTCTATAAAAATGAACTACTAACTATATTAAATAGTGAGGACCTGGTCTTTCAAATACCTTATACAATTTTTGGGTGAGGTCATGGAAAATCTGCACCCAATTGATCTAATTCTTACAAAACATGATCTCAAAGAACAATACTATAAAATTGGCTGGATAGGTGGTCCCTTGGGGATGAAAAATCTTCATAAGCACTCCCACAATTAGTCACCTTGCTGGGCTCTTGTATTTTACTACCAGCCATCCAGCCAGTTTGACTGATTCTTCTTTGTTACAAACACATTCACACACACATGCACTTTCATCTTGGCAATCATGGAAGTGAACTTTGAGTTAAATCTGAAGCCATCTTCTTCACCTGCTCTTGCTCAAATCCACCCTCCAATGGTATGGTGTCCAGGCCCTTACATTAGCATGAAAAATTCTTGGCATAAGATTCCTATGTCCAAGCATCTCCCAAGATAATATCGCCAAACTATACTCCCAAAACCATAAAAGGAATGTGAATTTCAATTTCTCCAACACTTGCTTCTTGGCTAAAATTTCCCACTAATCAATGGTAGGAGTCTTGAGGTTCAAATTGATATTTGATGCACTCCTCTCACTTTAAATTGATATTTGATGTCAAACTATCAATCAGAGTAGGTCTGCATCCAAGGAAAATTGCTATATGATTCATAGCTAAAGATTGAAGTTATTCTCACAAACAAGAATTAGAAAATTGGTAAACCTTCAATAAGATCACCTTTCTTCTTTCTTGGAGAGCCTCAATTTCCTCCTCTTAACAGTGTTCAAACACCCATCACCATCATCCTTGTGCAGTTTAGGCTGCACTTAAATTTGAAAGTGTAGTATGGACCTAGCCTTATGTCCAAAGGGCGGTTCTCAAATGGTTTAAAGTGAAAAATGACCCCTTTGGAGGGAACATCTCTTTCAAAGACATCTTGAGTTCCATTTTGAAGTGACCAAAGAAGTATATCTCTTCCATGGATCTCTTACTTGAGAAGAACAGCTTTTGAAGATTTGGGGAGTTCTCTTCACAAGTAAATGTGTCCTCCACAAGCCATGTTTCCTCTTTCAAAGACTCTTGAAGCAAGCTCTCCTTCCAAAGGTTTATACATACAGACTACATAGTTTCTCCCTCTTGAGTGAGGACTTGGCATATTCTCTATACAAATAATTGTGCAAGAGAGTAAAGTGAAGTAATAGAGCGAGAGCTCTTTATCACTTCTGCTGAGTTTTGAGTATTGGCAACAATTTTTTACTGAGTAGTGGTGAGGAGCTTAGTATTAGGAACTCACGTAGTTTAGTGTGTGTGATCACTATTATTTGTGGGTTTGGGATCCTTGGTGATTTGGAAAGAATGGAGCTTTGCCTTCATGGATCTTAAGTGAGCTATTTTGTTGAAAGTACCATAGAATCAAAAAAGTGAAGATTCACCACCAATGCAAAGAACCTTTGTAGTTATGCCTTTTGGGAAGGGTAAATACACTCTTTGTAGTTAAGTTGCCTTTTTGGAGTGATTGGATCATCACCTTCATGAACAAGCTGGAACTTAGATTACATGAAAGTGATTTTGGAAACTATAGTGCACTTGAATTGGTGACTCTACCCTTTGGGAGTGGTTTATGCCCAAGAATTCAAAAAGAAATAATAAAGAACTACATTAGTGACACTTCTTTTCAAATCTATCTATTTCCAAACTATATCTCCATGGGAACTAGATATTTCTTACCAATTTACTTTACATTGGGTTTTCATATTTTCTATAGTATGCCTTCTTGGTGACACTACACAAGTGACAATAAAGAACATAAAAGTGAAATTTCTATATTTATCTATTTTTGAGTTATCTCTTTGTACAATGTGGTTGTTATTGAGTTGTTATAGAAGCTCACTAGCTTTTTGTACAAAGTGCACCTTTTCTTTGTATCTCACAATTTTCCCTAAAACTATGAGAGATATAAACTAGAAAGATAGGACACTTATTGGTGCAAAATTAGAAAGGATTCAGGTTTGAGTGATGAGAAACAACTTTTTCAAAGTGAAGAAAGTAATTGTGCTAAAGCTTAGTTTGAGTCAAGAAAGGGTTTTTTTGATTTCTTCATATGGGTTCTACCAAATGAGCTAACATTCTTTGAGCATGTACTCTAGATGGTTAGAGTGTGATGAGAAAATTTTTTAAGATAAAAGCTATTGAGTTTTAAAAGTTGTAGAGGTTAAATTTTGATTGTTTCAAAGAGTTTTAGTAAAATTTTAGAAAGATCAAGGTTCCAAAGAGTGATGGAGAGGAATGAAGAGTAGTAGTTTGACATTGTGGAAAATTCCCCTTGGACTTAAGGTAATAATTTTTGTCATTACTAAAAAGAGAGAGCTCAAACTAGTGTTTGAGGAAAGTCAAGTAAAGATACCAATGCAATTTCTCCATATTTTTAGAAGGCAATGCTTAAGCGTTACAATTATAGAGAGAGTGGATACAAAGGTCAAGCTTATGCATCCAAAGTCAAGAAGACCAAAGAGAAGATGGATATACTTGACCTTGGGTTGTATGTTGGACCAAGTGAAAGACATGAGGAAGTTGATCTTGTTCACAAATTGTGAGTTGAAGGAGGCCAAATGAGACATGAGTGCAATAGAGTGGTAGATATTCTTGAATTTTTATTGAGAACTTTAGAGGAAGACTAATTTTCACTGCTAAGAATGTGCATACATCTACTAGCAACTCCATTAATTTGCTATGGAGATTATCTTTAGAATGATGGAGAAAAAGAGTATGAGTATTATATTGATAATCATATCTGTAGAGACAACAATGCTAGACATGCTTGCATCACCTCTTCCTTTTGTCTTAATATTTGATAGACTACCATATACTAGAACTAAATCTATTTATGTTGTATAAGAAGCATTTCTTCTTAATTAAGCTAAATATATGAGACAAATCATTTATTATCTTTCAATAAGGAAAGCTTGGATTTGATTGAAATGAGGACTTAGGACCAGCCTTTGAATCCATGAGTGGTACATTGAGAGAAAGTAATATTCTTGCTTTCTCTCAATTTTTCTCAATTTAATTCTTCTTGAGTCAAAGGTTAAAAGAGAAGGATTTTGAAAAGATAAATATAGTAGAGGAAGAACCTTGAAGGAAGTAATATCAAGAGAGGCAATACAATTGGAAAAATTCTTGTTTTCTTGGGAAAGGAGGTGAGAATATGGTATGTTTTAAAGAGCTTGCATTGGTAATTATATGAGTAGAAAGAACAATTGTGCTTCTCTCTTGCTTAATTTCTTAGAAGATTTAGCCTTGATCTAGAGTGGAGATAGGCAAAGAAGAGTAAGATCCACCATTATGAATATTTAGAAGGGTTTTAATAGACGCTCTCATTAAGAACTTCTTTCTAGATGAGAGCTATAAGAGACTCATGAATGAAGTGAATTATCTAAGATAAGGATAGGGGGAGAAAACTTTGCATTTTTGCAAAGACAATGGACAAGTTGGAGCAAAATTCCAAGATGGCATTGAGAAAAGATGAGGATGAAGTTTAGATTACCATGGTAGAAACAAGAGTAATTTTGATTATGAACTTTATGGTAGGTGAGTCCACAAACTAGAACCATCTTCAAAGTTAAAGCTATTAATATTGCAGCTTTTATGGAGGAATTTGGAAGGAGATGAATCAATTAATTTGCTCCTATAAACTCGCATTTGGAGGAGAATTTCCTACTCAAGTGGTTCTACTAATAGTTCTTACTCCACCAATAGTAGACATTTATGCAAAATTTAAGAAGATTCAATGTAAAATGTAGGTGGACATGAAGATCAACATGGTGTTATTGTGGGAAAAAAAAACAAGAATGTGGAAGAGGTACTAAGAGGTATAGAAATCACCCACCAAGAAATAATAGAACTCAAGACAACCTCAATATGATGAAAGCACTTGCTTCAAGTGTCCAAGAAATACTCATTTTTCAAGGTTTTGCACTAAAGCTCCCAATGATAAAAGGAAAGAGAGTGAATCTTATAATAAATGGAAGAATATTGCCACCTCAAAACAACAATAAGGAAATTACTTCAATTGAGGTGATGTATATGGAGAGAATTTGGGAAAAGGAGAGTAATAATACTCCAAAAAGGTTGAAAAAAATAAATCAAGAGAAGAAGAGAGGTAGATTTACAAAAAATTTGGAGAATTTCCCAAGTAGGAACACTAGATCAAGTGAATTTTATAGAATATCAAGACCAATACTACAAGTAAGAAGGTTGGAATAAGTACTATTTAAGCCACTCAATCCTTATGTGATGTGGTGGATGATATTTGGAGTCAACATTTGAATATCAATAATATATAGCAATTGATTGCCTTGAAGTTATGACTAAGAAGTGAACTAAGCTAATGACTTAGCTCAAATAAGAGCAAAAAGAAGAATTGGAAGTCATGTGCGGAGGTAGAGGTGGTGGATGCTATAACACAAGATTGTTGCAGCAAAGCATCCAAGATTGAGGTGAGTTTGAATGGATATACTATCACCATTGTGCTAGTAGATGGTGGTAATAATAAATGCAATTTCTGGATGCTTAATGAATAAATTGGGGTTAAAGATTTCTAGACCAACAGATTTTGCAAATATTAAAGCTAACAAAACAAAGTTCTATATGTGGGGATTATAGGCAAGGTAACCTTCTTATTTATGGGTGTTCAAATGCAAGTATCAATCCAAATACTAAAATATTTAAGTTATGAACTCCTACTTGGAAGGCCTTGGTTGAGAGCAGCTAAAACCATTAATAGATAGCTTAAGGGACATCTTTAGATAGTTGCCAAGAACCATAAAGTCAAAATAATAAATAGACTGTGAGTTTACCATGTTTGCCATTCCACCAAGCAGTTTGAGTGTGATGGCTCTCCTACCTAAACATCAAGTTCTTAAGGATTCAACTAAATTTTGATAGAAGAAGAGATTAAGAGCAGTATTTCCACTTAATGTAGTGAAAAGGTGATCTTAGAATAGAAATCAAGATTTGAGAAAAATTTCTATAAATGAATCTATATCTTTGCCTTAGCTATAAAAATTTAAAGGAAGTAATACTAAATGAGTATTGCATTGATTTGGTGTACAAAACTGAACCTATCACCAAAATGCAAAGCATTGTCAATTTAGAACTCATCTATAAGATAGAAATCTTGAAATGGGTCTCTCCTTTTGCAATAGTGAAAAAGAAGAGCGTGAAGTTAAGGTGTGTTGACTACAAGAAGCTTATTGTAATGGCTAAGAAGGATCATTATTCTCTACCTTCATTGATGAGATCTTGAAAGTTGTTTATGTAATAAATGGTGCAACTTTGGAGATGGTTTTAACCAGATCAAAATTGCACCAAAACAACAATACTTAACAACCTTCACTAGAGCTTGAAGTATGTTGGCTTTTGGTTTTTGTAACACTATTAAATTTTCAAAGATTCATGAACAAGATTTTGAACCATTTATTAGGAATTTTGTGAGAGATTTCATGGATGACTTATGTATTTATAAGAGCATGGTGGTGATATTTATTTTATTTATTTACTTTCCTCTTCTATTAAGGTGTTTTTGTATAGAAGAAGGAAAGTTTCCTTGGTATTCAAAATAAAGATTGTAAAAAAGTGTAATACCAAGGGTTAGCCATATGATCTAGATGTGAAATTTGGTTTGGTAACATCTAGAATGATGTTTTACATGATGGTCAAAATAGATCAGATAGAAGCATCACCAAAAGAGTACTTCTACTAAAAGGACAGAAACCAAAATAGACTTGAGAACATCAGAACCAATAGCTAAACATATGATTTAAAGGTGAGAATTGGTTTGGTAACATCTGGAAGGATGTTACACATGATGGACTAAACAGATCAGAAAGAGGTATCACCAAAAGGGGACTTCTACTAATAGATTAGGAACCGAAATATGCCTGAAATCTTTGAAGGCAATTTTGGAGGCCTAAACGGATGAATTAGGCCTCAAAAATGTGCAGTTTTCTCCCAAACAGAGGAAAAGTTGGCCTTCCCTCCCCCTGCTTTGTCTCGTTGAGAGCTTTCCAACGGTATCTTACTCACGTGATTCTGAGATTCCTACAGGAAGATTCCCTAAAAGATTCCCTCCGGTCAAAGCTTGTTTGACCAACCAGATAGGACCTAGACCAGACAGGTCACCCATCCAAGTAAGTAATCCAAGGGTGGAGCTTGCTGACATGTCAACTATCTGTGTCCCTAATCCTATGGTGGAGCTTCCTTGGAGGAGATCCTCTATGTCTATATAATAAAGAGAAGGTGCTCCCTTGGGGCATCGAATGTTTGAGTGTGCAATCTGTGTTTTCTCTCTTCTCTTGTCCTCGGAGTATTACAAAAAGGCAAAGAGTCTTTGGTTTTACATGACAGATATTGTCTTTGGCAAAGACACTAATAAGCTTTGGTAGTGGTCGTTGGAAGTAAGGGAATTCCAAAGACCCTTACCTTGGAGTTTCAAAGAGTCTTTGGTATATTTGTCTCCCTTTGTTCCAAAGACCTATTTGGGTAAGATCTAAACTACAAAGAGTCAATGGGTCCCCACCAAAACCTTCACTTATTTGTATTGTGAGGGTTCCTCTTGATACTATGCCAAAGACCTGAAGTACAAAGTATCTTCCTCAAAAGAAATTTTGCTGCATGCACTTTGGGGTTGATATCTTTGTGATATCTTTGATATCTAAATGGAGTGATATTTATGTTGTTAGAAATGCCTGTTCAAGGGCAGTCCATTGATACCAAAATTACAAGGTTTGGAGGTTTGTAGCCAATGCTATGAAGAGACAAGGGACAATATTCAAATTTTTAAGAAGAGAGAAGCTGAACCGGAAGTTTCTCATAGGAAGATTCTTCAACGTATAGTTCTTTTGAAGACATGTCATCAATAAATGTACATTTTTAGGAGTAACTTATATAGATTTTACAATGAAAAAATTTATAAATTGTACAATAGAAGTCAAGGCATGTGTAGTTTTGGTAGCAACGAAGGAACTTGTCTTCCTAATTGATGAAGAAGAAATAATCAAGAAGAAGAATAAGGACAATTAGGTGGCACAACGTGATGAAATTTTAAAATACATTGACCTAAAGAAACAAGATCAGGGTGAAATTGAATTACAAGGAGGTGGCAATCCAAAGGTGGATCAGATTCTTTGGGAATTGCATAATCAAATGCTTGAATTGGATGGAATGGTGTCACGAGGTCTCAAGCACATGAATTGAAACTTCAATTGTAGGTATTGAAGAAGAAATCAGTGAAGGACAAGGATATGATTGATTAGTAGTGTTACTAAGGGATCAGTATGATCATAGAGTAGAGGAAACTCTCAAGATACCTTGGTGTTGATTTGTACTAGAGTAGAGAATAAGTTAGAGCAATTAGTCATTTTAGTGAAGCGGTCAGTTGTTGAATGTTTGTCAATGGAGATTGTTCATGAATTTTAAAGCACTGTAAAGAATGATGAGGAGCTAGTGGTAGGTAGTAAAGGAGTGAGTGAATAAGTAGTTGATTAGTGATAGAATGAAGAAGGGATCAGTGATAAGGCAATAAGGAGTAAAAAAATCACTACTTTCTAAGAAGAAAAAGAGTAGGAGTCTTCATAATGATCAAGGAGATGAATAGTCCTTTGTTCTTAGCTTTTCTAGATCTTGATTGTACTACATATCTAAGGCAAACTTCAAAGTGCTTTTCAACAAAAACTGAATAAAGTGATAAAGCTCATTGCTCTAAATTACTTTGCTTAATTCTTGTGATGAAATCTTAGTTTTTCACTTTGTAGATATTGAAAGAATCTTTGTTTGAGGGATTGTCAAACTATCTAGGTAGTGAGGACTAGGTGTTTGAGAACCATTTTATGTTTGATCCTTTGGTGTAGTCTTTAGAAGCAATACCTTGATTGATTTCTAATATTGATAATATTTAGTAGAAGCAAAGACAAATATTGATTCTTTGAAGAATAAGTGCCTTTTAGGATAGGTAGAGAAAAATTCTTTTGCAAAGACTTAGCTCTTTAAAGTTACAAAGACTCTTTCTATTGACACTTTCATATTGTGTTAGATCATCATTCTTGGATTTTAGTTGAATGTTATCTTTTGTGATAGTGATTGTTACTTTTTTATTTTTGTAGTATCTCTTCTTGGTGACATTGTCCGCTTCTAGGAGTGGATCTTGCCCAAGAGGTTAAATAAGGAATAGTAAAGAACCAAATAAGTGATATATTTATCTTTGTATTTGTGCATTTCTAAGTTGTATCTTTGTGTGAACTAACTTTTTCTTACTAATATGCTATAATTTGTTTAACACTAGGTTGTCATAAGGAAGGAGCAAAGAAGAGCACTTTAGTCCTTTGATCAAAATGTTATAAAGGTTTGATGTAGATACTGCTTCATTGAAATGCATAAAGGATGCATAAATGATCTTTTCTTATGCCACATAGTATTTAAGGAGGATGTAGTGGTTGATCCAAAGAAGATGAAGAAGATATTAGAACTATTATTTGCTACTAACTTGTCAAATTTAATATCCTTTCTAAGAGTGGAAGGATATTATTGGAGGTTTTTCATTTTTCTTGACATAAAGCTCATACTTTAACCTTTTATATGTCAAAAGAAGTAGATAATGCACTTGTCCTTGGAGATAAGGTAGCTTTAGAAGCCTTTGAGAAGTTGAAGAAGGCTATTACTACTAGATCTATTTGAGCTAAGCTAAATTAGAATAAAACTTCATCATAATTGTATATGCATCCAACATAAAAATTAGGTATACTCTTAGTTGGAATAATGATGAAGTACATGATCATCTTATTGCTCATGTTAGTAGAAAAATAGTTCATATAGAGAAAAACTACTTTGTTATGAAGAGAAAGGTATTATTAATGATCTTCTATTAAGGAAGTTTAAGTATTATTTGTTGGGAAGTAAGCTCACCAATATCATTGATCACAATGCTTTGAAATATGCAAAAGGGAGAAGATAATCTTGCTACAATATGACTTTCATAGTCTATGATTTGCAAGAACGAAGCATGCCAATGTATATATGTTAACTTAGTGTGACAACCCGGCAAATATCACGTTTGCGGTAATCGGGTAAGTAAAGTTCGTTCCCACAGAGATACGAGTCAGAAATGTCCAAACACAAAGCAAAGTAACAATTTAGTTCTTCTTGAGTTCTTCTTTAGTCTCTCAAGTAGAAACCATACCCAGAAGAGAGTAACCAGCACTAACTCGCAGTCTTGTCACAAATTAACACTCCATAATCACAACTCCATCAAATCTTTCCAAACAATCTTGATTGTGATGATTCAGGCTCTCCCGAAAACAGCACTTCACTACGAAACAACTTCGCCTCAGAATTGTGTTCCACCCCTCCACTGAAGGCACAACTTCCTTGATCAAAATTGCTTCACATCAACTTTGCACTGCATTCACAAATGCAAAATACTACCAACACTACAATTCCTCTGAGATCTGTCAAGGCATTGCTTTGATTGCACTTCACTCAGGATCAAACACACAGAATGAAGATCAAGGCTGTGGAATTCAACATCCAACAAGCACATTGACTTGCACTTCAAATTTCTCCAAACACTCACAAACACAATTGCAAAGCTGATACTTGGAATCAAGCTCAAGCAATGAGCACTACTTCACAGCACTTCTCTTTATCTATTCTCAGAAATAATGAGCACTGAACAACATTTTCTTGCGAATGCCACTCTTAAATAGTGAATCAATCGACAGTTCTAACAACTATATTGTTCTACAACAACTGTTCTAACCTGCAGATCCGAAATGACAATGCACCTCTTCATATCTGCCCCTTCAAATCTCAAATTGGTTACTAATCCGATCCGATGTCTACTTCTTCCTTGGCTTTCAAACCTCAACCCAAAGTAATCTTACTTCCTATCACTTTTTCCTCGGGTTTCAGATCTCCTACATCTTCTACCAGATCCAGCAATTCTCTCTCCTGATCTGAAATTGCACTAGTCTATTTAACTCTTCATCTTTTGACCCACTCTTCCCTAATGTCTCTGAGGGCAACTCCAAAGACATTTGAATTCCTATGTTATCTACTTCGGGTTTTGCCTTAACATCCTGCCGAAGCTTTTCTAACTCTATTCTCACTAAGTCTAATCTAATCGCAATATTCTCTTCTACTTCTAAGATCTTCCTGTCTACACGAGTTCTGAGACTAATCAACAAGGCATTCAAATCTGTATCTTTTGCTTGTCTTTGTCTCGTCTCCTGCACCAACAACTTTAACTCGTGTAGTCTTGTTTCTTCAATCCGAATGCTGGCTTCTGTACTTAACATTGCGTTCACTCTGAGGACTATTTCCTTCAATAGCTCCAATCTTGTCTTGCGTTCTTGTTCCCAATCTGCAAGCCATTCCTCTCGATACATCGCCAATTCTTCTTTGAATTTGGCCTTCACCGCTTCCTTCTCTTTCTCCTTCTCTTCAACCTTCTCTTCCTGATTACGAAGTAATTCTTGTAATCTCTCTTCTTCTCTATACCGCACAGACAACTCTCTTTGCTAGAGTTGCTTCTTCTCCTCCATACTCTCCATCACTCAATCGAGCTCTTGATCCTTTGATGCTACCCTTGCCATAGCATGGATAAGCTCTACTCTTGAATCAGCAAATTGCTGCTTCAAGATTTCGTGCTCCGCTACTTGTCTCTCCCTTGCGATGTCACTCTTCCTCGCAAGATCTTCTTGATAACTCACTTCTCTCCTCAGGTCTTTGATTACCTGACTTCTCTCTACTGCTTCTGCTTGTAGTACTTCTCTCTCTTCCTCACCTCAGGTTATACTCTTCTTCAACTCCGAGTTTTCTTCTTCTAATCTTGATAAGACCTGCAAAACAGTCTTTACCTCTGGACAAGTAGACTGCATTTCCTTCTTCTTCTTCTCCAACTTCACCAACAGTGGGCATACTACCGTCTGTAGGTAATCTACTCCATTACTGGCAACTTCTTCCTCCCACGGAGTGCTCTCTCTTCTTTCCTCGTGTTCTCCCGATACTCGCCTTCTTCTCTGGAGTCTTCGTATTGGAATTGATGCCTCATTGCCCGAGCTTTCTTCTACCTCTTCCTTCACTCTACTCGGCCCCGCTTCACACTTCACCTTACGTCTCAAGCAAACTCCTCGCTGTATTGTGATCTTCTTCTCCTCAAGCATTGGTACTTCGTCTTCCAGCGCCGCATTGTCTTCGGTTTCTACTTCGGCTTGCATTTGTTCTTTGTATTCGTCAGCCGTTGGTGCCGAGGTCATTTCTCCACCCTCTTCACTGTCACTGCTAGTATCTCCACTCTGCAATGTCAGCTCAGGTTCCTCCGAGTCCTCCGTCTTGAGCTTGGCTTTGCCTTTTGAGTCTTCATCTTCTGACTCAATCACCACCATTCCTCGCCTCGGGTTATTTTTCTGCATCTTCCGAGGTTTCTTGTTTTCTTCGGCTTTTGCTTGCCGAGTTCTCTTCTTTGTTGGAGTACTTACAACGACCTCCATGTTCTTCCTTGTCTTTGCGTAGTAATCGTCCGTGCTCCGGATTTGGAGAATGTATTGCTGCTCCTCCGCATCGACTTCTCTTCTCAAGTCAGGATGGAAATGAGACACCATTCTATTGCGCTCCGCCAAATTGAGCAAATTTAACCCAAGGTAAAAATGTGCTGCAAATGGTACGATGTAGTGTGGAGGCAACTTATCCCGCAGATTCCAGACCATCTGCCTCGTTCTCCCGTAAAAGCACCTTGCCCAATTGATCGGTTCTCCTGCAAATAACTTGTGAAAGAACACCGCTTGGTGTTTCATCACATAGGTAGTTCTCTCCGGCTTTAGGATGGCCATTAGTGCACTCACAATTCCTCTCCTCACAGGGTCTTTGTAGCTCTCAACTTTGTACCCATTCTTTGTCCTCTTCAACGAGAAGGCATCTCTCACCTCTTGCGTTTCTTGGGCTATCTCTCCTTTCCCCAAGAACGTGGCTCCCTGCTCCAAACCCGCCTCCTTCCCGAGTACAAGTCTCCAATTTGACTCTGTCTAGCGAGCCGGATTTCCTCTCTTCCCTTCTTCCTCGAGACCATCGAGACATTTACTCTCAATGATTTTTGTCATGAATCCTGGAAAACTTATGCTCCAGTTCCATGCCAGAAAAGTGATCCGAAGTTGGCTCAAGACTTCGATCCTCGCTACTATATCTAATCTCCGAATTGCATGATTTCTCACTGCAAATTCGGAGTTCTTCTTCCCTCCTCCCATCTCTTCTGCTTTTTTATTGTCTCTCAATTTCTCTCTCGCAACTTCTCCCTTGCGCACTAACATGAGTCCAACTCTATTTCCCTTTCCCCGATCACCTGCAAGACGACTCCTCAACGGCAAAGGAAAATTGCTCAACATTTCATCATTGCGGTTTCAATTTTTATAGAGTTGCACTTCTTCGTCTTCCGTCACTTCAAGTTTCTACCGAGAAATCACACCTTCGGCATACACTTGTCACTGTCAATCAACCTTTGCGCGTATGAGCCGCCAGTTTTGAAACGGCCCCTTCTTGAATTTCTCGCCCCAACAAAAGGTTGTTAGACTATCTTTGCCTTGGGTTGAGCTCTCTCCAATCCGAAGACAATTTACTTCGTATTGTATGCTGACATGGCATTTCCGAGTACTTCGCCTTATGACCCGAAGTCACTTTACTTTGGGTTTCATCCCGAAGACAATTTTCTTTGCCTTCTTTGGCCATACAGGCGCAATCCGACTTCTTTATACACTTCTTCTCCTTTATTTAAAAAAAAACAAAAAATGTGGGCACCACATACCCCCTCCCTCAAATGTGAGCGTCCCCGCGAACATAGACCTTGAGTGTCTTAGAAACTTCCGAGTCTATGGTCCAATATCTCCGAACTCTCCACCCATTTACTCGAGTGGCAAAAGGATTACCTTCCAAATCGAAGAGTTGCATGGATCCATTTTCATAAAGATGAAGAACTCGATAGGGACCCATCCATCTCAAATGCAACTTGCCTGGACAAAATATTCGGCAATTGTCATATAATAAAACCAAATTCCCTTCTCGTACAGTCACAGGCTTGATTCTCTGATCGTGCCTAACTTTCCTCTGTGCTTGTACTTCTTTCGTGGTTTGCATTGCATTGTCTCTTTTCTCTTCTAACCACATCAGTTGATGAATCCAAAGATCCTGACTTTCCTCTTCCGACATTCGTTCTTTGCACAAAACTCGATATGTCGGAACTTCAAATTCAACTGGCAGTATGGGATGCAAGCCATATGTCAAGAAGTATGGGGTTTGTTTGGTTGTAATCTTTTCTGTCATTCGATAGGCCCATAACGTGGCTGGTAATTTTGTATCCCAGTCATAGGCGTAATTGACTGTCACCTTATTCAAAATTTTACAAAGTAACCCATTTGCTTTTTCCGTTAAGCTATTTGCTTTTGGGTTATAAGGAGTCGTCTTCCGATGTTTAATCTGAAAATACTTGGTTAACGCCTCCATTACAGAGTTCAAAAAATGTGTTCCTCGGTCACTGACCAATTCCTGAGGACACCCATATCGGGAGATGATGTTTCGAAAGAAAATTTCCGCCACAGTTTCAGCATCATCTCTACAAGTTGCTTCTGCTTCAACCATCTTGGTAGCATAGTCAGCGGAAACCAAAATGTAGCGCTGGTTGAATGGGACCCACAAAATCAATCCCCCATTTCTCAAAGGGGGCCAAAGGCAAAATTGGTCTCAAAGGCCATTAAGAAGTAGCCGTCGGCTTCCCCGTTCTCTGACATGCATCACAGCTTCGGATATGAGCATGTACATCTTTGTCCATAGTAGGCCACCAATACCCTGCCGAAAGAATTTTCTTTACAGTATTCTTCAGAGCATAGTGTCCTCCCGATGCCTCGGAGTGTAAAGATTCAATCACTCCTCCTACTTTGTATGACTCCAAGCATCACCGAAGTACTTCGTCTTTGCCCCTCTTAAATAAAATGTTGTGTTTAAGTTGGTACGGCCCCATTTTCCAGAGAAAGACTGCCCGCTGTTCCGGATCCATCCCCTCAGGACAATGGAGAGTATTCAGATAATTATATTCATTTGCATACCTCGTACTTCTCATTGCTGATAAGTGATACAACTCTTCGTCAGGGAACCGATCGTCAATTTCCCACTCCTGGTCTTGAGTGTCTAACCTGGACAGGAAGTCCGCATTCGAATGCGAAGCTCCCTTCCTCACTTGTACAGTATATGTGAACTCTTGTAATAACAAGATCCATCTTGCAATTTGTCCCGATAAATCTGCCTTCTTGACCAGATGTTGCAATGCATAATGGTCAACATAGAAGACAAACTCATACCCCAACAAATAATGACAAAATTTCTTGCAGGCATACACCATTCCGAGTGCTTCTCTTTCAGTCGTCGAATAGTTCTTTTCAGAAACTGAAAGTTGTTGGCTGGCATAATACACCGGGTAGTCCTTCTTCTTCTCGTCCTTCTGACTTAAGACAACCCCGATGGCCATGGACGAAGTGTCCACATACACATGAAAAGGGACGTCCCAATTTGGGGCCCTCATGACTGGTGCTTCAACCAGTTTCTTCTTCAACACCTAGAAAGCTTCTTCTTGATGTGCTTCCCACAGATAGTCTTCGGATTTCTTCAGAAGCTTTGTAAGTGGTGCAGCAAGCACTACATAGTTTGACACAAAGCGTCGGTAATATCCAACATGTCCCAAGAAGGCTCTCAGCTCCCGGATGTTCTTCGGGGATTCCAAAGCTGCGATTATCTTAACCTTCTCAACATCGACTTCAATACCTCGGCTTGACACCCGATGCCCCAGAAGAATTCCCTCCTTCATTGCGAAGAAGCATTTCTCCGGGTGTTATGACAAGCCGGCAAAACGACACCTTTCAAACGTTTGGCGAAGGTAATCTATATGTACATCCCTTCGCCCAAACACACAAAAGTCATCAATAAAAACTTTGATAAATTTGTGCAGGAAATCTTTGAAGATAGAATTCATCATCCGCTGGAAAGTAGCGGGAGCATTACACAACCCAAAGGGCATTTGATTGTAAGCAAAAGTGCCCCAATTGGTTGTGAATGTAGTTTTATCCTTGTCTTCTTCTCGAATGGATACTTGATTGTACCCTGAAAATCCATCAAGAAAACTATAACAAGAATGCCCAGCTACCTGATCTAAAATTGTATCGGTAAAAGGCAAGGGATGATGATCTTTCCTTGTGATTGCGTTCAATTTTCGGAAGTCTTGGCACACTCGGATCTTCCCTATTTTCTTCTTCGGGACAATTAAGATAGGGAAGATGATTCCAGCCCCTAAGTACTTATCGATTTCATCTTTTACCAAAAGCGAGTACTTTGGGTTCAGGCGGTATTGTCGCTGCCGAACCGGAACTGCACCTTCAATCAAATCAATCCGGTGTTCTCCGAATTCTCGTAGAATACCCGGCATTTGATCAATCAACCAGGCAAATACATCCTAGAACTCTATAAATAGGGCAGTGTATCCTGCCAACTCCTCCGAAGTAACTGTCTTCGAGATTTTTAAAATTTTTTCTTTAGTGAGTAACACCTCTTGACAGTCATCGGGGTTGATGACTCCTTCAATGTGGCTTACTCGGCTTATCCCGAGGCGAGCGGCCATCAAACTCCCTTCCTCCAAGTCAGGTTAACCCGAGGCGAGGTCATATGGATCTTTGTCGTCAACCTCTACCTCATAGCATTCCAAGTAATTAACTTGGACTTCTTCTTTGGATTCGTCTGAAGACGAAGACAATGAGTCTTCAGACTCGTCCTCCTCTTCTGACGAACTTGTTTCCCCAAGATGGTGAACCTTCGTCCAGCTCACAGTCACCAGCTTCTGATCTTCGGATGAAATGTCCTTCAATCTTAACTTCTGCTGATGCCAGTCCACTACAACTTGGGCACTATACAACCAGGGTCTGCCGATCAACAGAGGGTAACCAGTTTTTGTCACTGGCCGCAACACGATGTAATTCAACTTGAAGGGTACCCCTCCAATGATTGTGGTAATGTTCAACAGCATGCCCAAGGGCCGTCTCCTGGTTTGGTCTGCAAACTTCAAAACTCGGGGTGTTGGTTCAAACGTATGATACCCGAGTCGATTTGCAGTATCTTCAGTCATGACATTCACACCGGACCCAGAGTCAATGGGTATCGATGTGATCATGCACCCTGCAATCTCCGCGTCTACCTCGGGAGATCCCAAATCTTCTTGTTCAATACAATAGATAGCAGGCAGGTCCTTCTTTGACATCGACCTCACCTTCTTGAGGGCCAAATTAAGTTGTCTCTTGTACAGCTTGTTATCTTCCCACAATTGCTTAAATGTAACATTGGCATTTGTGGTGGCCAAGTCGGCTACAATATCATATTGGGGAACTCCTCCCAATTTGACCGTCTTCGTCTTTGGCTTTGGGTCCGAGGACTCTCCATGCTCCCTCTTGACTTCGGAACGCTTCAAAATGGTGACGGGCTTGCTGATGGCCTTAACCCGAGCTTCCTCGGGTTGGCCTACCTCGGCTTGGATCAGACCCTTTACTTCGGATTGGATGTCCACCGGAAAAATTGGAGACTTCGTCTTCGTCTCTTCTTCCAAACTCAGTTCCCGAGTCCTGAGTAATGCCTCCGTTAATTCTTTCTGCAAGGCTTTAGCTTTAGCTTTTGCGAGGATCTTTTCCTCCTTGGCCGAAAGAATGGCTTTTGGGTGCTGTCTCTTTGCCTTTCGGGAAGACAACAAGGTCGTACTCAGTTCTTCGGGATCACGCTTCTTCTTGCTGGAGCGTGTCTCAACTTTCAAAATTTCAAGGTCTGGCCATTCTCCTTCTGAGGCCGGACTCCCTTCTTGAGGTCTTTCTTCCTCAAGAGTAATGCAATTTACATTTGTATCCCCCTTTGGCTGAAGTGCTGCACGCTCAGCGGGGGTCTGTACATATTTTACAGGAGGCTTCAGGTTCGGCGGGTGAGGCTATTGTTTGCCCGTATGCCCTGATCCTTTACAATTTCCACACAGCGGAACATACCCAATTTGCCTTCTTGGCTCGGGACAATTTGGAGACCAATGTCCCATCGAGCCACAATTATAACAGGCTCCGGGCGCAACATTCTGAGGGCAATTTTGGTTGCTCATCGGTGGTCTTCATGAAGGAGCATTGGGGTTATACTCCCTGGGTCCAAACCTTGGACCTTGATACGATGTGCTCGGTTGAGACTGTACCTCCTGAGTTTGGTACACCGCCTCTTCATCCTCGTCTTGGTTCCATCCCGGAACCCAATCAATTTGCTGCACCGAGAATGCATTATGAGTATTGCATTCTGTGTTGGCGTGGCCGGATTTGCCACATGCGGTGCACCACACATTAGATCGTCCAAATGCTGGGGCCTTTCTTCGATCCTTAGCCCCAATCATCTGGATCTTAAAATCCGAAAACTCCTTGATGAGGGCATCCAGCTTCATATCCGCCTTATGTACACTCTTGGCTGGAGGAGTCACTGGTTTCTTGCCTCCACGTCTTCTGACTTGTCTTGGCTTTCATTCTTCTTCGGATTCCAAAGAAGAACTCAAAGACGTAGAGGATTTGTCCGAAGAAGGGGAGGTGTTGCATGAAGCTCTCCTTTTAGGCTTCTTGCCCTTCTTCTCCCGATTTCTTCAATTATCGGCAGAGTGAGAGTGGGCCGCTTCATAACGAGCAACATGTTTGAGTACTTTGTCCAGGGAAGTTACATTCCTCTCCTTGGCAAAGATTTGTATCTCTGGTGAAAGGCTTCCGAGGAACCAGGTAATGGCTTGGGCATCAGAGTATCCCACCACCCCCGATTGCTTGGGAACTTGGTTCAGTAGTGCCATGAACCGCTTAGAGTAGTCTCTCAACTTCTCCTTCTTGCCTCGGTCCAAATTGTTGAGTGCCACGAAGACACTCGTATCGTAGTCAACCTCCCGGAATCGTTCCAGGAAGTTGTTTCTCAAGTCTGCCCAGTCCGATGGTGCAAACCCCTTCTGAGTCACATGGGTGTACCAGCTCTGTGCTTTCTTGCAAAGTAGACTTGGAAAAATTCTCAGTCAATCCGCCGAGTCATGCTCCTTGTTAGCAAAGGAGATGACTTCAAATTCTTCAATGAATTCATTGGGGTCTTCGTCTTGTTCTGTCCCCTTATACTTCTGATAGATGTGTCGGGTGACAAGAAGCAAAGTCATCGTTCGATGCACTGGGATCGGCTGAGGTAATATGGAACTTGACGGAACGAAAGAATTGGCTGGAATTGACGCCATGTTGTTAGCCCAGGGATTCCAATTTGTCAAATTCAAAGTGGGGTCTTCTTCGACAATTTCTACTATGAGGGGGTCGACTTCAACCCGAGTGGAAGATTCAAGATCAACACCTTCGATGGGTTCTTCAAAATTCCTTCGGGACAACCAAGGAATCGTTTGTAGAAGATATTGACACTCGTCTTCAGTAAGTGTGCGTGTTGTCTTTTCTCAAACAAAGGTCTTCAAGGAAACAACTTCCTTTACAGCTCTAGGGGAAGTTGGTGTACTGGGCCGCAATGCATATGTTTGCCCACTCGATTCTTTCTTCTTCTTGGAAGAAGAGGGAGATACGAAGTAGCCTTGCCAACCGCCTTCGCATTTCTTGTGGTCAAGTTCTCGCAGGGCTTCTTGCACTTCGTGAAGGAGTTAAAACTCCAATGCCTCTCGCTCAGTTTCGTCAATGATGGATGGGACGTTCAGACATTCGTCTTCTTCACGCTGAAGTGCTCGTCTTCAAGCTCTCTCTTCCCGTTGTTCTTTCAATCCAGACATTCATATTGCCTTGATACCTAGTTTCCAATTTGGCTTCGTATTCTTCCACTTCTGAGATTTGTATCCCCGGCAGCGGTGCCAAAAATCATGTGACAACCCGGAAAATATCACTTTTGCGGTAATTGGGTAAGTAAAGTTCGTTCCCGCAGAGATACGAGTCAGAAATGTCCAAATACAAAGCAAAGTAACAATTTAGTTCTTCTTGAGTTCTTCTTTAGTCTCTTAGGTAGAAACCACACCCAGAAGAGAGTAACAAGCACTGACTCGCAGTCTTGTCACAAATTAACACTCCATAATCACAACTCCATCAAATCTTTCCAAACAATCTTGATTGTGATGATTCAGGCTCTCCCGAAAATGGCACTTCACTATGAAACGACTTTGCCTCAGAATTGTGTTCCACCCCTCCACTGAAGGCACAACTTCCTCGATCAAAATTGCTTCACATCAACTTTGCACTGCATTCACAAATGCAAAATACTACCAACACTACAATTCCTCTCAGATCTGTCAAGGCATTGCTTTGATTGCACTTCACTCAGGATCAAACACACAAAATGAAGATCAAGGCGGTGGAATCCAACATCCAACAAGCACATTGATTTCCACTTTGAATTTCTCCAAACACTCACAAACACAATTGCAAAGCTGATACTCGGAATCAAGCTCACGCGACAAGCATTGCTTCACAGCACTTCTCTTTATCTATTCTCAGAAATAATGAGCACTGAACAACATTTTCATGCAAATGCCACTCTTAAATAGTGAAGCAATCAACAGTTCTAACAACTATACCGTTCTACAACAACTGTTCTAACCTGCAGATCCGAAATGACAATGCACCTCTTCATATCTGCCCCTTCAAATCTCAAATTAGTTACTAATCCGATCCGATGTTTACTTCTTCCTCGGCTTTCAAACCTCAACCCAAAGTAATCTTACTTCCTATCACTTTTTCCTCGGGTTTCAGATCTCCTACATCTTCTACCAGATCCAGCAATTCTCTCTCCTGATCTAAAATTGCACTAGTCTATCTAACTCTTCATCTTTCGACCCACTCTTCCCTTATGTCTCTGAGGGCAACTCCGAAGACATTTGAATTCCTATGTTATCTACTTCGGGTTTTGCCTTAACATCCTGCCGAAGCTTTTCTAACTCTATTCTCACTAAGTCTAATCTAATCGCAATATTGTCTTCTACTTCTAAGATCTTCCTCTCTACACGAGTTCTGAGACTAATCAACAAGGCATTCAAATCTGTATCTTTTGCTTGTCTTTGCCTCGTCTCCTGCACCAACAACTTCAACTCGTGCAGTCTTGTTTCTTCAATCCGAACGCTGGCTTCTGTACTTAACATTGCATTCACTCTGAGAACTATTTCCTTCAATGGCTCCAATCTTGTCTTGCGTTCTCGTTCCCGATCTGCAAGCCATTCCTCTTGATACATCGCCAATTCTTCTTTGAATTCGGCCTTCACCGCTTCCTTCTCTTTCTCCTTGTGTTCAACCTTCTCTTCCTGATTACGAAGTAATTCTCATAATCTCTCTTCTTCTCTATACTGCACAGACAACTGTCTTTGCCAGAGTTGCTTCTTCTCCTCCATACTCTCCATCACTTGATCGAGCTCTTGATCCTTCGATGCTACCCTTGCCATAGCATGGATAAGCTCTACTCTTGAATCAGCAAACTGCTGCTTCAAGATTTCATGCTCCGCTACCTGTCGCTCCCTTCCGATGTCACTCTTCCTCGCAAGATCTTCTCGATAACTCACTTCTCTCTTCAGGTCTTCGATTACTTGACTTCTCTCTACTGCTTCCGCTTGCAGTACTTCTCTCTCTTCCTCACCTCAGGTTATACTCTTCTTCAACTCCGAGTTTTCTTCTTCTAATCTTGATAAGACCTGCAAAACAGTCTTTACCTCTTGACAAGTAGACTGCATTTCCTTCTTCTTCTTCTCCAACTTCACCAACAGCGGGCATACTACCATCAGCAGGTAATCTTCTCCATTACTGGCAACTTCTTCCTCCCGCGGAGTGCTCTCTCTTCTTTCCTCATGTTCTCCCGATACTCGCCTTCTTCTCTGGAGTCTTTGTTTTGGAATTGATGCCTCATTGCCCGAGCTTTCTTCTACCTCTTCCTTCACTCTACTCGGCCCCGCTTCACACTTTGCCTTACATCTCGAGCAAACTCCTTGCTGTACTGTGATCTTCTTCTCCTTGAGCACTGGTACTTCGTCTTCCAGCACCGCATTGTCTTTGGTTTCTACTTTGCCTTGCATTTGTTCTTTGTATTCGTCAGCCACTGGTGCCGAGGTCATTTCTCCACCGTCTTCATTGTCACTGCTAGTATCTCCACTCTGCAATGTCAGCTCAGGTTCCTCCAAGTCCTCCATCTTGAGCTCGGCTTCACCTTCTGAGTCTTCATCTTCTGACTCAATCACCACCATTCCTTGCCTCGGGTTATTTTTCTGCATCTTCCGAGGTTTCTTGTTTTCTTTGGCTTCTGCTTGCCGAGTTCTCTTCTTTGTCGGGGTACTTACAACGACCTCCATGTTCTTCCTTGTCTTTGCGTAGTAATCATCCGTGCTCCGGATTTGGAGAATGTATTGTTGCTCCTCCGCGTTGACTTCTCTTCTCAAGTCAGGATGGAAATGAGACACCATTCTATTGTGCTCCCCCAAATTGAGCAAATTTAACCCAAGGTAAAAATGTGCTGCAAATGGTACGATGTAGTGTGGAGGTGACTTATCCCGCAGATTCCAGACCATCTGCCTCGTTCTCCCGTGAAAGCACCTTCCTCAATTGATTGGTTCTCCTGCAAATAACTTGTGAAAGAACACCGCTTGGTGTTTCATCACATAGGTAGTTCTCTCCAGCTTTAGGATGGCCATTAGTGCACTCACAATTCCTCTCCTCACAGGGTCTTTGTAGCTCTCAACTTTGTACCCATTCTTTGTCCTCTTCAACAAGAAGGCATCTCTCACCTCCTGCTTTTCTTGGGCTATCTCTCCTTTCCCCAAGAATGTGGCTCCCTGCTCCGAACCCGCCTCCTTCCCGAGTACGAGTCTCCAATCCGACTTTGTCCAGCGAGCCGGATTTCCTCTCTTCCCTTCTTCCTCGGGACCATTGAGACATTTACTCTTGATGATTTCTGTCATGAATCCTGGAAAACTTATGTTCCAGTTCCATGCCAAAAAAGTGATCCAAAGTCGGCTCAAGACTTTGATCCTCGCTACTATATCTAATCTCCGAATTACATGATTTCTCACTGCAAATTCGGAGTTCTTCTTCCCTCCTCCCATCTCTTCTACTTTCTTACTGTCTCTTGATTTCTCTCTCGCGACTTCTCCCTTGCGCACTAACATGAGTCCAACTCTATTTCCCTTTCTCCCATCATCTACAAGACGACTCCTCAACGGCAAAGGAAAATTGCTCGACATTTCATCGTTGCAGTTTCAATTTTTATAGAGTTGCACTTCTTTGTCTTCCGTCACTTCAAGTTTCTACCGAGAAATCACACCTCTGGCATGCACTTGTCACTGTCAATCAACCTTCGCGCGTATGAGCCGCCAGTTTTGAAACGGCCTCTTCTTGAATTTCTCGCCCCGATGAAAGGTTGTTAGACTGTCTTTGCCTTGGGTTGAGCTCTCTCCAATCCGAAGACAATTTACTTCGTATTGTATGCTGACACGGCATTTCCGAGTACTTTGCCTTATGACCCGAAGTCACTTTACTTCGGGTTTCATCCCGAAGACAATTTTCTTTGCCTTCTTTGGCCATACAGGCGCAATCCGACTTCTCTATACACTTCTTCTCCTTTATTTTAAAATAAACAAAAAATGTGGGCACCACACTTAGCTTATAATGAAGTATCATTACTAATGACGATCTATTTATATTCAACTTGGAGGATATTCTTAAGGAGTAGAGGAGATTAAGGACTTTATCTCAAGACGATAATTTCTAGAAGATGAAACAACTCAATAATAATCCAATGAAGTATTTGGACAATCGCAAGTCAATCATACAAAGATACAATTGAGAAATGAACAAAGATGAAAGAAGATGTCACTCAATAGTTCTATATCACTTTTTCTTAACATTTTAGCCAAATTCTTAACAAAAGCCAATCCCAAAAAAAAGGTAATTTCACTAAGAAGGTGAAATATAGAAATGAATAAATGAATTCAAAATCACACAGTATTTTACTGTGCTAACACTTGAGAGTGATGTTCTAGATAAAAGATGTAATTCCTTTCTTCTAAACGGTATTACTTCCTTACCCAACCTAATATTGCAATATCCTTCCCCAAAGAAATATATCTTGACAAAAGAATGACTCCCTCCAAAGTGGGTGTCCTTTCATGCACTTCTTTCACTACAATTAACATTACAAAGTCTCATAGGTCTCATTGAGGCATTGGTTTAAGAAGATTACTTAGTGTACCAAAGATTAAACTTACAAAGTATCAATTCCTCATAATAAATTCAATTACAAAGATTCATCATTCATGTGACTGTGAAGGCACACAATCTTCACAAAGGAATTAGAAATAACAAGGAGTTCTCTCCTTTGCTTTATTGATCTCTAAATTTGAACAAAGTAACTATAAATTGGACTACTTAATAGCTAAGTTGACCTCCAATTGGTTATATTAATTGAATTGTCTGACTACTACAAACTATCAAAATTGAACTAACTACAAAGGAGAATGGTTTCCTTCATGGAGGAACAAATTGGCAAGGAGTCTTCAACAAAGTTCCTTTGCCTACCAAGCAATTGACTATTATGTCTAATCTATTATAGATTGAGCCAATTTGAGTTGTAGATTCTCTCTAATTTCAATTGTCTTTCTCTAAACTATCTCCTAGTTCTCTTTCTCCCATCTTTTGTTCTTCAAACTTCTACATAGCATATGATGCTTAATCTTCATCAACTTGTCAACTCAAACTCAAGAATAATATACTCAATCTACACTACCTCTCTTAGTTGGTTGCATATTAACCTAGTAGAGGTGTCTTTTGCTAAAGGAACTATTTTTTTGATTGAGTACTTTCCTTTTGAACCTCTTTAGAGAACATCAAATACTACTTCTTGTACCCTTCTTATAGAAATAGTTACAAGATACAAAGGTCTTGCAACTCCCTTTCTATCTCTTTCAATATTCTCTATCTCCCAAATTCCAAGCTTGGCAAGTTCAATCTCTTCCTTTGGCATAGTCAATTCTTCATTCTTCCTCTGGTTTATCGGACTTGATGAAGTTTTCTTCTTGATCTAAGAATTCTTATTCCTTCCTATTTTCTTCCTTCTTTAACTAAAAAATGAGTATCTTTGTACTTCTCTATAAAACAATGCTCTTTGGTTGAAGATTTTTCAACTCTTTTTGCAAATTTTTGAGCCAAAGAAGTTAGGCTTACAACATGCTTATATGATCTTCCTTCTCCTTGTGTAGCTCCTTGACCATTTTTTCAACTTGACCTTTGCACTCTTGCTCTCATTGAGATTCTATTGAATTGACCTATCTCCTTGTTAGTTCTGTATTAATCATGTAGTTGTAGAGAGCAATGTGCATCTTCCTCACCATTCCCATGCAATTTTGAATAGTTAGCCAGTTCTTTGTGTATTTGGTGCACACCAACTCCATGAATTTGATCATTGGAACAACCATGTCCTACTCCTATCACTAAAATAACCAAAGTTCTTTGTATTGTTGGCAAACACTCTACTCCATGGACTTTGACAGCACCTTTGGTGACAAATGTCTACTTATTTGATTGGCCAGTCTTTACCTTTGGTCAAAATCTGACTCCAGCCCTTCAAACAAGTCATACATGCTCTATTCTAAGGTCTCAACATCATACATCTACACTTGCATTTCCATTTAAGGAGTTTCCCTCTTCTTGTCAATTTTGGTGTTCTTGTTTTTGCCTTTCAACCTTTACAACTTGGCCATTGATGAAGAGTTTTCCTCTATCTTGCCTTCCACCTCAATTTTTTCTTGTTGCCTCTCTGTAATACCAAGGGTTAGCCATATGATCTAGATGTGCAATTTGGTTTGGTAACATCTAGAATGACGTTATACATGATGGTCAAAATAGATCAGATAGAAGTATCACCAAAAGAGTACTTTTAATAGGGCAAAAACCGAAATAGACTTGAGAACCTTAGAACCAATAGCTAGACATATGATTTAAAGGTGAGAATTGGTTTGGTAACATCTTGAAGGATGTTACACATGATGGATTAAACAGATCAGAAAGAGGTATCACCAAAAGAGGACTTCTACTAATATAGTAGGAATCGAAATATGCCTGAAATCTTTGAAGGCAATTTTGGAGGCCTAAACGGATGAATTAGGCCTCAAAAATGTGCAGATCCCCCCCCCCCCCCGACGGAGGAATGGCTGGCCTTCCCTCTTCCTGCTTTGTCTTTTCAAGAGCTTTCCAACGGTACCTTACTCACGTGATTCTGAGATTCCTACAGGAAGATTCCCTAAAAGATTCCCTCCGGTCAAAGCTTGTTTGACCAACCAGATAGGACCTAGACCAGACAGGTCACCCATCCAAGTAAGTAATCCAAGGGTGGAGCTTGCTGACATGTCACCTATCTGTGTCCCTAATCCTATGGTGGAGCTTCCTTGGAGAAGATCCTCTTTGTCTATATAATAAAGAGAAGGTGCTCCCTTGGGGCATCGAATGTTTGAGTGTGCAATCTGTGTTTTCTCTCTTCTCTTGTCCTTGGAGTATTACAATGGTATTAGAGTGAGTGTTCTAGTCCAAGAGAGTGGATCGCCCCTCTTGGAATAGCACGAACCATTGAAACTGAGTAATTTGAGGTGGAGAACATAGAGTAATCGCTAGACTTAGGAAGGACTTTAGAGAGCGGATGGGATGGATGCACCGGGGGGACAATTTCCCGCACCTGGCTTTCCATTCTCAAACCCATTCCACATCAAGGTTATGTACATCTAGCGTGAGCAGATGAGAGTATCGCTAGTTTATCACTTTGGTGCAGAATTCATGGATAGAGTGATGAACTCACCAAACCCGGTGATTCTACCTGTGGTGATATATGACAGAGAGTGGGATTTGACGATCTACATTCTATTATGATAATATGGATATGAATGTCCCAAATCCTCTCCCTTTCAACACTCAAGTAGAAATCCGTTATGTAGTGAGGCCAAAAGTGATGTTTAGAGATTTTGTGGTTAGGAATTTTGGTGAGGAGTATTATCAACAAGTGATAGCTTCTTAGGTCCCAATGGTAGTTCTGATAGTTCGTGTGCCTTCCAGAGTGATTATATTGACTCTGTATTGAAGTAGACGTTAGCAATTGAGTGTTGTAGGAACCATGGATCCGCAGTTGCAAGAGCTGGTGCAAGGAATGCAAGGGATGTTGAATGAATTTTGAGAGATTAAGATGACCATGGAGACATTACAAAGTCAAGTGCAGATTCTCAGGAACGATCAAGCCATGCAAGAAGAAGAGCCGTCTCAAAACCCAATACTTGCAACTGAAGTACTTGGAGAGGCACTTGTGCCTACAAACCCTATCAACGATGAAGCCACATTGCTACTCCGGATGAAGAAGACCTGCAACATCAAGCCTTACAAGGGGCAGCGTACGATGGGAGTAGTGGAGAATTGGATCTCAAGAATGAATAGATATTTTTTATTGTTCTCAACAAAGATCACAGAGCATGCTGCAGGCATGTTTGCATGTGGGTACTTGACCGATAAAGCCCTCACATGGTATGATGCTTGGGAACGATCCATGCTGGCAGAGAGAAGGGAGGTCACATGGATAGCAATGCAAGAAGGATTGCTGAAGAATTTCCAATTGGTGGATTCTGTGCAGATGGCTTGAACCCGACTATGGAGATTGAGACAAAAGAATAGCGTACAAGAGTATGTGGAGGCATTTCTGGATCTACAAGTTGCAATTACCGACATGAGTCTAGCCGAGGCTCTCAACAATTTCAAAGGAGGGTTGAAAGAGCAGATTCACCAAGAAGTCATGGTGCAAAACCCTCACACGGTATTTGAAGCTATTGCTTGTGCGTAGAGAATAGCCGTAGCATTAGGTGGAGGTGAAGGAGTAGTTCCACCTCAACATTATCGAGCAGAAATGCTACACATGGGTGGACCAGTACCGATGGAATTGGGCAACCTTTGATTCTGGGATCGAGGAGCACGGCCGCTTCAAGGGGAGCGGGGACGGGTAGAAGAACGAAGAGATGGAGTCCCACAAGGAGAAGGGACTCAAGGAGAACAATGCCGTTGTTATAATTGTGGCCGTATTGGGCACATATCTACCAATTGTCGCACTCGTTTCCCTAAAGGCCCTTGGCCTTCGTATAGGCGATCTTTGAACAACATGGAGAGGCACATTGAAGAGGAGGAGGTAGAAACCACTTCAGAAAACAAAGATCGCCAGTAAATGTACCTTGCGGCCTTACTGGCTCAATAAGGAAGCAGAGAAGCGAGGGAAGGAAGAAGAATAAGGTGCAAAGATCCCAAAAGGCAACCTCACAATTGATTGTCGTGAATGGAATCTTAGAAGGTAATCAAGTGAGAGTATTAATAGATCCGGGAGCAACAAAGAATTTCTTGTCTCGCTCTGTTGCAGAAGCTTGGGAATGGATCTAGAGAGAGATAGAAGTGAAGAAGTAGAGTTACCAAATGGGCAAACAGAGAGGATTGAATCATTACCTAGACGGGTAACCCTCTCTGTAGGAGAATATCAGGAAGCAATTGAGTGGCAAGTGATACAGTTAGCCCATTATGATGCAATTTTAGGCATGCTATGGATGGAGCAATACAACCCAATGGTGGATTGGAGGAAGAAAGTAGTGAGAACCCACCAATGGTCAATCATTGGGGTTAAAGAAAAATCACACAAGCAGAAACTGCCTCTGTATGTCGTAAGGACGACAACTATTTGTAAGACCAATAGATGTTTTATGGGTCTAATAAGAGAAGTTTAGAGTGCACAACTCGCTGGACAAATTCCTGAGAAATTGAAGGATGTGGTGGATGAGTTTCAAGATGTCTTTCCCGATGATCTACCCTCAGGATTACCACCTAAAAGGTGAGTAGATCACAAAAAAGAGACACTCCCGGAGAAGACACCTCCTTGTAAGGCCCCATATCGCCAATCACCTCATGAGTTGGAGGAGTGTAAGACTCAAATTGAGGAGATGCTATAGAAAGAGTTCATTCAACCTAGCGTATCACCATATGGGGCCCCTGTCTTGTTTGTGAAGAAGAAGGATGGTACAATGCCCATGTGCATTGACTATCGGGGTCTCAATCAGCAAACCGTGAAGAACAAATACCCCTTACCTTGCATGGATGACCTGTTTGATCAACTCCATGGAGCGAGATACTTCACCAAACTAGACTTGCGGAGCAGTTACAATCAAATCCGAATTGCAAAGGAGGATGTATACAAACTGCCTTTCGAACCAGGTATGGCCACTTTGAGTATCTTGTAATGCCTTTTGGCCTCAACAATGCGCCTGCCACTTTCATGAGCCTAATGAATGACATATTTCGTCCATACTTGGATAAGTCTGTTATCGTCTTCTTGGATGATATCTTAGTATATAGTAGCACGATGACAGAACACAAACAACATCTACGAGAGGTCCTCCAGATTCTAAGACAGAATCAGTTGTACGCCAAAATCTCAAAGTGTGAGTTTGGCAAGTCTGAAGTAGACTACTTAGGGCATAGAGTTAAGTGCAGAAGGCATTCAAGTATTGACAGATAAAATAGAGGTCATTCAAAAATGGAGTGCCCCAAAAGATCAGACTCAACTTAAGAGCTTCTTGGGGTTGACGGGATTCTATCGTAGATTTGTCAAGGACTTCTCCAAGGTTGCACAGCCTTTAACGGCACTACTTGGCAAGGGGAAGAAGTGGACATGGGGAACCGCACAAGAGTTGATCTTTCAAGAATTGAAGGCCGCCTTGCATGCACCAATCTTGAAGTGGTATGACCCAAAACGTCCAATCAAGTTGGCTACGGATGCATCAAGCATAGCAATAGGAGCAGTCCTACAACAAGAGTGGCATGACGGATGGCATCCAATTGCATATTTCTCTCAAAAGTTGCTACCGGCAGAGCACAACTACCACACCACAAAACCAGAAGAGATGGCCATCGTTCAAGCAACCAAGCATTGGAAGCACTACTTGGGCGAGAAGGCATTTGTAGTAGAGATAGACCACAAACCTCTAGTCTACCTCAAGACGCAGAAGGATCTATCTCGTCACCAAATTTGGTGGGCAGAGTGGCGACAACACTTCAACATGACAATCACCTACATGGAAGGTAAGAAGCAACTTGCAAATGCATTCACCCGCATGCCAATGGCCAACAACTTGGTGGCAGAGGTTAAGATTAACCCTGAATTTTGGCAAGAGATTCTAGCTGCTACAAAAACTGACCCACAGATTGTAGAAGCGCAATCGTCCAAAGGTGTCACCAGCACCCAAGGACTCACCTTTTGGGATGGCCGATTATGGATCCCAAATGTCCCAGAATTATGCACCACCATTCTAGCGGAATATCATGATTTGGCCATTGCAGCTTATGTCAGAGTGGACAAGACCTTGGAGGCAGTCAAGCGCCATTACTATTGGCCCAAGATGAGCAACGACGTGATGGACTATGTGCATAGCTGCCTACTTTGTCAACAGAACAAAGCTTCTAATCAAGCTCTTGCAGGGCTCCTTCAACCTCTTCCCACTCCTACCCAACGTTGGGAACAAGAGAGTATAGATCTCGTCTGTGAAATACCCAAGACCACCTCAGGGTTTGACTCCATTGTGGTCTTTGTGGACCGGCTCAGCAAAATGATTCATGTACGCTCTACCACCAAGGAGGTGACCGCTCCACAACTAGCTCAACTATACTTAGATGCATTCTTTGCTCACCATGGCTTGTCTAGAGTACTCATCACCAATAGAGGCACCCAATTCACCATTTTGTTTTGGCAAACACTCTTTCGTTTCTTCAAAACCAAGTTGGCCATGTCTACAGCTTACCACCCACAAACAGATGGCCAAACAGAGCGGGCTAATTGCACGATTGAAGACATGTTACACGGCTTTACCTTAGAAGAGCAAGAGAGGTGGGACACCCTACTACCGTTGGTGGAATTTGCTTACAACAATTCAGTGAATGCCTCCACCTAGGTCCCTCCGTTCTTCCTCATGTATGGTGAGCATCCCTTCACACCTTCTAGCTTGATGAAGATCCGTCCAGTGACTACCAAGGTTGATGCAGTCAACACATTTGTTTCTAAAATCCAACAAGGTGTGGAGAGCGCCAAGCATAGGTTACAGATTGCGCAAAATCAACAAAAGCAGTATGTTGATGCACACCGTCGGCACATGGAGTTCAATGTTGGGGATCAAGTGTGGCTATCGACAACCAACCTCACATTAGTCGGATCTCATAAGCTCAGACCTCGTTTTATTGGGCCTTTCTCAATTCTTCATCGCATCAGCGCTGTCGCCTATCACCTTGAGCTACCACCACACATGAAGATCCATCCAGTGTTCCATGTCTCCCTATTACGCAGATATGCTCCCCAATCAGGCCAAGGTACTTCCACATAGGACATTCGACCTTGTCCGACAGTCATTGATGGAACAGAGGAATATGAAGTGGAGCGGATTCTCCAAAAGCGCATGTGTGGTACTCGCCATCCACGGGTGGAATATCTAGTACAATGGAAAGGTTACCCCCTCTATGAAGCAACCTGGGAACCCGCTGCCAATTTGGCACATGCACCGGTGTTGGTGCAAGCATTTGAGCAACAATTGCACAACGAGGACGTTGCGTCTTAAAAGGAGGGAGGTCTGTAATACCAAGGGTTAGCCATATGATCTAGATGTGAAATTTGGTTTGGTAATATCTAGAATGACGTTATACATGATGGTCAAAATAAATCAGATAGAAGTATCACCAAAAGAGTACTTCTACTAATAGGGCAAAAACCGAAATAGACTTGAGAACCTTAGAACCAATAGCTAGACATATGATTTAAAGGTGAGAATTGGTTTGGTAACATCTGGAAGGATGTTACACATGATGGATTAAACAAATCAGAAAGAGGTATCACCAAAAGAGGACTTCTACTAATAGAGTAGGAACCGAAATATGCCTGAAATCTTTGAAGGCAATTTTGGAGGCCTAAACGGATGAATTAGGCCTCAAAAATGTACAGATCCCCCCCCCCCCAACGGAGGAATGGCTGGCCTTCCCTCCCCCTACTTTGTCTCATCAAGAGCTTTCCAACGGTACCTTACTCACGTGATTTTGAGATTCCTATAGGAAGATTCCCTAAAAGATTCCCTCCAGTCAAAGCTTGTTTGACCAACCAGATAGGACCTAGACCAGACAGGTCACCCATCCAAGTAAGTAATCCAAGGGTGGAGCTTGCTGACATGTCACCTATCTGTGTCCCTAATCCTATGGTGGAGCTTCCTTGGAGGAGATCCTCTTTGTCTATATAATAAAGAGAAGGTGCTCCCTTGGGGCATCGAATGTTTGAGTGTGCAATCTGTGTTTTCTCTCTTCTCTTGTCCTCGGAGTATTACACTCTCCTTTTAGTTGGTCTAAATGTAGCCATCCAAAATAAAATAGTCACTAAAATCCACCTATTCTTTGGTGGTAAGCAGCCCTATCCCAATATAGAAATAAATGGCAAAGAGTACCAAGAGGTGAAACCCTTTCTCACCAAAAGCATTGTACCTTGTTTAGATGTATTTGTGAAGATGAACCTCCAATTAACCATGCAATAACACAATAATCACCAAATTGTAGTATCTACATAAGAAAAAAAATTTCTCATGAGGATACAATTAGAAATGTTGAGGTACAAAGGTAAATATCATTGATTCCTCCTGTATCCTTACTTCTTTCCCTTCTTTCTTCACATGAACAACTCCTAGAAGAAGTTAATGACACCACTAAGGTGCATCATAGAAAATTTACAAAGTTAAACTCAATCACACTAAGAATAAATCCAATCAACTCCTGAAAGTTATTTTTACACTCAATGCCTCTATCTCCTTCAAGAGACTGTCCTTAACTTATGCTCCAAATGTCTAGCATTACACCCAAAGGTCTATGCTTCAACTTTGAAGGTCAAATTTTGGTCCCAAGGTCTAACTACCAAACACAAAGGTTTGTCTTACCTTTCTAAAAAGTAGACTTTACTGCAAGGTTTGAACTTCTCCCCCAAAGGTACACAACCCTTTCTCAAAGGCAAGAAACACTTCAATGAAACAAGTTACCTTTCTAAGTTTGGATTTAACTGCATAATTCACACTCCTCAAATTCTATCCCTATGCCTAGTTTCAGTAGTACACCTACTCTCAAGGTGGTCAAGGTGTTGCTTTTAGACAGTTGCTTTCTCCTTTAGAGATCAAACACACAATGAGCAAAACCACACTTACTGCAAAGATTTGAAAAAAAGACAAAACACCATAAATGCACATGCTCAAGGACAAAAAAATGACAAAGAGTTTTTGCTCCTTCAATTATTAACCAATGAATTGAACAAAATGGCATGTCAAGTTTTGGTGTTAAATACCTTACCCTTGGAACTAAATGTTATGCAAAACCTCTATATTGGTCAAAATCCTACATATGAATAGGTTTTCATCCCTTTGCAAAGGCATTGACTCCAAAGGGTTTTGAGTCCTTCCTAAGAAAAATTTCCTACTTCCAAAACTCTCTCATGCACACTTGCCAAAATCTTTTCTAACTTTTCCACTCCTAATTTCTAGGAGATTTCTTGACTAAGCCTTTCAAAAGATGCCTTGACCTTTGGACAGTTTGCCATTCCTTTGGACAGGTTTATGCTTGGCCTTCCTCAAGGCTTCACCTTTTGGCCTTGCCTTGCCTTGCCTTTGGATTTCCTTCCTTTCCTTCAGACTTCTTTCCTTACCTTTGGATTTGGAGAGTGTTCTTTGGACGGTCTTCCTTTGGAGTAGGGCTCCTTTGGATTGTGTCCTTCTTTTGGCCTTTTTGTCCTCTCCTTTGGAAGAGCTAATTTTTCCTTTCAAGGCTCAAATGCCTTGCTTTTAGAGCACTAATAGGCCTACAAGGTGGCAAAACAAACAAAAAAATCTGGTTTTTGGTAAAACCTTAGTACCACAACCATCTTTCTTGCAAAGAATTTCTTGAAGAAGATTGCCTAGTTTATCAACGTTGGTCTATAACACCCATTTTTTCATGTATGTAATATTGTGATATTTAGTTTGGTATTATAAGTACTTGAGACATATTATTTATATAGAGATAAAGGATGCTTCTACATTAATCATGATTAGCTAACAATAATCATAGCTAAGATAGAGGAGACCTTACTTTAAAGGAAGTGGAAAAGATGAGCACCACTATTTGGGTTCTAGTGTGTTCACTTTGTATTATTCCTAGGTGTTTGGCTTTGAGGAAAGAGTTGAGAACTCTTGGGCCTACAACCCATTTTGTTTTGGATTTCTATAGTCCAAGGATAGCCCATGTGAAGGAATCCTTGACTTTGTGGTTGGGTCAAGATAAGACCACATGCTTAGGGGAATATGCCCATGTGACCACCCATTCTTTGGCAACCAATATAAGATGAAATATTCCATCAACTAGAATTCCACCTTTCTCATGTCAGTATTTTGAGAATCAAGAGTACATACACCTTCTTCTTTTTTATCATTTCTAATAATTATTATTAGTGTCCTTTGATCCACTCCTTAAGGTTACTACAAAGAGTATCTTGGTGCTGATTTCACCTACCTTATACCTCTTGGAAAATAGAAATCAATGTATAGCTCTAGTCCCATATGAGAAATGTAAGGTAAAGCCTATTGGAAAGCTCCTTCCAAGCTACCATCTTTTATTTTTCAATTACTTGAGTTCAAAGGTTCAAGGCATTTACCTTTCCCTTTCTCTTTAAGACTACTCATCACAAAGACTTTAGCCAAATAACTACTCTACCCAATTGCCTCATCAACTAATTTCAATAAACTCAAACTCACAAAATGCAACTCCTTAAATCATTCTTCCATGCCTTTATTATGATCAACTCTAGTTTGGGATTAAATTGGGCTAACAATACAATCTCTATGGTGGAATACCTAAAATAGCCTAGGGTCATGTTTGTCACTTCTTAGTCATTTTTCTCATGTGTTTAGCACCTCATTAGGTACAAGTATTCATCTTCCAACCTTTGGCAAATTCAACACATACTAGCCATAGCTTTTGGCAGATTCAACGTGTCTTTGGCCAGAATTCAAAATTCCTTCTTTTAGCCAAAATTCCCTTGTTGTCAATTTTCTTTGGTTGAGAGTTTCTTTGTAGACAAATTTCTTTGACTTATTGCCATCCCAAAGGCAAAGACATTTGCTAGTTAACCAAAAGATTTCTCCATAAAGAAATAAAAAATTAAGGAATTTCTCTCCAAATACATATGTTCCAAATGAAAAGAAAAGGAAAAGAAAGAATTATCAAAAAAAATTTGAAAATTCCAAGTACCACAAAGGCATGTAAACAAGGGAGAGAAATGCCTCAACACAAAAGTGTTAAGTGTGGAGTCAAATAAATTTTGTGAATGCACTACAAGAATGTTGAAGAGTTAATCCGGAATAGTCAATACGGAATAGATCTTCATATGATGAGATTCCATTTATGGGACTGAAGAAAAATATATTTCACATTAGGATCCATATCTATGTGAATACAAAAAAGAATTCGGTGTGCCTTATTTTCTTGGAAGCATCTTCCCAAGGGCTTTCTATAGACACCAAGATCATGAAAAATGAAGCTCTAACTAGAAGTTGTGCTCACTTGAAGTTTAGGACAATAACTCCTATGATATTTTACTGTTGGAGCTATGGGCAAGCTCCCTGACTCTCAAAACTCTCAAAAAACTCTTATGTCCCAAAGAAGCATGTTGTCTTTATTATATGCGAAGAGGATCTCCTCAAGAGCTACATTCTTAGATTAGGTATATAGATTGGTGACTTGTCATCAAGCTATACCCTTATATTAGATGCATAGATTGATGACATGTCAATACTTGTCTTATTTGGTTGGTCAAACAAGTTTGACCAAAGAGAATCTTTGGAGAATCTTCTTATAAGAAGCTCAGAATAGCATGGAAGAGGTACCACTTGAAAGATCTCAATGAGACAAAGAAGGAGAGAGAAATAAATGCCTTGTTCCCAAAAGGAAATAAAGATTCCATTTTTGAGATCTAATTCCTTTGTTTAGGCCTCCAAAATTGGCTCTAAGATTTTTAGTGTCTTTTTAACTTTTCCATTATTAGTGTAAATTCTCTTTTGGATACTCCTTTATTTAATATACTTAGACCATCATGTAAAACATCTCTTAAGATATTAACAATCTCATTTTCACTTGTAGCTAATTTGGCTAGCTGGTATTACACAATGTGACTTTGATAGTTCTTGATTGACAATTCAAGAGTGATTAAAAATCCCAATGTAATTATGGATATATGCAAACATTGGGTAAACCACATGAAATTTGGCATAATTGTTATGCATAATTTTCTTGACCAGATTGATGAATAATTTTTGCTCCATCACATAGCCAGATTGGGATTCTCATTGCTCTCTAAAATTCCATTTTGTGCAACTTTTTGTCCCATAAAGTGGTATTAATTAGAGCATTGGTATTTTGAGAGAAAGTAGAATGATGGAAAAAGATGGGAAAGTAAAAATTGACACATTCAATGGAAAGGTTTTTGGATTTTGGAAGATGCAGATTGAAGACTATTTGTATCAAAAAAAGCTACACTTACCTCTTGAGTAAAAAAGCCATCAAAGATGGAAGAAGTTGAGTGGGAAATTCTAGATTGACAAGCCTTGGATGTGGTCAAATTGACATTGGCAAGAAATGTTGCATATAACATTGTACACAAGAAGACCAATCATGGGTTGATTAAGGCATGTTGAATATGTATGCAAAACCTTCAGCCTCAAGGTATTCTTGATTTTCCAATTATTTAACACAAAGATGAAAGAAGGAGCACTAATTCAAGATCTCTTGAATGCTTTTAACTCAATCATTTCAAGAATGGAATCTATGAAGATCAGCTTTGATGGCAATTTTCAAGCATGGTTGTTATTATCATCATTACTTGACAGTTGGGGAGAAATAATTATAGTAGTGAGTAGTTCCTAAAGATCAAGTAATCTCAAGTAATCCTGAGAATACAAGACTTGATTCTCAATGAAGACATTCATAGATGAAATTGTAAAGTGTAGTGCTATTTGCTAAGAGAAAAGGAAGAAGACCTCAACAAGGTCAAACTTAGAGAAATAGTAGATCAAATTCAATCAAGAGAAGTGAGTTAATGAGTCACAAGGAAGTACCCAAAGAACTTGTGTGCTAGAATTGCAATAAGCCTTGTCACTTTAAGAAGTAGTGTAAAAGTTTGAAGGAGGAAAACTTAGTGACCATAGTAAAAAAACAAGAAGGTGCACTTGTTTGCTATGTGGAGTGTCCCATAGAATCTTGGATGATAGATTATGGTGCATCATTTCACTTTACTCCATGTAAAGAGTTAATTCACAACTTTGTTGCATGAAACCTTAGAAAGGTTCACCTCATTGACAATAATCCCATGTTTATTAAACGTTAAGGCAATGTGAACTTGAAGACCTCTTAAGAGTCAATATGGACATTGTTAGATGTCAGATATGTCACTAAAATGAAGAGGAATTTGATTTCCATAGGTTAGCTAGATGAAGAAGTATATCTAACATCCTTTGAAAGTGGGTAGTGGAAGGTTACTTGGGAAAACCTGATTTTGGTACAAGCACAAAAGGTTGGTTTTGTATGTTATAGGAAACTCAGACCATTTGATCATATTCATAGATGTAATATATCCTTAGATCTTATGCACCAAAGACTTGGTCACATGAGTGAGAAAGATATGAAGGAGTTAGTTGCAAATGGTAGGATCCTTGGAGTTAGAGATCATCAACTTGGATTTTTCAAACCATGTATTTTAGGGAAGCAAAAGTGTGTTACTTTCACTAAGGCCACAAGAGCAAGAAAGCTAGAGTTGATACATATGGATGTATATGGCTCGCCGTCCGTTGAATCTCTTTGAGGATCTTGCTACCACATCACCTTCATAGATGATGCTACCAAGAAGGTAAGGGTTTATTTTATGAGAAGTAAATCAGATGTGTTCAGCATTTTCAAGTAATGGAAACCTAAGGTTGAAAACTAGTCAAGTTTGAAGATCAAGTGCTTGAAATAAGATAATGGTGGAGAGTATAGTAGTAATGAGTTTAAAGAGTATTGTGCATAGAATGGGATGTGAATGATCAAAATTGTCCTTGAGACACCACAAAAAAATGGTGTGGCTAAATGTTTGAATAAAACTCTCAATGAGAGAGCCAAATGCATGAGACTACAAGCAAGGTTGCCAAAAATATTTTGGGCAGATGCAGTCAGCAAAGTTGCATACCTCATAATTCAAGGACCCTCAATTCATTAGGAGTTCAAGATCTTGAGGAGGAATGGTCAAGAAAGAAGGTGAATCTCTTGCACTTGAGAACCTTTAGTTGTCTCTCATATGCAATGATTCAAGATTGTGATAAGGAAAAGATTGATTCAAAGTCAAAGAAGTGTTTCTTAATTGATTACAAATCAAATAACATTGGTTATTTTCCTTGGAATGAAGATGATAGAAAGTGCTAAGAAGTAGAGATGCCATTTTCCATGAGAAAGTTATGTATAAAGATAAGCTTGGAGCAAGTTCTGAGGTTATTAAAAAACAAGCAAAACATCAAGAAGAATTAGTATTAGAAGACATCTTAAAGAATGATGTTATAGGAAATTGGAGTCTGGTAGAAAATGGAGAGATCATACCAGATCGAATCATACTTACAATTGATTTGAGGAGATTTACTAGATAATGAGAAACAATATTGAGGTATTCCTCATCTATGTATTACTTGATAAAAAATGATGAACTTGAATGCTACTTAAAGGCAATGCAAAAGGAGGACTCATTGTAGTGAGAGCTTGCAAGGAAGAAAGAGATGTCATCCTTAGAAAGGATTGAAATTTGGTCATTGACCAAGTTGCCCAAGGGAAAGAAGGCATTGCAGAAAAATGGGTGTATAGAACCAAAGAAGAACATGATAGAAGCAAGTAGTACAAGGCCAAACTTGTGGCAAAGGGTTTTCAACAAACCAAATGTATTGACTACAATGAGATTTTCTCTCCCATAGTTAAGATGACTACCATCAAATTGGTCTTAGGTCTTGTGACTGTAGAGGATTTGCATCTAGAGCAACTAGATGTAAAAACAACATTTCTACATGGACACCTTGAGGAGTATGTCTATATGGCACAACCTAAGGGATTTCAAATCACAAACAAAGAGGACTTGGTCTACAAGTTGAAGAAGAGTGTCTATGGTTTGAAGCAAGCTCCTTGTAAGTAGTACTTAAAGTTTTATGGTTTTATGGCCAAGAGTGGTTACACTAGATGCAAAATGGACCATTGATGCTGCATTAAGTCACTTGTTGATTCATACATCATATTGTTGCTTTATGTTGATGATATGTTGGTTGTTGGATCCAACATGAGAGAAATAAACAAGCTAAAAGCACCAATTGTCTAATCTTTTTGAAATAAAAGATCTAGGTCCTTCATAGTAGATACTTGGAATGAGGACTATGAGAGATAGATCTAAAGATGCTTTGAAGTTGTCTTGAGAGAAGTCTATCAAGAAGTTGATGGAAACATTTGGTCTTTAGAATGCTATAATTCAAACTACTCCCATGGGAAGTCACATCAAACTCTCTAAGGAGAAATCATCAAGAGTTGATGCAAATAAAGAGTATATAAGTAGAGTACCCTATGCATCAGCATTTGGCAATTTTATGTATGCATAGTATGCTCTAGGCCAAATATTGCTCATGCAATGGGAGTTTTAAGCAGATTCATGTCCAAGAAGAGAACAATGGGAAGCAATGAAATTATTGTTACACTACTTAAAAGCTACTTTTGATAAGGCACTTCGTTTCAAGCAAACAAAAGAGGACTTCACTAATGCAAAGTTTAGAATATACTTGGACAATTGAAAGAGAATTATAGAGTATGTGTTTACCTTGGGTAGTACTACAATTAGTTGGATGTCTTGTTTGCAAAAGAGTGTTGCTCTTTTTACCACAAAAGTTGAGTACATAGCCATCTCAAAGCCTTGCAAGGAAATGACCTGGTTGAAAAACTTCATGGTAGAGCTAGTCTAGGAACAAAATAAAAATATACTCCATATTGATAGCCAAAGTGCTATAAATCTTATAGAGAATCCTATATTTAATTGAGTTATCATTTCATTCATAAAGTGATAGATGGTAGAGTAAGCAACCCCACAAATATGTTTAACAAGGTAGTCATAGTTGAGAAGCTCAAGCAATGCACAGTTTCAGTTGGACTTCAAAGTTAAATAGATTATCTTGTACATTAGAGTGTCAAGAAATATCAAAATCCAAGTGTGAGTTTGTTAATTGTGGAGTTTGATTAATTATGGGAATGCATTATAGGAAAATTGAAGATTTAGTATGGGACAGATCTTCACATTAAGGGATTCCATTTATGGGAGTGATCAGAAAGATAGTTCATGTTAGGACCCATATATGTACATTTGCATTCTTTATTACATTGGAAGCACCTATGTGAGAGTTTTCCATAGATACTAAGAGCATGGAAAATAGAGCTCTAGAAAATAAGTTATGCTCACTTGAATTGTAGGATAAATATGTCTTGTGAGTAGGCTACAAGCAGTGGGATTGCAGGCATGGCCATGAGACCTATAGGATGGTTATGGGCTTGCAAGATGTACCCTATGAGAAGGCTATGAGTATGGCCACCACTTGTGGAACAGAGTGAGGTGATGTGTATCAATTGATACCACACAATTTACGGTTAAGATATAAGATCAATCTGCACCACACATTAGTACTTTTCCTTTCTCTTGTTGGGAACAAATTAGGTACTTAGTTATTGAGCTTATGGATCAGAGAGGACATGTAGGTTTGTCACCACTAGTTTGAGCCCGTATGTTAGCACAACCATTGGTACTTTCTACTATTGTTTCTAGTATTCTTTCCACCAAATAAAGGAGTAATATGCACTCCTTGTCCATTGGTCATCACTTCCAATCTTACACAAGAGAAATACACAACACATCTAGAAGAAAAGAACCTAAGCTCAACACTCAAACACCAATCTAAGCCAACTTGGTATACAATAAAGCATGGGGAGGATCCAAACACAAGAATTTTAGCAACAATTCTCCATGCTTTTAGTGGAAATAAACTTCATAGCCTTCTTGCTCTGTCAACAAGCTGATTTCAATCTATACTCCAAGTTGCATCCAATCTGTCTTCCAATCTTGCACCCAATTTGTACTCCAAGTAGGGAAATTGTAAGCCTTTTTGATTGGGAAACCTCTATGAGACTTAGATTAGAATATATTTTTCTCTACATCTCTAATCCATATATTTTGAACTCAATGGAAAGTCTGTAAGATAAGTATTTGAATTATGTAAAATAAAGCTCAACTTGACTACTATAGCTTTTTTGACAAGGTCTCAAACTTTGCTAAATTTTTGTAGAGTTAACACAAATTAAGGCTCAAGTCTTGATTTTACACATGTTTTAGCTAAATTTTCCCTAGAAATGCATGTAAAGTAGTAAGAAACACTTCAAAAGAACTGAAATACTTCCACTCATCACTTCAATTTGGAAATTTGATATTCAATTGCAATTGGATATGGAATTGCTCTACTATGCTTACAATAGTTTTTTCAAAAGAGTTTTTCACATTAGCTTTCACTCTCTATAAACCCTAAGCCAACCAGAATTTACACAATATTTGGTTATGCTCCTATCTAAACCTCTATGAATTTTGAGGGTTTAATACAACTCCAATCATTAAATATGGAGTAATTGTAAATTGGGCTAACTTTTGAGCTCTACAAATTCAAGTATACTTGGTCCAAGACCTTGAATTATTATAATACCAATAGCTAGATAGATTATCTAGAGATGAAATTTGGTTTGGTAACATTTGAAAGGATGTTATAAATGATGGACTAAGTAGATAAGATAGAGTTCTCACCAAAAGAGTACTTCTATGAATAGGCCAAAAACCAAAACATGTTTGGGAACTTTAGAATCAATAGCTAAGCATAGGATCTAGAAGTGAAACTTGGGGTGGTGATATCTGAAAGGATGTTACACATGATGGAGAATGTAGATCAGATAGAGGTATCACCAAAAGAGCACTTGCATTAATAGGGCCAAAGCCAAAATGGGCTTAAAAACTTTAGAGGCAATTTTGGAGGCCTAAACAAATGAATTAGGCCTAAAAAATGTGTATATTCTCCCCCCCCCCCCCAATACAAGAGAGGCTAGAATTCCTTCCCCCTTGGTTTGTCTCATTGAGAGCTTTCCAACAGTACCTCACCCACATAATTCTGAGATTCTTACAAGAAGATTCTCTAAAAGATTCCCTTTGGTCAAAGCCTATTTGACCAACCAGATGGGACCAAGACCAACATGTCACCCATCCAAAGAAGTAATCTAAGGGTGGAGCTTGCTGACATGTCACCTATCCATGTACCTAATCCTATGGTGGAGCTTCTTTGGAGGAGATCCTCCTTGGCTATATAATAAAGAGAATGTGCTCCTTTGGGGCATCGGAGGATTGAGTGTGAAATCTATGTTTTCTCTCTTGTATCTCTCTTGAAGAGTTCTCTTGTCCTCAGAATATTACAATTATCTATTGGAGGAATTTATATGAAATCTTTGCTTAGAGCTGTAAGACCTATCCACCAACAATATTTGAAATTTTATCAGCTGATTCAAATCAAAACTTGAGAAGTGACCAAAACCCCAAACTTGATCATCTCCTTCTCAATACCTTGTTTTCCCAAGCTCCAACTTCAATTGATCAGATCTGATTTGAGATTGACTCAAACATAAAGTTTCTTGAGCTTAGCAAGATTAGCACTTTGTTTACTCTCCAAGCCTACTAACAAATCAGGAGAATGTGTCATGAGATTCTCACAATCCTTCAATTTATGCACTTGGGTATGAATTTGACCCCCTTTGATTCAGTCAACCATATCCCACAAGAATCTACTCAAATCATTTAGTTTCTATCTTCAATTCATAGCCTCTTAGCTCCTCTCTTCTATTTTGGTCTTCTCTTGCCAAATGCCTTCCTCAAACTCTCTCAATCCTTGAAGAACTCCAAACTTCCACTCTTGGGACCTAATCACTTGCAATTTTGTCACCTAGCTTTTCTCTTTTTGAAAAATGGACCCCCCATGGATCCACCTTGTAGCTCTTGAACAAGATTAAGTCCTTCTCCTCCTATAAGAGCACATAAGATTTCAAGTCCTAGACCTACTCATAAGTATGAGGACAATAGAGTTCTTCATCACCGACACCATAAATACCGCCTTGAAATGTACAACCATCTAGTCCTATAAGTGGTTATGGTGTAGAATCTAAAGCTGGATGAGAAAGGATTTGGGAGTAGTAGATTGAGATTATGGGACATCTCCTACTCAAGTGCTTCCTTTGACTCTCTAGCACCTACGCTTTGCTACAATTCTCACTTTCAATGTCCTTTTTGAGCTAGAGAGTATGAAAACTAAAACTAAAAACACACACCCATCTATCAACTCTCCACCACCTATATACATAAGAGCACTCAAGGAGGACAAGACCATAATGCATGAGGTCAATCATCTATATATGAATAGATTGCTCACATAGCAATAGCTCAATAGTGGGATCCATCCTACAATCTACTCCAAGAATATAGAGTTTATGTTGGAAACAAATTATTGGAGTTTTCAGTCCTGTATCCACCAAGACCTTGTAATGTTGTAATTGTATCAATGAACATTGTATAGCACTCCCATGTAATGGATTAAAACTAGAATTATATTTGGGAAATAATTGACTAAAGCGATTGCAAACCTTTCATTTTCAAGCTAACTCAAGAACATCGGATGCCCAATTTCCAAGAGCGGTTGGAAGCAGCCATGAATGCCGGCAAAACTAGCAGGGCTAGAGTAGTTCATAAAAAAACCAGAATATACCCAATGAATTTGATATGGATATTTCCAATTGCTTTGTGTGATGCACGGCTCTATGACAAATCCGTCAATGGACAGGCTCCCCCTAAGAACTGCACATGCAAATTTCCCTGCATGTGGCTCAAGCAACAAAGAGTTTGTCCTCTACCAAACTTTGGCTTGATGAGCTTATTCTTAGCTCAGTTGGATAGAGCAACAACCTTCTAAGTTGAAGGTCACATGTTCAAATCCTATAGAATGCGTTTAGTGTGGGTCATCACTGAGTTACCAGCAGGTCGCAAGGCAGTCACCTATAAGGGATTTTTAAGAAGAAATACAATGCACAAGGCTTGATCCAAAGGTACAAGGCTAGACTTGTTGCTTGTGGTTTCTCTCAAGTGCCAAGTATTGACTACACAAAGACCTACTCTCCTATTGTCAAATTGACAACCATTCACGTGTTGCTTGCTTAGTCAGCTCAAAACAATTTGGAAGTGCATGCTCTTGATGTCAAAACAGCTTTTCTCAATGGCACATTGACTGAAAAAATCTACATGCACATTCCTCCTGGCTTGCTGACTCTTGACCAGCACACACAACAACAAGCCGCTAAAGGGCCATTGGTTTTACAACTCTACAAGGCTTTGTATGCTCTCAAATAGTCCGCCAGACAGTGGTACCACAACTTTGATCAATTTCACTAGGTTTGGGATGTGAGTGCTCTGGAGCTGATTCTAATCTCTATATCTTCCATTCTGGTTCTCATTTTGTCATCTTACCCCTTTATGTAGATGATTGCATCCTTGCCAGCAATAATCTTTCTCTTCTTCTCTCTGTCAAAGAGTCTCTTAAACAAGGTTTAGAGATGACTAATCGGGGAGAGATTGGTCATTGTCTTCAGTTGCAAGGCACAAGAGACAAAAAACAAAGAAAGATCAGTCTACCTCAAGACAGATATTTAAGAGATTCTTACTTGTTTTCATATGCTAAACTGTAAACCTGTTTCCAATCCTGTAGAATCAGGAGTGAGATTAAGTCTTCAGGATTGTCCAAAAACTGATCAAGAGAGATAGTATATGAAAACAGTACCTTATCAATTTGGAGTGGGGAGTTTGATGTGGGCTATGGTCAGCACCACGCCTGATCTGGCTTATACTGTCAGTTCAGTTACCAAGTATATGGCAAATCCTAGCCTGAACCATTGGAAGGTTGTCAAACAGATTTTCACTTACATTCAAGGCACATTGTCACAATGCCTAACATACAATGCATCTAGTACTCCCATTCATAGGTACTCCAACTCACATTGGGGAGGAGATCAAGACACAAGATGATCTACAAGAGGATATTGTTTTATCTTCTGTAATGCAGCTGTTTGTTGGTCAAGCAAAAGTCAAGCTTCTGTTCTTTATCTAGCACTAAAGCTGAATACATGGCCTTGTCAAAGGCAGTGACTGAAGCAGTATGGCTTAAGTGCTTGTTAAGTGACTTGGATTTTCCTGGAGAAACAATGAAGTTGTATTGTGACAATAACAGCAGAATTGATCTTGTTACTCCAACAAAGCAGCATGAGAGAACAAAGCACATAAACATCAGATTCCACTTTGTCAAAGAAAAGGTGGAAGACAACTAGATCTTTGTTATATGAGGAGACATCCGAGATAATACTTCAGACATTTTTACTAGAAAATTGACTAGCGAACTACATACAAGGTTTTGTCATGCACTATGCATTATAGATAATAGACAATTACAAAACATCCACCAAGAAGGGGTGTTAGAAATATAATGAGACATTTTATTACTTGTTCATGCTGCTCATGTTCACACGAGTTATTGTTCATGCAAACTATTGTTCACATGAGTTCCATATGAACACTAGCCTATGAATATGTGGGCCACCATCACAAGCTTTTCAGAAACACAACCTTTTTTTTGTTGTTACCATAAACCTATCCGCCATAGGGGAAACAACTTCTGCTAGTGAATGAGCCGCCCGAGTCAATTCGGCACTTGGGAAAAAAAAGTTGCTCCCAAGCTATGGTCCAAAGACTTTAATTTCGGTGAGCTTCATCAACACCATGGCAAATTTGCTTAGTTGAGGTGCATGACCAACGACAAGGAACCTCCCATGCCAGCTCCCAGCCCCCCGCAGAAACAAAAAACAGTTTTTGGTTTTGAAGTCTTCTTTGGATCCGAGGGGTGCTTTGTTTTGTCAGACAAAACAAAGGAAGGAGAGTGAAGGCCAAAGAGTTGTACAAACTCAATGGCCTGCATTTGGAGTTTCCTTGGGGTTGGTCAAGCTTTGGGCCACCCTAGCCCATTGAGTGCTCTACCTCAGGCTATACAGCCACTCCCCTTGAACCAAGAAAATGACCAAAAACCCTGCCGCAAAACTCCCAATCAACGGTAAAACTACTATAAGTAAATACATAAGTACTACTTCTTTTTTTTGCTTGAATTTGACTTGCCGGAAGGCATTTTTATTTATCAATGGAAAAAGGACCTAATTTATGTAGGCTCTACTTTTAATCTTTGGAATAGATTTAGGCAACCGCAAGGGTCGGCCAAGTTTAATATCACTTACATTTATAATATAGAGACAAACTATACTGACTCCTTTTTCACTAGTTATGCAAACCACAACACAATAGCACTCCAAAACTAGAGAAAGGTCTCCAAGTGCAGGTTCATATATAGTGCAAGTGTTGATATTAGTGTGACTTTGATAATTCTTGATTGATAGTTCAAGACTGAATAAAAATCCCATGTAGTTGTGGACATAAGCAAATGTTGGTCAAACACATGAAATTTGACATAATTTCTATGCATGCTTTTCTTGACCAAATTGATAAAATGTTTCTGCTTCATCACATAGCCAGATTTGGATTCACATTGCTCTCTCAAATTCCAATTTAGCATTTTTTCCCATCAAAAGTTTAAACCTTACACCATTGTATAGAATCTCTTATTTCCCCAAGGTGTTAATGGACTACTTTGGAGGAAAATGTGCAAGGAAGAGTCAATCAAGCATATGAAGGGGTTTCATAATGACCCAATATATGGAGTTAAATTTCTAAGGAGATTAAAAACCTTCCAGATTTTGGATCCCTTATATCATTGAAGGAGTATTTTTTGAGATTGCCTTGAGTTTTGCAAGACTTGATGTTTGCTAAGCCTTTGAAAAGAAAACAAATGTCTTTGCTCCATTACTTAGTGTGCTTATGCTACTGTCCTTTGAGAAGTGGAGTATTGACTTTGTAGGGCCTTTGAACTATGAGCGGGCATATCTCTCACTTAGGATGAACCTCTGATGGCTATTATAGAAGCACATCATGGACTAAGAAGGCAAGGAACACCAACTCCATCATACTCCTCCAAGGCTAACACACAAGACTCAAGACATTGCCCACTAGAGAAATCAATGAGAGAGAGATAGTTGCAAATGAAAGGATGATGAGTACCTCCTCACCCCTTGTTTATATACTTGTGAAATAGTTACGCACTAAAGTTACTATTTACCATAGTAACTCAAGTTACTAGGCTAAAAGTCAAGTCAAGTTTTAAAATATAAAGGAATATTTATCCACATGGGCATATTCTACTAAGCATGTGATCTTATCTTGACCCAACCACTAAGTCAAGGATTCCTTCACTTGGGACTATAGAAGAATCCAAAACAAAAAGGCTTGCGAGCCCAAGAGTACTCAACTCTTTCCTCAAAGCCAAACACCTAGGAATAATACCAAGTCAACACACTAGAATCCAAAATAGTGGTGCTCATCTTTTCCACTTCCTCTAAAGTAAGGTCTCCACTATCTTAGCTATGACTAATTTAGCTAATCATCACTAATGTAGAACCATCCTTTATCTCTATATAAACAATATCTCTCAAGTATTTGTAATACCAAGCTAAATTTCACAATACTACACACATGCAGAAATGGGTGTTACAAAACAAGATACCATGCAACAATATTTAAATATGGTAGCTATAACTTACTTGACCAAATGTGTGGAGGCAAGACCTTTGAAGGCCATCAATCAATCTCAAGTAAGGAGGTTTTTGTATGAGAAAATCATCACCTACTTTGATTGCACTACAAAGATTGTTTCATATTATACAGTAGAATTATTATGAGCATGATCAAATTATATGCAGCTATTTGTCAATCAAGCACAAGGTTACAACATTATATAAGTCAAAATTGAATGAGCTTACAAAGAGGATCAAAGTGAAGTAGCTCATGATATGAAGGAGCAAAGTATAATTAGTATAAAAAGCTACATGTAGTAGTGTATGAATATTTCACCACTATGAAAGCTTCAATAAAGTATTCTCTTTTCAAAATGACTTATAGATTGGAGTCCAAACTACCAATATAATTTATTCTTTAGACTTTTTAGACTCTGCAAGTGGGCTTGAAGAGAAATTAAGGAGAGGAGGCCAAGAAATCATGCAAAAAACATCTCATCAGGAAGGAGGAAGGAAGCTAGAGCTATAGCCTTGGTTCATCAAATTCAAAAGGCTCAAGGTCAACAAAAGAGGAGCTATGACATGCAATTGGAAAGGAAAAGAATCATCTTTCAAGTAAGGGAATGGGGTAATGTATTTTGATTCCATATTTTATAAGGAAGAAAAGAAATTCTCTTAAGTATTTTGGTCCTTGGATCATTTGGAGAGTATTTGATAATCATACTTATGATGTTGAAAGATTGATAAAATTATCTATGATAAGTTGAATCATCAAAGGAAATGATACTTCATTCTAATGATTTTTAACTAATATGCACCTAAGATGCATATTAGTTATAAGAGTAATTTTAGGGGTTTTGAGATAGTTATTTATAATTTGAGTCACAATTAAGTAAGAGGTTAGTTAAGTTAGCTAGCTTAAATTAAATAAGTTAAGTTACATTAGCTAAATTAGCTAATTTATTATGATTAAAAAAGGGATCCCATAGAGATCCAATATTTTTATATTGGATACTCAATAAGAATCCTTAGTGAATTTTAAATTAGACAGTATTAAAGTGGGAACTTAGTGTAGAATTGTATATCAAATTGTGATCCGTTAAGAGAGAATAAGAGATAGCATTGAACACATGAAGGATTGGATCCTTTAAGGAGTTTTATATTATATTATATTGGAGTAGAACCAACATCTTGGACTTTTTATGGTCAAATTGACTCCTTATTTAAGATGTGTCAAACTCCTGTTAGTTTTATCATGTTGTGTGACCTTTGGTAGTAGAGGTAGGTCAATTTAGGTAGATTTGACTTCACCTTAGATTATATTGCAAATTTTAATTAGTAAAATGTCTTAGATTTCTGGAGCATGCTGGGAAACTTCCAAAGGAAGGCATGTGAGGCCAAAAACCCATGTAATAGTTCATTGACCAAAACTTATTCACCTAAGATAATTTGAGAAAAATAAAGATTTTATTGGATTGCCAAGTACTTCATATAATTTTAGTGATTATATGTAATACCAAGAGCTAGCCATATGATCTAGATGTAAAATTAAGTTTGGTTACATTTAGAATGATGTTATACATGATGGTCAAATAGAATTTTCACAAAAAGAGTACTTCTACTAATAGAGCAAAAACCAAAATAGACTTGAGAACCTTAGAACCAATAGCTAGACATATGATTTAAAGGTGAGAATTGGTTTGGTAACATCTGGAAGGATGTTAGACATGATGGACTAAACAGATCAGAAAGAGGTATCACCAAAAGGGGACTTCTACTAATAGAGTACGAACCGAAATATGTCAAATCTTTGAAGGCAATTTTGGAGGCCTAAATGGATGAATTAGGCCTTGAAAATGTGCACATACTTGCTTGGATGAGTGATATGTTGGTGTTGGTCCCATCAGGTTGGTCAAGTAGGCTTTGACTGGAGGGAATGTTCTAGAGAATCTTCCTATAGGAATCTCAAAATCACATGGCTGAGGTACCGTTGGAAAGCTCTTGGCAAGAAAAACCAAGGGGGATAGAGGATAACATTTCCTTTGTTGGGGGGAAATGTGCACATTTTTTAGGCCTAGTTCATCCGTTGAGGCCTCCAAAGTTTTTAGGCCTATTTTGGCTTTTTCTCTATTAGTTAAAGTGCTCTTTTGGTGATACCTCTATCTGATCTATATTCTCCATCATGTGTTACATCCTTCCAAATGTCACCACCCCAAGTTTCACCTCTAGATCATATGCTTGGCTATTGATTCTAAAGTTTCCAAGCATGTTTTGGTTTCTAGCCTATTAGTAAAAGTATTCTTTTGGTGATACCTATATCTAATCTACTTAGTCCATCTTGTATAAAATCCTTTCAGATGTTACCAAACCAAATTTCATCTCTAGATCATCTATCTAGCTATTGGTATTACAAAGACAAAGAATAATTAATTGGAAAGAGAATGAGAGATTTGGACAGTGAATATGAGAATTCTTATTCTTATTCTTATTTTGTTACACCTAATAGTGTTTAATATTAGCTTTTCCTTCCTTCTTGCACATGATGCACATATAAGATGTCACTAGATGTATCCCTTGGATGAGAAATAAGTTTGGCACTTTCAATTTGCACAACAAAATGAAAATTTAGTCAAGGGTAAATGTAACACCTTATGATGCACATTAGTAATTATAGGTTTTTGGTGGTTTTTTTATAGTTAAAACTAAGTTAATATAGCTAAATAAGGAGATTGATCCAATATTTTACTATTAGGTATTCTATGGGATTCCATGGTCAATTTTAAATTAGATCATTTTATAGTGTGACCTCTTTAGAGAAATTTATAATAGAGTAGTACTTTATAGTAAATTTTATATTAGAGTATATTGGAGTGGGACCTCCATCTTGGAATATGCATGGTCAAATTCACCTAGTATATAGGAGGTATCAAACTCTTAATGGCTTTATGAATTTAATAACCTTTGGTAGTTGAGGTAGATCAAGTCAGGTAGATTTGACTTGACCTTAAAATATATTGCAACTTTTAGTAAGCATACTATTGGTGCTTAGACCCTATTTCACCTCTTATATCTAATCCAATCCTTGAATGGCTTGATTTAGTCTTCCATCCTTCTTGTTATTCTAGGTGGTTGCCTTTTTCTTTGAATAAGTAAAATGTTCTACATTTCTTGAGAATATGATTGGAAGCTTCTAAATGGAAGTATGTGGGTCCAAAGTGAAGGCCCATTGACCAAATATTCCTTGTCTCAAGTAATTTAGGTGAAATAGGGATTTATTAAGCTATCAAAGTACTTACCACGAAAAATTTGATATCCCATTCATTAGCATCCTTGGAGTATCAAGTGAATGAAGGGAATGAGGCTTTGTGAATATTACATATATTTCCTGAATATAGAGTGAAATTTTCTATCTAAGAGTGACATTACTAATACTATGGTGTTGATCTTGGATGAACCTGTTGTTGTGCATATATACATCGCTACACAACATACATCATTGTCAACATCATACACTATAAAAGCACAACTCACACATAAGTCATACATAGACTCTAAAGTGCCACAATAATCAGATTGCTTAACACTCTCAACTCAACTCAACTCAGATCAGTACTTGATTTGTCACTCTATAAACTGCCAACAACTGGGCACTGATTACAATCAAGCCACACCCACTCAAGCATAGAGAATCCAGGTGACGCTCGCCGGCCTCTGTCCACCATAGCCAGGAACTCGAAGGCTCAACATCAGAGAAGTGAGCTCTTTGGAGCTCACCTTCGAAACTATACCCCTGGACTCGAGCTAGCCCTGAAACCCTAACGGTCCCGCTGATGGCACACTTGACGGTGCAAACGGTGCAAAGTGACGGTGGGCCCCACCGTGAAGTCAGTACCCCGAACACCAAATCTGACCGTCGGAAAGTAGTCTCTGAGATACTACTGAAATAACTCTAACTACTATCATTGGAACTCCAGTTTCCGAGCATCTAGATGCGGAACTACAAATGGCGTGACAGCTGTCGTGCGTATATACATCGCTACACAACATACATCGCTGTCAACATCATACACTATAAAAGCACAACTCACACATAAGTCATACATAGACTCTAAAGTGCAACAATCGCCCCCCTAGCTGGCGGTTAGGTCCCTCTAACTCCATATAGCCATCTACTTTAAGTATATGGTATACCCTCTAATGGGCAAAGATCAGGAGGCCGGGTGCTATGGAGCCCCATCGTTAGTCGCCTGTCTGCAATCTATACCATATAAAGAATGAACTAGCAATAGGTCAAGTACATCTAGGACATAACCACTATCCCTGAGGAACCATTGTGAGGGGAGGAGTCATACATGCCATATGCCATCCTCTCGAACAGCTATCACACACTAACATAGTAGCAGCTCCACCAGAAGAGCCACATAACATACACCTCAAGCCTGCACGTACAAGTGCCAAGCTTGGGTCCATAGTACCATCAATGTTTGGAAGGTGGCATGGCGCACAATTGCGCACATGATCCTTCCAAACAACACCATCACGTCCTTCTAACACAAGGACTCCAGATGGCAAAACCTTGCGCACTCTCAAGATAGTGCGGCCTGTAGAAACATCAAGTGTCGTCGGTGTTGTCTGCTGTAGATATACATAGTTGCCTGGATGAAATCGACGGATCGAGGGTCTATAACGTCTTCCTCGAATGGTAGCATAGCGTAAAGTATCTCTATGCTGAGCAATTGCCAAGTTCTCAAAGGCCATCGGCATCACTCTCCGAAAGATCTCTGCCCGCTAAGAACATGTGCTCATCCATACATTGGGGTCATCCAAGTCCAAAACTACAGTAGCATCTTGACGAATGGCTGCAGGTAAATCTGGATCTCGTCCATAGAGTAGAAAGTATGGAGAGAAGGATGCTAAGGAGGCTTGCCGGCTGAACCGATAGCCCATGGCCAACCAAGGTAACTAGAGATCCCAATCTCCCAAGTGGCCTCTCTGCAAACCATACTTTTGCAATCATCTCTTCACCGTCTGAACCACTCTCTCTGTTAAGCCATCTGCCTCAAGGTGATCTCGGGATGTAGTACAATGATCAATCAAAGCCTTGTCACACAAGACCTGAAACTCTCCCAAGAACTCTGTACCCTGATCAGTCAAAACCTCAGCTGGTGCACCAAAATGACTAAGAACTCGATCCAGGAACGAGTAAGCTGTCCCTTCACTAGACTTGTCAGGAAGTGCCACCAACTCAATCCACTTGGAGAAGTGCTCCACCATCACCAAAACATACCGATGATGTTTCACAATCAGCGGTAAAGGTCCGGCGAAGTCCAAACTCCAATGGTAACCCAATCCCATGATAGGTAATGGGTGTAACTGTGGCATAGGAGCATTGAATGATGCTCTAACTCGGTCACAAACCACACATCTGGCAACAAACTGCTATACCTTGGTCTGCATACCGCGCCACCAATAATGACTCTGGAGTAAGCTATATGTATGCTTTACTCCAAAATGTCCTAGCTCCTCATGAGCATGACGGACCAACTGTGGTCTTTGTGATGGAAGTGGTACTACTCGCACTCTACCATCCTCCCATACACGCAAAAGGTGTCTACCCTCCAATCTGAACCGTCTGGCTCGCTGAAGAACACGGTCTCTCTCCTTGGCCCCAACTGTGCCACCCACAACACCAATGCAAAGATAGTCCATCACTAAGACATCATCATGAATGTCTCGCTGAATTGTACCAATATCTTCACTCTCTGGATCTGTGACCTCAATAACTCCTCCTGTATGCGCTGAGAGAGATACCACCAAAGTCTCTGCAAATATACACAGAAAGGCCGATGCATGCCAACCTGGCACCATCTCCTCATCTGTCTCACCATGCCAACGTGCTCCGGTCTGATCCTGCTGGCTGGGACATGGGTTTCTACTCAACCCATCTGCATCACGGTTCACCACTCCAGGTCTATGAACAACCGTTAAATCATACTCCTATAAAATCAGAGCCCATCGTGCAAGCTTCCCTGAAAGCTTGTCGGACTCCATCAACCACTTCAGCGGCTGATGATCAGTGATGAGAGTGAAGGGGTTACCAAATAGGTAACATCGGAAATGTGCTACTGCCCAAACTGCTGCCAAGCACTCTCCCTCATATGAACTATACTTTGCCTCCGCTGAATTGTTGGAGCGACTAGCATAGGCCACCACAAACTCCTTCTCCTCATCATCATGCTGGGTGAGCACCGCTCCAAGCCCCAACATACTCCAATCAGTGTGAACCTGAAATGGTCGTCCCCTGATCGGTCTCCTCAAAATAGGAGCAGATGTCAACCTCTCCTTGAGCTCTACAAAAGCTCTCTCCTGCTCATCTCCCCAACACCACTCCTGTGTAAGCTTGGTTAGCTTTGTCAAGGCCTTGGCAATGGCACTAAATCCTCTAACATAGCGGCGATAGAAGTTCGCCAACCCAAGGAATGCTCGCACTCTGCTCACATCCGTAGGCCAAGGAATATGTGCAATAGCCTCCACCTTGGTCTGCTGAACACCAAGTCCTACGGGGTAGATAGTGTGACCCAAATACTCAACCTACTCGTGGAAGAACCTACACTTCCTAGGATGTAGTTTGAGTCCATGAGATCCCAACCTCTCAAACACCTCCAACAACTGTCGCTCATGCTCCTCCACAGTAGTGCTATAAACCAAAATGTCATCAATATAACACCGAGCAAAATCCAATCCAGCTAGGATCCTATCTGGAACCCTCTGGAACTCAGCGGGAGCATTCTTCAACCCAAATGGTAAGAACCTCCACTGATATAACACATCCTTGCCATGAGGATCAATAGCCCAAAATGCTATCTTGGACTTATCTTCCTCCCTGATCGGCAATTGATGATATCTCGCTCGAAGATCCAAAGTACTGAAGACCTTTGCATGCCCAATTGCATCAAAAATCTCCACCGGTGTAGGCATGGCATACCGATCAGCCCTGGTCTGTCAGTTGATAGGACGGTAATCTCCACACATCCGCCTATCTGTATAGTTGCCATGCATATCCTTCTTGGCTGGCATCACTGTTGTTGATGCATACTCTCCATGTGAAATCTCCACCAAACCAGCCTCAAAAAGGTCAATACTCCGGCTCTGAATCAATGTCCTCTCCATCTCACTATATCAATAAGGACGTTGGAAAACTAGTGTGTCACTAGTCAGCTCAATCCGTATACCAGGTCCCTTCAGAGCACCCAAATCCTTCATACTGAAGGCAAAACAACTCGTGTGACTCCTCAAGAACCTCCAAACCCTCCGTCTTTCCTCTCCAGTAAGCTTGGGTCCAAGATCTGGCTCCCAAGTATCCTCTGTAACTGTAGTAGGAGTGGAAGACGTACTGATTGGCTGCTACACTGGGCCCTTGGGAGCAATGGTGTCATGCTCCCGACCACTAGAGGTCCCAACCTCTGAGTGAAAAACTCCTTCCACTCTGGCTGCAAGCTCCATACATCCTCTGGCTGCATCCCATGTGGACCAAGGGTGTAATCCAAGTAGCCCACGCTCACCTGGATGGACTCCAAGTAGACCACTCTCCCTAGTAGCTACTGAATGTGTCTCAAGAATACCATGTCCACTTGGTCCATCGCCCCCAGCATGTGCCTGAATCGTCTCGATAGGCACAGGGCTCACAAGTGTCCGAGTGGTGATGCCTATCAAGCGCATCCTACGCTGCTCTGCCAAACCAAGGCTCACAATCCAGGTCAAACAATTCAGGTCCATAGCCTGACATAACACCTGACGCCTGGATGCCTTTGACACTGCTAGAACAGCGGTAATACCGGTGCAAAAACCCATCGCCCGCTCTCTCTCATCAGCATTGGGCTCCACCAACTGCTGTAACTATGAGTCCCAAACAAGTCCAAGTCCTCCCTCTCGAAAAGCATGAGAGCCTGGGAAACTCATGAGTGTAGGAAATGCAGCTCTAGGCTATCCAACTAGGTTCACCACTGCCATAGGTGACCTATCAGCCACTACCACTGTCTGAGATTGACGCCCAGTATCCAAGATATCATCAACAAGGATGTGGTCAAGTCGCTGAATCCCATCATAACTACACTATAGAACCTCTCTGGGTAAGAGGTTCGTCCACCAAAGACGAAGACAATGAGCTCGTGATCCCACTCTGGCTGCATCTAACAATACAGCAGGTCCCATCCATGAATGGACCTGATGTGTACTCGCCACCACTCTAGTGCAAGAATCACCCATCAATGGAACGTTCTCCAAAAGGTAAGCTGGAGAAACAGACTGATGAACCTGGAATGTCGTAGTATCCGTAACATCTCCCAAAACACACCAGAACAAGGATCCTAAAGACCCAAACCACGGCCCGCACGTGTATGTCCCTGACATGGCCATCCAGAAATCACCAAGTGAATAGGCCCATGTCTCTCTAGGTCATGCGCCCCCAGTAAGGAAATGTCTCCTGGTAAGGCCTTCTGGTAACCTCTGACTGCTGACATCGGTAATAACTCCGGATACCGATAGGCCAAGAGACTCGCCTAGCAGTCTCATCTCTCTCTACATACAAGTACCTCTGTACTCGGATACCCGCCTGTAACACCGCAGCTAGTCCGGTGCTGATCCCACCAAACAACTCCAATAGGCATATCTCCTCTACTAGATACTGCCAAGCAATGAGTGTGGTATCCAGAGGTGTCAAAGAAATTGCCTCTGGAGGCTCATCCTCATACTCATCCCCTGATGGTACGAAGGCTCCACTCCAAGCCTGCTGCACCAACTGATCTGCATGCTGCTGCAATGCTTCCTCTGAACTCCACAATGGAACATCCAAGGTGGAAGGAACAATCCCACTTGTACTCCATAGCCAAGTGATCTCCTTTGGTACTGGAGTATCCTCTGCATGGGCGTTCCACTCCAACAAGTCACCAGGCCAAGTAACTGCACCGCTGAAAGCCAAAACTGATGCTGCCATGGTCCCGGACTGTAGTGAGCCAAGACTACCACTACTGAAGCGTACTGGTAGGCGACATACCCATCCCTCACCAGACTGCCAACCAGATCTATAAGAGGTTGTCTCCTCCCAATAGTCAATGTTGAAACCCATAGGGTATAACATTGCTCCCCCAACTAGCACATCATATGACTCAGCTATTGTCGCAATAGCCTGAGCTCTCACCACCGAGCTATTAGTTGGATGACTAGGGTGAACCTGGACAACAAGCTCCCCACGTGTGATGTACTGTGTTGAACCACCACCTAGAGATGTCTGGATCTGAAATGGACACCTCTCCACATCGGTCTTCCGTAACTCTAGACCAACAACTGCAGCCTTCCCCAACATAAGGGGCTGCGCACCAGAGTCTAACAAGACTCTTTGTGGTGTATAGACCTTCCCTGAAGGTCCCACTAAATGAAAGATCCCCCTCTGGTTATCCAATAGGACAACACCAGGTGTAAACCGCGCTCTCTCAAAGGCCGGTCTAGCTGGCAACTCCTCCAGTCTAGCCGCTGCTGGCTGCCATAAACCACTGGTCGCTGAACGGATCCCATGCTCCTCAACCAAGTCAGCTCCACTACCAACCACCTCTGCTCTAGTAGTAGGCACTGCACCATCCCTACTTTCACACAACATGGCAGCCAACCGGAACACTGAGGCTGGGTCAACGCCCAATGTAAACATGTCACTGGCTGAAAATAAAGGATGCTGCATAATCAGCTGAGCCGCCCCCAACATCATGCTAGACTCAGTCTGTGTAGTAGCAGGTGGCTGACTAGCAGGTACTCCATCAAGTACTCCATCACCACCTACCACACCTGCATTGGGACATCTAGGAACCATGGATGTCGTCTGCAATGCCTCAGATAGCGTGAAAGACTGGGGAAGTCTGACCTGTCTCCCAACCTCTCCTCTCTGTGGGTCCAACTCCACTGATGCTCCTCTAGGCTCTAGAGCACGTACTGCACTCCTAGTCATTGCTGCAGATGCATCCACCTGTGCCGCTCCGCACATGAAGTCCAAAGCATCTCTATCACCAGCATATGAGGTGGAAGCCTCAGCACCCGAATCTGATCTCCTCTGAGCAATAGCCATACTAGCCAATCTCTGCTCCAACTGCTCAATCCGAGTAGCCATAGTTGTGTCAAAAGTAAGGGCAGGTACTGCACCCCTACTAGGTGTAGATCCTCTACCACCACCTCTACCACCTCGTCCTCCATGAATTGGAGCTCCTCTACTACCTGCCATAGCAGCCCTACCACTCCGTAACTCCGGGTGTAGGTCAAAACACCGGTCACTAGTGTGACCAAATCTGTGGCAGTGCTTACACTGCCTCTATGCTGGCTATGATGCACCAGAGGTATCAGGTCCATTGCCCTGAGTACACTCTCTCCTATGGTGAGGTCCATCACAAGTCCAACAAGCAACACCACCACTCACTGGCTGCTGCTGACCCAAAAATGAGGGTAAGGGTCTAACTCCACTAGGCCCTCCACTCGCTCTATAGGATCTGGGCTGTCCACCCTGTCCTCAAAAACCAACTGGGCGTGGTGCACTCTGCTGCACTCTAGCAGAAGTCACAGCTGTGGATGAGGTCTCCCTACCAAGTCCAGATGTCACCACTCTCTCCTCCACCATGTTGAGCTCAATACGCTCAGCCAAACCAAAGACTATTGCCAAAGTGGGCGAAGTAGCCTGCAACAACGTAGCATCACGAACTCTACGTCGTAACTCCTTGTCCAGTATCCCATACCAAAACTGGACTGCCTGGGCCTCAGTAACTCCCTGAGTGAAACTGATCAGCCGCCTCATGCGAGTGTATGCCTCGCGTAGGCTCTCTCCAGCCTTTCGCTGGAACTCCTGCAAGCTCCTCAGCTTGTCAGTCCGCACTCCCTGGTAGTTCTGCCTCAAACACAAGAAGAACTCCACCATGGGGTTAAACCCAGGTACCACATCACCTCCTGCAGCGGTACCTCCACTCGTAGTAGTACTATCTCTAGCTAGTGCACCTCCACTAGCTCCACCAACACTACTCGAGCTAGAACTCGTGGGTACAGCCGATCTACTCCTGGCCACTGAGCCTGAAGTAATGGAGATATAGTGTGGAGACCAATACTGTCTCCATAACTCAATCTCCTCCAAATGAGCTCTCCTGAACTCATGGTAGTCGTCCATCGGTGGACCCTCCAAGTGCTGAAACAACCCCTTCCATGCCATGAAGGGTGTGAACAAAGTCGGGTTCCGCATCTGCTGCAGATCACACCAACTGTTGAACTCCTGGATGAAGTCATCCAACTCAATGGTACCCACTATACCAGAGTAACGGCTAGGGCCTTTGGAGGCCCCATAAATCTTGTCCATGTCCCACAACAACGGTGCGGACACACCAAGTGCACTCTCAATTGAATCAGCTCCTGTGTTGAACTCCAACTCAGAGTCAATCTCCTCCCTCATTGGGACCTAAGATACAGGCTTATACCGAGCACCACTCCGAGTAAACCCATTGCGTACTGCAGGGCTAACTCCTCTGGAATCTCCAAAGAACTCCGTCGTGACCACGTAACCACACCAACAAACTCGAACCACCAACTGCAAGTGCCCCACCAAGTGCCAACACCAACTAGACACCACCCACTAATGTAACTCTAACCGAGATAACTACACTAGGGGAAGGGCAACCTGTAACCTGCCACCATAAGACGCACTCTCACGGTCTGCAGGTCATCACTTCCTGCCTCACCGGAGAGAAACAAAGGTAGTCTGACTGGTCATCACTCCAGCCTCACCACCGAGACCACACCAGAGCACCAACGCTCAAAAGTCAGGGCACCTCACACAAACGTGGTGCACAAACAGGAAGCAGAGAATGGAGGGGATCCAATCACAAGAAATCTAAACAAAAACCCTCCATCTCATAACACAACACGGGACTGACTCTGCCACCATTTGGCATTTGACATAAGAGCAGTTCGTCTCTAAGTCCTAAGCTACCAGGATCACCAAGAATGGGATCAAACTACCTCTCCTAGCCAAAGCTACATGTGTATAGATAACAGTGGCACAGTCACTATGACAACAAGTGAGGGTGGACCAATTGGCTAGGGCACCAGTCTAGTAACAAGAGATCTAGGGGTCAAACCCTGTTGCGCACAATCTAGCGAGAAAGGCAGATTTTGCCAACCAATGACCAAGATCTACTCTAAACTAGCTAGCCTCACGCCAGCAAGCTGGCTTGCTGGCCCTTTTGGCCCTTCTAGGCCTTCGTAGCCTCTCATAGCCCACAGCCCTATGCCTCGAAGCCTCTAACGGGTTTTTCCAAATCACAATTTCACCTCCTGAGCTCAAAATCACAACACTGCTCAAAAATTGCTCCTTCTTTGCTCAAAATTTGGCCAGCGCTTCCGCACACCGTCCGCCTAACTGCCAAATTTGCACACTAGTGAAACACAGAACCTGAATTGAGCTACCACGATCCACCGAGCTTGGAGATACCACCAACACTCAACGTTCCTGCACCCGATTTCCCCCTGACTTCACTTCTCTGATGTAATCAGATTGCTTAACACTCTCAACTCAACTCAACTCAGATCAGTACTTGATCTATCACTCAATAAACTACCAACAACTGGGCACTGATTACAGTCAAGCCACACCCACTCAAGCATAGAGAATCCAGGTGACGCTCGCCGGCCTCTGTCCACCATAGCCAGGAACTCGAAGGCTCAACATCAGAGAAGTGAGCTCTCTGGAGCTCACCTTCAAAACTATACCCCTGGACTCGAGCAAGCCCTGAAACCCTATCGGTCCCGCTGACGGCACACTTGACGGTGCAAACGGTGCAATGTGACGGTGGGCCCCACCGTGAAGTCAGTACCCCGAACACCAAATCTGACCGTCGGAAAGTAGTCTCTGAGATACTACTGAAATAACTCTAACTACTATCACTGGAATTCTAGTGTCCGAGCATCTAGATGCGGAACTACAAATGGCGTGACACTGTTAATCTAGAGAAATCTTTTGTGGGTGAAAGAGAAGTACCTTCTATATTGACATTAGTGAAATGTTCTTTTAGGACCATTTTTTAGGACCTTCGGCATGAGAGATGGAATGGTAGATTTTCAGATTGAGTGAGTGAATTCTCTTTGAGTTGTTGTCCTTGATGATGCTTGATATCAACTTTTCTTTCTTTTGAACATATAATGCATATACAAACTGTCACTAAAGTTATCCCTTGGTGAGTGATAAACTTGGTGCAATTTCTATTTGTAGAGCATGTTATAATAGATCACAACAAATAGAAAAATTCAATGTGATGTGAAAATGAAAAGATATGCATCAACCATGGAAAGCACGATGTATATATTTATTGGGATAATAGTTCTATTCCACAACATGTAATGTAAAATAATTAAAAACTTTAGATGGTATTAATATATTGAAATTTGAAAATTAAGATAGGAATATTAAAAAAAACTAGATTTCAAGACTTTATTCATTTAGAAGATTTGTATGGGGATGAGGATATCTTGATGAATTTTCTTTACAATAACATATTTATCACAAAACCTGTTACAACCAAACTCAGAAATATGATGCTTTCAAGTTTATGATAATAATAGTTAGTATTTCTGTTCTTGTAATGAGCAGCTAAGTTATACCGGTGCAGTTCTTAAATTTTCATTCAGGTGATTGTTGGTAATTATATGAAATTAGGGATTATGTTCATTTATTTATTTATTCTTCTATTTGATGTTGACTCATTATTTTCCCTTGGTTTAGATAATCATTGTCCTCACTTAGAGCATCTCTTAAAAGAAATGTGTTTACAATAGCTTATGCTTACGGTGGATAAAAAATACTTTGATTAAAGCTTTAGAATATATAACTGGGTATTGAAATATAATTGTAACATGATCCAAGATTCAGAATGTATGAAGTACTCTTTCATGTTCTAGAGTATGATTGACCCTATCAAATTCAAAAACAACTCAAGAACGTGTTAAAAGTTTACTATGATACATTAGAGGTTTCGGTTATAAGATCAAAGGATTTCTACCTCACCGTAGTGACATCCGTAAAAGGCTTTACGGGGATGAAAACCTATAGGAGGTTGTATTTCTTAGAAATTCCATACTAAATTAAAATTGGATGCGGAGAGGGTTACGAGATGCATTACGTGAATGATACAAATTATTATACATGTCAAGGGTGTAAATGATACCACATGGACTGGGAAATAACTTAATCAATGTACTAATAGAGTTGTACGAAATATCCCAGCACCTGTAAACTTTTATTTGGTCACAATTTTGGTTTCCTGTTAAAAGTTTACGCTTACAGATATTGTTATAGGAAGTCAACCGTAAAATTTTAAATTATTTGAGGAATTTCTATGGTACCCGTAAACCTAGAATTGAGACCCCTATCATATCTCATAAAATTGAATTACATTATATCTACACATGCTCTAATACACTATATCTGCATTGTCTCATTATTCTTATACATTATATGTCACAAAAGTAATCACAATCATAAATTAAATTTTATATTCAAATCAGCTATTTTTCAAGTATTTAGATCTTAAATAAATATTTAAAACTATTAATGTTGGAATGCTGGACCAGAAAATAATTTCACGATCCCACATAATAAATTCGATTTATGTTGGACCAGCTTTTACAGAGCATTTTATTTGCAAGGGAAGTTCCTGGTCGGCTCTATGAGGAGTTCTTATGTAGGAATATATAAACACGGATAAGAGTTTCGATGAGACGAGTTTACCTCGTCGTGTGACGCTTGAACCTCTATAACATGCATCCTATTTCTCAAACCGATACTATTGGGGTTCAGCCCCATTTTATCTGCTATGTCTTTTCCTTGGACGGTTTGACGGGTTCTTGTTGTCCTACGGTAGTCTTTTTTCGGTTATTATTTTATTTTGCTCTTCGCATTGTCTCCCTTGTATGAATACACGCTGCATCGAATTGGATTTCAGACACCCTTTTCAATGATTTGATTTTAAGATACCTTCTACGGTAATGCCTATAAATCAATCTATAGTAAACTGAAATTTATATAAAGGATTTTTAAATTGATATTTTGATAGTGCCTATAAACCAATCTATAGTAAATTGAGATTTACATAAAGGATTCTTAAATTGATTTTCAGTTTATTAAAACAATCCACCTTGGTCTACAGCATGTGAAATCAAATTATATTACTCAAGTGTGAGTCAGTGATATGATTCATTGTAATATTAGATACCCATGTAAAATTATTTTAATAACATGAATAATCAATTTAACAATATCCTGTATATATACTCCAAACGTTAGTTTAATTTTACTCGAGTTGCTTTTAGCAATCTTCATATCTACAGTTGAAGATCACGAACCTCAAATCATTTTCAAGCTAAACGAGCCTCATAATACTGGCACTCCTGCACTAAATGAAGTCTGGTATGTAGGGGGGAGTGGCGCACACTACTTCTATGTCACGTCAGTTTTCTAGCAGTCTTGTGACTGAAGTGTGCGATAACTCATGACTCATGGATACACATACTCATCCGTAATGTGCGGTACAAGTTGCTAATTTTCCATATTCCAACTCACAATACTAGTCTATTATAATCAAATAAGAAGGACGACCGCATAGAAAAAATGAAGGAGGGGAAGACCCCGTCAAGTTGTACAAGGGAGAGATGAAAAAGGTAAAATGGGCTAAGCCCCAATAGAGTCTATATGAGAAATCTGCCTCCCTACACCTAAGATAGCCGAGTTATGCAAGTCGTATGGTCTACAAACGACCGGAGCATCCGAAGAAACATCACCTAGTGTGATTGTTCTCCTATGGATTGCACCGGCCACTGCCCTCCGTAAAACGATGGACACACGCTGTCTAAAATATGCTATAAAGTATGGGAGTGAGAGTGGTACCCCTGGCGCCTAACATGATAAGCTTTCGCGCACTCCCTAACAAATATGTCAAATGTTGTGTCCATCGTTCCATATAACTCCAAGGCTAGAGGAACAAAGAGGTGACCTCGTTACATGCCCTTGTACTTGGAGACCTTGCGACCTGCTGCTGTGCTCGCCGCCCATCCAGGAGGATGGGTAACCACAATATAATCAAATATAAATTTTGTGACCTACTAAGTTTATATGGTTATAAATGTAGTGAAATTTTATATTTTCTTAAATATAAGATATACATAAATATTCATAAATTATTCTGGAATATAATCATTATTTCAGTATATTTAGAAATAATACATCTCTTAATTTGATTTATTAAATATAAATTTTAGTATTTATATTTTAAGTATATTTCATAAATTATTTTTTCTTATAAACATACAGATTATATTATAAAATAAAAATCTTAACAATTTGTAAATAATAATAACTAAAAAAATTTAATACATCAAATTCTCAATTATTAGTAGCCTTTGAAATTAGACATAAATGATCATCCTGATGTTTATACTATAATTTAGTAAATTTCATAGTTTTTTTAATAAATTAAAATTAATAATTTTTATAAAAATTAATATAAGTTAAAATGTATCCTAATTATATTTAAAAAACTTGAATTTTAGTCTTGCTATTTAAAATTAATAAACATATTCTTTTCATTTAGCAAGTCTAAATTTTTAAATCGCTTAATAGAAAGATAATGGAAAGTTAATATTAATCTTATTTTCAAAGAAATTGTATGAATTATATTCGTAAATTCAATTTTAACAATAAATCATATGAAACAGGTCCATTTCACGCTGCCTTAGCCAACCTCTTCCCCTCCGAGTTAATCCTGAACGCGAAATTAATGCAAACGGATAGCGGAATTCAAATCATATCATTAAATTATAAAGTTGTGTATAGTTGGTCAAAGTATATGGATACCATGCTGAGTTAGTGCATGTCATGAATGAGTTAGATGCCATGCCATTAATTTATTGAACATCGAATTATTTAGAGTTTGAATCACGAAATCCATGCTATGCTATTCTGTCTATTACATTAACTTGCAATTAGATTGGAAAGGTTCATAGAGTTTCCCTACTGTCCACTATACGAAGTAGACTTGATCTTCCTTTAATAAAAAGAGCTTAAAGAGCCGCACTGTTACTCAGAAGAAAACCATTCAACATTTGTATTTATCACTTGTAAAACGCGTATTTGCCCACGAGTAAGAGCAACAAAATTAATCGCAATCCAAAGAATATTACTTCAAAGCCTTACTTCCATTCCTAAATTCATCTCAATAACTGTAAACTCACGTACTACTGGAGCTTAGCCTCATTTTACCTTTTGTCTCACGGCTGGATGAGATCTTCCCATCCTTACTGTTTTCTACGCGGTCGCCTTTTCCCTTTTCTCAATCTAACTATTATATTTATGTCTTGGTTACTCGTAAATACCATCCACAAGACGAACAAGTAAGCACATAAAGACAAGGTAGATTACTATGCATTTGGGCATTAAATCCGTAGGCTTAATCAAGTTTAATGCATATAACATCATGATTTCACTGCAGTTGGAAGAAATTGCGGTCATGTCCTGGAGTAAGTTTGCTGCTTCGACAATCAGGAAAGTGTCATTAATGTGCTCCACCGGCATTCAAACATGGCCGAAGAAGAGTCAAATAATTGTCCAGGAATTGATGCAATGATAACTTAGTAGAAAAGTGAAAGGCAACCGGGTAGAGAAAACGAAGGATGGGAAGACCCCATCAAGCCTTAGTAGAAATGGACTTCCTCCAGAAAAATGAATTTGAGATTCAACAGTGTGATGAAGATACGAAACGTGACCCTCGGGATTTAAAGTTCAGAGGTCCTGAGATACTGTAGACTGGAAGTTGCATAGGTATGGATTGAGCATCCGCATCCTGAGGCGATGATACTTTCGCTCATTGATGTGGCGTTCCTCCTGTCGACAATAAAGCCGTACCGAACCAGGAGGATGGAAGTGGAGGCAGCTGAAATTGACAGAGCGGCAGACGAATCGAATTGAAAGAACTGTAGGTCGAAATGATGAGACAGCGGATAAAGGTCTGCGAGGGATCGGCTAAGCTTGCATCGATGGAATACGAGCTAAAAAGGAAATCGCGACCGCTTGGAATAACAAGAAGGATGGGAAGGCCCCATTAAACCGCACAAGGATGTGACATAGGAGGTAAAATGGGGCTAAGCCATAATAGAAATCTACCCTACTGCAATCTGAACTTGCATGTAAAGGTGGACGCAACTGCGATTCAAATGGGAGAGAGTTGGAATTGGAGCAGTATAGTGGGAAGCATTGTGCAAAAGTATGTGGTAAAAGGGACCCTGCTTTTACGCGGGGATGGTATACATCTCCCAACGCAGAGCTGTCGATGGGACTAACGTGGTTTATTTACCCCAGGTTCCAGTGTTGTCAGCTTTCTCGTCTGTCCAATTCTCGTTCTGAAACTCAAGCCAAGCATTCCACTGGCAAAATCCAATTAAGGTCTTTCGAATTCTAACATATGCAGTTTAGACGTGGATGGTGTGGGGTGGGTACTACCTAGAAACTGGTATCCATTTTCGCCGAAAGCGAGTTGAACATCCGTGACGTTATTTGCATGGTAATGTCAGCTTATACCTGTCAGTCAAGAGATGTACGACTGGTGTTGGCAAGAAGCAACGCTGCCTGCATTTATGGGTGGAGAAGGGCTGGTGTTCCCCAGTTTCAGACAGTAGTCTCACGCGTACTTTCAGACTAGAACCCAGAAATTGAAAGCAAAGATAATATAGCTCGGGGTTGTGTAATAGTTGTGTATTAGAGTGCGAAGATCCTAGAAGAGCTGGAGTGAACATCACTTTAGGAGGATGAACAAGAGTGCAGATGCTCACGGTGCGCAGAGCTGAGTCTTGGGTGAATGGGTTATCACAGTGATTAATTCATCTAATTAGGTGAACGCCGCCGCAGGGATTGACAGAATAGTCGCGCAAGTGCCAATTCAGTGGGTGGGGTTCAGCCTTTGAAGAGTTTTACTCCAGACACTCGTACAGAATCTGGCAAGTGATACATAACCGGGGGGGTGGGTTTCAGCCTTCGTGGAGTTATTCCAGAAACTTTTCCTGAACCTGGCAATTGGCACTTCGTCTTTCGCTCTCCTATGGCGAGACCTGGTGTCACTGAAGTGGTCACGAATCTCAGCAGATTACAGGGCCAAAAGTACCCTTGATGCTAACAAGAAATTCAATCGTTTCCAATCCCTTCATGTCAATTCTTTCCGAAACCAAGTAGAGAGAGTAAAGAAGGGCAGAAGTAAATGCGACGATATCTAGACCTGTGATTCCAGCTATGATTGGAGGACTAGATTGGTAGGCACTGCTCATGATTGCTGAAACATGAGCATAAGGTCTGCCCGCTTTTGTTGTATTGTTAGTAGAGTAGACTGCAAGGATTCTTGTGTCTTGTCCGGTTTCCTCATTAACGGAAAGGAAGAACCTCAACCAACTTTGATCTCGATGAAGATATCACCCTGTCTCGGTTGTACGCTTCCATTGTTAGAGCACGATCAATTCTAGAGTGCAAGGTCTGTAAATGAGGACGACACAGTGGTCTGATATTGGTGAATATCAGACCACTGTGACGCCTCTGTGCCTACACTCGTCCGAGCAAAGACGATGATCCCTCGAGGTAGGATTAGACAGATCATGATATACTGTGATCTGTACGCGGAGCTGAAAGTCAATCATGACAGAAAGACTGGTGTTTGTGTTAATTAATTGTGCAGTCGTACGCTGTTCCAATACAGTTGATGCGCATCGATGACACCTATACGACCTACACTTCCGGTACTGGGCTGGGTAATTCTATGTGTAATTGAGAGTAATGTCAGGGGCAAGCCAACAGGGTTAAAGGGCTGTACTTTGTAACCTTTTCCGATTCAAAATCAGATCGTAGAATAAATGTATATTGTATTGCCTCAGAGATAGATTTGACAGTCCCAAACTTGGTAGCAAGATTTAACGGTACCCCAAGTTGGCAGAGAAAGACTTAACTGTACCCCTTTTAGCTGACGTGGCTTGTAAGTCCTACTTGGCATCTCATTTAACCAACATCTAGACGATTTTCTCGTGATAACTTTATTTCAATGTGAAGATCCGGTTTCGTGTGTAACATCGCAGTTTATCGGCTGTACGATACTAGAGATATACAGTCTCCACAAGAGAATCCACCTCATCGTTCAGTTTTTGAGGGAACGATGGATATGGCATTTGACAAATTTGTTAAGGATTGCACCAAGCTTATCATGTTAGAACGGCGGGTATCACTCTCATTCTCATATTTTGTAGTATATTTTATATATCATGTGTTTATTGGGATCCAGAGTGCAATCTGGTGTACTCCATGTGTGAGCAATCACATTAAGTGATGTTTTTTCAGATGCTTCAATTGTGTGTAGACCGTTCGACTTGCATACCACATACCTTGGATATCTTAGGTGCGATACAATTTGCATACCTCGGATGTCCTAAGTGCGATAGGGCAAATTTCTCATATAGATTCTATTGGGGTTTAGCTCCCTGTTACTTTTTTGTCTCTCCCTTGTACAGCTTGATGGGGTCTTCCCCTCCTTCGTTTTTCCTACGCGGTAGCCTTTCTTCAGTTCTTGAAATTGAAAGTTAATAGGAAGCTGACAAATCTGAATAGATGAAAAAAGGTTGGAATTCCTTAGATCCAGAGAGGAGACGAACTGAGACCCAGCGCAACGCAATGACTGTTGATGGAACAGCAGAAAGTTGCGGAGAGTAACTGCGAATCAAGAAGAGTTGATGTCGTCCGGCGAGTCCCCAAAGTAAGGATTTGCTGAATCTTGATACTGATGCATGACGATAGTAGTAAAATCGTAACAACTTGTATATTAAACTAAATTGGGGAATTGAGACCGGATAAGAACTCAGAGTTTGAGCCGCTTGGGGTTCGAATTAAGTTCGAACCCATGCAAATTCAATTCTTCATCCTATCCAACATTAGTTTGAGGTTGAGTTTCCCATCCGGCCCGATGCTGGTTTCTGGCTGAGTTTCCATCCTGCCCGGAATTAGAATGAATCTGAACTCCGCATCTGCCCAAGTTCGGGTCGGATTTCTCATCAATATTTTAACGGAGGGCAAATACATTTGTTCTCTTTTTTGACCTACTCCAGCATGCGACTTGCGAAAATGAACTTTTCATTGAGTATGTTCGACACTTGGATAAGATCGTGGTTCCCAACATAGACTCAAAATTGCCAAATATGACAGACGTGTAGCATGTTGGACCTTATGGCATGCAGGGGTATTGTTAAGTCTTTTTGGTAACTTATGGCCATTGCGTTTTGGTGCCAAAGTCGAGGTGTGTTGGGGTCCATCTCTGTGTTCTCCGTGGTGGCCAGACTCCAACCTCGTATCAACAGAACACATGCCAGGTGTTGGCTACCCGGCAACAGCTACCAGTCTGGTGATAAAATTTAATATCCTATCACTGGCCCTAAGTTCCACACCAAAGCAAAGGGCGGGGGGAGGGGAGAGGGAGGGTAGTGTGGAGCAGACGTCCACAATTATGTCTCGACGACTATCATAAGTAGCCGGCTGTTCTTTAAATCTGGCCAGCGAGCCAACTGGTGCCCTCGCGCTGAAAGTTGCCTGAATGTTGGGTTGCTGCCCTTACACTGGAGACGGGGCCTCAGTTACAAGGACGGCAGAGGTCGGAGTAGCCATAGCAGATGGACGCTAAGTGCACAAAACTCTATGTCAGTTGTACCACCACATATTCGGGCGAAAATTCAATGCATTAGGGTAATTACGGAGAGATAATCGAGCAGCGCCGAAGTACGGCGGAGTAAGCGCAAAATTAGAGTATTTGGTCGTCGAGGGCATAAAGTTAGTGAGCCAAGTAGCTACCAGGGAGCAGAGCACCATCTTAATAAACCAATGAACCAACACAACCATGCCAATTATGTCAATTGGCCAATTATGTCAATTATGGCAATTGGCGGCCGGACCTTCAATTCCTTGTGGAGAGTACATCATTCACATCACACATCGTATATTATTATTACCAAGCTTTTCGTACAGGAGGTCTCGACTCTCGAATCAAGCACTGTTAAGAAATGGGGCTACGTATTTTACTGAATCAAGTATCCTGTGCCTAACAATTTTCCCAGGGAAGATCAGTTTTGAGTCTGAAATCTCCCTCTTCGAGTTTGAAATTACAACCAAGCAGTGCTAATACAGCATATATAATGTTCAATAATCAGCTTGAACATAGAGGGGTCTTGGTACCCGAAAGGCAGGAAAGAATGAGCCAAAGATCCTAAAGTCTGCAGTTTTCTGAGTCTATGCGTGTATGTGAGAGGGTATGGCTTATCGGTTCACTAGTGTTTTGACTGATATCATTACCGATAGCAATGTTATGTTAATGTCTCCATGCACTAGATGGGCTTATTCATAGTGATACGTCTTCAGAAATTATCTTCTACAGATCGATTAGTTGGAATATGTTGACAGGGCTGATTTGATTGGGTCCACCGTAGAGAGCACTATCCGCCAAGAGCCTGTTTGCTGCCTCGGTAGGATGAAAGGGATCCCAAAATACAAAGCTGTTTCTTGGTGCGCACAGTTGAGCAGTTGGTAAACAGGGCAACTGACCCCCAAATCGACCTCCACCACAGCATCCAGCATTACCCACAGCAAAACCTGTACACCCATACGGCAAACTAAATTCAGAGCTCGCGTCTCGTGAATCCTAAACATGTAGTCGCGTTCGCAAGTTCAACTGCCATATCCAAGACATATACACAAGGGCAAGGCGAAACTAGGATTTAGATAATTGAACTCGTAACTGCCCAAATGTTACGAGTTCCAAATGATGCAGATTTCTCACTACGACAATTGTTACCTGCAGCTCGAGGATTCTGGGACAGACTGAGAACTTGGTCATAAACATTTGCGTATGTAAATTTGGCACCAGCAAGTCGTGCGTTCAGATCTAACAGGAGTTGCCTCAACGCCCTATTGAATCCCACGACCAGGTTGTTGATCGAAGGGATGCAATCCCCATTGACATTGCTGCTCACCATAGAAATCTGGCTTGGTATGCAACCGAGAGGTCCTACATTTGTCACAACAATTTTGCGCGCACCAAAATTATAAAGGTCCTGCATTTGGCGATATTGGAGTTAGATAGATGTCCAGAGAAGTATCCAGCGCAAGGAATCAGCTAGGTCGGGATTAGCTACACTACTCCCCTCCTCCGAACTGAGAAATAATGAAAGTTAGTTGAATATAGGAAGCTCAAGTGTTCCCCTCCGTTGACCCATTACTCGCCTATCTTCCAGGTTGGGAAGTGCGAGCACACTGAAATTTCAAGTTTGGCGCGACGACGTTAATCGACGTTTGTATGACACTGGAGTACTTGACCTCTCGGAAAAACGCCAAGGATTGATCTTCTACGCATTCTCATACCCGACCATTAAAACGGCTCGGCTACACATTTAGATGCTGTAAATCATACTAACGATTTTTTTGAAGCAATGCGTGAAAGGTGTTTACCGTGAGCTGTCGACCATACTCGTCAATCAGTATCTGTTGGTATTGCAGGGGACTGTTGAGCCGAGCACTCTGCGCGTTCGGTTGCAAGTAGTTGTTGATGTAATCATTGCTCCCGAATACGAGACCGTAGAGTGCAGTATTCAACAGTGATGTTGCCTGAGCAGGGCCTAGTATCTGATTGAGCTGACCGATTGTGTTCGAGAAAGATCTAAGCTGTCCATTGAAGCCTATTCTGTCAATCTGCAAGCGAAGATCCGAAAAATCAGCCGCTGTCCCAAATCCAGGTGCAAATATTCAAACGACGTTAAAAATTGGTGAGCCAGGTCAGCTCGACTATAAATGCTACAGGTGAGAAGACGGAGAGGACTTACGTAGTTAGCACCAGTAGCATCCAAGATGCCACCAGCTCCTGATGCATAGTTCACCCCTCGGAGAATATTTTGACCCCGTCTGGTAGATGGTTGCAAGTACGGGGGAGCATACGGCACACCTACCGCGTCAGCTGCAAAAGAAAAGAGCAAGACTTAATACCGGCCGTGGTTTTAACGAGAAGCATCTTTTCACGTCCAGGTCTCATCTGAGTAGCAATGTGGGCACCCACATTGCTACTCAGATGAGATCTGGACGCTACGCTCATTGCATTAAGTTTGAGCTACAAATAAGATCCTGAAATTCATGCAAAATGTGGTTCTCGACTTACCCACAAAATCTAACACTGTTTTCCCGTTGCAAAATCTTCCGGTTGCTTGACGGCCAGGAAAGTCGATACCATTTGGGTAGTAATTTGCTCTAGCGAGAGAAGCAATGTAGTTGTTGTTACCGTTGTCCACCAAGGAGTCCCCAAAAACAAAAAATGCAGGTGCCTTTGAAGGTGCCCGGCCACCTTGGCCTGACACTGTGTTCGAACACAACGCAAATAGAAGAACGGAGGCCAATGTGACCGCCTGGTTTACCTTAAAGGAACCCATTCCTCGCTAGATCTTTAGATCGATCCGTTCTGCATTGGTGCAAAGCAAACAGATGTCAATGTCACGAGCGGAACATGTGAGGCAAGTGTGGTGGATCGACTCTACCGGCAGCTTAGCAAGTGACTCGATTAGTCCTAGGAGTCGGATAGCTAGTCACGCTGCGTCGTGCCCCTCGGTTACGTGGCAGTCGCATTCGACCTTCAGCCAAGGATACTCATCTTAACCAGCGATGTGTGAAATCGCTGGCAAGACCTGCCGTGAACTGGAGAAAACACGAGAAGAATGTAGAGAGGTCTGCTTGATTGGAATGTCTTGAGTAAAGAATTTGAGGACAAGCGGTCCGAGCTCGAAACACAGAATTACGGAAAATACTCCTCCTATGAAAGGTTCATACACCATAGGACTTCGTTTCTAGACAGCTTCTACTGCTTTGACGGCACGACTACAGGTACTGGAGCTCAAGAAACACTTTGGCCTAAACTGGTCCGGGTCTAACCGGCTTCTGCGTTCAGAATGGGCCGCCATATAGCCATGCACATCGAACATTCTTGTCCACACTAGTGAACTCGCAGACAGCAAGAAATTCGGGCGTAGCGTACCTTTCTCCACAATCAAGTTACCAGGCGAAGCTGGATCTGCTGTGTGTAGACGGAAGTGGCACGCACAGCTCCTTTAAAGGGTTTGCTTTGACCTTCACCTCGACTAGTCCCCGAGTTGATGGGAATGTCTGAGAGGTCAATGGTGGGATGACTTCCAAACACTTGTGCTCCAATGTAACGACTTGTGTCGTCGGTAGTTTCAGCTCATAGGTAACAAAGTAAGATCACATGCATGCGGTTTGTTTGCAATCTGAAATCCTTACCGCTTGGATAAGTTTAAGCAGGACGGTCGATCTAATCGCTTTCCTTCTGTGTGCATGGACCGCCACTCACATATTCGATTATAATATTCGATTTTGTTCATCTCTAGAGTCCCTGGATTGTGGATGCGCCCAACTTGGTACTGAAGGTAGGCTTGTGAGGCACTACTCAAGTAAAGGGGACGATAAGCCATCGTTCTGACAGAAACCTTCTTTAGCCACGGACCGGGTACCGGTGCTCTCCACGTTCAAACTTGATAGCATCCGGGATCCGTGCATCCTCCTGCGGGTCGCAAAGAAACTACTGCACGGTAATCCGGATTACCCCAACCGTAATACACAACTAGATTGCCTGCCTTATTTCATGCTCCATGGGATTGGACAGAGTTGAAAGGACAAACTTGGCTAGTCTCTTTCAAGACCAAAAGACAACTAAGTCCAGTCAGGAAAAATTTCAGACAGCAGAAGTAGCTGAGACAAACTCGTTAAACAGTTGTTGACCAAATCAAAGACTGTCAAGGCATACACATCCGTTTTCTGTAGACTTAACCGACGGTCACCGACGAGTGAAGATTCAGTTTCCATACCATAAGTACTGAAGCTACCGTGCTCAGCGGGAGAGGGGAACTCTGACACTTGATGGCTTGTCATGCTGGATTTGTGGCTAATCAATGTGTATCGGTGGAACACCCATTATAACAAGAACCGATAAACTGATGAATTTATGGAGAGCGTATGGAAAGTTGAATTTTCTAGCCCGACAGCAGGAGTATGACACATATGTTAATTATAGGATCGAGTCAACCCCTATGAAGGGCAACTTGAGAGCCTTTGTTTGCTATGATTAATGGTTCCTTGACACCTTTTCAGTTTTTAACCCACGCCTAAAAATAGCATTCGACCTCTTTGGCTTTTTGTCTTCCTCCACAAATGCGCAAATTTTGCAAAACTGCAAGAAGCCTCTGCACTTCTCCATGCGATAGTGAAGCCCAATGGTAAATTACAATTGAGGGTCCCCGCCATCCCGATTTACGTGTAATCTAGTTTGTTTACGTTAAACTGCTTTAAGACTACGTTCCTTTGATACGGACCGAAGAAACTGGAAACATATGGGAGACTTGAAAATTATGATTATGTTTTCTCAGTTATCTCAAAACCTTTCCCGAATAATATCTCGATGTTCTTTCGAGATGAGAAAACTTCTACCTTAATCGAAAGGAGTCGCAGCATTATTGAACCTACTCATAAAGTTAACCCAGCTAATTCTTTAGTCAAATGGACTTGCTCTACATAGTGTTGGAATCGGTGCAATGAACAGACATGCAGAAAGGAAAGGTTTTACTCTTTGATTTTCTTTTAGGTTTAGAATTTAACTTGAGATTCTGGAAGATTCTGCTCAACTCGCAGCTCTCTGTCGGCCAATTTAACACCTTCACAATTTGTTCGTTCAAGTAATGTTAGAATGAAGAGATGATGTTTATCCTTAGGAAAGAACTTTAGATGGCTCGTTAGGTATGTCACCCGTCTTTGTCGTGTCGATCACCAGCATCAAAAGAAGATCAGTCATTAATGCACCAGGGACAGGAGTTTAAAACTCGAGTTTGATACCGTAAATGCAAATGCGATCCTCCACTGTTCATTATTAAGCAGGTGGGGTATTTTAGCCTATTTCGGTCGATGATTCATAAAGTGAGAATAAGATAGGTTATCTCCCTTCTCGATATAAGAAAGAAAATTAGAGGCAATGCTCCCTAAAGAGACCAAACAAAAGAACAAATGAATCCTGCCGCCAGCTGCTTTCTTTTTCTTATGACGTGACAACCAGACGACCTTAAAATCCATGAATCTAGGTATCCAGTGATGTTGCACATCCAGGCTGCGACCCCATGATGCAGCCATGGCTCTCAGAAAGGAGATGTTTTATGAGTAAAAGTGGAAAAAAGCCTGTGCCACAATAAACGATAGGGAACAAAAAGCGCGCATATAAAGAGAACAGCATTTCCTCGATATACCTATACAATATGCTCTCTTTTCCATAATTCCCTAAGATGCATAAGAAACACAAAATAGTTTGTTGCATGGGCACAAAACTAGTATTAAGGAAACAAACAGGCACTTTTTGTTCATCGGTAAGTTCCGACTAGGTTGGATCTAGTTATAAATATTTCTTTTATTTGTTTGTTTGTTACTACTTTAGAAAATATAATAAGGTTAATATGACAGGTTGCTTTTGGAGGACGAGGATAGATAAGGACAGCTAATTACCTATGATGCTATCAAAGATACCATACTTACAATGACAAAGAAGAGAGGATGACTTGAGTGAGGGTAGATATGTATATGGCACAAAATCTTACTTCCTTTTAAAAGAAGATTATCGTTATACTATAGTAGTGTAAGTACCTATAGTAGTTGTGTAGTCTGTTGTTCCCGAACTACCTCTGAGCTAGTGTAGTCCATCGTCCCTGGACTGCCTCTATAGCCGGACGGAGAAATTCCCCGCATGAGACAAGGGTACCCGTGCATGATGCATACCCTAGTATGGTACAAAATGATCAGGGTGATACAGTAGTAGCAAATGTGTAGTTTTGGATGTAGTTAGTGATAGAAGGGGTGATAAGAGGGGGTGATTATACATCCTCTTGGATGAGCAGAAAGAAAAACTGTAATAGTCCATATCTTAGTATAGGAATATGTAGTGAGGTCACTTTTTTGCTTCTCTGATTTTGGAAGTACAAAGATTTAGTGTTATAAAGACCTATAAACATAATGTTTTACATATTTGTAAAGAATTTTAAAGTATCACATACACTTCCCTATTTTATAATTAACTTTAGATTGTGAATATATATTGTTCTATAGAGAGCACTAGCCGATGCAACCTAAAAGAAAGTACTCACACCAAGTCTTACTTTTTTGGATGATCTATGGTATGTAGACTGTTTAACTTATATAATTCTGACATTCTAGATGCAATATGATCATTTTCTCATTTTAATACTATTAAAGCTTACCCCAATAATTATTATAAAGTTTATCCTTATATATTGGATGTGTTCTCATTTTCTTGTTATTCTAAGGTTTATCCTTATATAATTAAATGTGTTCTTCTCATTATCTTGTTATTCTATATACGTTGTGCTTCTACACAAAGTCTTGACTTGTGGCTATGTAACCCAAGAAATGGAACAGTTTATTAACTTCAGTTGCTATGTTTCTTGTTACTTATCATCTTTCTTCTGCTCGTAGCCATAATCTTCCAAGTATGGTGCAAGAAAGAAACAGCGTTTTCAACAATTGACCATATTAAATTGTTGATATTTAATATATCGCTAAGGTACCCAATTGGAATATCTCCACCATGTGTATAAGAATTGAAAATGAAGTTTAGAAAGGCAAACAAGTATAAGAGAGATTTGAACATAAGCAATAATTTCATGTCATCATAGAAGTAGAGTTGCAGAATATTATCATAGTCAAAGGTGGTCAACTTTCCATAAATTAACCAGATCTGTGCTCATAAAGTAGTCAAGTAACTCCATGAAGATGGGAAATGGTTTTTAAATAAACACGAACACTTCATATCATGAGAGAAATTATCAAGCAATCCTTCATCCTTAAAGAAAAAGTAAAAAATAAAAAAATTGGTAGATTTAGTGAAAAATTAGTCCACTTCAGGAAAAAATTAATGATCACTTAAGTTCTTTGCACCTTCATTCAAGTTAATCACTAACATTGAAAATTTGAAGACATACAATGCCTTTGATCACTACAAGTGGTATTAACAAGCAAATTGGTATGAAGAATAGAAGAAAAAGAGGTGATAAATGCTACTATTACTAGTAGATTACTAAATTCATGAAGGCAAAGTCCCAATCATTCAACTTGTTGTACTCAAAATAGTTCACCAAAATAAAATCAATTTATATCTATATCAATTTTTCCCTCCATATCAAGCTCTAGACTTGAGATTTTCCATCCTATATGAAGTCAATTCAAACAAATCCATCACATCTAACATCTTATTATGCATATTTTTGACTTTCTCTTATTAAATATTGTGTGTGTTGAATTCTACTTAGATTACAACATCAATGAGGTTTCATGATTTCCTAAGTTTAAGGATGGATCTCAAGGTTTGCATGCAAAGTTCCACCACTTTCATCCTTGATTTGAATGAATACCAATAGAATTTGCCTACAATGGTTCTTCACTTCTCACTTGGATTGTAATTCAACTTTGGAAGCAAATGTTATTTTTAGCTAAATTTGTTGAATATTCCTCCACTCTTTGTTCAAATCTAGCTAACTTTGTTGGTAAGTTCCAAAAACTCCTTGTGAAAATAATTCTATATATGTATCACAAGTAAATTTACTGAAAATAAACTAAGCTTATTGGCAAACTTTATAAACTTTGTGTAGTTTGTCATTGTCATCAATCTTTGCTTGCAAAGGTCTTCTACTTTCTTGAGTCCAATGAATATTCACAAACTTTTGTAATATAGGTTCTCCTTAATTTGAGTTGTATGGAGGTCTCAAAGATCACTAGTAAAGTTTATCTACTCTCCTTGTGGAGTTATTTTAATGTCAAATAATATTACTAGCATAGTTCCTCCACATTTAATTTTATGTTGTTTTATTATTAGCAAAAATTTCAAGTAATAGCTCTCCACTCCCTTTTTTTGGACATCAAGTTGCAATGGATCTAGATGTAAGTTAGATCTTGTCTTTATTATGCAACATTTATAATAGTAGATATACTATCAATGGCACTAAATAGAGTAGGTGTCTTATTTGTAATGTTAGTAAAGTTACATTTTAAATTAATCTTAGTGTTTGGAGTACCTTGTCAACAATAACATATTAATATTACAAGTTGTAACACCCATAGTTTCATATATATTCTATTAAAAGTATATAGTTTTGCATTATAACTAGCTAGAATTATGCTCTTCATCAAATTTTACTAAGCTTGTAAATTAATCATGATTGGTTAACATTAACTCTAGCCAATATAATGGTACTACTATAGAGTAGCTACAAGAGTGAGCACCACTATTAGGGTTTTAGTCCCAAGACTTTGTATGATTCTTAGAAATTTAGCTTGAAGAAAAATTTCAAAAACTCTCAAGTCCACAAGTCTCTTTTTATGTATTTTTCTATAGTCCAAAGATAGCCTATGTGAAGGAATATTTGTTTTATTTGTTAGATCAAGATAAGACCAAAAGCTATTAGAATTATTCCAATGAGTTTTGATAATCTCTTTGACTTTTAAATCTAGAAATTTCTTTACCTAGTAACTTAAATTACTCTAATAATCAATGAATTTTTTATATAGTAATTTTATGACTATACAAACAAGAGGCAATGAAATACTCATCATTCTTTTATTTGCAACTATCTCTCTCTAACTTAGTTCTCTCATGTGCTATATCTTGAGTCTTGGAGATACCTTAGAGTTCTAGCCTTAGAAGAGTACTCTGTAATTTGATTTTTTACTTTTGTAGTTTATGGCACATTGGCTTAATAACCATAAAGATGCATCCTAAGTGAGAGATAGCCAAGTTACAAATCAACTCAAAAGATCAAGTCCAATCTAACTATCATGGAGATTGGAAATCAAGGACATTGATTTGATTACCATTGAGAATTTTAACTCAATGCATGGAAAATCCAAGAAGAGTATCTAGCAATTCCTTTCTAGCCAAAATTCCTTACGCAAAACTAGAAGAAAATAAAATTTCAATCAAATATTGATTTAGGAATTCACTAATATGCATAAAGGATCATATAAGTCTGACCAATTTAATGAGGATAATTGTGCCTATTGGACTTGTGTTTCTTGGATTTTTACTTCACTCTTGGGATGAAACCACTTTCTCAATTGGCACACAATGAACCTAATTAGATTTCATACCTTTCCTTGCTTTTCCACAACCTATAAGGGTTAGAAGGCTCTTTCATAAAACTTTTGGCTATAAATATTTTATCATTATAGTACTTGTGTTCTCCAAAAGGACCTTATTAGTTTATTAACCACTCAAGAACATTAAAAAAGTCTTAATTTTCACTTTTACTACTTATTATATTCTTTTTAAAATCTAAAGCTTAAAGGTTTGGATCTCACACCCAAATAAGAAGGTGGATCCTCTTATTTCTGCATAATTTAGAAGTTTTGCTTATTGAATCATTCCATTCACATTAAATTATGCATCATTTGCAGCTTAAGTAGATGCTTTAAGTGTGGTTCTTTAGTGAAAATTGATACATTGATACCAAAATTTCTTCAAGGAAGATCTAAAAATTAAGCTAGCTAGACCTTGCCCTACAAATCATAACCTTCTTCTCTTAGTTTCTACAGACTCAAATCGTCTTATTTTGAGATAGTGAAAACTTGAGAAACCTTGAGCTTCTAGAAAGGTAGATTGATAGCTTTGAACTCTTATCATACTAAATAACACTAAGGAATTTTAACTAAGTATTTTTCTCAACCAAGTGGACTTGGTACCTATACTCATTACCTTATGATATTTTTACATATACAAAAATATTCCATTCCAAAACTTCAAGTGATTCAGTAGCTACCAAGGAACTCAGAAGAAAGATGGATCTCAACTCAAGAGATGATGGGCATAAACAACTTCCAAAATTAAAAATACAATACATTTGGAAAGGTGTAAGGTTTCTTTTTGGCATAATACCAACTATTTTATATTTCAAATCTATAATTATTCTAAATTAACTACAAGGTCTCTAAAGTGAGATTAAAAGGAGAAAAAGTCCATTTATAAATTGACTTTACTACCTTAGCCTTTTTAACTAATTTCTCAATGAAGTAGATCTTCATATCTCTAAAGTGGAAACTTGTTCTTCACCTTTGCTAGTTGCTTGTCTTCATCTCAAACCAAGTTAGGAATAATTGCAAAATATTCTTATGCTCCTTTATATTTATCTCAATGAGGTCATCTACTCCCATACGTTAGATAAACATACTTGATCTCAAGCACATAAATAATTTGGTATGTTCTTTATATACCACCTAGTTTAGATGTTCCACACAAAGAGTCTTGATCTAGTTTTGATACTCCTTTAACACTTATTAAAGGCCCATCAAATTTGATAACCCCAAATGGCAAAAGAATAAGTTCAATATTGTCCAAATATCTATATAAGTTCTATCTATGTGAAAAAGGCTCAATTCTCTACTTATTTTGGATCTTAACTTACTTTATAGAATTCCAAAGACAAAGTAATTTTTTTTCAAATAAAAATAGGAGAAAAAAGGCATGGATTCATAAGGTCCCTTTTGACTTTTTATTTTATTTTCCATCACTCTTCTATTAGGAGTCATCTTTTGGATCTACCTATAGCTTCTGCAAGTTACATAGAGTAGAGAGCTATCTTATCCATTAATCTCTTGTTCTCCTCTTGTAGTTAGTTTTGTGAGCCGGCCTAACTCTCACTCAGGATGAACCTTTGATGGCTATTATGGTAGCGCATCATGGACTAAGAAGGCAAAGAACTCCAACTCCATCATACTCCTCCAAGGCTAACACTCCAAGACTCAAGACATTGCTCAATAGAGAATTCAATGAGAAAGAGATAGTTGCAAATGAAAGGATGCTGAGTACCTCCTCATCCCTTGTTTATATACTTGTGAAATAGTTATGCACTAAAGTTACTATTTACCAAAGTAACTCAAGTTACTAGGCTAAAAGTCAAGTAATGTCAAAAAGTATAAAGGAATATCCATCCACATGGGCATATTTCACTAAGCATGTGATCTTATCTTGACCCACTAAGTCAAGGATTCCTTCACATGGGCTTTCCTTGGACTATAGAAGAATCCAAAACAAAAAGGCTTGCGGGCCCAAGAGTTCTCAACTCTTTCCTCAAAGCCAAATACCTAGGAATAATACCAAGTCAACACAACAAAATCCAAAGAGTTCTCAACTCTTTCCTCAAAGCCAAATACCTAGGAAGAATACCAAGTTAACACAATAGGATCCAAAATAGTGGTGCTCATCTTTTCCACTTCCTCTAAATTAAGATCCCCTCTATCTTAGTTATGACTAACTTTAGCTAATCATGACTAATGAAGAACCATCCTTTATCTATATAAATAATATCTCTCAAGTACTTTTTATACTGAGCTAAGTATCACAATACCGCACACATGCACAAATGGGTGTTACAATTCACCTCATCCATGAAAAGTTGAGCTTCATCTTGCATCCCAAATGTTGGTTTTGCCTTCTTAGTTGGAGGTAATACCTTCTAATTTTTAGCTTTCCTCTCCTATATTAATTTACCATGGGTTTGGAAGCTATAACCAAAGAGGGAGAATAATATCCTTTGCTTTTGGATAATTCTTTATTTGCATTAATTATACCAAAGCTTGGGCATTCAAACCCCTTGTTGATCTATTAAAAATATATAAATACCTTGATAAGTAACAATGATCTTTAAAACTAAACTACTTTCTAGAAGCATTTTGATATGCCAAGGTGATTGATTGCCCTATTGCATCAGTTCTACAATCCATTATGGTACTTGGAAATTTCTTTTAAATTAATTTTTCTTCCTTTTCCTTGACTTTTAATCCTAAGTATACAAGGTTTATATGTATAAGGAGAGGTATTGATTTTGTATTCCTTCATGGAGAAGAAGCTTGGTTAACCAAAATGTGTGTTTGTCTTCAAGAAGACTAGGAATTCAACCAAATGAATTATACTACAAGGTGCTATAAGCCAAAGGAATTTAGTTACAAAGGATGTCAGGCCAAGAGAAGGAATTTTGAATTTTGGCCAAAGATATTTTGAATCCTGCCAAAAGCTATGGTAAGGAATTTTAGAAAGCAATAGTCTATACCTAATGAGGTGCCAAACATATAAAAAATCAGCTAAAGATTGAAGATCAAGTGATAAATTGGAGCCTTATACTATAAATTGGACATTCACACTATAGAGGTCTTAATGTTAGTACAAGTTGATGTCAAAAGCAGATTAAGTCATGCCAAAGGTCTGGAAACAACAACTTGAGAGTTGGATGTTGTGAGTGTAGACTTAAAAATTGGATGGAGGACATTTTGTTGGATATTTTATTTTTATAGGGTATTCATGGTTGTATTTGAGCTAGTCTTGAAAGGAAAATGCAAGGCAAAGGCACTAAATCTTTGGAAACTTGTGATAGATAGATAGGAGATGGTAACTTGGAGGGGGCTCCTTACAAGGCTCCACATTAATTTCCTCCTACAAGATTTGAACTTCACATCAAGAGCTATTGCCCAAGGGATAAAATTGGTAAACAAAAGCAAGTATGTTTTTTGGGGTAATACAAAGGAGTGGACCAAAGAATATTAGCATAAGCTCAAAAAGACAAGGCTATTATAAAGATGGCCATACACTCAATTCTCCTATACATTAAGACATGCAAGATGGACTCCATACTGATGAAGTCCTTCAATTCATACAAGTTGTCAAAGAATGGATGATTGGTAGTATATTATCAAGACTTAGCAAAGAAGGCAATTGCTACAATGGCAATAAAATTGCTTTGACCTCAACAAGCCACCTATCTATTGATGAACTAAGCTATCTTCTTTGAGTTTATATCTAAAGGAGAGACAATTAATTGGGTATACATCTCTGACAATCATATGCAAAATATGTATAATACTTCTATAACACTACTTGGTACTCTTTGCCATCCACTTCTAGTTGGGGATGGAACTCCTTACCACCAAGGAATTGGTGGAATGTTGTGGTCATTATATTATGGGTAGTTACTTTACAAACCAGCCAAGAGAAGCAATGATGTAAGCAATTCAAGAACATGATATGAAGTTCTTGAAAACCAACCAATCAAAAATCCTAACAAGATCTTTAGAGAAGTGGAAGATGAAAACATGAAATTTGGCCCAAGTACCTCCTATGAGATAAAGCAAGTGCAAAAAAGCAATAGTTGAGGTGGAGGAAATCTTATCAACTAACAAGGGATTAGGGTATGAAGGAGATAAAGTTAACAGAGACACCAATGAGTAGAAAGAGGCTCTCCAAATAGAAGTGCTAATATTGAAGGACAATCCCAAAAACAAAGATATTGGTATTTATAATTTACTAAAAGAGTAAGAATCTGATTTTGGCCAAAGGCAAAGCATAATAAGTCAAGCAAGCATACCTTTGTCACCAAACAAGTTTTGGAAGATCATCCAAGGGAAATTATTTCCAATGGAATAATGACCTTTGACCTTATTGGTATGAAGCAAATTGAACAATTTATTCCTTCTTGACATTGATTTCTTGGAGTAAATATACCCAAAGTATATAATGATCTAATGTTTCAAATTGCCTAGAAAATACTAAGGAAGATGCATGCCATGCTTTCAACTATAAGACAAAGGTAGATAGATATAATAAAGAAGGAGACTAAGAAGTTAAAGAAGAATTTGCATGAGAGAAAGAGTCCAATAGAAGAGCTAAAAGTTGAGAAAGTTAGGTTATTGCAAAAGGAGAATTTAGATCATGCTAGCACAAGACAAGAACAAATGACTTAACTCCAAAGTTTTTGAGCATAGATCAACAACCTTTGGATGAATAAATCACTCATCTAGAAGAGTTTTAAGTTATCAATCTCCAAATTGGAGAAGAAGACCAAGTGGGTTGAAGAGAAGCATAATCTATATAAAACAATAAATTTTGAGTTGAAGGACTTTCATTAGCTCCAACATGCAAAGGAGGAACAATTTGCAATGTTGAAGGAAGAGTTACAAAAGGAACAAGACCTATGCATTGATGATACAAAGAAGATGGGTGGAGAGCTCTAAGTTGCTAAGCTCTAAATCCAAGGGTTTGAGTAGAAGATCATTGAGACAAGATAAGATTATAAGGATCTTTGGATCCTACACCAGTTATTGCTATTGTTGTAGAAGGAGAAGCAATGATCATTGAGGGTTCTTTTGGAGCAATTTCAAAGGAGACTCCTCCGCCTAAAGTTCTTTTCACAAAGGAAATCTTTATAAAACTTTTTTGTGACCAATTGAAGTAGTTAATAGGATAAAGATGTTTTGAATTGGAGCTACAAGAGCTTAAGATGATCAAATATTATCTATATAGGAAGCCCAAAGAATAAGAAGAAGTAGTAGTAGAATTAGGAGATATAGTATAAATGAAAATCTCTAAAATCAAGGAAAATCTACAAATAAAATTTATACATATCCCTAATAGATTAGATACTTTAGTAGGCAGTTTGAAAAGCAAAGGAATTGTGTAGATAATTTGTTATATGACTTCTTTGTTGGACTTTTCTTTTATGAAGGAAACTAGTTTCTTTTTTAGTTAGTTATTCCAATTTTCTAGTTCATAAAAATTAAACAATTTTCATTACATAAACATCTAAGAGTTGACATAGCTATTTAAGTTGCCAAATTGTAGTTGCATTGTTCAAAATCAGATACCAACAAAGCAGAGACATAAACTCCTCATTGTTTCTAATTCCTTCTTGAAGATATGTGTGTATCTTTGTAGTTGCATGAATGATGAATCTTTTGTAATTGAAGTTATTTAAGGAATTAATACCTTGTTTTTCTTATCATTAATACCTTGTTTTTCTTATCATTAATACCTTAAGAACCTTCTTTGAAGCAATGCCTCTATCAAAATTTTAGGTTCTATAATATTGATAGTAGTCAAAGAACTTCATGCCAAGATTAAGACCTTTGGATGTAGTCATTCCTTTGTGAAGGTATGTTCCATTAGGATTCCTTTGGGTATGAAGTGATTTTTTTTGTAAGAAATTCCAATTATTATCTCAAAATAATTAGGTTTTTGATCTTAAATATCATTCTCAAGTGTTGACATAACTAAATAATATGTAATTGCAAGTTTATTTAATTATGTCTTTGAAATTTACCTTTTTAGTGGAATTACTCTCTTTTGAGATTGATTTGTATTTGAGGTTAAACAAGAAAAAATAAAGAGCTCTTTGGTGATAAGACCATTCATATCTATCATTTCTTCATGAAAATAACCTATTCACTAAATTTTTTCCATAATTGAGTTGTTACAAACAAAAAAATTTGCACCACTACTAGGGATACATTCCTTGAAGAGTGTTAATACAAAGATCTTTGTTTACAATCACAATGAATATTATTAGGAGAGCAAGACCAGGAATGTACTAAATCTAGATCAAAGAGAACTAAATGGTAGAAACAAAGAGAAAGAGAGAAGGCACAAAGGCTTGAGATTGTAAGCAAAGAACAAGATAAGAAGAAAAGGGAGGTTGAAGGAATAGGAAAGATAAAACATTCAATGCAGCCTTATGCTTTATGGAAAGAGTTGCTTGAGAATCCCTTTCAAACCATTGAAGTACATTCTTCAAATAGCACCAATAGCAATTTTGGTACTAAATAATAAAGGAGACTCCTTGCGGTGTTAGCCAAGGATGTGTAAAATCAACAAAGATTGCATATATCATCTTTAGATAGATAAGAAAATTAAGTAACTTGTTTTCCAAGACCAAGAAGATTATCCTTTGTAGTAGGACAATAGTCAACCTTTAAGACATAATCTAAATCTGAAAAAACCAATTCCTTTTGGTTGAAAGTAATCTATTTTGAAGACATACCATGGATGAAGAAGGCATTGCATTTGGAGAAGGGTTATAGTCAACCTTCAAGGCAGAAACTTAATTAGAAGACATCAATCCCTTGCAATTCAAACTAATCCATCTTGAAGATCCATTCTAGCATATGGAGGAATAAGTTACCATGAAATGATAAAAATCATCTTGCTTGTTTGTTTTTGGTAAGATATTGTTTAAAATCAAACCAAAGAAAGTTTTCCTTCATCAAAAACTATTTTTGTTCCACTTTCTTTATCATCACAAACCATCATTTTGACTTTCTAGAGTATTCAGATCATAATTATTTGGTCAAGTCTTGGACCTATGATCATGGCTAAACCTTCCTCTTTTACGTAACAAAGATATCAAATTTTTTGAAGATAGAGATGAAGATGATAATACATGTATGAAGGAGTTTGAAGTTATATATAAGAACTCAATAAAACCCAAAGTGTAGTATTTTAATAAGAAATAGGTTGTTCTCACAAAGTTATAAGAATAAAAACATATGAAGAAAACTATCACTATAAAGTTCTTTATTCTCACTTGTTTAACCTATTGGGAAAAAACCACTCTAGAAAAGGGTAATTTCACCAAGAAGGTGCACAACATAAAGATTAAAGAAAACTCATAATCATACAAATAAAATTATGCAAATCTGAAAATGATGTTGAGTTTGAAGATGCTAATTCCACTTGAAGTACACCCAAGATATAATAGACTGAGGAGAGGAATAGGAGAATAGAAGACTAAAGTGAAAAATCATATTGGGACTATTGAATGAAGTAAACTTCAAATGCATAGCATGAGTTTGGGTTTTGGTATTTATATAGAAGATACAAGGCTCTTGGGAAGCTTCTCAAGAAGCTTCCTTCCAAAAGCCACCTACTTGGCATGTAAGCAAAGCTAGTTAGGAAGCTTCCCAAGAAGTTTCCTTTTAGAAGCCACCTGCTTGGCATGTAAGCTAAGCTAGTTGGGAAGCTTCCCATGAAGATTTCTCCTAGAAGTCATCTACTTGGCATACATATTACCTAATACTTAGAAGGTACAAAGGATCTCTATAGATGTTTCTATAACATTGATATAATTCTTGGCTAATTTGGTCTATTTACTACTTTTTTAATCTCAACTAACTCATCTATAAACACCATATTTTTATAGCAAAGATGCATATTATACCCTTTCCATGAGAAATGTCTTCCCAAATATGCAACTTGCATAAGATGTGAACTTTGTATTTCCTTCTTTGATTACTCTCAACATTACAATACTCAAGAGTCCCATCAAGGCATTGCTTCCAAATAATTGCTAAAAACACCTTTGATCAAACACAAAAGCCATCTAGCAATTCTTTCCACAAAGAATTATCAACATACTCACCATAAATATTCAAATACTTCACAAGGAAATTAAGAAAAGCAACAAAGAGCTTTGGCTCTTTTGACCTCTCTTTTTTAATCTCTTGGTCTGATTGAACACATAGTGTTTTGGATGTAACCCCTAATAGTTGAATGTATTAGAGAGTAGTTACATTCTATAACTACCTAATAGATTGAAGGGTACAAAGATAATCATCTTCCTAACTAAAACTAAGAAGTTCAACTTCTCTTTGTCTACATTCCTATCGTAGAAAAAGTCTTAGTGGATTCTAATCTTTCTACTACAATACCAAATCTCTCTTTATCACCAACTTCTTATAACATCATACAAAGATTCTCCCTAATCTCTAAGATTATCTTCTCTATTTGTGCTCTAAGATCTATTGCTACTCTCTCAATCTAATATTTAGTCCTTCAAAGTGCAAAGAAGGCATTGCTTCATAATTTTCAACTTGTGTACTTTGCTTATAGTTGTTGTGGCTTTGGTAAACTATTGAATAAGTATCATCATTTGTTCACGCCCTTCTTATTGGATTCTCCTTTTTTGAGCCATTATGTTCTCAACCTTCTCTTTGGTTTGCACAATAACTTTTGACTCTTTCCTTCACTTCTAACTTTGTATTGTCTATTTTTGGCTTAACATTGACCTTTTGTCTCCAACTCCTAAATTTGCCAATGGATTAACTCCAAATTGGCTTTCTACTTGAATTCACATTTGTCCCTTTTAGCTTTTTCCTTCTTCAATTGGAGCTAGAATTCTTCTAAATTGTACTCATCTCTTGTTTGCTAATAATGAATCCAACCTCTACTATATATTGGTGTAAAGTCAATTGGTGATATTACTCTCTCAATTGAAGCACAATCCCTTGTAAGTTAGAAATCTTCATCTCCACAACCAAATTTGTTAGCACTAGCATCATCCAAAGAATCTTCATTTTATCTTGAGATTCTTCACTTTTATCATATGCATCTGCTCAAATCTCTCTTATTCTTTTTTCTCCTTATTCAAGGCATTGATCTACTCTTGCAACCTGTACTCACTCATGATCACCTTGTTCTCTTTTCAAATTCCAAAGATGTAGAATTTCCTTTTAGAAGGACTCCCCACTTGCCTTTGTCTCATATAGGTAATAAGGTATACTTTGCACTATTTTTATATAATCATTCACCTTTAGATATTGCTTATTGCACTTGAGATAGAGATCTATCTATTATCTCAATCATTCAAAGAGGTGTCTCTTGCAAGAATCTTGCTCCTCCTAATGCTAGAATCTACTTCTCTTCTTGTGCATGATCTTTGGGAAGGACTTCCAAGTAACTTCATCAAAGGAAAATGTCCACTTGCTTGACTTGCCTCACTTTGGCCTTGCTCTTTCCAAAAGACATTGGTCAAACATCCAAACTATCTTTGGTCACCACCTTCTTAAGGGTTCTTTCCTCTCTCCATGAAGTTTTTCTCTCCTCCTCTTACTTCATCTCTTCTTCTTTGAAATCTTACATTGGTTCTTCTTCTTCTAACACATTGATGACATTGATGTGGTTCTTTCTGGTCTTCCTTTGTTTATTAGCTATACCTAGCCATTTTTTGGCTCCACTATATGCTTTCTCTTTGTTTCTTTCTTAATGAGCATCACAAATTGTACCATATTCAAGTACTTTGCATCTCCTACTTGTATCTTCTTGATGACACTTGGGTTTTTAAATATCTAATGCAAAGTAAGAGTTCAACACAAAGTGTTCTCCTTCTCTATTTGAGTCAAGAAATCAATGCATATGTATAAATGTATAATATAAGGCATCAAGTAATGCAATGCCTTTCTTTCAAACATACTAAATATTCTTTAAGTGTGTACATGGAAAATTTGACTCTAATTGATCACTCCATTGGAAAACATGTGCTCAAAGAAGGATGCTTGGGTGTTGGATAGATGGATATTTTAGTGTGGCCAAAATAAATTCATTAATGTAATCAAAATTTCACTTTGAATTGGGTCCTTGTAATCTACTATTGCTTAATCATTTGAGTGGTGCTTCTCTTGCACAAAGATGAAAATCAATCTCTTATGCATTTTTGCACCAAGATTTCCAAAATACGTGTCAAAAGTTTATATAATTGCACCTCCCATTTTATAATTGAGCACTTCTTTCTAGTGCTTATTTGCTCCAAAGATTGCTAAGAATAGCTCTCATTATACATTATATTCAAGGGCCATTGGTTCCAACACATAATCCTAATTCCATAGCAAACATATGAGATCCAATTGTTGTAATAACTCTCTCCTTGTAGCCATTTCCTAAGAACTTGAAGCAAGAATTCTAAGATTCAATGTATTTTTCTTCTTCCTTTGGACTATACTTTATTCTATCTAGCTACTTACTTCATCAACCCAAAGTGCATTCACATCCAAAGATGACTTGGTCACTCACATGACCTTACTAACTTACAAAATTTTATGAAAGCACTACTATTGTAATTGAAAAATTAACAAACATCTCCCTAAGAAGAATTATTGATTTATAACCCAAGTCTTTGCATCAATGATCTTAAGTTGGTGATCAATCACTATTGAGATAAAACTCTAGCAAAACTATTATATCCGTAAATAACTTTGGGTCAACAAACCAAAATCACTTCATACATGATCCAAATAAAAAATATTTAATTAATTAAAAGCATGATTGGAACAAAGTTATTGACATATGTGATAGTGATTCAACTAAAGTTTAATGTATTAGTTCTCAATACGTGTAAACCAAAGCCAACCAAAATTTCAAACATAAGTTAGTTGTGCCATTTTTTAATCCTTTGTGAAGTTTGACATTTGAATTCAAAAGCAATCCCTAGATTTGAATCAATTCATAGGATTGGTTGAGCTCTACAAACCCAAATATATATTATCCAAGACGTTAAATCTCTATTTGATTAATCTATATCAAATCATTGCATAAGATACAAGACTTGATCTTCAACATTCTTATGCAAGCCTTAATATTCAGCAATTCCTACAAAGTTTCACAAGCTGATTCAAACAAAAATTGTATAAGCTGATTTAAACAAAAATTTGAGATGTGACCCAAACCTGATCATAATCTCCAATCCAATGTCTTGATATCAAGTCCTCTAGCTTCCATTGATCTCATCAAGATCAAAACCAACCCAATTATAGCATTTTTTATGCATACCATAACTAGTATTTTTGCATCCTCTCCAAAATAGTTGACAAATCATAAAAAGCTAACATGGAACTCTTGAAATCTCCTAATTTGCCCATGGTAAAAAATTAGATCCCCTTGCTTCCATTTATCATATCTCAATCATTGTTCACTCAAATCTCACATTTTGTCTTCAAATTGTAGCCTATCTGCTCTTTTTCCCAATGTTGGTATTATAACCCAAATTGGACTTTGTGAACATTGCAAAAACCTAATCTTAAATACAAGGGAGTCAATTCCTTGTACTTTAGACACTAGACAACTCCTCCTTTTAACACATGGACCTCCAAATTCCACCCCAAAGCCTTGAGTGAGAGTTTGGTTCATCTCTTTCAAAAGGGATGTAAGTGGTTAAATCCCAAATTCACCCATAAGTAAGCACATGAAGTATAATAGGATCTGGATTCTCCACCATCAATGCCATGAAAACAAGACTAAAATGAGCTACCATCCATACACAAAAGTCATCATAGTGCAAAATTTGAAGATAGATGAGAGAAGGGTTTGGGAAAGGTAGATAAGAAGTATGGAAAAATCTCTAAATTGCATCATTCTCAAACATTCTACCACCACTCTTTGATACCTTAGCTTCTATAGTTTACTACTGGTTGAAACTCATAAGACTAAAACACATTGATCTCTATAGAACCTCCACTACCTATAAAAATCAAATCCTAGAAGAATACAAGATCAATCCATATGGCTAATCACTTGAATATACATAGATTGCTCACATGGCAATTGATCAACCATAGGATCCTTTATAAAATCTACTACAATATTACATAAATAAACAACACTTAATTAGTTTTTCATTCACTAAGTAAACCACAACACAACAACATCAAGCCATTGTAGCAACTTTGATGAAATTGTTCAAACCGTAAATTATCTTTTGAACAAGCAAGAGGTTCTTTGAACATGTATTCTCAAGCTTTGGACTCAATTGCGCAAAGATCTCAAGACACATGTAACAAATTTTCAGTAAATTTTAAGGACCAAGGTTGCACTATTTCATGCAATTCATCATTCACTTTGACATTGGCATGAACTTGCTCTTAACCAATTTCCCTAAACACTTTTATCTAGATGTTGTAATTTTTGTTTGATATAAGTGTATTAGAGCAAATGAAGAAAATTTAGCAAGTAGATGCCTTGTTTCTTTGCATATGAGAATTTTTGTTCCTAGTCAAGCCCAATAAAAAGAGATCTCAACCAACCAAAACCTTATTGAAGAGTACACTATCAGAAGTAACAAAGGAACCAAAGATAATAATAATAATGGAGTCAAAGGATGAGGACAAAGAGAAGAAAGGTACCTCAAGAAGAATCAACAAAGGAGGAAGAAGAAGAGGAATTTGAAGCAGCATTTGAGTCCAAGGTAGAAGAGGAGGATCAAGATGAGCTCCCACAAGAGATGATGTTGGATCAAGATGTACTCAAGAGACCACGTAGTATATCCCTACAAAACTGGATATGGGATGAGAGGAGGAAGACCAACTATCAATTTTGATACAAATACATAAGATTCCAAACACTCCTTGCTCCAAAGTAGGTAGACATTTGAACAATTTATGCCCAACTTAAATTTTATTCATAACATGCAAACACCTCTATTGTAGATTATGAATCAAAATATTATAGTTTATTGATAAAAATAACTTGAGGTCTATTATAACACCTTGATGGTGCAAAGTATGCACTATTAATTACAATGCCAAGTCTCAAAAAAGGAATAATATGAGAAGGAAATCTTGCATTTGAGGTGAGAAGAACATATTCAAGGTGAACAAGAATAAGCACTATCAAAGGAGGAGGTTGATGCACTAAAGGAAGTAAATTTAGAGCAAGCAAGTCTAAGGAAGCAAAGGGATCAAAAAGATCCAAGAATTGGATTATTCCCTAGTAGCTCTCATACACATGAGAGCTACTACTTCAGCCCAGAAATTATGAAAGTCAAGGCAAAGATTTCTAGTTTGTAGGTAGAGGTGGCAAATTATATTTTGAGTATTAATGAATGTTGACAAAAAAGACACAATAAAAATATGTCTTTATGGTGTCCCAAGAGAGACAAGAATTTGATTAGGCAAGCAATAGAAATATGTTGCAAATCACAAAAATACTCAAGGGCAATTAAAGGAGGAATTACATCACGTGACACTCAAATTGCAAACATTTAAAGAAGAGCACATGAATTAAAAGAAGCTAATCAAAGTTATAAAGGAAAATATAAGGAGTGATTTGGCATAGAAGAAAGATGAGGATGTAATTGGGAAGTTGATAATCAAGGATTCAGTTAGGAAGGAGAATTAGAACACTATTTGGTAGGTGTACAAAGCAATGATGCACATAATGCTTGAGTTTATTGAACTTTGGTAATGAATCCAAGAATTGAATATCATATGTACAAAAATTCTTTGACCATTGCAAGAGGAATCATTGGAGTGGGTAAGCAATAGATTTTTGTGGTATACTATAAAGGAAGTTTGTTGAGCTTAGAGAGAATTTGAGATTTATCTTATTGGAAGTTAAGCATGCATTTGAAGTAGCAATAGATGGTTTGGAACCAAAGGAATCCATAAAACAAGAAGTAGGAGGAGTTATAGCCATTAGAAAACATCTAGTTTAGATGAGTACAAAGTTAATTATACTGATCTTAGATCTTAAGCAATCAATAGTTTTGTAATTATCAAGTGTCTATGAATATTTAAGTTTAGGGTCCAAAGTGTTGTGTGTGTAGTTCACAAGGTGAATAAATCATAAGAGCTTTTTCATTTTTCCTCAATTCCCCTTGCAAGTGCTCATGGTGTATGTGTCCAAGTGTTAGATAAATCTTTGTAATGGACTTAACTTTGTACCATATGGGTTTGATCATTGGTAAAATTGTAATAGAAGTGCTTTGTTTAGTTCATAAGTTGAATAAAGCAAAAGAGCTTTTTGATCTTTGTCATTTTCTTTGAATTCCCCTTGCAAGTGCTTGTGGTTTGTGTGTTCAGGTGTCATATGAACCTTTGTAATGGATTAAACTTTATACCATGTGGGTTTGATCCTTGGTATACTTGTGGTGTAGTTGAAGATAATGCTTTGATGGAGCTAACCTAATGATGTAGCATTGATAGTAATTTGACACTAGGCCTTTGTAATTTTTAACACTTATAGTGGCTTTAACCTCATGTGAAGTATGCATCTTTGGAAGGAGGATAAAATGTGTATATTTGCATGAAGAACAAGGATTGATCTTAAAAAAGACATCTTTGGAATTTTTGAGATGAAAATCTTTGGAGTATACTCCTTGGGAAGTGACATCTTGGACTAACCTTGCATTTTAACTTCTCAATGCATTAAAAATTTTAATGCATGTGATTTATTGTTACATTTTGCTACAATATGCCTCCTTGTTATCATTTTCCTCTTCCTAGGAATTGTTTTTGCCCAAGAGATTAAACTTGAAATAGTAATGGACTAATTTGTGACACTTATCTTTGTATCTAACCCATTCTAAGCCACATCCTTATGGGAATGACTAATTACCACCCAAAATTCTACAATTTGATGTTTGTTGAGTTTTTATAAACATAAAAATTACTACTTACTAGAGTAACTTAATTAATGATACTAAGCAAAAATGATTTAAAGTCTTAAGTCTAAAGGAATATCTAAAATCACGGTAATAATCTTCTAAGCATGTGGTTTTATCTTGACCAAACAATTATGTCAAAGAATCCTTCACATGAGCTATGCTTGGACTAAAAATAAATACACATGAAAATGGCTTATGGACACAAAAGAGTTCTAAACTCTTTCCTTGAAGCCAAAAATATATGAATAATTCAATACATTAGAATACAAAGTAGTGGTGCTCATTCTTTCAAATATCTCTAAAATAGGTTACTTTTATTTTGGTTATGACTTAATCTAGTTAAACATGACTAATATAGAAGCTTGGTTAAACTCCATATTAATATTAATTTTAACTATTTGAATACAAAACTAAATATTCCAAAAGAGCATATATGCACCAATTAGGTATTACAAACCACACAATGTGAACTCTTACCTATCTCAATTCCATATCAAACTCAAATGAGCACTCAACTAGGTTAATTTCCTATCAAACTTAAAATTATAATCAGTATTTTTACTTAGTGTGACCTAAGACATTGATTGATACCGAGTGCTTTTCAATGTGAATCCATTGTTTTTTGTAGCAAAATCTCCTTTTGAATCTCTTGAGAACTCCATGTTGACAATGCATGTAAACATCATAATTGTAATTACCAAGTGCTACCACCTCAACAACCCAAATGGTAACCCCAATAGCAAAACACTACTTGTTGATGTTTCATAAGTACATCTAACCATGGTAACAATACTAAAAAATAGGATATCTATAACCTATCATGACAACATTTACACTCACAATCTACAAGTCATCACTTCTTGCCTAATTAGAGAGAAACATAAAACCAAAGGCAATATGACTTGTAATCACTCCAACATCACTATCAAGAGCACACTAGAGGACAAAAAATTTAAATATCAAGACACCTTAAACAAGAAGTAGAGAATAGAGTGAATCAAATCACAAGAAGTCCAAAAGTTAATCTTCCAACTCACAAATATCCAACTAGATTAACTCTACCATCATTTGGCACTTAACATAGTGAGAATATCTTTTTACTCCTACCCTACTACAATCACAAAAGATGTAATCAAATGTACTCTCCAGGCTAAGTGCACACCTAGATAGATATGAGTGCCACTTGGTTAGCACAACAAGTAAGACTGGTTGACTAGTTGGTGTGGTACTCACATTTTTCATTTTGGACGAGTTTTGAAGAAAAAGTGTCTTGCTGAAACCAAATGGAGAAGAAATGAGAGGAAATTTGTATTTTGATCAAGCACAAGGAAGTTGACTTTGTGTCAGATGAAGACGGACTCAGCCAAGATTGAAGAAGGCAAACCCAAAGAAGGAATGGAAGTTATAGGTTGGGATTATTTTGGGAGCCATATCTCAATGTCCTCAAGTCCAAATTAAGCGTGTTATATATTTTTGGAAGCGTCTCATTTAGGGCTTTCCATTGCTATCAAAATCGTAGAGTTTGAAGGTTTGTAGCAAAAGTTACAAGTATTTGAAGTTTCAAGAGTAGATGTACATAGTAAGTTAGTGTCTTCGGGTTGATGTCTTTGGGTCTATACGACTTTGGAATTTGGACTTTGGACTTGAGACTTGAGACTTTGGACTCCGGACTTCAAGTTTACATAACTTTGGGTTAGAAGCTTCTTTGCCTCAAGACCAAGATGACTAGATTTGAGATAGTCGGACCTCGGAGTGCATTGAAGATGACTTTGGGAATCTTGCCAGAGGCATTAGAGAGAGTTAGGATAGAGGAAGAATAGATAGTTAGGATACCCATGACTTCAATTTCAGTTTTGATTGAAGATGGAACAAGAATTGAAGGAGAAATAGCAATAGTGAATAAACCCAAAGTGCAAGATCAGACAGTAAGTGTGTTCGGGTCAATAACATGAGTGATTAGGGGAAAGTGGGTTACAAATTGAAGGTGTAGATAGTGTACCCATGCTTTCAATTACAATTCTTGATGAAGATATAGTATAATTAGCAAAGGAATCAAGAATGGTTTAGTCGGATGTTGCAGAAGTAGGAATTTAGGTGTCTTCGGACTTGTTATTTGACACATTAGAGAAGAGTGGGTCAGGAGATAAGGAAGTAGATGGATTACCCATGAGCTAGATTGTAGTTCCTAGTGAAGTAGTAGTAGAAATAGTGAAGGATTTGGTAGAATCAGGTATAACCGAAGAAGGAGAAGTAGTAGGAAGATCATCGGTTTGAAAGCCGATGAAGAGGTGGACATCGGACTGGGGTAGTAACAATTTTGAGATAGGAAGAGGTAGATATGAAAAGGTGGATTGTCAGTTTGGATCTACAGGTAGGAAGAGATGTTAGGAAGCGGTACATTAGTAGGAAGAACTGCCATTTGCTTCAGTATTTAAGGGGAACATTTGTAATATTATGTTGTTCAATATTCAAATTTCTAAAGATAGATAAAGCAAAGTGCTGGTTTTCAGTGCTCGTTGCTTGAGCTTAATTCCAATTGTCAATTCTATGTGTGTGTTTGTGAGTGTGTGGAGAAATTTGAAGTGCAAGTCAGTGTGCTAGTTGGATGTTGGATTCCACAGCCTTGATCTTCATTCTGTATGTTTGATCTTGAGTGAAGTGCATCGGAGCAATGCCTTGATAGAACTAAGAAGAATTGTAGTGTTGGTAGTATTCTGCATTTGTGAGTGCAGCACGAAGTTGATGTGAAGCAATTTTGATCGAGGAAGTTGTGCCTTCAGTGGAGAGGTGGAACATAATTCTGAGGCAAAGTTGTCTTGCAGTGAAGTGCCATCTTCAAGAGAATCTAAATCATCACAATCAAGATTTGTTTGGACAGAATTTGCTATGTTGTTATTATGTGTGGGTATTCATGACAAGTTGTCAAGATTGTGAGCTTGTTACTCTCTTCTGGGTGTAGTTTCTACTTGAGAGATTAAAGATGCAACCAAGAAGAACTACATGTTATTGTTTGACTTGTATTTGACCAATTATGAATTGTATCTCTACGGGAACAAACTTTACTTACCTGATTACTACAAAAGTGATATTTGCCGGGTTGCCACAGTTGGTTATAGAGTTTGTTTAAGAACCAAAAGTAAAGGGTCCAAACCCTCCTACACACTATTGATGAGTGGCCTAATTTTAATAAAATATAATACTAAGTTAATAGGTCTCATGTTAGGAGCTCAGAAAGTGCCAAATGCACAAGCACAATTCTCAAATTGTGCTTCTTAAACTTAATTGACCAACAAATTTTCCTAGCATGAGACCAAGTGCAAAATACACAAGCACAATTTTAACATTTGGGCTTCTTAGACTAAAGTTGATCAAAAAAATTTCCAATTTCAATTCTTCATTTCATTTCTCTAAATTGGAATCTTTATTTCTATTGTCCCACATATTTTGTGATAATTTTACCTACAAAAAAGGATAAAAGAAATCTCACAATCACAAAAAATAAAAAAAATCAGATCTTGATAGTGATGATTCAATCCAAAGATATCAATCTTTTCTTAACAACGGAAGTGTAGTATTTGCCAAAGATGCATGTTTTGTAGTTCCATTAAAGCACATGTCTTCTCACAATCACACAAATAAAATCATTCAGATTTGAATAATGATGGTTCAATCTATAGATGTCCATATTTTATTAATAACAAAGATGTGGTATTTGCCAAAGATGCATGTTCTACACTTGCAAAAAATTTTCAAATGGAAAAAGGATAAAAAAATTAGAATCACAAAAAAATAAATCATTCAGATCTTGTTAGTGATGATTTAATCCAAACATTTAATCTTTTCTTAATGACAAAGTTTTAGTCTTTTCCAAAAATTCATGTTCTACAGTTCTTTGAAAGCACATATCTTCTCACAACTACAGAAAATAAAGTCATTCAAAATTTGATATTGATGCTTCAATCCAATGTCTTAATTTTCTTAACAAAAAACTTGTAGATTTTGCCAAAGATGCATGTTCTACCCTTCCTTGAAAGCATGTGTCTTCCCAAAGAGGACTTATTCCAAAGAGTCAATTATTGTATGTACTTCCTTTTGACTACTCCTTTTTGTCAAAAGAGTCAATCTTTATATGTACATTCTTTGGCTCTTGTTAAGCTAAAGCACTCAAGAGTTTTTTCAAGCCATTGCTTCCAAAAATTTATAGAAATCTATTTATGACATATACTAAGAATCAAACACACAAGGCATTCAAAAATTAAAATAACAAAGATTCACCAATACTTACGCACAAAAAAAAAATTAGACACCTTACAAATAGATTAAAAAAGTAGCAAAGAGGTTGCACTCTTTCTTTTTATTCACCTTTGGCATGAATTGAATGTATAGTGCTTTGGATGCACAACAATAGCAAGCTACTTTCAAATGATGACTTAACTAAACTACCAAATGGCTATCAATTTTCTAAACAAACAAACTATGAGAAATAATTGCCTTGGATGATAAGTCAAATATGTCTAACTACCATATTCTCTTCCTTAAATAGAAAATTCTCAAGACAATCAATCATTTTTTAATCTAATAAATATGTCTAATAACTCAAATTTCAAATTCTCTCTCATTTCTATTGTAGTTTGTTAAATATTGTAGTTTATTATATTTTATTTGCTAATTCTATTGCTACCACTTTTAATCTCTTCTTTGTACTTCCAACTAGGAGCATATGCTTGATTTTCTTGAGTTCTTCTACAATGGAGTTAGAAATAGTGTAGTTGATATACTCATCGATTTCATTTAGTTGGTTGTATACCAACAGAACCAATATATCTCTAGTTAAAGGATCTTTTCCCTCAAGGTTGACAATAATCCTTTATAATGATTTTAAAGGTCATGAAAATTGCTATGTACCTTTTTGCTTCTCTAATGGTTGAAATGGTCAAAGGACTTCATGGTTTTGCAATGTCTACTTCCTTCTCCACAACCAACTCCTCCTCAAGACCCTTTAGGATTAAATCTAGCAAGTGATTAGACCTTTATGGTAAGAACATACACTTTATAGCCCAAAAATTTGATTTCTCACATGTCAAGCATTTTTCCATTGGTCCTTCACATGTTTGGTATCCCAATAGATGCCAAAAATAATCTTCCAAAGTACTTGTCTTTGGACTTTAGATTTTGGCTTACCTTCGTTTGTAGATAAATTTTTGGATGAATTTTGAGAACTCTTAGACCCACAAGCCTTTTTGTTTTGGATTCTTCTATAGTCCTAGGATAGCCTATGTGAAGGAATCCTTGACTTAATGGTTGGGTCAAGATAAGAGCATATGCTTAGGAGAATATTCCCATGAGTATTGATATTCCTTTAGTTTTTTGACTTTATCTGACTTTTAGCCTAGTAACTTGAGTTACTTCAATAATTAGTAACTTTGGTGTGTAACTATTTCACAAGTATATAAACTAGCGGTGAGGAGGTACTCAATATCCTTTCATTTGCAACTATCTCTCTCATTGAGTTCTCTAGTGAGCAATGTCTTGAGTCTTGGAGTGTTAGCCTTGGAGGAGTATGATGGAGTTGGGGTTCCTTGCCTTCTTAGTCCATGGTGCTATACCATAATAGCCATCAGAGGTTCATCTTGAGTGAGAGATAGGCCGGCTCAAATTTTTTGTTCCATTGTTGGGACCTCTCTAGAAGGCAAGATAATGTTCTGCATACCATTCTATATTAGGCAGAAGGAGGCTATGAGAGTTCACTTGGAGAGAACATTAGAGGAGGAGAGGTTGAACTTATGTTAGAGAACTTGGACCTATTTTTTTAGTCTGTAGTTCATTATGATGTCTTTGAGGTGATTTTATACATCTTGTACACATGAGAGGATTTGGATAGATTGTGTGAGGTGGATTGCAGATTTTGGAGATTATGATGATTTTGGGTAAAATCTCAAGTTTGAGATCTGGACTTGAAATTTCTACACATGATAGTTTGGATTATCTTTCAATTATCACACTTAAAATTATTGTGAGAGCTACCATGCACATTGGGCTAGAAGTTTTGAAAGTTGATAGGGTAACTACTCTCACAATTGCATGCTCTCTAGAAAATTATATAGAGTCAGCCATTTCTTCAATTTTTAGTGGATTTTTTTGAAACTTTACAAATAACTTTAGTGCATTGTATCCTACTTGTTGATACGAAAATTAGAGAGAGATTATTCTTTCACAAAGAATTATAAGTTTTAAAAGTTAAGGGGGTGGTTTTCAGACCAAATCTGAAATATGTGATGAATAGAAATGTGCCTAGGACAAATGGCTCAATGAAAATATTTGAAATTTTATAGAGGAAGGACGCCTTGGAGTTGTGATCAAGAGTGAAAAATTTCAGAGGATTATGATATACCAGTTGAGAGATTTGAGGGACATTTTGAGGAAGGGTCAATTCTACACAGTTGAGATCTCATGCATGAGGAGTGTGAGAGCAACAAAAAGCATGTTTGAGTGTTTAGACTCATCTTGGGAACATAGAGAGTCACCAAGAGTAGAAATCGAGGTTATAAAAAGTTCCTTAAGAGTTTGAGGTGATTATAAGGTGGGGGGGGGGGGGGGGGAATTTGAGGAAAAGGGAGTTTAGAATAGAATTTGAAGAGAGTGTTGAGAGGATCTAAAAACCTACACCACTTGGAGGAAAGAGTGAGTCTAAGTGCTTTTTATGTGGAGAGAAGGGACATAAGGCAAGTGCATGTCCATTGACCTTTGAAAGCAAGAGATTGAGGGAAAGGAGAGGCTTACTTGACTTGGATTTGCATGTTGGACCTTCTTCACCAAGATTGGGAGGGAGAAGATCTAAGACCAAGGACTTATGTGAGGTTTGTGGAGTGGAAGGACTTCCAAAAGGACATGAGTGTAGTGGAGTAAAATCACTTTTGGAGACTTTGGTGAAGGATCTTGGAGAGAGTCTTGGTATAAGTATAGAGTATTACCACCTTCATCAGCTAGTGTAAAAGATTAAGACCAAGGAGAGAAATAGGAGAATGGAAGATCACATTCAGATACTTGAATGTGGGAAAAAATCCAAATGCCTAGCATGAGCTTTGGCTCTTGTATTTATAAGGATCATACAAGGCTCTTGAGAAGCTTCTCAAGAAGATTCCTTAAGCCGCTTTCTTGGAGTGCAAGCCAAGTTAATTGGGAAGCTTCTCAAGAAGCTTCCTTCTAGGAGCTATTTACTTGGAGTGCAAGCTAAGTTAGTTGGAAGCTTCTAGAAGCTACCTACTTGGAGTGCAAGCTAAGCTAGTCAGGAAGCTTCCCAAGAAGCTTCCTAGATACTTCTAGAATATTCTAGGCTAATTTGTCTTATTTGCTACTTCATTAGCCCTACTAACTTTGTCACTAAACTCCATATTGTTACATAGTCCCCCACCGCTGTCGAGAGGATTGAATGGTCTTCAGAGTGCACTGGGCACCTAGTAGTTCCTACAACTATCAAATAAGCATAGGAAAACAATTACAATCAACTTCAATCCTGGGTTTCCATCACATTCTCTCTCACTTTCATGTCCTGTTCTAGTCAATTCAGCTGCAAAACTTTCTCTCTTCATCTATCATTGTCCAGACAAACTCAGCTGCAAGACTTCCTCTCATCCTCTGTCACATCAAGGTCTAGGTCTTATCACATGCAAACTCAATTCTCTTGAAGCCTTCTCTTCCTCTTCTACCATTTCATAGCCAAGATCTAAGCTCTATTATAGTCAAGACTTAAGTTCCTGTCACAATCATGACCAAATCAAATTTGAGGATTCTTCTCTTCCTCTTACCTCTCTACCTAGGTAATTTCAACAACAAAGTGGCTTCTTTTCTCTATTGCTCTCTGGCCAGACACTTCAAACTCTTTGTTGTCTAGCTTCCTCCTAGGCACTTTTCTTTCCTCTTCAAGAGTTCTCCTAGCTAGAACTCTTTCTCCAAAACCCCTTGCTCAGAAGCCACTTCCTTTGATAATTTTCCTCTTCTATCCTTGCTCACCTTCAAAGTCTTGCACAACCAGCCTTCTCTTGTAATTTCCTTCTGTCTTGTCTCAGCCAACTCACATCACAACCTTCTCTTCTCTTCTCTCCCCTACCTCAACCAAAGACACCCCTCTCAATGTATTTTCCTCCTCTTCCCTTCTCTGCCCTAACATTCCATGTTCCTGCACAGCCAGAGTCTTCTCTCATAATTTCCTTTGATCTTGTCTCAGCCAACTTACATCACAACCTTCTCTTCTATTCTCTGCCCTAGCTCAGCCAAAGACACCCCTCTTGAAGCATTTTCCCTTCTTTCTTTGCCGTGTCACAACCGAAGACAATCCTCTCGAAGCATTTTCCTCCCCTTTTCTCTTTCACAGCCCAAGACTCTCTTGAAGCATTTTTCTTCCCTTCTCTGCCCTAACGTTCCATGTTCTTGCATAGTCAAACTTCCCTCTCCCACTATTCTACACAAAGCAATTCAAAAATTCTCTTCTCTTGCACATCCAAAAGTCTTCTTGGCAAAAATTCTACTGCAACCCTCTCTCTCCCCAGCTTTTCCTTGTGAAAATTCCACTCTTGCAGCCCTTCACAATCTCTATCTCCTTCAAAATCTTCATGTAAGCACCTTGTTCCCCTCTCTCCTCTTTCCCTTGCAAAAATTCCACTTCTTGCAGCCTCACCAAACCACTTCACATTCTTGCAAAAATTGCCTTCCTATAGCACTCACAAACCCTTCACTCTTTCTTATGAAATTGCCTTCCTGTAGCCACTCACAAACCCTTCATTCTTTCTTGCACAAATTGCCTTCCTATAGCCACTCACAATCCCTTCATTCTTTCTTGCAAAAATTTGCCTTCATGCAACCACTTTTCAAGCCCTTCACTCTTTCTTGCAAAAATTGCCTTCCTGTAGCCACTCACAAACCCTTCATTCTTTCCTACAAAAATTGCCATCTTGCATCCACTCACAAACCCTTCATTCTTTCTTGTGAAAATTTCCTTCTTGTAGCCACTCACAAACCCTTCATTCTTTCCTACAAAAATTGCCTTCCTGCAGCCACTCACAAACCCTTTATTCTTTCTTGCAAAAATAGCCTTCCTACAACCACTCACAAACCCTTCATTCTTTCATGCAAAAATTGCCTTCTTGCAGCCACTCACAAACACTCCATTCTTTCCTACAAAAATTGCCTTCTTGCAGCCCTTCACAAACCCTTCATTCTTTCTTGCAAAAATTGCCTTTTTGCAGCCCTTCACAAACCCTTCATTCTTTCTTGCAAAAATTGCCTTCCTGCCGCCCTCACAAACCACTTCTCTAATTTTCTTGCCCTCTTGACCCAAGCCTTTCCTTCAAGGAAAACTCTATCAGCCCTTCTGTCCTGCCTTGCTCCTTTAGAAAAGGATATGAATTCCCCCTGTTTTTTACAAGCCTCTTCCACTTATCTCCTCAAAAAATTCCCCTTTCCAACAGGCCCTCATCCTTTAAATCCTAAACCCCCTTTTCTCACAATCCTCTTCAGACTTTTCCTTGAAGACCCCCAACTCTATTGTTCATGCCTACCACTCATGTAACATATATACTCCAAGTATACTCATGAGCTCATGCATCATTCAAGAAACCTCCAAGCTCACAAAACATAAAAGAAACATCTGAACTTATGTAACATTTGAAACTCTCCCGAGCTTTCAGCAGCAAAAACAGCCTCCAACTTTACAATGACATAAAAATACTCTTGACACATGATAACATGCAATAACTCTTGAGATACAATATCATTAAAAAATGCCAAAGTCACTCTAACGTAAGAAAAACAAAACTTTTATAGAAAATGGCACCAGTGGTTTGCATGGATTAGTTTCCTGACGACATCCACCCCCACCAATCCTGTGCAGCCTCCGGTCTACACCAACCAAGCTCTAGGTGATCAATTTCAACATTCTTCAACAATAGCATATGGTACCTTCCCCAAGTGGCTTCCCCGATTATCTCCTTCTCCAGTTCTTGCTCATCGTTTGAAAAGTTTTACTCTTTTTCTCGCATATGGCAGTTGATGCTCCACACCATCTAGCTCCCGGATGTTGTAGGTTGCATTCTCATGAACTTTGGTGACTACAAATGGTCCATGCCAACAATGAGCAAACTTCTTGAGTGCCGAGTGCTGCACGTCCAGGCTATTATCTAAAATCACCACCCAATCTCCTTTACTAATAGGCACTGGTCATTGTCGGTGAGTCTTATCAAAATATACCTTGTTCTTCAACCATGCCTCCTTCACCTTCTCACTTGCCACTTGTATCTTCTATGGTGTAAGGTCAAGTGCTTGATCCGGCATTAGATTAACTCCTCTGTAGGCACATTATCCTCCCATCAAACAGTCCTCTAGCTCATAATGTCCTCCTCCACAAGCATATTAGGCAAATGCTTGACACTAATTCAGCAGGTGGCATCCTAGTCATTGAGCTACAAGTCAACCTATCCGCCATAAGTGCCAATGTCAACAAATCAGGCCACTTATGAGTCTCACCTTGGCAAGCCTTCACCAAAGCATTTACAATCGGGAGATGACCTCACTCGCTCTTACCATTTGCTTCTGGATTGTAGGCAGTTGTCAGGTTCAGCTTGATGTTGAACTCAACTAAGAAATTTGTGGCTTCCTTTGCATCCAACTCCTTTTGGTCTGCCCTCATTCAGTAGAAGCAACTGTGCATAGCAATAATGTCTTCCAAGATGAACCGACACACTTGCTAGGTATGTGTTGACGTTGTTGTCAGGAAATGATTCATGGAGAGCTGGTGCCATTTGGTGAGCTGTAGAGTTTCCCTTTGTGATACCTAAGCTGAAGAGTTTCTTTGTGTTACACAACACTCGGAGCTTAACTTTGTGATACACCAACACATGACTTGTTTATGGAACTAGAATCTTGAGAATATTTATTTAGTATCATTTGAGCAAGTAAATCTTGAGAGAATATTTTGTCTGGTGCCATTTGAGAAAATAAGTCTTATGTGAGTATTTCATTTAGTGTTTTTGAGCAAAAGGATCTCAAGAGTTTATTTGGGGCACTTTGAGCAAAGGAAATTTTTTGAAAATTTCCCAAAATGTTGGTTGGGGAGTGCTTGATTTGTGAAGGGAATTCTCAAAGAAGGCTGGGACAGACAATGGACAAGGGGGAAATTTTTTCCTGCAGGAGGTGTGACAAGTAAGTGACAGAGGACTGATAGGTTTTGGGCAGAAGGGGAAGGTTTGGGAGGAGGAGCAGGAAGAGGACAAGGCTTGGACAGGAGAAAAAGAGAATTTTTTTTGAGGGATTTGTTTTTGCCTTGGTTTGTGACAGTGGAGAGGAGAAGGAGTGTTTCTCACAAAGAGATGGTAGGGTTTTGACAATATAGGGGCATGGATATTTTACGAGTGTAAAGCCTTATGAGAATTGGCTGAAGGAGTGGAATTTTCCAGGAAATAGGCTGGACTGGACAAGAAGGAAGGGGAAAATTTGAGGGCTGGCTTTGGTTGTGCAAGAGCAAGGAGAGAAATGTCAAGAGGGTTTGGCTTGATCTGAACTGTAAGAAGAGAGCAAAGGGGAAATTTTTGAAGGCTTGTCATGGCCTATGACAAGACTGTAACACCCATTTGTGCATGTGTGTGGTATTATGATTTCTAGTTTAGTATTACAGATACTTGAGAGATATTATTTATATAGAGATAAAGGATGGTTCTACATTAGTCATGATTAGCTAAAGTTAGTTATAGCTAAGATAGTGGAGACCTTACTTTAGAGGAAGTGGAAAAGATGAGCACCACTATTTTGGATTCTAGTGTGTTGACTTGGTATTATTCCTAGGTGTTTGGCTTTGAGGAAAGAGTTGAGAACTCTTCGGCCCGCAAGCCTTTTTGTTTTGAATTCTTCTATAGTCCAAAGATAGCCCATGTGAAGGAAACCTTGACTTAGTGGTTAGGTCAAGATAAGATCACATGCTAGTAGAATATGCCCATGTGAATGGATAATCCTTTCTACTTTTTGACTTTACTTGACTTTTAGCCTAGTAACTTGAGTAACTCCAATAATTAGTAACTTTGGTGCGTAACTATTTCACAAGTATATAAACAAGGAGTGAAGAGGTACTCATCATCCTTTCATTTTGCAACTATCTCTCTCTCATTGAGTTCTCTAGTGAGCAATGTCTTGAGTCTTGGAGTGTTAGCCTTGGAGGAGTATGATGGAGTTGGGGTTCTTTGCCTTCTTAGTCCATGATGTGCTACAATAAGAGCCATCAGAGGTTCATCCTAAGTGAGAGATAGGCCGGCTCATAGGATAGGAAGGAAGGGGAAATTTTGAGGGTTGGCTTTGGCTATGCAAGAGCAAGGAGAGAAATGTCGGGAGGGTTTGGCTTGATCTGAACTGTAGGAAGAGAGTAAAAGGGGAAAATTTTGAAGGCTTTTCATGGCCTGTGACAGGACAGGAAGGAAGGGGAAATTTTGAGGGCTGGCTTTGGCTGTGTAGGAGCAAGGAGAGAAATGTCGGGAGGGCTTAGCTTGATCTGAATGGTAGGAAGAGAGTAAAGGGGAAATTTTTGAAGGCTTGTCCTGGTCAGTGACAAGATAGGAGAAAAAGAGAAGGTTTTTTGAGGGTTTTGTTGGCCTGGTTTGTGACAAGACAAAGAAAGAAGAGAGAAATGCTTTGAGAGGCCTTTTGGTAGTGACGTGACCGGAGTAAGGTGAAGAGAAATGCTTTGAGAGGCTTTTGGGTAGTAACAGGACCATGGAAAGAGTTGAAAATGCTTTTGGAGGCCTTGGCTAAGAGGGAGAATCAGTAAGGGTTTCAAGTGGAGAAGGGCTTAAGGAGAAATCCTCAAGGGATTTGGCTCAGCTTGCTGAGGGACAGGAGGAGAGAAAAGAATTTTGAGTTGGGTTTTGCTTTGGCTTGGACAGGAGTACAAGAGAGAAGGAGAAATTCTGGAGGGTTTGTTTTAGCTTGGTGAGTGACAAGAGGAGAGAAAAGAATTTTGAGTTGAGATTTGCTTTGGCTTGGACAGGAGTGCAAGAGAGAAGGAGAAATTTTGGAGGGTTGTTTCAGCTTGCTGAGTGACAAGAGGAGAGAAAAGAATTTCAAGTTAAGGTTGCTCTGGTTGGACAAGAATTGGAGTGAAGGTTTGGAGTTGGCCTGCTGAGGAGAGAGGAGGATCTTTGAGGGCTTTTGCCTTGAGCAGTGAGAGATAAAGGGAGATTTTTGAAGGGTCATTTTTGCTTTTCATTGAGCAGTAACAGGTGACATGAGGGTTTTCAACCTAGGTTTGCCTTGCACTGAACATGAGCAAGAAGGAGAGCAAGGAGATTTCTGAGGGTTTTCTGTGTTCAGCTTTGTGAGTGACAATGAGAAGAGAGGGAGAAAACTCAAATTAGGTTTTGCTTGGTCCTACACAGAGGCTGGAGAAGGAGTTCAAGAGGAGGAACTTGGCCTTGGACAGGAGATGAAATTTCAAGTATGTGCCGTGAGTGTTGACAGAAGTGAGGTTCCTCTAAGGGTTCTCAGAAGAGCAGCTGAGACAAGAGGTTGAATTTTTGAATAAAGAGAGTATATGGTGTGTGTGTTGACAAAAGTGAGGTTTCTTTGAGGGTTTTCAGAAGAGCAGCTGAGACAAGAGGTTGAAATTTTGAATGAAGAGAGTATATGTTGTGAGTGTTTACAGAAGTGAGGTTCTTTTGAGGGTTTTCAGAAGAGCAAAGTGTGATAAGGAAGTGAATTTTTGAGGGAGAGTTTGCACAAATGAGTGTTGATAAGGGAGAACTCACAAAGGAGAGGCTGGACAGAGGAGAGTCATTCAAATGAGAGTTTGCTGTGAGTTTTGTTGTGAAGAGTGTTGGCTGCGGGGAGTGTTAGCAGAAGAGAACTCTTGAAGGAGACACTGGACAGAGGAGAATGCACAAAGGAGAGACAAGACAGAGGGAGGACCTGAGGGGGGTCATGAGACAGCTACAACAAGACAGGAAGGCAATGGACTGTAAGAGATAGGGAATGGAACTTGGTTGAATCTGTCTTCTAATGTGCTTGGACAGTTGGAACTTAGGTGATCCCTATTTGGTCTAGAGTTGGGTATTTCACCCTAGTGTTGTTAATTGCAAGGCTGATGTTGTGGTATATTTGTGGTTCTCCATGGTTAAATGTGAATATTTCAATCTGTGAAAGTGTTAGGGAGGACTCTATTCTAGGAGCTCCTAGTCATGCTACATAGGGAGATCCTTCTCACTGTTTGGTCATGTTGATCTGAAACTGGCTAAGGGTTATGACTTGTCAGACAAAGTTCACTGTCGCCCCGGTAAATATAAATCATCTCCAACTAACTTGAACATTAACTAGTGAACCTAGACAAACAATAATTCTGGACAAGCCCAACTCGGAAACCATAAAGAGAGGACTGCCGACCAGACCAGAGTGCAAGAATAGGACCCTAAATGGCAAGGTGTGAGCCAATGATAAACAAAGCCATCTAATCATGAGCAGCCAGGTGCCAGTGCAATCTCAAGACCGACCATCCCGTGACAATGGGAAAATCCAAAAGAAAGACAATAGGGACAAATTGAGCACAAGCAGCCATGTGCCCAGTGCACCCTTTGAGACCAAACATTTCACGCAACAACATCAACATCTTCCCTTCCACATAGTTAGACAGATCCTCCTTGGCCAAAACTAGGTACTTTGCTCCTTAAACCACTAAGGGCATATGAACTAAGTCCAAAACCCATTGGAAATGAAGGTTCAAGCTTCAATCCATCCTTGTGTCATACCTTTGAGTAGACTTGGCAAGTCTCACAGGTCTCTATGAAGCACCTTACTTTTGTATAAATTCTAGGCCACCAATACAATCCTTGAATGTGCTCATATGTACCGTGAACTCCATGATCACATGCAATCTCTGCATCATGCAATTCTTGTAGGATCTTCCGCTTCATCTCTTCATCTCCCACCACTCTCAATGGAATTCCATCACGGTTCTTGGGCCTTTGTCAAAGATACCCTTCCTTTAACAAGAACTTGTTTGACTTCCTTCTAATCTTCTCAAACTCCTCTCTGATCCATGTTGAGTTTTTCTCTAAAGAACTAAGATACTTCCCAACAACAAGAAGATAATCAAAGTATAACTCTTCTCTAAAAGGTAGGTTTTGGTCTATCTCATGTGCATCTACTCTATAGCCATTTTCAGTTCCATCATAGTATGCTCTAGATAGCATATCAGCCATTGGGTTGTCCTTTCCAACTATATGTCTTAGCTCTAGATTAAACATTCAGATGAAAGCTATCCAACACAACATTGCAATATCTAGAGTATCACAATTGATGATCATCCCTAACAGCGGTAAGCAATCTGTCTCTAGGATGACATAATCACCAATCAAGCAATTCCTATCTTGTCTTAATGCTATCTTGGCACCCCACAACTCTCATTTGATTTGAGGGTACCTTTGCTGCCGCTCAATGAAGATTCTTGCTCCAAACCTTACTGCATATCTGCTGCCATTTTCATCTTCTTGGCCCACAGCCCACCCAACAGCATAGGGACTCAAATCCACTATAAATATGACTGGCCGGCCACATCTGTAGTCAAGCAAATGAAGAACTGGCAAGTTTTGCAGTTCTTCCTAGAGCCTCTTCATAGTAGTGGAATGCTCAAGTCTCTAGATAAACTTGATTCTCTTCCTCAAGAGTTAGTAAAGAGAATTTGCAACATGAGCAAAATGAGGTATCCAAATACAATAGAAAACACACGCTCCTAAGAATCACCTTACCTCCTGAATTGAGGAACAACCTTTGATCTTCCCTATAATGTCCACCTTCTCTGAATTTGGTTTCCGCCCATACAAACCGCACATATGCCCTACTACCAATATTTCTCCAAGTCCAAACATTGACTTCTCTCCAGAAAAAGCCACTCCTGCCTTTATCAACCGCTTTAGTATAGCTTCCACATCTCAAATATGGTCCATGAAAAACCTCCTTATACCACCATCCACCAAGGTTTCATCCTTCTTACCTGTTGTGCAACCCTTAATAGGTATTTCATCCAAGAATAGATGGGTCCTTTCAAGAATGAAAGGCTACAAAATCAGGTTCATAGCAGTTTGCATATGTGCCATTGAGTTAGTAGCTCCTATTGGGAGAGTGCACATGCGCATCAAGCCTAGTGGTGTTTTCATGTTGGTTATGTCATGGCTTCCTTCAGCAAGCTGAAATTGATCATACTTTGAGTACAAATCTCCAATAGAGTAAATTGCCCTTCCTGCAAACTCCTCAAAAAAATCATCCACAATTGGTCCTACACCAGAATTTTGAATTGTTACCTTGTTTGGTGGTTGCATATCTTGTATGAACCACAGCTTGCCATTCTTCTTTCTGACTATGAACCAATGATTGGAGTATAGTGCCTCTGATGGCTCCAAAATCTTAGCTCTGACCTTTTCTTTCAACAACTCTGTTAGTCGAGGCAAAAGTGCCTTTGGCACGGTATTGGTCTCAAATCCCATGGTACATGAGGAACTATGAATATGATCATTGGTGTGACTTCCTACGGGCTTACACACCCAATCTTCTCAATCTTGAAAGCAAAAGCTTTCCCACAATTACCAATCATCTCCTTGAATGCATGGCACTCAACCTCCATGAGCAAATCATCCCCTCCAACTGTAAGTTCTACCAAGGTCTCTTGAGTAAAGGAATTGCCAATATTCTTCATCTTCCTCAACCTTGGTTCTTCTCTAGTTTTGCATAGCAATTTAGATGCATCCAACGGCAATGGAACAACAATCATGCAAACCTTCTTGTCCACCATTTTTCACTTGGTATTGCACTCCACTTTATGAATCAATTTTGAAAGTGGATCATAAAGCCCCTCCCCTATCTCAATCACAGATTCTCCTTTCTCCATTGCACTAATCACCTCCTTGACCAACTTGCCTTCTCCCTAGTCTTCCAACACTCCAATGATAGCCTCGCCCTCTTCCATTTCTCTCGCTGTTTTTGGAAGTCTCTCATTCTTTCTCATTCTTTTCTTTTTGATGTACTCTCTACATGCGCAAAGCAAACAGTCCTATCTCTTTGGACTCCAACATAGTTTCTATCAAAACAGTCCTGTTTGCTGATCTTCTGTGATGGAATACTATATATGGCACCTAGTTTTTCCACCTTCCCTGCCAAAGTGCCTAGTGGAAACCCCACCTTCTAGTAGGATTTTCCGGTTCTCTCAACTCTCTCCTATTCCTATCGCTGCCCGACAAAACAGTAAGGAACTGCACTATTCTTGCTCCATTCTGACTCCTTATCTTTGCCATGTGAGTCCATCATTCAAGACCTTGCTCTCTATCCTAAATTGAGTGATAAAAGGCTATCCTAAAATGACCGGATAGGGCAAAGTATCATGTAAAAACATGTTGATCGGTTCTACTACATTCCCTATCTTAATCTTGACATCAAGACAAGCTCCCCAAAGGCATTCTTGTTCTGTTCATTGAGTTTACCTTCCAATCAATGTCACAATCCACCTTGCAACTACCTTCTTTGTAGACAACCTTCAACATAAGGTTAACTTCAGATCTTGAGTCAACAACACTCTCACCGGATGCCTCACGCCCTCCATCTCAATCTCACATTCACTACAACTTCTCGCCCAAAGGAATCATGTACCTCTTCAGACATGGGCACAAAAGGTCTCTCTTCCTCAATAGCAACATCATAGACACGTGTTCTCATTGGTGTCATCTTTTGAAAATTCATGTGCAAGCTCTAAGCCATAAGTACTTACTTCCTCATCCATTTTGCTTCCGTCTTTGTACAACAAAGATGCATAAGGACCCTCTTTGTAGCAACTGCTTCTTCTTTGCCTTGGCTAGGATAAGATCCTGCACATCCTTCCGCAAGCTTCCAAAGAATTCTTCATTTGTGAACCCTCTCACCTCTTGCTTCCAAAACTTCTTAGCAATCTCTTGAGGGTCAAGCTCCATCTCTACATCCCGGCTCAACAACCAACCAGGTCCCTTTCTGGGAGATCTCGCACCAAATTTCTGGTTAGCAACACTCTTGGCACCCACTCGAGACTCCTCTCCACCACTCAAACCCTGATCTTTGCCTTTCTAAGTGTCACTAAACTGTACCTCCTTTCTTCTGAGCTATCTTCTCTCCAATTCCACTTGCTGTTGTTTCTCCTTTGCTTGCCCTTCAGTTTCTGCCCACCGATCAGCCTTCAGCTTCTCTTAATCATTGCATCCCAAGTAGCACCAACCTCTGCTATAATAGCTGTTATTGCCACTGGTGCATCCCATCTTGATTTTCTCTGGACCTGCTCTGCAAGTCTTCTCTTCTCCACTTCACCCAAATCTGCACTTTGCTTCCTCTCGCTCACTATGTTACACACACTAGGCTCAAAGGTAGCAATAACCATGCCCACTTCCTATTTGCCCATGTGTCTTTCCAGTGGAGTCTTCATGCCCCCTCTGTTATCGTTCAGCGGTATTGGCTCCCCAATATCATAGAAGGCTATCTTCTTCATTCCGGGTTCCCCAACAAACTTCACTAATTGTTTACGTGATGCTTCTGACAGCTCTTGGCAGTCTCTTTTGGCATGACTCTTATTGTCACACCACATGCACCCATAGAGCTGCCTTTTCTCTCCACCTGTTTTTGTAGTGTTACTCCCACTTTGACCTTGGTAGTCAAAATCTTCAGCCCTTCCATCAGTCATGAAATCTCATCAACTGCTCCATCTTTGACTGCATCGTTTGCACGTTGTTCCACCCTCTCTCTACTGGATCCAACAGGACTGCTCCAAATAGGTGCCTTGGCTATCGCTTCCTCATCTAGCTCTCTCTGTCTCCTCCTATGGCTCACCCAGATAACAGCCTCCTGAATCTTCTTCCACTCAACAATCCCCAAGCGGTCAAGTTGAAGTAAGTCAAGTGCATACTCCTATTCATCTCACAAACGGCTATCTGCAGCTCGTAGGAAATAGTTAGACCACTGTAATTTTATTGCTTAAGCTTCACAAGTTGACAATTGACCTAGCCTTTTATTAAACTCCCTTAGGAGATCTTGCAGACCCAAGCTCTTGCCCCTATTGTTCATGCAGTCCAAGAACATGGCTTGAGTGACCCGATCTGCATCTTGCAGCAATAACTCTTTCTTCATCATCTGTGAGACCTCCTCCCATGTTGCAGTCTCTTCAACTAAACTCTCAACCACCTTCTTGATTTTGAGCTCCACTAGCATAGGGAACCTCACAACAATAACCTTCTCATCAGGTCATAAAGTTTAACCTTTCTCTAGTAGAACTTCAAGTATTTAGTTACATCCTTACCGTCAAACTCACCATGTTGGTCCACCACTGCATGCAAATGCTTCGTGACTTAGGAAGATTGTGGTTTCATTCGATCTCTCTCTTTGTCCTGATCCTTCATGGCTCTCATGGCTGCCATGACAATCATCAAAATTTCTTGTTCCCTCACCATAGCTGCAGATGAAGATTCAGGCCCCATCCTTCCCTCAGTTCAAATCCACTACTAACACTTGACTCAGTCCCAATCTGCTCTTAATTCTTTCCCCAACTCCAACCTGTTTCTAACATCTAAGCACAAGCCCCAAGATTCCCTAGCATGGTCACCACTTATGTCAAGGGGATTGGATGGTCTTGATAGTGCGCCATGCACCTGGCTGCTTGCACTTAGGTTGCACTATTTGTCAATGAATTGGAAGGGTCCCTATAGTCTACCATAGGCTCTACTCTTTCATCTGATTGCAGTTTCCTTCTTTTTATGGAGCAGCTTGCACACAATTGCTCCTATCTATAGACTCTTCATAGGGCTGTTTGTGTTGAGTCTCTTGGGTTAACATTGGACCTCATGTACCACTTAGGTCTGTTCATGTTCTATTAAATTTTAGGTTTGAGGTTTCTAGATCTGGTGGGGTTTGTTTGGCAGGTCTCAAGCTACGGCCAGACTCATTTTAGAGCAAACAGATCTGTGACTTGATCTATCTACACGTACCGGACCGGAAGCTCCAAGAATGGAGTCATTCTTCTTGACACTCTTCATAATATACAATAACACATTCATTCATGAGAGCCACATAGTTTGCAACATGCCCTTGTCTTGCTATTTATAGGTCCAGTTCAAAAGAAAAAGCCTCCAATTCCAAGTTACACACTGATTTATCCTAAGTTCCTACAACTATCAAATAAGCACAAGAAAAGAACAATTACAGTCAACTTCAATCTTGGGTTTCCAGCACTTTCTCTCTCACTTTCATGTCCTATTCAGGTCAATTCAGCTACAAAACTTTCTCTCTTCATCTGTCACTATCCAGACAAACTCAGCTACGAAACTTCCTCTCATCCTCTGTCACATCAAGATCTAGGTCCTATCACAGGTAAACTCAATTCTCTTGAAGCCTTCTCTCCCTCTTTTGCCTTGTCACAACCAAGATCTAAGCTCAGTTACAGTCAAGACTTTAGCTCCTATCACAATCATGACCAAATCAATTTTGAGGATTCTTCTCTTCCTCTTACCTCTCTGTCTTGGTAAGTGTCTACTACGAAGTGTCTTCTTTTCCTTTGTTGCTCTTTGGCCAAACACTTTGAACTCTTTGTTGTCTCACTTCCTCCTATGCACTTTTCTTTCCTCTTCAAGAGTTCTCCTAGCCAGAACTCTTTCTCCAAAATCCCTTGCTCATGTTAAAAGCCTCTGTGACAACCCGGCAAATATCACTATTGCGGTAATCGGGTAAGTAAAGTTCGTTCCCGCAGAGATACAAGTCAGAATTGCTAAAATACAAAGTCAAATAGTAACAATGTAGTTCTTCTTGGGTTCTTCTTTAGTCTCTCAGGTAGAAACCACACCCAGAAGAGAGTAACAAGCATTGTTTCGCACTCTTGTCACAAATTAACACTCCATAATCACAACTCCAACAAATCTTTCCAAACAATCTTGATTGTGATGATTCAGGCTCTCTCAAAAACTGCACTTCATTGCAAAACGACTTCGCCTAGAATTGTGTTCCACCCCTTGACTGAAGGCACAACTTCCTCAATCAAAATTGCTTCACATCAACCTCGCACTGCACTCACAAATGCAGAATACTACCAACACTACAATTCCTCTCAGATCTGTCAAGGCATTGCTTCGATTGCACTTCACTCAGGATCAAACACACAAATTGAAGATCAAGGCTACAGAATCCAACATCCAACAAGCACTATGAATTGCACTTTGAATTTCTTCAAACACTCACAACCACAAGTACAATGTTGATACTCAGAATCAAGCTTAAGTGACAAGCACTACTTCACAACACTTTGCTTTATCTATTCTGAAAAATTATGAGCACTGAACAACATTTCTCTGCGAATGCCACCCTTAAATAGTGAAGCAATCAACAGTTCTAACAACTATACTGTTCTACAACAACATTTCTAACCTGTAGATCCAAAATGACAATGCACCTCTTCATATCTACCTCTTGATATCTCAAAACTGTTACTAATCCGATCCGATGTCTACTTCATCATCAGCTTTCAGACCCGAACCCAAAGTAAATTTACTTCCTACTACTCTATCCTCGGGTTTCATATCTCCTACTTCTTCTACCAGATCCAGCAATTCTCTTTCTTGATCTGAAATTCCACTAGTGGGTAGCCCGTCTAAACCTTCATCTTTTGACCCACTCTTCTCTAATGTCTCCGATGGTAACTCCAAAGACATTTGCACTCCTATGTTATCTACTTTGGGTTTGGCTCTAACATCTTTTCAAAGTTTTTCTATCTCCAATTTCACGAAGTCTAATCTAATCAAAATATTGTCTTCTACCTCTAAGATTTTCCTATCTACACGAGTCCGGAGACTTATCAACAGCGCGTTCAAATCAGTGTCTTTTGCCTATCTTTGCCTTGTCTCCTGCACCAACAACTTCAACACGTGCAACCACATTTCTTCAATTTGAATACTGGCCTCTGTACTCAACATCACATTCATTCTGAGGACGATCTCCTTCAACGGCTCCAATCACATCTTCCGTTCTTGCTCTCGATCTGCAAGCCAATCCTCCCTGTACATTGCCAATGCCGCTTTGAACTCGGCTTTCATCATTTCCTTCTCCTTCTCCTTCTATACAACCTTTTCCTCCTGATTACGAAGTAACTCTCGTAATCTCTCTTCTTCCCTATATTGTGATGCTAACTCTCTTTGCCAGAGTTGCTTCTTCTCCTCAACACTCTCCATCACCCTATTGAGCTCTTGATCCTTTGCCGCTACCCTTGCCATAGCATGGGCAAGTTCTACTCTTGAATCAACAAACTGCTGCTTCAAGATCTCATATTCTGCTACTTGCCTTTCCCTTGCTATGTCGCTCTTCTCAATATCTCACTTCTCTCTTCAGGTCTTCAATTACCTGAGTCCTCACTACTACCTCCACTCGCAGTACTTCACTTTCCTCCTCTCCTCGGGTTATGACTTTCTTCAACTCCGAGTTCTCTTCTTCTAATCTTGATAACACCTGCCAGACAGTCTTCACCTTCGGACAAGTCGACTGCATCTCCTTCTTCTTGTGCTCCAATTTCACCATTAATGGACACACCACCTCCCGCAAATACTCGACTCCATCTTTTGCTACTACCTCCTCTTGTGCAGCAACTTCTCTTCGTACTTCGTGTTCATTCGATACTCGCCTTCTTCTCTACAATCTTTGTATCGGAATGAACGCCTCGCTTCTTGAGCTTTCATTTGCTTCTTCTTTCACGTTACTTGGACCTGCATAGTACTTCGCCTTATGTCTCAAGCGGACTCCCCTCTGAACTGCAATCTTCTTCTCTTTGGGCTCGGGTACCTCATCTTCCAACTTTGTGTTATCCTTGGCCTTGGTCTCTGCCTGCACTTCTTCTTCCTCCTCTGCAGCAGCTGGCCTCGGTGTCATTTCTCCTCCTTCATCGCTGTTGCTACTTGTATTTCCACTCTGTAGCATTAGCTTGGCCTCCTCCTTGTGTTTTGAGTCTTCGGCCTTGCGCTTAGCGTCACCTTCTGAGTCTTCATCTTCTGACTCAATCACCACCATGCCTCGCCTCGGGTTTCCTCTTCTTGTCTTCCGAGGTTTTGTCTTGTCTTCGGCTTCGCCTTGCCGACTTTGCTTCTTTGATTTTGGAGTACTCACTTCGATCTCCACATTCTTCCCCGTCTTCTTGTAGTACTCATCGGTGCTTCTGATTTGTAGGATGTACTGCTGCTCCTCCATGTTGACTTCCCTTCTCAAATCAGGATGGAAATGCGACACCATCCTACTGCGCTCCGCCGAGTTCAGCAAATTCAACCCAAGGTAGAAATGAGCTACAAATGGCACGATGTAGTGTGGAGGCAATTTATCCCATAGATTCCACACTATTTGTCACGTTCTCCTATGGAAACACCTTGCCTAATTAATTGGTCCTCTACAAACAATTTGTGAAAGAACACCGCTTGGTGTTTCATCACATAGGTTGTTCTCTCTGGCTTTAGGATTGCCATCAGAGCACTCACAATTCCTCTCTTGATAGGGTCTTTGTAACTCTCCACTTTGTACCCATTCTATGTCCGCTTTGACAAGAATGCATCCCTCACTTTTTGGGTTTCCTTGGCTATCTCTCCCTTCCCCAAGAACATGGCACCCTGCTCCGTGCATGCTTCCTTCCCGAGTACTAACTTCCAATCCGACTCTATCCAGCGAGCCGGATTTCCTCTCTTCCTTCTTCCTTGGGTCCATCAAGACACTTGCTCTCAATTATCTCTATCATGAAACTTGGAAAACTCATGTTCCAATTCCACGCCAAGAAGGTGATCTGAAGTCGGCTCAAGACTTTGATCCTTGCAATCACATCTAACCTCCAAATTGCATGATTTCTCACTACAAATTTGGAGTTCTTCTTTCCTCCTCCCATCTCTCCTGATTTCTCATTGTCTCTCGGTTTCACTCTTACAACTTCCCCCTTACACACTAGCGCATCTCTAACTCTATTTCCCTTCCCACGATCACCTACAGGACGACTTCTCAATGACAAAGGAAAATTACTCGACATTGCTTCGTCACAAGCTCGATTTTTATAGAGTTGCGCTTTCTTTGTCTTTCTTCACTTTGATTTTCTACCGAGAAATCACACCTCATGCATGCACCTGTCACTGTCAATCATACTTTGCGTGTATGGGCCGCCGGTTTTTGAATGGTCCCTTCTTGAATTTCTCGCCCTGATGAAAGGTTGTTAGACAGACTTTGCCTTGGGTTGAGCTCCCCCCAATACAAAGACTCCTTACTTTGGGTTGTATGCTGACAGGGCATTTTCGAGTACTTTGCCTTATGACCCAAAGTCACTTTACTTCGGGTTTCATCCCAAAGCCTCTTTTCTTTGCTTTCTTCGGCCATACAGGCGCAATCTGCCTTCTCTATACACTTCTTCTTCTTTATTTTGAAAAAAACAAAAAATGTGGGCACTACAGCCTCTCCCTTTGATATTTTTCCTCTTATGTTTGTGACAACTCGGCAAATATCACTTTTGCGGTAATCGGGTAAGTAAAGTTTGTTCCCGTAGAGATACGAGTCAAAAATGTCCAAATATGAAGCAAAGTAACAATTTCAGTTCTTCTTGAGTTCTTCTTTAGTCTCTCAGGTAGAAACCACACCCAAAAGAGAGTAACAAGCACTAACTTGCAGTCTTGTCACAAATTAACACTCCATAATCACAAATCCATCAAATCTTTCCAAACAATCTTGATTGTGATGATTCAAGCTCTCCCGAAAACGGCACTTCACTGCAAAACGACTTCGCCTCAGAATTGTGTTCCACCCTTCCACTAAAGGCACAACTTCCTCGATCAAAATTGCTTCACATCAACTTCGCCCTGCACTCACAAATGCAGAATACTACCAACACTACAATTCCTCTCAGATCTGTCAAGGCATTGCTTCAATTGCACTTCACTCAGGATCAAACACACAAAATGAAGATCAAGGCTATGGAATCCAACATCCAACAAGCACTCTAACTTGCACTTTGAATTTCTCCAAACATTCACAAACACAATTGCAAAGTTGATACTCAGAATCAAGCTCAAGCGACGAGCACTGCTTCACAGCCCTTCGCTTTATCTATTCTCAGAATAATGAGCACTAAACAACAATTTCCTGCGAATGCCACTCTTAAATAGTGAAGCAATCGACAGTTCTAACAACTATACCGTTCTACCACAACTGTTCTAACCTGCAGATCCGAAATGACAATGCACCTCTTCATATCTGCCCCTTCAAATCTCAAATTGGTTACTAATCCGATCCGATGTCTACTTCTTCCTCGGCTTTCAAACCCAAACCCGAAGTAATCTTACTTCCTACTATTCTGTACTCGGGTTTCACAACTCCTACATCTTCTACCAGATCCAGCAGTTCTCTTTCCTGATCTGAAATTGCACTAGTGGGTAATCTATCTAACTCTTCATCTTTCGACCCACTCTTCTCTACTGTCGCTGAGGGCAACTCCGAAGACATTTGGATCCCGATGTTATCTACGTTGGGTTTTGCTTTAACATCCTGCCGAAGCTTTTCTAACTCTATTCTTACTAAGTCTAATCTAATCGCAATATTGTCTTCTACTTCTAAGATCTTCCTATCTACACGAGTTCTCAATTTAATCAACAAGACATTCAAATCTGTATCTTTCGCTTGCCTTCGCCTCGTCTCCTGCACCAACAGCTTCAACTCGTGCAGACGCACTTCTTCAATTCGAACGCTGGTCTCTGTACTTAACATCGCGTTTACCCTGAGGACTATCTCCTGCAATAGCTCTAATCTTGTCTTCCTTTCTCGTTCCCGATCTGCAAGCCATTCCTCTCTGTACATCGCCAATTCTTCTTTGAATTCGGCCTTCACCGCGTCCTTCTCTTTCTCCTTCTGTGCAACCTTCTCTTCCTGATTACGAAGTAAGTCTCGTAATCTCTCTTCTTCTCCATATCTCGCAGCCAACTCTCGCTGCTAGAGTTGCTTCTTCTCCTCCATACTCTCCATCACTCGATCGAGCTCTTGATCCTTTGATGCTACTCTCGCCATAGCATGGATGAGCTCTACTCTTGAATCAGCAAACTGCTGCTTCAAGATTTCAAATTCAGCTACTTGTCTCTCCCTTACGACGTCACTCTTCCTCGCAAGATCCTCTCGATAGCTCACTTCTCTCCTCAGGTCTTCGATTACCTGACTTCTCTCCACTGCTTCCACTTGCAGTACTTCTCTCTCCTTCTCACCTCGGGTAATACTCTTCCTCAACTCCGAGTTTTCTTCTTCTAATCTCGATACCACCTGCAATACAGTCTTTACCTCTGGACAAGTCGACTGCATCTCCTTCTTCTTCTTCTCCAACTTCACCAACAGCAGGCAGACTACCATCTGCAGGTAATCTACTCCATTACTGATACCTTCGTCCTCCCTCGGAGTAGTCTCTCTTCTTTCTTCGTGTTCTCCCGATTCTCGCCTTCTTCTCTGGAGCCTTCGTATCGGAATTGATGCCTCACTGCCCGAGCTTCCTTCTACCTCTTCCTTCACTCTACTTGGTCCCGCTTCACCCTTCGCCTTACGTCTTGAGCGAATTCCTCGCTGTACTGCGATCTTCTTCTCCTCGAGCACCGGTACTTCGTCTTCCAGCGCCGCATTGTCTTCAGCTTTTACTTCGGCTTGAATTTCTTCTTCGTATTCTTCAAGCGCTGGTGCCGAGGTCATTTCTCCACCGTCTTCATTGTCACTGCTTGTATCTCCACTCTGCAGTGTCAGCTCAGGTTCCTTCTCACGTTCCGAGTCCTCCGTCTTGAGCTCGGCTTTGCCTTCTGAGTCTTCATCTTCCGACTCAATCACCACCATTCCTCGCCTCGGGTTATTTTTCTGCATCTTCCGAGGTTTCTTGTTTTCTTTGGCGTCTGCTTGCCGAGTTCTCTTCTTCGTCGGGGTACTTTCAACGACCTCCACGTTCTTCCCTGTCTTTGCGTAGTAATCGTCTGCGCTCCGGATTTGGAGAATGTATTGCTGCTCCTCCGCGTCGACTTCTCTTCTCAAATCAGGATGGAAATGAGACACCATTCGATTACGCTCAGCCACATTGAGCAGATTTAACCCGAGGTAAAAGTGGGCTGCAAATGGTACGATGTAGTGTGGAGGCGACTTATCTCGCAGATTCCACACCATCTGCCTCGTTCTTCCGTGAAAGCACCTTGCCCAATTTATCGGTTCTCCTACAAATAACTTGTGAAAGAACACCGCTTGGTGTTTCATCACATAGGCAGTTCTCTCCGGCTTCAGGAGGGCCATTAGTGCACTCACAATTCCCCTCCTCACTGGGTCCTTATAACTCTCAACTTTATACCCATTCTTCGTCCTCTTCGACGAGAAGGCTTCTCTCACCTCCTGCGTTTCTTGAGCTATCTCTCCTTTCCCCAAGAACGTGGCCCCCTGCTCCGAGCCTGCCTCCTTCCTGAGTACGAGTCTCCAATCCGACTCTGTCCAGCGAGCCGGATTTCCTCTCTTCCCTTCTTCCTCGGGACCATCGAGACATTTACTCTCGATGATTTCTATCATGAATCCTGGAAAACTTATGTTCCAATTCCATGCCAGAAAGGTGATCCGAAGTCGGCTCAAGATTTCGATCCTCGCTACTACATCTAATCTCCAAATTGCATGATTTCTCACTACAAATTCGGAGTTCTTCTTCCCTCCTCCCATCTCTTCTGCTTTCTTTCGGTCTCTTGATTTCTCTCTCTCGACTTCTCCCTTACGCACTAACCCGAGGCCAACGCTATATCCCTTTCCCCGATCACCTGCAAGATGACTCCTCAACGGCGAAGGAAAATTGCTCGACATTTCGTCGTTGCAGTTTCGATTTTTTTAGAGTTGCACTTCTTCGTCTTCCGTCACTTTGAGTTTCTACCGAGAAATCACACCTCCTGCATGCACCCGTCACTGTCGCCCCACCTTCGTGCATATGAGCCGCCAATTTTGAAACCGCCCCTTCTTGAATTTCTCGCCCCGACGAAAGGTTGTTAGACTGTCTTTGCCTCGGGTTGAGCTCCCTCCCCGATCCGAAGACAATTTACTTCGTATCGTATGCTGACACGGCATTTCAGAGTACTTCGCCTTATGACCCGAGGTCACCTTACTTTGGGTTTCACCCCGAAGACAGTTTTCTTCGTCTTCTTCGGCCAAACAGGCGCAATCCGACTTCTCTATACACTTCTTCTGCTTTATTTTGAAAAGAACAAAAAATGTGGGCACCACAATGTCCTTGCTCACCTTCAAAGTCTTGCATAACTAGCCTTCTCTCATAATTTCCTTCTATCTTGTCTCTGCCAACTCACATCACAACCTTCTCTTCTCTTCTCTACCCTAGCTCAGCCAAAGACACCCTTCTCAAAGCATTTTCCCCTTCTTTCTTTTCCTTGTCACAACCAAAGACAATCCTATCAAAGCATTTTCCTCCCCTTCTCTCTTTCACAGCCCAAGACTCTCTTGAAGCATTTTCCTTCCCTTTTATGCCCTAGCATTCCATGTTCCTAGATAGCCAAACTTCCCTCTCCCACTATTCTGCACAAAGCAATTCAAAAATTCTCTTCTCTTGCACACCCACAAGTTCTTCCCTACAAAAATTCTAATGTAGCACTCTCTCTCTAGCTTTTCCTTGCAAAAATTCCACTCTTGCAGCCCTTCACAATCCTTGTCTCCTTCAAAATCTTCTTGTCAGCACCTTGTTTCCCTCTCTCCTCTTTCACTTGCAAAAATTCCACTTCTTGCAGCCTCACCAAACCACTTCACATTCTTGCAAAGATTACCTTCCTGCACCCTCACAAACCCTTCACTCTTTTCTGCAAAAATTGCCTTCATATAGCCACTTTCCAAACCCTTCACTCTTTCTTGCAAAAAAGCCTTCCTGCAAGCACTTACAAACCCTTCATTCTTTCATGTGAAAATTGCCTTCCTGCAGCCACTCACAAACCCTTCATTCTTTCCTGCAAAAATTGCCTTCTTGTAGCTACTCACAAACCCTTCATTCTTTCATGCAACAATTGCATTCCTGCAACCACTCACAAACCCTTCATTTTTTCTTGCAAAAATTGCCTTCATGCAGCCACTCACAAACCCTTCATTCTTTTTTGCAAAAATTGCCTTCTTGCAGCTTTTCACAAACCCTTCATTCTTACCTACAAAAATTGTCTTCTTGCAACCACTCACAAACCCTTCATTCTTTCATGCAAAAATTGCCTTCATGCAACCACTCACAAACCCTTCATTCTTTCTTGCAAAAATTACCTTCATGCAACCACTCACAAACCCTTCATTCTTTCCTACAAAAATTGGCTTCTTGTAGCCACTCACAAACCCTTCATTCTTTCCTGCAAAAATTGCCTTCATGTAGCCACTCACAAACCCTTCATTCTTTCTTGCAAAAATTGCCTTCATGCAGCCACTCACAAACCCTTCATTCTTTCTTGCAAAAATCGCCTTCCTGCAACCACTCACAAACCCTTCATTCTTTCTTGCAAAATTGCCTTCATGGAGCCACTCACAAACCCTTCATTCTTTCTTGCAAAAATTGCCTTCCTGCAACCACTCACAAACCCTTCATTCTTTCATGCAAAAATTGCCTTCTTGCAACCACTCACAAACCCTTCATTCTTTCCTGCAAAAATTGCCTTCCTGCAACCACTCACAAACCCTTCATTCTTTCTTGCAGAATTGCCTTCCTACAACCACTCACAAACCCTTCATTCTTTCTTGTGAAAATTGCCTTCATGCAACCACTCACAAAGCCTTCATTCTTTCTTGCAAAAATTGCCTTCCTGCAATTACTCACAAACCTTTCATTCTTTTGTGCAAAAATTGCCTTCTTGTAGCCATTGTGACAACCTGGCAAATATCACTTTTGCGGTAATTGGGTAAGTAAAGTTTGTTCCCGCAGAGATACGAGTCAGAAATGTCCAAATATGAAGCAAAGTAACAATTTCAGTTCTTCTTGGTTTGTCTTTAATCTCTCATGTAGAAACCACACCCAAAAGAGAGTAACAAGCACTGATTTGCAGTCTTGTCACAAATTAACACTCCATAATCACAACTCCATCAAATCTTTCCAAACAATCTTGATTGTGATGATTCAAGCTCTCCCAAAATGGCACTTCACTGCAAACCAACTTTGCCTTAGAATTGTGTTCCAAAGGGCATTCGATTGTAAGCGAAAGTGCTCCAATTGGTTGTGAATGTAGTTTTATCCTTGTCCTCTTCTCGAATGGATACTTGATTGTACCCTGAAAATCCATCGAGAAAACTATAACAAGGATGACCAGCTACCTGATCTAAAATTGTATCGGTGAAAGGCAAGGGATGATGATCTTTCCTTGTGACTGCGTTCAACTTCCGGAAGTCTTGGCACACTCGGATCTTCCCTGTTTTCTTCTTTGGGACAATGACAATGGGGGAAACCCATTCATTGCTTTAGATAGGGAAGATGATTTCGGCCCCTAAGTACTTATCAATTTCATCTTTCACCAACAGCGAGTACTTTGGGTTCAGGCGGTATTGCCGCTGCCAAACTGGAACTGCACCTTCAACCAGATCAATCAGATGTTCTCCAAATTCTTGTGGAATACCCGGCATTTGATCAATAGACCAGGAAAATACATCCTAGAATTCTATAAACAGGGCAGTGTATCTTGCCAACTCCTCCGAAGTGACTGTCTTCAAGATTTTCAAAATTTTTCCTTCAGTTAATGAAACATCTTGACAGTCATTGGGGTTGATGACACCTTCAATGTAGCTTACTCGGCTTAACCCGAGGTGAGCTGCCATCAAACCCCCTTCCTTCAAGTCAGGTTCACCCGAGGCGAGGTCATATGGGTCTTTGTCTTTGACATCCACCTCGTAGCATTCCAAGTAATTAACTTGGACTTAGTCTTTGGATTCGTCTGAGGATGAAGACGATGAGTCTTCAGATTTGTCCTCCTCTTCCGACGAACTTGTTTCCCCAAGGTGGGGAACTTTTGTCCAACTCACAGTCACCAACTTCTGATCTTCGGACGAGATGTCCTTGAATCTTAAATTCTGCTGATGCCAATCCACCACAACTTGGGCGCTATACAACCAAGGTCTTCCGATCAACAGAGGGTAACCAATCTTTGTCATTGGTTGCAACACAATGTAGTTCAACTTGAAGGGTTCCCCTCCAATGATTGTAGTGATGTTTGACAGCATGCCCAAAGGCCTTCTCCTGGTTTGGTCTACAAACTTCAACACTCGAGGTGTTGGTTCAAATGTGTGATACCCGAGTCGATTTGTAGTATCTTTGGTCATGATGTTCACATCGGACCCAAAGTCAATGGGTATCAATGTGATCATGCACCCTGCAATCTCCGTGTCTACCTTGGGAGATCCCAAATCTTCTTGTTCAATACAATAGATAGCAGGCAGGTCCTTCTTTGACATCGACCTCACCTTCTTGAGTGCCAAATTCAGCTGCCTCTTATACAGCTTGTTATCTTCCCACAATTCCTTGAATGTAACGTTGGCATTTGTGGCTGCAAGATCTGCTACAATATCATATTGGGGAACTCCTCCCAATTTGACCGTCTTTGCCTTTGGCTTCGGGTCCAAAGTCTCTCCATGTTCCCTCTTGACTTCGGGACGCTTCAAAATGGTAATGGGCTTGCTAATGGCCTTAACCCGAGGTTCCTTGGGTTGGCCCACCTCGGCTTGGATCAGACCCTTTACTTTGGATCGGATGTCCGCCGGAAAAATTGGAGACTTTGTCTTCGTCTCTTCTTCCAAACTCAGTTCCCGAGTCCTGAGTAGTGCTTCCTTTAGTTCTTTCTGCAAGGCTTTAGCTTTGGCTTTTGCAAGAATCTTTTCCTCCTTGGCAGAAAGAATTGCCTTTCGACATAGTCTCTTTGCCTTTCTGGAAGATGACGAGGTCGTACTCAATTCTTTGGGATCATGCTTCTTCTTATTGGAGCATGTCTCAACTTTCAAAATTTCAAGGTCCGGCCATTCTCCTTCCGAGGCCGGACTCCCTTCTTGAGGTCTTTCTTCCTCAAGAGTGATACAATTTACATCAGTATCCCCCTTTGGCTGAATTGTTGCACGCTCAGCGGGGGTTTGTACATACTTTACAGGTGGCTTTGGGTTCGGTGGGTGAGGACATTGATTGCCTGTATGCCCCGATCCTTTACAATTTCCACACAGGGGAACATACTCGATTTGCCTTCTTGGCTTGGGACAGTTTGGAGACCAATGTCCCATCAAGCCACAATTATAACAAGCTCCGGGTGCAACATTCTGAGGGCAATTCTGGTTGCTCATCGGTGGTCTTCATGGAGGAGCATTGGGATTATACTCCCTTGGTCCAAACCTCGGACCTTGGTACGATGTGCTCGCTTGAGGCTGTACTTCTTGTATTTGGTACACAGCCTCTTCGTCCTCGTCTTGGTTCCATCCCGGAACCCAATCAATTTGCTGCACCGGGAATGCATTACGAGTATTGCATTCTGTGTTTGCGTGGCTTGATTTGCCACACGTGGTGCACCATACATTCAATCTCCCAAATGCTAGGGCCTTCCTTCTGTCTTTGGCCCCAATCATCTAGATCTTGAATTCCAAAAACTCCTTGATGAGGGCATCCAGCTTGGTATCCACCTTATTTACACTCTTTGCTGGAGGAGTCATTAATTTCTTGCCTCCATGTCTTCTGACTCGTCTTGGCTTTGATTCTTCTTTGGATTCCGAAGAAGAGCTCAAAGACGTGGAGGATTTGTCCAAAGAAGAGGATGTATTGCATGAAGCTCTTCTTTTGGGCTGCTTGCCTTTCTTCTCCCAATTTCTCTGGTTACCGGCAGAGTGAGAGTGGGCCGCCTCGTAACGAGCGACATGTTTGAGTACTTTGTCAAGGGAAGTTACATTTCTCTCCCTTGCAAAGATTTGTATTTCTGGTGAAAGTCGCCTGAGGAACTAGGTAATGGCTTGGTCATCGGAGTAACCCACCCCCCCCCCCCCCCAATTGCTTGGGAACTCGGTTCAATAGTGCCATGAACCGCTCAGAGTAGTCTCTCAACTTCTCCTTCTTGCCTTGGTCTAAATCGTTTAGTGCCGCGAAGACACTCGTGTTGTAATCAACCTCCTGGAATTGTTCCAGGAAGTTGTTTCTCAAGTCTGCCCAGTCCGCTGGTACAAACCCCTTTTGGGTCACATGGGTGTACTGTGAGCCGGCCTGTCTCTCACTCAGGATGAACCTCTGATGGCTATTATGGTAGCGCACCATGGACTAAGAAGGCAAGGAACCCCAACTCCATCATACTCCTCCAAGGCTAACACTCCAAGACTCAAGACATTGCTCACTAGAGAACTCAATGAGAGAGAGATAGTTGCAAATGAAAGGATGATGAGTACCTCCTCACACCTTGTTTATATACTTGTGAAATAGTTACGTACCAAAGTTACTAATTACCGTAGTAACTCAAGTTACTAGACTAAAAGTCAAGTAAAGTCAAAAAGTAGAAAGGAATATCCATTCACATGGGCATATTCCCCTTATCTTGACCCAACCACTAAAGCAAGGATTCCTTCACATGGGCTATCCTTGGACTAAAGAAGAATCCAAAACAAAAAGGCTTGCGGGCCCAAGAGTTCTCAACTCTTTCCCCAAAGCCAAACACCTAGGAATAATACCAAGTCAACACACTAAAATCCAAAATAGTGGTGCTCATCTTTTCTACTTCCTCTAAAGTAAGGTCCCATCTATCTTAGCTATGACTAACTTTAGCTAACCATGACTAATATAGAACCATCCTTTATCTCTATATAAATAATATCTCTTAAGTACTTGTAATACCAAGCTAAATATCACAATACCACACACATGCACAAATGGGTGTTACATTTACCCCCGGACTAAGTTTTCACTTTGTCCTCAAAGTGAAGGTCTCTCTACCTTCTATGGTACATCTTCAACTTATCATGGTTAATCCTATCAAAGTGTCTTCCTCCCAACTCCTTGAGATCATAAGTGTAATTTCCCCACACCTTCTCTACTATGAAAGGTCCAAAGTACTTAGGCAAAAACTTCTTTTGTACTCTCTTGAATCGAATGGAATCAAACAACATTACCCAATCACCTTCTTTGAAAGGCTCCACCTTCTTCTTGCCTTGCCTCTTGTCATAGCTCTCCTTTTGTTTCCTTTGGGCTTGCTCCACTCGAACCATAGCAACTGCTCTTGCCTCTTCCAACTCCATGAGTTGATCTTTCCTTGACTTCTCTGCATCACTTCCTTGTGCTTTCTTCAATCTCCTATGAATGCTTTGGAAGGTAGGAAGATCAAAGTGAATAGGTAAGGTAGACTCAATACCATACACCAATTGGAATGGAGAATATCCAGTGGAAGTCTTCATGGTTGTCCTATACTCCCACAAAACTGCATGAATCCTCTTGTCCCAATGATGTTTAGCCCCCTCCATTTCTGCATCTTTGGCCAACATCATGCACAAGGTCTGATTGGTTCTCTCTGCCAAGCCATTGGAATTTGGCTTATAGGATGTAGTTACTCTATGTGTGATAGAGAAATGTCGTAGCATGGTTGTAGTAATGCTTCCTGTAAACTCTCCTCCTCTATCAGAAACCAACTCCAAAGGGCATCCAAACCTAGTGATAATGCGTTCATAAAGAAATCTACCCACTTCATCTTCATTCTTGTCCCTCAATGGTCTAGCCTCAACCCACTTGGTAAGGTAATCAGTAACTACCACAATGTACCGATTGTTCCTTGGGGTTCTATTGAGAGGTCCTACAAAATCAATTCCCCACTTCTCAAAGGGTCCTAGCAATGGAATTGATCTAAGTGGTGGAGTGGATGTAGACTTTCTAGCAAAAGCTTGACAAACATGACAAGTTTTTCAATAATCAAGACAATCCTTGAAAATCCCTCTCCAATGGTAACCTGCATCTAGAATCTTGAAAGCAGTCACCTTTCCTGCAAAGTGTCCTCCACATACTAAACCTTCATGAAACTCCTTTATGAGTAGGATAGACTCTTCCTTACCCACTGCTCTTCGAAGTAGACCATCTGCTCCTTGGTGAAAAAGAATATCATCCACCATTGTGTAAGGTCTAGATCTTGCTGCAAGGGCCTTCCTCTCCCTAGCATGCATCCCTTCTGGATAGTTACCTCTTGTCACAAAATCCACAATCTCCTTGTACTCCATTGGAACCTCTTGAGTGACTGAGATTGTCATGAGCTCCTCATCCGGGAAGGAATCATCTACTGGCTCATCTCCATCATGATCATAGGCTCTAGATAACAAATCAGCATTTGCATGTTTCTTTCCTGGCCTATCCTCAATTGTGTAGTCATACTCAGACAAGAGAATCATCCACCTTGCTAGTCTCCCTTCAACATTAGGCTTGTTGAAGATGTACTTCAAAGCCTTGTGATCCGTGACAATTGTGGCTTTCCCTCCAATCAAGTAGTGTCTAAACTTCTTGAGACCAAAGATCACTGCCAACCCTTCTCTCTCTATGACAGAGTAGTTCTTCTCTGCTGAAACCATCTGCCTACTAGCATAAGCTATTGGATGATCATGCCCATCTTGGTCTAATTGACTAAGAGTGCATCCTATAGCTACATTAGAAGCATCAGTGTAGAGGATGAAAGGCTTACTCCAATCAGGTTTAGCAAGAATTGGAGCTACAACAAGGGATTGCTTGAGCTCCTCAAAAGCTTTGAGAGCCTCCTTGTCTTCCAAAATCACCATGTAATCTACACCCTTCTTCATGTAGATGGTCAATGCATAAGCCTTGTTGGAAAATGAGAAGATGAACCTCCTATAGTACCCAACCATTCCCAAGAATTGGCGTAACTTTGTCAAGCTTGAAGGGAATGGAAGGTCTGAGATTTTCCTCACCTTCTCAGGATCAACTGCTATTCCATCCTTGGAGATGATGTGCCCCAAAAGTAGACCTTCTTCACATCCAAAAATGCACTTCTCTGGGTTGAGTGATGCATTTGCCTCATCCAAGCGTTGCAAGACTTTGATTAGGTGCTCAAAGTGCTCCTCCTTGCTCCCATAGACACAAAAGTCATCAATGAAATCTCTCACAAATTTCCCAATGAAAGGTTCAAATACCTTGTTCATGAACCGTTGGAATGTGGCTGGAGCATTGCAAAGCCCAAAAGGCATGACCTTGAAAGCGTAAGTTCCCCAAGGTGTGGTGAATGTGGTGAGTTGTTGATGCTCTGGTGCAATCTTGATTTGGTTATATCCACTATAACCATCTCCAAAACTGTACCTCTCATGACCTGCAACCTCCTCTAAGATCTCATCAATGAATGGCAATGGGTAGTAGTCCTTCTTGGTAACAGCATTGAGCTTCTTGTAATCCACACATACCCGAAGCTTGCCATTCTTTTTCTTCACAATGACAATTGGAGACACCCATTCTGAATTCTCCACCTCAAAGATAAATCCAGCCTCCTTGAGCTTATCAATCTCCTCCTTCACAACCAAAGATATTGGTGGGCTAATGCGACGTTGCTTTTGGCGGATTGGTCTTGCATGTGACTCCACCTCTATCTTGTGCTCCTCCAAGGTGACTTCCTTCAAATCCTTGTAACTAAAAGCAAACACATGGATGAACTTGCGGAAAATCTCCTCAAATCTCACCTTCTCCTCCTTGGTAACATTTGGGCCATACTTGAGGGTAGATAACCTTCTCTCTACCTCCTCAAGTGTCAATGGTGATTTATCTGGGTCCTTCAAAACCTCTGGCTTAGGTGCAAAATCCATAGCACACAAAGGATACACATCTGAATCAGATTCAGATTCATCCTCCTCCGTGGAAGTCTCCTCTTCCATGCTTGTGTCCACACCTGAAGCTCCTCCTTCAGAATCAGATTCCCAATAATCAGAAGATGGGGTATCTGAATGTGAAGTGTTGGTGGTGTTAGTCACAGGAACAGTGACTCTATGGTTTGATGGCCCAATCCTTAAGTACCCTTTGTGCCATCGATCAGTTGTGCGTGCTGCTCTCAACCATGGCCTCCCAAGAAGTAAGTCATAGCTTGAATCCTTCAAGACTTGGAAAGTCATGAGATTTTGAACTCCCATAACTGAAACTACCACCTTATCCATCACTCCTACTGGTCGAACTTGTTGCTTGTTTGCCATGCTCACCACAAATGTTGAAGCTCTTGAGGGTATCATACCCAACTTCTTCATCAACCTTTCTGACATGGCATTCACTGCTGATCCTCCATCAACCAATGCATCCTTGATGTTGTGACCATTCACTCTCACATCCATCTTGGAGGCATATTCACAAGCTTCCCATGGTGCTGGCTTGGCATCCACCACCCCCATTGATATTGGAACTTTTGCCTTCTTCTTCTTCTTACTCCTTGTAGAACTCAAACCACCTCTAAGCTCCTTTCTCAAGGTAGGGTTCAAAGCAATTAATTGGCCCACTGTGATGTTAGCCTTGTGACTACCAACATCCTCCAACACATTGTAGTTCCATTGTTGCTTGGAGATCAAGAAGTCCTCCATCCCCAACTTCTTCCTTGGAGTCTTTGTTGTTGATGGTGTTGAGGTGCGAGTGCTCCTAGTAGACATAGGAGTATCCTTGCTTGAAGTAAATCCTTGAGAAGAGTGAACATCCTCTGCAAAACGAGCTCTCTTCTTCTCTTGTGCCAAAAGCTCCAAATTAGGACCCTTGGAGTTTGAGCACTCTCCCTTCTCATACTTGCTCTCAACCACATCTATGGATGCTATCCCCTTACCTTTGTTGGGATTAGGAGCCACTTGGGTTTCACTACCTCCCTCTTTCCCTCTATTGGCTCCCTCATAACCCCTTCCTCCATGGTAAGTGGAATTTGGGCAATTCCTTTGGATATGGCCTCTTCCCCCACAACCAAAACAATTTCTATCATTGAAATTGTTGGCTGGTTGGCCTCCTCTATATGGATGGTTTCCATAACTCCTAGGCCCTCTCCCTACATTCTGATCCACCTCTCTCTTCTCCCATAATTGCACCACATTGATCTTGAGATCCGCAAGTTGTTCTGTGATGGTTTGGAGTGGATCTTTTGGTGGAGGTGCAAGAACTGGAGCAACTACTACTTGTGGTGCAACCCTTGTCACCAAAGTATCAGAAGTTCCACCATACTTGTAGCCTTGAGGAGGATGCACAACCTCCTTCACCACCAAATCACTTTCATCCCCTTCCAAACTCTCCTCCATACGAATTGCGATCTTGATAGCTTCAACCTTGGAAGAAGGTTTCTCATATCTCACCTTGCTTCTAATTTGTGGTCTCAATCCTCCCACAAAATTCTTGGTGAGCATGGCCCCTATGCCAATCATTGTAGTCTCCACATCATCCCCAGCCTTCCTCAACACTATGCAAAATCTGGACTCCAATTTTTCCACTCTTTCCACATAGACTCTCACTTTCTCTCCATCTCCTTGCTTGAGAAATGTAACCTCACTCATCAATCTCTCATAACTCTCATCAGGAAGAAAGTTCTCAATGAGTGCTGAAGTCAAAGTCTCCCAAGACTCCTCTTCCCCCTCTCTCCTCTCTCTCTTTTGGTATTTTGACTCATACCATGTAAGTGCTGCATCCTCAAAGAAATCTGGTAATAATGAGGCCCACTCATTCTTCCTCCTCTCATTGTTTCCTATGCAAGCTCTCTTGAAGTCTCTCACAAAGGCCTCCATATCTTCTCCATCCTTGCCAAAGAAAACCGGAAGTTTCCCCATCTTAACCCCTCACTATCTTTCTTTTCTCTCAAATTTTTTTTTTTTTTTTCTCACTCTATTACTAATAGAGTATATACATGACTAACACCATCTGAGAATAATCCACTCTAGGGAACACAAAAGGTTCAGGTTGCTCCAAGATTTCTATAGCAACATCAAATCCTAGAGTGCATATTAATCTAACTCTCATGGATAGTTTATCCATAAGTTGAAAGATTATCTCCATCACTAATCTTGAGAACTAGCTGATGAAGGTGATAGTATTTCTGTAGCTGTACTAAGACTCTCTCCAAGATCCTTCACCAAAGTTTCCAAAAGTGCTTTTACTCCACTACACTCATGTCCTTTTGGAAGTCCTTCAACTCCACAAACCTCACACAACTCCTTGGTCTTAGATCTTCTCCCTCCCAATCTTGGTGAAGAAGGTCCAACATGCAAACCCAAGTCAAGTAAGCTTCTCCTTTCCCTCAATCTCTTGCTCTCAAAGGTCAATGGACATGAACTTGCCTTATGTCCCTTCTCTCCACATAGAAAGCACTTAGACTCACTCTTTCCTCCAAGTGGTGTAGGTTTTTGGATCCTCTCAACACTCTCTTCAAATTCTATTGTAAACTCTCTTTTCCTCAAATCCACCCCTACAATCACCTCAAACCCTTGGGGAACCTTGCATAATCTCAATTTCCACTCTTGATGACCCTCCATGTTCCCCAAGATGAATCTAAACACTCAAACATGCTTTTTGTTGATCTCAAACTTCTCATGCATGAGATCTCCACTCTGCAGAATTGACCCTTCCTCACAATGTCACTCAAATCTCCCAACCAAGATGTCACAGTCCTCTTAAATTTTTCACACTTGATCACAACTCCAGGGCGTCCCTCCCTGCAAAATTTTAGATCTTTTCATCGAGCCATTTGGCCTAGACACCTTTCTATTCAGCACCCATATTTCAGATTTGGTCTGAAAACCACCCCCCTCACTTCAAAAACTCATAACGCCCTGCAAAAAAACGATCTCTCTGTAATTTTTGTGGCAGCAGGTAGGATACAATGCACTGAATTTTCTTGGAAATGTTCAGGACGATTCACTGAAAATTGAAGAAATGGCAGACTCTGTACAATTTTCCAGAGAGCATGCAGTTGCGGGAGCTCTTTACCCTATCACCTTTCAAAAATTCTAGCACAATGCGCATAGAAGCTCTCTCAATAATTTCAAGTGTGCTAATTGAAAGATAACCCAAGCTATCATGTGTAGAAATCTCAAGTCCAGATCTCAAACTTGAGATTTTGCCCAAAATCACCTTAATCCCCAAAATCTGCAATCCACCTCACACAATCTCTCCAATTCCTCTCATGTGTACAAGATGTACAAAATCACCTCAAAGACATCATAATGAACTACAGGGTATACAAATGGATCTTGGTTCTCTAACATAAGTTCAGCCCTCTCCTCTCCTAATGTTCTCTCCAAGTGAGCTCTCATAGCCTCCTTCTGCCTAATGTAGAATTGGACGCGGAACATTATCTTGCCTTCTAGAGAGGTCCCGGCAACGGAACCAAAAATGTGAGCCGGCCTGTATCTCACTCAGGATGAACCTCTGATGGCTATTATGGTAGCGCACCATGGACTAAGAAGGCAAGGAACCCCAACTCCATCATACTCCTCCAAGGCTAACACTCCAAGACTCAAGACATTGCTCACTAGAGAACTCAATGAGAGAGAGATAGTTGCAAATGAAAGGATGATGAGTACCTCCTCACACCTTGTTTATATACTTGTGAAATAGTTACGTACCAAAGTTACTAATTACCGTAGTAACTCAAGTTACTAGACTAAAAGTCAAGTAAAGTCAAAAAGTAGAAAGGAATATCCATTCACATGGGCATATTCCCCTTATCTTGACCCAACCACTAAAGCAAGGATTCCTTCACATGGGCTATCCTTGGACTAAAGAAGAATCCAAAACAAAAAGGCTTGCGGGCCCAAGAGTTCTCAACTCTTTCCCCAAAGCCAAACACCTAGGAATAATACCAAGTCAACACACTAAAATCCAAAATAGTGGTGCTCATCTTTTCTACTTCCTCTAAAGTAAGGTCCCATCTATCTTAGCTATGACTAACTTTAGCTAACCATGACTAATATAGAACCATCCTTTATCTCTATATAAATAATATCTCTTAAGTACTTGTAATACCAAGCTAAATATCACAATACCACACACATGCACAAATGGGTGTTACAGTACCAGCTCCGAGCTTTCTTTCAAAGCAAACTTGGGAAAATTGTCAGTCGATCCGTCGAGTCATGCTCCTTGTTAGCAAAGGAGATGACTTCAAATTCTTCGATGAATTCATCGGGGTCTTCATCTTGTTCTGTCCTGTTGTACTTCTGATAGGCGTGTCGGGTGACAAGCAACAAAGTCATTGTTCGATGCGCTGGGATCGGCTGAGGTAGTGCTGAACTTGACAGAACTGAAGGATTGGCTGGTATCGACACCGTGTTGTCAGCCCAGGAGTTCCAATTTGTCAAATTCAAGGTGGGATCTTCTTTGACAATTTTTGCTATGATGGTGTTGACTTCAACCCGAGTGGAAGATTGAGGATCAACACCTTCGATTGGTTCTTCAAAATTCCTTTGAGACAACCAAGGAATCATTTGTAGAAGATGTTGACACTCGTCTTCAGTAAGTGTTCGTGCTGTCTTTTCCCAAACAAAGTTCTTCAAGGACACAACTTCCTTTACAGCTCTAGGGGAAGTCGGTGTTCTAGGCCGCAATGCATATGTTTGCCCACTCGATTCTTTCTTCTTCTTCTTGGACGAAGAGGGAGATGCAAAGTAGCCTTGCCAACCACCTTCCTGTTTCTTGTGGTCAAGTTCTCGTAGAGCTTCTTGCACTTTGTGAAGGAGTTGAAAGTCCAACGCCTCTTGTTCGGTTTTGTCAATAGTGGATGGGACCTTCAGACGTTTGTCTTCTTCATGCTGAAATGCTCGTCTTTGAGCTCTCACTTCCCGTTGTTCTCTTGATGCAGACATTCATATTGCGTTGATACCCAGTTTTGAATTTGGCTTTGTATTCTTCCACTTCCAAGATTTGTATCCCCGGCAGCGGCGCCAAATATCATGTGACAACCCGGCAAATATCACTTTTGTGGTTATCAGGTAAGTAAAGTTTGTTCCCGCAGAGATACGAGTCAGAATTGGTCAAATACGAAGTCAAAGTAACAATTTAGTTCTTCTTGAGTTCTTCTTTAATCTCTCAGGTAGAAACTACACCCAGAAGAGAGTAACAAGCATTGACTCGCAGTCTTGTCACAAATTAACACTCCTTAATCACAACTCCATCAAATCTTTCCAAACAATCTTGATTGTGATGATTCAGGCTTTCCTGAAAATGGCACTTCACTACAAAACAACTTTGCCTCAAAATTTTGTTCCACCCCTCCACTGAAGGCACAACTTCCTCGATCAAGATTGCTTCACATCAACCTTGCATTGCACTCACAAATGCAGAATATTACCAACACTACAATTCCTCTTAGATTTGTCAAGGCATTGCTTCGATTGCACTTCACTCAGGATCAACCACACAAAATGAAGATCAAGGCTGCGGAATCCAACATCCAACAAGCACACTGACTTGCACTTCAAATTTCTTCACACACTCACAAACACAAGTACAATGTTGATACTCGGAATCAAGCTCAAGTGATGAGCACTACTTCATAGCACTTTGCTTTATCTATTCTTAGAAATTATGAGCACTGAACAACATGATACTGCAAATGCCACTCTTAAGTAGTGAAGCAATCAACAGTTCTAACAACTAAACCGTTCTACCAACTTTTCTAACCTGTAGATCCGAAATGACAAAGCACCTCTTTTTATCTGCCTTTTCATATCTCAAAAACTGTTACTACTCTGATCCGATATCTACTTCATCATCGGCTTTCAAACCCGAACCCGAAGTAACTTTACTTCCTACTACTATTTCCTCGGGTTTCATATCTTCTACTTCTTCTACAAGATCCAACAATTCTCTTTCTTGATCTAAAATTGCACTAGTGGGTAATCTATCTAACTCTTCATCTCTTGACCCACTCTTCTCTAATGTCTTCACCGGTAATTCTGAAGACATTTGTACTCCTATGTTATCTACTTTGGGTTTTGCTCTAACATCTTTCCGAAGTTTTTCTATCTCTATTTTCACTAAGTCTAATCTAATCAAAATGTTATCTTCTACCTGTAAGATCTTTCTGTCTACACGAGTTTTGAGACTAATTAACAAGGCATTCATATCTATATCCTTTGCCTATCTTCACCTCGTCTCTTGCACCAACAACTTCAACTCGTGCAGCCTCGTCTCTTCAATCCGAATGCTGGCCTTTGTACTTAGCATCGCATTCATCCGGAGGACTATCTCCTTCAAAGGCTCCAATCTCGTCTTCCTTTCATGTTCCAGAAATACAAGCCAGTCCTCCCTGTACATTGCCAACTCTGCCTTGAACTCGGCTCTCACCAACTCCTTCTCCTTCTCCTTTTGTACAACTCTCTCCTCCTGATTACGAAGTTACTCTTGTAATCTTTATTCTTCTCTATATCGTGCTGCCAACTCTCGCTGCCAAAGTTGCTTCTTCTCCTTGACACTCTCCATCACCCTATTGAGCTCTTGATCCTTTGCAGCTACTCTCGCCATAGCATGGTTTACCTCTACTCTTGAATCAACAAACTACTGCTTCAAGATCTCGTACTCAGCTACTTGTCTCTCCCTTGCTATGTCACTCTTCTTCACAAGATCCTCTTGATAATTCACTTCTCTCTTCAGGTCTTCAATTACCTGACTTCTCACTACTGCCTCCACTCGCAGTACTTCTCTTTCCTCCTCTCCTTGGGTTATACTCTTCTTCAACTCTAAGTTTTCTTCTTCCAGTCTTGCTAATACCTGCAACACAGTCACCTCTGGACAAGTCAACTGCATCTCCTTCTTCCTATATTCTAGCTTTACTAACAATGGGCACACAACTTCTTGCAGGTACTCCACTCCATCACTGGCAACTACTTCAACCTGTGGAGTGATCTCCTTCTTTACCTCTTCTTCTCCCAATACTCGCCTTCTTCTCTACAGTCGTTGTATTGGAATAGACGCCTTGCTTCCCGAGCTTTCAGGTGCTTCTTCCTTCACCGTACTCGGACCTGCTTCATACTTTGCCTTACGTCTCGAGCAAACTCCTCTTTGTACTGTGATCTTCTTCTCTTTGGGCTCAGTTACTTTGTCTTCCAACTATGTGTTGCCCTCGGCTTTGATTTCTGCCTGCACTCCTTCTTCTTCTGCAGCCGCCGGTGCCGATGTCATTTCTCCTCCTTCATCACTGTTGCTACTTGTATCTCCACTCTGTAGCGTTAGCTTAGGCTCCTCCTCGTGTTCCCAATCTTTAGTCTTAAGCTCGGCGTCACCTTCTGAGTCTTCATCTTCCGACTCGATCACCACCATACCTCGCCTTGGGTTGCCTCTCCTGGTCTTCCGAGGTTTCTTCGTGTCTTTGGCTTTGCCCTGCCAACTTCTCTTCTTTGTATTTGGGGTACTCACCTCGATCTCCACGTTCTTCCTTGTCTTCGTGTAGTAGTCATTGATGCTCTTGATTTGCAAAATATATTGCTGCTCCTTGACATCAACCTCCTTTCTCAAATCAGGATGGAAGTGTGACACCATCCGAGTTTGCTCTGCCGAGTTCAGCAAATTTAGCCTGAGGTAGAAATGCGCTGCAAATGGGACAATGTAGTGTGCAGGCAATTTACCCCGTAGATTCCACACCATTTGCCTTGTTCGCCCATGGAAACACCTCGCTCAATTAATCGGTTCTCCTACAAATAACTTGTGAAAGAACACCGCTTGGTGTTTCATCACATATGTGGTTCTCTCCGGCTTCAAGATGGCCATCAGCGCACTCACAATTCCTCTCTTCACAGTGTCTTTGTAGCTCTCAACTTTGTACCCATTCTTTGTCTACTTTGACGAGAATGCATCTCTCACCTCTTGAGTCTCTTGAGCTATCTCTCCCTTCCCCAAGAACATGGCCTCCTGCTCCGAGCCTACTTCCTTCCCAAGTACGAATCTTCAATCCGACTCTGTCCAGCAAGCTGGATTTCCTCTCTTCCCTTCCTCCTTGGGTCCATCGAGACACTTGCTCTCGATGATTTCTGTCATGAAACCTGGAAAGCTCACATTCCAATTCCATGCCAAGAAAATGATCCAAAGTTGGCTTAAGACTTTGATCCTAGCGATCACATCTAACCTCCAAATGCATGATTTCTCATTGCAAATTTAGAGTTCTTCTTTCCCTCTCCCATCTCTCCTGCCTTCTCACTATCTCTCAATTTCACTCTTGCGACTTCTCTCTTACACACTAATGCGATTCTAACTCTATTTCCCTTCCCATGATCACCTGCAAGACGACTTCTCAACGGCAAAGGAAATTACTCAACATTTTGTTGTTGTGAGTTTTATTTTTATAGAGTTGTGCTTTCTTTGTCTTTCTTCACTTTGAGTTTCTACCAAGAAATCACACCTCCTGCATGCACCTGTCATTGTCAATCAACCTTTGTGCGTATGGGCCGCCGGTTTTTGAACAGTCCCTTCTTGAATTTCTCACCCTGACGAAAGGTTGTTACATTGTCTTTGGCTCGGGTTGAGCTCCCCCCAATACGAAGACACTTTACTTCGGGTTGTATGATGATAGGGCATTTTCGAGTACTTTGCCTTATGACCCAAAGTCACTTTACTTTGGGTTTCATCCCAAAGACTCTATTCTTTGCCTTCTATAGCCATACAGGCTCAATCCAACTTCTCTATACACTTCTTCTTCTTTATTTTGAAAAAAAACAAAACATGTGGACACCACAACACCTCTTCATATTTGCCTCTTCATATCTCAAAAACTGTTACTACTTTGATCTGATGTCTACTTCTTCCTTGGCTTTCAAACCCAAACCCAAAGTAATTTTACTTCCTACTACTCTGTCCTCGGGTTTCACATCTTCTACTTCTTCTACCAGATCCAACAATTCTCTTTCCTGATCTGAAATTGCACTAGTAGGTAATCTATCTAACTCTTCATCTCTTGACCCACTCTTCTCCAATGTCTCCATCTCTAACTCCAAAGACATCTGCACTCCTATGTTATCTACTTCGGGTTTGGCTCTAACGTCTTTCCAAAGTTTTTCTATCTCTATTTTCACTAAGTCTAGTCTAATCGCAATATTGTCTTCTACTTCTAAGATCTTCTTGTCTACACAAGTCTGGAGAATTATCAACAACACGTTCAAATCTGTATCTTTCACCTGTCTTTGCCTCGTCTCCTGCACCAACAATTTCAACTCGTGTAGCCTTTTTTCTTCAATTCAAACGCTGGCCTCTGTACTCAACATTGCGTTCATCCTGAGGACTATCTCCTTCAATGGCTCCAATCTCATCTTCCTCACTCGCTCTCGATCTGTGAGCCAGTCCTCCCTGTTCATCGCCAATTCCGCTTCAAAATTGGCTTTCACCGTCTCCTTCTCCTTCTCCTCCTTATTACAAAGTAACTCTTGTAATCTCTCTTCTTCCCTATACCGTGCTGCCAACTCTCTTTGCCAAAGTTGCTTCTTCTCCTTGACACTCTCCATCACCTTATCGAGCTCTTGATCCTTTGTTGCTACTCTCGCCATAGCATGGATAACTTCTACTCTTGAATCAGCAAACTGCTGCTTCAAGATCTCGTATTCAGCTACTTGTCTTTCCCTTGCTATGTCACTCTTCTTCACAAGATCTTCTCGATATCTTACTTCTCTCTTCAGGTCTTCAATTACCTGAGTCCTCACTACTACCTCCGCTCCTAGTACTTCCCTCTCTTCCTCACCTCGGGTTATACTCTTCTTCAACTCTGAGTTCTCTTCTTCTAATCTTGACAACACCTGCAAGACAGTCTTTACCTCTGGACAAGTTGACTACATCTCCTTCCTCTTGTACTCTAACTTCACCTGTAGAGGACATACCACATCCCGTAGGTACTCAACTCCATTGCTCGGGGTTGCTTCTTCTTGCGTGGCCACTTCCCTTCGTACTTCGTGTTCATCCGATAATCACCTTCTTCTCTGCAATCTTCATATTGGAATGGATGCCTTGCTTCCCAAGCTTGCATTTGCTTCTTCTTGCACATTACTTGGACCTGCATTGTACTTCACCTTATATCTCGAGTGGACTCCTCTCTGAACTGCAATCTTCTCTTCTGCCTCAGGTACTTCGTCTTCCAACTTTGTGTTGTCCTCGGCCTCAATCTCTGCCTGAACTTCTTCTTCTTCTTCTGCAGCAGCTGGTACCAATGTCATTTCTCCACCCTCATCACTGTCGCTACTTGTATCTCCACTCTATAGCGTTAGCTCGGGCTCCTCCTTGTGCTCCGAGTCTTTGGTCTTGAGCTCGGCATCACCTTCCGAGTCTTCATCTTCCGACTCGATCACCACCATACCTTGCCTTGGGTTTCCTCTCTTGGTCTTCCGAGGTTTCTTCGTGTCTTTGGCTTTGCCCTGCCAACTTCTCTTCTTTGAGTTTGGAGTACTCACTTCGATCTCCACATTCTTCCCTATCTTCTTATAGTACTTGTTGGTGCTTCTGATTTGCAAAATGTGTAGCTGCTCCTCTACATCGACCTCCTTTCTCAAATTGGGATGGAAATGCAACACCATCCGAGTTTGCTCTGCCAAGTTCAGCAAATTCAACTCGAGGTAGAAATGAGCTGCAAACGGCACGATGTAGTGTGGAGGCAATTTATCCCACAGATTCCACATCATTTGTCACGTTCTCCCATGGAAACACCTCACCCAATTGATTGGTTCTCTTGCAAACAACTTGTGAAAGAACACCGGTTGGTGTTTCATAACATACATTGTTCTTTCCGGCTTCAGGATTGCCATCAGAGCACTCACAATTCCTCTCTTGACAAGGTCTTTGTAACTCTCAACTTTGTTCCCATTCTTTGTCCGCTTTGACAAGAATGCATCTCTCACCTCTTGGGTTTCTTGAGCTATCTCGCCCTTCCCAAAGAACATGGCCCCTTGTTCCAAGCCTACTTCTTTCCCGAGTACTAGTCTCCAATCCAATTCTGTCCAGCGAGCCGGATTTCCTCTCTTCCCTGCTTCCTCGGGTCCATCGAGACACTTGCTCTTGATGATTTCTATCATGAAACCTGGAAAACTCACGTTCTAGTTCCATGCCAAGAAAGTGATCCAAAGTCGGCTCAAGACTTTGATCCTAGCGATCACATCTAACCTCCAAATTGCATGATTTCTCATTGCAAATTTGGAGTTCTTCTTTCCTCCTCCTATCTCTCCTGCCTTCTCACTGTCTCTCGATTTCACTCTTGCGACTTCTCCTTTACACACTAACGAGTTTCCAACTCTATTTCCCTTCCCACAATCACTTGCAAGATGACTTCTCAACGGCGAAGGAAAATTACTTGACATTTTGTCGTTGCGGGTTCAATTTTTATAGAGTTGTGCTTTCTTTGTCTTTCTTCACTTCGAGTTTCTACCGAGAAATCACACCTCCTGCATGCACTTGTCATTGTCAATCAAACTTCGCGCATATGGGCTGCCGGTTTTTGAACGGTCCCTTCTTGAATTTCTCACCCCGACGAAAGGTTGTTAGACTGACTTCACCTCGGGTTGAGCTCCCCTCGATACAAAGACTCCTTACTTTGGGTTGTGTGCTGACAGGGCATTTCCGAGTACTTTGCTTTATGACCCGAAGTCATTTTACTTTGGGTTTCATCCCAAAGACTCTTTTCTTTGCCTTCTTTGGCCATACATGCACAATCCGACTTCTCTATACACTTCTTTTTCTTTATTTTGAAAAAAACAAAAAATGTGGGCACCACAGCCACTCACAAACCATTCATTCTTTCTTGCAAAAATTGCCTTCATGCAGCCACTCACAAACCTTTCATTCTTTCCTACAAAAATTGTCTTCTTGCCGCTGTCGCGGGGAACGTTTGGTCTTGAGGGTGCATCAAGCACATGGCTGCTTGTGCTCAATTTATCCTTACTATCTTTCTTTTGGATTTTTCCCGACGTACATTTCTTCCCTACTCCTGGATTGTTGGGAATTTGTCTATGTATGAACTTGTTGTTTCAGTTTTTCTGAGGTTGGCTCTCCTTGAAGGTTTTGTTTATCCTTGACTTTCACAAAACTGGTCTTGTAATGCAAGTCTGGTGTTATGGTTTCTACCTCTACCTGGTCTCATATTCTTTTTTCAAATCAGGTTCAAGCTATGGTTCAAGATCTGGCAGTTCATAGACCTAGGTCAGGTGGCCCTTTAGTAAAATAAAATAAAATAAAATAAAATAAAATAAATGATAGCGAGTGATCTAACCAAACATAATCTTGGGCACCCAGATCATTTAATTATATCATTCACAAGGTGTGACAACTTGGCAAATATCACTTTGTGGTAATCGGGTCAGTAGAGTTCATTCTCGTAGAGATACTATCCAGAGTTGGTCAAATACGAAGACAAAAGTCACAATTACAGTTCTTCTAGGTTTCTTCTTTAATCTGTTGGGTAGAAACTACACCTAGAAGAGAGTAACAAGCTCACAATCTTTAATCTTGACAACTTGTCACAAATACACACACATAATCACAACATAGTAAATTCTTTCCAAACAACTCTTGATTGTGATGATTCAAATTCTCTCGAAGACGGCACTTCACTACAAAGACCGATTTTGCCTCAGAATTGTGTTCCACCCCACCACTGAAGGCACAACTTCCTCGATCAAAATTGCTTCACATCAACTTTGTGCTGCACTCACCAATGCAGAATACTACCAACACTACAATGCCTCTCAGACATGTCAAGGCATTGCTCCGATGCACTTCACTCAGGATCAAACACACAGAATGAAGATCAAGGCTGCAGATTCCAACATCCACAGACACACTGACTTGCTCTTTGGAATTCTCCACACGCTCACAAACACAAACACAAAATTGACAATTGGAATTAAGCTTAAGCGACAAGTATTGAGAATAGTACTTCACTTTATCTATCTTCAGAAATATGAATACTGAATAACATCATATTGCGAATGCTTCACTTAAATACTGAAGCAAACGGCAGACTTGCCTACCTAGGCACCGCTTCTTAACATCTTCTCCTACCTACAGATCCTAATCGATAATCTATCTCTTCATATTTGCCTCTTCCTATCTTAAAATCGACACTTATCCCGATCCGATGTCTACCTCATCATCGGCTTCCAAACCCGATGATCCTCCTATTACTTCACCTTCTTCGGGTATGGCTATATCTACCAAATCCTTCACTAATTCTACAACTTCTACACTACAATCTACAATTGAGCTCATGGGTAATCCATCTACATCCTTATCTCCTGACCCACTCTTCTCTAAAGTGTCAATTATCAAGTCCGATGACACATGTACTCTTACTTCTGCAACATCGGGTCTAATTACAATCAATTCCTTTGCTAATTCTACTATATCCTCATCACAAATTGTAATTGAAAGCATGGGTACACTATCTACGCCTTCAATTTGGAACCCACTTTCCCCTAATCACTCATGTTATTGACCCAAAGACACTTACAATCTGATCTTGCACTTCGGGTTTATTCACTATTGCTACTTCTCCTTCAATTGTTGTTCCATCTTCAATCGGAACTGAAATTGAAGTCACAAGTATCCTAACTATCTATTCTTTCTCTCTCCTAACTCTCTCTAATGCCTCTGGCAAGATTCCCGAATACATCTTCAGTGCACTCCGAGGTCCGACTATCTCAGATATAGTCATCTTCGTCTTGAGTCGAAGAAGCTTCTAACATGAAGTTGTGTAAACCTGAAGTCCGTAGTCCGAAGTCCAAAGACCAAAGTCCGAAGTCCCGAAGACGCCAGTCCGAAGTCACTAAACTACTTTGTACAATTACTCCCAAAACTTTAAATACTTATAACTTCTTCTACAGACCTCCTAACTTTGCGATTTTGGTATCAACGGAAAGCCCTAAACGAGACGCTTCCAACGAGATATAACACTTTTGATTTGGACTTGTGAACATTGAGATATAGCCCCCGCAAGAATCTCAACCTATTACTTCCATTCCTCCTTCAGGTCTGCACTCTTTCAATCTTGGATGAGTCCGTCTTCATTTGACACAAAGTAGACTTCTTGGGGCTTGATCAAAATACAAATTTCCTCTCATTTCTTCTCCATTTGGTTTCAATTTGGTTTTAGCAAGGCACTTCTTCTTCAAAACTCGTCCAAAATGAAAAATGTGGGTATCACACAAGGACCGGATTGAGAGCTCCTAGAATGTAGTTTTCCTCAATGCTAGTCACAATTCATAACACACATCCGCTTCCAAGACTCATCATTCATAGGAATTTCAACTACAGAATTCACAAGGTTGGATAGGTCAAATAGTTCTTGTCAAGACAACACACGCTCTAAGGTTGCAACTGATCATCAACTCAACCGGGGCACTTCACATGCACTTTGTCTGACCACATTCAAGGCAACTCACCCTTCAAACTTCTTTGTTTTCCTATGCCCTTGTTTTGTAGTTCAAATTCACTCCATTCAGTCAGGGCCGCCAACTTTGATTCTTTTCTCCTTCCCAGCTTCAGATGAACTGACCCACTTTGAAATTTCTCGAGTCCAGTCTTCACACTTTCATGAAACAACCTTCTTCTCTTTTGTCTCAATAGCTAGCTCTTCACATTCAAAAATTCTCCTTCTTTCTTCTCCAAGTCTTGCACAGCTCTGCACACTCCCAAATTTCACTTTTCTCTTTTGTCCCAACAACTAGCTCTTCACATTCAAAAATTCTCCTTCTTCTTCTCCAAGTCTTGCACAGCTCTGCACACTCCCAAATTTCCCTTTTCTCTTCTGTCCCAATAGCTCTTCACTCCCTATCCAGGCCAAACCTTCAAAAATTTCTTTGCTCTCCTTGTCCCAGTTCTTGTCATAGACCAGCCACCAGACCAGGCAAACTTTCTAAAATGCTCTCTCTCACACACACCTCCACTGTCTAGGGAAACCCTTGAAAATCTCTTGCTTTCTTCATTCCTTGTCCTGTTGTCACTATCAATCAGCAAAACGAAATTTTTCCTCCTCACACACCTTCACAGTCCAGTTCAAGGCAAACCCTTCCAATCTCACTCTCCTGCTCTTGCCACGGTTTAGCCTTCCTGCAAAATTCATTCTCCTTTTCCTCTATCCTACTGTCACCATCAGTCAGCAAAACAAAAATTTTCCTCCTCACACACCTTCACAGTCCAGTTCAAGGCAAACCCTCCAGATCTCACTCTCCTGCTCTTGCCACAGTTCAGCCCTTCATGCAAAATTCCTTCTCCTTTTCCTCTGTCCTCTTGTCACCGCAGCAAATCATCAACTTTTGAAATTGCTCTCCTTTGGCCAGCTCTCTCACAACAGCAGCCCTTACACTTTTGAATTTGCTCCTCTGACCAGCTCTCTCACAACAACAACCCTCAATTTTCAAATTTGCTCCTCTGTCCAGCTCTCTCACAACATCAAATCATCAACCTCTTGATATTTCTCTCCTCTGTCCAATTCTCTCATAGTAGCAAATCATCAACTTTTGAAATTGCTCTCCTCTGTCCAGCTCTCTCACAGCAATAGCCCTTACACTTTTGAATTTGTTCCTTTGTCCAGCTCTCTCACAGCAGCAGCCCTTACACCTTTGAATTTGTTCCTCTGACCAGCTCTCTCACAACAACAACCCTCAATTTTTGAATTTGCTCCTCTTTCCAGCTCTCTTACAACAGCAAATCATCAACCTCTAGATATTTCTCTCCTTTGTCCAAGCTTTGTCAAGCCTGCATTCCTGCAAAAATCTATGGCTCACCAAGCGTTCACTCTCTTGCATATTTGCTCTGCCTTTTGAGAGCTTCTCTCTCTACCCTAGCTCTATCAAGCTTGCATTCCTGCAAAAATCTCTGTCTCACCAAGCCTTCACTCTCTTGCACATTTGCTTTGTCCTTCAAAAACATCTCTCTCTCTGCCCTAGCTCTGTCAAGCCTTCATTCCTGCAAAAAATTCTGTCTCACCAAGCCCTCACTCTCCTGCACATTTGCTCTGTCCTTCAAGAACTTCTCTCTCTCTGCCCTAGCTTTGTCAAGCCTTCATTCCTGCAAAAATCTTTACCTCACCAAGCCTTCACTCTCCTGCACATTTGCTCTGCCTTCAATAGCTTCTCTCTCTCTACCCTAGCTCTGTCAAGCTTGCATTCATGCAAAAATCTCTATCTCACCAAGCCTTCACTCTCATGCACATTTGCTTTGTCCTTCAAGAACATCTCTCTATCTACCCTAGCTTTGTCAAGCCTTCATTCCTACAAAAATTTCTGTCTCACCAAGCGCTCACTCTCTTGCACATTTTCTCTACCCTTTCAAGAGCTTCTCTCTCTGCGCCCTAGCTCTATCAAGCCTTCATTCCCTTCAAAATTTTTCCTTCTTGCTGCCACTTCATTTTGTCCTGCAAAAATTGCCTCCCTAAACAGCCACTCACCAACCACTCACTCTTTCCTCTGAAATTTCTTTCTCTCTCTTCCTCTAGTCTGTCATAGCCCTAAGATATCCTTCAAAGCTTCTCTAAGTGCTCTTGGTCATTCGAGGCATCTTCCTTACTGATTTTCCCCTCTATCACTCCCACAAAAGTCCTTGTCTACTCAAAGCCTTTTTCTTCAACCACTAGCCCTGTCACTCCCTCCCCCAAAGACACATTTCTTCCTCAATCACTCAAAACTCCTCTTAGAACCCTCTGATCTCACGAAAACATCTCCTTCCTCAAGGAATTTCACTTCCTATCTCTCTCAAAAAACCACATTTCTTCCTCTCAAAGCCATATCCCTTCCTGCAAAAATTCCTTCCTGTCCCTAAGCCTTCAAAGTCCACTCCAATCAGCAAGCCTCTCAAAGCATATGTCTCCCTTCCTTTGGCCATGTCACCACCAAACCCTTTCAAGGCATTTTTCTTCAGCCTCTGTCCACTCAAAAAACCTTCTTAGGCCACTTTGTCACTACTCAACATGGAAAATCCCAGAACAGCTCTTTTGCTCAAAGTGTTCCAAATAAACCCTCTAGAACCTTTTGCTCAAAATTATTAAATAAAACACTCTCACATGACTTATTTGCTCAAATGGCACTAAACTGAAATACTCCCAAAATCTAGTAACATAAACAAAATCCCAAGCTCGAATGGTACTTAACTAAAATACTCCAAAAATCTAGTAACATAAACAAAATCCCAAGCTCATGTACCATAAATTTAAGCCCTTAGTTGGTGTAGCACAAAGGAACTCCCGAGCTCATGCATCAGTTTTCAAACCCTCTGAGCTCTTGAAACATAAAAGGACTTCTGAGTTTACTCAACCCTTGAAACTTCACCAGGCTTATGGCAACACACAATAACTTCCGACTTTACAATGGCATGAAAGATATTCCCAAGATACAATAACATAACAAAATGCCAAAGTCACTGTAACGTAAAGTCAACAAAACTCTCCCACCAAATGCACCAAAGGTTCACATAGATTATTTTCCCCACGACACCGCCCTCACAAACCACTTCTATAATTTTCTTGCCTTCCTGATCCAAGCCTTTCCTTCAAGAAAAACCTTGTCAGACCTTCTATTATGCCTTGCTCCTTCAAAAAAGGTAATGAATTCCCCCTGTTTCTGACATGCCTCTTCTACTTATCTCCTCAAAAAGTTCCCCTTTCTAGCAAGCACTCATCCTTTAAATCCTAAACTCTCTTTTCTCACAGTCCTCTTCAAACTTTTCCTCAAAGACCCCCAACTCTATTGTTCATGCCTACCACTCATGTAACAATATACTCCCAAGTTTATGAACCTCAAGAAAACTCCTGAGCTCATGCATCATTCAAGAAACCTCTTTTATGTTTCATGAGATGCTCATGAAACATAAAAGAAACTTCCAAACTTATGTAACGTTTGAAACTCTCCAAAGCTTTCAGTAGCAAAAATAGTGTCATGCGTATATACATCATTGCACAACATACATTGCTATCAACATCATACACTATAGAAGCACAACTCACACATAAGTCCTACATAGACTCTAAAGTGCCATAATCAATCAGATTTTTTACAACTCTTGAATCATCTCAACTCATATCACTACTTGTCACTTTATAAATTGCCAATAACTAGGCACTGATTACAGTCAAGCCACACCCACTCTAGCTAAGAGAATCTAGGTGAAGCTTGCTGGCCTTTGTCTACCATAGCTAGGAACTCAAAGGCTCAACATCAGAGAAGTGAGCTCTCTGGAGTTGCACTTTGAAAGTATACCCTAGACTTGAGCTAGGTCTAAAACCCTAATGGTCCCACTAATGGCACACTCAATGGTGCAAATGGTGCAAAGTGATGGTGGGCCCCATTGTGAAATCAATACCCCAAAAACAAAATTTGACCATCGGAAAGTAGTCTTTGAGAAACTATTGAAATAACTCTAACTACTATCAATGCAACTCCAATGTCCGAGCAATCTAGATGCGACACTACAAATGCCATGACAGCTGTCATGCGTATATACATTGTTGCACAACATACACCGCTGTCAACATCATACACTATAGAAGCACAACTCACACATAAGTCATACATAGACTCTAAAGTGCCATTATTGTCCTCTAGCTGGTGGTTAGGTCCCTCTAACTCCAGATAGCCATCTACTCCAAGTATATGGTAAACCCGATGATGGGCAAAGATCAGAAGGCCGGGTGCTATGGAGCCCTATTGTTAGTCGCCCGTCTGCAATCTATACCATATGAAGAATGAACTAGCTATAGGTCAAGTACATATAGGACATAACCACTATCCCTAAGGAACCACCACGAGGGGAGGAGTCATTCATGCCATATGCCATCCTCTCAAACAACTATCACACACTAATATAGTAGTAGCCACATAACATACACCTCAAGCCTGCATGTACAAGTGCCAAGCTTGGGTCCATAGTACCATCAATGTTTGGGAGGTGGCATGGTGCACAATTGCGCACATGATCCTTCCAAATAACACCATCATGTCCTTCTAACACAAGGACTCTAGATGACAAAACCTCATGCACTTTCAAGATAGTGCGGCCTATCAAAACATCAAGTGTTGTTGGTGCTATCTGCTGTAGATATACATAGTCTCCTGGATGAAATTGATAGATTGAGGGTCTATAACCTCCTCCTTGAATGGTACCATAGCGTAAAGTATCTCTATGCTAAGCAATCACCAAGTTCTCAAAGGCCATCGACATCACTCTCTGAAAGATCTTTACCCGCTAAGAACATGCGCTCATCCATACATCTGGGTCATCCAAGTCCAAAACTACAGTAACATCTTGACAAATGGTTGCAAGTAAATCTGGATCTTGTCCATAGAGTAGGAAGCAAGGAGAGAAGGATGCTAAGGAGGCTTGCCTGCTGAATCGATAGCCCATGGCCAACCAATGTAATTGGAGATCCCAATCTCCCAAGTGGCCTCTTTGCAAACCATACTTTTGCAATCCTCTCTTCACCGTCTAAACCACTCTCTACTAAGCCATCTGCCTTAGGGTGATCTTGGGATGTAGTATGATGATCAATCAAAGCCTTGTCACACAAGACCTGAAACTCCCCCAAGAACTTTGTACCCTGATCAGTCAAAACCTCAGCTGGTGCACCAAAATGACTAAGAACTCAATCCAAGAATGAGTAAGCCGTGCCTTCACTGGACTTTTCAAGAAGTGCCACCAACTCAATCCACTTAAAAAAGAGCTCCACCATCACCAAAACATACCAATGATGTCTCATAGTAAACGGTAAAGGTTTGGCAAAGTCCAAACTCTAGTGGTAACCCAATCCCATGATAGGTAATGGGTGTAACTATGGTGTAGGAGCATTGAATGATGCTCTAACTTGGTCATAAACCACACATTTGGCAACAAAATATTGTACCTTGGTCTACATACCACACCACCAATAATGACTCCAGAGTAAGCTATATGTACACTTTACTCCAAAATGTCCAAAATGTCTCTGAGATGGAAGTGGTACTACTTGCACTCTACCATCCTCCCATACATGCAAAAGGTGTCTGCCCTCCAATCTGAACCATCTGGTTTGCTAAAGAACATGGTCTCTCTCCTTGGCCCCAATTGTGCCACCCACAATACCAGTGCAAAGATAGTCCATCACTAAGATATCATCATGAATGTCTTGCTGAACTTTACCAATATCTTCACTCTTTGGATCTATGACCTCAACACCTCCTCCTATATGTGTTGAGAGAGATACCACCAAAGCCTCAAAAAATATACACAAAAAGGCCGATACATGCCAACCTGGCACCATCTCCTCATCTGTCTTACCATGCTAACGTGCTCCGGTCTAATCCTACTGGCTGGGACATGGGTTTCTACTCAACCCATCTGCATCACGGTTCACCACTCCAGGTCTGTGAACAACTGTGAAATCATACTCTTGTAAAATCAGAGCCCATCGTGCAAGCTTCCTTGAAAGCTTGTCAGACTCCATCAACCACTTCAGCGGCTGATGATCTGTGTTGAGAGTGAAGGGGTTACCAAATAGGTAACATCGGAAATGTGCTACTGCCCAAATGGCTGCCAAGTACTCTCCCTCATATGAACTATACTTTGCCTCCGCTGAATTGTTGGAGTGACTAGCATAGGCCACCACAAACTCCTTCCCCTCATCATCATGCTGGTGAGCATCGCTCTAAGCTCCAACATACTCCAATCAATATGAACCTGAAATGGTCATCCTCTGATCCGTCTCCTCAAAATAGGAGCAGATGTCAACCTCTCCTTGAGCTCTACAAAAGCTCTCTCTTGCTCATCTCCGCAACACCACTCCTATGTTAGCTTGGTCAGCTTAGTCAAGGCCTTGGCAATGGCATTAAATCCTCTAACATAACGGCAATAGAAGTTTGCCAACCCAAGAAATGCTTACACTCTACTCACATCCATAGGCCAAGGAATACGTGCAATAGCCTCCACCTTGGTTTGCTAAACACCAAGTCCTCCGGGGTAGATAGTGTGACCCAAATACTCAACCTACTTGTGGAAGAACCTACACTTCCCAGGATGTAATTTGAGTCCATGAGATCTCAACCTCTCAAACACCTCCAACAACTATATGTCATGCTCTTCCACAATAGTGCTATAGACAAAATGTCATCAATATAGCACCGAGCAAAATCCAATCCGGCTAAGATCCTATCCATGACCCTCTAGAACTCAGCAAGAGCGCTCTTTAACACAAACGGTAAGAACCTCCACTAATATAACACATCCTTACTATGAGGATCAATAGCTAAGAATGCGGTCTTGGACTTATCCTCCTCCCTGATCGGCAACTAATGATATCCCGCTCAAAGACCCAAAGTATTGAAGACCTTTGCATGCTCAATCACATAAAAAATCTCCTCTAGTGTAGGCATGGCATACCGATCAACCCTAGTCTGTTGGTTGATAGGACGATAATCTCCACACATCCGCCTATCTGTGTAGTTGCCATGCATATCCTTCTTGGTTGGCATCACTGTTGTTGATGCATACTCTCCATGTGAAATCTCCACCAAACCAGCTCAAAAAAGTTGCTACTTCGGCTCTAAATCAATGTCCTCTCCATATCACTATATCGATAAGGACATCAGAAAACTGGTGTATTGCTAGTCAACTCAATCCATATACTAGGTCCTTTAAGAGCACCCAAATCCTTTATACTAAAGGAAAAACAACTCATGTAGCTCCTCAAGAACCTCCAAACTCTCTGTCTTTCCTCTCTTGTAAGCTTGGGTCCAAGATCTAGTTCCCAAGTATCCTTTGTTACTTTTGTAGGAGTGGAAGACATACTTACTAGCTGCTACACTGGGCCCTTGGGAGCAATAGTGTCATGTGCCCAACCACTAGAGGTCCCAACTTTTGTGTGAAAACCTCCCTCCACTATGGCTGCAAGCTCCACACGTCCTCTAGCTGCATCTCAAATGGACCAAAGGTGTAATCCAAGTATCCCACGCCCACCTAGATGGACTCCACGTAGACCACTCTCCTTAGTAGCTACTGGCTATGTCCCAAGAATACCATGTCCACTCGGTCCATCGCCCCTAGCATGTGCCTGAATCGTCTCAATAGGCACATGGCTCACAAGTGTTTGAGTGGTGATGCCTATCAAGCACATCCTATGCTGCTCTGCCAAGCCAAGGCTTGCAATCCAGGTCAAACAATTTAGGTCCATAGCCTGACATAACACCTGACGCCTAGATGCCTCTAACACTACTGGAACAGCAGTAATATTGGTGTGAAAACCCATTGCTTGCTCTCTCTCATCAGCATTGAGCTCCACCAACTGCTATAACTGTGAATCCCAAACAATTCTAGGTCCTCCTTCTCCAAAAACATGAGAGCTTGGGAAACTCATGAGTGTGGTAAATGCGATTTCACCACATCCTTACCCAATCAGAACACTAGAGCTAGGTCAACTCCCAATGGAAACATGTCATTGGTTGAAAACAAAGGGTACCGCATAATCAGCTGAGCCACCCCCAACATTGTGCTAGACTCAATCTATGCAGTAGTAGGAAGCTGACTAGCACGTAGCATCATGCACTCCATCAACACCTACCACACCTGCACTAAGACATGTAGGAACCATGGATGTGGTCTACAATGCCTCAAATAGCGTGAAAGACTGGGGAAGTCTGACCTGTCTCCCAACCTCTCCTCTTTTTGGATCCAACTCCACTAATGCTCCTCTAGGCTTTGGAGCACGTATTGCACTCCTAGTCATTGATGCAAATGCATCTACTTGTGCTACTCCACACATGAAATCCAAAGCATCTCTATCACCAGCATATGAGGTGGAAGCCTCAGCACTCGAATCTGATCTCCTCTAAGCGATGGCCATACTAGCCAATCTCTACTCCAATTGCTCAATCCGAGTAGCCATAGTTATATCATAAGTAAGGGCAAGTACTGCACCTCTACTAGGTGTAGATCCTCTACCACCTCGTCCTTCATAAAATGGAGCTCCTCTACTACCTGCTATAGCAGCCCTACCACTCCATAACTCTAGGTGTAGGTCAAAGCATCAGTCACTAGCGTGACCAAATCTGTGGCAATGCTCACACTACCTCTATGTTGGTTGTGATGCACTAGAGGTATTAGGTCCGCTGCCCTAAGTACACTTTCTCTTATGGTGAGGTCCACCACAAGTCCAACAAGCAACACCACTACTCATTGGCTCTTGTTGACCCAAAAAGGAAGGTAAGGGTCTAGCTCCACTAGGCCGTCCACTCGTTCCATAGGATCTAGGTTGTCCATCTTGTCCTCTAAAGCCAACTAGGCATGGTGCACTCTTTTGCACTCTAGAAGAAGTCTCAGCTGTAGATGAGGTCTCCCTACCAAATCCAAATGTCACCACTCTTTCTACCACCATGTTGAGCTCAATATGCTCAGCCAAACCAAAGACCACTGCCTAAGTAGGCAAAGTAGCCTGTAACAACATAGCATCATGAACTCTACATTGCAATTCCTTGTCCAGTATCCCATACCAAAATTGGACTGCTTGGGCCTCAGTAACTCCTTGAGTAAAACTAATCAGCCGCCTCATGCAAGTGTATGCCTTGCATAGGCTCTCTCTAGCCTTCCGCTAGAACTCTTGCAAGCTCCTCAGCTTGTTAGTCCGCACTCCTTGGTAGTTTTGCCTCAAACACAGGAAGAAGTCCACTATGGGGTTAAACCCTGGTACCACACCACCTCCTATAGCGGTACATCTACTTGTAGTAGCACTATCTCCAGCTAGTGCACCTCCACTAGCTCCACCAACACTACTTGAGCTAGAACTTATAGGTATAGCCAATCTATTCCTGGCCACCAAACTTGAAGTGATAGAGACATAGTTCAGAGACCAATACTATCTCCATAACTCAATCTCCTCCAAATGAGCTCTCCTAAACTCATGGTAGTCATCCATTGGTGGACCCTCTAGATGTTGAAACAACTCCTTCTATGCCATGAAGGGCATAAACAAAGTCAGGTTCCGCATTTATTGCAGATCACACCAACTATCAAACTCCTAGATGAAGTCATCCAACTCAATGGTACCCATTGTACCAAAGTAACACCTAGAGCCTTTGGGGGCCCCATAAATCTCATCTATGTCCCACAACAATGATGCGGACACACCAAGTGCACTCTCAACTAAATCAGCTCATGTGTCAAACTCCAACTTAGAGTCAATCTTCTCCCTCATGGGACCTGAGATACAGGCTGATACCAAGTGCCACTTCGATTAAACCCACTTTGTATTGTAGGGCTAACTCCTCTGGAATCCCTAATGACCTCCGTCGTGACAAAGTAACCGCAACTGCAACCACAAACCGGAACCACAAATTGCAACCACAAGTACTCCACCAAGTGCCAACACCAACTAAGCACCAACAAGTGCCAATACCCATGGAACACCACCTACTAATGTAACTCTAATTGAGATAACTACACTAGGAGAAAGAGCAACCTGTAACCTACCATCACAACATGCACTCTCACAATCTGCAGGTCATCACTTCTTGCCTCACCGGAGAGAAACAAAGATAGTCTGACTAGTCATCACTCCAGCCTCACTACCGAGAGCACATCAGAGCACCAATGCTCAAAAGTCAGGGCACCTCACACAAACGTGGTGCACAAACAAGAAGCAGAGAATAGAGGGGGTCCAATCACAAGAAATCTAAACAAAAGCACTCCATCTCATAAACAACACGGGATTGACTCTACCACCATTTGGCATTTGATATAAGAGAAGTTCATATCTTAGTCTTAAGCTACCAGGATCATCAAGAATGGGATCAAATTGCCTCTCCTAGCCAAAGCTACAAGTGTATAGATAATAGTGGCACAATCACTAGGACAACAAGTGAGGGTGGACCAGTTGGCTAGGGCACTAGTCTAGAAACAAGAGATCTAGAGGTCAAACCCTCTTGCGCACAATCTAACAAGATGGGCAGATTTTGCCAACCAATGACCAAGATCTACTCTAAACTAGCTAGCCTCACGTCAGCAAGCTGGCTTGTTGGCCCTTTGACCCTTCTAGGCCTTCATAGCCTCTCATAGCCTTATGCCTCTAAATGCCCAAATGAGACCTTTCTTCTTGCCACTTTGAACCTCCTCCAAAATCTGGCAAAACTTCTCCAAACTAGCAAAACTCCTCTAAGTTGGCAAAACTCCTCCAAATCTGGCCAAAATCTGATGTAAACTCCAACAAAATCTGACATAAACCCTAAATTTGGTTGACTGCCAAATCCTTTGCTAACTCTTCACTCAAGCCAAATTGAAAACACAAGTTTCTCCAAATCACAAATTCACAAGAATAGCTTCCCAAATCCACCTTCAATTTTACTTTCTGAGCCCAACTCGCAACAAATTGGTCCTACCTTCACCTCTTGAGCTCAAAATCACAACCACTACTTGAAAATTACTTCTTCTTTGCTCAAAAATTAGCTAGTGCTTCCGTACACCGTCTGCCTTATTGCCAAATCTGCATCAAGCATCAAACTTCTACACACCAAGGAAAAACTAAACTTCAATTGAGCTACCAACGATCCACCAAGCTTGGAGATACCACCAACACTCAAAGTTCTTGCACCCGATTTCCCCTTGACTTCACTTTTGTGATGTAATCAGATTGTTACAACTCTTGAATCAACTCAACTCATATCAATACTTGATCTATCACTCTATAAATTGCCAAGAAATGGGCATTGATTACAATCAAGCCACACCCACTCTAGCTAAGAGAATCCAAGTGATGCTCGCCGGTCTTTGTCCACCATAGCCAGGAACTCAAAAGCTCAACATCAAAGAAGTGAGCTCTCTGGAGCTGCACTTTGAAGGTATACCCCAAACTCAAGCTAGGTTTGAAACTCTGATGGTCTTGCTAATGGCACACTTGACAGTGCAAATAGTGCAAAGTGATGGTGGACCCCACCATGAAGTCAGTATTCCAAACAAAAAATCTGACTGTCGAGAAGTAGTCTTTGAGAAACTACTGAAACAACTCTAACTACTATGACTGCAACTCTAGTGTCTGAGCAATCTAGATGCGACACTACAAATGGCGCGACAATAGCTTTTGACTTTACAATGACATAAAAATTACTCCCCGACACATGATAACATGCAAGAACTCCCAAGATACAATATCATCAAAAAAATGCCAAAGTCACTATAACATAAGAAAAACAAAACTTTCATAGAAAATGGCACTAGTGGTTTGCATGGATTAGTTTCCCAGCAACATCAATAGTTGCACTAGTTGGTGATGTCCTTGTTGCTAGTGAAGTTTCAAACACATGGATGGCCAATTGTGCATTCAAGAAATGAGAAAGAGGTTTCCATGTGGCATCATGAAGGGGATACTCTTTCCAAAGGACCTTGTACTCCATATGTTGTTGGCAGCCTCGTTGAATATGGTGATGCGCAAGGATGCAATCAACTTCATACTCGTCATGATCATTGATAGGAACAGGAGGAAGGAGAGGTTGGACTCAAGAGAAAAAAGAAGAGGGGTTAGGAACAAAGAGTTTCAACTTGAAAATATGAAAGATAGGATGGATGCGCATATCATTAGGCAAGGCAAGTCGATAAGCAACAAGAGGGACAATTTGGATGACATCAATAGGTCCTATCCAATAAAGGGCAAGTTTATAAACTTGGGTATCAAGTGGGAGGGGTAGGTTACTAGAGGATAACATGACTTTATCACCAACTCCAAAGGTGAGATCACGACGATGGTGGTCCGCATATTGTTTTTGACAATTTTGGGCAACAAGGAGGTGAGATTTGGCTTGTTGTAGAGAGTAGGAGATGGTGGTCAAGAATGTTGAAGTATGAGGGACCTGAGATGGGAGAGGAGCAAGAAAAGAATTTGGAACAAGCAAATCTTGGCCAAAATTGAGAAAGAAAGGAGAAAATCCGGTGCTTGCCGGTTTGGAATTGTTGTAGGCAAATTTTGCAATTGCAAGACATTCATCCCAATTGGTATGGTGGACATTGACAAAGGCATGCAACATATCTTCCAAGGTACAATTTGCACATTCGGTTTGTCTATTAGTTTGAGGATGATAGGTTGTGGACAAAGCAAGCTTGGTGCTGAGTATCTGGAATAATGCTTGGCAAAACTTCCCAATGAATCAAGGATCACGGTCAAAGATGAGTAACATGGCATCCTATGATGCTTGAAGATATTGTCAAAGTAGATTTGCACTAAGGTTGGAGCATCCATAATATCAAAGGTTGATGCCAAGTGGATTTGCTTACTAAGCTTATCTACAAACACCAAAATTGTTGTGTCCTTGCTTTGCCTTGGGCAAGGATGTGATGAGATCCAAGCTCACATGTTCCCATTGAGTGGATGGAATGGGGAGTGTTTGAAGGAGTCTAGTTGGCTTTTGGTTGTTGGCCTTGTTGCATTGGCAAATTTCACATAATAAGACAAACTCTCAAACATCTTGTGTCATGTTGGGCCACCACCATTGGCGTTAGAAGGTACCCAAGGCCTTGTTTACACCCATATAACCAACTATTGGTAAATCATGGGCTTCTTTAAGACGCACAAGTTGGAGATCACCTTTGGCTGGAACATAGATCTGGTCCTCATGGAATAGAAGGCCTTCCTTGAAGGAGAAGGTGTTGTATTCCTTGCTATAAGATGACCATGTACCATTTGGAAGAAGGGATCTTGTTGTAAAGCTGAGCAAAACTCATTTTGGACCTTCAAGTCAATTGCCACCATTGTAATTGTCGCCGTGATAAGAGGAAGAGACTTCAAATCAGGTTGTCATGATAGAGCATCAAGGATAACATGGAACCGACCTGGTTTGTACTCAAGTTTGATGTCAAAAAATTGGAGTTGCTCCTCCCATCAATGATGTTGACTCTTCATGTGTTCCAAGTGTAAGGTTTGCAATAATGGTTTGTGATCAATTTGCATGATCACTTGTTTTCCCATGAGATAACGCCTCTATACCTTGGTAGCATATACCATCGCAAGTTGTTCCCAATCTCAAGTAGAGTAATTTCTTTCAGATGTCTTTAGTTGGCAAGACACAAAGGCAATGGGATGTAGTCTATCTAGGAATTCCTCTTGCAACATTGCTCCAATTGCAAAGTTAGAAGCATCAAAATCAAGCACACAAGGTAGTTGAGGATCATATAGTTGAAGGATGGGTCTTGAAGACACCATATGTTTTAGCTTTTGGAATACTTCTTCATGCTTAGTGGTCTACTAGAAGCTCAAGTTCTTCCCCATGAAGTCAATCAATGGTGCAGCCACATGAGCATAATAATGGATGAACCATCAGTAAAAACTTGCCAATCCAACCTGTACTTCTGTAGCATTCTTTGGAGTAAGCCAATCAGTAATGGCCTTGATTTTCTCCTCTTCTATCTTGATCCCTTCCGATGAGATCTTGTGACCCAAGAAGGTGACTCCCTTTTGCCAAAAGGCACATTCCAACTTCTTGCAATAAAATTTCCATTGTCGTAGTTGTCTTAGGACTTCTTGCACATGATTCACGTGTTTTGCCTATATCTTTCTATAGATCAAGATATCATCCAAGAACACCACCACGTACCAATCAAATAGTCCATCCAAAACCCAATGCATCTGATCCATGAAGATTGCTTGAGCATTAGTAAGCCCAAAAGGTAGAACTCTCCACTCAAAATGCCCATACCTTGTGCAAAAGGTAGTCTTTTGCACATCCTCCCTATCAATGAGGATTTGCCAATAGCCACTACAAAGATCCAACTTGGAAAAGTATCATGCTTCACTCAATTGATCAAGCAAGTCATCAATCCAAGGTAAGGGATATGCATTCTTCATTGTTTGCTTATTGAGTCCAAGGTAATCAATACAAAAATGAAGTCCTCCATCCTTCTTTGGAACAAATAGTACCGATGCTTCCCAAGGAGAGGTTCTATATCGTATGAAGTCCTTCTCCAACAACTCCATAAGTGTTGTTTGTAACTCCTCCAACTCCTTTGGTGAGAGCTGATAGATTGGTCTACTCATTGAAGTACTCTCTAGCAATAACTCTATCTTGAAGGACATGCCACGATTGGAGGGTTCAAGAATTTGCAAATATGTTTCTGGATAATCTACCAAAGGGATTACCCTTTGGTAGATTATCCAAAAACATATTTGCAAATTCTTGAACTATTTGATCAAGCATGGCTTGATGAGGCTCTTGGCCCTCCTTAGATTGTCCTTGTGCAATCGGCTTGATCCACACCGTAAATACAAACTTATCTTCCTCTAAACCTTGCTCTATGGCTACTTCACTAACAAACTTCCCATCTAGGGACTCATCTCTCTTCAAAGCTTGCTCCATGGTTGCCTTCCTGGCAAACTTCCCATCTTGGAATCATCTTCTTTCAAGGCTTGCTATGGCTACCTTCTTGACAAATTTCCCACCCTGGGACTGACTATTCATAGGTGTCTTACTCAAAGGTACCAGATGACCTAATCGGAAATCCCTACCTTCATGTTGTACTTGAATTTGTCATCGGTTTCAATCAAATTGAACCTTATGGTGTTCAAGCCAAGGTAGTCCTAGAATGATATTGTAGTGTAGAGGTGCCACTACAAACCTCTTGCACTCTAAATACTCCTTCCCAATCTTGAAGGTAACATGATGCGAGGTACGGAATGCAAAACCCTTTCTACCATCCGCCATCATCAATCTACTTCCAATTATTGGCTTGATAAGAATACCCAATTCCTTTGCTACTTGCATAGACATGCAACTCTCCAAACTTCTTGAATCAACCAAAATCCTACAACCCCCATTAGATATCATACCTTGCAAGTGAAGCAAACATACATAGGTTGAGCCTTCAATCCCATTGGAACTAATCAAGCTCCCAATAGGCGGCTCAAAATCTCCTATTGGGATTCCTTGGTTCCTTGATGGTGCTGCTCCACAAACTCCATTTGGGCAACTTGTTGAGGTTGCCTATTCTTGAGTAGACATTCAACGATATGATGTCCCAATTGGTGATAATAAAAAAAACCCCATTTTGTCATATTTTCTCTCTATCTGTAGTGCCAAGTCGTCTTTGTTGAATGGCATCAATCTCCATTGGTGCCGGCTCCTCCACCCGTGTTAGTGTATCTGTAGGTTTTGTGGAGGTCGAGGTCAAGACCAAGTTGTTGCTTAACCAAGAAAACATTTGGCCAACCGCATGGCTTCGTCCAAGTGTTGTGGCACTTGCATGGTTACCTCTAATTTGGTTCTTGATTTCAAACCCCTCACAAATTGATCCAGAGCTTCAACTTCCAATATATCTGGAATTTGCATAATGGTGTTCTAGAATTGTGTGATATAACTTCTTACAGAACGAATATTTAAGAGCTACAACTCCTGTGTAGCTCGTATGGCATTTATAGCTTGGAATCGACTAATTATTGTACTCTTGAATTTTTCCCATGTCAAGATTGGTGCAACAATTTATTGTTTAGCTTGCTCCACTCGGAATCTCCACCATAGCTTTGCTACTCCATCCAATTGGCTAGAAGCCAAGAGAATCTACTTTAACTCATTTTGCAAAGTGGTAGCTTCAAAGTAACATTCCTAGTCAAACACAAAATTCTCCACTACACCTAGTAGATACTTGCCTTTAAATATCTTGGGTTTATGGAATTGGATTCAATCTTCTCCTTCTGGAATTGGTACTCTCTCTACGAGCTCATATTGTCAAAGCTCTTGTTCATCCAACAATCAAGTAAGGTGCTTGATTTGTTGTTGCATAGCAAGGATAACCTTGGGCATTCAAAGTTACCTGTACTCCTACCTCATTTATTTTGGGTCTAACTACTATCAATTCCTTTGCTAATTCTACTATATCATCATCAAGAATTATAATTGAAAGCATGGGTACACTGTCTACACCTTCAATTTGTAACCCACTTTCCCCTAATTGCTCATGTAATTGACCCAAAGACACTTATTGTCTAATTCTACACTTTGGGTTCCTTCATTATTACTATTTCTCTTCTTATTCTATCTTATCTTTAATCGAAACTAAAATTGAAGTCATGGGTTTCCAAAATATCGTCTTTCCTTACTCTAATTTCCTACAATACCTCTCGCAAGATTCCCAAAGTCACCTTCATTGCACTCTGAGGTCCAACTACCTCGGGTTGAATCATATTTATCTTGAGGTAAATTCTTTAGACCTGAAGTCATGTAAACCCAAAGTCTGAAGTCCAAAGTTGTATAGACCCAAAGACACCAAGAAGAAGACACTAAACTACTCTATATATCTACTCCTAAAACTTTAAATTCTTGTAACATTTGCTATAGACCTCCAAACTCTACGATTTTGGTGGCAATGGAAAGCCCTGAACGAGAGACTTCCAACAAAATATAGCACAAATGATTTGAACATGTAGTCATTGAGATATGCTCCCCGCAAGAATCTTAACCTACAACTTCTATTCCTGCTTCGAATTTGCACTCCTTCAGCATCCGATCCAATTTTTTCCACCTCTGACACAAAGTAAGCTTCTTCAAGTTTGATCCAATCCGAGTCCTTCTTCTTCCAATATGAAGTCTACATCCTCAAGCCTGATCAAAACACAGATTTCCCCTCATTTCTTCTCCATTTGGTTTCTATTTGGTTTTAGCAAGGCACTTCTTCTTCAAAACTCATCCAAAATGAAGAATGTGGGTTCCGCACAAACCAACACCTTGGGAGGCTTGTGAATTTGCCTCCAAGATTGATGTGAGAGTGAATGGTCACAACATCAAGGATGCATTGGTTGATGGAGGATCAACAATGAATGTCATGTCAGAAAGGTTGATGAAGAAGTTGGGTATGATACCCTCTAGACATTCAACATTTGTGGTGAGCATGGCAAACAAGCAACAAGTTTGATCAGTAGGAGTGATGGATAAGGTGCTCATTTCAGTTATGGGAGTTCAAAATCTCATGACTTTCCAAGTCTTGAAGGATTCAAGCTATGACTTGCTTCTTGCGAGGCCATAGTTGAGAGCAGCATGCACAACTGATCAATCCCACAAAGTGTACTTGAGGATTGGGCCATCAAACCATAGAGCCACAGCTGCAATCACTAACACCATCAACACTTCACATTTAGATACACCATCTTCTGATTATTGGGAATCTGATTCTAAAGAAATAGCTTCAAGTGTGGACACAAGCTTGGAAGAGGAGACTTCTATGAAGGAGGATGAGTCTAAATTTGATTTGGATATGTATCCTTTGTGTGCTATGGATTTTGTACTTAAGCCAAAGGTTTTGAAGGACCCAGATAAATCACCATTGACACTTGAGGAGATAGAGAGGAGGTTATCTACTCTCAAGTATGATCCAAATGTTACCAAGGAGGAGAAGATAAGATTTGAGGAGATTTTCTACAAGTTCATCCATGTGTTTACTTTCAATTACAAGGATCTAAAAGAAGTCACCTTTGAGGAGCCCAAGATAGAGGTGGAGTCACATGCAAGACTAGTTTACCAAAAGCAATGTTGCATTAGCCCACCAATAGCTTTGGTTGTGAAAGAGGAGATTTATAAGCTCAAGGAGGTTGGATTTGTCTATGAGGTGGAGAATTCAGAATGGGTGTCTCCAATTGTGATTGTGAAGAAAAAGAATGGCATGTTTTGGGTATGTATGGATGACAAGAAGCTCAATGTTGTTACCAAGAAGGACTACTACTCGTGGCCATTCATTGATGAGATCTTGGAGAAGGTTGCAGGTCATGAGAGGTACAATTTTGGAGGTGGTTATAGTGGATAGAACCAAATCAAGATTGCACCAGAGCATCAACAAATCACCACATCCACCACACTTTGGAGAACTTATGCTTTCAAGGTCATGCCTTTTGGGCTTTGCAATGCTCCAGTCATATTCCAATGGTTCATGAAAAAGTTATTTGAACCTTTCATTGGGAAATTTGTGAGAGACTTCATTGATGACTCTATGGGAGCAAGGAAGAACACATTGAGCACCTAATCAAGATCCTGCAATGCTTGGATGAAGCAAATGCATCACTCAACTCATAGAAGTGCATTTTTGGATGTGAAGGAGGTCTACTTTTAGGGCATATCATCTTTAAGGATGGAATAGTAGTTGATCCTCAGAAGGTGAGGAAAATCTCAAACCTTCCATTCCCTTCCAACTTGACAAAGTTACACCAATTCTTGGGGATGGTTGGGTACTATAGAAGGAAAATCTTCTTATTTTCCAACAAGGCTTATGCATTGACTATCTATATGAATGTGGTGCCCACATTTTTGTTTTTTTTCAAAATAGAGAAGAAGAAGTGTATAGAGAAGTCAGATTGCACATGTATGGCCGAAGAAGGCAAAGAAAAGAGTCTTTGGGATGAAACCTAAAGTAAAGTGACTTTGGGTCATAAGGCAAAGTACGCAGAAATGCCCTATCAGCATACAAACCAAAGTAAGGAGTCTTCGTATCAGGTGGAGCTCAACCCAAGGCGAAGTCAGTCTAACAACCTTTTGTTGGGGCGAGAAATTCAAGAAGGGACAGTTCAAAAACCGGCGGCCCATATGCGCAAAGTTTGATTGATAGTGACAAGTGCATGTAGGAGGTGTGATTTATTGGTAGAAACTCGAAGTGAAGAAAGATGAAGAAAGCGCAACTCTATAAAAATCAAACTCGCAACAACGCAATGTAGAGTAATTTTCCTTTGCTGTTGAGAAGTCATCCTGCAAGTGATCGTGGGAAGGGAAATAGAGTTGGAAACGTGTGTAAGGGAGAAGTTGCAAGAGTGAAACCAAGAGATAGTGAGAAAGCCGGAGAGATGGGAGGAGGAAAGAAGAACTCCAAATTTGCAGTGAGAAATCATGCGAGTCGGAGGTTAGATGTGATTGCAAGGATTGAAGCCTTGAGCCGACTTTGGATCACCTTCTTGGCATGGAACTGGAACGTGAGTTTTTGAGGTTTCATGACAGAGATCATTGAGATCAAGTGTCTCGATGGAACCAAGGAAGAAGGGAAGAGAGGAAATCCGGCTCGTTGGACAGTGTCGGATTGGAGACTGGTACTCGGAAAGGAAGCAAGCTCAGAGGAGGGGGCCACATTCTTGGGGAAGGGAGAGATAGCCCAAGAAACCTAAGAAAGGAGGGATGCATTCTCGTCAAAGCGGACAAAGGATGGGTACAAAGTGGAGAGTTACAAAGACCCTGTCAAGAGAGGAATTGTGAGTGCTCAAATGGCAATCCTGAAGCCGGAGAGAACTACCTATGTGATGAAACACCAAGCGGTGTTCTTTCACAAATTATTTGCAAGAGAACCAATTAATTGGGCAAGGTGTTTCCATGGGAGAATGCAACAAATGGTGTGGAATTTGCGAGATAAATCGCCTCCACATGACATCATGCCGTTTGCAGCTCATTTCTACCTCAGGTTGAATTTGCTGAACTCGGCGGAGTGAACTTAGATGGTGTCTCATTTCCATCCCAATTTGAGAAAGGAGGTCAATGTAGAGGAGCAGCAGTACATCTTGCAAATCAGAAGCACCGATGAGTACTACAAGAAGACGGGGAAGAATGTGGAGATAGAAGTGAGTACTCCAAAATTGAAGAAGAGAAGTTGGCAGGGCAAAGCCGAAGATACGACGAAACCTCGGAAGACCAGGAGAGGAAACCTGAGGTGAGGCATGGTGGTGATTGAGTTGGAAGATGAAGACTTGGAAGCTGAAGCCAAGTGCAAGTCCAAAGACTTGGAACACGAGGAGGAGCCCGAGCTAATGCTACAGAGCGGAAATATGAGAAGCGACAGCGATGAGGGTGGAGAAATGACATCGGTGCCAGCTGTTGCAGAGGAAGAAGAAGAAGTGCAGGCAGAGATCAAAGCCGAGGACACCACAAAGTTGGAAGATGAAGTACCCGAGGCAAAAGAGAAGAAGATCATAGTTTAGAGGGGAGTTTGCTTGAGACGCAAGGCGAAGTGTGATGCAAGTCCAAGTAACGTGAAAGAAGAGGTGAATGAAAGCTCGGTGAGCGAGGCGTTAGTGCCGATACAAAGACTGCAGAGAAAAAGACGAGTATCGGATGAACAAGAAGTGCAAAGAGAAGTTGCTATGCAAGAAGAGGTAACCTCGAGTGATGGAGTTGAGTACCTGCGGGAGGTGGTGTGTCCTTTGTTGGTGAAGTTAGAGCACAAGAAGAAGGAGATGCAGTCGACTTGTCCAGAGGTGAAGACTGTCTTGCAGGTGTAATCAAGATTAGAAGAAGAGAACTCGGGGTTGAAGAAGAGTATAACCCGAGGTGAGGAGGAAAGGGAAGTACTGCGAGTAGAGGTAGTAGTGAGGACTTAGGTAATTGAAGATCTAAAGAGAGAAGTGAGTTATCGAGAAGATCTTGTTAAGAAGACTGACATAGCAAGGGAAAGACAAGTAGCAGAGTACAAGATTTTGAAGCAACAGTTTGCTGATTCAAGGGTAGAAGTTATCCATGCTATGGCGAGAGTAGCAGCAAAGGATCAAGAGCTCGATAGCGTGATGGAGAGCGTAGAGGAGAAGAAGCAACTCTGGCAAAGAGATTTGGCAGCACGATATAGGGAAGAAGAGAGATTACGAGAGTTACTTCGTAATCAAGAGGAGAAGGTTGTACAGAAGGAGAAGGAGAAGGAGAAGGAGACGGTGAAAGCCGAGTTCGAGGCGGAATTGGCCATGTATAGGGAGGATTGGCTTGCAGATCAAGAGTGAGAAAGAAAAATGAGATTGGAGCCGTTGAAGGAGATAGTCCTTAGGATGAACGCGATGTTGAGTATAGAGGCCAGCATTCAAATTGAAGAAACGAGGCTACACAAGTTGAAATTGTTGGTGCAAGAGATGAGGCAAAGACATGCAAAAGACACTGATTTGAATGCCTTGTTGATCAGTTTAAGAACTCGTGTAGACAGGAAGATCTTAGAAGTAGAGGACAATATTGCGATTAGATTAGATTTAGTGAAAATAGAGATAGATAAACTTTGGAAAGATGTTAGAGCCAAACCCAAAGTAGATAACATAGGAGTGCAGATGTCTTCGGAGTTAGAGATGGAGACATTGGAGAAGAGTGGGTCAAGAGATGAAGAGTTAGATAGATTACCCACTAGTGCAATTTCAGATCAGGAAAGAGAATTGCTAGATTTGGTAGAAGAAGTAGGAGATATGAAACCCGAGGACAGAGTAGTAGGAAGTAAATTTACTTTGGGTTCGGGTTTGAAAGCAGATGACGAAGTAGACATCGGATCAGAGTAGTAATAGTTTTTGAGATATGAAGAGGTAGATATAAAGAGGTGCATTGTTATTTCGGATCTACACGTTAGAAAAGTTGTTGTAGAACGGTATAGTTGTTAGAACTATCAATTGCTTCACTACTTAAGAGTGGCATTTGCAGTATCATGTTGTTCAATGCTCATAATTTTTAAGAATAGATAAAGCAAAGTGTTGTGAAGCAGTGCTTGTTGCTTGAGCTTGATTCCGAGTATCAACATTGTACTTGTGTTTGTGAGTGTGTGAAGAAATTTGAAGTGCAAGTCAGTGTGCTTGTTGGATGTTGGATTTCGTAGCCTTGATCTTCATTCTGTGTGGTTGATCCTGAGTGAAGTGCAATCGAAGCAATGCCTTGACAGATCCGAGAGGAATTGTAGTGTTGGTAGTATTTTGCATTTGTGAGTGCAGTGTGAGGTTGATGTGAAGCAATTTTGATCGAGGAAGTTGTGCCTTCAGTGGAGGGGTGGAACACAATTTTGAGGCGACGTCGTTTTGTAGTGAAGTGCCGTTTTCAAGAGAGCCTAAATCATCACAATCAAGATTGTTTGGAAAGATTTGATGGAGTTGTGATTAAGGAGTGTTAATTTGTGACAAGACTGCGAGTCAGTGCTTGTTACTCTCTTTTGGGTGTAGTTTCTACCTGAGAGATTAAAGAAGAACTCAAGAAGAACTAAATTGCTACTTTGACTTTGTATTTGACCAATTCTGACTCGTGTCTCTGCGGGAACAAACTTTACTTACCCGATAACCGCAAAAGTGATATTTTCCGGGTTGTCACAATGAAGAAGGGTGTAGATTAGATGGTGATTTTAGAAGAAAAGGAGGCTCTCAAAGCTTTTGAGGAGCTCAAGCAATCTCTTGTTGTAGCTCCAATTCTTGCTAAACTTGATTGGAGCAAGCCTTTCATCCCTTACACTGATGCTTCCAATGTTACTATAGGATGCACTCTTAGTCAATTAGACCAAGATGGGCATGATCATCCAATAGCTTATGCTAGTAGACAAATGGTTTCAGCATAAAAGAACTACTCTATCACGGAGAGAGAAGGATTGGCAGTGATCTTTGGTCTCAAGAAGTTTAGACACTACTTGATTGGAGGAAAAGCCACCATTATCATGGATCACAAGGGTTTGAAGTACGTCTTCAAAAAGCCTAATGTAGAAGGGAGGCTAGCAAGGTGGATGGTACTCTTATATGAGAATGACTACAACATTGAGTCTAGGAAAGAAACATGCAAATGCTGATTTGTTATCTAGGGCTTATGATCATGATAGAGATGAGCTAATGGATGATTCCTTCTTGGATGAGGAGTTGATGACAATCTCAATCACTCAAGAGGTTCTAATAGAGTACAAGGAGATAGTGGACTTTGTTACAAGAGGTAACTATCCAAAAGGGATGCATGCTAGGGAGAAGAAGGCCTTTGCAGCAAGATCTAGACCTCACCTTCTAGATGCAGGTTACCATTGGAGAGGGATTTTCAAGGATTGTCTTGAGTATTGCAAAACTTGTCATGTTTGTCAAGCTTTTGCTAGAAAGTCTACCTCCACTCCACCTCTTGGATCAATTCCATTGCTAGGACCTTTTGAGAAGTGGAGAATTGACTTTGTAGGTCTTCTCAATAGAACCCCAAGGAACAATCAGTACATTGTTGTAGTTACTGATAATCTTACCAAGTGGGTTGAGGCTAGACCATTGAAGGACAAGAATGAAGATGAAGATGAAGTTGGGAGATTTCTTTATGAATGTATTATCCCTAGGTTTGAGTGCCCTTTGGAGTGGTTTTTGATAGAGGAGGAGAGTTTACAAGAAGCATTATTTCAACCATGCTATGACATTTTTCTATCACACATAGAGTAACTACATCTTATAAGCCAAATTCCAATGGCTTGGCAGAGAAAACCAATTAGACCTTGTGCATGATAGTGGCTAAAGATGTAGAAATAGAGAGGGCTAAACATCATTGGGACAAGAAGATTCATGCAATTTTGTGGGAGTATAGGACAACCATGAAGACTTCTACCAGATATTCTCTATTTCAATTGGTTATGGTATTGAGTCTACCTTACCTATTCACTTTAATCTTCCTACCTTCCAAAGCATTCATAGGAGATTATAGAAAACACAAGGAGGTGATGCAGAGAAGTCAAGGAAGGATCAAGTCATGGAATTGGAAGAGGCCAAAGCAATTGCTATGGTTTGAGTGGAGCAAACCCAAAGGAAACAAAAGGAGAGCTATGACAAGAAGCAAGGCAAAAAGAAGGTGGATCCTTTCAAAAAAGGAGATTGGATAATGGTGTTTCATTCTATTCGATTCAAGAGAGTGCAAAAGAAGTTTTTGCCTAAGTACTTTGGACCTTTCATAGTGGAGGAGGTGTAGAGCAATTACACCTATGATATCAAGGATTTTGGAGGAAGACACTTTGATAATATTAACCATGATAAGTTGAAGATGTATCATAGAAGGTAGAGAGACCTTCACTTTGAGGACAAAGTGAAAGCTTAATCCAGGGGTAAATGTAACACCCATTTGTACATGTGTGTGGTATTGTGATACTTAGTTTGGTATTACAAGTACTTGAGATATATTATTTATATAGAGATAAAGGATGGTTCTACCTAAGTCATGATCTACCCTAAAGTTAGTCATAGCTAAGATGGTGGGGACCTTACTTTAGAGGAAGTGGAAAAGATGAGCACCACCATTTTGGATTTTAGTGTGTTGAATTGGTATTATTCCTAGGTGTTTGGCTTGGAGGAAAGAGTTGAGAACTCTTGGACCCACAAGCCTTTTTGTTTTGAATTCTTCAATAGTCCTAAGATAGCACATGTGAAGGAATCTTTGACTTAGTGGTTAGGTCAAGATAAGACCACATGCTTAGGAGAATATTCCCATGAGTATGGAGTGAGAGACAAGCCAGCTCACAAAGCCAACCTATCTCTCACTCAAGATGAACCTCAGATGGCTATTATGGTAATGCATCATGGACTAAGAAGGTAACCCCAACTCCATTGTACTCCAAGACTCAAACCATTGCTCATTAATGAACTCAATGAGAGAGAGATAGTTTCAAATGAAAATATATTGAGTACTTCCTCACCCCTAGGTTATATACTTGTGAAATAGTTACACACTAAAGTTACTAATTATTGGAGTAACTCAAGTTACTAGGCTAAAAGTCAAATAAAGTCAAATAAAGTCAAATAAAGTCAAAAAGCTAAAGTAATATCCATACTCATGGGAATATTCTCCTAAGCATGTGGTCTTATCTTAACCCAACCACTAAGTCAAGGATTCCTTTGCATAAGCTATCCTTGGACTATAAAAGAGTCCTAAACAAAAAGGCTTGTGGGCCAAAGAGTTCTCAATTCTTTCCTCAAAGCCAAACATCTAAGAATAATACCAAGTCACCACACTAGAATCCAACATAGTAGTGCTCATCTTTTCCACTTCTTCTAAAGTAAGGTCCACACTATCTTAACTATGACTAACTTTAGCTAATCATGACTAATGTAGAACTATATTTTGCCTCTATATAAATATTTTCTCTCAAGTACTTATAATACCAAACTAAATACTACAATAACACATACATGCACAAATGGGTGCTACAATATAGAAGCTGGTGAGCATCACCTGGAGTCTCTTAAACAGATTGTGTGTGTGTAATACCAAGGGTTAGCCATATGATCTAGATGTGAAATTTGGTTTGGTAACTTCTAGAATGATGTTATACATGATGGTCAAATTAGATCAGATAGAATTATCACCAAAAGAGTACTTCTACTAATAGGGCAGAAACCGAAATAGACTTGAGAACCTTAGAACCAATAGCTAGACATATGATTTAAAGGTGAGAATTGGTTTGGTAACATCTGGAAGGATGTTACACATGATGGACTAAAGAGATCAGAAAGAGGTATCACCAAAAAGGGACTTCTACTAATAGAGTAGGGACCAAAATATGCCTGAAATCTTTGAAGGCAATTTTGGAGGCCTAAACGGATGAATTAGGCCTCGAAAATGTGCAGATTCCCCCTCCAACGGAGGAATGACTAGCCTTCCCTCCCCCTGCTTTGTCTCATTGAGAGCTTTCCAACGGTACCTTACTCACGTGATTCTAAGATTCCTACAAGAAAATTCCCTAAAAGATTCCTTCTGGTCAAAGCTTGTTTGACCAACCAGATAGGACCTAGACCAGACAGGTCACCCATCCAATTAAGTAATCCAAGGGTGGAGCTTGCTGACATGTCACCTATCTGTGTCCCTAATCCTATGGTGGAGCTTCCTTGGAGGAGATCCTCTTTGTCTATATAATAAAGAGAAGGTGCTCCCTTGGGGTATCGAATGTTTGAGTGTGCAATCTGTGTTTTCTCTCTTCTCTTGTCCTTGGAGTATTACAATGGTATCAGAGCAAGTGTTCTAGTCCTAGAGAGTGGATCACCCCTCTTGGAATAGCACGAACTACTGAAACTGAGTAATTTGAGGCAGAGAATATAGAGTAATCGCTAGACTTAGGAAGGGCGTTAGAGAGCGGATGGGATGGATGCGCCGAGGGGACAATTTCCCGCACCTAGCTTTCCATTTTCAAACCCATTCCACATCAAGGTTATGTACATCCAGCGTGAGTAGATGAGAGTATCACTAGTTTATCACTTTGGTGCGGAATTCATGGACAAAGTGATGAACTCACCAAACTCGGTGATTCTACCTGTGGTGATATATGACAGAGAGTGGGATTTGACGATCTACATTCTATTATGATAATATGGATATGAATGTCCCAAATCCCCTCCCTTTCAACACTCAAGTAGAAATCTGTTATGTAGTGAGGCCGAAAGTGATGTTTAGAGATTTTGTGGTTAGGAATTTTGGTGAGGAGTATTATCAACAAGTGATAGCTTCTGAGGTCCCAATGGTAGTTCCGATAGTTTGTGCGCCTTCGAGAGCGATTATATTGACACTGTATTGAAGTAGACGTTAGCAATTGGATGTTGTAGAAACCATGGATCCACAATTGCAAGAGCTGGTGCAAGGAATGCAAGGGATGTTGAATGCATTTCAAGAGATTAAGATGACCATGGAGACATTACAAAGTCAAGTGCAGATCCTCAGGAACGATCAAGCCATGCAAGGAGAAGAGCCGTCTCAAAACCTAGTACCTATGACCAAAGTACTTGGAGAGGCACCTATGCCTACAAACCCTATCAACGATGAAGCCACATTGCTACTCCGGATGAAGAAGACTTGCAACATCGAGCCTTACAAGGGGCAGCGTACGATGGGAGTTGTGGAAAATTGGATCTTGAGAATGAATCGATATTTCCGATTGTTCTCAACAGAGATCACAGAGCATGCTGCAGGCATGTTTGCATGTGGGTACTTGACCAATAAAGTGCTCACATGGTATGATCCTTGGGAACGATCCATGCTGGCCGAGAGAAGGAGGTCACATGGACAGCAATGCAAGAAGGACTGCTGAAGAATTTCCAATCGGTGGATTTTGTGCAGATGGCTCGAACCCGACTATGGGGATTGAGACAAGAGAATAGCATCCAAGAGTATGTGGAGGCCTTTTTGGATCTACAAGTTGCAATTACCGACATGAGTCCAGCAGAGGCTCTCAATAATTTCCAACGAGGGTTGAAAGAGTGGATTCGCCAAGAAGTCATGGTGCAAAACCCTTGCACGGTATTTGAAGCCATTGCTTGTGCGCAAAGAATAGCAGGAGCATTAGGTAGAGGTGAAGGAGTAGTTCCACCTCAACATTATTGGGCAGAAATGCCACACATGGGTGGACCAATACCAATGGAATTGGGCAACCTTCGATTCCGGGATTGAGGAGCACGGCCGCTTCAAGGGGAGCGGGGACGGGTAGAAGAACAAAGAGATGGAGTCCCACAAGGAGAAGGGACTCGAGGAGAACAACACTGTTGTTACAATTGTGGCCGTATTGGGCACATATCTACCAATTGTCGCACTTGTTTCCCTAGAGGCCCTCGGCCTTCGTACAGGCGATCTTTGAACAACATGGAGAGGCACATTGAAGAGGAGGAGGTGGAAACCACTTTGGAAAACAAAGATCACCAGTAAATGTACCTTGCGGTCTTATTGGCTCAATAAGGAAGCAGAGAAGCAAGGGAAGGAAGAAGAATAATGCGTAAAGATCCCGAAAGGCAACCTCACAATTGATTGTCGTGAATGGAATCCTAGAAGGTAATCAAGTGAGAGTATTAATAGATCCGGGAGCAACAGAGAATTTCTTGTCTCGCTCTATTGCAATAAGATTGGGAATGGATCTAGAGAGAGATGGAAGTGAAGAAGTAGAGTTACCAAATGGGCAAACAGAGAGGATTGAATCATTACCTAAACGGGTAACCCTCTTTGTAGGAGAATATCAGGAAGCAATTGAGTGGCGAGTGATACCACCAATGTCTCTGCAAATATACACAGAAAGGCTGATGCATGCCAACCTGGCACCATCTCCTCATCTGTCTCACCATGCCAACGTGCTCCGGTCTGATCCTGCTGGCTGGGACATGGGTTTCTACTCAACCCATCTGCATCACGGTTCACCACTCCAGGTCTGTGAACAACCGTGAAATCATACTCCTGTAAAATCAGAGCCCATCGTGCAAGCTTCCCTGAAAGCTTGTCAGACTCCATCAACCACTTCAGCGGCTGATGATCAGTGATGAGAGTGAAGGGGTTACCAAATAGGTAACATCGGAAATGTGCTACTGCCCAAACTGCTGCCAAGCACTCTCCCTCATATGAACTATACTTCGCCTCCGCTGAATTGTTGGAGCGACTAGCATAGGCCACCACAAACTCCTTCTCCTCATCATCATGTTGGGTGAGCACCGCTCCAAGCCCCAACATACTCCAATCAGTGTGAACCTGAAATGGTCGTCCCCTAATCGGTCTCCTCAAAATAGGAGCAGATGTCAACCTCTCCTTGAGCTCTACAAAAGCTCTCTCCTGCTCATCTCCCCAACACCACTCCTGTGTAAGCTTGGTCAGCTTCGTCAAGGCCTTGGCAATGGCACTAAATCCTCTAACATAGCGGCGATAGAAGTTCGCCAACCCAAGGAATGCTCGCACTCTGCTCACATCCGTAGGCCGAGGAATACGTGCAATAGCCTCCACCTTGGTCTGCTGAACACCAAGTCCTCCGGGGTAGATAGTGTGACCCAAATACTCAACCTGCTCATGGAAGAACCTACACTTCCCAGGATGTAATTTGAGTCCATGAGATCTCAACCTCTCAAACACCTCCAACAACTGTCTCTCATGCTCCTCCACAGTAGTGCTATACACCAAAATGTCATCAATATAGCACCGAGCAAAATCCAGTCCAGCTAGGATCCTATCCATGACCCTCTGGAACTCAGCAGGAGCATTCTTCAACCCAAATGGTAAGAATCTCCACTGATATAACACATCCTTGCCGTGAGGATCAATAGCCCAAAATGTTGTCTTGGACTTATCTTCCTCCCTGATCGGCAACTGATGATATCCCGCTCGAAGATCCAAAGTACTGAAGACCTTTGCATGCCCAATCGCATCAAAAATTTCCTCCGGTGTAGGCATGGCATACCGATCAGCCCTGGTCTGTCGGTTGATAGGACGGTAATCTCCACACATCCGCCTATCTGTATAGTTGCCATGCATATCCTTCTTGGCTGGCATCACTGTCGCTGATGCATACTCTCCATGTGCAATCTCCACCAAACCAGCCTCAAAAAGGTCACTACTCCGGCTCTGAATCAATGTCCTCTCCATATCACTATATCGATAAGGACGTCGGAAAACTGGTGTGTTGCTAGTCAGCTCAATCCGTATACCAGGTCCCTTCAGAGCACCCAAATCCTTCATACTGAAGGCAAAACAACTCGTGTGACTCCTCAAGAACCTCCAAACCCTCTGTCTTTCCTCTCCAGTAAGCTTGGGTCCAAGATCTGGCTCCCAAGTATCCTCTGTAACTGTAGTAGGAGTGGAAGACGTACTGACTGGCTGCTACACTGGGCCCTTGGGAGCAATGGTGTCATGCTCCCAACCACTAGAGGTCCCAACCTCTGTGTGAAAAACTCCCTCCACTCTGGCTGCAAGCTCCATACGTCCTCTGGCTGCATCCCATGTGGACCAAGGGTGTAATCCAAGTAGCCCACGCTCACCTGGATGGACTCCAAGTAGACCACTCTCCCTAGTAGCTACTGGATGTGTCCCAAGAATACCATGTCCACTCGGTCCATCGCCCCCAGCATGTGCCTGAATCGTCTCGATAGGCACAGGGCTCACAAGTGTCCGAGTGGTGATGCCTATCAAGCGCATCCTACGCTGCTCTGCCAAACCAAGGCTCACAATCCAGGTCAAACAGTTCAGGTCCATAGCCTGACCTAACACCTGACGCCTGGATGCCTCTGACACTGCTGGAACAGCGGTAATACCAGTGCAAAAACCCATCGTCCGCTCTCTCTCATCAGCATTGGGCTCCACCAACTGCTGTAACTGTGAGTCCCAAACAAGTCCAGGTCCTCCCTCTCGAAAAGCATGAGAGCCTGGGAAACTCATGAGTGTGGGAAATGCAGCTCTAGGCTGTCCAACTAGGTTCACCACTGCCATAGGTGACCTATCAGCCACTACCACTGTCTGAGACTGACGCCCAACATCCAAGATATCATCAACAAGGATGTGGTCAAGTCGCTGAATCCCATCATAACTACGCTGTAGAACCTCTCTGGGTAAAAGGTTCGTCCACCAAAGACGAAGACGATGAGCCCGTGATCCCACTCTGGCTGCATCTAACAATACAGCAGGTCCCATCCATGAATGGACCTGATGTGTACTTGCCACCACTCTAGTGCGAGAATCACCCATCAATGGAACGTTCTCCAAAAGGTAAGCTGGAGAAACAGATTGATGAACCTGGAGATGTCGTAGTATCCGTAACATCTCCCAAAACACACCAGAACAAGGATCCTGAAGACCCAAACCGCGGCCCGCACGTGTATGTCCCTGACATGGCCATCCAAAAATCACCAAGTGAATAGGCCCATGTCTCTCTAGGTCATGCGCCCCCAATAAGGAAATGTCTCCTGGTAAGGCCTTCTGGTAACCTCTGACTGCTGACATCGGTAATAACTCTGGATACCGATAGGCCAAGTGTGCCACATGATGTAGAGAGACTCGCCTAGTAGTCTCATCTCTCTCTACATACAAGTACCTCTGTACTCGGATACCCGCCTGTAACATCGCAGCTAGTCCGGTGCTAATCCCACCAAACAACTCCAATGGGCATATCCCCTCTACTGGGTACTGCCAAGCAATGAGTGTGGTATCCAGAGGTGTCAAAGCAATCGCCTCTGGAGGCTCATCCTCACACTCATCCCCTGATGGTACGAAGGCTCCACTCCAAGCCTGCTGCACCAACTGATTTGCATGCTGCTGCAATGCCTCCTCTGAACTCCACAATGGAACATCCAAGGTGGATGGAACAATCCCACTCGTACTCCATAGCCAAGTGATCTCTTCTGGTACTGGAGTATCCTCTGCATGGGCATTCCCCTCCAACAAGTCACCAGGCCAAGTGACTGCACCGCTGAAAGCCAAAACTGATGCTGCCATGGTCCCGGACTGTAGTGAGCCAAGACTGCCACTACTAAAACGTACTAGTAGACGACATACCCGTCCCTCACCAAACTGCCAACCAGGTCTATAAGAGGCTGTCTCCTCCCAATAGTCAATACTGAAACCCATAGGGTATAACACTGCTCCCCCAACTAGCACATCATATGACTCAGCTATCGTCGCAATAGCCTGAGCTCTCACCACTGAGCTATCAGTCGGATGACCAGGCTGAACCTGGACAACAAGCTCCCCACGTGTGATGTACTGTGTCGAACCACCACCAAGAGATGTCTGGATCTGAAATGGACACCTCTCCACATCGGTCTTCCGTAACTCCAGACCAACAACTGCAGCCTTCCCCAACATAAGGGGCTGCGCACCAGAGTCTAACAAGACTCTCTGTGGTGTATAGACCTTCCCTGAAGGTCCTACCAAACAAAAGATCCCCCTCTGGTTATCCAATAAGACAACACCAGGTGTAAACCGCGCTCTCTCAAAGGCCGGTCTAGCTGGCAACTCCTCCAGTCTAGCCGCTGCTGCCTGCCATAAACCACAGGTCGCTAAATGGATCCCATGCTCCTCAACCAAGTCAGCTCCACTACCAACCACCTCTGCTCTAGTAGTAGGAACTGCACCATCCCTACTCTCACACAACGTGGTAGCCAACCGGAACACTGGGGCTGGGTCAACTCCCAATGTAAACATGTCACTGGCTGAAAATAAAGGATGCCGCATAATCAGCTGAGCCGCCCCCAACATCATGCTAGACTCAGTCTGTGTAGTAGCAGGTGGCTGACTAGCAGGTACTCCATCACCACCTACCACACCTGCACTAGGACGTCTAGGAACCATGGATGTCGTCTGCAATGCCTCAGATAACGTGAAAGACTGGGGAAGTCTGACCTGTCTCCCAACCTCTCCTCTCTGTGGGTCCAACTCCACTGATGCTCCTCTAGGCTCTGGAGCACGTACTGCACTCCTAGTCACTGCTGCAGATGCATCCACCTGTGCTGCTCCGCACATGAAGTCCAAAGCATCTCTATCACCAGCATATGAGGTGGAAGCCTCAGCACCCGAATCTGATCTCCTCTGAGCAATAGCCATACTAGCCAATCTCTGCTCCAACTGCTCAATCCGAGTAGCCATAGCTGTGTCAGAAGTAAGGGCAGGTACTGCACCCCTACTAGGTGTAGATCCTCTACCACCACCTTTACCACCTCGTCCTCCATGAACTGGAGCTCCTCTACTACCTGCCATAGCAGCCCTACCACTCCGTAACTCCGGGTGTAGGTCAAAACACCGGTCACTAGTGTGACCAAATCTGTGGCAATGCTCACACTGCCTCTATGCTGGCTGTGATGCACTAGAGGTATCAGGTCCGCTGCCCTGAGTACACTCTCTCCTATGGTGAGGTCCACCACAAGTCCAACAAGCAACACCACCACTCACTGGCTGCTGCTGACCCGAAAATGAGGGTAAGGGTCTAACTCCACTAGGCCCTCCACTCGCTCCATAGGATCTGGGCTGTCCACCCTGTCCTCGAAAATCAACTGGGCGTGGTGCACTCTGCTGCACTCTAGAAGAAGTCACAACCGTGGATGAGGTCTCTCTACCAAATCCAGATGTCACCACTCTCTCCTCCACCATGTTGAGCTCAATACGCTCAGCCAAACCAAAGACTACTGCCAAAGTGGGCGAAGTAGCCTGCAACAACGTAGCATCACGAACTCTACGGCGCAACTCCTTGTCCAATATCCCATACCAAAACTGGACTGCTTGGGCCTCAGTAACTCCCTGAGTGAAACTGATCAGCCGCCTCATGCGAGTGTATGCCTCGCGTAGGCTCTCTCCAGCCTTCCGCTGGAACTCCTGCAAGCTCCTCAGCTTGTCAGTCTTGTGAGCCGGCCTGTCTCTCACTCAGGATGAACCTCTGATGGCTATTATGGTAGCGCACCATGGACTAAGAAGGCAAGGAACCCCAACTCCATCATACTCCTCCAAGGCTAACACTCCAAGACTCAAGACATTGCTCACTAGAGAACTCAATGAGAGAGAGATAGTTGCAAATGAAAGGATGATGAGTACCTCCTCACACCTTGTTTATATACTTGTGAAATAGTTACGTACCAAAGTTACTAATTACCGTAGTAACTCAAGTTACTAGACTAAAAGTCAAGTAAAGTCAAAAAGTAGAAAGGAATATCCATTCACATGGGCATATTCCCCTTATCTTGACCCAACCACTAAAGCAAGGATTCCTTCACATGGGCTATCCTTGGACTAAAGAAGAATCCAAAACAAAAAGGCTTGCGGGCCCAAGAGTTCTCAACTCTTTCCCCAAAGCCAAACACCTAGGAATAATACCAAGTCAACACACTAAAATCCAAAATAGTGGTGCTCATCTTTTCTACTTCCTCTAAAGTAAGGTCCCATCTATCTTAGCTATGACTAACTTTAGCTAACCATGACTAATATAGAACCATCCTTTATCTTTATATAAATAATATCTCTTAAGTACTTGTAATACTAAGCTAAATATCACAATACCACACACATGCACAAATGGGTGTTACATTTACCCCCGGACTAAGTTTTCACTTTGTCCTCAAAGTGAAGGTCTCTCTACCTTCTATGGTACATCTTCAACTTATCATGGTTAATCCTATCAAAGTGTCTTCCTCCCAACTCCTTGAGATCATAAGTGTAATTTCCCCACACCTTCTCTACTATGAAAGGTCCAAAGTACTTAGGCAAAAACTTCTTTTGCACTCTCTTGAATCGAATGGAATCAAACAACATTACCCAATCACCTTCTTTGAAAGGCTCCACCTTCTTCTTGCCTTGCCTCTTGTCATAGCTCTCCTTTTGTTTCCTTTGGGCTTGCTCCACTCGAACCATAGCAACTGCTCTTGCCTCTTCCAACTCCATGAGTTGATCCTTCCTTGACTTCTCTGCATCACTTCCTTGTGCTTTCTTCAATCTCCTATGAATGCTTTGGAAGGTAGGAAGATCAAAGTGAATAGGTAAGGTAGACTCAATACCATACACCAATTGGAATGGAGAATATCCAGTGGAAGTCTTCATGGTTGTCCTATACTCCCACAAAACTGCATGAATCCTCTTGTCCCAATGATGTTTAGCCCCCTCCATTTCTGCATCTTTGGCCAACATCATGCACAAGGTCTGATTGGTTCTCTCTGCCAAGCCATTGGAATTTGGCTTATAGGATGTAGTTACTCTATGTGTGATAGAGAAATGTCGTAGCATGGCTGTAGTAATGCTTCCTGTAAACTCTCCTCCTCTATCAGAAACCAACTCCAAAGGGCATCCAAACCTAGTGATAATGCGTTCATAAAGAAATCTACCCACTTCATCTTCATTCTTGTCCCTCAATGGTCTAGCCTCAACCCACTTGGTAAGGTAATCAGTAACTACCACAATGTACCGATTGTTCCTTGGGGTTCTATTGAGAGGTCCTACAAAATCAATTCCCCACTTCTCAAAGGGTCCTAGCAATGGAATTGATCTAAGTGGTGGAGTGGATGTAGACTTTCTAGCAAAAGCTTGACAAACATGACAAGTTTTGCAATAATCAAGACAATCCTTGAAAATCCCTCTCCAATGGTAACCTGCATATAGAATCTTGAAAGCAGTCACCTTTCCTGCAAAGTGTCCTCCACATACTAAACCTTCATGAAACTCCTTTATGAGTAGGATAGACTCTTCCTTACCCACTGCTCTTCGAAGTAGACCATCTGCTCCTTGGTGAAAAAGAATATCCTCCACCATTGTGTAAGGTCTAGATCTTGCTGCAAGGGCCTTCCTCTCCCTAGCATGCATCCCTTTTGGATAGTTACCTCTTGTCACAAAATCCACAATCTCCTTGTACTCCATTGGAACCTCTTGAGTGACTGAGATTGTCATGAGCTCCTCATCCGGGAAGGAATCATCTACTGGCTCATCTCCATCATGATCATAGGCTCTAGATAACAAATCAGCATTTGCATGTTTCTTTCCTGGCCTATCCTCAATTGTGTAGTCATACTCAGACAAGAGTATCATCCACCTTGCTAGTCTCCCTTCAACATTAGGCTTGTTGAAGATGTACTTCAAAGCCTTGTGATCCGTGACAATTGTGGCTTTCCCTCCAATCAAGTAGTGTCTAAACTTCTTGAGACCAAAGATCACTGCCAACCCTTCTCTCTCTGTGACAGAGTAGTTCTTCTCTGCTGAAACCATCTGCCTACTAGCATAAGCTATTGGATGATCATGCCCATCTTGGTCTAATTGACTAAGAGTGCATCCTATAGCTACACTAGAAGCATCAGTGTAGAGGATGAAAGGCTTACTCCAATCAGGTTTAGCAAGAATTGGAGCTACAACAAGGGATTGCTTGAGCTCCTCAAAAGCTTTGAGAGCCTCTTTGTCTTCCAAAATCACCATGTAATCTACACCCTTCTTCATGTAGATGGTCAATGCATAAGCCTTGTTGGAAAATGAGAAGATGAACCTCCTGTAGTACCCAACCATTCCCAAGAATTGGCATAACTTTGTCAAGCTTGACGGGAATGGAAGGTCTGAGATTTTCCTCACCTTCTCAGGATCAACTGCTATTCCATCCTTGGAGATGATGTGCCCCAAAAGTAGACCTTCTTCACATCCAAAAATGCACTTCTCTGGGTTGAGTGATGCATTTGCCTCATCCAAGCGTTGCAAGACTTTGATTAGGTGCTCAAAGTGCTCCTCCTTGCTCCCATAGACACAAAAGTCATCAATGAAATCTCTCACAAATTTCCCAATGAAAGGTTCAAATACCTTGTTCATGAACCGTTGGAATGTGGCTGGAGCATTGCAAAGCCCAAAAGGCATGACCTTGAAAGCGTAAGTTCCCCAAGGTGTGGTGAATGTGGTGAGTTGTTGATGCTCTGGTGCAATCTTGATTTGGTTATATCCACTATAACCATCTCCAAAACTGTACCTCTCATGACCTGCAACCTCCTCCAAGATCTCATCAATGAATGGCAATGGGTAGTAGTCCTTCTTGGTAACAGCATTGAGCTTCTTGTAATCCACACATACCCGAAGCTTGCCATTCTTTTTCTTCACAATGACAATTGGAGACACCCATTCTGAATTCTCCACCTCAAAGATAAATCCAGCCTCCTTGAGCTTATCAATCTCCTCCTTCACAACCAAAGATATTGGTGGGCTAATGCGACGTTGCTTTTGGCGGATTGGTCTTGCATGTGACTCCACCTCTATCTTGTGCTCCTCCAAGGTGACTTCCTTCAAATCCTTGTAACTAAAAGCAAACACATGGATGAACTTGCGGAAAATCTCCTCAAATCTCACCTTCTCCTCCTTGGTAACATTTGGGCCATACTTGAGGGTAGATAACCTTCTCTCTACCTCCTCAAGTGTCAATGGTGATTTATCTGGGTCCTTCAAAACCTCTGGCTTAGGTGCAAAATCCATAGCACATAAAGGATACACATCTGAATCAGATTCAGATTCATCCTCCTCCGTGGAAGTCTCCTCTTCCATGCTTGTGTCCACACCTGAAGCTCCTCCTTCAGAATCTGATTCCCAATAATCAGAAGATGGGGTATCTGAATGTGAAGTGTTGGTGGTGTTAGTCACAGGAACAGTGACTCTATGGTTTGATGGCCCAATCCTTAAGTACCCTTTGTGCCATCGATCAGTTGTGCGTGCTGCTCTCAACCATGGCCTCCCAAGAAGTAAGTCATAGCTTGAATCCTTCAAGACTTGGAAAGTCATGAGATTTTGGACTCCCATAACTGAAACTACCACCTTATCCATCACTCCTACTGGTCAAACTTGTTGCTTGTTTGCCATGCTCACCACAAATGTTGAAGGTCTTGAGGGTATCATACCCAACTTCTTCATCAACCTTTCTGACATGGCATTCACTGCTGATCCTCCATCAACCAATGCATCCTTGATGTTGTGACCATTCACTCTCACATCAATCTTGGAGGCATATTCACAAGCCTCCCATGGTGCTGGCTTGGCATCCACCACCCCCATTGATACTGGAAATTTTGCCTTCTTCTTCTTCTTGCTCCTTGTAGAACTCAAACCACCTCTAAGCTCCTTTCTCAAGGTAGGGTTCAAAGCAATTAATTGGCCCACTGTGATGTTAGCCTTGTGACTACCAACATCCTCCAACACATTGTAGTTCCATTGTTGCTTTGAGATCAAGAAGTCCTCCATCCCCAACTTCTTCCTTGGAGTCTTTGTTGTTGATGGTGCTGAGGTGCGAGTGCTCCTAGTAGACATAGGAGTATCCTTGCTTGAAGTAAATCCTTGAGAAGAGTGAACATCCTCTGCAAAACGAGCTCTCTTCTTCTCTTGTGCCAAAAGCTCCAAATTAGGACCCTTGGAGTTTGAGCACTCTCCCTTCTCATACTTGCTCTCAACCACATCTATGGATGCTATCTCCTTACCTTTGTTGGGATTAGGAGCCACTTGGGTTTCACTACCTCCCTCTTTCCCTCTATTGGCTCCCTCATAACCCCTTCCTCCATGGTAAGTGGAATTTGGGCAATTCCTTTGGATATGGCCTCTTCCTCCACAACCAAAACAATTTCTATCATTGAAATTGTTGGCTGGTTGGCCTCCTCTATATGGATAGTTTCCATAACTCCTAGGCCCTCTCCCTACATTCTGATCCACCTCTCTCTTCTCCCATAGTTGCACCACATTGATCTTGAGATCCGCAAGTTGTTCTGTGATGGTTTGGAGTGGATCTTTTGGTGGAGGTGCAAGAACTGGAGCAACTACTACTTGTGGTGCAACCCTTGTCACCAAAGTATCAGAAGTTCCACCATACTTGTAGCCTTGAGGAGGATGCACAACCTCCTTCACCACCAAATCACTCTCATCCCCTTCCAAACTCTCCTCCATACAAATTGCGATCTTGATAGCTTTAACCTTGGAAGAAGGTTTCTCATATCTCACCTTGGTTCTAATTTGTGTTCTCAATCCTCCCACAAAATTCTTGGTGAGCATGGCCCCTATGCCAATCATTGTAGTCTCCACATCATCCCCACCCTTCCTCAACACTATGCGAAATCTGGACTCCAACTTTTCCACTCTTTCCACATAGACCCTCACTTTCTCTCCATCTCCTTGCTTGAGAAATGTAACCTCACTCATCAATCTCTCATAACTCTCATCAGGAAGAAAGTTCTCAATGAGTGCTGAAGTCAAAGTCTCCCAAGACTCCTCTTCCCCCTCTCTCCTCTCTCTCTTTTGGTATTCTGACTCATACCATGTAAGTGCTGCATCCTCAAAGAAATCTGGTAATAATGAGGCCCACTCATTCTTCCTCCTCTCATTGTTTCCTATGCAAGCTCTCTTGAAGTCTCTCACAAAGGCCTCCACATCTTCTCCATCCTTGCCAAAGAAAACCGGAAGTTTCCCCATCTTAACCCCTCACTATCTTTCTTTTCTCTCAAAAAAAATTTTTTTTTTTTTTTCTCTCACTCTATTACTAATAGAGTATATACATGACTAACACCATCTGAGAATAATCCACTCTAGGGAACACAAAAGGTTCAGGTTGCTCCAAGATTTCTATAGCAACATCAAATCCTAGAGTGCATATTAATCTAACTCTCATGGATAGTTTATCCATAAGTTGAAAGATTATCTCCATCACTAATCTTGAGAACTAGCTGATGAAGGTGGTAGTATTTCTGTAGCTGTACTAAGACTCTCTCCAAGATCCTTCACCAAAGTTTCCAAAAGTGCTTTTACTCCACTACACTCATGTCCTTTTGGAAGTCCTTCAACTCCACAAACCTCACACAACTCCTTGGTCTTAGATCTTCTCCCTCCCAATCTTGGTGAAGAAGGTCCAACATGCAAACCCAAGTCAAGTAAGCCTCTCCTTTCCCTCAATCTCTTGCTCTCAAAGGTCAATGGACATGAACTTGCCTTATGTCCCTTCTCTCCACATAGAAAGCACTTAGACTCACTCTTTCCTCCAAGTGGTGTAGGTTTTTGGATCCTCTCAACACTCTCTTCAAATTCTATTGTAAACTCTCTTTTCCTCAAATCCACCCCTACAATCACCTCAAACCCTTGGGGAACCTTGCATAATCTCAATTTCCACTCTTGATGACCCTCCATGTTCCCCAAGATGAATCTAAACACTCAAACATGCTTTTTGTTGATCTCAAACTTCTCATGCATGAGATCTCCACTCTGCAGAATTGACCCTTCCTCACAATGTCACTCAAATCTCCCAACCAATATGTCACACTCCTCTTAAATTTTCCACACTTGATCACAACTCCAGGGCGTCCCTCCCTGCAAAATTTCAGATCTTTTCATCGAGCCATTTGGCCTAGACACCTTTCTATTCAGCACCCATATTTCAGATTTGGTCTGAAAACCACCCCCCTCACTTCAAAAACTCATAACGCCCTGCACAAAAACGATCTCTCTGTAATTTTTGTGGCAGCAGGTAGGATACAATGCACTGAATTTTCTTGGAAATTTTCAGGACGATTCACTGAAAATTGAAGAAATGGCAGACTCTGTACAATTTTCCAGAGAGCATGCAGTTGCGGGAGCACTTTACCCTATCACCTTTCAAAAATTCTAGCCCAATGCGCATAGAAGCTCTCTCAATAATTTCAAGTGTGCTAATTGAAAGATAACCCAAGCTATCATGTGTAGAAATCTCAAGTCCAGATCTCAAACTTGAGATTTTGCCCAAAATCACCTTAATCCCCAAAATCTGCAATCCACCTCACACAATCTCTCCAATTCCTCTCATGTGTACAAGATGTACAAAATCACCTCAAAGACATCATAATGAACTACAGGGTATACAAATGGATCTTGGTTCTCTAACATAAGTTCAGCCCTCTCCTCTCCTAATGTTCTCTCCAAGTGAGCTCTCATAGCCTCCTTCTGCCTAATGTAGAATTGGACGCGGAACATTATCTTGCCTTCTAGAGAGGTCCCGGCAACGGAACCAAAAATGTGAGCCGGCCTGTCTCTCACTCAGGATGAACCTCTGATGGCTATTATGGTAGCGCACCATGGACTAAGAAGGCAAGGAACCCCAACTCCATCATACTCCTCCAAGGCTAACACTCCAAGACTCAAGACATTGCTCACTAGAGAACTCAATGAGAGAGAGATAATTGCAAATGAAAGGATGATGAGTACCTCCTCACACCTTGTTTATATACTTGTGAAATAGTTACGTACCAAAGTTACTAATTACCGTAGTAACTCAAGTTACTAGACTAAAAGTCAAGTAAAGTCAAAAAGTAGAAAGGAATATCCATTCACATGGGCATATTCCCCTTATCTTGACCCAACCACTAAAGCAAGGATTCCTTCACATGGGCTATCCTTGGACTAAAGAAGAATCCAAAACAAAAAGGCTTGCGGGCCCAAGAGTTCTCAACTCTTTCCCCAAAGCCAAACACCTAGGAATAATACCAAGTCAACACACTAAAATCCAAAATAGTGGTGCTCATCTTTTCTACTTCCTCTAAAGTAAGGTCCCATCTATCTTAGCTATGACTAACTTTAGCTAACCATGACTAATATAGAACCATCCTTTATCTCTATATAAATAATATCTCTTAAGTACTTGTAATACTAAGCTAAATATCACAATACCACACACATGCACAAATGGGTGTTACAGTCCGCGCTCCCTGGTAGTTCTGCCTCAAACATAGGAAGAACTCCACCATGGGGTTAAACCCTGGTACCACACCACCTCCTGCAGCGGTACCTCCACTCGTAGTAGCACTATCTCCAACTAGTGCACCTCCACTAGCTCCACCAACACTACTCGAGCTAGAACTCGTAGGTACAGCCGACCTACTCTTGGCCACCGAACCTGAAGTGATGGAGACATAGTGTGGAGACCAATACTGTCTCCATAACTCAATCTCCTCCAAATGAGCTCTCCTCAACTCATGGTAGTCGTCCATCGGTGGACCCTCCAAGTGCTGAAACAACCCCTTCCATGCCATGAAGGGTGTGAACAAAGTCGGGTTCCGCATCTGCTGCAGATCACACCAACTATCGAACTCCTGGATGAAATCATCCAACTCAATAGTACCCATTGTACCAGAGTAACGCCTAGGCCCTTTGGAGGCCCCATAAATCTCGTCCATGTCCCACAACAATGGTGCGGACACACCAAGTGCACTCTCAACTGAATCAGCTCCTGTGTCAAACTCCAACTCAGAGTCAATCTCCTTCCTCACTGGGACCTGAGATACAGGCTGATACCGAGCACCACTCCGAGTAAACCCAATGCGTACTGCAGGGCTAACTCCTCTGGAATCTCCAAAGAACTCCGTCGTGACCACGTAACTGCAACAGCAAACCCGAACCACCAACTGCAACCGCAAGTCGCAACTGCAAGTGCCCCACCAAGTGCCAACACCAACTAGACACCACCCACTAATGTAACTCTAACCGAGATAACTACACTAGGGGAAGGGCAACCTGTAACCTGCCATCATAACACGCACTCTCACGGTCTGCAGGTCATCACTTCCTGCCTCACCGGAGAGAAACAAAGGTAGTCTGACTGGTCATCACTCCAGCCTCACCACCGAGAGCACACCAGAGCACCAACGCTCAAAAGTCAAGGCACCTCACACAAACGTGGTGCACAAACAGGAAGCAGAGAATGGAGGGGATCCAATCACAAGAAATCTAAACGAAAACCCTCCATCTCATAACACAACACGGGACTGACTCTGCCACCATTTGGCATTTGACATAAGAGTAGTTCGTATCTAAGTCCTAAGCTACCAGGATCACCAAGAATGGGATCAAACTGCCTCTCCTAGCCAAAGCTACATGTGTATAGATAACAGTGGCACAGTCACTATGACAACAAGTGAGGGTGGACCAGTTGGCTAGGGCACCAGTCTAGGAACAAGAGATCTAGGGGTCAAACCCTGTTGCGCACAATCTAGCAAGAAAGGCAGATTTTGCCAACTAATGACCAAGATCTACACTAAACTAGCTAGCCTCACGCCAGCAAGCTGGCTTGCTGGCCCTTCTAGGCCTTCGTAGCCTCTCATAGCCCACAGCCCTATGCCTCTAAACGCCAAAATTCAGCCAAATGAGGCCTTTCTTGTTGCCACTTCGAACCTCCTCCAAAATTGGTGAAACTTCTCCAAATCTGTGAAACTCCTCCAAACTAGCGAAACTTCTCCAAATCTGGCCAAACAGCGAAACTCCTCCAATTCTGGCCCAAAATCTGACGTAAATCTGACGTAAAATCTGACGTAAACCCTAAAGATGGATGTCCGCCAAATCCCCCGCTAACTTTCCACTCGAGCCAAATTGACAAAACGGGTTTTTCCAAATCACAATTTCATGAGAAGAGCTTTCCAACTCCACCTTCAATTTCACTTTCTGAGCCCAACTCGCAGCAAATTGGTCCTGCCTTCACCTCCTGAGCTCAAAATCACAACACTGCTCGAAAATTGCTCCTTCTTTGCTCGAAATTTGGCCAGCGCTTCCGCACACCGTCCGCCTAACTGCCAAATTTGCATCAACTACACGAGCTTCTGCACACTAGGGAAACATAGAACCTGAATCGAGCTACCACGATCCACCGAGCTTGGAGATACCACCAACACTCAACGTTCCTGCACCCGATTTCCCCCTGACTTCACTTCTCTGATGTAATCAGATTGCTTAACACTTTCAACTCAACTCAATTCAGATCAGTACTTGATCTGTCACTCTATAAACTGCCAACAACTAGGCACTGATTACAGTCAAGCCACACCCACTCAAGCATAGAGAATCCAGGTGACGCTCGCCGGCCTCTGTCCACCATAGCCAGGAACTCGAAGGCTCAACATCAGAGAAGTGAGCTCTCTGGAGCTCACTTTGAAACTATACCCCCTGGACTCGAGCTAGCCCTGAAACCCTAACGGTCCCGCTGACGGCACACTCGACGGTGCAAATGGTGCAAAGTGACGGTGGGCCCCACCGTGAAGTCAGTACCCCAAACACGAAATCTAACCGTCGGAAAGTAGTCCCTGAGAAACAGCTAGAATAACTCTAACTACCATCACTGGAACTCCAGTGTCCGAGCATCTAGATGCGGAACTACAAATGGCGTGACATCTATGTTACACCCACCAACTCTTTCCACCATAACCAAGGGCTTAGAGGCTCAACATGAAAGAGGTGAGCTTTATGAAACTCCAGTTTGAATTATACCTTGGGAAGACCAAAAGAGTCCAACCTTAACAACATATCTAACAATAATAAAAAAGTAACTAATGGCTCCAGCAGTGCAAAAAAAAAAAACCCTAATTGAATAGATAGCCATTAATAAGTAGTCCATGAATAACCAATAATAAAATGGTCATTGCCAAGATAATCACTCAAGCATCCTAGCAAACTAGCTTAGGTGTTGCAAATTGTGGTGCCCATATTTTTTTGTTTTTTTCAAAATAAAGGAGAAGAAGTGTATAGAGAAGTTGTATTGCACCTGTATGGCCAAAGAAGGCGAAGAAAAGAGTCTTCGGGATGAAACCCAAAGTAAAGTGACTTTGGGTCATAAGGCGAAGTACTCAGAAATGCCCTGTTAGCATACAACCCAAAGTAAAATGTCTTCGTATCAAGGGGAGCTCAACCCAAAGCAAAGACAGTCTAACAACCTTTCGTCGGGGCAAGAAATTCAAAAAGGGACCGTTCAAAAACTGGCAGCCCATACGCGGGAAGGTTGTTTGACAGTGACAGGTGCATGCAAGAGGTGTGATTTCTCGGTAGAAACTTGAAGTGACGGAAGATGAAGAAGCGCAACTCTATAAAAATCAAACTTGCAACGACAAAATGTCGAGTAGTTTTCCTTCGCCGTTGAGAAGTCGTCTTGTAGGTGACCGGGGGAAGGGAAATAGAGTTGGAATTGTGTTAGTGCGCAAGGGAGAAGTCGCAAGAGTGAAATCAAGAGAGAGTGAGAAAGTAGAAGAGATGGGAGGAGGAAAGAAAAACTCCGAATTCACAGTGAGAAATCATGCGATTTAGAAGTTAGACGTAATAGCGAGGATCGCGGTCTTGAGCCGACTTTGGATCACATTTCTGGCATGGAACTGGAATGTAAGCTTTCCAGGATTCATGACAAAAATCATCAAGAGTAAGTGTCTCGATGGACCCGAGGAAGAAGGGAAGAGAGGAAATCCGGCTCGCTGGACAGGGTTGGATTGGAGACTTGTACTCAAGAAGGAGGCAAGCTCGGAGCAGGGAGCCACGTTCTTGGGGAAGGGAGAGATAGCTCAGGAGACTCAGGAGGTGAAAGACGCTTTCTCTTCGAAGAGAACAAAGAATGAGTATAAGGTTGAGAGTTACAAGGATCCAGTGAAGAGAGGGATTGTGAGTGCTCTCATGGCAATCTTGAAGCCGGAGAGAACACTTATGTGATGAAACACAAAGCGGTGTTCTTCCATAAGTTGTTTGCAGGAGAACCTATTAATTGGGCGAGGTGCTTCCATGGGAGGACGCGACAGATGGTGTAGAATTTGAGGGATAAGTCGCTTCTACACTACATCGTATCGTTTGCAGCACATTTCTACCTTGGGTTGAATTTGCTCAATTTGGCGGAGCAAAACAGAATGGTGTCTCACTTCCATCCCGACTTAAGAAGAGAAGTCAACGTGGAGGAACAATAGTACATTCTCCAAATCCGAAGCACGGATGATTACAACACAAAGACGGGTAAGAGCGTGGAGATAGAAGTAAGTACTCTGACAACAAAGAAGAGAGGTTCACAAGGTGAAGCCAAAGATATCAAGAAACCTTGGAAGACGCGGAGAGGCAACACGAGGCAAGGAATGGTGGTAATTGAGTCGGAGGACGAAGACTCAGAAGGAGATGCCGAGCTCAAGACTGAAGACTTGGAACACAAGGAAGAGCTTGAGCTAACGTTGCAGAGTGGGGATACGAGTAGCAATAGTGATGAAGGGAGAGAAATGACATCGGCTCCATTGGCTGAAGAAGCAGAAGAAGAAGAAGTTCATACACAGTTGGAAGACAAAGTAACTGTGCCCGAAGAAAAGAAGATCGCAGTACAGCGAGGAGTTCGCTCAAGACGTAAGACAAAGTGTGAAGCGGTGCCGAGTAAAGCAAAAGACGAGGTAAGCAAAAGCTCGGGAAGTGAGGCATCAATTCCGATACAAAGACTACAGAGGAGAAGGTGAGTATCGGGTGAAGAAGAGGTAAGGAGGGAGATTTCTATGCCGGAAGAAGTAGGTGCAAGAAATGGAGTGGAGTACTAGCAAGAAATCGTGTGTCCATTGTTGGTGAGGTTGGAGTGCAAGAAGAGGGAGATGCAGTCAACATGTCCGGAGGTGACGATTGTGTTGCAGGTATTAGCGCAATTAGAAGAAGAGAACTTGGAGTTGAAAAAGAGTGTAACCCGAGGAGAGGAGGAAAGGGAAGTGCTGCAAGCAGAGGCAGTGGTGAGAAGTCAGGTAATTGAAGACCTGAAGAGAGAGGTAAATTATCAAGAGGATCTTGTGAAGAAGAGTGACATAGCAAGGGAGAGACAAGTAGTGGAGTATGAGATCTTGAAGCAGCAGTTTGCTGATTCAAGAGTAGAAGTAATCTATGCTATGGCGAGAGTAGCTGCAAAGGATCAGGAGCTCAATAGAGTGATGGAGAGTGTCGAGGAGAAGAAGCAACTCTAGCAATGAGAGTCGGCGGCACGATACAGAGAAGAAGACCGATTACAAGAGTTACTTTGTAATCAAGAGGAGAAGGTTGTCTAGAAAGAGAAGAAGGAGTGGGTGAAAGCCAAGTTCGAGGAGTTGGCGATGTATCGAGAGGACTGGCTTGCAGATCAGGAACGAGGAAGGAAGACAAGATTGGAGCCGATAAAGGAGATTGTCCTCTAGATGAATGCAATGTTGAGTATAGAGGCCAGCGTTCAAATTGAAGAGACAAGATTGCACGAGTTTAAATTGTTGGTGCAGGAGACAAGGCAAAGACAGGCAAAAGACACTGATTTGAACGCCTTGTTGATTAGTTTAAGGACTCGAGTAGATAGGAAGATTTTAGAAGTAGAGGATAACATTTCAATTAGATTAGACTTAGTGAAAATAGAGATAGAAAAGCTTTGGAAAGATGTTCAAGCAAAACCCGAAGTAAATAACGTAGGAGTACAAATGTCTTTGGAGTTACCAATGGAGACATTAGAGAAGAGTGGGTCGGGAGATAAGGAGTTAGATAGATTACCCACTAGTGGAATTTCAGATCAGGAAAAAGAATTGCTGGATCTGGTAGAAGAAGTAGAAGATGTGAAACCTGAGGACAGAATATTAGGAAGTAAAGTTACTTTGGGTTTGGGTTTGAAAGCCGAGGACGAAGTAGACATCGGATCGGATTAGTAACAGATTTGAGATTTGAAGAGGCAGATATGAAGAGGTGCATTGTCATTTTGGATTTGCAGGTTAGAAGAGTTGTTGTAGAATGGTATAGTTGTTAAGACTGTCGATTGATTCACTATTTAAGAGTGGCCTTCACAATCAAATGTTGTTTAGTGCTCATTATTTCTGAGAATAGATAAAGCAAAGTGCTGTGAAGTAGTGCTCGTTGCTTGAGCTTGATTCTGAGTATCAACATTGTACTTGTGTTTGTGAGTGTTTGGAGAAATTCAAAGTGCAAGTCAGAGTGTTTGTTGGATGTTGGATTCCGTAGCCTTGATCTTCATTCTGTGTGTTTGATCCTGAGTGAAGTGCAATCAAAGCAATGCCTTGACAGATCTGAGAGGAATTGTAGTGTTGGTAGTATTCTGCATTTGTGAGTGCAGTGTGAAGTTGATGTGAAGCAATTTCAATCGAGGAAGTTGTACCTTCAGTGGAGGGGTGGAACACAATTCTGAGGCAAAGTTGTTTTGCAATGAAGTGCCGTTTTTGGGAGAGCTTGAATCATCACAATCAAGATTGTTTGGAAAGAATTGAAGGATTTGTGATTAAGGAGTGTGAATTTGTGACCAGACTGCGAATCAGTGCTTGTTACTCTCTTCTGGGTATGGTTTCTACCTGAGAGATTAAAGATGCAACCAAGAAGAGCTACATGTTACTTCGAAGAGCTACATGTTACTATCAAGGAGAACTCATCTTAAACATTTGCACGTCCAACCAAAGTGTTTTGGTTGGTCAAGTCTATTTTTGGTATTTATGGTCTTCATGCTTTTTCAATCCTTGTATAATTATGAAGAACTAGAGACAAAATACAAAGATCAACCTTAATTATACTCTAGAGGTGAGATTAGCTTGATCAAGCTAACATTAACTCTTGGTGAGTGTATGAAATCCACTACATGAGCTTCTTTATAACACTTGTAGCATTTCTTAAGTTGATATTTTGACACAACCTCCTCTAAGAGGCACTCTTGTCAAAATTCCATATCTATCTCTTGACTATAGCACCATAGCTCCTTAATATGCTCAAAAGAGGAGGGTGGTGTTTATGCTTAGATGATATATATAGCATAGACTCGTCAGAAAATGTCAAAAAGTGATACCTATCTGCTATGCATGGACACAAGACGTAATAAAATGGGAGTGTTACACGGTTTACGGATTTAGGAGCTTTAAGCTTTTTATTGATCTTGGCACTTTTAGTGTCAAAATTATAAAGTCAGAGTTTCACAGATTTGTGTTACTAAAAAAAGTGTGGAACCCCAAACATACAATATAGGGTTGAAGGCACATATTTTGCTAATATAGATTGGCCGGCTACCCCTATTTTACCAAAATAACAACCACAATATAGGGTTGAAGGCACATATTTTGAAAATATAGATTGGCTGGCTACCCCTATTTTACCAAAATAACAACCACAATATAGGGTTGAAGGCACATATTTTGCTAATATAGATTAGCCGGATACCCCTATTTTACCAAAATAACAACCATAGGCTACCTCACCAAAAGAACAAACAAGGACTACCCCCCTTATTTCACCAAAGGAACAAACACAGCAGGAAACTTGTCATGTAGTGGTTATTTTGATAATTAGTAAATTATCAATTTGGGTTCTTCTCCACCAAAAGTGGTTAGTCATTTGGTAAAGATCTATTTCCTACTACCCTACTTCTATTATCAATTTTACTCATACTTTTATATGGTTGTATCAAGGCCTTGCTAATTGATGCTCTTTACTTGTTTTTTCCCTTGGTTAATATGGGTCTTCCTCTTCATATGATAATAATTTATGGTTTATAACTTGAGCTTGTGCTTGAATTCCAATCTATATCTATTGATTTGTTGAATATTTGATATCAAGATCATTTTGTCCATTTGACATACCTCTTGAGCTCTGGAAATCAATAGTGTTTGTGTAAACTATAGGTCTTGATTCTACTCTCTTTTGAAGCTAACTTTATCTCCTCTATTCAAATGAAAAAGTTTTTTATGATTGGATTGTATACCTTCATGTCTTATAGTTGGATCTAACATAATATGATAGTTCCAACTAGTGCATATCCACATCAAATTTTGACCATAATGAAAGTTAATGAGATGTGAAATCTTTCTATAATATTCTTCTTGAACAATCTAGGTTACTTTACACACTTTATTGATAGTAAGTATCAACTTAATTCTTGAAATTTATGTTTTGGATCTGTTTCCAAATTCATTGCTTATAGAATGAAATAAAAATGATACAATCCCATTGACTAGCATAAGTACCACTAAGAGCACCAAGTTGGAAAACCTTAATCATTGAGGTCACAAATTTTCATGCCAAATATATACATCAAACATTCTCTAAATATAATTTTATCTACAAATTTAATTTTAATATAAAAATTCTTGGACATGAAATTGAATAGAAAAGTATTTCTTTCTTATTCATTTTTCTCCATGGCCATTTATTTCTAGTAGAAGATTCAACTCAAATAATGAAAGCTTAAATTTGACATAAATTAAGATTTTTTATATGATATATCCTTTGCTCTACTTATAACTATTAATCTTTATAAAAATTATCTTGATTTCTTCAATATTAAAAAATTATCATTTCATTCATCTTCTAAGGCAAGATCTATTGGTAGTTTCTTTATTGTTATATATTTGACATCATAGGCATGAACCACTTCCAAAAGAGAGCATGTCACCTATTGCAAATCATGCAACAAATGGAAAATTAAATATCACTTTAACTAAGGTTAAGCTCCAACCATTTTCTAAAGATGATGATTCAGTCAACTCCAATGGTGCTATTTCACTATGAAGACATTCAATTCCAAAGTTTGTGTTCTACCTTTCCCAAAAGGCACCAAATGTACTCTGCACTAATATACTAAACACCAAATGTACTTTGCATTGAAAATAAGACTTTGCTTTTAGATTCAATGATGTTCAAAACCATAGTTTATTGTTGATTCATCAAGGCATTGCTTTGTTACCTCATAAAAATCAAGGATCCCATACCCTAATCACATGTACAACTGGTCACTCCTACTCAAGCACTTAGGTTCCTTTTACAAAGTTCCTCACCACAACTCACCTAAGGCATACAATCAATAATCATAATCTAAGCAAAACCAACCAAAGGATTTTTTTCCTTTTTGCTTTAATATCAAAGTATTGAATGATTTATTTACACTTGATTGAAACCTTAATAGTTTCTTCCTACTCTAAGCCAAATGAATCTAATGGTGGAAGTATTCCAAAGATCTTCTTGGCTCATCTTCACTATACATTGATAATCCTAACTTATTGTATAATCTTATCTACTTGCTTGTAGGTTACTTATGCATCTTGCACATGTCAAGGAAGGTATCAATTCTTCTCCAAAGACAACTTACAAGTTTTTATCTTCTTCAAACTGACTACTCCAAAGGTTACATCTACAAAGGTCCTACAACAACAAAGACCATACAACTAAGAAGGTTTCTTTGGCTCCAAATACTACTACAAAGAACTAACTTTTCCATAAGTATTCTAAGGAAGAGTCATCTTTCCTTTGGTTGCATCCTCTTTGATTTCAATTGATTCATCCCAAAGATTCTTGAAAGGTTTCTTCTTCTTTGTAGTCATATCTTATTCTTCGGTTTTGGCATTGAAGAGTTCCAAGACTTGTTGGTGATTAAGGGGTTTCAGATTTGCCTTTGATGGGTTTTGTAAATATCCATTAAAAATTTTACAGATTTGTAATTTTTTATGGGATGTACATCAGAGTACAAGGGGTTTTATTGGCAAAATTCCATAAATCTAAAAAATTTATGGGTAATCTAAAACATGACCTATGGATTTTTATGGATTATGATATTTACCCATAAAACCATTTTCTATAAATTTAAAAACTTAAATTTTGCCAAAATTTTGTTAACCATCAAATTTTATGAGATGATTTTATAGCTTATCAATTCTTCTCTATGTGTACTCATAAAATATTTTATGGATGTAACTAAATGTCCCATAAGTATCTGTTGACTTTAAATCTAAAAATATATTGTCCTCATTAAGGCAATTCATTCTTTTGCTTTGGCCTCCTTCTCCTTCTCCTTCTCCTTCTTGAGTTATTGTGCAACCTTCATATATTCTTCCATCACCTATGAAAACCCTTGGTAATTTTAAACTTCAAATTATTGTAATTTTTGTTACATATCTTAAAATGTTCTAATTTTTGTGCTAATGGAAATCCCTTGAGAAGGTGTTTCTAACAAGATAATGAACACCCAATTTAGACATGTTAGCACTAAGATGTTAGTCCCAATGTAAAAGACCAAGACCAAGGAGAGAAATAGGAGAATGGAAGCTCACATTGGGACACTTGAATGAGGGAAAACTCTGAATGCCTAGCATGAGCTTTGGCTCTCATATTTATAGGGAGCATACAAGGTCCTTGAGAAGCTTCTTGAGAAGCTTCCTTCAGCCGCTTTCTTGGAGTCCAAGCCAAGTTAACTGGGAAACTTCTCAAGAAGATTCCTTCTAGAAGTCGCTTACTTGGGATGCAAGCTAAGCTATTTAGAAGCTTCCTTCTAAAAGTTACCTACTTGGGGTGCAAGCTAAGCTAGCCAAGAAGCTTCCCAGATACTTCTGGAATATTCTAGGCTAATTTGTCTTATTTGCTACTTCATTAGCCTTATTAACTTTGTTGCTAAACTCCCATTGTTACATATTCCTCCATTGCTAGTTGGTGATGTCCTCGTTGCCAGTGAAGCTTCAAACTCTTGGATGGCCAATTGTGCATTCTGGAGATGAGAAAGAGGTTCCCATGAGGCATCATGAAGGGGATACCATTTCCAAAGAGCCTTGTACTCCATATAGTGTCGACGGTTTTGTTGAATATGGTGACGTGCAAAGATACAATCAACTTCGTACTCCTCATGATCATTGATAGGGATAGGAGGAGGAGAGGTTGGACTCAAGAGGAAAAAGAAGAGAGGTTAAGAACAAAGGGTTTCAACTTGGAAACATTCAAGACAAGATGGATGCACATATGACAAGGCAAGGCAAGTCAATAAGCAACAAGAGAGACAATTTGGGTGATATCAAAGGTCATATCCAATTAGGGGCAAGTTTACAAACTTGGGTATCAAGTGGGAGAGGGAGGTTATTGGATGAGAGCATGACCTTATCACCAACTTGAAAGCTGAGATTGTGGCAATGGTGATACGTATATTGTTTCTGTCAATTTTGAGCAACAAGGAGATGAGATTTGGCTTGTTGGAAGGATTGGGAGATCATGGTCAAGAAGGTGAAAGTATGAGAGACATGAGACAGATGAGGAGCAAGAAGGAATTTGGATCAAGTGGGTCTTGGCCCAAATTGAGAAAGAAAGGAGAGAATCCGGTGCTTGCTAGTTTAGAATTGTTGTATGCAAACTCCGCAATTGCAAGACATTCATCCCAATTTGTATGGTGAATGTTGACAAAGGCACGAAACAAATCTTCCAAGGTGCAATTTGCATGTTCAGTTTGTCCATTGGTTTGAGGACGATAAGCTGCGGACAAAACAAGCTTGGTGCCAAGTATTTGGAAGAGTGCTTGCCAAAACTTTCTAGTGAAGCGAGGATCATTATCGGAGATGAGTACACATGGTATCCCATGATGCTTGAATACATTGTCAAAGTAGAGTTGCACCAAGGTTGGAGCATCCACATTATTAACAGTTGGTGCCAAATGGATTTGCTTACTAAGCTTATCCACAAACACCATAATTTTTGTGTGACCTTGCTTTGTCTTGGGCAAGGATGTGATGAGATCTAAGCTCACATGTTCCTAACAAGTAGTTGGAATAGGGAGTGGCTGAAGGAGTCCACTTGGCTTTTGGTTATTGGCCTTGTTGCATTGACAACCCTCACATGATCAAAAAAACTCCCAAACATCTTGTGCCATGTTGGGCCACTACCATTGGTGTTGGAGTGTACCCAAGGTCTTGTCTACACCCATGTGACCAACTATTGGTAAATCATGGGCTTCTTGAAGATGCACAAGTGGGAGATCACCTTTGGCTGGAACATAGATCCGGTCCTCATAGAATAGAAGGCCTTCCTTGAAGGAGAAGGTGTTGTACTCCTTGTTGCATGTTGTCAAACGACCATGTACCATTTGGAAGAAGAGATCTTGTTATAGAGCTAACCAAAACTTGTTATGGATCTTGGAGTCAATTGACACCATTATAATTGACACCATTATAATTGCCACCATGATGAGAGGAAGAGACTTCAAATCAGGTTGTCGTGATAGAGTATCAAGGATGACATGGAACCAACCTGGTTTGTACTCAAGTTTGATGTCAAACAATTGGAGTTGCTCCTCCCATCGATGATGTCAACTCTTCATGTGTTCCAAGTGTAAGGTCTGCAACAATGGTTTGTGATCAGTTTGCATGATTACTTGTTTCCCCAAGAGATAATGCCTCCATACCTTGGTGGCATATACCATTGCAAGTTGTTCCCAATCTCAAGTAGAGTAATTTCTTTTAGCTATATTTAGTCAGCAAGACACAAAGGCAATGGGATGTAGTCCATCTGGGAATTCCTATTGCAACACGGCTCCAATTGCAAAGTTACAAGCATCAAAATCAACCACACAAGGTAGCTGAGGATCATATGGTTGAAGAATGGGTCTTGAAGACACCATATGTTTCAACTTCTACAATGCTTCTTCATGCTTGCTGGTCCGTTGGAAGCTTGAGTTCTTCTCCAAGAGGTCAACCAATGGTGCAGCCACATAAGCATTATAGTGAATGAACCGTTGGAAAAAACTGACCAATCCATTAAATGCATGTACTTTTGTAGCATCCTTTGGAGTAGGCCAATCAGTAATGGCCTTGATTTTCTCCTCTTCCAATAATAATTTTAATTATTACTAAATATTACTCAAAATAAAAAATATATTCTCTATTACCTCTAAATTGTCTTTGAATCACATAGTTTAAGCTTAAGAAAATAGATATAATTCTACACTTCTCATGACATGTATGTTCTTTCATTGGTTATGGTTGAGCCTCCTCTTGCAAAATAAGAGTAAGATTTGTTATTAGAAAGCTTCCATGACAAGGTGGGAGCTTGATTTGTAAGATATACACATCAAGTACTCATTTTTAGACTTTCATTGTTAAAAACTATGATTATCAATCTTAAAGGCAATCAAATCCTAAATAAAATTGTAAAGAAGATATGTCTAATTTTTAACTTTAGTCATTGTCAAAAGCACTAAGTGTTGACCTAACAAAATATTACTTATCCTAAAGAAATTCTGACCACAATAAAATACTATGAATTGATGTAATTGTATCCAAGCATTAGTTAGATGCAAAAATATAAATTGTAGAAAGGTAGGTATGTAGATTGAGTTTAAAATAAATGAATTTAAATTCTTTCTCAAATATAAATTTAGATAATTTGAGAGTTTTGTAGAAATTTTATTAAAAATCTATCTAAATTATATTTCTTATTACATCCAATCAATCTTACTATTGAAGTGAATAAATTTTTTATCTTATATTGTTGGTAATGTGAGTACCTTTTGAGTATATATTTTGTTATCAAGTATCCAAAATGAGATGTCATGACATTTGTAGCGCCAAAGCTAGTTTGCTTGCGCGATGGAGTGTTAGTCTTTGCAATCATGATTCTACCTATAGTTGTTTAGAGACTACTTAATTGCAACTAGATTTTGTGTTAGGATTATTGATCACACTATTAGAACTACCATTAGGTGGACCATCAAATAGGCAATAATTGGTGTCATTAAGGTTGGAGTTCTAGGTTGAGTATAGAGAGATATAAGATCAAAGTGTAACTCTAGAAATCTCACTTCTATGATGCTGAGCCTTTGAGCTTCCTATTATGGTGGATAGAGATATATAAACATTAGATGGAGTCTCTTACCTAGATTGGTGTCACAATATTTATAGTGCCAAAGCTAGTTTGCTTGGACATTGGAGTAGTAGTTTGGGCAATCATTATTATTTTGGTAGTTGCTCATGGACTACTTGTTGGCAACCAGATTTCATATTAGGTTTATTGATCACATGGTGGGAGCCACCATCACTTGCACCATTTGCACCATCAAATGTACCATCAATGGTGTTGCTAAGGCTAAATACCTAGGTCAAGCAAAGGGGTATACTTTCAGACTGCAACTCTAGAGGGCTCATTTCTATGATGTTGAACCTTCAAGTTCATGATTATGGTGGACAATAGCTGACAAACATCACCTAGAGTCTCTTAGCTAAAGTGAGTGTGACTTCACTATAATCAATGCACAATTGCTTGCAACTTGTTGAGTAAAGGATCAAGTAAAAATTTGATTGATTGTGATGTGAGTGGAAGAATGAACTGATTAGATCAGAGAAGTGATCATTGTAGAGAAATTGAGTGCAGGAACTAAAGGGATTGGTGGTATCCCCAAGCTTGGCTGATCATTGGTACATTTGATTGTGGTACTAGTTTTCTCAAAGAGTGATCATGTGTGGAAGCTCTATTCAAGTTGGTGCAAATTTGGTAGTGGGATAGATGGTTTGTAAAAGCATTGGCCAAATTTTGAGAATTGAGTCAATTTGAGGTAGTAGGTATTCAATTTGAACCCAAGGAGGTGAATTAGTGATTTGGAGATCCACATCCTCTCAATTTAGCTCAAGTTGAGAGTTAACATAGGATTTTACAATCAGGCAACTTTAGAGGAAGTGTATCCAATTGGTAGAGGTTGTCCAAATTTGGAGGTCAAGTTGGCAAAGGTTGTCTAAATTTGGAGGTTGCTCAAATTTCCCTACTTAATGCTCGAGTTGGTGAAGCTTGGCAAGAGTTAGAAAGGGTTCAAATTGGCAAGACAAAAAGCCTCATTTTGCTGAATTTCAACATTTAGAAGCCCTTTTCTATGGGCAAGAGAAATTAAAGGCATAGGGTTGTGGGCTATAAAGGCCTAGCAAGCCAACTTGTTGGCATGAGGCTAGCCAATTTAGATATATTTTTGGTCATCATTTGGCAAAATCTGCCCACACTTTTAAATTGTACGCAATAGAGTTTGAACCCAAAATCGTTGGTTCTTAAATTGGTGCCCTAGCTAACTGGTCCACCTTTACTTGTTGTCCTAATGACTGGTCAAGTAATACCTATACACATGTAGCTTTGGCTAGGAGAGGCAGTTTGATCCCATCCTTGGTGATCTTGGTAGCTTAGGAGTAAGTAGACACTCTTATTATATCAAATTACAAATGGTGGTAGAATTAGTCCAATGTTGATTTATGAGATGAAAGGTTTTGCTTAGAATTATTATTATTGGATCCACTCCATTTTTTTCTTCTTGTTTGTGCACCTTGTTTATGTGAGGTTCCTTGACTTTAGAGCATTGGTGCTTTAGTGTACTCTTGATAGTGAGGCTACAGTGATGACTAATCAAACTACCTATGTTCCTCTCTAGTAAGGCAAGAAGTGATGATTTGTAGACCATGAGAGTGGATCTTTTCATGGTAGATTACATATCATCTTTTTTCCTAATGTAATTGTCACAATTAGAGCTAAATTAGAGAGTGATGTTTAGTTGGTGGTGGCACTTGTGGTGGTTATGGTTGTAGTTTGAGTTACCTTATCATGATAGAGTTCTTTGGGGATTTTAGAGGAGAAACCACTATAGTATGCAATGGGTTTACATAGAGTGGCACTTGGTATCAACCTATATATCAAGGTCCTAATGAAAGAAGAGATTGACTTTGATTTGGAGTTGATTAGTTGAGAGTGCACCTTGTGTGTTCACATTGTTGCTTTTGGACATGGATGAGATTTATGGGGTCTTCAAAGGTCCCAAATGCTACTCTAGTATAATGGGTACTATTGAGTTGGATGACTTCATCTAAGAATTTAATAGTTGGTATGATCTGCAATAGATGCAGAACTCAACTTTATTCAAAATTTTCATAGTACGGAAATGGTTGTTTCAACAATTGGAGAGTCTACCAATGGATGAATATCATGAGTTTAGTAGAGCTCACTTGGAGGAGATCAAGCTACAGAGACAATATTGGTCTTCAAACTACATCTCCATCACTTTAGGTTCAATTGCTAGGGCTAGATTGGCAATACCCATGAGTTCTAGCTCTAATAGCATTGGTGAATCTAGTAGAGGTGCACTAATGGGAGTTGGTACTACTACAAGTGGGTTTATTGCTACAAGAGGTGGTGCATTATTGAAGTTTAACCCCATGGTGGAGTTCTTCCAATGCTTGAGGTAGAACTATCAAGGAGTGCATACTAACAAGATGAGGAGCTTTCAAGGAAGGCTAGAGAGAGCCTATGCAAGCATACACTCTCATGATGACTGATCAGTTTCACTCAAGGAGTTATTGAGGCCAAAGCAGTCTAGTTTAGGGATCCTAGATAGGGAATTGTGATATAGAGTATATGATGTTATGTTGTTATAGGCTACCTTACCTACTTTGGCGGTGGTCTTTAGTTTGGCTGAGCACATTGAGCTCAATATGGTGGAGGGGAGAGTGGTGATATTTGGATTTGGTAAGGAGATCCCATCCACAATTGTTACTTCTTCTAGAGTGCAAAAAAGTACACCACATTGTGTTGACTTTCAAGGGAAAAGTAGACAACCTAGATCTTATGGAGCAAGTGGAGTGTAGCTAGACCCTTATCTTCATTTTTGTGTTAGACGTAGCCAATGAGTGGTGGTGTTGCTTGTTGGACTTATAGTAGACCTCACCACAAGAGATAATGCACTCATGGTAATGGACATGATACCTTTAGTGTATCACAACCAACACAAAAACAATATGATCATTGCTATAGATTGGTCATACTAGTCGATGATTTGACCTAAATTCAAAGTTACATAGTGGTAGGATTGCTATGGAGATGGTAGAGGAGCTCTAAGTCATAGAGGATGAGGTGATAGAGGTGAATCCACACATGGTAGGGGCACAATACCTACCCTTGCTCCTAATGCAACTATAGCTACTTGGATTGAGCAATTGAAGTATGGATTGGCTAGCATAGCCTTAGCTCAAAGGAGATTAGATTCCGGTGCTAAGGCTTCCACTTCTTATGTTGGTGATAGAGACATCTTGAACTTTATGTGTAGAGTAATACAAGTAGATGCATCTTCCGCAATGACTAGGAGTGCAATATGTTCTCCAAAGCCTAGAGGAGAATCAATAGAGTGGGAAATAAAGTGAGGAGAGGTTGGTAGATAGGTCATAGTTCCCTAGTCTTTCACACTCTCTTAGGTAGTACAAATGACATCCATGGCTCCTTGGCTTCTTAGTGTAGGTGTGGTAGGTGGTGATGGAGTGCATGATGGATTAGATGCTAGACAACTACCTACCACTACAAAAGTTGAGTCTAGCACAATGTTAGGGGAGACTTAGTTGATTATGTGTTTCCCTTTGTTCTCAACAAATGACATGCTTACATTGGAAGTTGATCCAACTCTAGTATTTTGGTTGATTGCCAGACTTTGTGAGAGTAGGGATGATATTATTCTTGCTTCTAGAGTAGAGGTGGTTGATAGTGGAGGTTGAGGAGCATGGGATCCGCTCAATGACCAATGGTTTATGGTAGGCAATAACAACTAGGTTGGAAGAGTTACCAACTAGACCTACCTTTGAGCAAGCTTGGTTCACACTTGGAGTTGTTCTATTGGATAACCAAAGGTGATTTTTTGTTTGGTGGGACTTTAAAGGAAGGTCTATACACCATAAAGTGTCTTATTAGACTCTATACATAGCTCCTTATGTTGGAGAAGGCTACAATTGTTGGTCTTGAGCTACAAAAGACTGATGTGAAGAGGTCTTTATTTCAGATCTAAACATCTAGGGATGGTTCTACACAATATATCACATATGGAGAGCTCATTGTCCAAATTCAGCCCAATCATCCAACTAAAAGCTTTGTAGTGAGAGCTTAGGCCATTGCAACAATAGCAAAGTCATATGATGTGCTAGTTGGTGGAGTAGTGTTATACCTCATGGGTTCTAGTATTGACTATTGGGAGGAGATAGCCTCTTATAGATTTAGATTTTTAGTTAGGTAAGGGATAGGTATGTCACTTACCAATACACTTTAGTAGTGGTAATCTTGGCTGACTACAATTAAGCACCATAACATCCGTAGCTTTTAGTGGTTCCATTACTTGGCTTGGTGACTTATTGGAGGGGAATGCCCATGCAAAGGATATTCCAATACCAGAGGAAATCTCTTGGATTTGGAGTACAAGTGGGATTGTTGCATCCATCTTGGATGTTCTATTATGGAGTTTTGAGGAGGCATTGCAATAGCAAGTAGATCAGTTGTTACGACAAGCTTAGAGTGGAGCCTTTGTACTACCAAGAGACCAGTGTGAGGATGAGCTTCCAAAGTCTATTACCTTGTCACCTTTGGATACCACACTCATTGCTTAGCAATATATTGTAGAGGGAGTATGTCTATTGGAGTTTTTTGGTAGGATTAACACTAGAGCTTTTGTAGAGCTCAAAGAGAGATTGACATCTGCTCCTATATTAAGGAGACCAATCAGAGGATGACCATTTCAGGTTCACAATGATTGGAGTATGTTGGAGCTTGGAGCAATGCTCATCCAACATGATGATGAGAGGAAGGATTTTATGGTGGGCTATGCTAGTTGCTCCAACAATTTAGTGGAGGCAAAGTATAGTTCATATGAGGGAAAGTGCTTGGCAGTAGTTTGGCACTAGCTATGATACTACACGTATGTATACGAGTATAGGGGTACTTGTATGTGGAGAGAGATGAGACTACTAGGTGATTCTCTTTACATCATATGCTACACTTGGCTTATTGATATCTTGAATTATCATTGATGTCAATAATCAAGGATTACCAAAAGACCTTACTAGCAAATATTTCCTTACTAAGGGCAAAAGATTTAGAGAGACATGGTCCTATTCATTTGGTGATTTGTGCACAGCCATGTTAGGACATATCCATGGTGGCCAAGATCAAGGTCTACAAGATCCCTATTCTGGTGTGTTTGAGGAGATGATATGTATACTACAACATCTCTAGGTTCATTAGTCTATTTCTAGCCTACATTTTGCAAAATGTCCCTTTGATAGGTGATTCTTGTACAAAAGTGGTGGCAAGTACACATCAAGTCTATTCTTGGATAGGACTTATTGTGTTGTTAAATCCAACCAAAGTGGGATCACAAGTTCATCTTCTTTGTCTTTGGTGGACAAACCTCTTACCTATAGAGGTTCTACAATGTGCGTATGATGAGATTTAGTGATTAGACCACCTTATTCTTGATGACATTTTGGATGTTGGGTGCAAGTCTTAGATAGTGGTAGTGGTTGATAGGTCATCTATGGTGATAATAAACCTTGTTAGACATACTAGAGTTGCTTTACCCACACTTATGAGTTTCCCAAGCTTCCATGCTTTTGAAAAGGGAGGTCTTGAACTGGTTTTGGACTCATAGTTACAATAGTTGGTTAAGCCCAATGCCAATGAGAAGGAGTAGGCAATGGGATTTCATACTGATATTATCACTATTACAATAGTGTTAGAGGCATATATGCCAAGGTCCATAGCTTGACCTATGGACCTAAATTGTGTGACCTAGATTGTGAGCCTTAGCTTAACAAAACAACATAAGATACACTTATAAGCATCACCACTTGAACACTTGTGAGCTCTATGCCAACCAACACAAATCAAGCACATGCTAGGGGCAATGGCCCAAGTGGGTAGGGTATTCTTGGGATAAAACCAATGGCTACAAGTAGGAGTGGTCTACTTGGTGTCCATCCAATTGAGTGTGATCTACTTAGGTTACACCCTTGGTCTACTTGGGATATAGCTAAAGGACGTATGGAGCTTGTAGCTAGAGTAGGAGTTTTTTGCACTAAGGTTGGGGAATCTAGTGGTTGGAAGCATGACATCACTACTCTCAATGGCCCAATGTAGCAGCTAGCCAATGCATCTTCCATCTTCTCACATCAATTATAAAGGATACATGGGTGCCAAATATTGGACCCAAGCTTAAAGGATGAGAAAGACAAAGAGTTGGGAGGTTCTTGAGGAGCTACACAAGTTGTTTGGCCTTTAGTGTGAATGATTTGGGTGCTCTAAAAGTATAGGGTATTTGGATTAAGCTTACTAGTGATACACCAATTTTTTGATGCCCTTACAAATATAATGATATAGAGACATTGATTTAGAGCTAGAGGAGAGACCCTTTTGAGGTTGGTTTAGTGAAGATTTCACAAGGAGAGTATGCTTCAACTATAGTGATGCTTGCCAAGAAGGATATGCATGGCAATTGCATAGATAAGCTAATATGTGGAGATTATTGTCCTATCAACTAATAGACCTTTGCATGTCCAATCAAATCAAAGAGCTCCTTTGGTGTAGGTATACACTAGAGGAGCTCTTTGGTATGATTGGACATGCAAAGGTCTTAGTACTTTGGAACTTTGAGCAAGATATCATCAATTGCCAATCAAGGAGGAGGACAAGTCCAACATAAAATTTTGGGCTATTGATCCTCATGGCAAGGATATATTATATTAGTAGAGATTCTTACCATTTGGGTTAAAGAATGCTTTTGCCAAGTTCCAAAGGGTCATAAATAGGATCCTAGTAGGATTGGATTTTGCTTGGTGCTATATTGATGACATTTTAGTCTATAGCACTATTGTGGAGGAGCATGAGAGACATTTGTTGGAGGTGTTTGAGAGGTTGAGATCTTATGGACTAAAACTGCATCTTTGGAGTGTAGATTCTTCTATAAGTAGGTTGAGTATCTGGGTCATACTATCTACCTTGGAGGACTTGGTGTTCAGTAGACCAAGGTGTAGGCTATTGCATGTATTCCTTGGCCTATGGATGTGAGTATAATGTGATTATTCCTTGGGTTGGTGAACTTATATTGCCAATATGTTAGAGGATTTAGTGCCATTGCCAAGGAAAGTTGACCAAGCTTACACATGAGTGGTGTTAGAGAGATGAGCAAGAGAGCTTTTATAGAGCTCAAGGGAAGGTTGAAATCTTCTTCTATTCTTAGGAGACTAATCAAAGGACAACCATTATAGGTTCATATTGATTGGAGTACATTGGGGTTTAGAGCAATGCTCACCCATCAGATGATGAGAGGAAGGAGTTTGTAGTGGCTTATGTTAGGCGCTCCAACAATTCAATAGAGGTGAAGTATAGTTTATATGAAGGAGAGTACTTGGAAATATTATGGGTAGTAGCACATTTTTTATATTACCTATTTGGTACCCTTCTCACTCTCATCATTGATCATCAACCAATAGAGATGAAGTATAGTTTCAATAGAAGTGAAGAATAGTTTATATGAAGGAGAGTGCTTGGAAAATATGTGTAGTAGCACATTTTTGATGTTACCTATTTGGTATCTCTTTCACTTTGATCATTTATCATCAACCATTGAAGTGGCTGATAGAGTCTGACAAACTTTTAGGGAAGCTTGCACAATGAGCTTTGATTTTACAAGCATATGCTTTCAGGGTTATTCATAGACCTAGAGTGGTGAACCATGATGCATATGGGTTGAGTATAGATCCATGTCCTAACATCAAATTGGATCATGTTGGCATGGTGAGATAGATGAGGAGATAGTGTTAGGTTGGCATGCATATACTTTTCTATGTATATTTTAAGGCCTTGGTGGGTGTATTCATGTATGACTTACGGGTGAGTTGTGCTTTTATAATGCATTGTGACAACCTGACAAATATCACTTTTGCGGTAATTGGGTAAGTAAAGTTTGTTCCCATAGAGATATGAGTCAGAATTGGTCAAATACAAAGTCAAACAGTAACATGTAGTTCTTCTTGATTGCATCTTTAGTGTCTTAGGTAGAAATCACACCTAGAAGAGAGTAACAAGCACTGATTTGTAGTCTTGTCACGAAGTAACACTCCTTAATCACAACTCCATCAAATCTTTCCAAACAATCTTGATTGTGAGGATTCAAGCTCTCCCAAAAATGGCACTTCACTGTAAAACGACTTCACCTCAAAATTGTGTTCCACCCCTCCACTGAAGGCACAACTTCCTCGATCAAAATTGCTTCACATCAACTTTGCGCTACACTCACAAATGCAAAATACTATCAACACTACAATTCCTCTTAGATCTGTCAAGGCATTGCTTTGATTGCACTTTGCTCAAGATCAAACACATAAAATGAAGATCAAGGCTACAGAATCCAACATCCAACAAGCACACTGACTTGCACTTCAAATTTCTCCCAACACTCACAAACACAAACACAATGTTGATACTCAGAATCAAGCTCAAGCGACGAGCACCACTTCATAGCACTTTGCTTTATCTATTCTTATAAATAATAAGCATTGAACAACAATTTCCTACAAATGCCACTTTTAAATAGTGAAGCAAACAATAGTTCTAACAAAAACACCGTTTCCTAACAACTCTACAAACCTGTAGATCCAAGATGACAATGCACCTCTTCATATTTCCCTCTTCAAATCTCAAAATTGTTCTTAATCCGATCCGATGTCTACTTCTTCTTCGGCTTTCAAACCCAAAGTAACTTCACTCACTACTTTGTCCTCGGGTTTCATAACTCTTAACTCCTCTACTAATTCTAACATTTCTCCTTCCTGATCTACAATTCCACTAGCAGGTAACCTATCTAACTCCTTATCTCCCGACCCACTCTTCTCTAAAATGTCAAATGTCAAATACGAAGACACCTACCTTCCTACCTCTCTTACTTCGGGTCTAACTACTATCAATTCCTTTACTAATTCTACTATGTACTCATCAAGAACTATAATTGAAAGCATAGGTATACTATCTACACCTTCAATTTGCAACCCACTTTCCCCTAAATACTCATGTAACTGACCCAAAGACATTTACTATCTGATTTTGCACTTTGGGTTTATTCACCATTGCTATTTCTCTTCTAATTCTATCAAATATCTTCTTTCTTTACTCTAACTTCCTCTAACGCCTCTTGCAAGATTCCCAAAGTCACCTTCACTGCACTCTGAGGTCCGACTACCTCAGATCTAGTCATCTTCATCTTGAGGCAAAGTTTCATGACCCGAAGTCGTGTAAACCTGAAGTCTCAAGTCTCAAGTCTCAAGTCCAAAGTCGGGTAGACCCAAAGACACCAACCCAAAGACACTAAACTACTCTGTACATCTACTCCCGCAAACTTCAAATGCTTGTAACTTTTGCTACAGACCTTCAAACTCTACGATTTTGGTGGCAATAGAAAGCCCTAGATGAGACACTTCCAACGAGATATAGCATACATGATTTGACTTGTGGTCAATGAGATATTGCCCCCAAAGGAATCCCGACCTGTAACTTTCATTTCTCCTTTGGGTTTGCACTCCTTCAACATCTGATCCGAGTTTTTTAACCTCCTCTAACACGAAGTAAGCTTCTTTGGGTCTGATCTAGTCTGAGCCTTCTTCCTCTTACATGAAGTCAACTTTCTTGGGTCTGATCAAAACACAGGTTTCCACTTATTTCTTCTCCATTTGGTTTCAATTTGGTTTCAGCAAGGCACTTCTTCTTCAAAACTCGTCCAAATTGAAAAATGTGGGTACCACATGTATGATGTTGACAATGATATATGTTGTATAGCAATGCATAAATGCACAACAACTATCACTACATTTATAGTGCCAAAGCTAATCTGCTCAAATGTTGAGTAGTAGTGTGGGCAATCATTGTTATTTTTGTAGTTGCTCATGGACTACTAGTTGGCAGCCAGATTTCATGTTAGGGCTAATGATCACATGGTGGGACCTACCATCACTCGCACCATTTGCACCATCAAATGTGCCATCAACGGTGTGGTTAGGAGTAGAGACCTAGGTCAAGTAGGGAAGTATAATTTCAAAGTGCAGCTCTAGAGAGCTCACTTCTTTGATGCTGAGCGTTTGAGTTCTTAGCTATGGTGGATAGAAGCCGGTGAGCATTGTTGTACTTTGCTTTTTTCTCTTTGGGAATTACAAATAGCTGTGGAGTTTACGAATTAGAGGTTGTATATAAATCTATCATTGCTGGTAAGAGTGAAGATGTTATCCAACCATTAGATCCTTCTACTCTTGTTTCTAGGATTCCGTCTACAAGGTAAGAAGGTAACGGGCAACCAAACTTGTCATCATAACATGCACTCCTTGTCTACTAGTCATCACTTCTAACATTACCAAGGAGAAAAAAATAGTACTCATAGAAGGAAAGAACCTAAGCACAATGTCAGCATACCAATCCAAGCCAATTGGGCATATAAACAAGCATGCATATAGGGAGAAGATCCAACCACAAGAATTCAACAACTCTCTATGCGTTTGATAATCAACTTCAGAGCATCTTGCTTGTAATACCAAGAGCTAGCCACATGATCTAGATGTGAAATTTGGTTTGGTAACATCTTGAATGATGTTATACATGATGGTCAAAACAGATCAGATAGAAGTATCACCAAAGAGTACTTCTACTAATATGGCAGAAACCAAAATAAACTTGAGAACCTTAAAACCAATAGCTAGACATATGATTTAAAGGTGTGAATTGGTTTGGTAACATCTAGAAGGTTGTTACACATGATGGACTAAACAGATCAGAGAGAAGTATCACCAAAAGGGGACTTCTACTAATAGAGTAGGAACCGAAATATGCTTGAAATCTTTGAAGGTAATTTCGGAGGCCTAAACGGATGAATTAGGCCTAAAAAAATACAGATTCCCCCTCAAAAGAGCAAAGGTTGGCCTTCCTCCCTCCCAACTTTGTCTTGTTGAGAGCTTTCCAATGGTACCTTACTCATGTGATTCTGAGATTCCTATATGAAGATTCCCTAAAAGATTCCCTCCGGTCAAAGCTTGTTTGACCAACCAGATAGGACCTAGACCGACATGTCACCCATCCAAGTAAGTAATCCAAGGGTGGAGCTTGCTGACATGTCATCTATCTGTGTGCCTAATCCTATGGTTGAGCTTCCTTGGAGGAGATCTTCTTTGTCTGTATAATAAAGAGAAGGTGCTCCTTTGGGGCACCAAATGTTTGGGTGTGTAATTTGTGTTTTCTCTCTTCTCTTGTCCTTGGAGTATTACAATGGTATCAGAGCGAGTGTCTTAGTCCAAGAGAGTGGATCCCCCCTCTTGGAAGAGCATGAACTACTGAAACTGAGTAATTTGAGGTGGAGACCATAGAGTAATTGCTAGACTTAGGAAGGACTTTAGAGAGCGGATGGGATGGTTGCACCGAGAGGACAATTTCCCACACCTAGCTTTCCATTCTTGAATCCATTCCATATCAAGGTTATGTGCATCTAACGTGAGCAAATGAGAGTATCGCTAGTTTATCACTTTGGTGCAGAATTCATGGACATGGTGATGAACTCACCAAACCCGTTGATTTTACATGTGGTGATATATGACAAAGAGTGGAATTTGACAATCTACATTCTATTATGATGATATAGATGTGAATGTCCCAAATCCTCTCCCTTTCAACACTCAAGTAGAAATTCGTTATGTAGTGAGACCAAAAGTGATGTTTAGAGATTTTGTGGTTAAGGAATTTTAGCAAAGAGTGATAGCTTCTTAGGTCCCAATGGTAGTTCTGATAGTTCATGCGCCTTCCAAAGTGATCATATTGACTCTGTATTGAAGTAGACATTAGTAATTGAGTGTTGTAGGAACCATGGATCCGCAATTGCAAGAGCTGGTGCAAGGAATGCAAGGGATGTTGAATGAATTTTGAGAGATTAAGATGACCATGGAGACATTACAAAGTCAAGTGCAGATTCCTCAGGAACAATCAAGCCATGCAAGAAAAAGAGCCATCTCAAAACCCAATACCTACAACTAAAGTACTTGGAGAGGCACTTGTGCCTACAAACCCTATCAACAATGAAGCCACATTGCTACTCTGGATGAAGAAGACCTGCAACAGCAAGCCTTACAAGGAGCAGCGTATGATGGAAGTAGTGGAAAATTGGATCTCGAGAATGAATCAATATTTCAGATTGTTCTCAATAGAGATCACTGCGCATGCTACAAGCGTGTTTGCATATGAGTACTTGACCAATGAAGCCCTCACATGGTATGATGCTTGGGAACGATCCATGTTGGCAAAGAGAAGGGAGGTCACGTGGACAATAATGCAAGAAGGATTGCTAAAGAATTTCCAATCGGTGGATTCTGTGTAGATGGCTCAAACCAGACTATGGGAATTGAGACAAAAGAACAAGGTACAAGAGTATGTGGAGGTATTTCTAGATCTACAAGTTGCAATAATTGACATGAGTCTAGCAAAGGCTCTTGACAATTTCAAACTAGGGTTAAAGTAGCGGATTCACCAAGAAGTTATGGTGCAAAATCCTCACACGGTATTTGAAGCCATTACTTGTATGCAGAGAATAGCAAGAACATTAGGTGGAGGTGAAGGAGTAGTTCCACCTCAACATTATTGGGCAGAAATGCCACACATGGGTGGACCAGTATCGATGGAATTAGGTAACCTTTGATTTTGAGATCAAGAAGCACAACCGCTTCAAGGGGAGCGTGGACGGGTAGAAGAAAAAAGAGATGGAGTCACATAAGGAGAAGGAACTCAAGGAGAACAACACCATTGTTACAATTGTGGCTATATTGGGCACATATCTACCAACTATTGCATTCATTTCCCTAGAGGCCCTCGGCTTTCATATAGGTGATCTTTCAACAACATGGAGAGGCACATTAAAGAGGAGGAGTTGGAAATCACTTTGGAAAACAAAGATCACCAATAAATGTACCTCACAGCCATATTAGCTCAATAAGGAAACAAAGAAGCGAGGAAAGGAAGAAGACTAATTTGCAAAGATCCCGAAAGGCAACCTCATAATTGATTGTCGTGGATGGAGTCCTAGAAGGCAATCAAGTGAGAGTATTAATTGATTTGGGAGCAACAAAGAATTTCTTATCTCGCTCCGTTGCAATAAGATTGGGAATGGATCTAGAGAGAGATGGAAGTGAAGAAGTAGATTTGTCTAACGGGCAAACAGAGAGGATTGAATCATTACCTAGATGGGTAACACTCTATGTAGGAGAATATCAAGAAGCAATTGAGTGGCAAGTGATACAATTAGCTCATTATGATGCAATCTTAGGCATGCCATGGATGGAGCATTACAACCTTATGGTAGATTGGAGGAAGAAAGTAGTGCAAACCCACCAATGGTCAATCATTGGGGTTAAAGAAAAATCACACAGGCAAGAACTGCCTTTATATGTCATAGGGACGGCAACTGTCTATAAGACCAATAGATATTTCATGGGTCTAATAAGAGAAGTCCAGAGTGCACAACTTGATGGACAAATTCTTGAGAAATTGAAAGTTGTGGTGGATGAATTTCAAGATGTCAATGATCTACCCTCAAGATTACCACCATAAAGGAGAGAAGATCATAAAATTGAGACACTTCCAAGGAAGACACCTCCTTGTAAGGTCCCATTTTGCCTATCACCTCATGAGTTGGAGGAGTATAAGACTCAAATTGAGGAGATGATGCAGAAGGGGTTCATCCAACCTAGCGTATCAACATATGGGGCTGTCTTGTTTGTGAAGAAGAAGGATGGTACAATGCACATGTGCATTGACTATCGAGGTCTCAATCAGCAAATAGTGAAGAACAAATAGTGAAGAACTCCTTACCTTGCATGGATGACCTGTTTGATCAACTCCATGGAGCAAGATACTTCACCAAATTGAACTTGCGGAGCGGTTACAATCAAATCCGAATTGCAGAGGAGGTTGTGCACAAAGCTGCCTTTCAAACCAGGTATGGCCACTTCAAGTATCTGGTGATGCCTTTTGGCCTCACCAATGCACTTGCCATTTTCATGAGTCTAATGAAAGACATATTTTTTCCATACTTGGATAAGTCTATTATTGTCTTCTTGGACAATATCTTAGTATACAGTAGCATGATGATGGAACACAAACAACATCCACGAGAGGTCCTTCAGATTCTAAGACATAATTGATTGTACGCCAAAATCTCCAAGTGAGAGTTTTGCAAGTTTGAAGTAGACTACTTGGGGCATTGAGTAAGTGTAGAGGGCATTCAAGTATTGATGGATAAAATAGAGGTCATTAAAAATGGAGTGCTCTAGAAGATCAGACTCAACTCAAGAGCTTCTTGGGGTTGATAGAATTCTATTGTAGATTTGTCAAGGACTTCTCGAAGGTTGCACAGCCTTTAATGAGACTACTTAGCAAGGGGAAGAAGTGGACATGGGGAACTGCATAAGAGTTGGCCTTTCAAGAATTGAAAACCACCTTGCTACATGCACCAATTTTGAAGTGATATGACCCAAAACGTCCAATTAAGTTGGCTATAGATGCATCAAGCGTAGCAATAGGAGCAATCCTACAACAAGAGTGGCATGACGGATGGCATGCAATTGCATATTTCTCTCGATAGTTGCTATCGGCAGAGTGCAACTACCACACCATAGAACAAGAAGACCTAGTCATCCTTCTGGCAACCAAGCATTTGAAGCACTATCTGGGCAAGAACGCAATTGTAGTAGAGATAGACCACAAACTCCTAGTCTACCTCAAAATGCAGAAGGATCTATCTCATCACCAGATTTGGTGGGCAGAGTGGTGACAACACTTCAACATGACAATCACCAACGTGGAAGGTAAGAAGCAACTTGTAGATGCATTCACCCGCATGCAAATGGCAAACAACTTGGTGATAGAAGTTAAGATTAACCCTGAATTCTAGCCAGATATTTTGGCTGCTATAAAAATTGATCCACACATTGTAGAAGCACAATCATCCAAAGGCATCACCAACACCCAAGGACTCACCTTTTGTGATGGCAGATTATGGATCCCTAATGTCCTAGAATTATGCACCACCATTCTAGCAAAATGTCATGATTCGGTCATTGTAGGTCATGTCGGAGTGGACAAGATCTTGGATGCAGTCCAATGCCATTACTATTGGCCTAAGATGAGCAACAATGTGATGGACTATGTGCACAATTGCCTACTTTGTCAACAGAACAAAGCTTTTAATCAAGCTCTTGCAAGGCTCCTTCAACCTCTCCCCACTCCTACCCAACATTGTGAACAAGTGAGTATGGATCTCATCTGCAAATTACCCAAGACCACCTCAGGGTTTGACTCCATTGTGGTCTTTGTGGACCGGCTGAGCAAAATGATTCATGTATGCCCTACCACCAAGGATGTGACTGCTCCACAACTAGCTCAATTATACTTAGATGCAGTCTTCTCTTACCATGGCTTGTCTAGAGTACTTATCATTGATAGAAGCACTAAATTCATCAGTTTATTTTGGCAAACACTCTTTGGTTTCTTCAAAACCAAGTTGGCCATGTCCACAGCTTACCACCCACAAACAGATGGCCAAACAAAGCAAGCTAATCACACGATTGAAGACATGTTACGCGGCTTCACCTTAGAAGAGCAGAGAGGTGGGACACCCTACTCCCGTTGGTGGAATTCGTTTACAACAATTCAGTGAATGCATCCACCTAGGTCACTCCATTCTTCCTCATGTACGGTGAGCATCTCTTCACACCTTCTAGCTTGATAAAGATCCATCCAGTGGCTACCAAAGGCATTGGAAAGGTACCATTGGAAAGCTCTCATTGAGAGCTTCCCAATGGTACCTTACTCATGTGATTCTAAGACTCCTACATGAAGATTCCCTAAAAGATTCTCACCGGTCAAAGCTTGTTTGACCAACCAGATAGGACCTAGACCAACATGTCACCTATCCAAGTAAGTAATCCAAGGGTGGAGCTTGCTAACATGTCACCTATCTGTGTGCCTAATCCTATGGTGGAGCTTCCTTGGAGGAGATCTTCTTTGTCTATATAATAAAGAGAATGTGCTCCTTTGAGGCACCAAATGTTTGAGTGATAATCTTTGTTTTCTCTCTTCTCTTGTCCTTGGAGTATTTCATTGCCCTATCCTCAAGTTGATTTCAATATGTATTCCAAGTTTCATCCAATTTGTACTCCAAGTGGAGAAATTATATGCCTTTCTGACAAGGAAAACTCAATGTAACTCAAATGAGAACAAATTATTTTTTTTACTTTGGTTTGCATGATCTAGATTGCATGATTAATAGAAATTCTATAAGATAAGCTTTCCAATGGTATGAAGTAAGTCACAATCTGATCATTAGAGCTCCTTTAAAAAGATCTCAAAGTTAGCCAGATTTTTGTAATTTCCACCTTAATTTTGAGATGTCTAATTGAAGGTTTGCTTCTAGTTCTTGGTAACTTTCACCAGACTTTTGGATAAGAGATACACATAATCTTCAAAAAACCTCTAGCAATCTAAAATCTTCAATCTAAAATTTTCAAACATAGTCACAAAATATGACAATTGACATTCAATCACGATTGAAAATAAAAATGCTCTATTGAGCTTACAATAGTAATTTTAGTAAAACTTGTTGCATTGGCTCTCACTATCCATGCACCTTAATCCAACCAACTTTTTTGTAGTAGTTGGTTGTGCCTTGTTTAAACTCCTACAAAGTTTGATGGCCTAATCCAACCCCAATCCTTAGATATAGATCAATTCCTAAGCTAGGCTAACTTGTGAGCTCTACAGACTCATGTGTACTTGATCCAAGACCTTGAATTCTCTATTTAAAAAATTCATATGAAACCTTTGTATAGAAGTGAAAAAATTAACCATACAAAATATTGGAAATTTTCATAAGCTCATTAAAACTATAACTTGAGGAGTGACCAAAACTCCAAACGTAATCATCATCTCATCTCCAACACCTTACTTTCTAGAGCTCAAGCTTCAATTGATCAGATCTGATTTGAGATTGATCCAAAAATAGAATGTCTTGTATGTAGCACAATAAAAAAAAATTATTCTCTCCAACTTTGCTAATAGATCATGAAAATTTTTCACAAAACTCTTAAAATCATCCAATTTATGTACATAAATATGAATTCCACCCCCTTGATTCAATTGATCATATCTTATTGAAATTTTCTTAAATCACTTGGTTTTTATCTTAAAATTATAGCTTATTAGCTTCTCTCTATAACTCTATTTTTTGCTCCCCAAATGCCCTCTTATACCTCCTTTGATGGTAGAAAGCCTTTAGACTTCTCCTCTTGGGACCTAATCACTTGCCTTTTACCATTTAGTTGTTTCTCTTTTTGCCAAATGGACCCCATGTGACAACCCAGCAAATATCACTTTTGTAGTACTCAAATAAGTAAAGTTTGTTCCCACAAAGATACTATTCAGAATTGGTCAAATACAAAGCAAAGTAACCAAATTAATTCTTCTTGGATTCTTCTTTAATATCTCAGGTAGAAACTACACCCAGAAGAGAGTAACAAGCACTGACTTGTAGTCTCTTCACAACAATTTGTCACATTTAATCACAACTCCATCAAATCTTTCCAAACAATTGTGATTGTGATGATTCAATCTCTCCCAAAAATGGCACCTCATTGCAAAATGACTTAACTTCAAAATTGTGTTCCACCCCTCCACTGAAAGCACAACTTCTTTGATTGAAATTGCTCCACATCAACACTACGCTGCACTCACAACTAAGAATACTACCAACACTACAATTCCTCTCAGATCTATCAAGGCATTGTTTGATTGCACTTCACTCAGGATCAAACACACAAAATGAAGATCAAGGTTGCGGAATCCAACATCCAACACACATTGATTTGCACTTCAAAATTCTCCACACACTCACAAACACACACGCAACATTGATACTCGGAATTAAACTCAAGTGATGAGCACTGTTTCATAGCACTTTGCTTTATCTATTATCAGAAATTATTAGCATTGAACAACATAACACTACAAATGCCTCCTTTAAATAGTAGAGCAATCGATAGTTACTAACATCTATACCATTTCCTAACAACTCTTCCTACCTGTAGATCCAAAATGATAAGGCACCTCTTCATATCTACCGCTTTAAATCTCAAAATTGTTACTACTCCAATCCAATGTCTACTTTGACTTTGGCTTCCAATCTTGAAGTAACCTCACATACTACTCTATCTTTGGGTTTACCAACTACCAATTCTTCTACCAATTCTAACACTTCTTTTTCTTGATCTACAATTAAACTCATAGGTAATCTATTTACTTCCGTATCTTCTAACCCACTCCTCTCTAATGTCAAGTGTCAAATCCAAAGACACTTGCACTCCTACTTCTCTTACTTTGGGTCTAACTACTATCAATTCCTTTGCTAATTCTACTACATCCTTATCAAGAATTGTAATTGAAAGCATAGGTACGCTATCTACGGCTTCAATTTGTAACCCAATTTCCCCTAAGCACTCATGTAACTGACCTAAAGACATTTACTATCTGATCTTGCACTTTAGGTTCATTCACTACTACTATTTCTCTTCTAATCCTATCTTATCTTCAATCAAAACAGAAATTGAAGTCATGGGTATCATAAATATCTTCTTTCCCTATGCTAACTTCCTCTGATGCCTCTGGCAAGACTCCCCAAGTCACCTTCACTGCACTTTGCGGTCCGACTACCTCAGATCTAGTCACCTTCATCCTAAGGCAAAGAAACTTCTAACCCAAAGTAGTACAAACCCGAAGAACATAGACCTGAAGTACTGTGAACCCGAAGACACTAAATTACTTTATACATCTACTCCCAAAATTTCAAATGCTTGTAACTTCTACTAAAAACCTCTAAACTTTACAATTTTGGTGGCAATGAAAAGCCCTAAACAAGATGCTTTCAACGAGACATAGCAAACATGATTTGGACATGTGGTCATTAAGATATGGCCCCCGCACTAATCCCGACCTACAACCTTCATTTCGATGCAAAGTACCTTCTTTTGGCGTCTGACCTCCTTCCTCCTCTCCCTTTGACATGAATTAAGCTTCTTTGGATCTGATCCAATCTGAGTCCTTCTTCCTCTAACACAAATTCAACTTCTTTGGGTCAAATCAAAATACATGTTTCTCATTGTTTCTTCTCCATTTGTGTTCAATTTGGTTTCAGTAATGCACTTCTTCTTTGAAACTTATCCAAAATGAAAAATGTGTGTACCACACCCCACAACTCCAACTTGAAGCCATTGGACAACATCAAGTCGTTCTCAATTTATAATAGCACATAGATTTTCAAGTCACCAACCTACGCATAAGTAAGCATAGGAAGAACAATTGGATTCGGGCTTTCCATCATTGACTCCATGAATGCAGCTCCAAATTGCATGACCATCCAATCTAAGTTCATCATGATTTAGAATCTGAAGCTTGATAAGAAAAGGATTCAAGAATAATACATTAGGAGCACATGACATCTCCTACTTAAGTGCTTCCTCTTGGTGCTCTAGCACCCACGCTCTACTACAACCCTCACACTCTCCACGTTGTCCTCTTGCTCAAGACTCCTAAAACTAAAACACACCAATCTATCAACGCTCCACCAACTATATACATAAGAGCACTCAAAGAGTACAAGACCATTATCCATGTGGCCAGTCATGGAGACTTACATACATTGCTCACATGGCAATACTTCAACCGTGGGATTTGTTCTAAAATCTACTCCAACAATGTGGAGATAAACTATACTAAACTCCTTTTTACTAGTTATGCAAACCACAACATAACAACATTACTTGGAGTCTCTTAGCTAGAGTGGGTGTGACTTGACCATAATTAGTGCTTGATTATTGGTAAATTGTTAAGTGAAGGATCGAGTATCAATCTGATTGAGTGTGATTCGAGTGGAAGAATGAACTGATTATTGTTGCACTTTAGAGTTCATGTATGACTTATGCATGATTTGTGCTTCTTTTGTGTATGATGTAGAAAATTATGTATGTTGTGTAGTGATGTTTATATGCATAATAGTGGGTATGGCTTGACAATGTAATCAATGCTCATTGTTGGTAATACATAGAGTTGAGTGTTGAGTTTCTGATTTGATTTGAGTGTGTGATCAAACTAATCACATTAGAGAAGTGTGCATTAAGGAGAAATCAAGTGCAAGAAACTATGGGTGTTGGTGGTATCTCCAAGCTTGGTGCAATTAATAGTACCTTCAATTGTTATTACATGATTTTGATTTTAGTTGAATGGATTGTGTGCATTATGGAATTTGCTATAGATTAAAAATTGAGCAAATGATGTACAAAAGCACTTCTTGATTGATGGAACCTTTGATTATTTTTATTTGATTTTGATTTAAATTGAGTAGATTGTGTGCATTGTGGAATTGGCTATAGATTGACGATCAAGTTGAGAATTGAGTGGATGGTGTGCTCAAATTCTATGAAATTAAGGTCAAATTGAGGATTGGAATTCCCTATTTCCTAAATTGGAAAGATTGGGTTATTTTAGCAAAGGATTTAGGGGTTCTCCAGATTGGCAAAAGACTTGGAGATCTATCAAGTTGGTGGAGGATTGCATGATTTGGAGGTTTGACTTGGCAAAGGTCAACCAAATTTAGACGTGTGCCAAATTTGGTGGAGGTTACACAAACTCCTAATTGGCAAAAGGCTTGGATTTCTATCAAGTTAGTAGAGGATTGACCTAATTTGGACATTTGAGTTGGTGGAGGTCGGCTAAGTTCAGACATCAAGTTAGCAAAGGTTAACCAGATTGGAGAGGTTCATAGGTCAAGTTAGCAAAAGTTGGCTAGATTTGGAGATGTGTTAGATTTGGAAAAGGTTAGCCAGATTGGAGAGTGTTTGATGTGGCAAAAAGAAAGTTCTTATTTGGCTTTAGAGACTTTGAGGCACAAAGTTATGGACTAAAGAAGCAACCGAGGGCAAACTTGCTAGCATGAGGCTAGCTAGTGTAGATGGCTTCAAGGTATAGAGTTGTGGGTTAGAGAGGCTATTAATGCCTAAAGGTGCCAAGAAGAGCCAACTTGCTTGCATGAGCCTAGCTAGCTTAAATGGCTTCAAGGCATAGAGTTTTGGGCTAGAGAGGCTATGAAGGCCTAAAAGAGCTAACTTGTCGGAATGAGGTTAGCTTAGATGGTTTTGTGGTAGTCTTTTGGAAAAATTAGCCAGTCCTTTAGGATTGTACACAATAGGGTTTAAACCTTGGATTTTTGGTTCCTAGATTGGTACCTCAGCCAATTGGTCCACCTTCATTTGTTGTTTCAAAATTGGTGGACTCATATCTATACCATAAAAGGATTTGGAGAGATATAGTACCATTCATTTGGTGATTTTTGGATGGCCATGTCAAGGATATTCCCATACCAAACAAGTCTAAGGTCTATAGGATCCCCATTTGGGTAAATTTTGGGAGATTTTATATATGTTACAACATCTCTAGGTTCATTAGGTAGTTTCTCCAACATACATTTTGGAGAATGTCCTTTTGACGGGTGATCCTTGCACACAAGAAGTAGCAAGTACACATCAATTTTGGTCTTGGATTGGACTTGCCATGTTTTTTATATAGCTTAAGTTGGATCATGGGCTCATCATCTTCATCTTTGGTAGACATCTCTTACATAGAGAGATTTTACAATGTGCATATGATGAGATTCAACGACTAGCCCACTTTATTGTCAATGATATTCTAGATGTTGGATGCTAGTCTCAGATGGTGAGAATGATTGATGGTAGTGGTGAACCTTGTTGGGAAACCTAGAGTTGCTTTACCTACACTCATGAGTTTCCTAACCTCCCATGCTTATAAGGAGAGAGATCTTGGACTTGTTTGGGACTCACAATTACAATAGTTGGTGGAACCCAATGCTAATGAGAGAGAGCGGGCAATAGGTTTCCATACCGGTGTCATATGATGACTTGCTTGGGAATACACCTTTCATTTAGCTATAGTGGACAAGGTGAAACTTGATACGTGTGTAACTATCATTGGAGCCACCCTAAACCAACTTACTTTGATTTCCAAGTCCAACTTGTAAGGTCCAACATGATTTCTTTCCTAGATCTTTTAAATGTTGTGACACAAAGTGGTATGTAGTGTAATCCTTATGACAAGTCGCTTACATTTAGCATATCACCTTGAACTTGAATAATGTGAACTAAACAAGCTTCATCCTAAACCCTATCACAAGAATCCTAAAAGGTCTGACCAAGAAATTCACGCATCAACTAAACAGTAGTTATCAATGCTTAGCACATTAAAAGAAAACCAGAACCTGGAACTTAAATTTGATCATCCAGAACTTCACCTTTATTGTATAGATATGAGTGATTCTTGAGTCCAAATTATATCCCATCACATGAGCTTCACTACCCTATGCTTAGTTCCTTCACATTTGCCACTGAGCAGATGATGAGCCAAATCACACAGTCGATAAATTTTGTGGAGACAATAGACCTCCCAGTTTTGGGTAGGCATATCTCCTCAACTGGAACATCAAAACTTACATAGAGTGGCAGTTTGGTAATTGACCAGGTTGTCTTTGAATTCTCTTCTTCAAAATAGATTCCCTTCTATGCCACTCAACTTCAATTCCCTTTATCCACACACTCTCCTCACTCAACTATAAGCTAAATCCAATCTCCTCTCGACAATTTGAAAAGAAAATCCAATGCACAGGCCATGCAAAAAAGAGAACACCCACAATTATGACCACCAGCCTTTTGCACAACATTAGTTGCAGCAGCCGGAGCTCCCAAGTCCTCCCTCCTCTTCCTTCCTTTCTGCTCTAGTTTTTCTAATCTGCCCCTAGTTTCTCCTTTCCTTTTTGATTTCTCCTTCCGTTTTTGCCCTCATTTCCTTTTCTTCTCTTTACTTTTGTTTCCTTCCCTTGCCTTTGTTTCCTGATCTTTTCTCTTCCTTCCAATTTCCTTTCATGTCCTTCAATTTCCTTTCCTACTGCTTATTTCCTTTCATGTTGCTTTGATTCCCATTCCTGCCTTTGTTTCCTTATCTTTGCTGATTTCCTTTTTCCTCTCTGCCTTCTATTTCCTTTCCTCCCTACCAATTTCCTTTCCTGCCTTCATTTCCTGATATCCTTTCAGTCCACAGCCCATAAAACTCCAGACCTTTTGCTCCCCTTTTCTTGTTCTTTCTTTCCTTCTTTTGTCTTCATTTCCTTTTGAAGATGAGAAAGCCACCCTTGATCTCTCTCGTGACCAAATCCAATTGTCCCCATATGTGGAGAACCTCCCTCCCAAAAAGCCCCTAAAAACCCTCATGAACTAAGGACCATGATATGTTCTACATGGACCAACCAAAATGGAGGGACTTTTTTCCTATTTATCTCCTTTCACAACTAAATTCCATAGAGTCATAGCCCTTCTAAACACTACTTAAAGAACCAAAATGAAATAGATGAAACTACTAAAATCATATTGGATGAAACTAAAACCTTGAAAAACAAACAAAAGGACTCAATATAAGGTTAGAATGACAAACAAAACTAGAGGGCATTGGATTACTAACATGGACACGTGTGCACCATATGGTACACTTTAGATAAAATATCTATCATAAAGACACACATAGGTAATTCCCGTAGTAGCCAAACCACAACATGACATCCGCCTCCTCTAAACTTGTGCATCTTTTGGAATGTACAAGTTGTGTTAGTGCTAAACAGAAATCTCTTGCTCATCCATGATCTCTTCTTCTATTATCTTTAGTCCCAAGCTTTCATTGTCACTTAGGATATTGGACTCATCCTCAATCTTCTCCATGTCTATTTCCTTCTTATGTCTCTTAAAGATTTTCACATGTTTCCTGGCCATTGGTACTTTCAACCTAGTTCTATCCAATTCTCTCAAGGAGTATGTAGCATTATCATAGGCAATTTCCACAACATACGGTCCAAACTGTTGAGAGAACCTCCTTAGAGCTCCATGTTGGTTTTCAAGGCCATTGTCGTATACCAACACCTAGTCTCCTTCTTTAATTTTCTTAGGTCTCAACCAATGCTACTGGTCAAATCTTTCCTTATTCTTTAAACATGATTTCTTAAGTCTCTCCAATGCAAGCTCTACATCCTCATGTTGTCTCTCCAATTGATGAATGTGCAAGGCTAACAATTCTTCTTTAGTGAGATTATCTTCCCATACTAGTACACTCTATGTGTGCACATGATCCTTGATAGGCATGATTGGCTTTTTTCCTTGCTTTTGTAAGATTATCTTCCCACACTAGTACACTCCATGTGTGCACATGATCCTTGATAGGCATGATTGGCTTTTTTCCTTGCATTAGCTTTGTTGGCATAAACCCAATAAGCAAGCTATGAGTAGTGTGATCACTCATAGTAGAAGCATGCTAGCAGTGGTGTGACCAAGGATGTTTCTATTTGCATTATGGGTCCATAATGCAAATCGCAACATCATTGGTCATTCCCTTGCTCTTCCTCTACAAGCCTTAACAGTATCCTTCACTACTAGAGGATGGCCTTGCTTGCTCTTGGCACTTCCTTTTGAATTGTAAGTCATAGTGAGTGCTACCTTAACCCCACACTTCTCAAGAAACTCCCTAGCCTCATGAGTGTCTAATTATCCACAATTTACTATGATTTTCCCTACATAATTTTATTGACAAATTACATCTTCCAAAAGAAACCTACAAATACCTTTGGTGGATTTTTTCCACAAAGCTCTCCTTTCTACTTGGATAGATAAATCTTCTTGTGCCAATGCTGAGTACGCATTTCATACACCAATAGGCATTGTAACCAAATCCACTACACATTTGTAGTGCATAGCTAGTGGATTAGTTGGATGTTGTTCATCCTAATATCAAATTTCAGAATACATTCAAGTTTCAGAATATATATTTTGGATTCTAATAGATTGACTTGGTATTATTCTTAGGTGTTTGGCTTTGAGGAAAGAGTTAAGAACTCTTGGACCCACAAGCCTTTTTGTTTTAGATTCTTCTATAATCCAAGGATAGCTCATGTGAAGGAATCCTTGACTTAGTAATTAGGTCAAGATAAGACCACATGCTTAGGAGAATATTACCATGAGTATGGATATTCCTTTAGACTTTAGACTTTAGACTTTATTTGACTTTTAGCCTAGTAACTTGAGTTACTACAATAATTAGTAACTTTGATGTGTAACTATTTCACAAGTATATAAACTAAGGGTGAGGAGTTACTCATCATCTTTTCATTTGCAACTATCTCTCTCTCATTGAATCCTCTAGTGAGCAATGATTTGTGTCTTGGAGGAGTAATGTAAAAGACCAAGACCGAGGAGAGAAATAGGAGAATGGAAGCTCACATTGGGACACTTGAATGAGGGAAACTCCGAATGCCTAGTATGAGCTTTGGCTTTGGTATTTACAGGTAGCATACAAGCCCCTTGAGAAGCTTCTCAAGAAGCTTCCTTCTAGAAGCTGCCTACTTGGAGTGCAAGCTAAGCTAGTTGGAAGCTTCTAGAAGCTTCCTTTCAGAAGCTACTTACTTGAGGTGCAAGCTAAGCTAGCTGAGAAGCTTTCCAAGAAGCTTCCTAGATACTTCTAGAATATTCTAGGCTAATTTTTCTTATTTTCTACTTTGTTAGCCCTACTAACTTTGTTGTTAAACTCCGTATTGTTACATATTCCACCACCGCTAATTGGTGACATCCTCATCACCAATGAAGCTTCGAACTCCTAGATGGCCGTCTGTGCATTCTAGAGGTGAGAAAGAGGTTCTCATGTAGCATCATGAAAAGGATACTCTTTCCAAAGGACCTTTTACTCCGTATGTTGTCGATGGCCTTGTTGAATATGGCAACGTGCAAGGATACAATCAACTTCGTACTCCTCATGAACATTGATAAGGACAAGAGGAAGGGGAGGTTAGACTTGAGAGGAAAAGGAAGAGGGGTTAGGAACAAAGGGTTTCAACTTGGAAACATGAAAGATAGGATGGATACGCATATGAAAAGGCAAGGCAAGTTGATAAGCAACAGAAGAGACAATTTGGATGAGATCAAAGTGTCCTATCCAATTAGGGGTAAGTTTATGAACTTGGGTATCAAGGGGGAGAGGGAGATTACTAGAGGATAGCATGACTTTATCACAGACTTCAAAGGTGAGATCACAACAATGGTGGTCCGCATATTGTTTTTGACGACTCTGAGTAACAAGGAGGTGAGATTTGGCTTGTTGGAGAGATTGGGATATAGTGGTCAAGAATGTTGAAGTATGAGGAACTTGAGATGGAGGAGGAGCAAGAAAAGAATCTAGGACAAGCGGATCTTGGCCAAAATTGAGAAAGAAAGGAGAAAATCCGGTGCTTGCCTGTTTGGAATTGTTGTAGGCAAATTCTACAGCTATAAGACATTCATCCCAATTGGTATGGTAGATATTGACAAAAGCACACAACATATCTTCCAATGTACAATTTTCATGTTCAATTTTTCCATCAGTTTGAGGATGAGAGGCCGTGGACAAAGCAAGCTTGGTGTCAAGTATCTGGAAGAGTGCTTGCCAAAATTTCTAAGTAAATCAAGGATCACGGTTAGAGATGAGTACAAGTGGCATCCCACGATGCTTGCAAACATTGTTGAAGTAGATTTTCACTAAGGTTAGAGCATCTATGGTATCACAAGTAGGTGCCAAGTGGATTTGCTTACTAAGCTTATCCACAAACACCATGATTGTTATGTGTCCTGTAACACCCATTTGTGCATGTGTGTGGTATTGTGATATTTAGCTTGGTATTACAAGTACTTAAAGAGATATTATTTATATAGAGATAAAGGATGGTTATATATTAGTCATGGTTAGCTAAAGTTAGTCATAGCTAAGATAAAGTGGACCTTACTTTAGAGGAAATAGAAAAGATGAGCACCACTATTTTGGATTTTAGTGTGTTGACTTGGTATTATTCCTAGGTGTTTGGCTTTGAGAAAAGAGTTGAGAACTCTTGGGCCCGCAAGCCTTTTTGTTTTGGATTCTTCTTTTGTCCAAGGATAGCCCATGTGAAGGAATCCTTGACTTAGTGGTTGGGTCAAGATAAGACCACATGCTTAGGGGAATATGCCCATGTGAATGGATATTCCTTTCTACTTTTTGACTTTACTTGACTTTTAGTCTAGTAACTTGAGTTACTACGGTAATTAGTAACTTTGGTACGTAACTATTTCACAAGTATATAAACAAGGGGTGAGGAGGTACTCATCATCCTTTCATTTGCAACTATCTCTCTCTCATTGAGTTCTCTAGTGAGAAATGTCTTGAGTCTTGGAGTGTTAGCCTTGGAGGAGTATGATGGAATTGGGGTTCCTTGCCTTCTTAGTCCATGGTGGGCTACCATAATAGCCATCAAAGGTTCATCCTGAGTGAGAGACAGGCCGGCTCACATTTTTGGTTCCGTTGTCGGGACCTCTCTAGAAGGCAAGATAATATTCCGCGTTCAATTTTCTACATTAGGCAGAAGGAGGCTATGAGAGCTCACTTGGAGAAGACATTAGGAGAGGAGAGGGCTGAACTTATGTTAGAGAACCAAGATCTATTTGTATACCCTGTAGTTCATTATGATGTCTTTGAGGTGATTTTGTACATCTTGTACACATGAGAGGAATTGGAGAGATTGTGTGAGGTGGATTGCAGATTTTGGACATTAAGGTGATTTTTGGCAAAATCTCAAGTTTGAGATCTGGACTTGAAATTTCTACACATGATAGCTTGGGTTATCTTTCAGTTAGCACACTTGAAATTATTGTGAGAGCTACTATGCGTACTGGGCTAGAATTTTTGAAAGTTGATAGGGTAAAGTGCTCCCGCAACTTCATGCTCTCTAGAAAATTGTACAGAGTCTGCCATTTCTTCAATTTTCAGTGAATTCTCCTGAAAATTTCCAAGAAAATTCAATGCATTGTATCCTACCTGCTGCCACAAAAATTAGAGAAACATCGTTCTTGCGCAGGGAGTTACAAGTTTTTGAAGTGAGGGGGTGGTTTTCAGACCAAATCTGAAATATGTGTGCTGAATAGAAAGGTATCTAGGCCAAATGGCTTGATGAAAAGATCTGAAATTTTGCAAGGAGGGATACCCTAGAGTTATGATCAAGTGTGAAAAGTTTCAGAGGACTGTGACATACTGGTTGGGAAATTTGAGTGACATTGTGAGGAAGGGTCATTTCTACAGAGTGGAGATCTCATGCATGAGGAGTTTGAGATCAACAAAAAGCATGTTTGAGTGTTTAGATTCATCTTGGGAACATGAAGGGTCATCAAGAGTGGAAATTGAGATTATGCAAGGTTCTCCAAGGGTTTGAGGTGATTTTAGGGGTGGATTTGAGGAAAAGAGAGTTTACAATAGAATTTGAAGAGAGTGTTGCGAGGATCCAAAAACCTACACCACTTGGATGAAAGAGTGAGTCCAAGTGCTTTATATGTGGAGAGAAGGGACATAAGGCAAGTTCATGTCCATTGACCTTTGAGAGCAAGAGATTGAGGGAAAGGAGAGGCTTACTTGACTTGGGTTTGCATGTTGGACCTTCTTCACCAAGATTAGGAGGGAGAAGATCTAAGACCAAGGAGTTGTGTGAGGTTTGTGGAATGGAAGGACTTCCAATAGGACATGAGTGTAGTGGGGTAAAAGCAATTTTGGAGACTTTGGTGAAGGATCTTGGAGAGAGTCTTAGTACAGTTACAGAAATACTACCACCTTCATCAGCTAGTTCTCAAGATTAGTGATGGAGATAATCTTTCAACTTATGGATAAACTATCCATGAGAGTTAGATTAATATGCACTCTAGGATTTGATGTTGCTATTGAAATCTTGGAGCAACCTGAACCTTTTGTGTTCCCTAGAAGGGATTATTCTCAGATGGTAGGTCCTATATATACCCTATTAGTAATAGAGTGAGAGAAAAGAAAAGAGAAAAAAATTGAGAGAAAGAAAGATAGTGAGAGGTTAAGATGGGGAAACTTCCGGTTTTCTTTGGCAAGGATGGAGAAGATGTGGAGGCCTTTGTGATAGACTTCAAGAGAGCTTGCATAGGAAACAATGAGAGGAGGAAGAATGAGTGGGCCTCATTATTACCAGATTTCTTTGAGAATGCATCACTTACATAGTATGAGTCAAAATACCAAAAAAGAGAGAGGAGAGATGGGGAAGAGGAGTCTTGGGAGACTTTGACTTCAGCACTCATTGAGAACTTTCTTCCTGATGAGAGTTATGAGAGATTGATGAGTGAGGTTACATTTCTCAAGCAAGGAGAAGGAGAGAAAGTGAGAGTCTCTGTGGAAAGAGTGGAAAAGTTAGAGTCCAGATTTTGCATAGTGTTGAGGAAGGGTGGGGTTGATGTGGAGACTACAATGATTGGCAGAGGGGCCATGCTCACCAAGAATTTTGTGGGAGGTTTGAGACCACAAATTAGAAGCAAGGTGAGATATGAGAAACCTTCTTCCAAGGCTAAAGCTATCAAGATCACAATTCGTATGGAGGAGAGTTTGGAAGGAGATGAGAGTGATTTGGTGGTGAAGGAGGTTGTGCATCCTCCTCAAGGCTACAAGTATGGTGGAACTTCTGATACTTTGGTGGCAAGGGTTGCACCACAAGTAGTGGTTGCTCCACTTCTTGCACCTCCACCAAAAGATCCACTTCAAACCATCACAGAACAACTTGCGGATCTCAAGATCAATGTGGTGCAACTATGGGAGAAGAGAGAGGTGGATCAGAATGTAGGGAGAGGGCCTAGGAGTTATGGAAACTATCCATATAGAGGAGGCCAACCAGCCAACAATTTCAATGATAGAAATTGTTTTGGTTGTGGAGGAAGAGGCCATATCCAACGGAATTGCCCAAATCCCACTTACCATGGAGGAAAGGGTTATGAGGGAGCCAATAGAGGGAAAGAAGGAGGTAGTGAAACCCAAGTGGCTCCTAATCCCAACAAAGGTAAGGGGATAGCATCCATAGATGTGGTTGAGAGCAAGTATGAGAAGGGAGAGTGCTCAAACTCCAAGGGTCTTAATTTGGAGCTTTTGGCACAAAAGAAGAAGAGAGCTCGTTTTGCAGAGGATGTTCACTCTTCTCAAGGATTCACTCCAAGCAAGGATACTCCTATGTCTATTAGGAGCACTCGCACCTCAACACCATCAACAACAAAGACTCCAAGGAAGAAGTTGGAGATGGAGGACTTCTTGATCTCAAAGCAACAATGGAACTACAATGTGTTGGAGGATGTTGGTAGTCACAAGGCTAACATCACAGTGGGCCAATTAATTGCTTTGAACCCTACCTTGAGAAAGGAGCTTAGAGGTGGTTTGAGTTCTACAAGGAGCAAGAGGAAGAAGAAGGCAAAAGTTCCAGTATCAATGGGGGTGGTGGATGCCAAGCCAGCACCATGGGAGGCTTGTGAATATGCCTCCAACATTGATGTGAGAGTGAATGGTCACAACATCAAGGATGCATTGGTTGATGGAGGATCAACAGTAAATGCCATGTCAGAAAGGTTGATGAAGAAGTTGTGTATGATACCCTCAAGACCTTCAACATTTGTGGTGAGCATGGCAAACAAGTAACAAGTTTGACCAGTAGGGGTGATGGATAAAGTGGTAGTTTCAGTTATGGGAGTTCAAAATCTCATGACTTTCCAAGTCTTGAAGGATTCAAGCTATGACTTACTTCTTGGGAGGCCATGGTTGAGAGCAGCATGCACAACTGATCGATGGCACAAAGGGTACTTGAGGATTGGGCCATCAAACCATAGGGTCACAGTTCCTGTGACTAACACCACCAACACTTCACATTCAGATACACCATCTTCTGATTATTGGGAATCAGATTCTGAAGAAGGAGCTTCAGGTGTGGACACAAGCATGGAAGAGGAGACTTCCACGGAGGAGGATGAATCTGAATCTGATTCAGATGTGTATCCTTTGTGTGCTATGGATTTTGCACCTAAGCCAGAGGTTTTGAAGGACCCAAAAAATTACCATTGACACTTGAGGAGGTAGAGAGAAGGTTATCTACCCTCAAGTATGGCCCAAATGTTACCAAGGAGGAGAAGGTGAGATTTGAGGAGATTTTCCACAAGTTCATCCATGTGTTTGCTTTTAGTTACAAGGATTTGAAGGGAGTCACCTTGGAGGAGCACAAGATAGAGGTGGAGTCACATGCAAGACCAATCCGCCAAAAACAATGTCGCATTAGCCCACTAATATCTTTGGTTGTGAAGGAGGAGATTGATAAGCTCAAGGAGGCTGGATTTATCTTTGAGGTAGAGAATTTAGAATGGGTGTCTCCAAAAAGGATCAAGAGCTCAATAGAGTGATGGAGAGTATGGAAGAGAAGAAGCAACTCTCGCAACAAGAGTTGGTGGCACGATACAAAGAAGAAGACCGATTACAAGAATTACTTCGTAATCAGGAGGAGAAGGTAGTTCAGAAGGAGAAGGAGAAGGAGATGGTGAAAGCCAAATTTGAGGAAGAATTGGCAATGTATAGAGAGGACTGGATTGCAGATCGGGAACAAGAAAGGAAGACAAGATTGGAGCCAATAAAGGAAATTGTCCTCTAGATGAATGCCATGTTGAGTACAGAAGCCAATGTTCGAATTGAAGAAGCGAGACTGCACAAGTTGAAGTTATTGGTGCAGGAGACGAGGCGAAGACAGGCAAAAGACACTGAGATGAACGCCTTGTTGATCAAATTGAGAACTTGTGTAGATAGGAAGATATTAGAGGTAGAAGATAACATTTCAATTAGATTAGACTTAGTGAAAATAGAGCTAGAAAAACTTCAGAAAGATGTTGAAGCAAAACCCGAAGTAGATAATATAGGAGTCCAAATGTCTTTGGAATTACCAATGGAGACATTAGAGAAAAGTGGGTCGGGAGATAAGGAGTTAGATAGATTACCCACTAGTGGAATTTCAGATTAGGAAAGAGAATTGTTGGATCTGGTAGAAGAAGTAGATGTGAAACCCGAGGACAGAATATTAGGAAGTAAAGTTACTTCAGGTTTGGGTTTGAAAGCCGAGGACGAAGTAGACATCGGATCAGAGTAGAAACCGATTTGAGATTTGAAGAGGTAGATATGAAGAGGTGCATTGTCATTTCAGATCTACAGGTTAGAACAATTGTTGTAGAACGGTATAGTTGTTAGAACTGTTGATTTGTTCACTATTTAAGAGTGGCATTTGTAGAAAATTGTTGTTCAATGCTCATTATTTCTAAGAATAGATCAAGCAAGGTGTTGTGAAGCAGTGCTCGTTGCTTGAGCTTGATTCCAAGTATCAACTTCGTGACTATGTTTGTGAATGTGTGAAGAATTTCAAAGTGCAAGTCGGAGTGTTTGTTGGATGTTGGATTCCACATCCTTGATCTTCATTCTGTGTGTTTGATCCTAAGTGAAGTGCAATCGGAGCAATGCCTTGACAGATTTGAGAGGAATTGTAGTGTTGGTAGTATTCTGCATTTGTGAGTGCAATGCGAAGTTGATGTGAAGCAATTTTGATCGAGGAAGTTGTGCCTTCAGTGGAGGGGTGGAACACAATTCTGAGGCAAAGTCGTTTTGTAGTGAAGTGCCGTTTTTGAGAGAGCCAGAATCATCACAATCAAGATTGTTTGGAAAGATTTAATGGAGTTGTGATTAAGGAATGTTAATTTGTGACAAGACTCCAAGTCAGTGCTTGTTACTCTCTTCTGGGTGTGGTTTCTACCTGAGAGATTAAAGACGCAACCAAGAAGAACTACATTGTTACTATTTGACTTTGTATTTGGACATTTCTGACTTGTATCTCTGCGGGAACAAACTTTACTTACTTGATTACCGCAAAAGTGATATCTGTTGGGTTGTCACAAGGGCACATCATCTCCAAGGATGGAATAGCAATTGATCTTGAGAAGGTGAGGAAAATCTCAGACCTTCCATTGCCTTCAAGCTTGACAAAGTTACGCCAATTTTTGGGGATGGTTGGGTACTATAGGAGGTTCATCTTCTCATTTTCCAACAAGGCTTATGCATTGACCATCTACATGAAGAAGGGTGTAGATTACATGGTGATTTTGGAAGACAAGGAGGCTCTCAAAGCTTTTGAGGAGCTCAAGCAATCCCTTGTTGTAGCTCCAATTCTTGCTAAACCTGATTGGAGTAAGCCTTTCATCCTCTACACTGATGCTTCTTATGTAGCTATAAGATGCACTCTTAGTCAATTAGACCAAGATGGGCATGATCATCCAATAGCTTATGCTAGTAGACAGATGGTTTCAGCAAAGAAGAACTACTTTGTCACGGAGAGAGAAGGGTTGGCAATGATCTTTGGTCTCAAGAAGTTTAGACACTACTTGATTGGAGGGAAAGCCACCATTATCACGGATCACAAGGCTTTGAAGTACATCTTCAACAAGCCTAATGTTGAAGGGAGACTAGCAAGGAGGATGATACTCTTGTCTGAGTATGACTACACCATTGAGGATAGGCCAGGAAAGAAACATGCACATGTTGATTTGTTATCTAGAGCCTATGATCATGATGGAGATGAGCCAGTGGATGATTTCTTCCCGAATGAGGAGCTCATGACAATCTCAATCACTCAAGAGGTTCCAATGGAGTACAAGGAGATTGTGGATTTTGTGACAAGAGGTAACTATCCAGAAGGGATGCATGCTAGGGAGAGGAAGGCCCTTGCAGCAAGATCTAGACCTTACACAATGGTGGAGGATATTCTTTTTCACCAAGGAGCAGATGGTCTACTTCAAAGAGCAATGGGTAAGGAAGAGTCTATCCTACTAATAAAGGAGTTTCATGAAGGTTTAGTATGTGGAAGACACTTTGCAGGAAAGGTGACTGCTTTCAAGATTCTAGATGTAGGTTACCATTGGAGAGGGATTTTCAAGGATTGTCTTGATTATTGCAAAACTTGTCATGTTTGTCAAGCTTTTGCTAGAAAGTCTACATCCACTCCACCACTTAGATCAATTCCATTGCTAGGACCTTTTGAGAAGTAGGGAATTGATTTAGTAGGTCCTCTCAATAGAACCCCAAGGAACAATTGGTACATTGTGGTAGTTACTGATTACCTTACCAAGTGGGTTGAGGCTAGACCATTGAGGGACAAGAATGAAGATGAAGTGGGTAGATTTCTTTATGAACGCATTATCACTAGGTTTTGATGCCTTTTGGAGTTGGTTTCTGATAGAGGAGGAGAGTTTACAAGAAGCATTACTACAGCCATGCTATGACATTTCTCTATCACACATAGAGTAACTACATCCTATAAGCCAAATTCCAATGGCTTGGCAGAGAGAACCAATCAGACCTTGTGCATGATGTTGGCCAAAGATGCAGAAATGGAGGGGGCTAAACATCATTAGGACAAGAGGATTCATGCAGTTTTGTGGGAGTATAGGACAACCATGAAGACTTCCATTGGATATTCTCTATTTCAATTGGTATATGGTATTGAGTCTACCTTACCTATTCACTTTGATCTTCCTACCTTCCAAATCATGCATAGGAGATTGAAGAAAGCACAAGGGGGTGATGCAAAGAAGTCAAGGAAGGATCAACTCATGGAGTTGGAAGAGGCAAGAGCACTTGCTATGGTTCGAGTGGAGCAAGCCCAAAGGAAACAAAAGGAGAGCTATGACAAGAGGCAAGGCAAGAAGAAGGAAGAGCCTTTCAAAGAAGGTGATTGGGTAATGTTGTTTGATTCTATTCGATTCAAGAGAGTGCAAAAGAAGTTTTTGCCTAAGTACTTTGGACCTTTCATAGTGGAGAAAGTGTGGGGCAATTACACCTATGATCTCAAGGAGTTGGGAGGAAGACACTTTGATAGGATTAACCATGATAAGTTGAAGATGTACCATAGAAGGTAGAGAGACCTTCACTTTGAGGACAAAGTGAAAACTTAGTCCGGGGGTAAATGTAACACCCATTTGTGCATGTGTGTGGTATTGTGATATTTAGCTTGGTATTACAAGTACTTAAGAGATATTATTTATATAGAGATAAAGGATGGTTCTATATTAGTCATGGTTAGCTAAAGTTAGTCATAGCTAAGATAGAGGGGACCTTACTTTAGAGGAAGTAGAAAAGATGAGCACCACTATTTTGGATTTTAGTGTGTTGACTTGGTATTATTCCTAGGTGTTTGGCTTTGAGAAAAGAGTTGAGAACTCTTGGGCCCGCAAGCCTTTTGTTTTGGATTCTTCTTTTGTCCAAGGATAGCCCATGTGAAGGAATCCTTGACTTAGTGGTTGGGTCAAGATAAGACCACATGCTTAGGGGAATATGCCCATGTGAATGGATATTCCTTTCTACTTTTTGACTTTACTTGACTTTTAGTCTAGTAACTTGAGTTACTACAGTAATTAGTAACTTTGGTACGTAACTATTTCACAAGTATATAAACAAGGGGTGAGGAGGTACTCATCATCCTTTCATTTGCAACTATCTCTCTCTCATTGAGTTCTCTAGTGAGCTATGTCTTGAGTCTTGGAGTGTTAGCCTTGGAGGAGTATGATGGAGTTGAGGTTCCTTGCCTTCTTAGTCCATGGTGCGCTACCATAATAGCCATCAAAGATTCATCCTGAGTGAGAGACAGGCCAGCTCACAGTCCTTGCTTTGTCTTGGGCAAGGATGTGATGAGATCTAAGCTCACATGCTCCCATCAAGTGGATGGAATGGCAAGTGGTTGAAGGAGTCCACTTGGCTTCTAATTGTTGGCCTTGTTGTATTGGCCGCTCTCACACGATTGGACAAATTCTCAAACATCTCACGTCATGTTGGGCTACCACCATAGGCGTTGAAGGGTACTCAAGGTCTTGTCCTCACCCATGTGACTAGCTATGGGTAAATCATGGGCTTCTTGAGTGCATACAAGTCAAAGATCACCTTTGGTTGGAACATAGATCTGGTCTTCATGGAATAGAAGGCCCTCCTTGATGGAGAAGGTGTTGTACTCCTTGTTGCATGTTGTAAGGTGACCATGTATCATTTGGAAGAAGGGATCTTGTTGTAGAGCTGACTGAAACTCATTTTGGACCTTGGAGTACATTGACATTGTCACAATTGTTGTTGTGATGAGAAGAAGAGACTTCAAATCAGGTCATCGTGATAAAGCATCAAAGATGATATGGAACCAACCTGGTTTGTACTCAAGTTTGATGTCAAACAATTGGAGTTGTTCCTCCTATTGATGGTGTCAACTCTTCACGTGTTCAAAGTGTAAGGTCTGCACCAATAGTTTGTGATCAGTTTGCATGATCACTTGTTTCTCCAAGAAGTAATGCCTCCATACCTTAGTGGCATATACCATTGCAAGTTCTTGATCTTGAGCAAAGTAGTTTCTTTCAGCCATATTGAGTTGGCGAGACACAAAGGCAATGGGATGTAGTCCATCTGGGAATTCTTGTTGCAACGCGGCTCCAATTGCAAAGTTAGAAGCATCAAAATCAACCACACAGGGTAGTTGAGGATCATATGGTTGAAGAATGGGTCTTGAAGACACCATATGTTTCAACTTCTGGAATGCTTCTTTGTGCTTGGTGGTCCACTGGAAGCTCGAGTCCTTCCCCAAGAGGTCAGTCAATGGTGCAACCACATGAGCATAATAATGGATGAACCATCGGTAAAAACTGGCCAACCCATTCAATGCCTGTACTTTTGTAGCATCCTTTGGAGTAGGCCAATCATTAATAGCCTTGATTTTCTCCTCTTTCATCTTGATTTTCTCTGATGAGATCTTGTGACCCAAGAAGATAACTTCCTTTTGCCAAAAGGTACACTTCTACTTCATGTAGTAAAATTTCCATTGTCGTAGTCATCTTAGGACTTCTTGCATGTGATTCACGTGTTCTGCCTCTATGTTGCTATAGATTAAGATATCATCCAAGAACACCACCACGTACCAATCCAATAGTCCATCCAACACCCAATGCATCTAATCCATGAAGATTGCTTGAGCATTAGTGAGCCCAAAAGGTAGAACTCTCCACTCAAAATGCCCATACCTTGTGCAAAAGGTAGTCTTTTGCACATCCTCCCTATCGATGGAGATTTGCCAATAGCCGCTACAAAGATCCAGCTTGGAAAAGTATTGTGCTCCACTCAATTGATCAAGCAAGTCATCAATTCAAGGCAAGTAATATGCATTCTTCACTATTTGCTTATTGAGCCCATGATAATCAATATAGAGACAAAGTACTCCATCCTTGTTTGGAACAAATAATATCAGTGCTTCCCAAGGAGAGGTACTATGTCATATAAGGTCCTTCCCCAACAACTCCATAAGTGTTATTTGCAACTCCTCCAACTCCTTTGGTGAGAGCCTATAGATTGGTCTACTCACTGGAGTACTCCTTGGCAATAACTCAATCTTGAAGGGCATACCACGATCAAAGGGTAATCCCTTTGGTAGATCATCCAGAAACACGTCCGTAAACTCCTGAACTATCTGATCAACCCTTGCTTGATGAGGCTCTTGGCTCTCCTCAGATTGTCCTTGTGCAATCGGCTTGATCCATACTACAAAAACAGACCTATCTTCCTCCAAAGCTTGCTCTATGGCTGCTTCACTAACAAACTTCCCATCTAGGGACTCACCTCTCTCCAAAGCTTACTCTACGGTTGCCTTCTTGGCAAACTTCCCATCTTGGAGCTCCTCTCCCTTCAAGGCATGCTCCATGGCTACCTTCTCAACCAACTTCCTATCCTGGGATTGACTATTCTTAGGTGTCTTACTCAGAGGTGCCAGACAACCTAGTTGGAAATTCCTACCTTGGTGTTGTACTTGAATTTGTCGTTAGGTCCAATCAAATTGAACCTTATGACATTCAAGCCAAGGTAGTCCTAGAATGGAATTATAGTGTAGAAGGGCCACTACAAACCTCATACACTCCAAATACTCCTTCCCAATCTTAAAAGTAACAAGATGTGAGGTATGGCATGCATTACCCTTTCTACCATCCGCAATCATCAATCTACTTCCAATCACTGGCTTGATAGGAATAACCCAATTCCTTTGCTACTTGCATAGACATGCAATTCTTTGAACTTCCAAAATCAACCAAAATCCTACAACCCCAATTAGATATCATACCTTGCAAGTGAAGCAAACTTGCATAGGTCGAGCCTTCAATCCCATTGGAACTAATCAAGCTCCCAGTAGGTGGCTAAAAATCTCCTATTGGGATTCCTTGTTTCCTTGATCATTTTGTTCCACAAACTCCATCTGGGTAGCTTGTCAAGGTCGCCCATTCTTGAGTGCACATTCAGCAATGCAATGTCCAACTTGGCAACAATAAAAACAACCTCCATTTTGTCGCAATCTTTCTCTATCCACTGTACCAAGTGGTCTCCATTGGATAGCATCAATCTCTATTGGTATTAGTTCCTTCACCCGTGCGTAGTGTATTGGTAGGCTTTGCGTAGGTTGAGGTCAAGACCAAGTTATCACAACCAGGGAATCAAAGCACTCAGCCAATTGCATGGCTTCTTCTATATTTTGTGGTTCTCACATGGTCACCTCCAATTTGGTTTGTGCCTTCAATCCTCGCACAAATCAATCCAAGACTTCACTTTCTTGTATATCTAGAATTTGCATGATGATGTTCTAAAATTGTGTGATGTAGCTCCTTATATAGCCAATCTGCTTCAACTCCACCAATTTATCTTGTGTAGCTTGGGTTGCATTTATAGTTTGAAATTGACTAAGTATTGCATCCTTGAGTTCTGCTTATGTCAAAATTAGTGTAACAATCTATCATTTAGCTTGCTCCACTTGGAATCACCACCAAAGTTTTGCCACACCATCTAATTGGTTAGAAGCCAAGAGAATTTGTTTATGTTTATCTTGAAGGTTGGTGGCTTCAAAATTACGTTCACAATCAAACACAAAATTCTCCACTGTTCCCAATAGATTCTTGCTTTCAAACACCTTGGGTTCTGGAAATTGGATGTGATCTTCTCCATCTCAAACTGGTGCTCTCTCTATATATTCTTTTTGTTGTTGCTTTTGTTCATCCAACAATCAAGTAAGGTGCTTGATTTGTTGCTGCATTGCAAGGATAATGTTTGGTATTGCCGCCATAGCTACTACTCTATCCCACTACTCTTAATTTATCTAATTGATTAACACATAGATGCAGCACGTCCACCGGTCTCCATAAGTTACAACCAAAAATATCAAGGGTTCCTCAGACACGGTGATCATATGGGTAATATCTAGACATGAAAATCCGAATGGTTTGGCGAAAGTGGATTTGGTGGTCCATAAATTCCATCCATCCTATTCTTGCTCTGATACCAATGTAAAAGACCAAGACCGAGGAGAGAAATAAGAGAATGGAAGCTCACATTGGGACACTTGAATGAGGGAAAACTCCAAATGCCTAGTATGAACTTTGGCTTTGGTATTTATAGGTAACATACAAGCCCCTTGAGACGCTTCTCAAGAAGCTTCCTTGAGCTACTTTCTTAGAGTGCAAGCCAAGTTAACCAGGAAGCTTCTCAAGAAGCTTCCTTCTAGAAGCCGCCTACTTGGCGTGCAAGCTAAGCTAGTTGGAAGCTTCTAGAAGCTACTTACTTGAGGTGCAAGCTAAGCTAGTCGGGAAGCTTCCCAAGAAGCTTCTTAGATACTTTTGGAATATTCTAGGCCAATTTGTCTTATTTGCTACTTTTTTAGCCCTACTAACTTCATTGCTAAACTCCATATTGTTACAAGTATGATGGAGTTGGGGTTCTTTACCTTCTTAGTCCATGGTGCGCTACCACAATAGCCATCAAAGATTTTTCCTTGAGTGAGAGACAAGTTGGTTCCCAAGCCCACAAGCTACCATGGAAGTCCTCCATCAATTCTTCTTGTATCTCCTTCTTGCATATCACTATTCTTGACATTCCATCTCCTCTTTTTGGCCTTTTCCAAAGGTAACCACCTTGCAACATGTAGTTATAAGCCTTTCTTCTAATTTTCTTGAAATTCATGTCATCCCATCTAGCTTGTTTTATTAGTGTAGTTAGATATTGTCGAATGTCTAACCATTTTTCTTCATAAAGCATCTCCAAAAATGGATCTTATTATTGTAATTCCCTCTCTTGACGTGCAGTAGAGTAAAAGATTGTGCTTATATATTCTATATCCTCAACCATCATCTCCTCACAATCATATCTAGCTCAAGATAGCATATTAGCAACCAGATTATCCTTCCTTAGGATATGCCTGCACTCATGTTTTAAAGACTTAATGTAAGCAATCCACCAAAGCATTGCAATGTCAAGAGTATTATAATTAGTAGTCATTCCCAACAATGGCCAAAAATCTGTCTCTACAACCACAAGTGCTCCTATCAAATAGTCTTTCTCAGCCTTCATGGCCATAACTACATCTTATAGCTCCTTCTTAACTTGAGGGTATCACTTTTCCTGGTCACTAGCACTTTGTCCCAAAATTGATTGTAACGTGCTTCTCTTCCTAATCATCTAACCCTACTAGCCATGCAATGGAAATAGGACTTGTATCCAAAATTAAAATCATTGATCTCCCTTCCTTATAGTTGATTCTCTATAATATAAGTGGTGAAGATAATAACTCCTTCAATTTCTGCACAACTTCAATGTGCTTCTCCTTCCAACTGAACTTATGTCCCTTTGTCAACAACTCATACAAAGGATCTGCCACATGTGCATAATGGAGAATTCACACATGATAGAAAAGACAAGCTTCAAAAATTTGTACTCATGTGTGGTGCCCACATTTTTTGTTTTTTTTTGGTTTGTTAGTGTTTTGAGGAAGAAGTGAGTAAGAAAGCCAAATTACGAAGAAAAGAATGGACGGGAGTGTCTTTGGAGTAAACCCAAAGAAGTCGACTTTGGGTCAGAAAATGGAAGTACTCGGAAGAGGAGTACAAAGAAACAAGTCTGAAGATGATCATTTTTGGATTGGGCAGCAAAGGCTGATATGAAGACGGTCTAACAACCTCTCTATGTGGCAAGAAAGTACACTTCAAGAAACAATGGAGGCAGAAGAAGCATGTCTTGTTAGTGATAAGACATCAACACGCAAAAGAAGGGGGAGTCAATTTTGAAATTGATTGAAGAATGATTGCACTTTGGGGTAATATAAAATTACAATTGCGTAGGGGAAAATTGAATATGTCAAGTAGATATCTTGTTCCTCTAAGTAGTCATCCTGTAGTGGTGCATGCCAAGAAGCCAATTGAGAGTGAAATTTCCCAAAATCCAGAAGGGCTTAGAATGTCGCATCCAAGAGAGGGAATAGTCTTCTAGTGCAAAAGAATGGGAGAGAAAATCATGGCAAAGAAGGTCAAGAATGCCCTCATAGTAAGGAGCTTTGCTATTTGGAGGTTAGATGTCATATCAAGGATCAACAGTCTTGAATAGACTTCATATTACCTTTTTAGCGTGGAATTGGAATTTTAGTTTCATAGGAGTCATGGCAAAGATAGCTACCAGTAATTGTGTGGAAGGTCTTGAAGTCAAGGGGAAGAGAGGAAATCCGGCTTGATGGACTGAGTCAGATTGGAGGTTAGTGGTGGGAAAGGAAGCAGGAGAGCCAACAGGGATCACCTTCTATCGGAAGTGTGAGGCTGCAAAAGAGATTGCAGAAATTTGCAATTCCTTCTTTGCTCCACGTACTACATATTAGGACCCAATTAAGCAAAGCATCGTAGGAGCAATAATGGCAATGTTCAAACCTAAACAAAAACATATATGTGAACATGCAGTAGTTGGTCTTCTTCCACAAGATGTTTGCAGGAGTAAAGGTGAATTGGGCAAAGTGTTTCCACCAGCAAACAAGGAAGATGGTCGTCAATTGGAGAACAAATTCACCTACACACTATTTTGCACCATTTGTAGCACATTTCTACTTTGGGTTGAATTTTTTGACAGTAGAGGAGAGGTGTTGCATGGTGTCACATTTCCATCCTGATTTGAGACAAGAAGCAGATGAAGAAGAATAGCACTACATGGCACACCTGCAAGCCAATGATGACTATTTCTTTAAAATGGGACAACAAGAGATGGAAGAAGTCATAAGCCCAAAGAAGAAGAAGAAGAAGCAGACTCAACCCGAAGAAGCAGAGTTACCTCCAAAGGAAGAGCCAAAGACTCACTAAGTGGGGTAAGAAGGTGGTGAAAGAAGAACCTTTGGAAACCGAGTCTGAAGGGGAGATAGAGTCTAGAGGAGAAGACTCAGAAGAAGAGGAATTCACATTACAAAGTGGGGCATCCGGAAGTGAGAGTGAAGGTGAAGACGAAGTTCAACAAGCGGCTAAAGCAAAGGGAGATGAAGATTTTCATGTGATGATTGACTATATGGAGTGAAATGCTAATCCTTGTGTAGCCTTGATTGTGGAAGAGAAGGAGTACCCTATAGGCCCAAGTTCAGCACGTAAGGAAGAAGGAAGCTCAGATGCAGTATCGCTGAAAGTACAAAGATTGAAACTTTGGAAGAAGGAGTTGGCAGAAGAAGCAAAGTACAAAGATGTAGCCAAAGACAAAGGGACCTTTGGAGGAATATAGTATTTAGTGCAGGTTGTAACTCCACTATTGGAGTTGTTGAAAGAGCAATAGAAGGTAATTCAGCAGACTAAGATGAAAGTAAAGAATGAGTTGCAGGTGGTGAAGTATCTGTTGGCTGAAGTGAAGGGATTATAGGAATGAGTAACCCAAAGAGATGAGGAAGTTGAAGAGCTTTGGGTGGATATAGTCTTGAAGAAGAGGAATTTTGAGAGGTTGCAAGAGAGTTTTGAGTCAAGAGGGAGAGAAATGCAGCGTCAAGCCAAAGAGTTGAGGGAGCAGATGATGTTGCTGACCAAGATGAAAGAAGAGGTCACTGAAGTGCACATTGAGAGTATCCACGTGAAAGCAATGGCATTAGTGATGGAGCAGGATTTAGATGGCTTGAGAAAGAGTGCAGCCGGGAAGGATCAAGCATGGCAGAGAGAGTTGGCGATTAGACATCAAGAAGAAGAAAGGTTGAGAGAATTGGTACAAAGTGTTGAGTTACAAAGTTCTTAGTATGTGGAGGAGAAGAAGATGCTTGCTACTGAGTACAAAGACGAGTTGAAGATGTACCGGGAAGAGTTGAAGGCAGAACAATCTCAAGGGTATGCATCAAAATCAGTAGGAGAAGTTGTTGAGAGACTACGGGCCATGTTGTGCACAGAGGTTGAAGGAAGGTTGGAAGAAGTGAGACTACACGAGTTAAGGTTGCTTGTGCAAGAAACTTGGAAGAGGAGAGCTAAGGATGTTGATATGAACACTCTACTAATTTGATTGAGGGAGCAAGTCAATAGAAAGATGTTGGACGTAGGAGACAATATCAATCTCAGATTAGATTTAGTGAATTCAGAGTTAGAAAGAATTAGGAGTAGTGTGAAGGAGGAGAAGAAGTCTATGACAACCCGGCAAATATCACTTTTGTGATAATCAAGTAAGTAAAGTTTGTTCTCATAAAGTTACTGGTCAGAATTGGGCAAATACAAAGTAAAGTAACGACTTCAATTCTTCTTGGTTGCGTCTTTAATCTCTCAGCTAGAAACCACACCCAAAAGAGAGTAACAAGTACTGATTTGCAATCCCGTCACAAATTAACATTCCTTAATCACAACTCCATTAAATCTTTCCAAACAATCTTGATTGTGATGATTCAAGCTCTTCCAAAAATGGCACTTCATTGTAAAACAACTCCACCTCAGAATCATGTTCCACCCCTCCACTGAAGGCACAACTTCTTTGATCAAAATTGCTTCACATCAACTTTGCGTTGCACTCACAAATGTAAAATACTACCAACACTACAATTCCTCTTAGATTTGTCAAGGCATTGCTCCAATTGCACTTCACTCAAGATCAAACACACAGAATGAAGATCAAGGCTACAAAATCTAACATCCAACAAACACACTGACTTGCACTTTGAATTTCTCCACACACTCACAAACACAGATACAATGTTGCTACTCAAAATAAGCTCAACGACAAGCACTGCTTCACAACACTTTGCTTTATCTATTCTCAAAAATAATGAGCACTAAACAATAGTTTACTACAAATGCCACTTTAAATAGTGAAGCAAACAACAATTACTAACAAATATACCATTCTATAACAACTCTTCCTACCTATAGATCCAAAATGACAATACAACTCTTCATATCTGCCTCTTCAAATCTGAAAACTATTACAACTTCAATCCAATGTCAACCTTGACTTTGGCTCCCAAACCTGATGATCCCTTGATAATTTCACCAACCTCGGGTCAACCTAATCCTACTCCTAACTCTTCTATTTCTACAATTTCTTCACTACAAACTACAATTGAGATCTTAGGTAATCTTTCCAACTCTATATCTCCCAACCCACTCTTCTCTAAGGTTTCAGAGAACAACTCCAAAGACACTTGTACTCCTACTTCTACAACATTGGGTCTTTGTACTTCTTGTACCTCACTACGAAGTTTATGTAACTCCGTTCTAACAAGATCTAGTCTGAAACACACATTGTCTCCCACCTCTAACATCTTCCTATCTACATGATCTTGTAGATGAATTAATAAATTATTCAACTCCGTGTCCTTTGCCTTTCTCTTGCACGTCTCTTGCACTAATAACTTCAGCTCATACAATCTTGCCTCCTCAAGTTTACCTTCAACTTCCGTGCTCGGCATTGCCTTGATTTCATTGACAACTCCTTCTACCTCATTAGCTTCTCCTACGACCGTAAGCTTCTCCTTCTTCCTTTCTTCCTCCAATTCACTATGATACATCTAGAGCTCGTCTTCAAATTTGGCCTTCAATGCCTCCTTCTCCCTCCAATTCACAAAGATTTGCTCCTTTGCTACCCACACCAACCTTCACAACCAATCTTCTTCTCTACTGCACTCCGCTAACTCTTGTTGCTAGGCTTGATCTTTCTCTGTTGCCTTCTTCTTGAGATTCTCCAACTCTTGCTCCATCACCCCATTGTAATTGCTTTTAAGTGAATTAACTTTACACATGCATCTGCAATCTCCCCTTTCAACACTACAACCAACACGGTCATCTCCTTTGCCTCCTTGTGACTCTTTACTAATTCCTCCCTCATCACCTTAAAGTGCTCACTCCAAAGAACCTCCTCAACCCAAAGTTCTTTGACTTCCATCTCCACCCTCGTCAACTTACTTCGCAACAACGAGGTTTCCGCACTCTAGGTCTTCACTACTGCCAACTCATCTTGCACCTCAAGATTGGCACTTACCATCTCCATCTTCTTTTGTTGTAGCAACATCAATAGCAAACATACTACCTTAGACAAATAGTCCACTCCTTTTCACTTTGCACCATTAGCTCGGCCTTCGGGTTCCAACCACTCTACTTCTTGCACCTTGCTCCAAAGTTGGTGATCTTCACACCTTCAAAGTTTCTTCCTCTGAGCTTTCTTCCTCTTCCAGAGTAGCTTTACTAGGCCCCACTTCAGATGCAGTCATAACATCTTCCACTTGGCAGTCCGGGGTTAAGCCACAACTTCCTCTCCCTTCTTCTTCTCACTTCCTCGTTCAAGCATGGAAACTTCAGGACTTGGCTTTCCTGCCTCAATCATTGGCTTTTGCGTTTGCTGAACCTCTGCTTTGCCTTTGCTATCATTGCTCAATTCTTCACTTTGTAGCATGAACTCCTCTTCTTCTCTCGACATTCCTTCCTTTGATCCAGTTTCTCCTTCTGACTCTTCTTCTGATTTTGGCGTGGCTTCCTTTGTCTTCATTACCACCGCCGTTGGGTTAAGCTTTGGAACTTTCTAGGGCTGGACTATCGCAACATGACTCTCAGGCTTGGCTCTCTTTCTAGCCCTTGGAAGATCAATTGTTACAATTTTCTCCTTCCCACTCTTCTTGTAGTACTCATCCCCATCTCGCACACTCTCCATATAATATCGCTCATCTACATCTGCTTCCTTTTGCAAATCCGGATGAAAGTGCGAGCACATTTGATTTTGTTCTTCCGAAGTCAGCAAGTTCAACCCAAAATAAAAGTGTGTTGCGAAGGGCACAAAATAATGCGGTGGCATATCCATTCTCCATCCCGAAATCATCTGCCCCACTCTCTGATGTAGACATTTTGCCCAATCTACTGCCTCTCCCGCAAACATTTGGTGAAAGAACACCGCCTGTTGCATAATAACATAGGTGGTTTGCTTTGGCTTGAACATTGCCATCATTGTGTTTACTATACCTCTCCGCTCAGGGTCTCTATAACTGTCTACCTTATACCCATTCTTGGTGTGAGGTTGATTGAACGAATTCCTCACTTCAACAGTCTCTTTTGAAGCATCACACTTCCGATAGAAGGTGGTACCTCCTACCTCACTTTCTTCTCTTCCCAAAACTTCTCTCCAATCCGCCTTTGTCCATCAAGCAAGATTCTCTCTCTTCCCCTCTTGCTTTGGTCCATCCTTGCAATTGCTTGCTACAATTTCTATCATGAAACCTGGAAAACTGAAGTTCTAGTTCCAAGCCAGGAACGTGATACAAAGTCTTGTCAAGACTTCAATCCGTGCTATTACTTCTAATCTACAAATTGCAAGCATCCTTACCGCACTCTGCTTACTCACTTTTGGGGTCATCATGTGCTTCCTCACCTTCTTCTTGTGGAAGATCGTTCCCGAGATCCTAACCCACTCCTCTTCTTGTGGATTTGCAATTTGCATTACTTTGGGTTGACTCTGAATAGGAACTGGATAGCAACTGGACATTACTCTACTTCCTTGCACAACTTGTAATTCTATAGTCCTTCCTCGATTGGTCATTCTTTAGTTGCTCATCCTCTCCAGCCTCTGATTCGGTGAAGTTGTTTCCTATCACTATCAAGAACTTCTTGATCCTGAGGTCATTACTTTCTTCCTATGTACTTTCTTGATTGGGCTGACTCCAGAGAAGTTTGTTATAGGTTCTTTGGATCAGATCACACCGCCCAATACAAAGTATCTCCTTCTTCTTCTTCATCTTTGTGTCTCCTTTGATCTTGACCCGAGGTCGACTTCGGGTTTTACTCCAAACCCCTGCTTCTTCTTATCTCTTCTTGGGTTAGCTCTCTTTAGGCTCTATCCACACACTTCTTCTTCAAATCTTCCTAAAACTATCCAAAACAAAAAAAATTGTGGGTACCACAAAGTCTGATGTTGTAGAGGTAGGAGTGCAAGTGTCTTCGGATAAGTTATCTAAGACATTAGAGAAAAGTGCGTCGGGAGATAAAGAGATAGAAAGGTTACCCATAACCTCAATTGTAGTTCAGAGTGAAGAGGTAGTAGAAATAGTGAAGGATTTGGTAGAACCAAATATACCCAAAGAAGGAGAAGTGATAGAAAGATCATCAAGATTGGGAGCCGATGAAGAGATTGACATCGGATTGGAGTAGTAACAGTTTTGAGATTTGAAGAGGCAGATATGAAGAGGTGCATTGTCATTTTGGATCTGTAGGTAGGAAGAGTTGTTAGGAAATGGTATAGTTGTTAGTTAATTGCTAGTTGTTAGTTAATAGATTTCTTTACTATTTAAGGGGAGCACTCGCACTAAAATGTTGTTCAATATTCCTAATTTCTGAAGATAGATAAAGCAAAGTGTTGATTTCAATGCTTGTCGTTTGAGCTTGATTCCGAGTATCAACTTTGTGATTGTGTTTGTGAGTAGTTGAAGAATTCTGAAGTGCAAATGAGTGTGCTTGTTGGATGTTAGTTTCTGCAACTTGATCTTCATTTTTGTGTTTGATCTTGAGTGAAGTGCAATTGGAGCAATGCCTTGACAAATCTGAGAGGATTTGTAGTGTTGGTAGTATTTTGCATTTGTAAGTGCAGTGCAAAGTTGATGTGAAGCAATTTTGATCAAGGAAGTTGTGCCTTCAGTGGAGGGGTGGAACTCAAATCTGAGGTGAAGTTGTTTTGCAGTGAAGTGCCATCTTTGGGAGAATCTAAATCATCACAATCAAGATTTGTTTGGACAGAATTTGATATGTTGTGATTATGGGTGTGTGAATTCATGACAAGTTGTCAAGATTGTGAGCTTGTTACTCTCTTCTGGGTGTAGTTGCTACCTGAGATATTAAAGATGAAACCAAGAAGAACTACATTGTGACATTTGACTTTGTATTTGGACATTTTTTACTAGTATCTCTACATGAACAAACTTTACTTACCTGATTACTGCAAAAGTGATATTTGCCAGGTTGTCACATTATGTTACAAAGCTACATGTCTCCTTCATGTGTTGGATAGTTCTAACTTGGTTGGATCTGGTTTATGACCCAACCAACCACACAAATGTCCCACAATCACTACCTCTTGTACTCCAAGTGAGGATTTAGCTCTTGATAAAGTTAAGTGCACCTTCTCAAGTCTTGATCGAATCTTTTCACAATCTTTTGTATAATCTATCACAAACCTTTGGCACCCTTTCTGGTCCAACATTTCATCCTTTCATACATACATTTTCTAGAAAGGGCATCATTTTCTCAAGAACAAATTCTTTAAGGACCTTATTCATACCATTCATCATATGAGCTATAGAGTTAGTTGCTCCTTGTGGCAACATGCACATCCTCACTAGCCTGAGCAGTGTCCTCATTGTCATCATGTCTCTAGTCCCTTCAGCTTATTCAAATTGGTCATATCTTGAATAAAGATCACCCATTGAGTAGATAGCTCTTCTCACAAATGCTTCAACATACTCACCAACTATTGGTCCAACCATCATGTTCTTGGTAGTCACTCAATTCATTGGTTACATGTCTTGAATGAACTACAATGATCCATTCTTCTTTGTTACAATAAACCAACTACTTGAATATGGTGCAAAAGATGGCTCTAGGATCTTCATCTTGATTTTCTCCTTTAGCAACTCCATTAGCTTTGGTAAGTGTGTGCTTGGCACAAGTATTGGCCTCAAATCCCAAGGGACATGTGGCATAGTGAAGATAGCCATAGGTGATACAATATTAGGGTATATGTATCCAATTTTTTACGTCTCAAACACAAATGCTCTCCCATGTTTAGCCAACATCTCCCTGAATAGCTTCTTCTCAAATGGAAAAAGAAACTTCTCTAATCCAATCTTCAACTCCTTCAAAGTAATCTCAATGAACTTGTCACCTACTCCTTTAGAGCCTCATAAGCCCTTTTCCTTTGCAACATGCTCAACTTGTTGCTTTGAGTCACTTGGCAAAGGCAAAGCTACCAACTTCACCTTTTTGTTGATTGTCTTGTATTTGGTATCAACTCTCACACTTGGAAATTTAAATAACTTTATAGTAGCATAGGGCTCATGAGGATGGACTTGCACCAACATATCTTCATCCCCCTACCCAACCTTACTAAGCTCTTCTAATGAATCATCCAATCCAATCTCTATATACACACCTGAAATTGAATCTCCTTCCTCAAGCATACCCATTTTTTTAAGATCTTTTTCCTGTTTTTGTAAAGCCTTCTTCTCCCATCTCTTCAATCCTCATGCTTTGTATGTACCAAAACCTCAATTCAAGAAAACCTCACAATTTCTGAACAAAAGGCACTTTTCTCATGAAGCAAGAACCCATTACCATTAGTACCACTATATTCTTGTTCCAAAGTGGCACCTTGCCAAAATCCTTGAATTCTTTTGTAGCCTTGGATAATGCTCCAATTCTCAATTGCTCTTGGTTATGCTTGTGGTTACGAAGAACAATCAAAAATTGAACCATTTCTCCCCATCTTGGCTCCTTATCCTTTCATAAACCAAACCATCATCCAACATATTTGTCTCCATCCTTGCTACCATAATGTATGGTTGTCCCAAAAGTACCAAAAAAGAGGTGGATTCTTGGACAAAGTAATTTTAGTCCATCACCACATCCCTAATCTTCACTTGTACATCAGAGCAAGCACCATATAGCCCTCCTTGAGAGTTATTTGCACCTTTGATCACCCTACCATGATCTGTATCAATAGGCCATCTGCACTTCCTATACATCTCCTTGGATATCAAATTAGTTTTACACCCATGGTCAATAAGTGCCACGATTGGTTCACCCAAACCTCCAATTCTAACCATTGCTTCTATCAAAGCCCATGCTCAATTTCCTTGGGTGTGGTGGTTGGCAACCACTTCAACATCTACTTCTTCATCAATTGCAAACCAAACTTGATGGATATGACAACACTCTACTATCTCTTGCGATTCATCTTTTGTTATCCTTGTGTCTAGAGCACTACTTCTCCAATCAATTGTCATTTCCTCTTGATGTCTATGATCCCATCATGGAACTCCTTCTTGGCAATGCCTAAGATTTTCCAAAGTGTAAGCTCAATCTTTGCATCAAGTATGCTCTCTTCCAAAACTTCCCTTAGGTCTATAGTTGCTTCTATGTCTGATTGGAGTTTGTAGGCAAGAGGCTTCTCATTCTCCATGATTGCTCTCTTGGTTGGTCTCTTGGATGTTGTAATGGTGAAGTCTCTGATTGTACCTTTGATGTTTGCCTCTTAGGAAATGACTTTTCATCTTCTATAGAAGCCTCTCTCCTATGTTTCTCCTCCATCAACATTTCATGGTGATCTTTAGCCACAAATGCATGCACTAATAAGACATCTATAGGGTGTAATATTCTAAGGATGGTAGGGAAACACAGAAGAGAAAGCACAAGTTCACACTCAAACTTGGATGCCCCAAAGGAGCACCTTGGCTTTATTATATAGTAAAGGAGAGACACTCAACAGAAGCATAACCCTTGGATCAAATATATGGATTGGTGACATGTCATTGATCTCCACCCTCAAATTTGATGCATGCATAGATGGCATGTTGGATCTGGTCCTACCTGGTTGGTCAAAGTAGTATTGACCAAAGGGAATCTTTAGGGAATATTCTTGTAAGAATCTTACAATTGTATCGATGAGGTACCATTGGAAAGCTCTTGATGAGACAAAAAAAGGAGGGAGGGAAGGCCAGAGTTATCTTTGCTAGGGAAAAAATCTGCACATGTTTCAGGCCTAATTCATCCATTTGCCTCTAAAGATTTCATTTAGATTTTGATTTCTACTCTATTAGTAGAAATACCCTTTTGTTGATACCTCTTTCTGATTTATTTAGTCCATCATGTGGAACAACCTTCCAGATGTTACCAAACCAAATTTTAACTCTAGATCATATGTCTAGCTATTGGTTCTAAGGTTTTCAAGTCTTTTTTTGTTTTTGACCTATTAGTATAAGTACTCTTTTGGTGATGCCTCTATCTAATCTATTTATTCCATCATGTATAATACCCTTCCAGATATTACTAAACCAAATTTCACCTCTAGATCATAGTCTAGCTATTGGTATTACATAGGGTCATTCCAACCTATAGTATCTCTTATGGTTGTTACTATTCTCAATAGCACTTCACATGATGACTTTCCCTTCTCACTTGTGGTTATCATGTAAGACCACAAATCATTGGGTTCTACATGTGCTTGAAACTATTGGTCAACAATGGCTATATAAGCAACAACTTAGACTGACGCCATTGCTTGCTCCGCTTGGTAGTCCTCATGAAGTTTATTCATGCCTCCTTTAGGAAAATTGGTTTGAAGGATATCCCTTGTTTCCTTAAGAGAAACCTTCCCTTCTTTCCAAAAGATCACTCCTTGGTGCAAGACCTCCATAAAGTCTTGGCACTCCTTCCTAGGATGGTCTACCCCATCACACCAAATGCAATGTTGTGCGCATATGCTTGTTTAGCACTAGGCCTTGCGCTTGCTGCTCCTCCTCCTCTCTCTTCCAACCATGCAAGCTTGATTTGCAAGTCTTGCATTCCCTTTACAAGTTCTTGCATAACATCATCTTGAGGAGCAATGGTAGGAGTATGTAGAGAAGGAATTGGTATAATGGGAATTGGCATGATTGGAGCAGCTAGTTGTACCATTGGAACCCGTGGCACTATAATAGGAGGTGGTCTGACTTCAAGTCTTACTATCACTTTGCCTCTCCAATGCTCTCTTTTTGCCGATACCCCTACAAGCTCTCCAACCTAAATCCCAGTTTTTAATCCACTATCCTCAACTCTATCCTCTAGGAGCGCCTCCAACTCTTTTTGCAAGTTAAGATAAGCTGATTATACAAACAACTCAACCTTGTCATTTTCCAGAGTAAGTTTCTCCATCCATGATAACTAATAGAACTGCTTCTCAAACTCCCTAAACAATTCCATAGCTGCCAATCCTTTATTAAGAGCATTGACTCACTCCATAAAGGACTTCTTGGTTACTCCTTCCTTTTCCTTCCTGATTTCCCTTTCCATTCTGCCTTTCTTTTTCTTTTCTTGTTTTGTCTATGGTACCCACATTTTTTTGTTTTTCTATGGTTAGTAGTGTTTAAGAGACGAAGTAAGCATTGAAAGTCAAATTGCGGACAAAGAATGGACGGAAGTAACTTTGGAGGAAATCCAAAGAAGATGACATCAGATCCGATGATGGAGGTACTTGGAAGAGGAGTACGCCGGAAAAAGTCCAAAGATCATTGTTTTTGGGTTGGAAGTTGGTATTGGGAAGAGAAGCAGGAGAACCAACAGGGATCACCTTCTATTGGAAGTGTGATGCCGCAGAGGAGACAGCAGAAATCCGCAATTTGTTATTTGCTCCAAGAACCACAAATGGCTACAAGGTGGAGTCCTATCGAGATCCGATCCAAAGAAGTATTGTGGGGGCGATGATGGCCATGTTCAAGCCAGAACAAACTACCTATGTGAACATGCAGCAGGTTGTCTTCTTCCATCATATGTTTGTAGGAGCTCCAATGAATTGGGCGAAGTGCTTTCATCATCAAACGAGGCAGATGGTGGTGAATTGGTGAATGGGCTTGCCACCACATTATTTTGCACCGTTTGCAGCCCACTTCTACTTCAGGCTGAACTTACTATCCAAAGAAGAGCGTCATCGTATGGTGTCTCACATGCATCCCGATTTGTGACAAGAAGCAGACAAGGAAGAGCGCCAATATATGCTGCATCTTCAAGCAAATGACAAATACTTTGCAATGACGGGACAATCGAAAGTCAAAGAAATTACCAGTCCAAAGACAAAGAAACGTGGCAAACCCGAAGAAGCAAGGTTGCCTCCCATGCAAAGGAAGACTCAGCGGCTGAGGTTGAAGACGGCACAGATTGTAAAAGAGGCATCATCAAGATCGGAGTCTAGAGAAGAGACTCAGTCGCAAGAAGAGGAATTGGAAGAAGAGGAGCTCACATTGAAAAGTGAGGAGTCTGGGAGTGATAGCGATGGGGAGCCAAAGGTCCAACAATCGGCAGTAGTAAGTGAGGCTTGTGAGACAATGGTAGTAAACAAGTCAAGAGCAAAAGAGAAAGCAGAGAATCCCGCAAGGCCAAGTTCAAGAGGCCAAGACAAAGAAAGTGCCGACATGATGAAGATACAAAGATTGCGACTTTGGATGAAGGAGCCGATGACAGAGGAGAAGACTCCAGACAAAGATGGCAATGAAGAGGAAGAAAACTTTGGCAGGATATCCTATCTGACAAAGGTGGTAACACCACTACTGGAACTGTTGAAGGAGCATCAAAGAGTAATTCCCCAAGATTGCAGGAAGGGGATGAACAAATTGCAGATGGTGAAGTATCTGGTAAGTGAAGTGAAGGAGTTGCAAGAGCAACAAGTCCGAAGAAGCAAGGAAGTGGAAGAACTTTGGAGGGAGGAAGACTTGATGAAGAAAATGTTGACCATGCTACAAGGGAGCTGCGCAGAAAAGGAAAAGGAACTGCAAAGGCGAGCCGGAGAATTCAAGGAAAAAACAATGTGGCTCAACAAGATGAAGGAAGAAGTGAGTGATGTGCGCATCGAGAATGTTCATTTGAAGGCGATGAACATCATAATAGAGCAAGAGTTGGACAGCTTAAAGAAAAGTGCCGCAGCAAAAGATCAAGCATGGCAGAGAGAGTTGGCAGCCAAGCAAGAAGAAGAAGAGCAATTGCGAGAACTTGTCAAGAGTGCGGAATAGCAGAGTGTGTAGTATGCAAAGGAGAAGAAGATGCTCACTGCAGAATACAAAGACGAGTTGAAGATGTATCGTGAGGAGTTGAAGGTGGAGTGCTCTTGAGGATATGCATTGGAATCAATAAGGGAAGTTGCAGGAAAGTTAAGAGCAATTTTAAGCACAAAGGCTGAAGGGAGATTGGAGGAAGCTCGCCTACATGAGTTAAAGTTACTTGTGCACGAGACGCGGAAGAGAAAGGCCAAGGATGTGGACATGAACACCTTATTGATTCAATTGAGGAAGCATGTAGATAGGAAAATGTTAGATGTAGAGAACAATGTTAGTCTTAGACTAGATTTAGTCAATTTGGAATTAGAGAAGATTCGGAATAGTGTGACAATGGAGAAGAAACCCGATGTCGCAGAAGTAGGAGTACAAGTGTCATCGGACTTGATGATTGACACATTAGAGAAGAGTGGGTCAAGAGATAATGAGTTAGATAAGTCACTCCTTAGTGCAATTGTAGTTGCTAGTGAAGAAGCAAAAATAGTGAAGGGTTTGGTAGATGTAGATAGATATACCCAAAGAAGGAGAAATAGTAAGAAGATCATCGGGTTTGGAAGCCGATGATGAGGTAGACATCGGATCGGGATAAGTGTTGATTTTGAGATAGGAAGAGGCAGATATGAAGAGATAAATGTCACTTGGGATCTGTAGGTAGGAAGAGATGTTAGGAAGTAGTGCTTAGGTAGGCAAGTCTGCCGTTTGCTTCAGTATTTAAGTGGAGCATTTGCAATACGATGTTATTCAATATTCAAATTTTTGAAGATAGAGAAAGTGAAGTGTTGTTCCTAGTACTCATCGCTTAAGCTTAATTCCGATTGTCAATTTTGTGTTTGTGTTTGTGAGTGTGTGGAGAATTCCAAAGAGCAAGTTAGTGTGCCTGTGGATGTTGGAATCTGCAGCCTTGATCTTCATTCTGTGTGTTTGATCCTGAGTGAAGTGCATCGGAGCAATGCCTTGACAGATCTGAGAGGAATTGTAGTGTTGGTAGTATTCTGCATTTGTGAGTGCAGCACGAAGTTGATTTGAAGCAATTTTGATCAAGGAAGTTGTGCCTTCAGTGGAGGGGTGGAACACAATTCTAAGGTGAAATCATTCTTCGCAGTGAAGTGCCGTCTTCGGGAGAATCTGAATCATCACAATCAAGAGTTGTTTGGACAGAATTTGCTATGTTGTGATTATATGTGTGTGTATTCGTGACAAGTTGTCAAGATTGTGAGCTTGTTACTCTCTTTTGGGTGTAGTTTCTACCTGAGAGATTAAGAAGCCATCAAGAAGAATTGCAATTGTGACTTTTGTCTTCATATTTGACCAATTCTGGATAGTATCTCTACGGGAACAAACTTTACTGACCCGATTATCGCAAAAGTGATATTTGCCATGTTGTCACATTGTCCTTGTTTCTCCTCTTTGCCTTTGTTCCTCCTTAAACCACTCATACCTAGCAATGCTAAAGATGCATTGAACTCTTTCTGCCTCGTTTTTCTTATCTGTCCCTTGTTCCTCCTTTCCTTCCTGATTTCCCCTTCCGTTTTTGCCCTTGTTTCCTTTCCTTCCTACTTCCTTTTTTTTCTTCATTTGCCTTTGTTTCATGATCTTTTCTCTTCCTTCCAATTTCCTTTCATGCCTTGTTTCACGTTCCTGCCTTTGTTTTGTGATCTTTTCTCTTCCTTCCAATTTCCTTTTCTGTCTCTTGTTTTCCTTTCTTGTCCTTTGATTTCCTTTCATATTGCTTTGATTTCTTGTTCCTGCCTTTGTTTCCTGATCATTTTTGATTTCCTTTTTCCTCTCTGCCTTTGGTTTACTTTCCTCTCTTGCCTTTGTTTCATGATATTCTTTCAGTCCACAGCCAGTAAAACCCCATACCCTTTGCTTCCCTTTTCCTACTCTTTCTTTCCTTCTCATGCCTTTGCTCCTTTTGAAGATGAGAGAGCCACCCCTTATCCCCCTCCTGACCATATCCAATTATCTCCTCTATGGAGAGCCTATTGTGTCCTCTATGGAGACCCTAAAAACCTTTATTGAACTAAGAGAGCCACCCCTAATCCTCCTTCTGACTAAATCCAATTGTCTCCTCTATGGAGAGCCTATTGTCTCCTCTATGGAGACCCTAAAAACCTTCACTGAACTAAGGAGCATAATATGCTCCACATGGACCAACCAAAATGGAGGGAATTTTGTCCTATTTATCTCCTTTCACAACTAAATGCCATAGAGAGTCATAGCCCTCTAAACATTACTTAAAGAACCAAATAAAATAGATGAAGGACTAAAATCACATTGGATGAAACTAAAACCTTGAAATACAAACAAAGGGACTCAATATAAGGTTAAAATGACAAACAAAATTGGAGAGGTCATGGATTATTGACATGGAATCTTGTGCACTATAAGGTATACTTTAGATAAAATATATATCATAAAGACACACATAGGTAATTCCCATTGTAGTGAAACCATAATATGACACCAGTATTATTGCTACTTTAGTAGTGTTAAAGTCATCCAAGCATCAAGTGTTAGGTCAAGCTATGTACCTAAATTATTTGACCTAGATTGTGAACCTTGGATTGGTTAAGCAACATAAGATGCACTTGATAGGCATCACCACTCAAACACTTGTGAGCTCTACCCATCAAGACAATTTAAGCACATGTTGGAGGCAGTGGAACAAGTAGGCATGGCATCTTTGGACACAACCAATGACTACTAGTGAGAGTGATCTACTTTGACTCCATCTAGGTGAGCAAGGTCTACTTATGATACACCTTGGTCTACTTGGGATGCAACTAGAGGACGTGTGGAGGTTGCAACCAGAGAAAAGGGAGTGTTTTGCTCTAAGGTTGTGGACACTAGCAATTGGAAGCATGACAATATTACTTCCAAGGCTCCAATGTAGTAGCAATTGCACTAATTCTCTCTAACATATCAACAATAGAATTTTTCCAACCCAAGGAATGCTTACACTCTACTTACATCCATAAGCCAAGCAATGGCTTCCACCAAGCTAAGGTATGTTGAACATCAAGTCTACCAAGGTAGATAGTGAGACCTAGATACTCAACCTACTATTGGAAGAATCTACACTTCCCAAGATTTATTTTGAGTCCATGAGATCAAATCTCTCAAGCACCTCCAAAAAATGTCTCTCATGCTCCTGCACAATAGTATTATAGACCAAAATATCATCAATATGTTACGAAGCAAAATCTATAGTCTACTTGTGATACACCTTAGTCTTGTGAACCGACTTGTCTCTCACTCAAGATGAACCTCTGATGGCTACTATGGTATCACACCATGGACTAAGAAGGCAAAGAACCCCAATTCCATCATACTCCTCCAAGGCTAACACTCCAAGACTCAAGACATTGCTCACTAGAGAACTCAATGAGAGAGATAGTCGCAAATGAAAGGATGATGAGTACCTCCTCATCCCTAGTTTATATACTTGTAAAATAGTCATGCACTAAAGTTACTATTTACCATAGTAACTCAAGTAACTAGGCTAAAAGTCAAGTCAAGTCAAAAAGTATAAAGGAATATCCATCCACATGGGCATATTCCACTAAGCATGTGATCTTATCTTGACCTAACTACTAAGTCAAGGATTCCTTCACATGGGCTATCCTTGGACTGGAGAAGAATCCAAAACAAAAAGGCTTGCGGGCCCAAGAGTTCTCAACCCTTTCCTCAAAGCCAAACACCTAGGAATAATACCAAGTCAACACACTAGAATCCAAAATAGTGGTGCTCATCTTTTCCACTTCCTCTAAAGTAAGGTCTCCTTTATCTTAGCTATGACTAACTTTAGCTAATCATGACTAATGTAGAACCATCCTTTATCTGTATATAAATAATATCTCTCGAGTATTTATAATACTAAGCTAAATATTATAATACCACACATGCACAAATGAGTGTTACAATCTACTTGGGATGTAATTAGAGGATGTGTGGACCTTGCAATCAGAGCAAAGGGAGTGTTTTTCTCTAAGGTTGTAGAGACTAGCCATTGGATGCATGACAATATTACTTCCAAAAATCTACTCTTATGGTGTCACCTTTGTCTGATCTACTTAGTGCATCATATATAACATCCTTCCAAGTGTTACTAAACCAATTTCTAACCTCTAGATAATATGTCTAGCTATTGGTATTACAAACCTCCTCCCTTTTAAGACACAATGTCCTTGTTGCAAAGCTATTGCTCAAAAGATTGCACTAACACCGGTGCATAGGTCAAGTTGATGGTTGGCTCTCATATTTCCTCATACAATAGATACACTTTCCAATATACAAGATATTCCACATGCAGATGGTGGGTACCATGGATGTATTTCTGGAGAATGTGGTTGACTTCATATTCTTCCATGCCATCAATGAGTGCTGGACAAGGTCTAACTTCTTGTAGGGAAGGAAATGGAGTGGTTGGGATGCATATTTGTAGAGTAAGAAAACATAGAACATTAGATCAATCTTCATGTGTAGTGGTAGCTATAGGTGATAAGCCATTGTGCCAATTCAATGAAGGATAGGAAAAGATCCAATAAAATAAGGTCTAAGCTTATGAAGGCCAACTAACATGAGGTTGGTTGTGGATAGTCACACTTGATCCCCGACATTGAACTCCATGTGCTAGCATGCATTTGTATACTACTTCTATTGATTTTGGGTGATCTACAACCTATGTTTGGTGTTCTCCACTCCTTGTTGGATTCTAGGAACAAAAGTGTTGACAATGTCAACCTTAGTAGGCACCGGGCAGATCTTCATTAAGCTCAAATGTGTGAAAGGATGTTTCCATACATGAGGAAGAATGGTGTAACCCGTGCTGATGCATTCATTAAATTATTGTATGCAAATTCCACCAATGGAAGTAAGGTGTCCCACCTCTCTTGCTCATCTAAGGTGAAATCCTAGAGCATGTCCTCAGTAGTGAAATTAGCCCACTTTTTTGTCATAAATTTGTGGATGGTAAGCCATGGACATGGCCAATTTGGTCATGAAGATGCCAAAGAGTGTTCTCCAAAACAAACTAGTGCATTGAGTACCTCTATTAGTGATGAGCACTCAGGAAAAAGCCATGGTGAGAAAAGACTATAGTTAAGTACAATTGAGCAAATTATGGAGCAGTCCTGCCCTTGGTGGTAGGATGCACATGAATCATTTTGCTAAGTTGGTCGGAAAAGACTATAATGAAGTCAAACCCTAAGGTGGTCTTCGGCAATTCACAAACCAAATCCATGCTTACCTATTCCCAATGTTGTGTAGGAGTGGAGAGGGGTTGAAGGAATCATATGGGAGCTTGATTAGAAGCTTTGTTTTGTTGATAAAGTAGGCAGCTTCAAACATACTTTGTCACATCATTGCTCATCTTGGGCCAATAGTAATGATATTTCACTACATCTAAGGTCTTGTCTACTCCAACTTGACTTGCAATGGCAAAATCATAAAATTCTATTAGGTTGGTGGTTCTTCTATCCATGGCAAACAAGATCCATAACTTACCATTATGAAAGGTGAGTCCTTTTGTACTAGTTATGGCTTTGGATAATTGAGCTCCTACAATTTGTGGGTCAATTTTTGTAGCATTAAGAATCTTTGGCTAGAATTTTGGGTTTATCTTGACGTCTACCATTAGAAATATTTTGATGAGACAAAAAGTGGGGAGAGAAGGCAAGTCTTTTCCTATGGGGAAGAAAGTGGAATACTTGTATTTTCAAGGCCTAATTTATCAGTTTAGACCTCTAAATTGGCTCTAAAGCTTTCATGGTGTGTTTGACTCTTACCCTATTAGTGGAATTACTCTTTTGGTGATACCTATATCTCATCTACTTAGTCCATCATATATAACATCCTTCCAAATGTTACCAAGCCAATTTCCATCTCTAGACAATATGTCTAGTTATTGGTATTACAATGTTGGGTGAGCGTATGCTCTCAATGAATAGAGATATTTTGCAGAGTGATATTGATGGCCTTTGAGAACTTAACAATTGCTTAACATACGGATACCTTATGTTATGCTACTATTTGAGGAGGGTATTATGGACCCTTAATCCATTGATTTCATCCAAGTGATTATATATATCTATAGTAAACTACATTGATGACACTTGATGTGACTATAAGCCACACTATCTTGAGAGTGCACAAGGTTTTGCCTTTTGGAATCCTCATATTAGAACAATGTGATGGTGGTATTTGGAAGAATCATATAAGTCATTATGTGTCATGCTACCTCCCAAACATTGATTGCACCATGGATCCAAGCTTAGTAGTTGTACATGCATGCTTGTATGTTATATGGCACGTTTAGCGGAGTTGCTACTTTGTTGGCATATGATAGTTGTTTAAGAGGATGGCATATGGTATGTTTTCCTCCTCCTCTCACAATGGTTCTCAAGGACAATGGTTATATCCTCAATGTATTTGACCGATAGCTAGTTCACTCCTTATGTGATATGGATTGCAAACAAGCAATTAATTGGGGCTTGATAGCATATAATCTCTTGATCTTTGCCCACCATAGGGCATATCACATATTTGGAGTAGATGGCTATTTGGAGTTAGACTTACCTACCACTAGCTAAGTGAGCAATTGTGGCACTTTAGAGTTTGTGTGTGATTATTATATAATGTGTGCTTCTATTGTGTATGATGTTGAAAATGATGTATGTTGTGTAGTGATGTATATAAGCATGACAATTGTCACAATATTTGTAGTGCCAAAGCGAGTTTTCTTGGACACTCGAGTGTTAGTCTTTGCAATCATAGTTATACCAGTAGGTTCTTAAAGACTACTTAGTGATGGCCAAATTTTTTATAAGGGCTATTGATCACACCATTAGAGCTACCATTTTCACCATCAAGTGGACCATCATATGGGCCATGAACGGTGCCATTAGGGTTGGAGTTCTAGGTCAAGTCCACAAGGGTATATTGCCAAAGAGCTCACTTCTTTGACATTGAACCTTTGAGCTATTTGTTACAATTAATAGAGATCAACAAGCATTAAACAAAATCTCTTAGCTAGAGTGGATGTGGCTTTAAAATGTAATCAATGCCCATTTTTTGTAATGCATGGAGTTAAATGTTGAGTTTTTGATCCGAGTTGAGTGTGTGATTGAGTTGATTATTGTGATACTTTAGAGTTTCTGTGTGATTGCTATATGAGTTGTGCTTCTCTATAATGTATGATGTTGATATATATATATATATATATATATATATATATATATATATATATGACAAAGAAGTCTCAAATAAAGTAAATATTTTTAGAGTAAACCAAAATTCAAATTATGTCTTACTAGTGTAGATTTTTTATATAAGGTATATTCCATAATGAATACTAAAATAAATTTCACTATTTTTATTAGATTATATCTTACTTTGGGTAGTTTTTTTGTTTCATATTTCTTATGCATATGAATTATGATGTAAATCTTGGGAATTATCACCATGGTTGTACACCTTCAAACAACACTTTAACCTCTTTTGGTTTAGGTTTATGGACTCTTTGCTCCATATTATACCATCATGAAAGAGTAATCAGGGAAGAGATTTTAAGTCTAAATGGTTGTAATTCTAGAATCATTGAAAATTTATTAAATAAACAATCCTCCAATTTTGTCATCCTAAAGTGGAATAAAGAATTAAACCAATATTTAGATGAATGATCCAGACCATAAGAATAGATTTGGGGGCTTTAGAAATACATTTATGGATACCTTTAGATTGTGATAAAACTTTTTATATAGCCCAAAACAGTTTTATGGGTACATTGTGGGGTATGTAAATTTTACGAAGAAATGTCCATAGCAATATCAATTTTTATATTTTATATGTGAAGTGAAAAACATGACCCTTAAATTGTTACGAGTTAGGGGCAATCCATAGAACTTAATGAGTGTAAAGTGTACCTACATTTTTTACATATAAAAAGGTTTTCAAACCATCAAAACGTTTACTGCAGCGCTCATGAACGAGCCCCATTTCTTTTATGGGTAACCATAAAAAATGTGTAGTCGCCTAAATCCGTAGAATTGAAAATAAAAATCCCCTATGGTTTCCCAAAGATTCCTACATAGATATATTATTTTGTATGGTGTAAGTTTAATACCAACCTTAGGTATTTCTCATATGATATACTTATTCAACTACCTATAAGATTCGATTGAAGAGGTCTTCCTCAAACTCCTAGATTTGTCAAGGCATCTTTTTGGCTTGCATAAACCGTGAAATCTTCTTAGATAAAAGCTAACAACAAAAGGTTAATATCATACAAAAACTTGTTGTTCAAGCGTTAAATAATTTTCAATTAAACACAAACATTTTGACATAGTTAAAGGCCTCTCAAGCTTGTTATAATATAGTTAGGTATCTTATTAGTGTATTATTTAGTTGGAAAGAGAGACAAGTCGTATCCAAATTCCTTCTACAAAAAATTACACGTGGAACTTGTTATATTGCCAATGAGATAAAGAAGTTAATAAAGTATCTTCTTCTATTAAAAATTATTTTCAAGTGAAGAAATTACCTTGTAACAAAACAGGATTTGTGTGGACTACCAACCATAAGATTACATGATCTAGCAACAAATCCTTGATAATACATATGATCTACTTAGACAAAATTAATAAGATATAGTATATTATTAATAATATATATCAATATATAATATAATATAATATATATATATATATATATATCAATAATATAAATTAAGAGAATCATGCACTGTGAGAATGCACAAAAAAGATCTGTGCGTAAAGTAAAGAATTGGATTATGAATCTTTGATATATTTCTCAATAAAGGAATTTTTATTATACTTTAATTTGTATATATTTTTGATATATTTGTACTTCATCCTCCGAATTACAGCCAATCAAGTCAGAATGTACAAAAAGATTGCCAACAAAAGGAAAAGAATTAGATTATAAAGGTTGGGTATATTAAAAAACATGTATACTTTATTTTTTGTACTTCACACTCTAAATAATACCCAATCAAAAGGTTTTGCTAACTTCACCTAACAATAATATTCGATAAAATTTTATCCCATGCCTGCAATACAACTTTGTTCACACATATAACTCCTCGTATGTTGTGAGAGAATGAGAAGAGTTATATCGTAGACAAAGCTTTGTTATGGACCTTGGTAAAACCCTAGATAACCCTTGTATGTTGTGAGAGAATGTGAAGAGTGATCTCGTAGACAAAGCGGTACTGCGGATCTTGGTAAAACCTTATCAAGTGCTCTGATTGGTTGGAGTTGACAACGCCTTTTGAGTGTCTGTAATTTGAAAAATGAAATAAAGTACAAATACATCTTCACATTTGTTTTTAAATTTTATTTTGATATTATATATGTTGTATAAAACTCAGTAGGTAAATTACAATGAGTAAAAATCCTTTGTCCTCTTTAATCTTTAGAAGTTCTTCCCATTTGGAAATGTTTTATGTAATTTCTTATTAGTCTTTTGTCCCTGAACATTACAAATAATTGAAGAGTTTGATTTTCATATAGCTACCAAGTTCCGTCCACAAATTCGTGAACAGTTGCTATTTCTGTCCAGTCTCTCCGTCAAGAGAAGGGGAAGATGTCGATCTTGGTCCAGTAGCACGCGTGGTCTGGAATGGAGCAAAGTGTGGGAAATAGGCATGCACTCCGCAAGATAAGTGGACTACGAGATGGCAGAATGAGAGGACAGATTGTGGGCCAAGTCAGCGAATCTTGACAACTAAGGCAAGTGATTTTTGAACGCTTTCTGTGCTATTCTGTGTTGAATCTGAAACACTGTACCCCACAAGTCTCATCGACGAGCTTTTGATCTCGTGAGATACTTCAGACCCTTACTGTGACAGAATGTCTGTATTCCGACTCGGAATTTTGTTGCTAATCTTTTGATGTTGGTACCTTTGGTGAGGAACTTGATCTCCGCCTTTTTGCCCTGCAGCTACAAGCTGGAACTGATGGAAACGACAGCGTAGATGAAGAGTGCGCGTTATACAAGTCATTGCCTACAGCATAAGTGTTTGCTTGTGCGATCTTTGATCTCCACAAGTCAAACTTCGATTCCATCTCCTAACGCTGTTATGGCATCCGCTTTAGGAGGTTGCTTTGTAACGTGCACAGTCCCCTGCGGTTCACAATTTTCTCGAGAGGTATTTTTAACTCTGGCCATTCGGTTGTGATATGCGTGTTAGTTTGAATCTGAACTATAGTGAAGCCCTTTATAACAGAGAATAATGCATCGCGATCAAGCTAGTGATGCTTTAAATAACTATTTCCATTGAATTTTTCAAATCAACTTATCGAATTCTTGCCATGTTTTGAATTATGTTAGATTGCATATGGTTGAGATTCGGCCTGTTTCTGAAGATGATGCCCACCAAGAGCTGTGTGTTGCCAAATTGCTCGGTGATCATGCTTTGCCTTTATCAATTGAAGCCGGCAATTGAGCTAGGAAAATAAATCAGGGTGATTAGCCCTCGATTGATCATAAATACCAAGTCAGATTTCGCATCTTAGGTCATGATGCTGACTCTTCTTTTCATCATCTATCACAATTGCTGATCATATTACCCGCCTGGAGTTGTAGTTGTTTCTACCTCAGCTCAGAAAGGCTGTTCAGCTTCTTTCGGGTCTTAAATCTGCTTCGTGTGACTTCTTGAGCAATTACAATGTCAGAGCAATAACTGTATCAATATCACAACCCCGGTTCAAATGACAAAGACTTCTGTGATTCATTTTGTGCTTTGTTCCTGTATACCCCATAGGTCTAGTAAATCGGAGATGTGACTTCAAGTAACCAGCGATATAGTTCTTTTCTGAGTTGGAATTTATTCGAAGCTTTGTAGAGCTCATTTTAGCCAATGATTGTTTAGATTCCGGTGCGGTTTAGTTCCCTTTGGTACTATTTCAAAGTCGATAGTGTAGCATGAAATGCAAGAAAAGTCTGGAGCTGGAGTTTTCGTAACTTGAAACAGGATATTACATGGTTTTGGTAGTGCACTTCAGACCACGTTGTGTTCTCTCACTATACTCAACAGTGTCTTCCAACTTTCTCACATCACATGAGCAATACTTTACTGCTGAACAGTAGGTGCTACTTTCATTTGATCATTAAGAACCTGAACGGAGACAATCATCGTAATACGTAATGGCAAGGCCAGCTGTTTATGAGGCTCAAATCAGTGCAATACCTGGTTGTCATAATCATACGGAAAACTCTTGATTACTTCAAAGCTGTCTCCGAAGGAAGTACTGAGTTTTCATATTCAAAGTGTTCAATATCGACCTATAGGTGTGGACAGATCTGTCTGTATCTGTTTCCGGTGCTTCAGGAGCTGGAAGCATCTGTACAATATACTAAATCCACAGTTTGAGACAGAGTTGCGTTATTTCTAACTTGACAGAAGCGCCAGCTGTTGCTATTATTGTGCTGGCATGTAGGTGAAGCTTAAACTAAATACTTTTCGAAGAAATTATAAGATCTGATTAGAATCATGATCTCACCTGTGAATTCTGAGAGAGCGAGTGATAAATATGCAGGCGAAGACATTGGCGTCTTTTCACAGGCAGAATCACGGCGATTTATTGAGTTCATTCGTTGGAATCGCAAGATCTACACAATTTTGTGGCTTTACACCCCTCAGAGCAGACAACCGACTGTCTGGCAGAAGATTGAGCATTCGTGCCCTTGATGATACGAAAGCAGAGGAGGTCAAGGAAAGCAAAGATGTTGAAAAAAGCAGCTCTTCAAATGACTCAGCTCAGGCGAACGGATCGGCAGTTAAGGAGGCTTTGCCTCTTGGAAACCTCGAATATGAGGCTGCTGGAGGTTGGGATCAGTTTCTTACAAAATGCAGAATGCTAATTGCCTGGCCATGGCAGAGAGTAAAGAAAGGCAGTGTCTTGAAGCTGAAACTTTCTGGCTCGGTGAGTGATGCAAAGCAGAATTCGCACACCATTGTGTTGGAAAGGAAGGAGATAATGACAGGAGCGAGTTGTTAGATTCAGGTGTACCGAGCTGTTTCCCTTCAATTGGTGTTATTTGATTTGTACGTGAAAGCTGTGCTTACATTTTAACTTCAATGAAGCAGGTCACCGAGCAGGTAGGAAGTCGATTTTCACAAGGCCTTTCGCTCCCTCAGCTTTGTCAGAACTTGATGAAAGCAGCACATGATCCTCGAATTGCAGGAATAGTGCTTCGAATCGAACCGTTAGACTGTGGATGGGGTAAAATTGACGAGCTCTGTCGTCATATCGATTACTACAAAAAGTCAGGTAAAGGCATAACCACCCTCTTGTCATTCCGTGTTTTAAAATGCCGAGCAGAGTGGATATGTTGCAGGCGAGAGTTATAATGTTTGCACTCTGAGTTCCTGCCAATCAAAATGCATGCAGGAAAATTCTTAGTCGGATTTATGGTAGTGGCTGGTGAGAAGGAGTACTATCTAGCATCCAAATGTGAGGAGATTTATGCTCCTCCTGGTGCATATATTTCACTTCTTGGTTTGAAGGTGCAGGCAACATTTCTGGGAGGTTAGTATATTCCGCGCTTTTTTCCTGTATAAACTTTTGCTGCTTATTTGTCACTGAGTAGATATTAACCTTATCAATGTAGTTAGTGGGTAGGCTTCTCGTGCTAATGCAAATAAGAGCTGGAGTGGTTGTCACGCATTTATATAACCAATGGGCAATCTCTAGACTCATGTGATCGTAGCAAGGCCAAATTGTTTCAATTCCCCTTTGTATCCCCAGCATTGTTCTAAAAGTGGTTGGAATATGCTCCTCGGAAGCTGAAGCTTCTGCTAAATTTTTCTTCAGGTGTTTTTGAGAAAGTTGGTATAGAACCACAAGTTCAGCGTATCGGGAAGTACAAGAGCGCTGGAGATTCCTTTTCAAGAAAAGACATGTCAGAGGCCAATCGCGAAATGCTCACTGCTTTACTGGACGATATATACGAGAACTGGATTAATCAGATTTCAGCATCTAGAGGTCGAAATTCTCCGAATCATCCTAGAATAATCTTCAATGGAGATGTAGGATCAAATGAAATTTGTTCTTTTAATAGCATTACCAAGGAGGTCTTCGTTGATCATATACTGCTGTATGTACTTGGAAATAGTACCTATGCTCAGTCATCCTTGGTATCAATTTTAAATTCCAGAATTTGCTTTGCTGATTTGATTTGCCAACTGGCATCGTTTATAAATATGGATAAAGCAATAATTTGACCTCATATTGAAGCAGAAGGTAAACGTAAGGAGGGCCTAAAGGCATAGTATAGTCTCAGCTTATGATGTGTTTGCTCGGGGAATGTCGAACAGGTAAGTCCGTCAAAGACGTAGAAGAGTTACTGGACACAGGGATATTCGACATAAAGAAACTTAAGGAAGGGGGTTGGATTACTGATATCAAGTATGAAGATGAGGTATTCTTCTTGGTAAACTTAGCTCAAAGTGTCCTGGCCAAAATTCATGGCCAGCTATTGTTTTTTGACCAACTAGGGTGATTGATGTTTTCGGGTTCTGTTACCACTAGTTCTTGAGTAGTATTTCAGCTTCTGGTATCCTTTGGTGGTTTGTCCTAAATGAATTGTATGTACCACACGTTTCAGGTAGATGACATGCTTAAGGCGAGGTTGGGCATTAATGAGGACAAGAAGCTCTTAGCAGTTGATTACAAGTATGACATTCATTTCTTTTACCATGACGTGTAATGTAAGATTCTTTAATTTACACTTCGAGAACTCCAATCAACCTATGCTCGCTGCAAGCGCACCTTTCCATCCACAGCCAAGTGTTGCGGCAATCTATTCTCGCATACAAAATTCATTACGGATAGTAGATGAGCAGCTGCGTGCAGACTTCCTGTTAGAACTTCGCTCATTAGGAATCAAAGGTTATGTTGAATGATAAGGCGTCGTACAAAAACTCAAGTATCGGATTTGTCTATGACATTTGGACTGAGAGTCAGGGGATCATTCTCTATGACCGTACATGGAGAAGTCTCTATTGTAGAACACGGCGTGTTTTGAAACTTGTTGACAGGAAGAGGCCCTCTTGCTAAGACAACTATCGAAGTTCCAACATGGATTTTGGGTTTTATGTCGTGATACAGAAAATATTCGAGGGTAAAAGAGTGGACCCTTGGGTTATCTGGAGGTCGTGATAGGATTGCAGTTCTCAGAGCCGTAGGAGGTATCAGCAGAGCACGCGGTGGTGGACTTAATCTTTCCAGCGAAGGCATTGTCAGCGATTTGTTCATTGAAAAAATCCGACAAGTTCGAGGTTTTTTCTGTTACCTTACAACATCGACGTTTTTGTTATTGTCGTCCCATGAGTAAATTTATCTTATGGAAGTATACACTGATAATAAGAGCTCCTAGCTTGACGTTTAAGATGGCAGCCATAAAGGAGATTAGCAGCTACACGGGCATGAACATGCTCTTGGCATTTTGGAGTAAAAGCTCATCTACCTTTTATTTGTATCGCTTTCTTGCAGAGTCAAAAGACATTAAAGCCGTTGTGTTGCGAATTGATAGTCCTGGAGGCGATGCTCTTGCTTCTGATCTGTGAGTATATTACGAATGCCTCCAACCTCCAACTAAAAACGCAAGGCTATCTTTTAGTGAAGTTTTACGAATTTTTGTACTCTAAGAGGCTACATTGGACTGAAGGCCTCATTAAGGCCTTGCACGTTTTATTTTGAATCGCTTGCTATGTTTCCGGATGTGCAGCATTAACGTGAGATTTCACTAATTTAGTCGGAAATTCAGTAATTTTTGTTCTGCGAAGATGAGTTTCTAAGGAGCTTGATTTCCATCTTGACTTTGATTCTAAGAAGACTTTGGCTTTTAAACTACATCATTCTGAAAGCGTGAACGCTAAACTCTTATGTTTTCAATGTAGGATGTGGAGAGAGATCAGGTTACTTGCTGCTAAAAAGCCTGTGATAGCATCGATGGCGGATGTGGCTGCTAGTGGAGGTTACTTTATGGCCATGGCATGTAATGTTATCATTGCGGAGAGTTTGACTCTTACTGGGTCAATCGGTGTTATAACAGGTATTTCCTTCATTTGTCCACGAGGGTGCTTAGATCTTACTCGGAAAAGCCACTGAGGCTGTCGATATTGAACCTAGAGCTGGGTGTGGTCCCGAAATCTCCTACGGAAGCACTGACCGTGTATGTGGTTACAGCGAAACTCAATCTGGGGGAGCTGTATGAACGAGTTGGCTATAACAAAGAGATCATTTCACGGGGTCGTTTTGCTGAACTCGACGCTGAACAGCGATCTTTCAAGTATGCTATTTTCGCTCTCCGTTCTACACAAGTCAAAGCTTTGCTGTAAACCCCGCTGCTGGTTTTTCTAGCCAGTCGCCTACCAAAATTCAAGTCCTGTGTCTAGTTCGTCCTTTTGTGAAGTGTGATTTTGATTGGCTTTCTATCTATCGTGCAGACCTGAGGAGTTTGAGTTCTTCAAAGCTAGTGCTCAAAATTCTTACGAATCATTTCGGAACAAGGCTGCTCTTTCAAGGGATATGGAGGTATGATCGTCTAGTCCCGGTCTGCCACTTAATTCGCGCCTGCAGAGAGGCACCATTCCAGAACTAAAGGTGGTAATGGTAGTGGTGTGCTGCTCAGAGTCATGGTGGCAAAGCATGATCGTGTAACCACCCCTTCTGAGAATTCACTCAAAGTATTTTCCCGGTCATTTATTTCTGTGAACAGGTGGGAAAGATGGAAGAAGTGGCTCAAGGTCGAGTCTGGACCGGTAAAGCAGCCGCAGATCGAGGTTTAGTTGACGCAGTGGGTGGTTTGTGGAGGGCGGTTGCAATTGCAAAGCAGAAGGCAGGAATTGCCAGCGATTCTAAGGTGAAGTAAAGCAGGCCCATGAGCGTGATGACTGCTCCATCATATACACTCTTTGATCTACTGCGGTCCATTTAATTAAGACTTGAGCCTGGTTGATTCTTTCGTTCAGATTCAAATTGCTTGTCACTGGGACGTTTGTCACCAAATAACAACTTGTCTGGTGAAATTTGTCAGGTTTCTCTTGTGGAGTTCTCAAGACAGCAAACGTCCCCACTTGCAGTTCTTCGTGGGGGAGCGAGCTTGTTACTTCCACTAATAGAGCTTGCAGATACTGAAGGCGGTAGAAGAGTAATCAGTTTTCTTATCCAAGGGGCAACTTTGTCAGAAGTTGCGACGTCCAGAGGTGTTCAAGCGCGAATGGACGATATCATTATTGATGGTCTGGGCTTGGACCCGAGAAACGATTCTTCTGTATAATTAATTTTCTGTACAAGTATCTTATACAATATCTATATATCAAAATCTCCTAAGTTCGCTTGAGCTGTTTTTGTCATTTTTATGTGGCTTGTGTTTAACCGTCAACACCGACAGCCGCTTGAACCGAGAAGTTTAGCACAAATCGGATGCTCCTGGGGTGGTGCCGTAAGGATATGATCCCTCAACGACTAACGTACTAAACAGGATACACGCAAACAGCCGGAAGGGCCTTTGAAACGGCAAAGGCGGTTCAAGTATATAACATCTTGAAATGAATGTTACATTATAGATGAATTCTGTGGAGATAAAACACAAAAGTTCAACATATGATCTCAAATAAATGTGTGATAAATATAGATTATGAACTGAAGCAATTGCAAACGTTTTCTTCTTCACGCAGAAGTGACTTGAAAAGTTCCTACGTTTTAATATTTCCTTACGGTAGAGACTTATGAGCATTTGGATAGGAAGAAAAAGAAAAACTGATCCAAAGGACGGGTATGTTTTAGACAAACAATGTTCGAGGGAGGAAACTTAACAAAGGCAAAGATCATCTTAACGCAGGAGAGGAGAGGCACCGGTGATAACTTCCACTTGCATACCAGAACAAGGATCAATGAAGAGGTGACAAACTATGTCTGATCTTATTCGTTTACATGTGCACAGCTTTATTGCACTGCATTCGTAGTTCTTGGAGAACGACAAAATGAATTTTGATCTATCTCTAAACATAGTGTATCATGAATACGTTTTGTGTTGAATGTCACAAAACAAAATGTATGTATCTTTAGGGGATTCATAAATTGGATACACCCACTCATGGCTTCCCCTGAGAGTGCCTAGAAAACTCCAATCTGGTGGCAAAAGGTTTACAAATTACCTGAAACTAATTTCGTTCCGCTGGTGCCGTCGATCAGTACCTCTTGGGCTTGCAAAAGGTTGGAGGAGAAGTCTTGTACAAGGTGACATCCTGGACTGTACAGCGCTCATCGTGCCTAAAGACCTCAACGCAGTGCAAACCACATCATTGTGGTATTCGAAGATATACGTCGTACCGATGCATGTAGACGATGTACGACTGCAAGGAACGAAGGTTCAGAGCTTATTCACCTTCTCTCTTAGTATCATCTCTGGCGAAACCACTTCAGGGACGTTTTGAGCTCTGGGGCGGACTCCGTAATCACTCCAACGTCACGGATTACGTACATCACAGGGCGAGTTTGTCTGTGGAACACGGAAGTAGAATGGAATAACCCAGTCTGTTCAATAGTAGTGTGCTAATTTCAACCATCAGAGAGTTCTACTGCAAACCAATTTCTTCAGCTTGTCATTGGATATGGCGTACGTACTACTGCAAGGTAATTCCGCAAGGTAGCTGCAAATCGCGCCTCCTCACGGGCAAACTTCAACGAGCATTAGATCCGTAAAGAGTGAGCTTCATGAAAATGTACATGATGACTTCTCATATATCTGCAGTTTCGCCCGATGAGGATTGACAATCTGCGTGGACAGCGATAGTTGTCTTCGGCTTTCCAGTTCTTTGCAGCCTCCATCGCTCGAAATGATAGCCTGGTGAGTGCATGTGTACAACGTTTAATTTTTTTCTAAAATCTTTCTCAATATTGTACTCATGCTCGCTGAAGAAGTAAGCATGGCATAAGAACGGAATTGCTGTATGACGACACATGTATATGGATCTCAGTAATAGCGAGTGAATTCAGATGTTCCTGGTCCATAACACTCTCTTGGTGGACAACATGCTCAAATGAATTAATCTGATATTCACCAGACACAAATTCCATCGTGACTTGTTTTGCTCGCCATCCAGTAGATTACGGTATTCCGCTCTTTCATATCTCAGTCTGATCTCTTGTCTCGGAGAAGCCAAAGAGATTCAAGATACCAAATTGATCATAGAGCAGTTGTTCAGACCCACTCTGGGAGCTGCCGTCATTAACACCAAGCAAAATCTGCTGCTTATGGAATTAGTGATCAGCTGATTCACACAGTCTATTCATTTTGGACGACCCAACGTAAGATGATTTGAGTCACATGGAGGGCTTGATTGACGGGTCGATTCCAACTTCTGCTGAAGTACCTCTTACTGATTTGATAGGCAGCAGTTCCGTATTCAGGACAGTCATCACACTCGGCTTACTGACTCATATCTTGACTTTCTAGGTGTAACTTGAGTCATTAATGCCTGGGTCATTTGAGCATGTAAAGATGACGTTCCGGATGCTGCAGTTCCCAAATCACACTGAACGACAAGTATACACACCTTGACTGTTGTCGAAATCACGTAATGTGGATCAGACGACGCCAACAGAACAGTTAGAGCTCCCTCCTAAGGGTTTTGGAGATTGATAACCTCGTGAGGTCCTAATCTCTGATGCAAACGGACGAACTACTAGACCACGAAGTTTCTCAACGGAAGGCTGACTTTACGCTCTTTTCGATGCTCAAATAGCTTCCTCGCTGAGTGTGAACTTGGCACCGTTTGAAGTAGAAGATTATGATCGAGGCATTTGTTAATGGCCACGTGAGCCCTAGCTAACCAACTTCCTAATCTGTCCCACGAGCCCTGTATATGAAACCTTCTAACAATATGATCCAAGTTTGGTTTTTGGATCAACACCAAAGATGGGTAACCTATGTCATCAGAGTTCTAATGGGAGCTTGCTTGCGTGCTAGGTCGAATGGCTAGGTATTGGCTTTATGCTTGCAACTAATAACTCCACCCCGCTAGGAGATGAGCGAAAATAGTTGTGGTGAAAAATCGTAGTAGAACCATATTGACTGCTAGAACTCATATGATTTTCGAGCTTCTGATGATCAAAGTACGGCCCGCTCTGCAGTTGTGGGTAAGGGCTACCTTCACATTTCTACAGCAGTTCTACCTTCACGTTTCTACAGCAGTTAGACGTTACACCTCTGATGCATGAATTGAAACCCATACTCTGTCGATGAGTCTGGACAGACTGTAGGATTCAGAACTGATGTGAGGGCTTTGGCAAGGACGAGGTGTTGATGATTTCTTGTCATCTTCGTGGTTTTGTTCCCACGAAAGGATGGATGCAGTTGCACATTCTTTTTCAGGCTGCTAGTTATCGTTTATTCGAAGCTGACTTCTTATTAGACAGCTATCATCCTGTGTTTCTGTGTTTCTGCCCAAGTTTCTCAACTGATAGACGAAGAAGAAACCGAAAGGTTCCGCTTGGAAGCCTCAAAGCAGAAGATTGATTGGAATAGCGATCGTCGGGCTTAGTGCTTGAATTCCACAACTGTTGAGCATCTCCAGAAGAGCTTAGTCATGTGTTGCAAGTTTTGGTTCTCTCTTCAGAGATAAGGGTTTAGCCTATTGAGATGTCGGGCAAGGCTCCACCGAGACAAGATGCACGGCCAGGAGAAATTCAGGACCCTTCATTACATATACGGACTGAGTCTCCTGCTGAGAGACGCCATGAAGGACCAAGTTCAAGATCTCAAGGTGGTAAATCTGCAAGAAAATCCCCAAACGCAGTGAACTCACAATCAAACAGTGGCAATTCTGTAGCAGGACCAAGTTCAGGATCCAAAGGTGGTAAATCCGCTGGAAAATCTCCATCAGAAAATTCAAAAGCATCTAGTGGGAAGTCTCACTGGGATTCGTACGAGTCACCAAGTTCACGATCGGCGGGGTCATCTGCCCAGCAACCAGCAGGTCTAGGATCAAGACGTCGCTCTTCTGCGAGGACCAGTCCAAAATCCTCGGACCAGTCTTCTCGTGGATACCCTCAAGAAACTGTTAGTGATGGGGAGGATGGGCAAGGCTCCAAGTCTAGTGGGAGGCACCACAGAAGGAAGCATCACAAAACGAGAAGCGACGGACATACTAATGAGAAAAGTAGGGAAGGCAACTCGAGCACAGAGTCTAGTACCAGTGCTGAACCTTCCTCGCAAGCTCCAGATGATCTTGCTTCCCCGGATAGCCAACAACAGCAAACTGCAGGGTACCGGAAACAGGACGAGAAGAGGAGCAGAAACCACAAAAAGCATAGACGGAAACACAAAGATCATGGAAAATATGATTCTGGAGGTGCTCTTGCACAACAGAGAAGTGCATCTCCGGAGGATGGTTTTCATCCAGGGACAGGACAAGGCAAGAGAAGGAAGACAGATTATGATAACTTTGATGAGATGATAAAAATTCACAGACGACAGAGTGTGCTGGCAGAAACTCCACAACGTGCAAAGTTCTTTATCGGATTGCCACGTACTGAGGATAAAAAACGTAGGAGACATAGGGGCCAAAGAAGCCATAACAGCAGCCACGCTGCAACATCAGATAGTCATAGCTTAGATTCTGATAACGGATACGTATTTGCACATCCGATTACTAATGAACTTTTTGAAGCTCTCCCATCAACAAGTTCAGTCACAGCTTCTCGTAGGGTATCAGTTATTGCAGCCTTAGTGCAAAACAAGAACTGGAGGGATGGGTCCAGAATTTTTAGGCCATCGGAGTTCCGCGGTTTGGATAAAACCACGAAAAGAGCTTCCACCATCACTGGTGATCCTTTTCTTGATCCGTCTTGCAGCCTGTTCATCAACAACGACCTTTTTGAAAATGAACTACCTGATCCAGCTAGAAAATATGGACCAGTATTTGTTGGCCTACCCATTCCCTATTCTGGTGTGTCCTCCACCCCAAGGGAGGCTCTTGCTCAAGCTGGCTGGGTTAAATCACATCCCGACGACCCAATTGAAGTATCAGGTGGATTTTCTTCAACAAGTTCCAATGATCAAGCATTAGGGGGGTCATCACCCCCCACGAAAGCTGACCGAGCAAGAATGAACCATGACTCGGCAACTGTTTCGAACTCAGGTGTGACGGAATTTGATCCTTATCGACCTCCAGCCAAAAAACTGGGATTGTCACAACTCCCAATGAACAACGGAGCTAACCAGACGGTATCTGGTGGCATCTGGTCTCAAGGCTTCGGGTTCTATGTTCCTACAGCAGGGCAGGCAAAGAACAGTCTTTCTTCACCTCCTCAGGTACTCCTCAATCAGAGAGCCAAGGCTTTCTTGTGTGGCCCATCATAGAAGTCTGCTCCTTAATTATTTCTAAGATTGTTTTAGGAAGTGGATACTGCTTTGACTGAAGGAATCTCCTTGCCAAAAGGAACTAGTACTTGCCAGAAGCGTCCTGGTCCTCAATATTGTCAGCACACTACGGTCTATTTGAGCAGAATCAGGTTTTGAAGATAGTTATGTTGCCGTTAGCGTCTGCCAGCAGAACTCAGTTGTCGTGTATGTGGTCACAGAATGATCAACTTCTAACAGGTTTTCAAGCAGACCAGCAGTTTGGGGTTCAAGCAGGACACCATTTTGGAGGTGGGACGAGCGGTATCACAGAGTGAGTTCCTTCTATCAAGGACGTAGACCTTCAGCTAACAATCAGGCCTATATCTAGATCAAGCGGATGAGGCAATCAATTGTGAGAAGGCAAATTGAATTCACTTGTGGTGTGAAATGTCTAGCGTATGAACTGCATGTTCAAGATAAGTACCGTGATCATCAACGACTTTGAGTTGAAATTTTTGTTTTCAGTGAACCATATCGTCTAAATGACAAGATCTGTCTCCACATAATGTTTGGGGGTTGTTGTAACTATCTAAGACGATCATTGTTTACCCTTTGCATATGTGAAGAAAAGTTTTGGAGAGCAATATGCGGGCAGTATGCAAGATTCAGGATTCAATAGTCCACAGTCTGGTGCACAGTCTCTTGCGGAGACACAAATTGGAACTCTGATGAGTCTAAATCAGGGCTTCACATTTGAAAGCTATGCGAAAATGAACTTCTCAAAGCAGCCAGTAGGGATATGGCCGCTAAGCCTTTGGAAAAGAATGCCGGTTGATGTACTACTGACGTATACAAAGGCAAGCCAGCATCCTTGTGCCCCTGTTAGCTCCTGGCAGGTTCGTGTTGCTGCTATGTCTTAATCCATTTCATTATTAGACTATTGCAGTTGTTGTATTATATCGGGAGAAAAAGAAACACTTCGTATCAGGCTTCCACTGATAGTTCTGTCTTATATAAACCTGGCTCGCGGTTTGAACGAGCAAAGAGATCATAACTAGTAAGGAGATCACTTCTATGTGTTAGATAGTCAACTTAATCTCCTGCGTTGCATACTAAGTTAGAATCAGTTCGCGAAGCTGAATATAGAATGAATATACCGAGTCTTCCGAATGAACTTCCGACCATCATTTAAGATGAACCTTATTACAGACAGGCTAGAATAGAACATCAGTTCACAGAATGGTGTTCTATGTGTACGAGAATCTTATCTGAGTAGGAAATGGAGACATCCATAATTTTCATGGCATAACACTTGGTGGGGCCTGATGTTGTGTATTGGGTGGATGGAACACTGTCCTAATTTCACTAGGATCCTATAGGAGAACCACTGCTCCGGACAGTGCCACCCAGATTGAGGAAGAAGGCCTTGGCTGTGTTTGCACGTAATTTCAACCTGTAACCATCCGCACTGGCCACATTTCCGTTTGCAATTCATGGATGTGCAATTTAAACCTATCTGTTTACGTCGATACTAGCTTTCGTAAATACTATTCAGTACTGGAGTCGTAGTTGATTAAGTTTCCAGCAAGTTGCACAGCAACAAACAAGTCTTCTAATCTCCTATCTCGTAAAAGGTTAACCTGAAATAAGAACTTCTCATATGAACGTCATAGCTATATGTGGAAGCCAGTTATTTATCAATCCGCTCAAGCTGTAAACGACGTACAACTATGCTGAATGATGAAGAGTTTCTTGGGAGCTATTTGACAGTTTAGATGTTCTAAAATAGAAGTCATTCTTAAGGTTGATTACCAAGAGTACTGAAACTCGTCTCACCCAAAAGTGACTGTACATGTGAAATTCTTTGGTGTAGATGTCTTTCATAAGTGAATTACTGCAATGGTCTGGGAATTGCAGATATAACTCAGATATAATATCTCAATTCAAACTTGACTAAAATGTGCTGTCTTCCCAGATGTTATGGCTTACATGGGAGATGTTCCAACCAAACAGACCAGTAATTTCCATATACATCAAATTTTATCAGCTGGAATTAGGTACATGGCCTTACGAGATGAGATTTTCTCCCAAATCATCAAGCAGACGACCTTCAACCCGAGCAGGTGGAATATCTGACCATATAGTCGGAGTTACGTGGAACTGGTTGAGCAGCATCTTAGTAGTCTCCTCTCTGTGTCTCAATCAACTGAAAGCAAGCTAAAGGAGCGGCTTCGAACCTCCGAATTGTCCAGTAAATCATACATTTTACTTCTTGAACTTTTACTTGCTCTCTATCATGGTCCACCTTCACATAGCAAAGAAGCTTATTCACGTGCGTGGAGCCTTGTTAAATCCTACGAATTGTTGAATTTGCAGTTTCCCAGGCTTTGTAGATCTCCCACTTTACTAGTTGAGGTCTCCAACCACGAGAAGTCAACCTTGTAGATGTACCCAAGCTCTTTGAGATTGAACATTGTTACCACTGAGCAAGTGGAGAGTACCACTTTAAGCTATACTTCAGACTTCTTTTGCAGCTTAATTCACCTTTTTTTTAACTTTTCAATTAGATGCATGTCCGTTTTCGAGTTTTGTTTTCTTTCAAGATTTTAGAATTGAGTATCTTCAGGTTGCATCTAATTTGCCTTTTTGGTCATATGGAGGTTCAGCTGCCGGAACTTCGTATTGTTGCTGCTCTAGTGTTAACCCTTAAATCCAGTAGATAAACCTCACTTTCAGATCGATAAAGATTGGTAATAGGATGATACTAAGGCGCTTCCTCTAGTAGAGCGAATGTTTTACCTCCAGAACTTCAAGTTATCAAGTTCTGGAGATAACTTTTCTGGAATAATTAGACCTGAATAGAGAAGTTCTACCTGGCGAGAATGTCATAGACTAGGATGTACTCCTCTCACGAACTTCTCAACGTCTTGATGGTTTAGAGTCCCCAAAATTGTGGTGGTTGGTGTGACAGACTTAGCAACATGAAGGGATGGCAAGCTATGGCAATTTGTTGTGGCACGTTTCTCCCTTCTGAGACTTTTATGCCCTATTTGGATGCGCATCTTGAACAGGTTCTTTGCTAACCTAGCGTTCGAACTTCCTTCTCGTATCGTCTTTATCTTTCCCTTTCCCTGTGCTGAAGGCTTTTGGATGAGCCGTGTACGAAAAACGGGGAGGTTCCAGGTTTACTTTTGTCTCCAGGGAGTCAGGCACCCGTACCCCACTAACAGAAAGCATACAGCTAACTATCAGCAAACTGATCAGTAATCAGTTATTGGCGTACTACATAGTATGTACGGTTATCATTCCCAGGAGCTCTAATGTACGATTTCTGATTATATACTTTATTTAACTAGGATGATATCTTCATGATAGTGTATGTTTGCTTTTTTTGGAATCTTCTCAACGTCGCTTGTATTTGGGAATTCTTCACGGACTTCAGAGTCTGCTTGAGCAAGTTCTCTAGTCACCAGGCGAAGTTCGTTTATGGTATAATGATGATTGGAGAGTGTGTGACAGGTGGCTGGTGGAAATATTGCCAGGAAAGGGACAGCGGACAATTTAGGCCAGTTCTCTGAAGGAATGGTAAATCCTTCTGAAGCTGCAGCATATTCCCTTGTAAGACTTCGGAAGTTGAAGAAGATAGGTCCGCGACGTCTTCTTCCCTTGGCGAAGGAAATTGAAGCGGTTGAGGTGTGTTTAGTCTGTCTTGCTATGCTTCATAGCTTATCTGCTGTAGTTCTGCACCGCACTATCGAACGTTTTTACTAAGATAATCATAATGTAATCCAAAAGGTAAGGTAATATGATCCAAAAACCTGAGCTGGTAAGATGTGCTCTCGTACGCAAGATATCATGTGTCGTTGTACCATCACCTAATACTACACGCTATTCGAGATCAAGTTCCTTTCTTAAGTCGATCATTTTCTAGAGTCTGTTGAGTATCATTCTCAAGTATTCACTAAGAGCAGACTATGCTCAAATTCGACGATAAAAGTTCTGAGTACCGTAGCTGCGTTTCGTTAAAGTTATGTTCTTATCCCACTCTCCAGTGAAGAGCTACATCTTAATAGACCTAGCTTACTACGTTTCGAATTACTTAGATTAATACGTCATGAAATTCGAGTACTTGAAATTCGTAACTTTCAGAAATGAGTAAATCCACTTTCTGAAAGGACAAGTTGGATCTTCACAGTTAATGGATAGTATCGCAAGTGAAGTCCTACTACCCAACGGCAGTTGGCAGGTGAGTCCATCGCCATAGGCTTAATAACTAGCCCCTGAATTTGAGGGGTTCTCGCTGACTTCTAGAAACAGACGCAGATTCTTACAAGTGGACCAACAAAAATGCGTTTGAGAGAGTGTTTTAGTTCAAATTAAGCAAAACTAATGAGTCATTACAGTTCAGAAAAGTAATCAGGAACGTCTTGAAGACACTGACTTTACTTGATACTACTTTCAGTGGTACTCGTGGAATTTATTTTAGCATTTGAGAATGGTAAACGCGAGTGACTAACAAAACAGGTAGGCTAACAGAGCAGTGAATAGTAGATTTAAGCGATCCTGTCTTGGAAGTGACTTTCTCTGTACAGATGTGTCTCATCAATTTTTTCTGTTTTAAGTTTCTCAAAATCTTCAGTTAGCAGTACGATAGTACTTCATTCTGCTACTTCAATCGACTGAGGTCAACTGGCATGCAGGCGTTTTTACTTCACCCCATGGACACCTCAGAAGAGGTAGTAGAACACTTGGTGAAGATACTTGGGCTATTAGAAGCGCGATCGTATGGCTTGTTCCAGCTGCTGGATTCCAGTGGAGGTACCAAAGGTTTGAAATTGAATACTCAAGTCTCCCCGTAGGCAAAGTCACGGTTAGTTACCAGATTGCTCCCCAAAATGTAACTACTCAGCGTTGCTCAAATGGAGATTTTGATAACTATTCAGCCCATGAAATTCTCCTCTGCATTTAACACAGGAGACTACTAGTGATTGATTTGGGGGAGCTGTTATTAACATCTTGCTTGTTTTGGGTTGGTTGGATAGTGGAAAAGCTGATAGCGTCCAAAGCTTACATTCTGGAGGTCGAAGCCAGTTGCAATACTCTAGGTTCTACCCCTAAAAGTCTCCAAGATATACGTTATGGACCCAAGACGAGATCAAAGTTGGCAAGGCTGTTTTGTGGTTGTGGTCAGGTTGAGGTCCTTAATAGCAGTTTGATACCAAGAACTCTGGGAGGTGGAGAAACACAGTTTTCGGAACAGAATCTACATATGCTCCTGAAACGTAAGATTTATTTGGTTGACTTGGCTACATTACCAAAAGCTTCAAACACAACAGTGTTGGCCTTTGAGTACTCTCAGGTGGGTGATCTACTGTTCACTGTATCTTTGTCTAGCATGAGGAAAGAGGTTCTTGACACCCTGATGGCCATGTTTTAGCTGTTTTGACCTCATTTTACTTCAGTTATTCTTTTCTTGTTATCCATGAACATCGACCTAGGTCAAGTAGACGAGTTGCACGGCCATGACTTTAAAAGTGAAGCTGTGCCATCTTAAGATGGACTTTCTTCACTGATTCGGTCCTTTTAGCGTGCTTCAGGCAATTTATTTCAAAGCTTACGGAGCACGTTCTACCAAAACCCTTAGAAATAATTGAAGGAAATTTTACATAGCAGTCGGTAATTATACCCACCAAAGCATGGATGTTGTTGGCTAGCAGGCAGTTCGTGATGTAGTAAACGGATTACATATTGTTTCAGAGGGGGATGCCATGATGCTGGGAGCCATACAACTCAGAGCGGATCTAGAAACCTCACAGGTCCCACCAGAAATTCTTGCGTATGTCTTTCTGAGCCAACAGTTTCCATGATAGTCCTTAAACGCGCCTACCGATTTGTTGGAAGGTCTCCAGAGCTCTGCAGAGTTAGTAATGTTGACATTTTGTGTCTGTCCCTGGTATATCTAGGTTTGTCTAAGGTGGACTCAAAGTTCGTGGTAGTTGATCTGACTGTGCTGTTAGTTAGTAGCTAAACTTAGGTGCCCGCTGCTAAGTCCTAGCAAGTCAAAATGTGCAGTATCTCCATATTGAATTTTCCTGGCTCACTTTTAAGAAACAAATGTTCGTACATGCGAACGTCGGTAACTGGAATTCTCGTTTTATTCTAATTTCTTCAGGATTGTATTTCTAACTTTGCCTGCGTACATATTGTCATTTGATAGGGGTTTAGATGGCTCGAAGTATGGGCCAACGTATTTTGTGCAAGGGAACGAGGGTGCTTGGAAAGATGCAATTGCAACAACTCTCGCGGCATTGCCTTATTCTGGAAGCAGTATGAGTTGGAAACAAGATTACATTGATTACGTCAAAAGCCGTTGCCCTCTTTATGAGGCCTGCCACTTCTTCTTGAAGGTTTAAATCCTATTGATACTGCTGAATTGTCTAGCTGACATACAAATTCATTCGTTCTTGCATGGGGGTTTACATCTCCCAAAACCAACTCTCTGACCATTCGGCTGTGGACCGTCGCAGCCTCTTGCAAATCCATCAATGCCGGAGGAAATGTATGTGGCTGTAAGTTCAACTGGTGTCTACTTCGTGAATGCAAATACCAGGGTAATGATGTTGTGATCCTTCAATTGGCATTCTTTCTAGGTTGTTTCAGTTTCGGTTTAACTTCCCTGGTACACCAGATACCGATTAGAACTCTGCTTCGGTATGACAGGACACTTTCAACTTCTTGGAGTATGCGGAGATAGCGAGCTGGGGCTACACACCAACGGCATTCTCCATCGTTGCTGGTAGCATGTAAAGACTCCAGGCTCCAATCTTCCCACCTTTCATGAGTCTCTTCTAGGTGTTGAGACGGCGGCTCGACGCTTGAGTATGTAAGAGCGGCAAGGAATAGAGGGATACTAGACAATTATTGTTAACTTCTTGCTGCTTCCAGAAGTCATCGCCATCATGCGTATAACCAACAAGCTCGAGTGGAATGCTTGAAGGGATGCATGAGAATATGAGGAAAACAATACATACATTGTAGAGGCATTTTTTCGGCTTCAGGGACGATAAAGTCTCGTTTAAAATGAAAGAAGGTTAGAAGATTGGTTTCTTCCAGAGTTGAAGTGATTCAAACTTCTTGTTATTCGATTCCAGTAACCGCTCCTTAACTCTTGCTTCTTAATCAGGACTATCAGTACAGACTACCTATTCCAGACCACTCAGGTATGACCTGCGCTGTATCCCTCCCGTTAAGAACTTCACGATTCCTGTCTGTTTTAACTGCTGTTTTATTGTCAACAAAGCAGTGATTTATCAGTGTCACACAAGCTTAGACGCGTCCTTGAATTGGTTCCCAGTATGCGAAGCTGCTATTGCTAAGCCACAGATCGGCATGTCTGGATGCAGGGTTTGGAGATTGGGAACGTTCTCCAGATATACGTAGATCTTATTCAGGGTATTCATGTGAGATCTGCTGAAGCTCAACCTGGTAATCAAGAGCAGCCTTGGAACGGAGATTTTCTTGAACTAGTTGCCACTGGTGGTTTCAACCAGGATTTCCAACCGGGAGCTCCAATGCAGCAGCCTCCGCAGCAAGATAACATGAACCCGACAGATGGTAATCAAGGGTGGAATTCATCTGTCTCAAACAAATCAGACCAGGATACTCCTCCTTTTCCAGCCTCACCAGGAGAGGTGAATCTGCCAGCCGAGATTAAGGAAGGAGGTCACCTGTCAATACCAGAACAATCGAAGTCGCGCAAACATCGCAACCACCAGAGATCCAAGGGCAGTGAGGAACAGCAACCACTTCCTCCGGTTCAATCAGGAGAAAGCGAGCAGTTCACAGCAGGTTTTTTTGAGAATAGCGAACAATCACAGCTACCAAAACCACCAAAATCTCACAAACATCGCAGACACCACAGATCCAAGGGCAGGAAGGAAGAGCAACAAGTTTCTGCGGTTTCAAGAGGAGAAGGCGAGCAGTTCACAGCAGGTCTGTTTGAGAATAGCGAACAAGCTCAGCAGCAGCCACCAGAACCTCGTAAACACCGAAAACACCACAAATCACACCACCGGTCCAAGGGCAGTGAGGAAGAGCAACAACTTCCTCCGGTTTCATCGGGAGAAGGGGAGCAGTTTACAGTAGGTTTGTTTGAGAGTAATGAAGAAGCCCAGGAGCCCCCAAAACCAACGAAATCTCATACACATCGGAAACACCGCAGACACCACCGATTCAAGGTCAAGGAAAAAACAGAGGCAAAACCCCATCACCACGAAAACTCATCATCACGGAAAGGAAAACACCACAAAAAATCTTCACGAGAACGATCTAACGAAAACGAAAATCAACGTCCCCAATCTTCGTCTTCGATGACTTCCCAAGAACTAGAGGAGCAAATGTGGCACCAATCAGGACAGGAAACACCTGATTCAGTAAATGAGGGCACATTTGGTGGAGAACTTTGGTAGCAAGTTCCTATGATTTTCAAAGCTTTCACGGCCTCGATTCTGGAGTAAGCAAGATCATTCTTGTACAAGCTCTATAATCCGCAACATCAACATGTATATACAAAATTCGAAGTGCAGCCTGACAGACATCTTTGTTGACTCACTTAGATGTACTGTAGTGATTAATCCAACAGCTCTTTTGGCAACGCAAGGTGCGTGCATGCATGCTCGCACAGTTTACAGTGATTCCACGATCGTCTACGAGATACATATTTGAAGTTAATTTTGTGAACGAAATTCTAAAAAGTGGATTTACTTTCCCTAGTGATCCTGGTGTTCATAATACCAAGCAGTCCCTGTGATCCATCAATTTCTTGGAGTTTGTTCGCGAAGGCTTTTGGCAATTGGTAGTTGAAAATTTTCCTACTCCCGTTGATGATGTTGTCACTACTAAGACAATATCTACTACCTACTGGTTGTGTGTGCAACAGGCAGTGTCGACTGCTCCCTACTCCATGGTACAAACTGACTTATCCATTTAACAGTCAGAATTTGGCAGTACCGTGATTAAAATTGAATGCATACAAGATTGGATTAAAGGCACGATCCAAATTATAGACATTGAAAAACAGGAGTTCAACAGATATCTGCCTTCTAATCTTCTACTCGCAGCCACTCACCACAACCCGGTTCACGGCTTCTCCAAAAGTCGTTTGTAAGATGGATAAAGAAGTGTGAAGGATCTCTGGTCCTCTCTCCCTCACATCCTCTACCCTGGTTGCATTTGGAGTTTTGTTGTCTTCTTACTGTTAGTCCTTTGCTCCTAGATTTCCCTCACAGAATCATTCATTTCCGTGCCGTTTTGTAATTTCTTCCACGATTTTCCTCAAAATCCCACTGCTAATCCCGGTAAGAAGCTCACAAACTCTTTCTGCCCTGCATCTCTCTGATGTACATCCTTGCTTTCGTCAACACTATCCTGATGTACTAATTTAGACAGCTCCTCGGTTCTTGCTTCAAACCTGAGTCCGTACAACGACTCACGCAGAAGACTTGATAAGACTGCTTAAACTTGCCTCTTCGTTGTGGGTGGGAGTACTCCTCAATGGCGCGCGTGGTCGGTCTGAAATCAATCAACAGGATTGCTCTCGCTCAAGGTTAGGAGTTCTCCTGGTTTGACAGAGAGCCACCCGGACTGTAACCATGCATAATCTACGGAGCCACCAAAACTCAGAAGTAAGTTCCGACTTATGAGGACTAGAAGCTTGAATTAGGGCTGCTTTGACTTGCCTGGCATTGGAGGAAAGTAGATGCTATTACTGATCGTTGCTTTAGGCCGGACATGTGAGTTACTTTCCCTGTCAAATTTAGAATTGTGAAAGTCTAGACGTGATCCACTCGGCATGTGGTCAGCTTATCACTAGGTAAGACTTGAATCTGTAGATGCGGAGTAAGTTCAGGAGGTGGCTGGTCGGAGATAGACTTTTTTATCCAGCTGAAGGTCTTTATCCGACCTGAGATTATCTCGATATGGGGATAAAGACATACTTTGCTCGACCCAAAAAACGACAGTCGACCTCTGAAGACTTGCTCTTCATTCAAGATTTGGAAAGCCGCCTATGGTACAGGCTGCTTTGATTGATTACGGTTTGAAATAGGAGGAAAAGAGAGCCGCAGCGAGCATGTAACCGGTATTGGCCCTTTTGGTAGTCTGCAATTCCTGTAGTTCTGGACATTCTTATGCGATTATTCCACTCTTGGAACTGTAGGCCAACTGTTGGAGATACGTAAAAGCGTGTGGCATAGTAAAGAACAGAAGGCGAATGTGCTAGTTTTCCCGGGCTTGAATCAAGGTTCAAATATCATTACTCTACATTCTACCGCTTTGTGGTACCCGGCGAGTACTTGATTATGTGCCCTTATGCTCGAATAAGAAGAGGAATCTTGCGAGAGAGACTACATAACTTCAAATACAACTGCGCAACGAATCGCCTCGTTGGTCAGATAACCGTGTATTCAAGCAGGTCAGTTTATCAATTTTCAGCTCCGTTTCAACATGACTGGTATTTCATAAAATTTTCACGAGCTACTGTGGTAGCTAAACGGTCCGCGGTCGGTTGGCTACAGACCTCAAAATGTAGAGGTTCTTATCAGTCGGGACCGAAATGTGCTTTACTGTAACCAGATAAGTGTTGAACTTCAATAGAAATCTGACCCCTTATCGAACATTCACCAATTATTCTCCCCGCCCACCAATTCTCGTGGTTCTTGTACGACGTTCCCTTCGTGTACACCGGTCTTGATGTTATGTATTGTTCAGAGATTTTTTCAGTCCAATCTTTGTGACGAGAAAACAACTCGGTTTAAAAATTTCTCCAGCGCGTGTGCTCCACCGAACTCTTTCGGTCATGGATGCATCCTCTAAATTAATCTTATGTGTAGAGCTTCGCTTCATAGGAGGCTTTTCCAGGTCGAATCTAGAGGACCGATGTTCGTCTGGCAATCTCCCACCCGAGGCAATTGCAAGAACAAATTATGTTGGAGGTCTTCATAAACGTTACAGCAGTTAAAGAAGCTACTCATGTCATCGTCATCCATAATTCTCCGGTCTCAAAAGCATTTACTGCTTGGCTCCTCCACCTCTTTTGCATGAAAGTGGAAATCTGCACATCGATTTTGTCAAAAGAGTATCCTCAAAATCGGAAAAGCAAACGATAACTCAGTTGAGTGCTTTTAACGTTAACGCCACGACTTCATAAAGCGTCCTCCGTATGAGCATCTAA